>OY856381.1:18120825-20549992 GCA_963693495.1 Malacosoma neustria
GCCTACTATCAGCTTTTTTCCACAAGTTGCAGAACTTATAGTAAAATGAATAAATTGAAATCCAAATAAGTTCGAGATGAAATCGCGAATGAGAGCGTTTGGACCAGTTTTTAAACACGATTTCTTATAAAGGACCCATTGCAGAATATTTTTAGAAATGTAAAAGTTGGCAGACAGGTACTAGATACTAAAACGAACTTCTTGCTGATCATATAAATAATATTTCTTAACAGAGAATTGTGTAATATATACAAAGATGATTGATACGACGACTTTAAACCTTAGTGTGGTAAAGTCTTTTTGAAAATACAAATGAATGTAATAAGGACAAGTTCGTGTGATCCCAGCCTATGTAAAGAAGTTTCTTTTGCTAGCTCAACTTTTGGTTTTCTTTTAGGGCTTGGAAGTTAGACGTCTTTGTAAAATCTTGACTTTTTTTATAAGTAAAGACAAAAATAAGGAAAGGAAATGTCAAAGAAAGAAAAGTGAAAAATGATCAAAATATTTATTGTGTACTAAATAAATAACTGAACGGTGGAACGTGGTTCGGATCGCTGTTGGTGACACAAAATACTTCTTCATCACTGTCGGAGTACACCAGGGATCCGTCCTTAGTCCGTTTCTGTTCAGAGTTGTATTAGACCTACTGTTAGACAGCATCAGAAACTCACATGAGCAGCCCCCGTGGTTGCTCATGTATGCTGATGATATCACGCTGGCAGATTTGGACAGGGATAGGTTGGTGGGACGTATGAAGGCGTGGAAGGAATCGTTTGAGAACGGCGGTCTGAAACTCAATGTGACGAAGACCGAGTATTTAGCCTGCAACTCCACAGATCGCACACCCTTGCGCATAGGCGGCGATACGGTCAAGCGCACGGAACAGGTAAAATACCTGAGATCTGTATTTCACGCGTCTGGTGACATTGATTGTGACGTCAAGGCACACATCGCTGCCGCGTGGGCCAAATGGCGTGAGGTGACTGTGACCGGTAAGATGCCGGTTAAGTTGAAGGGACAGGTTTATAAGACCATTATTAGGCTTGTCCTTTAATATGGCTGTGAAGCATGGCCGGTACTAGAGCGGCACAAGCAGGGACTACATGTCACGGAGATGAATATGCTGCGGTGGATGTGTGGAGTCAAGCGGAAGGACCGCGTTAGAAACTCCCGCATTCGTAGCATCCTTCATGTCCGTGACATTGCGGATAAATTGCAAGAGTGTCGTCTTCGCTGGTATGGCCACGTTTTATGGCAACCGGTTACTTGCGTGGGGAACAAATGTCTGGCCATGCCGCCACCGCCGGGCCCCGGCAGTAGGGGTAGACTCAAAAAGTGCTGGCTTGACATCGTAGGGGTTGATATGCGTGCCAATGGATTGACCACCAGAGATGCCGAAGATCGTGCGAAGTGGAGAAGAAAAAGTCGGAAAGCGGACCCCGGGCGCCAAAGCGAGAGTTTGGGCTGCAACCAGGATTCAACGCTAAGATGATTCCAAGCTACGGAGTGAAAACTTAGTACACAATCGTGAAGAATCATTTGAAAGGAGTAGTAAATGTCGTACGTAATATGGTATTGATATTTTTTTATAATCAATTTACTATTATTAAGTTGTAGTCGTAGTAATTAAAACAGGTGTTACGTACTAAATTAATTTTAAATTTATGCAATCACTTCTATTGAAAAACGTATGTAGCCGTTTCATTTTATTATAATTTTAGAATTTATAAATATAAGGATTAAAAGACTATTTATTAACATAGGTGGGACCATCATGCAATGACAATGTATATAATTTTATTATAGCTTAAACTTCATTTAGAATTTTTACTCTTCAGGGTATTTTGGTGCATCATACATTTTAATCAAGTTTTTTTTTCTAGAAAGGACCCAGACGGATGGGACGGTCGACATTTGACCTCCCTGGTTACTCCAAACTCTAATTGGCCGTGCCATTAAATCTGTGTGTTCAGTGTTGTGACTTTAGCTGGTGCCGTGCAACAGTTCCTCAGCGACCTGAACCGAACCGGGAAGGGGTGGAATCAAGGTCAGTGCGAATTTCTTTGCCCACTGCAAGGTATCGCGTCTCTCTAGCCACCGCTCCTATCCCATCCTCTCTCATACAGTCCACTGCTCTCGAGCAATCTTTCTTATTCCCGTACGGTGCAATCTCGGTCCGTGACCGGCATCGTACAACTTTCTTTTTAATCAGCCAATAAAGACACATCTATTTATTTATATAAAATATTTACCAAACATTATGGAGTTTGCATCTGGTAACCCTGGCATCGTACAAACTCGATCAGCTCACCCCACTGCCTGATATTCCGTACATTCTTGTTTTTTATATCGATATCAATGACCAACATTTATTAATGGAGGAGACTGTTTTAATATGCAGACTGAATAATAAAAAATAATCTCCAAATTTATGGTAAATTGTTGTAGATTGGCTTTCAATAAATACAAATGAAATATTCCGTCACAAATTGAATTTTCCTATGTAGTCAGTTCATTTTATAAATAGTTTTTAGTGCTGTTGTAAAGGGAAGGAAACTTTATTAAAGTAATATACCTTGAAAAAATCAAACATTGTTGATTGTGTGACTTGAAACATTGTGTAATGGTAACCTTCATAGATAGCTTATACTAACAAATCTTACTGGTGTTCTACCGTATGTAATGTATATATGAGTTAAGAATGCAAAGAGGATTGATTGTTGGATATTGGGTTGAAAGAAAAAAAAAACATTTCAATATCCATAAAATAAATTCAGACAGTGAAATTTTAATTTTATTTTGTTAATTATAACTACTAGTCTTCAACTGCAAACAAGTGAGACGGCTTTGTAACTGATTTTATAATACTACATATTTCGTGTAATTTTATACTACTCAGGTGTTTATTTGGTTTTCTTTATTTCAGAGATCTACATTTTAGCACTAAATAAAATTTCGAATTAATTTGATCATCAAAAATCATAATGGCGAATTTTATATGCCTTATTTCTTATTAAATTTGCATTATAATTATAACCGTCTAGGTTACTTGATCAGATAATCATCGAAGCCATATTTGGTGTGTCTAGTTTTAAATGGCCATTATGTTGGAGGTGCAGTTATTTATTGATAATTTCATTTGATTATAGTCGTCTCAAACCTAACTAATATTATAAATGCGAAAGTGAGTTTGTTTGTTTGTTATGCTTTCACGCCTAAATTGCTGAATCAATTTTGATGAATTTCGGTATAGTCATAGATTGGACCTTGGAGAAGGAGATAGGCTACTTTTTTTTAAATTCATATGGTAGAACAACGTTTGCCGGGTCAACTAGCAATAAATATACGTAAACTTTTTTCAAATATTCACCATTAATGGAGGTTCGATTGTAAAAGTCTAATGATATTTTAACATCGAACGAAAAACATTTAAGTTAATTTTCTAATCTGACTATTTTAATACGAATTATATTAAATTTGAAGGTAAGCAAATCTATTGTGAAGAAGAATTAGTTCCTAGCAAATTTTTGAAGTATAAGAGTCATCTTCAAAAAATAAATATGGATAGCTTTGATTATGCTATTTTTTATGAGAATTTAAGTGTGGTATAAACATCGTTGCAGTATATTTATTGAGTTCTAACTCAATCGCACATTGAAAAAGCACAAATAACCAAACAGGAAAAGTTTATCTCTATGTGGATAGGTCTGATACGCATCGAACATAGCTAAAATTACTTTTCTAATAAAAAGTCTAATTGGGACAGACCAATAACTATCCGCCGAGGAACCGCCAAACAACTCATATGATGCTTTTGAATCGTAGAAGAGGTTATATTTTTGGTTCTAATATCAAACATAGCTAAGCGAGTCCTCTAAGTTTTTTTTATTGCTGTAGGACAGCAGACAGGCTGACGGCCCGCTTAGAATTTAGCAGACACAACACAAGGTTATTATGCCGGCACACTTAAGACCAAAGGTGGTCGCCATCCAGACGTGCTTGGGGCCCTACCACGTAGCTAGGGTGGGTTGTTTTGTCGCCTTTTACGACAGGCTGACCCCTGCCGCAGAGGATAGTATTCTTTCTCCGCCCCTGCACGGATAAAGATGCCACGCTAATATGCTGCTGTTCACGAAGGGGAACACGAACCAGGGTCACATATGTCGGAACGCGACATAAGGTTATTATGGCGGAATATTTAGAGAACAGAGGTGGTTGCAATCTGGACTGGCCTTTTAGAATAGGTAACCCCTGGCCGCTAGGATTTCTTATTCCAGCCCTGCACGGAGACGAATTATGCAAAGATTTAATAAATAAAAAACTTTGTCATCGTAAAAAAGCTAACACACAATTACGTTACATCTTTGTTTACGAGAATCAACAAAAAATTCTTAGTATCTGAATCACGCGCACGTGGATCGCGAGACAATGAATGAGACAAAGTTGTCCAAAAAAGTAATACATGCATAAAGAGGTACAAGTCAGTGAACGGGTGAGGTGGTAATTTCTTCGAAATGATTTAAGATGATCGTACTCTAAATTTCAATCTAATACAGCAAAAGTAATAAAGTTATTGGATACGGTTTCTCTGTTAAACAAAGCTCGAAGAAGTAGGATTTAGTTATTTGAGATAGCTTTTACAGCCATTCAAAATAAAAAATTATGCCTGCAGCTTTAAATGTTATCGATAAAATGGTTCACCAGATTATATCGATTATATAATATGAATATAGGGTACTTTTGTTAGAGTTTTTTCTTTAGGGCATCGTTCACATCATCACTGTCTTTTAGCTAGTGCGACCCATTTATCGCTTTTCACTACACCAACCTAGAGGCGGTGGCATTATTCTTGATTTCCTGCCTATACAGAACAGCATCGATCCAGTATTCTCTTATTATTTATATATTATTATGTAAGGCATATCAGAAAAGTAGCTAGAGATCATCTGAGTGCCACGATATCAGATTGGCATAGAGTTAAGTAAAGAAATTTCTAACCATTCTGTATACAGTTTATTCAATGTTATATATGAAATATATCGATAAAGGCTCGTCACTGGGGACAGCTCACTTCGCGGGAGTGCGGAGGTGGCAGGTCCTTTGTGATGTCCAACGACCATGTCCACAATATCGGCGGTTGTACGCAACGCGACACGACATCGTCGCATGCCCCTCACCCGTCTCGCGACAATTTATTTCGGGACGGGGCAATGCACTGTCGCACGCAGCCCTGAGATCTGCGCGATGTATAAATGGGAGTAATGCTTGTAGGGTTGCCAAATGCTTGCAACATTTTTCGTGTTCGCTATGTCCTTGGTGTTCTATTCACTAGTAAGTGGGCTATCAGCATGACTTCCGTAACAATAAAAAAGACGAGGAGCAAAGATATGAACAAGGGTACTATTTTTATTTAATCTAGTTTTATTACTAACGAAATAGTTTGTTTTTCTTAGAATAAAAAAAGCTTCTGTAATTGTTTACTTCATTCGCTTTTAGCTTGATCAATCTTTTACAATGTGTGACTTTTTTAACATCACCTTACTTATTAGAGATTATTTGCGTGATATGTAACAATACTTGGAACCCCCAATGTAAGTCGGTCACAAATGTAGTAGTGTAAAGGTATGATTCCGAACTACTCTGCACGCAGCAGTGCTGCCGCGACACTAACGGTCCCCATACAATCTCTATAAGCTTATACGAGAGTACATTCCGAGCTAGGCAGCAATGACGCGGCAGCAATGCAGCAGCAGCAATGCAGCGGCAGCAATGCAGCGACAGCAATGTAGCGGCAGCAATGCTGCGCGATAGAGTTTGTATGGAGTCCGGTAGTGCTGCGGCAGCATTGCTGCCGCTGCAGTGCCGCGGCAGCAGTGTCGCGGCAGCACTGCTGCGTGCAGCGTAGTTCGGAATCATACCATAATATAATTGAGTCGAATGCATAGCCACTGCCCAGTTAATATAAGCTTTATTTTACTTTAATCGTATCGAAATTTAAAATTTTAAATAATTGTTGCAAGAATCAACAAACATTTTTGTTTTTACATTATTCTACGAATTACTGCTCATCGGACCATACTGCAGTAACTTTACATAATTACTCAAAACAACACTGATCTAAAATATGCAAAATATTAAAGTTTTTGTCTGTCTATGCATATTTGAATATTAATTACAATATAAATTATATTCGGTAATAACTGTTTTATTTTATAATATATGTGATATTTCATTAATATTTCCGAATTTTATTTTTCAAGAAGCCTGAATAATTGGAGTCTCGTACTCCGGTTGCAGACGGACTTGACTATTTCCTAAATCATACTCAGAGTTATAAAGTCAACAGCGGGATCAATTAATCATTTTATATATTTTTAAGGTTTAATTATTGTGAGTTACTTCTGAAATAGTAAAATATTTCATAAATAAAAAAAAAAACAGTCATTGAAACGACAAAATTGATAAGTTATGTTCAGACAGTAGCATTAACGATTTACATAATAAATACATACTTTAAAATGATTTTAATTAAATTGTGATATATTCAAATTAATTTAGTCACCTGTCATAATAATATTACATCGTATCCCAAATGCCAATTTAATCACATTTTATTTTATGATTTATATCTATAAATATATATCTATAAAATACGATCAGACTTATATGATGGATTTAACAATCTATTTATGTTTTCGTACGTCATATAAACCAAGTAAAAATATAGACGAAAAGTACAAAGACTGTGTAATTGGTGATCTTATTACTATTTTATTTTTAAAAATAATTGACATTGGTGGCCTGGAGGATGGGATGCCCTCTGGTATGGGACGCTACGTGCATTGAAAAGTGGCGGCTTCCCATCTTCAAGATACATCTCTGGTAGATGGTGCTCTGCTGCACGACAAGAGGACCTGATACGCCGCAAATATTCATTTATTGGCAGTGGATTCATATTTGCGGCTTTCGGTGTTTAGACTCTAGGACCGTGGGGTCCATAAGCCTATATATATATATATATATATATATATATATATATATATATATATATATATATATATATATATATATATATATATATATATATATATATATATATATATATATATATATAGCCTTTATTGAGACATGTAAAAACGCTTGATAGAGGTCTCACGGGACCAAAAAGCTGGTTTGTATTTAGAGCAAATAATAAGTGTTGCCATTCAACGCGGTAATGCAGCCAGCGTTTTGGGAACGTTTCTAGCCCAAAGCGATTTGGAATCAATGTATTATTTATAGTTTTAGTGTGTTTTTATTTGTAATATAGTGTAGTTTTAAAATTAATTTTAGCATACTTCTTATATAAATATAATAAATAGACTATATGTTTTTAATTATCTTATTAACATATCTTGTAAATTAAATAAATAACAATTATTCCGTAAAAAGGCTTAAGACTTAATTTAAGTCTCTTTTGCATTTTCTCTCGTTCACTCCGAAATCACAAGAAAAATTACTACAAAGTTACTCATTTTCAATATCATAGGAACCATCGTGATAAGTAGGTGACGAAATAATAAATTGATAGTACTGAAATAAATTGAAGCAGATTGTTCGTTTATTTACCTTCAGATGTTTTTAATATGTATGTAATTAAGCTTAAGCAACGGTTATATACTAGTCAATAATAAAAATATTTTATCTATTAAAACATTCATTTACTAATAGGTATAAAATGCTCAATTTAATGTTATTAAAGAGCATTTAAACATATTATCAAAGCAATTATTTCCAAATATATTGGGGCTTTAATATTTAGTTACTATACTCGCTTTTGACAGCCCTACGTCAAGGGGAAAATAAAGGCGCATGCAGACGGTTACAAATCAAGATTGTTAAAATTAGTTGACGGGTTAGTGGAAGGGCCACTTGCACATTGGGCTAATGAACTACACGACAAGTGTAACCTTTAACTTGGGATATGGTTTGTATTACGTATATCATTGTTACAATGGATAGCATTGCTTATCACATTATCCAATGCAACATTTACAACTTACAACATTGATAAAACTTGTGTTTTGTGTTGTCCTCAGGTTTACAGATATCAAATATCTGTCCAAATATATATTATCTCCTTATGAAGTTCTTTACATCTGACATTATACTTTGAAGCTGACAAATCAATGCCACTTGCGTTGGAGCCAATCATTTTCTAAAAGAAGAAGGAGAAGACTTAAAATTTTACTGTAACCAATAGTGGCTTGGATAATAATAGTGTTATTTATCTCGTGTCAGTGTAATATCATAAACAAGAGATTTATGTGCATCGATTATATTATTACATTTTTTTTTTACTTTTTTCCAATCGTTCAATATATTTTTATTGCTGTAAGACAGCAGACAGGCTGACGGCCCACTTAGAATTTAACAGTTACCGTCGCCTATGGGTGTTTGCAACGCCAGTGGCATCGCGAACACACTGCTGTCCCATAAGGGTACAGGAACTTGGGTAACTAACGCCGGAACAAAACACAAAGTTATTATTGCGGCATATTTAAGATCAAAGGTGGTCGACATCCGGATGGGCTTGGGGCCCTACAGCGTAGCTAGGGCCCTACTAACTAGCGTGGGTTGTTTAGTCGCCTTTTACGACAGGCCGACCCCGGCCACAGAGGTCAGTATTTTTTCACCGCCCCTGTACGGATAAAAACTTAGGAACGGGATAAAACTTATACACTGTGCGAGATATGCAGCGTATTTATGGGAACTCGTTGCACGACCGCTCTACTACTAATTATCTCTAATCTGTTTATGAGCCCCTGGTCTACAGATACTGAGGATTTCAACCCCAAACGCCTCAAAAACCCTACATACTCGTTCCTAAATTATAACTAAATATTACTAAAAAAATTATGTTTTTGGAATGTTATAATATTTTTTGGAATAATATTTGAACCAATATTTTAATTAAATCCAAATATATAGTTAAGAAAACTTCAGAGTTTATTTTTAACGATTGTTGTTTTTATTAGTTATGGTTGTCTTCAAATCTCCAACCCATTAGAGTCTTCCCTTCATGCCTATTTTAGGTAGCAACATTACCTGTCGCCATTTGACCACTCCACTTCGAAAGAAAAACTGAACAA
Organism: Malacosoma neustria; assembly: GCA_963693495.1. Taxonomy (NCBI): domain Eukaryota; kingdom Metazoa; phylum Arthropoda; class Insecta; order Lepidoptera; family Lasiocampidae; genus Malacosoma; species Malacosoma neustria. The sequence goes on from OY856381.1 coordinate 18,129,957, forward strand.
TTCCTTCGGTTTTTTATTTCTAAGAATGAGTCCTATTCTTTCAGACTATCCGAACATATTTCGATTGGTCAAGTGAAAAATAATTGCTAAATCTCCATGTTATTTGCATTTTCCTGAATGCAATAAATCTCGTAAACGGTCTCGAGCGTAATTAATGGCACTTGTACATGCGTACGTTAAATGGCTGACTATAAAAGTCCTGTTCACATGCATTCGTTTCAACAGAACTCCTTTTGTTACGTGTCACATATGTTTAGTTGCCGTTCCCGCGTCTGAAACGCGCTACATCTGCTTTTTAAATGTTGAAACGGTAGAATTTTAACTGGATAGAAAACCATATTTTTACTTAGTTCTGTTTTGCTAGTGTTAGTGGTGGGGCCGAAGGACCGTAAATTATGCGGGGGATGGCGGACCCGTAAAGGAAATGATGCGGCTTAGGCCTCGAAAGACGGTAGCCGCGGTGCGGGAAACAAAGGTAGTGCGGGTCCGATAATTATACGTGGAAAGGAAAGGAGACGGAAATATCCAGCAAGTCAGAAAGAGCGGCGACTCACCGGAGGTTCTCCGATCTGCTACCCTCCACGGCTGATTCTGCGGTTTGTAGTCTAAGACTTTATAGTCAGTGGTAGTGGTTCACCATAATAATATAATAATACACATATAAAAACCCGTGCGGGTTTAATTAAGACTCGACGGTACGTGTCGTTGGCGCGGGCGCTCGCCAAGCAGAGAGGGCGGCGTGGCGGTGGTCGAGTAGTTAACCACCGTCAGACGCCGCAGCATCTAAACTAACTTGCGGGTAGACATGGAAAAAAGGATAAGATGAGGTGTCTAAACTAATTGTTCTATTTTCTTAATTTTAATTATCTATCGACAATTATGAAATAAAGATTATATACGAGGAAGGAGTTCCATAAATGCTTTTGGACCGTCTCGTACAAGCCGGTGCATCCTGCTTAATAACGGCCTTTCGGGGTTAGTTGGCAAAATTTTATTTTCATACATTACACATTATATTTACAAGGATGTGCCACGAATGGATGCGCTTTCGTCTTTTACAGCACTCTACAGCAGATTCTGATTTTATATGAGAATTTTGAAATCTGTTACATATTTGACATATATTTAGATACTCTTGAAATAATACCTTATAATTTTGCTTGTTATTTGGCAAATATTAGGCTCATTTTCTTATACTGCCATGATTTGAATACTGTAACCACTATATATTGTACAGAATTTCCTTTTGCTCTTATTTCCTACAACCAAATAATATTAATGTAATGATAGTGATTTATAATAAATTTTTTTTATAAATAAGATTACTGTGAAATTATATTGTTTATTTCTTTGTTTTGTATCCTATTGAATCAGTCACAGAATTGATGGACAATGCAATGATGGGTTCTATAGTATTCAGTAATGCTTTGAAATTTGTTTTAGGATACCTACGCTTATGGGTGAAGACTATCTGACGGGGAGGATACAATTACATTATTATTTATAGTCTATCAGAACGGACTGAATACAAGCGATAGTATCGTCTCACTGGAGTGTCCTAGAGGCCATTAGCATTTGTGGAGGGATACTGAAATAGCCCACTTCGTCATCAATGCGCTTCGTTTGCTTTATGGCCATCGCGCGCTTTAATCACCATGTATCGCCATTTGCAAACTAAGCTGTTAGTTGTTTCGCTTACGCACTTTACAGATGTTAATGTTTAAATAAGATTTATGGTACTGTAAGAATATATAATTGTGTCTTCTTGAAGAGAAGGAATCAACACAAAAATGCGCCTTAAGGTATTGCTCTATTATCTGAGTAGGGTATAGGGCATAAGGTCTATTTGGCGCTCTGAAGTACAATCTTTGGAGCATACGGAGTAATCTATTTATCATTTTACAACAACCGATATTAAATAAATAATTATATAAACATACTGTGACAATTCACATAGCACCTTCTTGTCCCAAACGTAAGCAAAAGAGCGTTTGTATTATGGGTATTACACAATCGATATACCACTTTTATATACTATTATATACATAAACACTCAGACTGTATGGGAATGAAACCCCTCTGGAAGGGTTCTGGTGTGATTCGTTGATTCGATTATTATATTCTCTTTAAAGGCTACTACGGCTAAGCAAATAACATTTATTAGTAAACTAGCTGTGCCCGCGACTCTGTCCGCGTGGAATAGTGACTTCGGGCAGCATTTTTTGGACATATTATGGCTTATTTTGGATTATAAACCCTAAAATATAAATGAAATATGCAAACAGTCAGTATTATCGAATGCAACTGTTACGCCATGCGTCTCCGGAATACGTACGTTCGAACCTACAAAGTCCAGCCTAAGTTAAACCCTATTTCTTATGATTGATGACAGAAATCTGAGGTTAACTTAAATTGGAAATTCAACCTACAATGTCCAGCATAAGTTAAACCCTATTTCATATGATTGATGATATAAATCTGAGGTCAACTTAAATTGGATTATAAAATTTCTGAAACTTAGCATTTTTAACAAAAACAATTTTTTTTTCTAAAATAAAAATAGCCTAAGTTATTCCTTGATACATCAGCTATCTGCGAGTGAAAGTCCCGTCAAAATCGGTGCAGCCATTTCAGAGATTAGCCGGAACAAACAGACAGACAGACAGACAAAAATTGTAAAAAATGTTGTTTTGGTATATGTACCGTATATACGTCCGAACGCACTTATTAAAAATTGGTTATTTTAATATTACAAACAGACCCTCTAATTTTATTTATTTGTATAGAAGTATAAAGTGTGAATATTTAGAAACGGCTGATAGAGGAGAATGGAAGGACATGTGCCGATCCCACATAGTTTGGAATAAGGGCAGGAAAAAGAAGATTCAATTTAAGTAAAAGTTTGATTTAAATTTAATTAAATGCCAAAAAAGAAGTTCACAACATAGTTTTTGTAAGGGAATATGTCCAAAAGATTCTGGTTAAAATTTAACTGTAATTATAATAATTTATTGGTTCTAAACTAATTATTTGAACGTTTAAAAATGAAATTGATTCTATTCAATTTATAGTAAAATATTTAATGATATAAAAAATTATACAGAATGAACTTCCTCGTAACCAAAAATTTTGGTATAATTAATCAGCAACTTATCCTTTGAGAGACCGCAAGCGACCTTCGATGCGTGACTCACAACAATACCAGATTTGTTCCTACAATATTCTATTATAAAAATATCTTTATCTATTCATCTCTTGATATATCTGACGATTATCCTTAATTTTGGTAAAGCTACTTTGGAGCCAACGGTACAATGAATTACTGTGACAGGGAAATTTTTATACGTCTTTCGAGGTAATGCCACTAGGGGATTTTTATCTTTTTACCAAGATGGCCTAAGAATGTCTAATTTGGTTTTTTTGAAACTAGTAATGATCAATATCTACCGTAATAAACAAAAATGTTTCCATTTTCAAATTAACTCATACTATGCTGACTTACGGCTGGGCATTGTGACTAGGCTCTCTACCATCTGCTTGCACAGGGTCCTAGAATACTTCGGCCACATCGCCAGAAGGGATGAAGACAACCTGGAGAGACTGATAGTAACAGGGAAGGTGGAGGGAAGAAGACCAAGAGGAAGGATCCCCATGCGATGGACCGATCAGATTCGCATTGCCCTTGAAACCACTGTCCACGACGCTTTACACTCTGCTTCTGATAGGGGCAGATGGCGGCAAATAATACGCAACAAAGTACTCTGTCGAGATGATCACGACCCTCAGCACTGAGGAAACCGACGCGAGGAGGAGGATGCTGACTTACTTCTTATCTTTGTCTAGTCCACGGACCCTGTATATCCTATAACAAAGTTTGTCACGGATTCAAATTCCATGATTGCACTTCTTAAATAGATTTTCTCACTTATAGTAATGAATATTGCATACAATTATTATCACGACCGTACTAAAGAAAATGTGAAGGATCAAAGACCGACAATGTGTGCAATACGCAAATTTTCCGTTCCTTTTAACCGAAGGTCTGAGCTCAGCAAATGTGACGTCATTAGATATACAATAATTAAATAATAAGTACACATAATCAAGCGCAGTAAAAATATTAAATACTTTTAATTGCTTGTGATTGTATTTTATTATTTCGACTTTAATTGTTATGAGTCACTAATATCGACTGGAAAAATAATAAATTATTTAAAACTTAAAATTATCCAACTTAAAACTGTAATGAGCCAAAAAGCTTTAAAATGAAGGCTTTATTATGCAGTAACACGTCAAGTGCAGGGGTTCTCCCTGATGCATAATCTGGTAAAAATAGTCCTCGCCTATGTATAAGAGCGGCCATCCTGTCTCGCGAGTTTTGTTTTGAACCTGCCTTTTTGCAATTTATTGGAGCGGAGAGTGTATTAAAAATACTATATTCTATATTGAGTAGTGGCATACGAACTAATATAATTTATTGGTGAATATTGATTATATTCTTGTATGAAACGGTTCTCGAGAACGTTTATGTTGCGTACTCTCAGGATTTGGAATGAGCTTCCGGCTAAGGTTTTCTCAGCGCGGTACGATATAGGTTTTTCAAAAAAGGCGTTATAAAATTTCTTCGAGGCCGGCAGCGCGTTGGTAATGCCTCTGGTGTTGCAAACGTCAGCGACGGTGACCACCTGCCAGGGTGGGCTCTTTGCCTGTGTGCTGAACTCTAGCTATAAAAAGATATGACTTTTAAAGTCAATTTCATCAAAATTAATTCACATCGTCAACTAGTCCCAAAATAAGCAGCAGTGTTTTTCCGGATGGGAGTACTAAATAACTAATATCCTCTTCAACCGTCCATTGTCCACGGCTGGACGTAGGCCTTCCCAAGTTTGCGCTACAAATCCCGGTCCGTGCTTTTCCCATCCAGCCCCAACCGACCATCTTGCGCAGGTTTTCGTCCTATCGGGCTGGGGGACGACCTACGCTAAGTTTATCGAGACGCGGTCTCCACTCCAGGACTCGTTTTCTCCAACGCCCATCAGTCCTGCTAATGTAATGTTATATCAACTCAAGCTCTGATACTATCAGGGTTGGCTACTGAATCCGCTCATGATGAAACCAAATTTATCGTCCATTTTCTCCTTTCAATCATCTCACTATTGTCGCTTGAGAACGGTTGTCTTAAATTTAATGTGGCGTAGACAGAGTACTTGGCCTGTAATTCCACAGATCCCACACCCGTACGCGACACGGTCGAGCGCACCGACCAAGTGAAATACCTGAGATCTGTATTTCATGCGTCCGGTGACATCAAGGCACGCATTGCTGCCGCGTGGGCCAAATGGTGTGAGGTGACTGGTGTCATTTGTGACCCCAAGATGCCGGTAAACTTGAAGGGAGAGGTCTATAAGACCATTATTAGGCCTATCCTTTTATACGGCTGTGAAGCGTCGCCGGCGTTAGAGCGACTCAAGCAAGAACTGTGTGTCACGGAGATGAATATACTGCGGTGGATGTGTGGAGTAACGCGGAAGAACCGCGTTAGGAACTCGCATTCGCGGCAGTCTTCATGTCCGTGATATTGCGGATACATTACAAGAGTCGGCCCCCTTGGTATGGCCACGATTTACGGCAACCGGATACTTTCGTGGGAAACAAATGTCTGGCCATGCCCCCTCCGCCGGGCTCCGGTAGGAGGGGTAGACCCAAAAAGTGCTGGCTTGACGTCGTAAAGAGTGATATGCGTGGCAATGGGCTCACTACCAGGGATGCTGAAGACCGTGCGAAGTGGAGAAGAAAAATTCGAAAAGCAGACCCCGGGCGCCGAAGTGAGAGTTTGGGCTGCAACCAGGATTCAACGCTAAGATGATGACGATGAATCATCTCACTACCAAAAAACAGGGAGAGCGAATAAATGAGGCGTGCTAGTAAAAGCTCATGATATTATCTAACGCTTGGGACGCCCAAGGCTTTAAAGGAAAGCTTTGAATGTGACAGAAGAAAGGGTCTGAAATGTAGATTCCATCAGTCGTATGTGTGTGTAATTATTTATTTATTTATCTTTTCTTTTCTTATCCGTGCAGCCGGCGGGGGTCGGCCTGTCGTAAAAGGCGACAAAACAACCCACCCTTGGAGCCCTACCACCTACGTAGTAGGGCTCCAAGTCCGTCTGGATGGCGACTACCTTTGGTCTGAAGTATGCCGCCATAATTTTCTCCTTTCAATCATCTCACTATTGTCGCTTAAGAACGGTTGTCTTAAATTTAATGTGTTAAATTTAATTTATTTTAAACTGTTGTTTATAACTTAGAATGGTCTGCAAGTCTGCAAACGCAGTATTAAGAGAGAGCAAAGAGGGTAGGTCTTGTTTTCAGACAGTAGAGATCCGCTTTCTTCTTATTTTATCTTCTTCTATAGTATTTTAATTATATAATCTATACAATTGTTGTTAACTCTGCCATAATGCACGTAAACTACGCAAGTAGCAGTAATTCTAATCAGACAAATTCACTACTGCAAGACTAGATAAATAATTGACAAAGATTATAGCTAACTCACAAAAATGCTCAGGTCTGTATAATGAAAACAATATAAGTTTGGATGCAACATTTAGGTTATGTTTAGTAGCTCTGAATGAAGACAAGTGACACTTAAAAATCCAGGTCTCATTTCATACCTTTAAATTTTAAATTCGTCCTACACCTTTCCTACGTATAGATTTCGTCAAAAGAAAAACACTTTTCGTCAGCAGATTCGCTTGCAAACTTCTAAAAACGCAAAAAAAAATAAAATTAACTTTAACGCTCATAGAATACAGGTCAACATGAGTGCATAGAGCTTGGTCATTAAAAGACATTGCGAGTTGCAAAAGAATATGTACCTTAATACTGGAGAGATAAAGTAAGCTGCTATGTTAAGGAAAAATGGAGACGAATGATCGTCTTGGGCCGGGTGAATGAACCCTGAAAGCTTGCCGTTTCAGAGGTTTGACACGGCATCGTTACTTCTGATGCAATGTTTGAAAAGTGGAATAATACATAAAGGACATGTGCCTTTATATATAGATATCATTTAATTGTCCTTACTGTGTAAAAATCGCGTTTTAATTAGTACATACATACATATAATCACGCCTCTTTCCCGTAGGGGTAGACAGAGACCACTTCTTTCCAATTGCATGATCCTTACATACTTGTTTCGCTTCGTCCACTTTCATTATTCCCTTCATACATGCCCTTCGGTTTAGGGTACTCTTGACCTGGCGTTTTTTCAAGACATCCCTTATCTGGTCTCGAAACGTCCGCCTAGGTCTACCCCTTCCAACACTTCTATTCATACTCGCCTTTATACACTTTTTTCGTCAATCGTTCTTCATTCATTCTCTCGACATGTCCAAACCATCTCAGCTTACCTTTCTCAATTTTTGTCACTACATCTTCTTTCAGACCACAATGTTTTAATTAGTCCTTTACTATTTTAGACAATACACTGCAACATGGCAATACCAACTAATAAGGTAATTGCAGCTAATTTATTTATTACACTTAGAAACACTTGTTGGATTTTTTGTGCGAATGGTCCAAGGTTAGCAGAAAATTAATCCTACTCTCCTTCAAAATCAAATATTGTAACATCTATACAAATAAATAAAATTGGAGGGTCTGTTTGTAATATTAAAATAACCGCTTTTTACTAAGTGCATTAGGACGTATACACGGTACATATACCAAAATAACATTTTTTACAATTTTTGTCTGTCTGTCGGTCTGTCTGCCTGTTTGTTCCGGCTAATCTCTGAAATGGCTGCACCGATTTTGACGGGACTTTTACTGGCAGATAGCTGATATATCAAGGAGTAACTTAGGCTATTTTTATTTTAGATAAAAAATTGGTTTTTGTTAAAAATGATAAGTTTCGGAAATTTTCATACCAATTTAAGTTGACCTCAGATTTATATCATCGATCTTATGAAATAGGGTTCAGCTTAGGCTGGACTTACTAGGTTGAATTTACAATTTAAATTGATCTAAAATATCCAAAAAATGCTGCCTAAAGTCACTATTCCACGCGGACGGAGTCGCGGGCACAGCTAGTACTTATATATGCATAATATTAGCTGACCCGGCAACCGTTGCTCTGTTATGCACATTTCTTTATTGCTGAGGAAAAGTAGACGTGCTGACAAGGTCCACATAATAGTAAGCAGTTACCGTCGCCTATGGATGTTTGCGACACTAGGGGCACCACGAACACGCTGCTGTCCCATATGGGTACAGGAACCTGGGTCACTAATGCCGTAACACAATACAAGGTTATTATGGCGGCTTATACACCAAAGGTGGTAGCAATCCAGACGGGCTTGGGGCCCTACCACAAAGCTAGATGTTTTGTAGTCTTTTACGACAGGCTGATCCTGGCCGTAAAGGTTAGTATTCTTATTCCACTTTTGCACGGGGAACAATTTTTGTGACATTTCACAACTATTTAAAGAAAATTTTGAAATTAAAGCTCAAAATAAGAGCCTTCAACAGTAAAACGACTGCTAGGGTTGCCTGGAAGAAATTGCTCTAAGCGATAAGGCCACCCATTGTTCAGTAGCTTGTAAGTTTATTTCATTTTCTTGTATATATATTTAAGGTGAACAATAAAGAGTTTTCATTCATTCATTCATTCAACGACAAGGTTGGAGTATATACATGGCAATAATCAATGATTTTGCTGTAATAATTTTTGCAGACTACATATAATAGTTTAAAAAATCGTTATCATATTTTTGACTTTACGTAATATATGTAGGTAACGGAGTAGCTACAATACTGTTGTAAAGCATTAATGAAATATTGCACACAACAAAAAAATAATTTCCCACAATTTTCGAACTGGACTCTATCAAATTAATGTGTTATGACGTTCCGGCTTGTCAAACTGTCAAAAGTGACAGCTGGCGTTTCATTACGCATGGATTAAGCAACTAGCGTCGAATGCAAACCAATGGGCTACTTATACGTGCGTCCATATAGAATTACTTAACTACTTGTAAAGTAGCGTACACGTGAAAGTTTATCTCAGTTTGTTTATCTGTCAATCATGCTGGTTGGGGTTTTGGGAGGAATAAGTAAAAGTAATTGGTATGTGTAATTAAAGAAAATTGCTTATATTTACGTAACGTTTTATAGAGAATGTTTGCGTTAACTATAATATTTACTATAAGGTATTGAGTAATAAAGTATGCTGAATGACCTTTTTTTTTGGTCTCGGGGAAAAACCTCTCTTGACTGGTTCCCCCGGCCCGGGGGGATCGAGGGATATGTGGGACTCCGGGAAAGATGTTCGACCATCCGACTACCCACTAAAAACCCCGCTGTTCTCCTATCGCCTACGCCCGGGCCCACGGATATATGGCCTGCCGATCTCGTGGCCCGGGCTGGCGCCGGCCCGCCCTTTGTCTTAAGGCGGGCCCCTTGTAAATTGTTGGCGCCGGGGGTCAGGATTTCATCCCTCGGCCCTCTCCTGGATCAACAGTTGAGGGGGGCCGCAGAACAGCACACAGCCCTCTCCCTCGCGGCAATAGTGCGGGCGGCGGGTCCTACCCCGAGGGGCCGCCCGCGGCCGCTTTTTACGGCGGCCGGAGGTCGTTACTGGCCCTCCGGCGCCGCCGGCGTGGCCTGCGTTGGCGGGAGGGGAGTTTGGTGGTCGACTCCCGCTCCCGCTCTGCCGCCTCCTTTGCGGACATGACTGCCTCGCAGAAGGAGGCGACAGCCGTCCATCCAGATGCTGAATGACCTTAACTTAACCCAGAACTATATAGATAGGTAGTTTATTACTTTGATTACTTAAATATTATTAATAGTAATATTTAAGTAATCAAAGACATCGGGCCGAGATAAAAAAGATTTACAATTTAAACTTATACCCGTTTTATTTGTGTTGGCAGTTAAATCTTTCATGACATATTGGTCAATCATCAGAGAAAACATTCAAACGGATTTTTGTCGGTAGCTGTAATAAAATGTTAGAAAAACAAAGTAATAATGACTTTAGTAGATTCAACTCTAAGGGATATAGTATTAGCTCAAATATTCCTGCTTAAATAACATTAACAATAAATTAAATAAAAATATAATCTTCAGTTAAAATATTCAATTCAAAGTATTTTTGGCGGTCGCATCCCAAATATTTACGAGTCCATTTGCGCTGTAGAACTTTTTTCTCGTGCAAAGAAACTCGAAGAATGTATTTGAAATAGTTTAGATTTCTTCACATTATCGACCCTATTCCTAAAAAGAAATTAATATAACCCCTTTTTTTATTTTATAAGTGACCTTAGGAATGAAATGAGATGGATGGATGATGAATGAATGGATGAGATGAAATATATTAATATGTCATTTGTAGTTTGACATCGAACATTCAATTAAAAGCTTGCGCTGTGAGCAAATCGTTTGACTCATTGAAAATTTGCGTTGAGCACACGTATTCCATATACATTCTCATAAATACATACAGAATTTGTAAAAGCTTATTATTTGCTTTGTCCACGACTCCCGCCATTAACACGGCGGCCATTTTTCAATTATGCCAAATGTGGACGACGGATAAATCATACGGTCGCATTATACGGATATGTTCCAATGTTGCCAGGTGCGTTTCGTTACCCGAAAGCATTTACTGTTGCTGGCATAATAAAATTTATCCAGACTAATATTATAAATGTGTAAGTAAATCTGTCTGTCTGTCTGTTGCATTTTCACGCCTAAAACGCTGAAATGATTTTGATGAATTTCATTATAGACATAGGCTATTTTTTGTTACCAAAATAAAACTTAAAAGGGGTGAAATTGGGGTGAACGTAATTAAGTTCTAATTTTTTAAATTTATATGGCAGAACAACGTTTCCCGGATCAGATAAAAGATATTTTCAATAGAAAATATATTTGTAATTCTAAATAATTAACATTTATCAAAACTTTATTATACAGGCTTGAAATTAGATTTTTTGATGACAGTAGTTTAAGTATAAACTAAAAACAAATTGTTTAGTAGAAAATAAACTTTTAGCTTTGAAATTAGACGGACGGGCTTATATGACCGTAATTTAATACTAAGATGACGCTTGTGTCAAGATTGTGACCAATGATTCATTTCAATCTTAGTTACAAACACACGACAAATCCAATATATTAGCTGTTATTATACAGGTACAAATTTTCCAGAAACACAACTCAATTAATATATAGACTTGATTATATTATTAAGACTTCGTTCGGGACAATTCCACTTTAATAGGTTTGCAATGGGTAAACCTGCTAAATGGGTAAACCTCTGTCTCCAAATTGTGAAGTGTGTGGTACGGTGGAAGATGCATATAATATTATGCTGGTGTGTGTGTGTGTGTTCGAAACGAAGCTGCTAGAAATAAGTTTGCTCATTGTAATAAATTAGATATAAGCGAATGTATAGTCATACTCTTGCAACCACTGTCAGAGTCATCTCGGTTGCTTATTAATATTGTTAAAGAGGGTTTAAAAAAGAGAAGTTGATTAATTATGTTTAAGTCTTTTTTTAATAGAGCTACATATTTTATTTAAGAATACGCTCTTAAATTATGATGTAATTTTCAACGCGATGTCAAGGAGGTTTTTAAATGAGTACCATAAATGGCATTTAAATTATATTTCATGAAAACAAAAAATAACCCATTCAAGACACGTATAATCACCGTAAAAATATCATAAAAATCATAATTCGTACAGTTCGCTACTCAGCGTTGCACCTCTTGAGATGAGCAACGAACGAGTTTCTTTTAAAATAATAGATAAGACATTCCCAACACCCAACCCTAAAAGGAATTCATTTACTGTTTAGTAGACATAAGCTGCGGATGGCATGGACAATGAAGATATTGGTGAATCCTCTATTTTTTTAAATTGTTGTGTAAGCAGTTATCTATGTATGTTTGCGACTCCAGGGACACCGCTAATACGCTGCAGTTTGCATAGGGGTACTAAAACCTGGGTCACTTATGCCAGAACACACCACAACATATTTAAAGATTATTTAGCTAGGCTTTGTCGCCTTTTTCAGCAGGCTGCCCCAGCCGCAGGGGTTAGTATTTTTACTCGACGCTTGCACGTTTTTATCCGTGCAGGGGCGGAGAAAGAATACGTGTGTGTGTGAATATGTGTTGTGTTCCGGTATTAGTGACCCAAGTTCATGTACCCTTATGCGATAGCAGCGTGTTCGCGATGCCACTGGCGTTACAAACATCCATAGGTGACGGTTACTGTTATATTCTAAGCGGGCCGCCAGACTGTCTGCTGTCCTAAAGCAATAAAAAAAACATTGAATTATTCTGTACACAAGTGACAACATTCTTATTTTTTTATATACGTTGTGACCGCAGCCAAGGAACACAAGGTGCTTTGTATTAATATCAATACAGAATGTGTTTAATCTGCGCAGCTATCTATTATATGTGTGCAATTAATGAATGAAAGTGTAAAAGGAATAAATTTAATATTGGTATAGCAACACACATCTCACATTGATTAGTGAAGACAGAAATCAAGACGTGAACGTGTTTTCGCGTTTTGGGCTTAAATGTTTTCTGGACAAAAAAAAGATTTAATATCCTAAAAGTAAAAACGCAATCGATTTTAAAAATGATATTTGCCTGGCAACCCTACAGGTATATATACAGGGGGTGGCATGTTACATAAACAGGGTGTGTGTTTAATTTGTAAACGGCACCGAATCGAAATATCGTATTTATTTCTGTAGCTTATCCAATATCGACTGGACAGGGATGCATAGCGTTGGCGGATGAAAAAATGCAATATATCCAAGATTTTTATGTGCTTGTGTTTTTATGAATGTCGGGTTTATGGTATCGTTACTTTGTATTCAGTTTGCTTTATATGCAGCTACGAATAAAAACATGAAAGTTTAATTTTCTCTTGTTATGCTTTATAACAAATAAAAAATATTAAAGTTATTAATCCCGAAGCCCGGGGTCTCGTAGTTATGGTACGGCCATGTGATATAACTTTAGGTCGCCTGTTGCAACAATGCCTCTCGGTGACTCTTCTAACAAAAGTAATTGTATGAGATAGAGAATGACTACTTACTGAGGTATCAAACTCGAAAGGAGAAATCGAAAGTAAGGGCCTGCTGAGGGCCCGTTGCTGTCTATAAACACGCAAAATGAGATAGATAGATAGATATATAATACTTTATTGTCACCAACTTAACCTAATGATACAATACAAGTTAAAGAGAATATTGTAAATATTGGAGACAATGGGCGGCCTTATCGCTTTAAGCGATTTCTTCCAGGCAACCCACCAACCCAAAATGAGTTATATATTCGTCGCCTTTTACGACACCCTTGAGGTCTATCTACTGTTGTTTTTGACGAGAACCATATGCTTAACAAATGAGAAAATAAAACATGATAAATGTATGTTTTGTATCGATTTATACATTGTTCAATTATGTTTCAACAATAATTTGAATCATGAAACAAAACACGTCCTCCGTAGCCCAACGGCTTTTGCATGTTGAAATGCCTGCGGAGGACACAAGTACGTTTCCTGCCTCGAGCCTGGTATAATATTTATATAATATATAAATATTTAATTACGAAAGAGAAATGTATAAGTAATACAGTCAATCAGTATATATAACACAAGTGTTTTGCTGCTTTATATATGGCGCTGAATATATTGTCACCGTATATCCGTTTAGCTGGAGGATTTAAACGAGAAGTATCGAGTACATCTGTCGTACATAGCTAGTAGTTTTTTAATTACTGCAAAATTGGGTGGAATTTTTGAACTCCCACCCATTTTATTGTTTAATTCATATTATAGCTCAAATACAAGTAATTTACTTCAAACTTAAACAGTTCATTGTCAGCAAGAACACCAACTATAGGAATGGTAGACATGGCTTGAAATTTCTAAAAGATTCTAGACAACTTTGTCTAGAAGATTTGTCTTTGTTTAAAAAACGAATACGATTTAAATATACTCGTAGAATCCATATACGTAAATATTATCTGAAAAAATTTAAATTCAAATCCTAAATACGTTACGAAAACTATGTTCGAATACGAAATATAAATTAAAAAATTCGTATCGGGAGGTTGGCGTCGCTGTGCACGTTAATTCCATCGATCATTACTCTTGCTGCAATCCACCAATCGGGAAAAATGGAAAATAAAAACAGTGGGGACCTCCATCCCCATCTACTACCCCCAACCCCCGTCTGCGTCCAGGGATGTGATTTTTTTTAGCGTCACTCTTGATTACTATGCCATATACGAATTACGGAAGTGCTTTTGAATTTGATTGCCAAATTTTGTTTGCTTTTTGAATGTATCATTATTTTGGGGAATTCATTACAAGTTTATGTTGTTTATAGGTTTTTATGTAGATAAACCATTTTCTTGAGAATATTCACTAACTGCCAAGAATGTTATTGTTCAGAATTATGTGATGGACATTTCACACAACGCCACCCAGTAACTAAGTTGCATAGCACTTGTATTATGGGTACTAGACCACTGATATACTACATATATATTTTTATTTTTCAGACGGTAGACGGGAATCGAACCCATGACCTCCGTAAGCGTACCGACGTGTGTTAGCCGCTATACTACGAGATCGTCAATGTGCATTATGTTTTTATTGGATTGTATTTATATGAAATTACGAATAAAATACTTTTACGGCTTTTAACACCGAAGCAGAAGCAAAAGTTTTGGTTGCAATTAGTATTTAACGCTTATTTGATAATATAGGACATACAATACACATTTAAACTATTTTTTATTATTCAATTTGTTACATACGATGTATGAATAAAATCACGAGAAAAACTTAAGAAGATCTTTCATTAATTTCTATGTATTTCGTATTCGATGGGTAGTTTTTATGAAACATTTTAACATCATTCATCATTCGTTTGATTCACCGAATTAATTCTTGATGTATATGGGCGGTAATTAATTGCTTTAATACAAAAAGTTGATATAATACCAATATACTTTAGTAAATAAATCATAAAGTTCTTAAAAATGAATAAAATAAAGTTTATAAAAGCATCGTCAACCGAAAATCCAATAAGGGAAAACAATAGCGATCTTTTCAAGTGTGTCCCATCACGCCCGCCCCACACACAAACACACAAAACCTGCAGATTCGAGCTCGACCTAACCTCGCATGCAGAGCTCCATGCTAAGTGCATCACGTCCAATGTAACAAGGCCTCCCCTCCTCCCTCTGTATAAACTTAAAATGATAAATAAAAGGTATTTTTATTTACGCAACAGCTCATCTTACGCTGGTCGGTGGAGGGTGGCCGCGGACCCCAGTTTGCGTACCTAAACGGGTTTTTATAGAATTCCAATTGTTTTGAATACTGTTTAAATTAGGAACATATTCATGTCAGGTTAGTTTAGTTTTAGTATTTATTTTATAGTTTTAACATTTAATAAGATTAAATATAACCCAAATAATTAAAGGACAATATCCGGGAAGCAAATTCTTAAAAAAAGTTGCTAGACTCAATAGCTAGGTATAATAAACTATGTAAACAGTCTAAATTGTGTAAGAAATGTGTTTGAAACTTAATTAATTATAAAAAAAATTTAATACATATATTAAAAAAATTATAGTTACGTTTTCATAATTAATCATCTCGAGTAACAAGCCGTGTCTTGCCGTGTGTTTGAGTGTCAAATATTCTGTACAATACACTTAAAGGTCTTAAATCAACTTCACTTGATGGAGCTTGTTACATTCAAACTATTTATTATTTTATAATTTCTCAAAGATAACAGCAATATTTCTTCAAATATGTACAACTGAAGCCAAAGAAGATGTAAAATCATAAGGGCGTTTGTATTGGAGCGAGTCCTGTTAAATAACAATTTTCAACACAAAAATATATTTATTTAAATCCATTTAATGACTCTATGATTTCAAATATACACATAGCTGACTTTAAAAACAAACTTTTTAAGATCGACGAATTTATTTCTTCATTAACGAAATGCCTTTAATTAAAGTAGTAAAGGCGTCCGCAGCTAAAAATATAAACTTAGCAATTAGAGGAACTATTTAATGACTCAAAATTAAAAAGTCATTCATGCGTCTTCATTTAATGAGGGCTTAGAGTTTTTTTTATCTATTTTATGTTTTGCAATTAGTTGCAGTGGTAGATTTTTTAAAAACACAGGTGACGGTGAAAATCTAGAGCAGGGCTTTTGAGAGAGGCATAGATGTACATCCCCATCAGAAAAGTGTATTCCCTTCATACAGATATTTTTAACTCCCTGGAGATCGAGCCTATAGATGAGATCACTTGCGACTGTACTGTGCCGACAGCGTCATCTATATAGTTTATAATTAATCAAATATAATTACACACGTAAAGAAAAAATTAATTGAAGGAAAAAAATTAGTAGTAGCTGAGAGTTCACATAAATCTTAGCGATACATCCGACTGAAAGTCTGTTTGTAGCCCGGGGTCTAAAAATGACAAGCTATTGATTAATAGGGTTAAATGATATTGACTTAAAAAAAAGATAAGAAGTTTCATGCATATCCTTGGAAATAAAAAGTCAGGTATTTCACTTTTTTATGTAGGTTTAGTGTCAGCACTGTAGGTCTATAAAAATAAAATAAGTATTTTGAGATTAACATATCAAAAAAATACGTAGCTACCAAGAAGGTATCACAATCGAGTCGCATGGATTCGATGCCCACTATAAAATAAAATATAAATAATAAACATATTGGGACATTTCACACAACACCATCTAGTCCAAAACTAAGTTGCATAGCACTTGTGTTATGGGTACTAAACAACTGTTATACTACATAATATATACATTTTGTTTTGTAAATTTATATCCGTGCAGAGGCTGAGAAAGAATACTAACCTCTGTGGCCGGGGTCGGCCTGTCGTAAAAGGCGACAAAAAACCCACCCTAGCTACGTGGTAGAGCCCCAGGCCTGTTTAGATGACGACCACCTTTGGTCTTAAGTATGGCGCCATAATAGCCTTGCGTTGTGTTTCGGCATTAGTGACCCAAGTTCATGTACCCTTATGCGACAGCAGCGTGTTCGCGATGCCACTGGCGTTGCAAACACTCATAGGCGACGGTAATTGCTAAATTCTATGCGGGCCGTCAGCCTGTCTGCTGTAAAAAATACATTTCATACATAAACACCCAGATATTGGACGGAAAGTGAACCCGTGACCTTTGCAAGCGTACCGTGCGTTAGCCGTTACGCCAGGAAGTCGTCAGCTATAAGAACATATTAGGCAAGATTTACTATATCGAAGTATATATTAACACAATATAAAAAAGTCTCGTAGTATTATTTACATTGTAAATTGTAACACAACGCTCTAAAACTTGGCGAAACTTCTAACATGTAAAGTTTTGCACATACTAGACACGAGGGGAAATTGTTAAAGAAAAAAAAATGTAAACGAAGTCTAGAGAAACTGTGTTATGGGGTAAGGAAAGGCCACGGGCGCGGTGGCAATAAAACGATATTGCGTAAGGTCGGCGGTGAGACGCGCGGTTTTTTCATGCGTTTTTTAATCAGGCTCGAGCGGATTTTATAATACTTCTTCGATCTTGTAAGATATCTGCTTTTTATTTGCTGGTGTGGGTTTAGCTTGTCTGTATTGACTATTATTTTTATTATTATGTATAAATAATTAGTAATGTATTTTATAATGTTATATACACACATCACATGAAGTTGAGTGTAAAGGTCTGTGTGTGTGTGTGTGTGTGTGTTTTTACCTTTTACCGCATTTACGTAGCAAATATTAAGGTTTAAAATAGAGTAGTGCGAAATAATAAAAATAAAACTTAAGCCACAAGTGCACTTGATTCCTTAATACCTAAATCGAACCTGTTGATCTTATACATAAAAGCATCATTATGTCTGACCGCAATTATCGATACAAAGGCAAAAAAACTATTTGAGCATTAACAAATAACTTTGTTGATCATTGTGTCTCACCACGATCTTCTACGACAGTTATGGTAGTTTAGTTGCCGATAAAGTATAATTTTATAATTTAATTACAATGGTAGCAGCAGACAGTCTTTGTCAAGAAAGCAATTGGAGCTGAATGACTACAATAAGTTGTTAGCAGTATTTATACAGCTTGCAACTGTTTGCGCAATTATTCTGAAGTATTGTATGAGATGGTGTTTAAATCTACTTTCTATCATTGCATTGATCTACTCGATATATATATATATATATATATATATATATATATATATATATATATATATATATATATATATATATATATATATATATATATATATATATATATATATATATATATATATATATATATATACATATATTGAAAAAGTTTGCCGCAATCCACAGTCTTTGTTATATAGCCTCGTTTGGATGTTAGTAGTAATAAATTTATTTAGTGTAGTCAATAAATTAGTTTAAATTAAATTGCTACTTCGATATAAGATTTTTTTTGTAACTAAATAAATAAAATATAAAATTAACTACCTAAACGAGTATACTGGACATGACGCTCATGTAAAGTAAACTTTTCTGATGTAAGGTCTATGCTGATTCAAAATATGTCATTTTATTAAAAGCTACCCTAAAATTTCTTCGGCACTCCATCATAAAATACTCCTGGATCATATAACGGTGTACTAACTTTAGCTTTTACAATTAAAGAGTAAATGGCATATGTATATACACAGAATCTGATTTAGAACCCACATTCCACCCACTGAGGAAGTAAAAATGCTTTCAAAGACTTGTTAATATCACTGATAAATAAAATAACGCGTGATTGATGTTCATATTACGAGAATTCCGACACCTAGTTACATGCGAACGGTTGTTGGCTACGGTCGGATGGGTCCATTCATCCAAGTCTGTACGATGACCATCGTCTGCGGTTGGGCACCGTAATAATGCATATTATGTTTTGCTACTATAAGTTCTATATAAATTAAGAAAAAAACTAGTCCAATTTTATTCTGTGATTGCTGGCTTCTCTTGCTCACGTCTTTTATCTCAAAATAAAGTTGTTGATTCGATTCTTAATAATCCATTAAATATAATATGTATACCTATATGTTGTAATAAATATATTTGCTAAGAAAATTGACAGAGGATGAAGGATGTAGTGATTGGCATGTTGTGCAAATCCCGTCTAATGTTGCATAAAGCGGAAAGAAGACTGCATGTTATGCTAATAACTTAGCTTTTCATCCGTGGAGGGGCGGAGAAAGAATACTGACCTCTGCGACCGGGGTCGGCCTGTCGTAAAAGGCAACAAAACAACCCAGCCCAGCTACGAAGTAGGGCCCCAAGCCCGTCTGGACGGTGACCACCTTTGGTCTTAAATATGCCGCTATAATAACTTTTTTTTTATTGTTGTAGGATAGCAGACAGGCTGATGTCCCGTTTAGAATTTACCATTACCGTCGCCTATGGGTGTTTGCAACGCTAGTGGCATCGCGGATACGTTGCTGTCCCAAAGGGTACAGGAACTTGGGTCGCTAATGCCGGAACACAACACAAGGTTATCATGGCGGCATATTTAAAACCAAAGGGTCGCTACGCTATTTGGTAGGGCTTGAGGCCCTACCACATAGCTAGGGTAGGATGTTTTGTCCCCTTTTACAACAGGCCGATCCCAGCTGCAGAGGTTAGTAGATTTTATGTTGTGTTCCGGTATTAGTGACCCAAGTTCTTGTACCCTTATGGGACAGCAGCGTGTTCACGATGCCACTGGTGTTGCAAACACCCATAAGCGACGGTAATTGCTAAATTCTGGGTGGGCCGTCGGTCTGTATACTGTCCTACAGCAATAAAAAAACTTATTAGAGTTACTCTAGCTGTTCTTAGAGTAGAATGGATTTTTTTCTGGACATGGATACTTTGTTAGGAAAATGTAAATAATAAGGGGTTGAATAGATAGATAGATAGATAGATAGATAACACTTTATTGTAAACCAATTATATAAACACAATGAAACTTATTTACACAATCAATATGTACTTGACTTACAATGGGCGGCCTTATCGCTACAGAGCGATCTCTTCCAGGCAACCCGGCTATAGAACATTATTGGTGTTATATTGATGTGGAAGGGAGGTATGGTACTTATAATAATAATTATATTTTATTTACATAATAAATAGATAATATACATAAAATTCAATAATACATATAAAATATAATAAATAAATAGATAAACATACTTAAATATTTATATTTGTAGAATACATAAATAAATATATGTTTTGTTGTTACACTAAAGATAAGTAGTGATTTTTAACCAATTTTTTAAAAGTTGGTAGTGATTTAGCTTGTCTTATAGCAATAGGCAGTGCATTCCAGAGTTTGATAGCATGAACAATGAAGGAGTTATTATAAAAAGAAGAAGTATGAACAGGAGTTTTAAGCGATAGTTCAGTAGATGTACGCAAATTTCGGAGGCCAGACGAGTTAAGAAACTCGAATTGATTCCTTAGGTAAATAGGGGCGTTTGGATAAAAGATAAATTTGTAAACGAGTGAAAGGATATGAGTTTTCCGGCGAAGATGGATAGGTAACCACTTGAGTTTTGTACGAAATTCTGAAACATGGTCATATTTACGCAAACCAAATATGAACCTGATACAAAGATTTTGGAGGCGCTCAAGTTTATTAAGTTGTTCTTGCGTTATATCTAGATAGCTGGCATCGGCATAATCCAAAATGGGCATGAGCAAAGATTCTGCAAGCCTAACTTTAGTGGCAATCGGTAGGAAATTTCTGAGTCTATTAAGAGACTTAAAAGAGAAGTAAACTCGTCGGCTTAGTTCAGCGATTTGAGGTCGCCAAGACAGCTCCCTGTCAATAATAATACATATGTATGTATTAACAATATAACCGTCTTCTAAGGCACAGTCAATATTATAGTGTTTCTTGCGGTAAGGACCTTTGTAAAAATAAATAGTCTATGTTATGTGTTAATTATTTTAATTCACATACGCTCTTTTATTTATAAAACAAAACGTAAATAGATGTAATGATAACATATAATGAAGTTAATTAAAATATAGATGATACAGTGCGCCTAGCAAATTGCCAATTTTGTAGCACGTCATTTCATCGATAGCCTCAAAAAAAAAAAAAACGAATTGCGCTTGTTATATTATGATTAACAGAGCGCTAATTGTAGTTAGTGAAAGGTGTCTGCGGAGAAAGCTCGCCATTTTTTTTATAATAGTTATTTTTTTATTCATTTAACGAAAACAGATGTTTGGATAGTGTTCGTTGTACTTTCTAAGAAAAATAAGTTGTAAAAACAATTTAAATGCTTTAATTCGACTTAATTGACGCATTCATTTTGGCGAATCCGAATACTATATCAATTATGAGTTTCACATAAATTTGGTTGAGAGTATTTGTTACAAGCGAGAAAATAGTTTCTATTATTGCTGTGGAACGGCAGATAGGCTGATGGTCCACTTACTGTCATACTTACCGTCGCCTATGGATGTTTGAGATGTCAGGGGCACAGCTAATACGCTGCCGATCACGTAGGGGAACTGGAACCTGGATCACTTATGCCGGAACATAACAACAGATTATTATGGCAGGCTTTATCCGTGCAGGGGCGGAGAAAGAATATTATTCTCTGCGGCCGGGGTCGGCCTGTCGTAAAAGGTGACAAAACAACCCACCCTAGCTACGTAGTAGGGCCCAAGCCCGTCTGGATGGCGACCACCTTTGGTCTTCAGTATGCCGCTTTAATAACCTTGTGTTGTTTTCCGGCATTAGTGACTCAAGTTCCTGTACCCTTACGGGTCAGCAGCGTATTCGCGATGCCACTGGCGTTGAAAACAGCCATAGGCGACGGTAGCTGCTAAATTCTAAGCGGGTCATCAGCCTATCTGCTGTCCTACAGCAATAAAAAAAGGCCGACCCCGGCCGCAGAGGTCAGTATTCTTTCTCCGCTCCTGAACGGATAAAAATTAAAATTAAACGGGCTTGAATAACGATAACACACATACAGGAAAAGCCTGAGTATTGAGCAGGAGTATTATTTTCTGATTCCCGGTACTATGTTTGGGTTGCTAATGTTTTTATTAGTAATTTCTTTTCATGTAACGAGAAAATATAATGTAAACTAATATTCTATAATGTGGCCAAACTGCAAGAGTACGTTCAGTTTGGTATGGCCATGTTTTGCGGCAAACGGCTCCACTAAGTCTAGCAGGAGTGAGAGACCTTAAAAACTGCTTGACGTTGCGTGGTGATATACGTGTGAATAGACTCCTTACCAGGAATGCCGTAGCCCATACGAAGTGGAGTTGGAAAAACCCGAAAGCAGACCCTGGGTAACAAAGCGGCGGAAATTTACCCCGCGACCGGGATTTAACACTAGAATATTGATGATGATTGCTCCTTTTGCTAGTTTACATGAATTCGCTCTTTCTCTCGAGGTTAAAGAAGGCCTGTACAGAATTCGAAATCATATTTACTTTTTTGATCAAGAAAGTGAAGTATCTATGAAAAAGCAACAACTCAAAAATATGCGTATACATTTCGATTTCCCGTTCTTTCTTTCTTTTTTCTTTCTTCTTGCTTTGGAAATACGAAGAACTGTTATAAATCGCCTAAAGAAAAATAACAAATACTTCGAATGAAATTAAGTATAAAATTAAGGATGTGACTTTTAGACTATTTGCGTAAGGAGTACATACATTGTGATAATAAGAAAACATTGATTTATTAAATTAAATCCTATTTTCAACTACTTGTGAAGATAGAGTTCATTGGCAGAAATGTCCAGAAAGCTTAATACAGTAAAAACTATTAATAATCATAACTATTAAAAAACTATTAATAATAATACACTAAAAACTATTAAGGGTAATATCTATTAAATCCGTATATTGACTTATGATCAGGGCAAAGCCTTAGAATAAGCATTATCGCTCCAAAACACACTGAAACCGTCACCCACACACATGTAAGCGTTTTTATATTTTTGCACGTATTTAAAAAAAGTAGCGCCTGACAAAGATGGACTGATGACGACGACCGCGGAACAATTGCGTTAGAGAGGGACAACGGAACTTGATCATTGCTATCTCGAAATAAAAATGTGCAAGGCATTCTTTTTAATATGTTTTTTAGTCTACGTTCGCAATTAGTGTTGTGTCATTGTTGGTGACATCGAATATTCATGCAAATTCTAAAGCATGTTAAGGTATGCAATGGATATGTGAGTTTCATCGACAACTTTATTGACGATTGTTACTGACTAATATTATGCATTAAAACAATTTTTATAATATTTTTCTTATTGATATGGAACAGTAGAAATGTTGACGGTTAATAATAATAATGCATCCATCGTGTATGGATGCTGCCAACATGTCGGTTTGGTAGGAATTTTATGACACCTTATTTGACGCATTTCGCAGTGTAGTAAAAACTTTCTTCTTCTTCTTTTTCAACCTTTAACCACCCAATGCTGAGTGTAGGTCTCTTCCAATGCACGCCATTCTTCTCGGTTTAGCGCCTTTCGCATCCAGTCCTTACCGGCCACTCTAACAAGGTCGTCGGTCCAACGCATCGGTTGCCTGCCTATATAGTAAAAACTTCAGTTGGAAGAAATTACGTTCTTACTCTATTCGAAGCCCCGTCGGTCACTGGTGTATAATTTGCAGTTTATAAAGGGAATTTAAAAAAATTAATTAAGTGTTTTCTGTGGGTATAAGAAAAATACTTGAAAACTATCATTCTAATTAAATATTTATCAATACATAAATGATCAACCAATAGACATATACTCGTCAAAATGCTTGTCAGTGTATTTGTATAATTATGACAACTGTCTACATAATTATTTTGTATCCAAAGTAATATGGCACGCCAGTCATAAATTAATATATATCCGCAATTTTTATTTAAGAATAGAAGAGATTTTATTTAAGAAATAAAAGTCAGCTGTATAATTAATGTGTATTTTGACTTCCCATTTTAAGTGTTAATTTAATAAATTAATTTAAATCAGAATATGAGATATTAAAATTCACACAAGTCTTTTGATATTTCCATTTTTAGATTACGTTTCAAAAATGCATATTCCATTTAATTTTTTGATAGGATACCATTATCCGTGCAGGGGCTGAGAAAGAATACTAACCTCTGCGGCCGGGGTCGGCCTGCTGTAAAAGGCGACAAAACAACACACCCTACACGTGTTAAGGCCTCAAGCCCGTCTGGATGGCGACCACCTTTGGTCTTAAGTATGTCGCCATAATTTACTATTTATTTTATTTTATTCATACATTTATACATTATATATATACAGTAGCGTGTTTGTGTTACTACTGGCGTTGCAAACACCTATAGGCGACGGTATATTATTTTTTTATCTGCTGTTCTACAGCATTTAAAAAATAAATAATATTTGAGTAAATAAAAAGTAATTTTTAGCAATTAAAATATTTCTAATCTAATTATATAGATCGGTTTGTGAATTTCAAATCATTCAATAGACATAATAAACTATTGCGGAAGACTTAATACCAAGGACCACTATTCAAATCTATTTCAATTAGGGGTCCACGATATTCTTTATAAAGCTAGTTTTTATGTAGTAACTTCCTACAATCATTTTCAAAGGACCGTACCTATGCTTTAAGTATAATCTAGCACTTCTCTTTAAAAGAAGCAAAAATAAAACATTTTATTTTAAAACCAAGTTACTTATATTAACTGAAAAATATGATACATTTATATTTCCCCAAAACTAACATTTATCATACGTTCCTTTAAGAAAAATGCATCAAAAGAAAATAGTGTTGACGAGAGGAGAAATTGCGTAAGCTCTGCAGGTGCAATCTAATCACAGCACGTAAAGGAGCGTCGCGAAATTAATGCAGCCGGAAAAAATACTGGCAACCCAGTGCAACGTGTGTCTGTGTTCGTAACGATCACACACACATACAGGCCCGTGTCGGTGCATGCTTTACGCGCGGAAAAAAGTGCTGCGTTATTGATTTTTCTGTACCACCACGAGGGGGTAAAAGGGGCAAAAGGGGGGTACACCCGCGGCCTGAAAAACCGTCTGCTGAAAAAACCGAGACGAAAAGGCACCCTCCCTTTTTAATTGGTAACGTAGTGTCAATAGGGCTAATCCCGGGGACGTAATAGCGTGTTTTTGTCTCGCGAATGCATTTTTCAGTGTTACCATCTGACATGGGCATCTGAACAGCTTTTTTAGGCTCTTTGGTGCGCCCGAGAATACACTCAAGTTTTTAATAACTTAGCAATTTTATTATTTTTCAGAAAGTGACAAGAAAGAAAACATTTTATTTAGTACACCATAATACACACACATACCATAAGCCACTTAGAAAACTGTCCTAAATTGGGATAAGCTCAGCATATGCTGAATTTAGATATAAAACTAGTGCTGGTCTTCCACTAGCCCCGTCGATAATGCCAAGTTTAAAATTAATGCATGCCATCAATCATGGTAGTTTAAGCAACTCAGTTTTATTTTAATTTTCTTGAATTTTTACAATTTTTGGCACAATTGAAACATTTAATAACATTTGATAATTTCATCAAAATAATAATAAATAACGTATTAAAAAACTTTCAAATTTTGTCAGTGTAGCATTAATCATTGTGATTAATATATTGTATATAGTGAAACTTCTCTTTATATGTGATAAATATGACTATAATCTATATACTTTGTTTAATATATTGAATTTTATTACTCGAATTATACAAATACAATAATGTAGAAAATGGTATTGTAAAAATTGGGTACTAGTCGTCATTTCAACATTCAAACCTCACCATATCATCTTTTGCGCAATGCATTCTAAAGATAATTAAAGATGTATGTGGCTTTTTTTTGTGTTTGAGAGTTTTCTACAAGATCCTTACTAATATTATAAACGCGAAAGTTTGTATGTATAGATGTTTATTACTCTTTCACGCAAAAACTACCGAATGGATTTTGATGAATTTTGGTATAGTCATAGTTTAGACATTGAAGAAGGATATAGGCTATTTTTTTCAATTCACATGGCAGAACAACGTTTGCTGGGTCAACTAGTATGATAATAAAATTAAATATACTCTCTCTTTTTTACATTCTCATTTGTTGATTTTTACAGTCATCACGGCGCATAGATTGATACAAAGATGTTTAGAATTCTATTAGGAATTAGAACGCCGAAGCTCATTAACAAGTTATTGGAAATGCTTGCTATTTCGCTTGATTTTCTATTTGTCTTCAAAAAAATTGTATAGCACAACAGGCTTTTATAGGTTGATAACCTTTGGCTAATTGTCAGGCATTTTGCATTTATAATTACTAACACAGAAAAATAAGATTTAAACTCGTTGACTCGATAGTAATCAAATGTAAAAAATGCCCATAAAAATAAACCTAACAAAAAAAATCAGCTTAAACTGGATCAGCCAACGCAAAAGGATGTCGTGCAGAGGCGCATACGCATGCAATTAGTGAACGGAAAAGACTGATGACGTCACATCCGATTACTCAATTGAGCCACTTGTTTAAGTTCAGGGTCTGATGAAATTGTGACTCCCATGCTTACTGAATACAGTTTATATAGCTATGGAAACCATTTTGTCAGATTGATTTGAAGGCTTGTATATTATTAAACTGTTTGTTTACATGTCCGTATTAAATTATCAAAAAGACCTCAAAGTCTGACTGCAGTCGCCATGTAAACATAGTCGTAGTGGTCACTACTGCCAACTGATCACCAAACTCTTCTTAAAATAACCTCTAATAGTATTTCTCTAAACTTAAGCTTTAAAGACTGACGTATAAATTAAACATACAATATATTTCTAATTTATAAATCCTTATATTTAGAAGTATTGTATCTGGTAATAAAGTGGTTAAGAATTAGGTTATTATTTATATTATGCGTCCACCTTATACGGTATAATAATAACTATACGCATTTTTTTCTGCGTCTATTTATATTAGTATATTTTTCGCGTCTTTGTAATAAGTTTAATTATATATAGAAATTTTACATTCTACCTCAAATATAAATTCCCATTTGTAATATTTATTATAAAAATCTTTGACACGTGTAGAGTACTATTTAATATTTAATTAACAATTTTATTTCATTTTATTTATTATGTTTATGAATAGTAATTAAACCTTATAACATTAATAATATTGTTATTATAATCAGACATCAAAGCATGGCTCAAGGCTATTCTATTGTAAAAGTTATGTCACAAACAACTGTTTAGAAATTAATTTCAATACGGTGTAATTAAAAGTTTTTTCGAGAATTGATAGAGCTTCTGTTAGACTGTTATTAGTAGGTTTATTAAAAGAAACTTTATGGTATTAAAATTTATAGTTTTATGGTAAAAAGTATACAACAAGTAATAACAGCAGTGGATTCATATATCCGAAGCTTTGAAGCAGTTCGGGATATTGTACTGTTTTCGGTCACTGTGCTGTCTGGTCCTAGGCGAAAGAAAGAACGGCGCCTACCTTTAAAAGCTGGTAAAAAGTTGAGCCTGGACCTTTTATTTCAGAATTGAATTCCTATTTTTATATGCTAAATTTAATTTGTAGTGGAAGCTCTAAATAAAAAGCTTTCTCGAATCTTCTCTCTTTTCTTCAACTATTGCTAATTTACAGATAGGAAGGGTAGATACTGATTTATTTTAAATTGGTGGTTTGAACTATTTCATTTTCTAGTGCCTTGTCCTAAATATGTAAAGAGACAGTGAGTTACACTACAGTGACACAAAAAGGCACCGAAAAAAGGTATCCCTGTGATTATACTCGATAAACAGTTTAAATGAAGGTGGTTGTAATGTTAAATCATTTAGTTGTGAGAATAGCCGTGAGTGTAAACTGCAGCGACATTGACCGAGGGTTACGCAACAAATTGCCTGTTGACATCAATTCGCCAGACGGACGCACAGACGGACCAAGTTCAATGTATCGTCGCTAATGGTGCGGGTTGGGATTGGTACACATTATCACGTACTGATACTTTACTGCTATTATGCCAGGGTTCATTTACATAAAACAAATATTTATTGTTTGTGGTAAGATATTTCATCTTACTTTTCATATACCTTATTATGTGAAAAAAAGACAACGAAAGAACACAAAGAAAGATATGATTAGTTTAATTAATATGATTGACTACTAATCCATCCTTTAATACTAATCCGTCCTAAGATTGCCTGGAAGAAATAGCTTTTAAAGATTTTTATCCAGTGTTGTATTTATTTTGTGTATTGTACTATACTTAAAGAATATTTATTTATCCATTCATGATTGATATCAACATATTGAATACTTTACCATAATGTTAATCTCAAAAACAAATATACTGTATCAAATCACATAGCGCCATCTAGTCACACGTTAACTAGTAGAGCGCTTGTACTTTGGGTACTGGTACAGGTCAACTGATATATTACTTAATTCAATTATTTTGTAAATAAATAGAATTATACATCCAGTGTTAAGACTAGAATTCACCTTTTACACCCACGAGATCGTCTAATAATAATAATAATAAAGAATAATAAGAATAGTTGGAAGACGATTTTTTATATTTTTTAGGATATTTTATTATTGATTTTTATATAAAAGTAATACTATGGTACTGTTTTTATAAAAAAAATTAAGGTATTGTAAAAAATAAAAAAAAATTGTAAAATAAAGAAATATAAAAATAATAAAGAATAATAATAAAACTATTATTATTTAAAAACAAATGATGAACACAGACCAAAAGGTAAACATACTTATAGACCATATATATGAAAGGTACTCTATCACAACCACAATATTTCTATGCACTCAGTTTATTAAAAAATGCGCGTTTACGAGCTTCCTATCGTTAACATATAATAATGAAAACATTTATATGATATAATAATAACCCGCTCTGACTTTACTCGAGTAGATATAACTTTAATATTATTAAGAGGCTTCTATGAACATGAAGATGTTTAAAAATATGGTTTCACTAGTTTTTAGTTAATTCAAAACAAACAAATAATTTTTTTCTCTTTATATAATATTATTATTATATATTTCTAGCTCTAAAATCTTTAATATCGAACAAACACGTTCAATACAATTGCGGTTTGGGTAACACGTAAAGATTTGGTTTAGATCAACGTAATGTGGTTGCTGCAATTCCAGTTGCAACGGTATATGTATGCCTCTGAATGTACCACAATTCTGCTGAATGCTGCATTTTTATCAGTTATGCCACTAAGACCGTCTGATTCTCAACCTCATTTGCTGATTGGTGCATACAGGTAATCATCGGTGACCGTAGATCCTTGTCCTAGAACACTACAGTGGAGACAAGGTAAAAGCTTTAATGCGCTTATAAGTAGAGTTTGACTGATTAAGGAGTTAGAGTACTGTGAAAAGTAGTACTGCAAATCTAAATATTCTATACAAATAATTTTTTCAAAGGTCATTTTCATATTATGATAATTATTATTGATCTGTAAAACAGTACACAAAAAACCGACAGTACAATGCTAAATGAGTATAAATGTTGGAGACTCGTTAGTGGAATGAATCATTTAAATGCAGCGAATCATAATTCTTTTCTATACTCGTAAATCTACCGGCGTTGACTCACGAACACCATTGTACCAAACACTATAAAAATATGGCTGCGGTCTATCTTTTAGGCGGTTCTATATGCGGAGCGGAAATTTGGTATGATTATAATAATCCTGTAAGAGGTTATCTACTGTATTCTTAATATTGAGATTAATTTCTTTTAACTTTTGTAGTAATGCTACAAATTATAAAAACCGGCTTCTTACGTGGGTAATAAATTTATAATCACGCGTCTCAGGACCCCGTCAGAAGAGATAGATGCTAGCGGTGACTAGACGATGCTAGCGGTGAATGAATGAATGAATGAATGAAAACTCTTTATTGTTCACCTTAAATATATATACAAGAAAATGAAATAAACTTACAAGCTACTGAACAATGGGTCGCCTTATCGCTTAGAGCAATTTCTTCCAGGCAACCCTAAGGTGCTTAATAAAGAAGAGATAACGGTAAAGGGATCTAGGGTACCGAGGTGGAGTGGAGTTTCATCCGAGAATTAACGATTCGTCATCGTCATCCTTATGTTAAGTTTTTGAATACACTTTTAAAAATACATAAAAACAAATCTTAACCGTATAGTCAACTTTTTTCCTAAGTTGGAAAAAGAAGTGTATTTTAAAAGTACGTTTTATTTATTTTCTACAGGTAAATATAACTTGATTTATAAAAACAATCAAATGTAATACCTCCTTGGTACAATCAAATAAATAGTACATTTGGTACAATGAAATAAATAATACTATAATTGTAGATTAATACCGCTTATACTTCAATCATATTAAGAAGTTGTCACAACTGTTTCACAATCAAAACATTATACTATACATATATCAATAATTAGAATCTTCTTCCATCACTTATTTGTTTAAATCGTCGTCAGTTTGTCTGCAGCCGATCAAGACAGGCGTGTGCCCGTAGTTTCCATTCACGCTACATCACGTGACTATAGACAAGTTACCCTTCTATCATCTATACACAATTTATTGTTTAGTTATAGTTTATGACTGTATTTCTTTTGTCACGTCAAATATTTGATATTTTCAAATGCTTTGTTAGAATGCTATTATATTTTTCAACGCTTAAATATATGGATGTTATTTGACTGTAAAATAAAAATACATTAAACCAATTTAAAAACAAACGGAATAGATGTGGGTAAATTTAATTTTTGTTCTAATTAGTGTGTTTTCTCTCTCTTTATTGTTAAATTATTAGTTAACTTCTTAGATACTTTAAATAAGAAACGAGGTTTCAACAACGCTCTAAAACCTAACTTTCACATATCTATCGCGACTACTGGTGGCTCTACACGAGGAGAAGAATCAGAGACTAGCGATGCAAAAAAATTAAACACAAAAGTTATGGACTAAGCAGCTCTTACCTTGGGTTCCAAATTAAAAGCATTATATGTGACTGGTATGATAAATGAATAAATATACAAAATGAATAAATATAAAATGCGCAATGGTTCTAGACACCTGATAAAATATTTATGTACTTTTCTTTTGTGCACTCGTGAGAGGAATTAAACCTTCGACGATCGCCAAAGTATGAAACGCTTATAATAAGCAGAGAAATAAATAAAATAACTTGTTTCATAATAATTATTAGGTCTTTACCTATGAAATTGCCGTTCTGAAGTACTGGCCATTTCAAATCAAAATAATTTTTATTTCGCTAATAATTCTAATTTCAAATTAATTTTATTTTAAAAACATGGAATTCTTTTTCCAAAAGTAGTCATTTGTTTATTGATTAGTGTCACATTTTCATCGCATTTCAATCTTTTTCGTCATCATGGATACGTTAAAAATTCGAGTAATTATGGAACATGAGTACCGTCGTGGCAGCAACGCGGCACAAGCGGCACGCAACATCAACGACGTTTACGGAGCTAACACTACAAACTAACGCACCACCTGTTATTGGTTTGCTCGCTACCGTTCTGGGAATTTCGACCTGAAAAATGAACCTCGAGGTCGTCCGAAGACTTTGGTCGACAATGACGAATTAAAGGCGATTGTGGAAGCTGATGATACACAATCTACGGCTGAATTAGCAGCAGCTTTCAATGTTAGCGTCAAAACAATATTGGTCCATTTGCGTCAAATTGTCAAGGTAAAAAAGCTTGACAAATGGGTGCCCCACGAACTCAATGATCGCCAGCGTAAAGTACGCCGTCGAGACGTGCCTTGCACTGCTCAACAGACACACAAATGAAGGAATTTTGAACCGCATTGTTACTTGCTATGAAAAATGGATTCTGTTCGACAACCGCAAGCACTCAGCAAGTTGGTTGGATCCTGGTTCAGCACCTAAACAATGCCCTAAACGAAAACTTACCCCTAGAAAAGTGATGGTCATAGTTTGGTGGTCTAGCGACGGTGTGATTCATCACAGCTTCTTACCAAACGGGGTGAACATTACTGAAGATGTGTACTGTAAATAACTGTACACAATGATGGCGAAGCTGGCACATCTCCAACCAGCATAGATCAATCGCTCGTCTCCGCTGCTCCTGCACGACAACGCGCGACCTCATACTGCAAAGCAGACGGTCTCCAAGTTGCAAGAACTGGGGTTGGAAGTTTTCCATCATCCGCCCTACTCACCAGACCTTGCGCCTACAGACTACTACTTTTTCCAGAATTTGGATAACTTCTTGGCGGGAAAAAATTCAATACCCGAGAGGCAGTACGAAATGCCTTTGAAGAATTTGTTACCTCCCGTCCAGCTGATTTCTTAAAGAAGGGTATCAATAAACTGCCACTGCGTTGGCAAAGATGCATTGATTGCATGGGTGATTACTTCGATTAATACAAATAAAAAAATACATGAAAAAAATTCGTTTTAATTTTTTCATACAAAACGGCAATTTCATAGGTAAATACCTAATATTAATTAAATTTTACGCTAAAAGCAACAAATCATAAAATGGCAAAAATAAGCTCTCAATTAAAACTAGCCTGTCTGATTAATTCCGCCAAATCAGTCCGACATCTGTATCCAAACAGAGGGTCCTAGACAAAGGTCTCTATTTGTCTATGACCGTATGCTATTAAGTGATGGGGCGTCCATGCTTGTTGCACTTTAATGCTCTTTTGTTGGATGTTGATGTGATTATAGTAATTATTCCAATTTAAAATTTAGGGTATAAATAAATAAAAAAAATTGAAAAATGTAATGTTATTTTGCTTCCAAAATAGATACCGATACTTAAACATCATTGCATAAAGTATAAAAAATTAAACAATGTGTTTTGTTCCTCAGTTATACAGTAAAAACTAAACTCAGCGTAGTTTAATTTCTACTTCAAAAAGATAATTAATAAAAAAATTATCGGCTGTGGTAAACAGCTAGACACTAGCCCTGATGGTGGAAAAATCAAATTTTATGTCTTTTAAAGAGGTTTTAGAAGATGCTCAACTCTTCCAGTAGGCAGTTATTCGGTGTCTCTATTCATAAGGGCCACAAATAATTATACTTCTATGAATTTTCTGCCATCAACCATATATATATATATATATATATATATATATATATATATATATATATATATATATATATATATATATTCTAGCTGTGTTTGCTATTATGTACATTTAAAATTAAAAAGAGTAGTATATTTATGTCTTTGTATAATCCCAGATACGAATAATAATCGAACACAACATAATCAATTTAATTTCTAACAATTTTGAGGGAATCACGATTCGAAAATCAGTCGGATTACAACAATCATGTAAATGGCATAGATATAATATCGCTACGTTTGTAGGCCAACTACGCATAGGCTTATTTACTTCACGTAGCGTCACGCCTACGCCGTAGTGTGCGTAGAGAAATGTAGTCAATGCGTAGAGACTAAATAAAAATAATCTTCACAAAATTTCGAAGCAGATATGTTATTTTTTACCTTGTATTAAAAATAATAATTCTACGTTTACATATTTATAAAGTTTTTATAGACAAAGTAAAGTCTGGAGTTATCAAGTTGAAATTGCTTATAATTTATTTCTATCAGTAAGGAACCTTTATTTGATTCCGTTTTGTGATCCAGGTATGAGTGGAACCACAAATTGCTTGCTTGCTCACTGTCATCACCAGTAAACATCAAATTAAGCCAAATCTATTTTTATTATGAATGAATGTGGAATGATATGTAGTACTAGTATTGTACCCAAAAATCAACTCAGAGTACGCGGGTTCAAATTTCACGATAACATGCGCCACTCAGGTAGGTTTATCGCCTTTGACTTTATGAGTGTTGCAAATTATTTGAAAAGCTAAATACAGTAAACAATTTTTGAAGTGAAAACTTCTTTAGCGGCGTTGTGTACTTTTTTGTCATGAGTAAAAAATGTTAAACTCGCGCCAGGTCACGTGTCCTGATCGAAAATTCATAAGATTCGTAAGACGGAGTTTTGCTCCAGTAATACCAACCTTATTAATAATGACTTAAGGTTTATTTTATAATGAACTTTTAAATGATTGCATTGCATTACTTATACATATCTATTTGAATTGCGACTTTATTACAATGAAATACAGTTGAGTTTTTGAAGTGAAAACTTCTTTAGGCACGTTGAGCACTTTTTGAGTGAACAATTTTTGCTTTGTAAAGAAGTGTTAATGACCAATTTAAACTTTAATGCTTGATCTTAAACAATTTTTATAAACCGAAAATAATAATCTAATAGCTCGACGATACAATTTACAAGTTATTAAGTTTTTAGTTTTCACTTCTGTCAGCAGTCTCCAAAGCCTATCCCGCATGTTTTTTTATTTACAAGAATGTTAGATGATGGCCATAAAATATCATGTTATTTACTAGCTCAATACATACACATGAATAAATTATGTATAAGCATATAAATCAGATGCATTTTAGAACGACGTTTTTTACAGTTAGTAAGAGATAAAATATAAATGTTAAATTAAAATTGATTTAATAATGAGCAGATGAATGGTATTTATCATGTTCAGGAGAATAATTATTACTGATGATATTCAGAGTCTAGACCAGTAATTCTCAACCTTTTTGTCGCCCAGACATTACTATATTAGATGTTGTGGAACAGTAAACAAACTGACGGTCAATTTTATGGTCAGCATGTCTCCGTGCAGGAGCAGAGCAAAAATACTAACCCCTGCAATCAGGGTCGGCCTACACCCCAGCTACAAGGTAAGTCCATCTGGATGGTAATTACTCCATCTTAAGCTATAAGTACGCTGCTATAGTAATATTGCGTTATTATTTGGCATTAATGACTCAGTTTCTAGTCCCGTATGCGGACAGAAGCGTGTTAGTAGTGCCCTTGGCGTCACAAACATCAAGAGGCGACGGTAACTGCTAACTATTTAGTGGAGCGTCAGCCTGACTGATGATTTATGATAAAAATCAAACATTGTCATTTTCAAAGGGTTTTTTGACATTTCAATTTCTTAAATTTCTTAATGACGACATTTTAAATTCATTTACTATTTAAGAATACAGATAAAATATAAAGTTCTAGAATATCCTTTTTCTCCAAATGTCCTGTCTCGTATGTACGTAGCCTAGTGGTATCATATTCGGTCGTGGGTTCCTATAGTGGCATATTTTTAATTAAATGTTATGCAAAATATAAATACAGTAGAATGGCATTTCTCGCGTATTCAAATAAAAATAACCAAGTAAAGTCAAAGGTATAGCTATAGTTCTTAAACAGCTATTTAGTATAACTGTAGATGAAGAACGACTTTTGGTATTTACGTCGTAAAATTAGGATTTTTCTATAAAAGATGGATGCATTCACAAATATTCGATACACGCTTGATTATAATGAATTAGTCCCAGACGGAAATTATCATATGTAAAACTATAATATTTATGAGTCTAGACATAAAATAGGTGGAAGTTAGAATAAATTACAGTTTAATTTTGTATTACGATTTTTCTGTATAAGATTTGTTTGGTCAAACTTGCGGTCTACTATAGATGCGAGTATCAAAAATCTTTGTATGAATTCTGACATGGCATGAGACTTATTTTTGGAGCTACTTGCTTACTACTTGGAAGTGTGTTTTTGATATATAATTACGATATAGCAGTGACATGTAAATTAAATTATTCAAACTTAATTACTATCCTAACTAATATTATAAATGTGAAAGTGTGTTTGTTTGTTACGCTTTCACGCCTAAGCCGCTGAACCAATTTTGACGCATTCCGGTATAGTCATAGATTGGCCCTTGGAGAATGACATAGAATACTTAAAAAAAATCATACTAGTAGCGTATCATATAATGGTAAGAATAAAAAAATAACAAAAGTATTTTTTATCAATGCTGTAGGACAGCAGACATGCTGACGGACGGCTTAGAATTTAGCAGTTATCGTCGCCTATGGGTGTTTGCAACGTCAGTGGGATCGCGAACACGCTGCTATCCCATAAGGGTACAGGAACTTGGGTCACTAATGCCAGAACACAACACAAGATTATTATGGCGGCATACTTAAGACCAAAGGTGGTCACCAGACGGGGTTGAGGCCCAACCACATAGCTAGGGTGGGTTGTTTTGTCGCCTTTTACGACAGGCCAATCCCGGCCGCAGAGGTTAGTGTTCTTTCTCCGCACCTTCACGGATAGTAGTAAGTAGTAAGAATATGATAAACTGCATGGGAAATTGTCTTCTTATTAAAGTGCTAATATTTAAATAAGAATGTAAATCATAAATTTTTAATAAATATCATACAAATATATTTTATACTAAATTTCAAATTGAATAGGCAAGATTAAGGATATCGAAATGTTAATGGAATATATAAAAACCAGTAGCTGAATGTCTAGTAATCCGTGATATGAAATATCAATAAATAATATATTTTTATCCGTGCAGGGGCAGAGAAAGAATACTGACCTCTGCGGCCGGGGTCGGCCTGTCGTAAAAGACGACAAAATAACCCATCCTAGTTACGTGGTAAGGCCCCAAGCCCGTTTAGGTGACGGCCAGATTTGGTCTGTGGCGACCATCTTTGGGCCCAAGCTCCTGTACACTTATGACAGCAGCGTGTTCGCGATGCCACTGGCATTGAAAAGACCCATAAGCAAAGGTAATGGCTAAATTCTTAGTGGGCCGTCAGCTTGTTTGCTGTCTTACAGCAATAAAAAAATTGTGAACCCAGAAGTACTTACAATTAATAATTATTTTCATGTCAATGCATTTTCAAAGAAATTGTCGAAGTTATATTCGATGAGCTCTACTAATCAGCATTTTATTAAATGAGCTAACATAGCAGAGTTTTATCATAGTATTTTACCCAGAATTATATCAATTTATTGTTATTATAAATTTTACGTATAGAGAGTATTTGAAATATTGAATAGTATTAATTTGCTCTACAAAAATTATGAAAAGAAATAAAGACGCTAAGATGATGATGATAATATAAATAAAATAAAAAATAAAGATTAGAAGTTGTTCAAGCAATTCAAAACCTAGTAAAAATGAAATGGATCCCACACTGCGCCAAAATAAAAATGGGGTTAGTTTTACGAACAAACAAGAGGGTTGAAAAATCAGGGTCTCCCAGTGGGTATTGACCTGAAAAGGGCCGAATGACGGCCAAGTTCAAGGGCGGGGCTCACGCAACTTTTGGAATTACAAGTGACTAAGGAGCGCGTTTTGATGTACAGCGGAAGTTAGAAAAGTTTTGAGAACGACTATGAGCACAGTATTATTTTAAAATTATTGTTGTATATGTTATATACAACATTTAAATTATTTTTCTCGTTTCACATTGAAAGTAGGACACGAAATTTCGTTGTCAATCATCAAATATATCGTCAAGCGACACTAAAAATAATAAAATTATTTTTTCTGTAAAATTTAATAACTTAACTATATGTAATTAAACAAGTATAATAATTGGATCACAAAGTCCTATGACGTGAAGTTATTTTCTCGAAAAAAAGTACATACAAAAATTCCATTCATTTTAGTATACAGTTTAGTAAAAATTCTATTTTGTGTATAGAGCAACACTCGGAGCAATAACTTGATTAGTAAGAAATGCCATGGGTGAGTTAATTTTAATTATAAAAATTGTAAATTTTTGATAGTTCGTAAATGCTTTGTGTGCGAGTGTGTCAGTGCATGTGTGTTATGTGTGTATCAATATACACACACAAGGTTTTTAGGCATTTGTTGTTACAATTTTTCTGTATGCACCTGCTTTGAATTGCAATCCAGATTGTTATGTTGAATATCTAAACTTATAATTTCTTTGGTTGTAATTTGTTTTGTGCATCAATAAAATAAAAAAAAATAAAATAAAAAAATGCAATGATTTTCGTATTGCGCGCATACGGGTAAGTAAAACTTATAATAATGAGGTTATTAACACTTCTATAACCATATCAATCGGTAATTGCACATTATAACGGCTATTTAACTATTTGTTTATAAATACAGGCGATACTAAGCGATAACACGCGATTTCTAATATGTGTCACGTGTACGACTAGCGTGTTCTGATTGGCCCTGTAATGGCGGTGGCCGGTATGCTAAGCGAAATGCGACCTACCTTTTTATCGAGGAAATTACTCATTTTGCGTCTGCTCATCTCAAGTCTCCCTAAAATTACCACTGTTCATGAATTGGCCAATACCAGCTCAGGCCGTGCTTATACCTCGGGTATCGTAAGACAAATTTGTCTTGCAGGCATAAAGTACCATGACTGCTGTCGGCCCTTTGGAAATATAGCCGTACCTGTTTTCAACAGTAAAGACCACATAAAGGCACCATGCAAAAAAGGCAAAAAAAAGCCTAATGATAATACTCTGTAGCGTCTCCGATAAATAGATAGCAATAAAATAGATAGCAATCAGGTAACGATATCAGAGTTCAAGTCTACATGTAGGGTCTGTAAATTTCCTTTAGCCGTGCAGGGGTGGAGAAAGAATACTAACCTCTGCGGCTGGGGTCGACTTGTCGTAAGAGGCGACAAAACAACCCACCCTGGCTACGTGGTAGGGCCTCAAGCCCGTCTGGATGGCGACCACCTTTGATATTAAATATGCCGCCATAATAACCTTGTGTTGTGTTCCGGCATTAGTGACCCAAGTTCCTGTACTGTTATGGGACAGCAGCGTGTTCGCGATGCCACTGCCGTTGCAAGCACCCATAGGCGACGGTAACTACTAAATTCTAAGCGGGCCGTCAGCCTGTCTGCTGCCCTACAACAATAAAAGAAATCTGAATGCTCTAGTAATCCAAACTATTTTTTCTTCTACAATTTAGTACCTTAAGTAGTTAAGTACCAAGATGATGCTTAGGCATCATCTAAAATCTAAAGTTCAGTTATCTATCCAAGTACAAAAGCAAGGAACAAGTTGCACTTGAATTACCAAAAGTGTTAAAGGTCTACTAATTCAAATATGTTAGGCAAGAGAAAATATTAATAGGATCAACCTTACATGAATGTGGGAATGAGGGAAGGAGTCCTATGCCTAGACAATATATTCGCCACATTTATCCATGGTAGACCGTGATCCGTGACAACGATGTTGTGTCTTACTTCACAATGTTCACCTTCATCGTCATTCCGTGGTAATAACATGCATATTAGAACAAAAAGTAGACTGAAAAGTACGTGCAATAGTGGGAATCCGTGCCGGGTTGGATTACCATGTACTTATTAAACACTAGCTGACCCGGCAAAAGGTTTCTGTCATATAAATAAAAATCATATGTCCCTCTCCAAGATCTATTATATATTTATACCTAAATTCGGAAAAATTGGTTCAGCGGCTTAGGCCACGTTAAGATGACTAGCGCGGTTCAACGCTCGTTGAACGCGCGCTATATTTTTGTATAGCGTTTACATGACAGGCGCTTGTCAGGCGTCGAACGCGCGATGCTACGGCCGCCAAGGTTCAGTAGAGTTTTAACGGTGATTTTATACCGACGGCAGAAATGACGCGACAGAAGACGGAGATATTGGGTTCACCCAATTTTGTCACACATGCTGGCTGGAAGCTAGTACATAATTTTGTATCCTAAATTGAGGCAATTCGGGCCCAAATTTTTTAACTACTTCAAAAAAATCGCTACTTGTCCTGTCCCATTTCACAGGACGTTTCTCTATTTCATCTATAAATAATTCTGTATTAAAAGTTTCGGTTTCCATTTCAGATGATTTCTGGACGAACTGATACCGATGAATCCTAAATATGTCTATCCGCGTCGAAAACGCGCGCTCAACTGAACGGAAACATAGAAAACCGATGATCTCAAAGCGCGCGTTGACGTGCGCTGACAATAGTCACAGCGGGTACACATTGGGCGCTTTGAAACGCGCGATTTACTAACGCGCGTTTTGAGATCTAAAAGTTCTTATTGAAGTATACACATGCAAACGCGCGCTCTCAGAATTTCGTTGGAACGCGCGTTGCGCGGGCGTCAGCTGCGCGCTTGTAGATACATGCGCCGCCATTTTGCTGTACATTTGATCGCGCGCTTTCGTGTAGGGTGCACGTGTATTATGGAGATCGAACACTTCGATACAGGTTTATTTATAGATGAAATCCAAAAGCGTCCAGCTATATGGGACATGCAAAATCCAGATTATAAAAATAAAATATTAAAAAAACGCAATTGGGAGGAAATAGTAGAAATTTTCCGAACTGAGCTAGCTAGTAGTATGAACACCTTGGTAACGCTCATTAAACGCCATGCTAAGCGCGCTGTATGTATGCTACAAGCGCGCGCCCAACGCAACGCTGAGCGCCTAATGTGTACTCGCTCTCAGCGCTAGCGCAGCGTTCAACGCGTGCTTTATTAAAACGCGCGTTAGCATGTGTACGGCTTGTAAACGCGCGTTATCAAAACGCGCGTTGAGCGCTTGTCATGTGAACGTGCCCTTAGGTGTGAATACGTAACACACAGACTTACTTTCACATTTATAATATTGATATGAATATTGTGATAATATGCCTTATTTTTTATTCTTTTCCTTTGGATTATTAATTTAGAATGAATGAAATTACAAAACTATTATTTATCCGATTAAAATCGTGAAACGTAGCAAATGTTTGATAATACATCGCGGAGAGGCTAAACAACCTTTCGAAACTTCTAATAGGTATCATAAAATAAGCATTATCGCATGTCCGGTTGTGTTAATCAATGTTTGTAAACTATTTCTACGTGCCCTAATACGTGAGCTTGTTTTTAAATTTATAATAAGCTTCCTTCCACACTCACAGTTGTAATGAGTTTGGTGGTAACTTTAAATTATGAAATGAGCTTTTATTTTACTTAAAAATCTATCATTGTAACTGTGTTTGGTCATATTTAAAATTTATACTTAGAAATGACATCAATATTTTTTTACTATTGTCGTTATTAAATGCCATTTATTTAAAACGAGATTTTCTAATCCATAATTGACATAAGATTTTAATATACAAATAATTTTTAATCTGCGCTTGTGTTAGAAGATTTTTTCAAATCATTTACAACAACTGTCAAATACTTAGGTATTTATATCATGTTATAGAAAATTTTGATTCAGAAACGACACTAAAATTATATTTTATACTAAGTCTTAAATATATAATAGCCTATCTAAAGTTGTGTGTAGGTTTTAATTTTAGTTAAGCTTAGTTTGGAATAATGCTCCATGACTGTATGTCCGTGCAGGGGCGGAGAAAGAATACTAACCTCTGTGGCCAGGGTCGGTCTGTTGTAAAAGGTGACAAAACAACCCACCCAAGTTACGTGGTAGAGCCTCAAAGCCCATCTGGATGGCAACCACCTTTGGTCTTAAGTATGCCGCCATAATAACCTTGTGTTGTTTTCCGACATTAGTGACCCAAGTTCCTGTAGCCTTATGGGACAGCAGCGTGTTCGTGATGACACTGACGTTGCAAACACTTATAGGCGACGGTAACTGCTAAATCCTAAGTGGGCCGTCAGCCTGTCTGCTGTCCTACAGCGATAAAAGAAATGTCCAATAATTGTCAACGCCATTTATTTTAAATTATATGTAATCGAGATATCATTTCTAATGCATTATTAATCTACGTATGTAAATATATAAAGAACACAAGTTTTGAGATAGGAGTATGTCCATAAAGATCTCAGTACTCCTGGACATGGTCTGGCAAATGTCCGAGGACCAATATAAGATGGTGATGAAAGCCCTCGAGGCTGAGAGCATCGGGGGTTCAGGGTCGTTGGTAAATGAAGCACTCTCCTTGTTCCTGGTTTTGCTGCTAAAGCCGGCTTCAAGCCGGAAATTATTTTTAAATCACCTAAAAATAACCAATTAGGTGTCCAAACAACCGTTGTCGTTCCATTCACGGATCAATGGGTTCATAAGATTTCTGACGCAAACTAAAGCTGTTATTGTTTTTTAAGCTGCATTAACGGATTCAACGTTAAGATCAAATAGTTATTGAGCCGTCACATCTCGGTTGTATAGATATTATTTTCACTCTTCAAGATTTGGCTTTAGGTGTTATATGACCCTAAAATCATTTAAAGTCTTATCATGATCTTTGAATCCGAGAAATAACCTCCACGTTTCTAATCTATGGCAATATCTTTAAGCTGTTATTGCCAATTTGTAAAAAAATCTGATTGAGCATGTATTGAGCGTAGCTGATTTTTAAATTAAAATATAAATATTATGAGTTGTAGAATGCCAATATATTTGTACAGTAGTTTTGCAATTGATACTGTACCCGCGAGCACAATAGCAACTATATATAGTAAATCAATAAATAATATAATAATATCGCCAAACTAAGCAAATAATATTATAACTGTGTTCTAGTTAATATAAAATACTTCTGATTGAAAAACAAATTGACGAAGGTTTTTAACCAATGTGTGTTGCCAGTGATGACATACGGAACGCAGACGTGGTCGCTAAATAGTTAGCGACCTTCGGCCGGGCCTTATGAGAAAGCTCATGGTCGCTCAGAGGGCAATGGAGAGGGCTATGCTCGGAGTTTCCCTGCGAGATCGAATCAGAAATGAGAAGATTCGCAGGAAAACCATAGTCACCGACATAGCCCGGATGATTGCAAAACTGAAGTGGCAGTGGGCTGGGCACATAGCTCGAAGGACTGATGGCCGTTGGGGCAGAAAAGTCCTCGAATGGCGACCGCGTACCGGAAGACGCAATGATGGTAGGCCCCCCACAAGATGGACCGATGATCTGGTCAAGATCGCCGGAATAGGTTGGATGAGGGCAGCGCAGGACCGATCATCGTGGAGATCTTTGGGGGAGGCCTTTATCCAGCAGTGGGCGTCTTCCGGCTGAAATGATGATGATGACTCCTGATTGATACTGTTATAATATGCCAGTCGAATGCAACTTAGAAAACCCTCTACTATTGTGGATGTTTATGAGAATAAGTTTACCAATTATAACTGGAACTAGTTGCAAGTAATGCATATGGAGCATGAAAGGGATATATATTTTGTACAGAGATAACGATCTCTGTCATATA
Source organism: Malacosoma neustria (assembly GCA_963693495.1). Taxonomy (NCBI): domain Eukaryota; kingdom Metazoa; phylum Arthropoda; class Insecta; order Lepidoptera; family Lasiocampidae; genus Malacosoma; species Malacosoma neustria. The sequence goes on from OY856381.1 coordinate 18,173,183, forward strand.
CCTATTACATTTTTGTTGTAAGTCCGTGTCGTTTAACTAAGATACAAGGCTTTGCAGAACCTGAAGCTTACAAAACCTCTCTGTCTTATACTGAGTTATTATATAAAATTGATTAAATATAAATTTTTCTACTGCTAACAGAAAAGTTAAAAAAAAGCTTCGTCAATCATAAACAAGGTAACCAAACGCTATTTTTCTGCGACCATCATTGAGGTGGCAAGCGTGACTCATTGGCTATTTCTACGCCCGACTTCCTTCGCTGATGGTGGTAACCACCGGTCATTAACCAATTTGGATAAAAGGCCTACCGCCCTTTCTATTCTACAATGATGTCGGTTTCAAACCATAAATATCGCGTTTTATATTTTGTGCAAATTTTCCTTTTTAAATTGTAAGGGAATTTTTACATGGCTATTTGTATGTGTCTTTTCTTTCCTCTTAGTGTTCTCATGCAACAAAGTGCAATAAAAGACAATTTTTTTCACTAAATTCTGGAGAATCCCACCTAAGTTCCTGACCACCCTTTGCTTCCTTTATATATTCCTTATTTTTCCCTTAAACTGGGATCATACGATCAAGTATTGTTTGTACATATAACTCGTGAATATTCAAATGTAAATGTACGAAATAATTATTTTAGATTAGAATTAAATTACATTATACTTTGTTGTACATCATTGTAATTACAAAATACAACTTAATTAAAATTATGTTAAGTTACAATGGGTGGCCTAATTGCTAAAAGCAATCTCTTCCAGGCAACCTTTGGATGGACAGATTTAAAGTACACATAATACATACACACACACATATACACACACACACACACACACATATATATATATATATATATATATATATATATATATATATATATATATATATATATATATATATATATATATATATATATATATATATATATATATATATTAGAGGAAGATAAATTTATAGTGATAGTACTCTTTTAAAAAGTTATTGAAGTATTGACTTAGCAGATCTGATTTCTATTTGACTGCGCATTCCAAAGAGCGACAGCTTGTACAGAAAATGACTGCGTAAAATTGGGCGCGTTTAAAGGAGGTCCTTAGTCGCAAATTCTGTAATGTTCTCTGAGGTCTCGAATCACTCTGTGGAAAGAACTGAAAACATTCCTTTAGATAAGATGGGGTCCTGGGATCAAACAAAAAATTGTAAACAAGTGATATAACATGAGTATTTCGGCGAAAGCGGATTGGTAATCTTGTGGTAGCCAGCCGGCTCCACTACGCCTGCGCAATGTGTGTTCTCCGTTGCCAATTGTTGTTATTTCGGAGAGAAAAAAATCTAACTCGTGCTACTAATTTCTTTTTGCTATTTTTATATTTTAATGTAAATAAATGTACACAGCAACATAGACTATTTCATCCTTCGCCGGGGCGTGCTACATCTAATCCCACAGTCACTTGAGCCTAGCGCAAAATTCAGATATATGATCATATTTGCGTAACCCAAATATGAATTTTATTCGTGCGGGGGTAGAGAAAATATATAAGCCCCTGCGTTCGGGGTCGGCCTGTCGTCAAAGACCACAAAACAACCCACCTTAGCTACGTGGTAGGGCCTCAAGCCCGTCTGGATGGTGACCACCTTAGGTTTAAGTGTGTCGCCATAATAACCTTGTGTTATGTTCTGGCATTAGTGACCCAAGTTCCTATACCCTATGGTACAACAGCGTGTTCGCGATGCCACTGGCGTTGCAAACACCCATAGGTGACGGTAACTGCTAAATTCTCATGTATTCTCTGCATTCTCTGTAGGCCGTCAGCTTGTCTGCTGTCCTACAGCAATAAAAAAAGGAATCAAATATAGTTTTGGAGTCGCTCAAGTTTGTCTAGCTGGTTTTGAGTGAGATCAAGATAGCTGACGTCACCATAGTCAAGGATTGGAAGAAGGAGAGCTTACGCAAGTGCAATGTTAGTGGGGATAGGAAGGATATTTTGGAGACGTTTTAGAGAAGCAGCGGATTTTTGTGTATATATTTTCTTACAATATTTCCTGTAAATAATATTATTTTCAAAAATAATATTCTATATTTCAGAGAAGATAATAATAAACAGTATACATATATATGAGTAATGTAATAATCTTAATACATGGAAGTGGAAGATCTTTTAAATTTAATACTTTCTCTAAAATTTTTATACTTTAAAAATAATAATTTATTAAAAGAAGCGTTTAAAATGTTTATTAAAAACTGTAGAGAAACAAAATAATTATAAACTTAACACAGTTTAGTCAATGAACTCTTGGTTGGCAACAAAAAGTTAATTTTCCTGGTAGCTATGGGTGCTCTGTACGCCCAATTACTCTTGGGGCAAAAAGTGCCGAGTCACCTGCGCCAGAGCGCCGCGTGGCGCACGCCGAGGCGAGGTATTTAAAAGTGGAACATTTTTAAGATGTTGGCCAAATAATTGTCAATACCTATACATCTATGAAAATAATTCTACTATTAATGAGTTACAATTCACACATTTACAGTTTAAGCGGGTAAGAAGTTTTTTTTGTATGCCTTTACTAGTATATGTACTCCAGGACTAATAATATGTTACAAGTTTTTGGTTTTAGTTTTTAAAATGAATTAATATAAGAATAAATGCATGTATTTATATATGAATCATTATTTAATGTACCTCTATGTTTAATATCTTTGTCCGTGATCTGTGTGTCCATCATCTGTATGATATTTGTAATTATTTTAAGACAACCTAAAATTTATAGATTCAAACAAAATTAAGTCTTAAGCAAACTACAACGATCTGTACCTATTTAGTTCACATAGTATGTGTGTGTGTGTGTGTGAGCGCATCATCTTTATATAATTTTTAGTGCACTGGGACTTACAAACATTAGACCCTGGTCTAATTAAACTTAGGTTAAAATTAGCAATAATGCTGAGATAATCAAAATGTACTTAATTTGAAATCTTCGTAAACCTTTCTTAAGTGCCTCTATGGGAAGCGTGTTTGTGGTTCCCCTAGCGTCGCAAACATCCATAGACGACGGTAGCTGCTTTAAGCTATCAAGTTGGCTGCCAGCCTGTTTGCCGTTCCTCAGAAATAAAAAAACGTATGTAGGTAGATTATGTATAGTATAGCTACATTATTCTACGTCATTTCTACGTGGTAGGGCCTCAAGCCCGTCTGGATAGCGACCACCTTTGGTCTTAAGTATGCCGCCATAATAACCTTGTGTTGTGTTCCGGCATTAGTGACCCAAGTTCCTGTACCCTTATGGGACAGCAGCGTGTTCGCGATGTCATTGGCATTACGAACACCTATAGGCGACGGTAACTGCTAAATTCTAAGCGGGCCGTCAGCCTGCCTGCTGTCCTACAGCAATAAAAAAAAATTATACACATACAGTTTTTGATGAAACTAAGTAATTCTTCGTAAAAAATAGCTAATACTTGTTTGTTAGCTTTTCAAACAACCTGCACCGTCGTGTTCAAAATCAACAAGTGCTTAATGTAACACCTAGTTACAGTTGAGTGCAAAAGTGTCTTGCAAAAGTGTAGTCTAAGCCCACATTCGACCTTGACCTTTCGTGAGATGCACCGCATTTGCATATAAACGCAAGCCCGACGCGTCCGCGGCGATTATCGCAAACTGGTTCCACCGACTACAGCCTGACTGTACACAACTGGTTCTTGTGTACACTTACGTTGAAAAGTACTTATGTTTGTAACATTTATTGGTCTTTTTCTTTAGTAGAAATAGACTACAGTGGAAAGTAATGTCCTTTATTGAAAATTCTTTCAAGCGTATTTGGTTAGGAGTTACATTTAAAAAATTGTCAAAGTCGACAGTTTTGTTATTTAAATATATTCCAGCCCTTTAGCCTCTTTGGTGCAATTGGCTATCGCATTCAGTTTATATTAGAATTTAAAACCACTTTAATATGTTACTTTAAAAAATATATACAGATTGAAATATACACCTTTGGGCTCTAGTAGCCAATTAAAGAATACTTATCTACACATTATTTTTATATAAATCGTCATACTGAATGACTTTTAAAACATAAAAACTTGCTGCACTCCTAATATAAAAAAAATGGTTTACATTCACTTAAAAAGAGGAGGAGGTGGTTGAGATGTGATTTAGTATATTTTTTGCATGTTGCCTCAGAACGCAGTTTTCTCAGTTGTTGGAAGGTTAATTTTTCAATTCGATCTCATTTATTTAGAAATTCAATGATCATCATCTATGAGAATATTAATATCAAAATTGAATTAAAAACTCTGACGATCAAAAAGTGGCATTTGATGAGGTAGAACTGATTATAGACTACATAAAACTACTGGAACTCTTAAAATTTGAGAAATATTAAAAAAAATCTAAGAATACCTTCCAAAGGAACTTCACAAAAACAATCTTGCGCACTAGTTTGTAGATAATATTGAGTTCCAAAAATCTTGACGGAATCTCTTCTACCAACCCAAAAAGTAACATTAACGCAATTTTTTATAATATAAAAGCCATTTACAAACTAACATTCATCTACCGTGCACAATGACGCATATCTTATTTTGAGTTTTTCAAGATATCATTTATTATCGATGGTTATTTAGTATTTTGAATACCGGTTTGAATAATTGCATTCTTGTCATTCTTTACTAAGCATATTTGTTCAGTTTAACATGTTTAAGATTATACACCTAAGACAGTTGCAAACCAATCACTTTTTTCCTTCATTTTGGGAAAACCCTTGCTAGACCTTGAGAGTTGAAAATATATTTGCAAATTAACATAGGTGGCGATCGACTGCTGTCACCAAATACGAGTAATAGCCGAATTAATGTATTTATTGGTACCACAGTCGGCATATAATGATGCGTAGAGCTGCCGCATGTTTGATGGTGTCATTTCGACATGAATGCAAACATGTAGATCAACAATGCAGTAAATTTAGTTCGTTCAAACTTACATGGTGTAGCACTGTAATTATTTAGAAGGAAATATGTTTTAGTGTAGATATTTGAACTAATTATATTTAGCTCGTACAATACTAGTAACCGATTCTAAATAAAACTTTGCTATACTGATAGTGTGTATACCTCTTTAGTGTGAATTATGAAGCTGCGACATCCTAGAGGTATACATTTATATTCTTAAAAATATACATAGTAAGAGCATAACTCAAGTGAAACTGGATAGAGTTGGACCTGAAATTAAAATGGAAAGGAGAGAGACAGGTGGTCCGCTATCCCCCAAGGATTTTTAGAGCTGTACTTCAACATATCATGAAAAACCTGCAGTGGGAAAAAAGGGTATTAACGTCGATGGCAAATTGGTTTGCGGACGATATTGTTATTTTTTCTAAAATAAATTTAAGAGATGTTAAGCGAATTGTGCGAGTTAAGTCAAAAAATAGGATTAAAATTAAACACTTGCAAGACTAATTAATTAGAAAATTAATTGAAAGGGAATTCGTTTGAATTTAAGTGCGTTTTTATTGCTACGTTTAGTCTTGATTTTATAATTTTACCAACCATTTAAATAAAGCGGGAACTAATCAATCTCAGGTATCTCGGCATTTTGGCATTCATAGAAGTGTTATTTGTCGTCTTTGGCAACGCTACAATAATACAAGGGAACTCGCTGAACAGCATCCAGGCCGTAAAAGGAGTACAACCACTCGGTAAGACCGGTACATACAACTGACTGCAAGACGCCAGCCGATGTTAACCGCTCGAGAGATAAGTTTGAGGATACAAAATTCAAGTGTACTAAACACGAATAGCGTGAATAAGCCGATCTCAATCAATGGTACAAAATTGGAATATATAGATAGTTATATATACACCTTGGAAAATAAATATCTTTTAAGAAATATTGACACATAGATGAAGTAGATCGAAGAATAAGTCTATCCTGGAAAAAGTTTTGGAGTCTTAAAGAAATATTTAAATTCAACCTTTATCATTCAACCAACATGGATCTTTAATAGCTATACTAAGCAAAAAATTAGCTGTGTGTCAGCGTGCAATAGAAAGAAGCAAAGTAAGTAAAGTTAAAGGACAAAGTGAGAAGTACTTTCATAAGGCAAAAAACCAAATTTATAGATGCTCTCGAACATGCTCAACGGTTGGAAAGGAAGTGGGCAGGGCATATAGCACGGCTATCCGACAATAGGTGGACAAGAAAAATCACAACCTGGGTATGACCATTAAGGTCAAAGAGCACGAGGCCGACCTATAGCAAAAGAGCCGATGAAATAATGCAAATCGCGGGCCAGAATTGGACGGAAGCAGCTAAAAACAGAGTGAAAAAATTGGAGGTGGCCTTTTTTTCTGTAGAACAGCAGACAGGCTGACGGCCCGCTTAGAATTTAGCAGTTACCGTCGCCTATGGATGTTTGCAACGCCAGTGGCATCGTAAACACGCTGCTGTTCCATAAGGGCAGGAACTTGGGTCACTAATGCCGGAACCCAACACAAGGTTATTATGGCGGTATACTTAAGACCGAAGGTGGTCGCCATCCAGACGGGCTTGAGGCCCTATCACGTAGCTAGAGTTGGTTGTTTTGTCGCCTTTTACGACAGGCTGACCCCGGCCGCAGAGGTTAGTATTCTTTCTCCGCCCCTGCACGGATAAAAAACTGCCTTTACCCAAAAAGGGGCTTTACAAAATAAAAGTACTGATAATTAAGTTTTAGTAACTAAGAAAAATTTATAAATATTTTTTGTAAGGAATAAATAGGCTTATTATTATTGTACTGATAATGTATATATATATATATATATATATATATATATATATATATATATATATATATATATATACCTAGTCAGGTCAAAAATTCTGTCACATGTTTAATGTAAAATAATTGTAACAAGTTTATTAATTATGTAACCATTCATATACCACAATGAACTTAACAAAACATAGATTCTTATGACATTAAAGTTTATTCAAATTGACCTCCGTGATTTTGAATACAAGCCTTCAATCTGCGCGGCCAGTTGTCTATCGCAGCACGAACGAGGTCAATGTCAATATCGGCGGCTGCCTTAATCAAGGATGTCTTGAGTGACTCCAAATTGGGATGAGGCTTTGAGCACGCCTTTTCCTCCAAGTGTTGCCATATCTTGTAATCTAACGGATTCAAATCTGGACTGGAGGAGCGCCAGTCTTCGTGCCGGATGAAGTCGATTTCACGCGCCGCCAGCCAGTCTTGTGTGCTCTTCGCTCTATGAGCTGGCGCCGAATCTTGTTGGAATACCCAGTGCCTGTTATTGAACATGGTATGAGAAACAGGTTCCACAAGGTTCGTCAGGACTGTATTTTGATACACAAAAGCATTCGTTTTTACACCTTTCTCACAAAAATGTACCTCTGTTAAGCCCCAATAAGAAACTCCCAACCATACCATGAGCGAGGATGGAAAATGACCTCGTTGGACACGCGGAATACGGTTGCTCGCTTCTTCACTACTGTGTGCGTACACCTTATCATTTTGTTTTTTGTAGCTCTCTTCTACGGTAAACATTTTTTCATCCGAAAAAAGAATTTCCCGATATTTTTTTCCCGCGTACCGCTTCAACAAAGCGCGGCATCTCTTTAGTCTCAGGTCCATTAGACGAGCATTCAAACGATGTCCTGTTTTTCTTCGATATGCCCGAAGCCCTAAGTCTTCATTTAACACCCTTTTCACCGTGGTTCTGCTTAACCCCATCTGAAGGGCCAACAGTTTCTGCTTACGTTTGGGATTTCTTTGAATTCGTGCCTTCACAGCTTTTATCACTGCTGGAGTCCTAACAGACCGAGGGCGACCACTTCTTGACCTGTCATCTACACTAGAGTCTTCATTGTATCGTTTGATGGTACGATAAACGAATCTTTTGGTTATATTCAAATTTTTCAGTATGTTAAAAATTTGAATTGGCGCGTAACTGTAACGATGCAACGCAATAACTGCAACACGGTCTTCTTTAAGCGTCCACTCCACATTTAAAAATGAGTAAAATTCTAAAAGTTATACATTTTTATTTTCATGAACAATTCGAAATTCGAATTCAATAAACTTTTTTGTGGCCAGCATTCTAAAAGAAAAGTTTTTACTGTGTGACAATACTTATGACCTGACTAGGTATATATATATATATATATATATATATATATATATATATATATATATATATATATATATATATATATATATATATATATATATATATATATATATATATACTTAACTGAATCTATGGCTAGTGTCACTTAATTTTAGAAAGGAAAGTTAGTCCATAGTTGTATAACATTTAACAGATTACATTTACGTACGAATTTTTAAAATTATTATAACAATGACATCTTTGACCACTTGACAAGGGCGTTTAAGAATTAATTACAACTTACATAGCTGCAACTTATGAATAAATTTATGCTACTTTCATGCATCGCTGACAGCGCAGGTGATTTTTTGCCTGTCTGTGTTTTGTAAAACCTTGAATAAATACTCGTAATTTTATTTTTCCAAAATAACAATATATTTCCATTTTAGGACTTTTAAAACAATATTATATTTGAATATTATTACCTTTAAGCTTGGGGTTCAGTTATTTTTTATAGTTTCTTGTATTCTGCTAGCTCGTTTAAATAGTCTTTTATATTATAAAAGCATTTGTTCACTAAGTATTTTTTAAATTGATATTTAAATGCATTCGTAGTTAGCAATTTAATATTTTTTGGGATTTTATTATATATGAAGGGAGAAGAAGAAGGGATGAATTGTTAGTTAGACCATTTCTGGCTTGTGTAATTCCGCCTTTACATACAAATAAGATGGCAAACCAATGACTCGTAAGTTGCATATTCAATTAATACCTTCCATTAAACATTAAGCATCATCCCAACATTATATCTTTAAATGCGTTTATCAACTTCGTTTCTCACCATAACAAGTTATAAGTTGGCTGTTGTTTCGTCTTCAGATATACACACAACAAAAAAGTCTAAGCAACATGTACTAATTTAAATTTTAGGATGGTGGATGAGCCACTGTATGGATGAACTTCCTGAATGCACCTGAGCCTTTCAGTATTTCCGGGCCGACGGTACACTCGCACCCTTCTTGTATCAGGCCTAAATCCGAATCGCGACTCATCGGAAAACATAATTTTATCCCATTGTTCCTGGGTCCATATTCTGCGTTCTTTACACAATTCATTTCGACGAGCGCGATTCCCGTGACGTATCGGTGGGCACCTAATCGGGCGTCGAGCTCGTAGGCCGTACTTATGCAGTCCATTTCGCACAGTTTGGGGACTTACATCTACACCACTTGAATTTTGTAGCCTCAAACTTATCGGTTAACATCAGCTGGCGTATTGCAGTCAGTTGTATGTACCGGTCTTACCGAGTGGTTGTACTCCTTTTACGGCCTGGATGCTGTTCAGCGAGTTCCCTTGTATTATTGTAGCGTTGCCAAAGACGACAAATAACACTTCTATGAATGCCAAAATGCCGAGATACCTGAGATTGATTAGTTCCCGCTTTATTTAAATGGTTGGTAAAATTATAAAATCAAGACTAAACGTAGCAATAAAAACGCACTTAAATTCAAACAAATTCCCTTTCTATTAATTTTATGAAAAAAAAAAAACATATTTTTTTTTTTTTTATCGAATCGAATTTTTTTTAACAACCAGCCAGTAAGTCATCACAGGGAATACACATTCATCATCATCATCATCATCATTTCAGCCGGAAGACGCCCACTGCTGGACAAAGGCCTCCCCCAAAGATCTCCACGATGATCGGTCCTGCGCTGCCCTCATCCAACCTATCCCGGCGATCTTGACCAGATCATCGGTCCATCTTGTGGGGGGCCTACCAACACTGCGTCTTCCGGTACGCGGTCGCCATTCGAGGACTTTTCTGCCCCAACGGCCATCAGTCCTTCGAGCTATGTGCCCAGCCCACTGCCACTTCAGTTTTGCAATCATCTGGGCTATGTCGGTTACTTTGGTTCTCCTGCGAATCTCCTCATTTCTGATTCGATCTCGCAGGGAAACTCCGAGCATAGCCCTCTCCATTGCTCTCTGAGCGACCATGAGCTTTCTTATAAGGCCCATAGTTAGCGACCACGTCTGCGTTCCGTATGTCATCACTGGCAACACACATTGGTTAAAAACCTTCGTCTTGAGACACTGCGGTATTTGGGACGAAAAGATTTTACGGAGCTTCCCGAACGCTGCCCATCCGAGTTGGATTCGACGAGTGACCTCTTTCGCGAAATTGGACCTGCCTAGCTGGATCGTTTGACCCAAGTAGACGTATTCGTCAACAATTTCGAAAGTACAGTTCCCAACTGTTACGGGGGTAGGTGCGACATGGACATTAGACATGATCTTCGTCTTGTCCATGTTCATTTTGAGACCTACTCCTTGGGAAGCTGTATTGAGGCCATCAAGCATATGGCTTAAGTCTTCCATGGTTTCAGCCATGATTACGATATCATCTGCGAATCTAAGGTGAGTGATGTACTCACCGTTAATGTTGATGCCCAGTCCGTTCCAGTCTAGAAGCTTGAAGACATCTTCCAACGCAGCAGTGAACAGCATCGGCGATATGACATCGCCTTGTCTGACTCCCCGCTGCAGTCGGATAGGCTTCGAGTTCTGATCCTGGAGACGGACTGACATGGTGGCGTTTTCATACAAACACTTCAACGCTTTGATGTATCGATAATCAATGTGGCACCTCTGGAGAGACTGAAGCACCGCCCAGGTCTCGATCGAATCAAAGGCTTTCTCATAGTCCACGAACGCCAAGCATAGTGGCTGGTTATACTCCTCCGTCTTCTGTATAACCTGCCGCAGCGTATGTATGTGGTCTATGGTGCTAAAACCTTTTCGGAATCCGGCTTGTTCGGGAGGCTGGAAGTCGTCAAATCTGCGCGCGAGACGATTCGTGATGACCCTTGAAAACAGCTTGTAAACATGGCTCAGAAGTGATATCGGTCTAAAGTTCTTCAAAAGGGTTTTGTCGCCCTTTTTGAAGAACAGCACCACTATACTTCCGTGCCAGGCCTGCGGCGTTTTGCCATCGAGGATGACGGAATTAAATAGCTTCTGGAGGATTTTAAGCACAGGAGTACCACCAGCTCTCAGAAGCTCGGCTGTAATTCCATCATCACCCGGCGCCTTGTTGTTTTTAAGCTGTTTAAGGGCCACACTAATCTCGTACAGACTGACGTCTGGGATATCTACGGTGTAGTGTCGGGTTAATTTGGCTCTTGGGTCTTTAGCCTTGTTGTTAACAGGTGCCCGTGTGGTCGTGTATAGCTGTCCGTAGAACTTCTCGACTTCCCTCAAAAGTTCGGGTTTAGACGAAACGACCCTGCCGTCGTCGGTCTTCAGCTTCGTCAGTTGGCTCTGCCCAATAGACAAGTCTCGTGCGAATACTTTAGAGCCCTTGTTACGCTCTATAGCCGCCTTTACACAGTCTGTGTTATGGCGGCGGATATCGCGAGTCAAGGACTTGGAGATCTGTCTATTTAGCTGCCTATACTGGGAAGCATCGTCCGGGGACTGAAGGGTCATTTGACGTCTCACATCCATCAATTTGAGAGTAGAATCTGAGATTTTTCCGGTTCTTTTTGAACGGCTGGCCTTGAAGAATTTAGACCCGGCCGTTTGAACAGCTTCCACGAACCTGTTATTATACTCGTCCACGTCAACGCAGTCACCGAGGCATTCGAAGCGGTTTTGCAATTCGAGTTGAAAGTTTACCGGGTTTTGGATCTGTATGGGTGCAGGTCGGAGCGTAGACTTCACCAGTCGAGACCTCTCCAATTTTGGATTGATATTCAATGTGCCTCTTACTAAGCGGTGATCACTCCCAGTTTTCACCGAATTGATCACAGAGACATCATTGAATATCTGTCTTTTGGTCGACATAATGAAGTCAATCTCATTTTTGGTGGCACCATCGGGACTAATCCAAGTCCATTTGCGTTGTTCTGGTTTCATGAAGAAGGAGTTCATCATATACAGGTCCTCCTTCTCCATGAAGTCGGCCAGCATCTGGCCTCGGGTGTTCCGATTTCCGAACCCAAATTGCCCCACTCTCAACTCATCGCCGCTACGTTTCCCCAATTTTGCGTTGAAGTCTCCCATGACAACGTTAAAGTGGGTTTTAGAAGTGTGGATGGCTGTTGAGATGTCCTCATACATGGCTTCCACCTCCTCGTCAGGATGTGTCGAAGTCGGAGCGTAAACCTGAATGACCTTCAACGAATACCGTTTGGTAATTTTGAGTATTAGGTACGCTACCCTAGTCGAAACACTCCCCACCTCAGTAACGTTGTTCACAAGAGACTTGTGAACGAGAAACCCGACACCACCTTGGGACAGTTGGTCGCCCTCCCGGAAGTAGAGCAGATTTCCGGAATTTAGGATTATTGAGTCCTCTCCCTGTCTTCGGACTTCAGATAACCCCACAACATCCCATCGCAGTCTGCTCAAAACTTCCTCCAGTTCCTCCAACTTCTCGTTGGTCCGCAGTGTCTTGACATTGTATGTTGCCAGGGCCAAAGGTCGTCGTTCTTGGTAGCGAATCCGAACCCGGGGATTATTCGCACCCCCTGCCCCGTCGCTTATGTGGCTGCTACCGTGACCACCACGAACGGGGCCGCCGGGGACTAGGGGCCGGGGCCTGTGTGTATCTGTCATTTTAGGGGGGGTTTTGCCATAATCGCCACGCTTGGCAGGCGGGTTGGCGATCGCAGTATTCGCAGTTGGTGATGCTCTCACGGAAAGATGCTGCTGCCCATCCTCCGTTCTTTCTATCCCTTAGTCGTCTCTTACGACACCCACGGGAGGAGATGGGGTGGTGCTATTCTGGTGCGACACCACACACTACAACAGTGACAATAAAAGGTAGTAATTAATGGGCAACTACAACATAGTTTACAAAGTATTCCAATTTCACACAACTATTTTTAAACTCTACACATATATATGAGCGACACCAATAAAAAATTCCAATAAACTAAAATAAACGATAATGATCCATTATAATACATGATAATGACAGTTTGATTTGTATTATCTTTATAAACACTATTATTAATGGAGTATGTTTTATAATAACTTATCTAAATTGTAGTATAGTCTTGAAATGGGTTATATTTTAATAAATAATAATAATAATAAATATTTTGTAACAATTCACACAGCGTCATCTAGTCCCAAACTAAGTAGCACTTGTGTTATGGGCCCTAGACAACTGATATACTACTTATATACCTTTTTTTTTTTGTAAATAAATACATATTATACATAAACACCCAGACGCGAGACGGGAATCGAACCCGTGACCTCCGCGAGCGTACCGACGTGCGTTATCCGTTACGCCACCGAGGTCGTCTTTTCAGATTTCAAACGTTCAATCACACACATAATTATTAAAATAAGTAGTAAACGATGCGCTATTTTTTTATATATAGCATAAAGATAAGATCTGCTGATCTCCATTTATGAAAATCTTCTTCCTCCTGCCCTTATCCTACATTATATAGGGTCAGCACAACATGTTGCATGTTGCAATAGTTATGGCTTAGTTTTTACAACCGCCCGCTTGCCTGACGTTAAGCCCTTTTTGGGGAAAAAAAAATCAGTCATCCATTTTATTTAAATTATTTTCTGGTTTCACATTGAAAGTAGGAAACGAAATTTCGTTGTTAGTCATCTAACATATCCTCAAGCTACACTTTTATTGGTTTCTTCTTGAACAAACAACATCCGAGTGTCGGTTTGGATGTGCAGAGTGACACTTTTGCTGGGTCGCCGACTTTTACGGGGTCCGTGCACAATCACATTCGACAACTATGTCACGAGAGCTTCTAAATAGGAAATTCGCAGTGTCAAGCGTCTTCGATTGCTCTTAGTCCTGCATTTCATTGCGCTTGAATGCAGAAACATGCAGCTTGCGCAGGTGCTTGCGCACAATCTTCTTATAATTTAGTGGTGGATTACAGCAATCTTCCTCTTAGAAAGTTAGAGGCCTTGAAACACGCAGCTTTTTCACAATAATACATAACCTTCGGCAAAGGACATCGTGGCAAGCAGGGATAGCACATAGGTGGATCTTCATAGCACGTTTTTGTACAAGGGGCCACTAACATCATACATACTGCAAATTGTTCGCAGTCTTTAGGATAAAAGCACGTCATTTTTATTTAGATTTTACTTCTTATTCTTCTGTAAATTTTATATAATAATAAATAAATTTCCACTAGAATTTTGATAATTTTGACGGAATTTTGACATATATATACTAATACACATTACAAGTATTTTATTGTAAAAAGAGGTATTTATTTTCAATACATTAGACAATAAAAAAATACGTATACGACCGTCTCGACTCGAAGGAGGACAGGGCTATCCTACCAGTTTCCTATGAAGTCATTAAAACCGGGAAATGGAAAAAATGAATTTAACCACACCTATTCAACTTTTAATGAGAACGATGCGCTTATTTGATCACAGAGTAAACTTTTCCCTCCAGCATCAGAGTACTCCTGTTTCCAAATAGCGTTAAAAGAAACCGAAAGAAACAATTATAAGAAAAGGGATAATTATAGAGTAATGTAATAAGTACATGAACTACTTGTTGAAATCCTTTTGAAGTAAATGGATATGCAAGTTAAGCTCGGATTTAACTTTCAAATAATATGGTTTAAAATTGCATGGTAGTTAAAAACAGGATTTCGGCAGTTGCCATATTATTCCGATTAATATTTTTATTATTAATGTATTTCAGCATTTTAAAATAAACTTTACTTTTTAACTCCCAGCCTCGATATTAATAGTATTTTATTGGTGAGGAACAGCAGAGAGACTGAGGGCCCACTCAAAAGTATGCAGTAGTCGTCGCTTATGTTTGCGATGTTAGTTGACCTAACCTGAGTTACTAAAGCCGGAACACAACACAAGGTTATTAAGGCGGTATACTTATAGACCAAGCATGGTTGCCATCCAAACAGGTTTGGAGCTCTACTACTGAGCTAGGGTTGTTTTGTCGCCTTTTACGACAGACCACCCCCGTCCGCAGGGGTTAGTATTCTTACTCCGCTACCGCACGAAGGTAAAATGATAAATAAGAAATATGCATTATTACATTGTAATATTTTCCCCTTAGATTTAAAGGTTTTATTGAAGTTTTAGGTAGCTACTCATATTTTATGTTAATATTCTATTTTCAAGACATCACATCATTCTTGGTATTATATGTATACGTGGAATTATTGTACAGGACCGTATCAGACTAACGACAACTACTAGTCTGGTCGTCAAGAGACAAAAGGTCATTTATATAAACTGAAGTGAACCCTTCATTCTTCAAGTATTCTCGATCGCATGCTATCATTTGAAAGATAAAGATACGATGTTTTTAATTTTTTACAGATATATGGATATTTTGTATATCCAAAATATATATACAATTAGATATATCGCATGCTTAATCCTAAACTGACCGATTACGATTTAGGTCTAAAGTGAGTTAATATAACGGGCAGCATTGTCTCGACGCCCTCTATCGGCCAAACTAAGATTTATTTAGATATCTCTTTCCCACACTGAGTTACCACTATTTAGTTATAAGTTAATATATGGGATAAGTAGTAAATGACAAAACGTTTTTTGCGATTTCCCAAAAAACAGGTTTTTTGAGTTAGGTCAGTTTATGATTAAGCATGCGATATGTATATATTTCAGGTACAAGTACCTGATAGCTCAGTGGTATTAATTACACTAGGAAACCAATCTAAGGGTCCCGGGTTCAAATCCCACTGTAGCATGCACCAGTTAGACAGTTTTATCGCCTATTGTGCATTTATAGCATGATTGTGTACCGCCGGTGAAGGAAAACATCGTGAAGAAACCTGCATACCGAGATTGACGGTGTGTGTAACCCGCCAATCCACCTTGCACAAGCGTGGTGGGAATACTGCCCATTGCCTCTAGGGGGAGGCCGGACCTAGCAGAACTAGGTAGGACTAGAACGTAACCACTACTCTTACTCTAGTGGAAGCACTAAAGATATTATAGTTTGATAAAGAAATATGATAAAATATTCACAAATACTTAAAATAAATAAAATTTATTACTGTAATATAAGGTTATTGCAAAACTAGCCGCATTCGTTTCCGTCACAATAATAATAAATTATATAAAATTCAGCGGATAATTTAAATGAATATGCATTATTTCGGAAAGTTATTAAGTGTATAATGACGTGGTTTCTACGCGTATATAGTGTTTATCATTTTAACAATCATTTAATTTATATATACATTTGTTTAATAATAAAAACCATGAAAATACTGTGATAATTCATGCAACGCCTTTGGGATATACATACATACATACATATAATCACGCCTCTTTCCCGTAGGGGTAGGCAGAGACCACTTCTTTCCACTTGCTACGATCCTTACATACTTGGGATATAGCCCACTGATATATGTTTTTTTTATAACTACATGTACATAAGCATCCAGGTGTGGGAGGGAAATCAAAGCCACGATCCCCACACGCGTTCTAATGTACGAAAGCCATTGCATTATCGAGGTCGATAATTCGCCTTAGCTTGGCCTTGCCCCAATAATTTGGGATCGGCATGTCTTTTTCTTCCATTTTATTATATCCTGATATTCTCTTTTTTTATTGCTGTAGGACAACACACAGGCTAACGGCCCGCTTAGAATTTAGCAGTTACCGTCGCCTATGGGTGTTTGCAATGCCAGTGGCATCGCGAACACGCTGTTGTTCCATAAGGGTAACATGAATTTGGGTCACTAATGCCGGAACACAACACAAGGTTATCATGGCGGCATACTTAAGACCAAAGGCGGTCGCCATCCAGACGGGCTTGAGGCTCGACCACGTAGCTGGGGTGGGTTGTTTTGTCGCCTTTTACGACAGGCTGACCCTGGCCACAGAGGTTAGTATTTTTTCTTCGCCCCTGCACGGATAAAAATTGTACTCGAGATTTAATTTTCAAGCCGTAAATTAAACGAATACAAACTACGGGCTCCTCTTATTTCTGCCGGTAATATTTATATGAAATATCTTAGGATCACAAGCATTCGACTCCTCAAGCCTGTGCGGCAAAGAGCAATTCTATCCCTGTTCCAATTGTATGCGGTACATATCTTTGTATTTATCTCGGAGCTTCTCTTTAAAGAACACGGATAGTATACTATTAACTTGCTATAATTCCTTATAATCTTTCACGTGATTCTTATACGCGCATTAGATTTGAAACCGGTACCCTATGGATTGCTGCTCAACTGTGATACTCAGCTATTTTATTTCATTCATTTTATTATTTTATTACTAAAATAATAAAAAAAGAAAACAAGGATTTCCTGTTTTAATTTCACCGACTCTTCAGAGCTTTATAAAAGCTTAGCATGGGGTTATTTTGGTTTAATTTTGGGTTTTGTTGTTCTATACTTAGATGTAACGTTGTCCGTAGTAATATTATAAAGAGAAAATATTTCTTTGTTATATCTGGTTAATATTAATATTTACTAAACCTTTGATTGTTTTTTTTTCAATACAAATTTACTTCTTTAAGCATGTAATACGTAGCCTCTTATTTATTTTCAACCTTGTGATACTGGGTGTACGATATGCTAATCTTCTGCTAAAGAAACTGAACTGCAGCTTTTATTATAACCATTATATTTATCCCACTTCTTCTATCCACTTCCCTTATATTTTTTTATTGCTGTAGTACAGCAGACAGGCTGACGGCCCGCTTAAAATTTAATAGTTACCGTCGCCTATGGGTACAGGAAGTTGGTGATGCCGAAACAACACAAAGTTATTATGGCGGCATAGTTATAACCAAAGGTGGTCGCCATCCAGATGGGCTTGGGGCCCTACCATTTAGCTAGGATACAACTAGGAACAACCCTGTTTCATCGCCTTTTAGGAAAGGTCGACCCCGGCCGCAGGGGTCTATATTCTTTCTCCGCCCCGACACGGATACATATATAGATTTGTTTTTACATTTAATATGAAACTTTAAACACCCTTAACCCTTTCTCTTCAATTCATCCCTGACTTTCTATCTTTTACTTCGAAAAAATATAATGTAATTTCTGTTCGTATATATATGTATATTTATTAGATATGTAGACTGGCAAAACCGGCAAATCGGAATATATATCGAAAAGGCCATGACAGTTATTGTGCATTAAAAACAGAACATTAGTTTATTTGGATCCTCTTAATATTAGCAATCTGACAGTGTTGAATAAATATTATTATTATATTTTAAATGTTGAATTAGTAAGTTAATTAATTGTTCAGTTAGTATTTCAATAATTATAAATAAAACATAATATACCAAATATTATTTGAATATAGAGTTTCTGTAAAGGTTTTTAAAAAATTACCTGTATGACAGTAATCTTCTAAATAATGCCTCGCCGCCCGCTGCACAATCGAATAGTACAAGCTTACAGAAGAAGCCAAAGCCATCTTCCGTTCTTCCCTTCAAGCACAAGTCCGTCGCAAAAACAGTTTGTTCTCTAACAAAACTCAAAAGTTAACTGATTGGTAAAAACTTAGAAAAAAGTAACAGAAAACCTAGTTTGAACTGCGTTTAGTTGCGGTTGTTACGAAAAAAGTCCTTTTTTAAATTTCCCATTGAAAAGAATCGTTTGCGTTCCATTTTTGAAATGTTTCTCTTAATTTAATTTGTCGAAAATAACAATTTGTTACACATCCCGCGCCGCATAACTATCGCTGTCCAATGACTACGCGAAATCAAACACGTAATGTAAAATAATATAAATGTTTTGGAAGCGGGCGTCGCGCACCGCTGTTGCTGCGAGACTGGCTTGGAGCTCGCTTTTTTTTACTCCAAAGAGGATGCGTCTGAAATAAGTTCTGTTCTAATATTTTTCACCATCATATTTATTATAAATTCCAATCAATTATGGGAATATTGATCAATAAATCTAGGTAAATTTGATTATGATTAGTTTTACGAATCAATGTTATAATATTTAAAAGATGTAAAAGCTTTATTAGACAATTTATTAACACATCATTTATCGTCTTATTCTGATAATATATTCATAATAAATTTAATTCGAAATATTAAATAAGAAGTAAATAAATTGGCAGAGAAAACGCGGGAAAATAAGTTTCCCGCCAAGGCGGCGAGTCACGCGTACGTTAACGCAGTGTTTACGTGCATTTTTTTACCTCTTTTCGGCGAGACTTCTTATCTTTTCTTTTTCCGGACTTTTTGGTTTTGATTTTTCTTTTTAATTCCGATTTTTACATTTTTTTGTTTGGTTAAAAGTTACACATTCTTGTTATGCAATGAACTTATTTAGTTATCTGCACTTACGATTTTATTTGTACATGTAAAAGAACCGTATTTCACAATATTTCGTAAAGCTCTTTCAAATAAGTTTATAGGTTTATTTAGAGTGCACAAACGTGGGTCAAGCACTAGATACAATAGAACTCACAACCTCTCAATAGGAATTACATAGATAGCTACTAGATCAAAGATGCTTAGTGTATTGATATGCTTTATTGCTGTGTTAGATATGTTTGTCACATCGTAACCCTTGAATGGTTACATTATCTGTGGTTTCTATTAATAACCCTTACCTCTGTGCAACCCTTAACTCATTTAATTTATCTGGCCTTGGTGAAGCTCCCTGACTGCCCAATGTAATTATTTTTGGCATATAAAATATGTTTTGGATTATGTAGTATATTATATCCATACTAATATCATAAATGTAAAAGAAACTCTGTCTGTTATGATTTCACGCCTAGACCACTGAACCAATTTTCATGAATTTCGATATAAAAATAGAGTACACCTTGAGGAAAGAAATAAGTTACTTTTCCGCGAAAATTAAAGTTGAATGGGGTGAAATAGGAGTGAACGTAATTAAGTTCTGTTTTGTTTTTTATTTATATGGAAGAACAATGTTTGCCTAGTTAGCTAATAATTTATATCGGTGATATGCACATGTAAACTTTGTAAATATTTTAAACAATAATAAACAAAGTTTGTATTCAAATATCGTGTTTTTGTCACCAAAAGAATATTTCTACTGTAGTAATAATAATAAAGAACAAGTTATTAAATATAATTGAAAGCAATTAATCTATGTAAATTAATTGTTTATGCTGTATAAATCTCAAGGTGATTTCTCGGGTTATTTTTATTACTTAGACGACATTCACATTCGGTAAAGGGCGTTGCAAGATCTGTAGGAACCCACTCAGCTGTGGTACCTGACTCAATTTTAGATTATCACTAGTGATTAAAGCAAAAACCTGTTTTCTTATTTAAAGCGTTATAAAACTTTAGAACATAACATTAATGGTGTTTATGTTAAGTATTTTAAAGTGGATCGAAAACTCAAGGCAGTACTAAGTTTTGGCACTAGGATGATATAATAACATACTTTCTCCGTGCACGGTCGGAGTAAGTATGTTAAGTCAAGTTCGTCTGGATGACAACCACCCTTGGTTTTTAAATATGCCGCCGTAATAACCTTTGTGTTCGGATAGAAGCGTGTTAGCGATGCCCCTAGCGTTGCAAACACCTATAGGCGACGGTAACTGATAAAGTCTAAGTGGGACGTTAGCCTGTCTGCCGTACTACAGCAAGAAAAAAATATTGTACAGTATGAAATAAATTTCTAAGTAATCTTTTGTGAAGTTTGTTCAAGAATTTAAATAGTTGTAAAATTCATTAATCTCAATTATTAAATACTTTTATGAGTTTAAATACTGAAGAAAATTTGGAATTTGAGTACTTTTAGTAAGATTTTAACGTTTTATATTCGGTTATACAGATGAAACAGTCTTCTTATAAAAAACATGCTATTCCAACAAGAATCCATCTCTTTATAACTATTACGTCATGTTATCTGTTTGTAACATAACCGTGAGCGAACGCAATTATGACGGAACCCTTTTTAAAAACGATTCGCATAAAAATAAGGAAAAAATGAGAAAAATGTTCATCAACGCGACACGACATCCCTCCCTCCGTCTCCCCTCGCCCCGAGCGAGCGGGTGGTGAGAAAGTGGGATAGATACAGACTCGTATCACCATCCTTTTCACTGCATCTCGCGCCACCAAGTTTCATACTAAAACTACCCGTGGTGCGCAGGCTTTATTTATGTAAACTACGTCTTAACTCTACAATGAATTTATTAAAAAAACAACCTTATCGTTTTGTAGATAAGGATGATATTATACCAAAAAGTCAAGTTAAAATAAGATTTTTAAAATTAAAGTATAACATTTGGACTCGTGCAACTGTGAGTCACGCACACATCCTGTCAGCTAAGTTTAGCCTGTGTACACACGAGGTGCAGTCACATACACAGACAAAATATCCTTATGATTTACAAACGTGTGCGATTAACAATAGTGTGGGTGCAAAAGTTCCTATACAACTTTTCGGTCGAACTTCTTTGTGTTGATGATTTTTTTCGCGTATTTTAGACATGTGTGCGCGGGTCAGTGTGGTTTTTTCAAGTTTTTATTTGCGCACACATTGAAAAAGTATATTGGATTTGTGTGATGCAACGTTCTTTGTTAGTTCCCGGTTCGAAAGGGATAAGGACCTACGTGATAGTTAAACGTGTAAAATATAAGAAATTATTTAATAGATAAAACGTATTAAACGCAATATAAAATCAGAATATATGATCAGAATGTTTCGTCTGTGATGATTGAGTCTATTCATTTCTGTGAAAATCAGAAATGTGACGACATCACGTTATCTTACACCATAATATTTATCTGTTCTTATTGTCTATATTATATAATTATTACTTTTCTTGGCTAATAAATAAGTAGACATAGAGTAAACCTGATTCTAGATATGAGATTCCGACTTCGTTTCCAAGTGTCATACATTCGAACGTGATATTTTCAGTATTTGCTCTAGACTGAAAGTTTTGAGATTCGCCCCTGAAGTTTTCCATTGTATATCACTTCTAATACATGTGTAATTGGTTTATATTAAGGATGCACGATTTAATCGTGTTTAGATTATTTCAAAGTAAATAATTCAAGTACGGTAGAACCTCAATTATCCGAACCAATCGGGACTGAAACTCCATCACCATCATCTTAGCGTTGAATCCCGATTGCAGCCCAAAATCTCGCTTCAGCGCCCGCGGTCCGCTATCCGACTTTTTCTTCTCCACTTCGCACGCTCTTCGGCATCTCTGGTGGTCAGTCCATTGGCACGCATATCAACCCCTGCGACGTCAAGCCAGCACTTTTTGGGTCTACCCCTCCTGTCGGGGCCCGGCGGTGCCAGCATAGCCAGATATTTGTTCCCCAAATAAGTAGCCGGTTGCCGTAAAACGTGGTCATACCAGCGAAGGTGTCACTCCTGCAATTTATCCGCAATGTCACGGACATGAAGGCTGTCGCGAATGCTAGAGTTCCTAACGCGGTCCTTCTGCGTTACTCCACACATATACCGCAGCATATTCATCTCCGTGACATGTAGTCCCTGCTTGTGCCGCTCTAGCACTGGCCATGCTTCACAACCATATAAAAGGACCGGCCTAATGATTGTCTTCAATTTAACCGGTATTTTAGGGTCACAGATGACACCAGTCACCTCACGCCATTTGGTTCACGCAACAGCAATGCGTGCCTTAACGTCACCAGACGCGTGAAATACAAATCTCAGGTATTTCACCTGTTCCGTGCGCTTGACTATATTGCCGCCTATGCGCACCAAATTGGGTCTGAGACTAGTTCGGATAATCAAAAGTTCGGATAATTGAAACGTGGGTTTTTTGGGGCGAGATCATAAACAACACGTTTTTAATAATAGTATTATGTATTTAAAATTTGACATGCATATTAATGTTGAAATATATATGTGTGTATGTTAAACACCTGAAAAAGTCGAATAATACTTTTTATATTTGTTTAATGAAATCGTCAATTTTTAATTGACGAGCGGCTGTAACGGGTTTTTAAGCGACTAAGTCTCGTAGCTGTTTGAGATGGATAAGTTTCGTTGGGCAACATTCTTCTTGTCTCTCCAACCATTCGAGACCTAAAGACCTAAAGCGGAAAATGCCTCCGTATGCGAAGGTTTCTTCGGTGCATCTACGCTTTCTTCGCTACTGTTGTCGTTGTCGTGATCGTCTTCTTTAGGATCAACGTTCGCATGATTGAGCATTCGGATAAACTAAGTCATTGTTCGGATAATTCAGGGTTTAGACGATCGAGGTTCGGATAATCGAGATTCCACTGTAATTAGAAAAAAAATACGCAAATGCTTTTATAAAAGTAAAACTTTTATAAAATTATTACTTCTAATATAATAATATACATACTTGAATCATTCTTTATCGGCTGAGAAGAAATGAGCAGAAGTTTTTTATGTACTTATCCTGTAGGGCAAAGCTATGTTGCCGGGGGAGTGTTAAAAAAATGTCGTATTGGATTCTGGCTAGAACTAATGAATGATATGTTACATGTGTACTAACTTCATTTATACAGAACTTAAGTATTGAAAAGAGTAGCATAATACTTAAAAATAATAATACACGTAGAAACATGTCGGCAATATAGTAAAAAAAAAATATTTACATGAATTTACATTTATAGAAACTATTTATAGTAGTGGTAGTAAAAAAGATATCAACGCGTGTCAAACTATTAGTAATTAATAGCGAATTAACGGTGTTACTCGTACGTTCCTAATATAAGGCAGAAAAAATAAATAGATTAGAATTAAATATTATACCATCATCGTTCTAGCGTTAAATCCTGGTTGCGACTCAACCTCATTTAGTGCCCGGGGACCGCTTTCTAATTTTTTCTTCTCTACTTCGCACGGTCTTAGGCATCACTGGTAGTGAGTTTATTGGCACGCATATCATCACTGTATATAGCATCAAGCGAGCACTTTTTAGGCCGATCTCTCTCAGGACACGGCGGAGGCGGCATGGCTAGACATTTGTTTCCACGTAAGTAGCCAGTTGTCGCAGAGTGTAGCCATACCAGCGAAGGCAACACTCCTGCATTTTATTCGAAATGTCAAGGACAAAAAGGCTGCCGCGAATATGTTCGAGTTCTTAACGCGATCCTTTTGCATTAGCCTACATATCCACTATAGTACATTAATATCCGTGACACGCAGTTCCTGCTTTTACTGTTCTAGCAACGGCCATTTTTCAAAGCTTTAAAAAAAGGACAGGCTTAATGATGGTCTTGTAGACCTATGCTTTTAACTTAACCGGTATATTGGAGTCGCAAATGATACCAGCCAGACACTGAACAGAAACGGTCAGAAATAAACTGAGAAAAATTATTAAAGAAGATTTGTTAAATATCAATGACAATTTATTTATGTCATTATTGTATATTGTATTTTCACAATACAAATCTTTAAGCCTTTTCACGTCGGTGCACTTTAAAACTTATCTTACTTGAGTAAAAAGGTATACTAAGTAATAACTAAGATGTGGCAAAATCAATTTCACATAGGAAATGCCTTCTCACTCTAATTCTAAAAGCAAATATAGAAAATGATCTTCCGCTCTCTGAAAGCTTTTTAATATACTGTGAAATTCACAGCGCCATCTAGGAAAAGCATACCATTTATGTATAATGCCGGTTATGGACCGAGACTGCACTGTACAGGAATAAGAAGGCTAGCTCGAGAGCAGTGGACTGTATGAGAGAGGAGGGTGGCTAGAGAGACGCGATACCTTGCATGGACAAAGACCCTTCTCGGTTCAGTTCAGGTCCGATCGTGGAGGAACTGTTGCTCGGCGCCATCTAAATTCACGCACACAACACACAATTAATTATGGCACGGCCAATGAGAGTTTTTTTGGTTTCATGCGTCTGGTGACATCGATTGCGACGTCAAGGCACGCATTGCTGCCGCGTGGGCCAAATGGCGTGAGGTAACTGATGTCATTTGTGACCACAAGATGCCGGTAAAGTTGAAGGGACAGGTCTATAAGACCATCATTAGGCCTGTCCTTTTATACGGCTGTGAAGCGTGGCCGGTGTTGGAGCGACACAAGCAAGAACTGCGTGTCACGGAGATGAACATGCTGCGGTGGATGTGTGGAGTGACGCGGAAGGACCGCGTTAGGAACTCCCGCATTCGCGGTAGTCTTTATGTCCGTGACATTGCAGATAAATTGCAGGAGTGTTGGATCCGTTGGTATGGCCATGTTTTACGGCAACCGGATGCTTACGTGGAAAACAAATGTCTGGCCATGCCGCCTCCGCCTTTCTCCGCCCCTGCACGGATAAAAGGTACGCTGTAGGAATGTGCATTATATTTTTAATGTATAAGATATTTAAATATTTTGAAATTGTAAAATTCGCATTTTATCTTAAATGATCGTATTTGATTTTGGTCTAACCAGAATCGTATAAGAGTTATAACGTTGTTAAAGTTAATCAGAATAAATAACACAAATATTGAACTTAAGAAAATATTATAATAAGACTCATATTTGCTTTCCAAAGAAACCGAAGAGGAATAAATAAATAAATATACTCGGACATTTCTCACAACACCATCTAGTCCCAATCTAAGATGCATGGCATTTGTGTTATGGGTACTAGACAACTGGATACACTTCATATATAATTTTTTTTTGTAAATATATACATATTATACATATACACCCAGAGGCTGCACGGGAATCGAACCCGCGATCTCCGCAAGCATACCCACGTGTGTTACCCATTACGCCAGGAGGTCGTCGAGGAGAATAGCCTCTGCACGTGGCTTATCTATTGTTCAACGGGTGCACCGGTTAGCGGGTGACGAGAATCTTATGCAAATTTGAGTACAATACTCATATTTTATCGAAATTTTTTCTTTAATCTCACCTTATCCCACTATTTGGGGTCGGGTTTCCTCACACTTTTGCGTCAAGTCTTGCAATCTTAGGTTGTCAGTTCAGATAGCTGAAACCATACTAGGTCTCTTTGTATAATTGAGCACCAGCTCGATGGAGGGCGGCCACTATTTATCTTATTCTCTGGTAGATTTAGAGCAATGTCCACCACATGATCATTGCCACGCCTTTTGATTCAAATAATATATTTACACGTATTTCAAATGTTTGATACAAAATCCTACATCTATCTATTGGAGTAGATTGATTTAAATTACAATTTATATATATATATATATATATATATATATATATATATATATATATATATATATATATATATATATATATATATATATATATATATATATATATATATATATATATATATATAATATTATATGTTTAATAATAGGATCATATTATATATTATTAATTTTTAAAATAAACTTATTATGCATTAAGAATTCTTAAAATATTAATATGAAGATCTCACGTACTTATTATAATAATAATTTCCTGTCATTAATTTTAAATTCATCTTTTTATCTGATCAAGTTATATTTAGTTCTAAGTCTAATATGGATAACTTTTAGAATACTCATTGGGGTTGGGTCAGCCAGCAGTCATTTCTGTGAAAGCCCACTTTAAACTTGACGAGTATGTATAGTAGTAGTAGCACACTTAAGTTTTATTCTGTGTCAATAATCAAGCTTTATAGTAAAAGTTTGACATGCAACCGATATGCAACGCTTGGAAGTTCTTGAAATTGTTTTCACTACATGAAGCCAAAAAACATGAATTAAAAATCATTATAGTCCATACGTAGCAATGCTAAAGTAAATTTTTTAACGGATTTGCTCGATTCGATTTCAGTAGGTTTACAAAGCCTTTTATTTATTTATTATTAGAACTGTGTACATTATAATGTTGGTAAGTACATTTTGTATCAACAGTTTGCCTTTGCCGTACAATATTATAAAGGTATTTTTATGTTTCAAATTATTAGAAATTAATAGTAACATATTCATTTCTTTGCAATTATAATTTTATTATATCTAATTGTTTTATTAATTTGAAACACAAAAAATGTGGAATTAAATAAATTTTAAAAAGTAAGAAAAAGTAATTTAGAAGTTATTTATCAAATTAATCAAATAATATGTATCAATTTTTATATTTTAATTCCATAATAATTTGACTTTTTTTTTGTCTCGGAGAAAAACCTCTCTTGACGGGTTCTCCCGGCCCGGGGGGACCGAGGGATATGTGGGACTTCGGGGAAGATGTTCAGCCATCCGACTACCCACTAAAAAACCCCGCTGTTCTCCTATCGCCTACGCCCGGGCCTACGGATATGTGGCCTGCCGATCTCGTGGCCCGGGCCGGCGCCGGCCCGCCCTTTGTCTCAAGGCGGGCCTCTTCTGAAGTGTTGGCGCCAGTGGGTCAGGGTTTCGTCCCCCCGGCGCTCTTCTGTATTGTAGGAATTGAGGGGGACCACGGAACAGCACGCGGCCCTCTCCCTCGCGGCAATAGTGCGGGCGGCGGATCCTCCCCCGAGGGGCCGCCCGCCGCCACTTCCTCCCCCGAGGGGCCGCCCGCCGCCGCTTCCTACGGCGACAGGAGGTCATTACTCGCCCTCCGGCGCCGACGACGTGGTCTGCGTTGACGGGAGGGGAGTGTGGTGGTAGACTCCCGCTCCCGCTCCGCCGCCTTCTTTGCGGACATGACTGCCTCACAAAAGGAGACGACTGCCGTCCATCCAGGATCGCCCCCGACCATGGACAGAACCAGGGCCGGGAGCGACAGGTCCGCGCCGATTTGGGCGACGAGGGCGCAGCGCTCCTCGCGCCACGCAGGGCACACGGCGACAGTGTGGATAATAATTTGACCTTAATTAAAAAACTTGTCAAACAAAATTTTACATGAATATAATAATATTAATGTTAGTATTAATAATATTATTGTAAAATTATTTTTTTTACTAATATTGTATACCGGTCCAACACGTGTATCTGAGTATTTTATTTTCATCTGCACTATACCATGTTTCTAACAAATAACAATTTTGTATTTGCACAAAAAGGCCAACGAAGCACCTTTGAAAAAGTATTGCGGCATGATTATACTAAGCTCTAGTAAAGGTATAAGCTAGCAGCTAGCTAGATACCCCGGTATTTATCCTGTTGTCTTAACGATAAAACTAATAAAGCCGCCACCTTCAAATAATTTTTACAATAAATATATCTAATATCGTGGTTCAATGAGTGCCATAAAATAATAATATAAAACTTAACAAAAAGCAGAAGCCAATTTCCTCCCACTCCTTCTGGGCGTTTCTTCTCTCCTACTCTATTTAGTCAACTCTTTCTTTTATTATTAGAGCTATTAATAATAGCTATCAAACTAATACTACATTAAAATAATAGGTTCACAGACCCTTTCATACACTTTAATATCAAATGTATTATTATAAAGAAATTTGAAGGTAAAGCCACAAGTGAATGTGAATATATAACAAAGTACTATATTTTGTATAGTTTCACTTTTTAAAACCAACTTAATTTGATCTGACGCTAGTTTTATATTATAACAATATATTATTCCTGTTTTTAGTATAATTAGCATCAATGCATGTTAAATTACACGCCATTTTACCACTGATATCGACAACAAAGCTACGTGATTACATGGATAGCGTGACCGCCATCTTAAAAGCCATTTGGATTTCGAAATCCGAGCGCAGCAATCTCGTTGAATCAACAATTAATAAACCTTGCAAATTATAGAAAAATAACTGGCATAAACTATCCGTGCAGAGGCGGAGAAAGAATACTTACATCTGCGGCCGAGGTCGGCCTGTCGTAAAAGGCGACCAAACAATCCACGCTAGCTACGTGGTAGACCCCCAAGCCCGTCTGGATGGCGACCACTTTTGGTCTTAAGTATGCCGCCATAATAACCTTGTGTTGTGTTCCGGTATTAGTAACCTAAGTTCCTGTATGTGCCCTTATGCGACAGCAGCGTGTTCGCGATGCCACTGGCGTTGCAAACACCCATAGGCGACGGTAACAGCTAAATTCTAAGCGTGTCGTCAGCCTGTCTGCTGTCCTACAGCAATAAAAAAATTTAATTCATAGAATAACTCATAATAAGTTTTGAAATCGAAGCTGGAAACATTAGATAAAATATTTAGATCATTTATATTTCGATTACTATGACATGTAATAATAATATTTCTTTATTGCACATACACAGTTTAGGACTAAAATAATACATTAATTTGTATGCTAAGTAAAATAGGTAGTATTATCGCTAACAAATAATATAAATATAAACATATTAAACAAAATAATCATATAAAAATAATATTCAAAAAGAGACCAAATCCATTATGGAAGCAAAATTTCAAGATTCTTTTTGTATATAGCTTAGGAATTTCTTCAAAATCTTATTCAAAGGCATCTATTTAATTTAATACATCTATTTAATTTCTATAAAAGACGTAATATGGCGGCGGGGCGCTGAAACGAGAATAAGGCAAAGCTATCACTTCATCAGCTACACTTCAGCTATCATCACAAATGGATTATTCTATACCACAGCCAGTTAAGGAAAGCTCTAGTTTTCTTTTAGAGGTTTTCCATGAGTAGGATGGTTTATAACTTTTTGCGCAAGAAGTTTAACCAAGGGTTCTTTCCTGCTAGTCTTTACCAACATACCCATTGGTAAAGGAAGTTCACGTCAACCTGGTACGTCTATACCAAACAGATTTCAAAGAAAAACCACTCAATATAATGATATGCATTAGAATGTCGTATTAATCTCAAAAGCGTGATTACGCGGGAGCGAGACAAAAAATTGGGAAAAAACGAGTGAAAGAGGTCAGTAACTGGATCGAGTGTACGGTGGCACATGTGTACACCAGCACGCTATTGTGGTTGCAGCTTTCAATCCACGTGTGAACATTGTGCAGCTTCGCTAGCAGAAATTGCTTAACCGCTATATCAGTCAATTTAATTGAGCTTTTTTAATACGAATATGATTTTTTTATTGCTGTAGGACAGCAGACAGGTTGACGGCCCGCTTAGAATTTAGCAGTTACCGTCGCCTATGAGTGTTTGCAACGCCAGTTGTATCGCAAACACGCTGCTGTCCCATAATGGTACAGGAACTTGGGTCACTAATGCCGGTACACAAAACAAAGTTATTAAGGCGGCATACTTAAGACTAAAGGTGGTCGCCATCCAGACGGGCTTGGAGCTCTACCACGTAGCTAGGGTGAGTTGTTTTGACGCCTTTTACGTCAGGCCGACCCCGGCCGCTAAGGTCTGTAATTTGTAAAGAGATTTGTAATTTTTTACTATGTACGTACACGGAATTTTTTTTCAAATAGTTAAATGTAGCTGACTAGACTCAGGTCAGATTAAGCATCCGTAAGACAGCTTAATATATAATATTGGTTGAATAAATAATTTATAGCAATTCATTTAAGTCTAGCAATATTAGATGGGTAAAGCACGGGGACCGGGTTGTGTGGCGCACTTGATGAGGTCCACGTTCAGCAACGGATTAACTAGCTCACATTTAACTATATTAACAGTTAGCTGTAAAACTTAAGTTTTTTTTATTATTTTCCATAAACTTCACACGCAATTTCAATCACGCAAGACATATTTCTTAAATCAATAACTATTAGTTATACGATATGATTAAACAATTTAATTTCATATAAACTAAATGTAATTTAAAAAACACCACATTTGCGTTACGCGTAAAGATACTTGAGGTACTCCACATATGTAAACACAATGCGATCTAGACGTGGACACTCTCAATGTGGAATAATATGGATATTACCAATTCAAGTTAATTTAATCTTTTTCCTAAACAAATTATCGTCTTTCTGTTACATCTATGTAAACATCTTTAATAAATAAATAGTTCTCGGTTTGTAGTAGTTATTTGCTGTAATAAAAGTATCGATACCCTCTACGCTTGTTCAAGGCGAATTATACACACCGTTGCTCTCGAAATGTAGGTCTTTGACGATTTTTTACTTCGCCGTCACTACATGGCTATTAGTATGAAGTTGTATATTGTCCGCAGTATATTTGGTGAAAAAACTGACTAACATGTATTGATGAGAATTGAACTCGTGACCTCATATTGGGCTTCCAATGTGACAACCTGGCTAAATTGCTACCAATAACGAAATGGTAGAATGATTTTGAATTCTATGAATAAAATTCTACATATCATTATTTTTATTTCATATACCTATATTAATATAATTATAAAATTTTGTATTCCTTTGGAATATTCGAGAACATTAACTTAGTTTCGCTAATAAACGATATATATTGTTATAATAAGTGGATTACGTCTTATGTTTTTCATATATGTTGTTGGATAAGTATGGAGAATCGAGATGTCATTTTTGATTCCGACTATTCTTTAGTGACGCCACTTGAACTGCTGTAATATATACACTCATACGTGTTCAACGTTCTTCTTCTTCTTCAAGTGCCTCTCCAACTAGTGAAGGTTGGCTACCAACTTCTGGAATTATTGCCTGTCCTTAGCAAATCGAAATAATTTGGATGCGCTCGCTATTCCAGTCCACTCTCGGATGTTACGGAGCCACGACTTCTTTCTCCGACCAACTCGACGTTTACCGGCAACTACGTGTTCAACGTTGGCACATCTTAATTTGGTTGGTAAATTTTGATAATTATAATTATTATAATAGTCTTATCCATATTTTTCTGCGGTGTTTCATGTTCAAACGTCCAATTACGCTGTGAGTGGCGCCCCCAAAACGCGCAATTATTGCCGCGTCTTCATCTACCGCAGAAACTGTTGGGTGATTAGCGCTCTTACTCTGCCCGAGTACTTCATAGTCATTAGTGATGGCTCGTGAGTCGATGGCCAACTAGAGTTTGGAATCGATCTTTCGAAACAGACATGGGGTCGATAAAGTTTTCAACGTAATTCAGTAATTTAAGTTCTAATTTCGTATGGGTTACAGTAGGCCGGTACCCTAAATAAGGTGGTCTATCAAATGATCGAGTAACTCTACAGTCACGCGTGTATCATCATAATTAAATATTAATACATGTATTAAAATGTTTATCCGTAAAACTTGCTTTGTGCCAGAATGAGAGATGTGGATTTTTTTTATAGATAGAGTTTAGCAGACAGAAAACGCCCCACCCTGGCTCTGTGGTATGCCTTGGGAGAGACCTACGTCCAGCAGTGGACTTCAATAGACTGCCGATGATGATGATCCCCCGCGGTCGGGGGAGGCCTGTCATAAAAGACAACAAAGCCCGTCTCTAAATATGCTTAATTACCTTGTGTTGTATTCCAGTATAATTGGCCAAGTTACTGAACCCCTACAACGATAGCAGCGTGTTAGCGGTATCCCTGTCATCGCAAACATCTATAGGAAACGGAAACTGCTTGCTATTAATTGGACCTTCATTCTGTTAGCAACACAGCAACAAAAAAATCCTCTAATCTTTGGGACCTGACTTCGCATTTTCATAGGTACACTTATACTTGAAAGCATCTGGCACTTGATTTTTCTTCCGAGTTTGGCAAAGGACAATTCTTTCCGTAAAACCCAATAATGCACGATCTTTGCCCGCCAATGGACTCCTATTAGATGTAAAATCAGAAAATTAAACAATTCTATAATAACTATGTTATCTTAAATTCATATAAATTTTATTATTAAAACCTAAGAGAAATACGCAGTTGGTATCAAAACATACACGTAAATCCATATGAACAGTCTCGATTACATGGTCAGTCTACCAATTATATTTTCAGTGAATCGCACCACTACCAGTGGCCTATCAATAGGCGATGGCCGGCAGAAACGGAAAGTGGGCCCCGCAAGGACGACCGGTTCCCGCCGCGGCCTATCTCGGGTTCCACGCGATGGTCTAAGTCATAGACGATACAGTAAATATTATTGTTACAATATATCAAAGGAATTTGGAAGTTTACTGTTAGTCTGGATCTTTAATATTCTATAGTTATTACATCTACAGCCCATCACGTTTTTGGGTTCAAGCCTCGCCTCTACAGGGAGCGAAGAGTACCCGTCACGCTTTTCTTTATTGCTGTTGGACAGCAGACAGGCTGACGACTTAGAATTGAGCAGTAACCGTCGCCTATGGGTGTTTGCAACGCCAGTGGCATACAACATAAAGTTATTATGGCGGCATACTTAAGACCAAAGGTGGTCGCCATCGAGACGGGCTTAGGGCCCTACCACGTAGCTAGGGTGGGTTGTTTTCTCGCCTTTTACGACAGGCCGACCCCAGCCGCAGAGGTCAGTATTCTTTCTCCGCCCCTGCACGGATAGCTTGTCTAAGGCAAATTGGTGGGTTAAACATACCCGTGATCTCGGTATGCATGTTTACTTACTATTTTTTGCCGTCAGTACATTGAAATTATGTTATAATATGAACATTAGATGAAAACTAAAACTGGCAAAGCGGTGCACCGCTTGCAAGTCATCATAAGATTCAAACTCGTGACCTCTAGGCTGGTCTCCGAAATGATACCACTCGGCTATCATGTACCCAATATCACATATTAAGTGTAAAAAATACGTGCAAGATGCATACTACCTCTATAGTGGAATGGATATCGGTACTACACACATCAAAAAAGTCTAAGCAACATGTACTAATTTAAATTTTAGGATGGTGGATGAGCCGCTGTATGGATGAACTTCCTGAATGCACCTGAGCTTTTCAGTATTTCCGGGCCGACGGTACACTCGTACCCTTCTTGTATCAGGCCTAAACCCGAATCGCGACTCATCGGAAAACATAATTTTATCCCATTGTTCCTGGGTCCATGTTCTGCGTTCTCTACACCATTCATTTCGACGAGCGCGATTCCCGTGACGTATCGGTGGACACCTAATTGGGCGTCAAGCTCGTAGGCCGTACTCATGCAGTCGATTTCGCACAGTTTGGGGACTTACATCAACACCACTTGAATTTTGTAGCCTCAAACTTATCTCTCGAGCGGTTAACATTGGCTGGCGTCTTGAAGTCAGTTGTATGTACCGGTCTTGCCGAGTGGTTGTACTCCTTTTACGGTCTGAATGCTGTTCAGCGAGTTCCCTTGTATTATTGTAACGCTGCCAAACACGACAAATAACACTTCTATGAATGCCAAAATGCCGAGATACCTGAGATTGATTACTTCCCGATTGCAACATCCCTACAGCTCTTTGCATTTCACATTTGCCGTCAAATGACATCGCTCTATGACGTAAAGAATATCTAACAATTCAATTTTATCGCTAACTTTATTTAAATGGTTGGTAAAATTATAAAATCAAGATTAAACGTAGCAATAAAAACGCACTTATATTCAAACAAATTCCTTTTCATTCAATTTTATGAAAAAAAAACATAATCGAAATTTTTTTACAACCAGCCAGTATGTCATCAATGACAATAAATTATGACAATGACAAAAGTATTAGTATAAATGATAAATTTGTAATATCATGCATGTTGCTTAGACTTTTTTGATGTGTATATTTATATATTGACATCATGTTAATTATGGCTTCACCTTTGATTTAAATATTTAATTCATTATTTTGTTGCACACAAGTCTCTTCAACGACCGCATAGTTGACAATGCGCAACAATGGACCCGAAGTCTAAGGAAAACCTTTTGGACGCAACTGGGATTGTCTAGATGGTGCTTTTATAAGAAGTTTACAATAGAAAAAATGCAAAACCCTAAAGTTATTGACTTGTACCACACAACTATTCGGGTTCTGGAAGATTTGTTGGACGCGTACAAGGGGGGATGTTTTTTGTCTCTCGTACAATTTTATGCGGTTGGACTAGTAACCCGTTCCGAGTTTGCTTTGCTTAGTAATGTTAATGACAACTTGGCGACTTGGTGTGTGCGTAAGGTATGCGTACACTTATTTTGTTTGATTTACGGTATATTAGTAAATATGGTAAACTTTTTAACTTTATCATCAAATGTGGTTTGGGGCCGTTCATAAAATACGTCATGCTAAAATAAGCTTTTTTGACAAATTGATGATAAATTTCAAATGATAGTACACACATTTTGAGAATTTAAAATATTTATTTAGTTATTATAATAAAATTTAAATAAATCAATAAATATCTTTTATAACGAATATATGTATAAATAATATTTCTATTAATCAGCAGTCCAAGGATTTTTCGTTGATTTTTTATCCGGGATAACACTTTTTATAAGTGTTAAATAATTTTTGATAGAGTTCACCTCTTATCGATGTCAATATATATTTTAACTATTAAATCCAGGAGTTACAAATTTTGGGCAATAAATAGTATAAAGTAATTAACGCACTAAAGAGTATTAAATTGAGAAATATGAAAAATGCGTCTGTATTAGTTGATTGCTGAATGGCGAATAAAGGAATAATATAATAATAAATACATGAGAAACAGTACATAATTTCATTTCATCGTTGTCAAACCAATGTGCAAAATGTTAAACTTTGAGATCGTCGTGATCGTAGAATAACGTCAGATTTGAAAAAAATCCAAAATTAACTTTTTAACATATTTGGATACTACATTGTCTAAATATTATTGCTACATTAAAAAAATTACATGTATTTTAGATTTCAAATTAAGCAGTCGGTAAAGTGACGGATATGATAGACTCTCATAGTAAAATGACGCTTGTGTATTTTTAAAATGGCTGTCCTGTAAAGTTTAATATATGTCAGATCCGTCACTATTCTACGACTACGACGAGATATGGAGTAAAAATTCTTTTGAAGTGATACATTTATAAAGTAATTTGATGATTAGAATCATATAGTGGTTTTTATATCATCAAAGTAAGGGTGGAATACTAGTCATAATAGTCAAATGTTGAAATCTCAAAAAGTGCACAAAGCAGATATTGTTTCAACAATTTTAACAACGACGATTTGTTACTGAATTGAGAGCGCAGGGTACGTGGAAACATTACTCTCTCAAATGGATTTTGTATTGTTTATTTAAGAAGTGATTATTTATTTAAGAATTGGAAAAACAAAGTAACCTATTGTAACAGATCGCAACGCCGCTAAAGCCGCGCCACAAAGCTAGCGCTCATGTCGAAAAATAATGAACAGTGAACGTCACGTTGCTGTAGACCCCTTCGCCCCCCTTGTCACATCTTGTCACACTCAGCAAGACCTTGCCTCCATATGCAAACGTATTTTATAAACGACCCCTTTGTATCCGAAGGTTAACAAATTTTTCAGCATTTATACCTAAAAATGAATTCACTACAAACGTTTATACCTCAAAATCTTTAGTCAAACATATGCTATCAACTTCTTTACCTACCTTTTCTGTTGAAGTAAAATACAGCTGACAGTAAAAGTTGGAATTCTATGTATGATTATGTATTAGTAGACACTCCTGGGCATTCCACGCCGAGGATAATGAACGTAGTAGCCTGCAGGCTTTAGGAGAGATGATGAAATTAAAGTGTCCGATTTCAGAAAGTTACTCGGTACTACATTGTCTAGTATTACAGTCTACATTTATAAAAGTACTAGCCGACCACGCCCGCTCCGCTAGGCGCTTAACAGGTAAAATTAAATCGAAAATAAATGAGAAAGGATAATATCTTCGTAAAAAATAATTGTTTTTTCAATAAAAGGTATCTTATGTTACTTCTAATACCTCCAAGAATATGTGTACAGAGTTTCATGATGATCGGTTAAGTAGTTTTCGCGTGAAAGCGTAACAAACATACTTACTTTCATATTTATAATATTAAGTATGATTAATAGATTGTACTGATCTCTTC
The DNA here is from genome assembly GCA_963693495.1 of Malacosoma neustria. Classification (NCBI taxonomy): domain Eukaryota; kingdom Metazoa; phylum Arthropoda; class Insecta; order Lepidoptera; family Lasiocampidae; genus Malacosoma; species Malacosoma neustria. Next base: position 18,210,003 of record OY856381.1, read on the forward strand.
AAACTCTAGATTCGATTTGAATATAGTCTAGACAGTTATTCAGTGTACCACATGCAAGCACCTCCAGCAGTAACTACTACACAGATCCATAAGCTCTGGGAAGTCAATTTTTTTTATTACTGAGGAACAGCGGCTGGCTGACGACCCTCTTAATAATAAGCAGTTACCGTCGCCTATGGCTGTTTGCAACGCTAGGGCTACCGAAAACACGTTGCTGTCTACATAAGGGTACTGAAACCAAGGTTACTAATGCCGGAAAAAAAAACATGGTTATAACTGCTTACTTAAAAATCAGGGGGCCATCTAGACAAGCTTGGGGCCCTACCACCTAGCAATAATATCCGAATGTATAATTGTTATATTTTATATCTGAAATAAATCATTTTTAAACTGACGAAGAGTTAGTAACTTTATTCTTTTTAAAACTAAAATATGCAGTCATTCAGCATCTTACCAAAATAGTCATCAATCTTCTTCAATCTCCAGACGCAAGGTGCATTAGCCAGACTTTAAAACACGAAACAATCAAAAAGTACCCATCTCTTTCTAAATAAGCTGTTCGAATATGTTTTCTCTCGTCCTTTTCTTTCAGCTTTTTACAGTTTTTGAACGAATGTAACTCTTAAATCTGAAGATTTAAATGAAATTTTATTTTCATACCATAAAGTGCGGTTTGCAGTGAAACGAGTGGCGAATCAAATTTTCGAACAAGTGTTAATACCGGGTAAATGAATGCAACTATATTTTTTCTCGTTTGCTTCTTACTGTAAAAGTTTTTAGACGATCAATTAATTTCAATTCTTACATTTTTTTAACGACAGCTCCCTGAATTTGCTGGAAATATGTATCACAGGACTTTCTACAAATATACATACATACAACAAACCAAGAAAAAGTTTTTTTTTATTGCTGTAGGACAGCAGACAGGCTGATGGGTGTTTGCAACGCCAGTGGCATCGCGAACACGCTGCTGTCCCATAGGGGTACAGGAACTTGGGTCACTAATGCCGGAATACAACACAAGGTTATTATGGCGGCATACTTAAGAACAAAGGTGGTCGCCATCCAGACGGGCTTGAGGCCCTACACGTAGCTAGGTTGGGATGTTTTGTTGGCTTTTACGACAGGCCGACCCCGGCCGCAGAGGTTAGTATTCTTTCTCCGCCCCTGCACGGATAAAATTTTGAATTTCAGTATAGTCATAGATTGGACCGTGGGGAAGGACATGGGCTACTTTTTTAAAAATTCATATGGCAGAACAACGTTTGCCAGGTCAGCTATTAACAATATTTGAGCTTATCCGTTTCAGTTGATTTATAACTTTTATTGAAAAATAAATATACCGCTTAGAGTAATGTTGAATATCAGCGAACTGATAATGTATGATTCAATTTAACTACTAACAATTTTAATAATTTGGCAATATTCTTCCGAATATGGTTGCTAGATTGAAGCTAAATTGATGTTGTAATTCACATCAACATCGCGTCATTTCCTACACTAACATTGGGTGTTTGTTACGTGGCTCTGATACACATATTAAGTGGTTACCTCGTGTTTAATGCTGTTTTGTTTGTCTTTCATAAGTTTGTTTATTGCTTTTTACTGACATCTCTTTCACGTACGTTTTATGATGATTTTATTGACTTTCGCTTTTAAGTAAATGTTTTTTTGATTATGTATTCAATTACGAAATATACTTCAATATATGATTGTTTCATATTTTCTTTTGCGATATTGCTATGATTTATGAATAGAATATAAACAAATGTAAAATCTATTTGAAAGGATTTATTAAGTTCTTTTACGAGTTAAACACATATTTGAAAAATAATTATTGCTTATAATAATACCATGAAATTCTCGTTTGAACGTGTATGAATAATTAAAGTATTGCAAAAAACGAGCTATAATTTTTGGCCACATACATAATTGAATTTTTAATCATCGACTAACATCAAAAACTTACGCGTACTGACTTCTTACTATAAATAATGTAAGACTGAAGTAAAACTCTATTTAATTGAATATAAAAAATAAAGATAATAATATAAAGAATGGGTACATATTATTAGTACCAATTGCATTAAAGTACAGGTTATCCCGCACAATGTGTTATACATATTTTTACTATGACTGCTACGATTATATTACGTGCATGTCGTAGCCAACTATGAAAATCGTCATGGTTCGTGACAAGCAAGTTAAAATAAAACTTCTGGATTTAGTACTATTCTGGGGAGTTTCTTGCCGTTTAAAATTTTTGAACAGCTAAACATGAAATGGTTAAAATAGGATTTTTAATTATAACAAAATTCATTCACTTATTATTTCAGTGTTAGCACCAATATTTTTTTTATATTTGTTGCTTTGGACAGCGGACAGGCTGACGGCCCACTTAGAATTTAGCAGTTACCATCACCTATGGGTGTTTGCAACGCCAGTGGTATCACGAATACGCTGCCGTCCCATAAGGATACAGGAATTTGGGTCACTAATGCCGGGACACAACACAAAGTTATTATGACATACTTAAAACCAAAAACAGGCCTAACCCGGTCGCAGAGGTTAATATTCTTTCTCCGCCCCTGCACGGATAGCCGGATGTTTGAAAAAGTGACGACAGGGCTGGCTCATTAGCTGTGCCTACCTTACTTGACTACCTTCGTGGTTTAATAGTAAACTTGTGTCCAGAGGGCTGCGGAAATCACGGGTTCTATTCTTGTCCCAAGTCTGGGTGTTTATGTATACTATGTATTCAATTACAAAAATATATATAAGTAATCTAGTATCTATACCACAAGCGATCCGCTATTTACTTTAGGACTGAAAGACGCTATGTCCGTGCAGGCGTGCTTTTATCCGTGCAGGGGCGGAGAAAGAATACTAACCTCTGAGGCCGGGGTTGGCCTGTCGTAACAGGCGACAAAAGAACCCACCTAGCTACGTGGTAGGGCCTCAAGCCCGTCTGGATGGCGACCACCTTTGGTCTTAAGTATGCCGCCATAATAACCATGTGTTGTGTTCCGGCATTAGTGACCCAAGTTCCTGTACCCTTATGGGACAGCAGCGTGTTCGCGATGCTACTGGCGTTGCAAACACCTATAGGCGACGGTAACTGCTAAATTCTAAGCGGGCTGTCAGCCTGTCTGCTGTCCTACAGCATTAAAAAAAGATGTGAATCGACACAGTATATTTATTATTACGCAAGTAGTCTGATACGTTCGTGTCTGTAACAGTATGTTTTTGAAAAATGTTTGTAATGTAAGTTTTCACACAGTGAAAACATAAAAACAAAAACTCTATTTCAAAAGTGTGATTGGGGTATTGTTCGAGTTCTAATGAATGCTCTGACTTGTACGAGTATGTACACTACTGACCACGATGATTGGCCCATAGACAGATAATGTATGCACTTGTTCAGGGGCCAGTGTGATCTTCGGTGAACGGTTGCGCTGTATGTATTTTATGTTTACATAAATACATACATCATTAGCCGATCTGGACATACGGCATTCAACTTTGGGGTTCAGCAAACAACAGCAACATTGAAATCTTAGAAAGATTTCAGAGTAAAGCATTGCGAAGCGTATTTAATATATCTTCATGTATTTATATGCATCAAATACATGTACCTAAACCTCAACATACACACAGTTAAGCAAGAAATAAGTCAGCATAGTCTAAGATATCAGAAAAGACTAGCACACCACATTAATCATCTAGCGCTGGCATTGAGTGGAGAAGGAGGGCAGCAGCACATCAGGCTGAAAAGACATGACATCCGCAGTCTTAGCGTCAGATTCGCCACGTAAGGAGATGAGAGCTACACCACATTGATGGAAGCGCTATCATGGGAATAAAATGCCAAACAGACTAGAAGTCGGACAACACAGTGGCTTAACATGATAAATGTGATAAATCAAGCAAGAAATAAATAATTGTAATAGTTCTAAGTAAGTTTGTATAAAAGACAAAAAGAAAGCAATGAAGACAAGAACATAAATAATGTAATAGTCTTAAGAATATTTGAAAAAAATAATAATAACAATAATACAAAATTGCGGGAAAAATAACGCGGAAGGTAATATTAAACAAGATCACATGAGTATCTAGTCATGCTAGACAAAACTGAGTAGCCCTGTAAATTAAAAAAAAACACAGTGGCTTATTGTTCTAGGATAGATTGCTATGTTGTATTAAAAAAAATCATTATCATAGAGCTAAATCTCGGTTACAACTCAAATTTCACTTCAGTGCCTGGGGTCCGCTTTCGGACTTTTTCTCCGCTTTGCACTATCATCGGCATCCCTGGTAGTAAGTCCATTGGCACACATACTCGTATCATCCTTTACGAAGTCAAGCCAGCATTTTTTGGGTTTATCCTTTCTGGCGAGAGGGGGAGGAGGGCAAATAAATATTTACGAGTATTTGCTATCTTACGGTTATAAACCAACCTTTATCGTTTCCTATTATACAATTTTTCAATTTGACTCTAAACCTGTCAGTTTTAACTTATAGTAGAGGGCGTAACAAACGCTTGCGAGCGTAATCTATCTACTTCAAGACCCGCTTGAAAAGAGCGGTGTCTAAGTTGGAGGATGTTGAGGTTTTTTAAACATTAATTTTATTCAATATTTTTTAAAGTTATGTAGTTGTTTTTTTTATCAATAATACTACTTACTTATTATGCTGGTTTTAAGTGCGTGCTTATTTTAACCATGCTGCGCGTATCAACCCCTTTACAGTTGTTTACGCCATTGAACTTTGCGCTTTTGACGCATTGACCTTTGTAAAGCCAGGAGTTGAGTGCAGGCCAGGGGAATGGGACTATGATATGTGTAAGGAAAGGCGGGAGATTTGAGTATAGAAAGGATGAGATGGGTCACTAGAGACCACACTCAATATACGTTATACGATTTCTAAAAGTTTTTTTTTATTGCTGTAGGACAACAGACAGGCTGACGGCCCGCTTAGGATTTAGCAGTTACCGTCGCCTATAGGTGTTTGCAACGCCAGTGGCATCGCGAACACGCTGCTGTCCCATTAAGGGTACATGAACTTGGTTCACTAATGCCGGAACACAACACAAGGTTATTATGGTGGCATACTTAAGACCAATGGTGGTCGCCATCCAGACGGGCTTGAGGCCCTATCACGCAGCTAAGATAGGTTGTTTTGTCGCCTTTTACGACAGGCCAACCCCGGCCACAGAGGTTAGTATTCTTTTTTCGCCCCTGCACGGATAAAAAGTTAACTATTTATCGACTATGTTAGCTGTATATCACTTATCTAAAACCTATAAAACAAACGTTCTGCGCCAGCAACACACATCGCCAAAAAAGCCATTTTTGGGACTAAAAGGCGTAGTGTGAATATTATAGTATATTTCATTCACATTTCGTCAACTCAGGTATATTATTCAAGTAAGTTAACTTGGTTTCGGCTAGCTTCTGCGTACTTGGGTCACAGATAAGTGACTAAATCAATTCTGCGACAAAGGCTTTCATCGACGACAGAGATTTTTTGATGTATACCTTTGCGACCACCCTGCCATCCTTTGCTAGCTAGTGGATTGGTCATTGTGGAAAACATACAGTCGCATCGGGTTTGCTCCAGAATACTGTTAAGTTGTTTAAGGTCATACTTAAATACGTAGGAAATAGGAACATAAAAGCGTGAATAAGGATGCATAGTTCTTGTAACTTAGGCCACATTGCAGGGTGCATGATGCATTAATCCCTGTACCCGGGACAAATCCTTAATATATGGTGTTGGGTTTGAATCGGTTACTGTAAGAATACTACCATACTCCACACTTGAAATTCATATTATAGACTACGCTTGTTCAAGGCGAATTGACAGGTTACATATACGGGTAAACTCGACCGATAAATATGATGGCCGTTTTGACGTTTGTCCCCACTCATGAAGTTTCGTATTAATTAGTAACTACATTTGAAGGAGCAAATTGCTGTTCCTTATTGTCAATAGTGATGTGCAGTTAGTCACACCTTTGATCTTAAGTATGCCGTCATAATAACTTTGTGTTGTGTTCCGGCATTAGTGACCCAAGTTCCTGTAGGAACATGAGACCGTGGCGGTCATTGACAACGGCGGCCAGTGGTAGTTTGACGTTTGCGTTGGCAAGAGGATAGGTGTATTCTTCGCTCTCTTTTGCACCCCGTCGCTTCCTTTGCGGACATAACTGCCTCGTAGAGATATAGTACCCATTACACAAGTGATTTGCTACTTTGAGACTAGATAACCCTGTGAACTAACTCAGTAATTTTTTTTATTATTTTATTATTTTGATCTATAGAGTTATATAAATTGTAATCATACTATATATAATATTACAGAAATCAACATAGACAATGTTAATATGTAGTGTAGGTAGGCTTATTCAAGCTGGTCAGAGCGCGTGTTGATTTTTCCGATTAAGCGCAATGCGGATCGTCTGACTATTTGATCGGTTTAGAGATCCGTTGGGCAGAACTAATTACTATTTGGTGAGTAAATTAAAAAAATTCTCACACCTGGAAACATGTCCTAATTATTTATTACTATAAAGGAAATAACGTTTGCCGGTCAGCTAGTGCCAAAAATAAACATTTGACGGCCATAAACAACATTTTTGCGACAAAAATATAGCCTATGTTCTTCTACAATCCATCCTGATCCAATATATCTATATACCAAAATCATCAAAGTTGGTTCAGCAGTTTAGTTGTGAAAACGTAACAAACAGAGTTACTTCACATTTATAATATTAGTATTGATTTAAAAAGGTATTTGTTAATAAAAATATTTTATACAGAACCCCTTAATTTCAAATCAAGTGGAGCTTAACAATTTTTTCGTCAATTGATTGGCGATCGCAAATAAAGTAAACGAAGTCCGATTGAATTTGTGATGAGCTTCACCATTTTATATCTCGTTCCACGGTGTAGGACAAAGGGAGTTTGCGGATACATGTGTTCTTAATTATTGTAATACAGTTTGAACCTTATGTAAATTGTACATATTTAAATTTAAGTTACGTTCCGGTTTAATTAATTTAGTCACTAGGGTACGCGAAGTAAAAATTGTTAATATTTGCTGTATGTATATTTTGTTTACACTATGTTTCTTTATAATAAAAGAAATTATATATGAATGTGATGACAGGAAACAAGCTGACGGATCATTTAATAGGAGAAAAGATGTATATTTGTCCCAAATTGGTCCCAGGTCAGCATTTCCTGGTAGTATTTACCAGCGCTGATCTTCCGCTGGGGCCATTAAGTAACACCACTAACTTTAAAAAACGAATCAACAAACAACATTTACATTACACTTATATAAAAGTTAGAAAATAAAACCAACGTAAACGTTAATCACCACAAATATATTTATATAATTCACTTTAACTTATCAATTTTTCTTAAACTGTTCATTTTTTAGTATTCCACCGTCTAGAAATTGCGTTTTTAAACATTTACAAACTTCCGATTTATGTTAAAGAAATCTACATTTAGGTTATTAAGGTTTTTAATTTTAGGTTCATTGTTCTAGTATATATTTCATATTATGTATATTTTATTTATTCGTATAGATTTAATCTTTAATTTCCTATTTATGGTTATTTAAAAATGACATTATAAATTTAAGATATGTCAATTCCAGAATGATACTATTTACCTAGTCAGGTCATAAATTCTGTCACATGTTTAATGTAAAATAATTGTAACAAGTTTATTCATTATGTAACCATTTATCTACCAAAATGAACTTAACAAAACATAGATTCTTATGACATTAAAGTTTATTCAAAATGACCTCCGTGATTTTGAATACAAGCCTTCAATCTGCGCGGCCAGTCCTCTATCGCAGCACGAACGAGGTCCATGTCAATATCGGCGGCTGCCTTAATCAAGGATGTCTTGAGTGACTCCAAATTGGGATGAGGCTTTGAACACGCCTTTTCCTCCAAGTGTTGCCATATCTTGTAATCTAACGGATTCAAATCTGGACTGGAGGAGGGCCAGTCTTCGTGCCGGATGAAGTCGATTTCACGCGCCGCCAGCCAGTCTTGTGTGCTCTTCGCTCTATGAGCTGGCGCCGAATCTTGTTGGAATACCCAGTGCCTGTTATTGAACATGGTATGAGAAACAGGTTCCACAAGGTTCGTCAGGACTGTATTTTGATACACAACAGCATTCGTTTTTACACCTTTCTCACAAAAATGTACCTCTGTTAAGCCCCAATAAGAAACTCCCAACCATACCATGAGCGAGGATGGAAAATGACCTCGTTGGACACGCGGAATACGGTTGCTCGCTTCTTCACTACTGTGTGCGTACACCTTATCATTTTGTTTGTTGTAGCTCTCTTCTACGGTAAACATTTTTTCATCCGAAAAAAGAATTTCCCGATATTTTTTTCCCGCGTACCGCTTCAACAAAGCGCGGCATCTCTTCAGTCTCAGGTCCATTAGACGAGCATTCAAACGATGTCCTGTTTTTCTTCGATATGCCCGAAGCCCTAAGTCTTCATTTAACACCCTTTTCACCGTGGTTCTGCTTAACCCCATCTGAAGGGCCAACAATTTCTGCTTACGTTTGGGATTTCTTTGAATTCGTGCCTTCACAGCTTTTATCACTGCTGGAGTCCTAACAGACCGAGGGCGACCACTTCTTGACCTGTCGTCTACACTAGAGTCTTCATTGTATCGTTTGATGGTACGATAAATGAATCTTTTGGCTATATTCAAATTTTTCAGTATGTTAAAAATTTGAATTGGCGCGTAACCGCAACGATGCAACGCAATAACTGCAACACGGTCTTCTTTAAGCGTCCACTCCATATTTAAAAAATGAGTAAAATTCTAAAAGTATACATTATAATAAAACTATAATCTAAGTTTAAGTGAAATAAAACAAACAAAGAGTAGGCAATTGTACCAAACATCAAACATTTTTTTAGTCTAACCAGTTAGAGTTGAGCAAGTAAACTACTGACTTTAAGTCTGAGTCTGAGACTTTTTATTTTTATATTGCTGTAGGACAGCAGACAGGCTGACAGCCCGCTTAGAATTTAGCAGTTACCGTCGCCTATGGGTGTTTGCAACGTCAGTGGCATCGCGAACACGCTGCTTTGGGTCACTAATGCCGGAACACAACACAAGGTTATTATGGCGGCATACTTAAGATCAAAGATGGTCGCCATTCAGACGGGCTTAGGGCCCTACCATGTTGCTAGGATGGGTTGTTTTGTCGCATCTTACGACAGCCCGACCCTCGCCGCAGAGGTTAATATTTTTTCTCCACCTCTGCACGGATAGAAGATAGACTAGTGAATATCAAACACAAATCTCCTTAACTCTTGGTATTAGTTCAAAAATATTTTAATCGTGCTTTAAAACTCTGAATACTTTTGGAATCTCTTACCGGAGGCAGAATGTTATTCCAACACTTAGACGCAGCATAGCGAAAACTTCCTCTAAATGCGAATATTCTACCATACTGCGTCGTAAGTTAGATTGCACATTGGTGTCGATGATCAGGTGATCTCTTTGAGCATGCCCATGTAAGCTTTTCGTAAAGATATAAGGCTTTTTATGTCTAATGATACCAAAAAGTAAGCAAGCTAAATGCAGTTTGCGTCGATGCTTCATTTTCAGTATCGAATACTTATTAAAAAATGGAGTCAAATGACTTCTGATCAGAATGTTATAGCAGTATCGTGCACAAGTATTCGGAACCCGTTAGATGAGTCTTTTCGTCCTACTTAATAATCGAGGACCAAAAATTATATCAGAATAGTTGAGCTGCTAAAGTACTAGCGATCTAAACTGAATCCTTAGATTCTCATTTAATTACGGCCTAATTCTCATCATTCGTCATCATCCCAGCGTTATGTCCCTATTGTAACCCAAACTTTCGTTTCGGTGCCCGGGGTCCGCTTTCCGACTTTTTCTACTCTACTTTGCGCGATCTTCAGCATCCCTGGTAGTGAGCCCATTGGCATGCATATCACGCCTTACGACGTCAAGCCAGCACTTTTTGGGTCTCCCCTCCTACCGGGGCCCGGTGGAGGCGACATGGCCAGACATTTGTTTCCCACGTAAGCATCCGGTTGCCGTACAACATGGCCGTACCAACGGAGCCAACACTGCCGCGAATGCGTGAGTTCCTAACGTGGTTCTTCCGCGTCACACCACACATCCCATTAGCTAATTAATTATGGCCTAATTATATAGCATTTTTAATTTGTAGAAACAAGTTTTAACTGCCCTTAAAACATGACTTTTGAACCTCAATTCACTGTCTATTAAAGAACAAGATTACGGGCTTCGTATAATCTATCGGGTTCGTTAACTCAATAAAAAGGAATCAGATTCAGACTGTACAGGGTTTTGGATCAGGTTCAATGTATAAGTTCAACCCTGACGGCACGCGACTCTCTAGCGGCTTTCCATAAATTAGCGGTCGTTGGTGGCGTGGCAGTACAACTAAAGTACACTGTTAGCCAGAAACAATAGATACTTCAATAAATTTTAATGGAATTCAATTACTTCCATTGCTCATAGGCTTACGCACAGATCGATGCGGAAGATAAAGGTTCTATTCCCGTCCTGAGTTTATATATATATATATATATATATATATATATATATATATATATATATATATATATATATATATATATACCTAGTCAGGTCATAAGTATTGTCACACAGTAAAAACTTTTCTTTTAGAATGCTGGCCACAAAAAAGTTTATTGAATTCGAATGTCGAATTGTTCATGAAAATAAAAATGTATACTTTTAGAATTTTACTCATTTTTAAATATGGAGTGGACGCTTAAAGAAGACCGTGTTGCAGTTATTGCGTTGCATCGTTGCGGTTACGCGCCAATTCAAATTTTTAACATACTGAAAAATTTGAATATAACCAAAAGATTCGTTTATCGTACCATCAAACGATACAATGAAGACTCTAGTGTAGATGACAGGTCAAGAAGTGGTCGCCCTCGGTCTGTTAGGACTCCAGCAGTGATAAAAGCTGTGAAGGCACGAATTCAAAGAAATCCCAAACGTAAGCAGAAACTGTTGGCCCTTCAGATGGGGTTAAGCAGAACCACGGTGAAAAGGGTGTTAAATGAAGACTTAGGGCTTCGGGCATATCGAAGAAAAACAGGACATCGTTTGAATGCTCGTCTAATGGACCTGAGACAGAAGAGATGCCGCGCTTTGTTGAAGCGATACGCGGGAAAAAAATATCGGGAAATTCTTTTTTCGGATGAAAACATTTTTACCGTAGAAGAGAGCTACAACAAACAAAATGATAAGGTGTACGCACACAGTAGTGAAGAAGCGAGCAACCGTATTCCGAGGGTCCAACGAGGTCATTTTCCATCCTCGCTCATGGTATGGTTGGGAGTTTCTTATTGGGGCTTAACAGAGGTACATTTTTGTGAGAAAGGTGTAAAAACGAATGCTGTTGTGTATCAAAATACAGTCCTGACGAACCTTGTGGAACCTGTTTCTCATACCATGTTCAATAACAGGCACTGGGTATTCCAACAAGATTCGGCGCCAGCTCATAGAGCGAAGAGCACACAAGACTGGCTGGCGGCGCGTGAAATCGACTTCATCCGGCACGAAGACTGGCCCTCCTCCAGTCCAGATTTGAATCCGTTAGATTACAAGATATGGCAACACTTGGAGGAAAAGGCGTGCTCAAAGCCTCATCCCAATTTGGAGTCACTCAAGACATCCTTGATTAAGGCAGCCGCCGATATTGACATGGACCTCGTTCGTGCTGCGATAGACGACTGGCCGCGCAGATTGAAGGCTTGTATTCAAAATCACGGAGGTCATTTTGAATAAACTTTAATGTCATAAGAATCTATGTTTTGTTAAGTTCATTTTGGTATATGAATGGTTACATAATGAATAAACTTGTTACAATTATTTTACATTAAACATGTGACAGAATTTATGACCTGACTAGGTATATATAGGTATATATATATATATATATATATATATATATATATATATATATATATATATATATATATATATATATATATATATATATATATATATATATATATATATATATATATATATATATATATATATATATGAGTTGTCTAGTACCTATAACGCAAGCGCTCTTCTGCTTACTTTGGGACTAGATGGCGCTGTATGAGTTGTCATAGAATATTTATTGATTTATTTATATAGCTACAAAAATACTTATGAATTATGTTTTATGTGAACTATTAAAATCCATTTGTAACGTTAAAATATAAACTAAACCAATTTTTACGATAAAAACAACATTTTTCTATATATTTTTTGTATTCCGTACACAAAACCACTATCAAACCGGCCAGAGGCAAGCCAATGCTTTTTATTTTAATTAAATGCTTAAACTGATTACTATGGATATCACTTGCTGCAAATATTACAGTTTTAATTTAATTTTGAGGTAAATTATATTAATTATAATACTATATCTATATTCATGCATGTACACAGATACAATGTCGTTTATAAGACATATTAACAGTCTTACTGGGTGGCTCAGGCATCCTTTTAAGGCGACGACAAGAGACTTTTAATGATTTTATTCTGAAGATCACATCTAAACGAGTAGTGTTAATGAACTGGAAAAAATATATGTTAAATTTGAGCATTTTCTCAATAACTTAATATGTGAATATTTTAGATTATGTTTATATTACATAGTGTAATTAATTTGTAAAGTTAGGTCTAACGCAGATAAAAATCTGAGAATCACGTAAAAACTATCAAGCGTATTTTTATGAAACCTTCACCATCTTAAACACAATTTAATTACCCATCTTTTAATATACGACTTTTTATTTCAAAGTAAAAGGATAATATACAATTATGCTTTTTCGAATAATCTTTATGCTCGGGTTAGCAGGGGCCCTTGCGGGCGACGGGCGGCAGTGCATCGCTGACCACTGTCACGGGTAGACGTTGACGCTCGGAGCAATCACTAAACGATTTAACTCTATTATAAGTTTCGCGCTAAAATGGCTGGTAAATCTAGATTACTAAAAAAGAAACGCCAAACGCTCGCAAAAAATAGATTACTAAGGTAAGTAACGTGTTCTCAGTCATAATTATCATTTGTGTATTTTAGCACATTGATGTAAATTGGACCAGATAAATTAATCATAACATTTAATTGTTACATATATTATTATTTTTTATTTTACTAAGTCACATTATTTTCTTTTTAGGAGATTACATATTATCAAAGATAATCGCGACGTAAATGACGAGACAGAGACGAGGTGTGTATTGTAGTGTAGTATGACAATACTACATCGTAGTCGGGACAGTCCGGATTCGAGTTTTAAAAATACTTGAATGCTATTACTATTGTCACTGTATAACTAAATATAAATACATTTATATTGTAGGTCTGAATTTACGGAAACGCTTGGAGTGATTAAAGGATCTTCCCATATTGACAATGAAAATGAGAACAAGATTGTTGACAAGTAAATGCAAATCTAATTCAATATTCTGATTTTAGCATATTTGAAACCTAATTCTATTAACTTATATTAATTACTATAACTGTTACAGTTCTCAAGTAACCGAAACGATATTTGCTGAGCAGGAAGAAAGCTTTCAAATGGATATTGAAAACGAGAAGTCAAATTCGGTCAGGTAAACGTATTATTATTTCTATGATGTCAGGATAGTCTGTCAATATAAAGTTTTATATAGTAAAACTCTCGATAAATAAAATTAATAAAAAAGGGGAAAATTTTCAATATAATATTGCAGAACCCGTGAGTGATAGCAAAGAATGTGAACAATAAAAGATATTACAAAACAAATGTTAAAGGCCTTATTCTGTTTAATATTGCAAAATTCTTATTATGTATATTTCCTTTTCAGAAATAATCAAGAAATAGTGAATGGAATGCGAATATTAAATATTAAACATTTTTTTAAAGAGCTTCAAGTAGTATCTTCACATGGTAATATAGACTGTGGTTTGAAATCTGTAGAAATTATATCTGAACGAAAACTGGGCCTTGTTTCTAAACTAAAACTAAAATGCAACATGTGTAACGAAACTTTTGTCATTTGTTGCAATGATCCTGAAATTGACTTAAATATTAATACAGTTGCGGGTGCAGTGGCAATAGGTTGTGGCTATACACAGCTTAATGAATTATTGGCAGCAATGGACTTGCCTCATATATCCTATGAGTTATTTAATAAAAGAATGGGAACAATTAACAAAGTTTGGGAAAAAGAAGCTTTGAATTCTATGAATGAAGCCGCTAATGAAGAACGTCAAATGGCTTTGGAAGACGGTAGAGTTACTGAAAATGGCATTCCATATATTGACGTTATTGCAGATGGATGTTGGGGAAAAAGATCTTATAAAAAAAATTACTCATCCCTATCAGGCGCAGCTGCGATAATTGGGAAAAGAACTGGAAAAATTATTTATATGGCAGTGAAAAATAAATACTGCTGCATATGCGCCCAAGCTGCTAAGAAAAATGTCACACCTAAGGAGCATGCTTGCTATAAAAATTATTCTGGTAAATTCAGAATATTAAATATGTTGTAATAATAATAAAGAAACTAAAATTTTATGGTTGGAATAATTATTACTTTATTTTCAGGTCCTTCAACTGGAATGGAATCCACGATCTTGGTAGAAGGATTCAAGAACAGCATAGAAATGCATAATTTAATATATTCAAGGTTAATATCAGATGGTGATGCAAATACTTATGCAAAATTGTTACAGTCAAGACCATATGAAAATATAACAATTGAAAAAATCGAATGCCGCAACCACCTGTTAAGAAACCTTTGCAATAAGTTACAAGCTCTTATCACTGACACGAAATATTTAATTAAATACAGAAAATATATAACAAAACAAAGAATACTGTCAATAAGAAAGGTAATAGTAACCGCTATAAGAAATTATAAAAATTCTGGCAATGTCACTAGTTTACATAATGATATCATGTTAGCCGCAGAACATGCATTTGGAGTTCATACTAATTGTAAGACATATTTTTGCTCGAAAATGGGAGAAGATGACAACATAGACAGAGATATTTTCACAAACAGTTTGTGGCATAGAATAAAATTTGTATTGACACATATAGCTGCTCATGCAAGAAGCTTGATTGAAGGCGTTGACAGCAACACTGTGGAGCGCTTCCATAGTATTGTTGCAAAATTTATAGGGGGTAAGCGGGTAAATTTTTCCCAGAAGTACCAATACCATATGCGTTGTAATGCAGCTGCTTTATCATTTAATACCCATAAACCCTTATCGTTGTTGCAAAAATCAATCACGGGCAGGAGTCCAAATGGTGAATTAAAAAAGATGGAAATACGTAAACAAAAACGCCTACATTTAACAAAAAATTATCATAGAATAAAGAAGAGATTACATGAACACTACACAGAAAGTAATAAAAACTATGGTGAGCAATGTTCAAGACCGGATATGGATGATGATATATTAGAGGAATCAAAAAAAATATTTTTAGCAAATTTAGCGGAAACTGCCAAACAAAGAGAACAAATAGAAAGGAAGACTATATTACAAAGTGGTTCTAGTGAGTGGCTAGAACTACGAAGACGGATTTTGACCGCTTCCAACTTTGGACGTGTTATAAAAAGACGCAATGACATAAGTTGCTGCAATTTAGTTAAAGATCTTTTATATAAAGAGTCTATAGGACACATTAAGTCTATAAAACATGGACAAGACAACGAAAATTTTGCGAAAGAACAATTGTCGAAACAAGAAAATATTAAAATAGAACCGTGTGGACTTTTTCTTGATGAAGAAATACCCTTCCTCGGCGCATCACCAGACGGTATTATTAATAAAAACACCATTTTAGAAATAAAATGTCCACTCACAGCTTACAAACTAGGACTAGATAAAGCCATCCATGAAAAAAAAATATTGTTTTATAAAAAACTGGTAAACGGTAATTACATAATAAACAAAGAACATAATTGGTGGTATCAAATACAGGGACAGCTGCATATAACAGGAAAAGATAAATGTATGCTTGGTATTTGGTCTGGTGAAAACTTTCCTGTAAAAATGGAACTAATTTACAAGGATGACGCTTTTTGGGACACTAAAATGAAAAATAATTTAATTAAGTTTTATACAGATTGTATGCTTCCCGAACTGGTTGATCCTAGATATACGAGGAATATGGTAATTAGGGACCCCTCTTATATAGTTAGTGCCATACACGGACGCAAAAGGAAAAAGGAAGAGGAAAAAGAAAATAAAAACAAACTAATAAAAAAACGAGCAGTGACGGCTGAAAAAGAAGACAGTATAGTTGCTGTGAAAGTATTAAATTTCGAGGAGTTTTAAATAAAATCCTATAAATACCTAATTCACTTTTTTATTTATAGTTACAAAACCTGTAGACAGAAAACCTGTGTTCGTTTGATATAATTATATTTTCCGTTTATTGAAATACCTATATTATATTATATCCTACCACAGGGAATGATATAAGATACAGAACATGAAACAATAATCCTAACTAATATTAAATAAGCGGTTAAAAATTTCATGATTATTAGATAGTCTTCATAATCTGTAACGTATGGTTACCCAACGAACTTCTCTAAAATATACAATTACGTCGCCTGCGAATTTTCAATGCGGGTTGCGGGGGGGCCCCGCGCGTGCTACTCTCACTAGCTCAAACTCCTCCCACTCGCTCAAGGTCGCTAGCACTTAGTGTCGTCTTAACCTCACAAACGTCTTATGTTCATACGGTTGTACATAAGAGAAAAGGTATATAACAGCCAACAACAGTTACGGTCACCATTGGTTATGATATTTATCTTTTTTTTAATGCTATAGGACAGCAGACAGGCTGACGGCCCGCTTAGAATTTAGCAGTTACCGTCGCCTTTGGATGTTTGTAACGTCAGTGGCATCGCGAACACGCTACTGTCCCATAAGTGTACAGGAACTTGGGGCACTAATGCCGGAACACAACACAAGGTTATTATGGCGGCATACTTAAGATCAAAGGTAGTCGCCATCCAGGTGGGCTTGAGGCCCTTCCACGTAACCCGGCCGTAGGGGTTAGTATTCTTTCTCCGCCCCTGCACGGATAAAAAATTTATCTATCTATGATCAACATAAGAACATAAGACGTTTGAGGGGTTAAATGGAACGGACAATTATACTCGCCACGTTTGTCCAAGACGTATTAGCGCTTCTTTTGCTATAGAACGACAGATAGGCTGACGGCCCCCATAATGGTAAGTAGTTATCATAGGCCCTGGATATTTTCCATATTAAAGGCACACGCTGCGATCCATGTAGGGGAACTGGAACCTGGGTCACTTATGCCAAAGACCAGGGGTAGTAATCCTCACCACCTAGCTATGGTTGTTTTGTCGCCATTTACGATGGGCCACCCCCGGCTGCAAAAGAATCAGGCTATCTTATGATGTTTTCTTTTACAGTCGGTGTGTTGGTTGTTTTTTTATATCTTACATACTTTTTTCCTCTCAGGCGTTGTTTCGTGCGAAATCAGTTCCATATTGGTCGTTAATAAGTCGCAGGAACCATAAGATATCTGTCACATCTATCGTTGGAAAGCAGATTTTGTTAAAACACGAAATAAGGTTCTAACGGTAAGAGGTATATATTTTTGTCCAGCACTGCAGCAATCTGTTAGCAAGTTTCCCCATGCACCGTGCGAAGACGAATGACCGAAGTTCTGTTGGAAAAACCACGCCATCGCCGAACCGACGAAACGTAGAAAAATTAACACATACAAAGAAGTTTACTGCAAATAAAATATTCACTTTAAAACAAAAGCTCTATACTTATAGCTAAATAGTCTTTTGATATTTGTTCTTATGTCTTTAAATGAATTATTTGGACAAATCAGACTGTTTAGTAAATTTCAGAGTTTAAATTTCAAATGTATTTTGAAAATTTTATAATTTAATTCCACAACCAATATTACTAACTTGAAATTTAATTACAATTTTTTTTATTGCTGTATGACAGCAGACAGGCTGACGGCCCACTTAGAATTTTGCAGTTACCGTCGCCTATGTGTGTTTGTAACGTCAGTGGCATCGCGAACACGCTGCTGTCCCATGAGGGTACAGGAACTTGGGTCACTAATGCCGGAACACAACATAAGGCTATTATGGCGGTATACTTAAGACGAAAGGTGGTCACCATCCAGATGGACTTGAGGCCCTACCACGTAGCTAGGGTGGGTTGTCTGTATCGCCTTTCACGACAGGCCGACCCCGGCCGTAGAGGTTAGTAAGTATTCTTTCTCCGCCTCTGACGGATAAAAATAAAAATTGAAACTAAATAAATTCTGATGATAATTATGATAATCTCTCATCGTGAGCTGATTTCGGAGCCAGAGCTTCCTCTGTTAGGAATTGACACAGGGAATATCTTCCTCTTTGGGGAATGGTTCCTGTTTTTGTGTAAATAAGCACAAGAGAAGATGGTATAAGTGGGTAAATTTAGTTTTAACAGCATTGACTTCCAATTGACTATTCTCAACTTTACCCGATCCTTATCCGAAAACAGAAATCAAAGCTGGAGACCATTTTTAGCTGGTTGTAAGATTCTTACAAAGTTCTAGATATATGAGATGTAAATATCGGATGAAATTGTCATGCCGCAACACTACCAAACACAGAGTAATGTCTTGCGATCAAAACGATTTGGCCTTGGAGTCGATAGGCCGACCGCCAGGTGATAACCAAGATTTTGCGCGGTGTCAATATAAATCCACTTTTCATCAACTCTTAGTATTCGACGCACAAATGACTTCCGATCACACATATGAAGCAGCGTTTCACAGACGATTATTCGATTTTCCATTTTTCTGTCATTCAATTGACCTGGCACCCGTCTTCCCAGCT
The DNA here is from genome assembly GCA_963693495.1 of Malacosoma neustria. Classification (NCBI taxonomy): domain Eukaryota; kingdom Metazoa; phylum Arthropoda; class Insecta; order Lepidoptera; family Lasiocampidae; genus Malacosoma; species Malacosoma neustria. The sequence goes on from OY856381.1 coordinate 18,228,979, forward strand.
TTTGGAATTTCCCCATTGCTCGTAATCGTTTCTTTCGTAAAAGGCGACGAAACGTCTGGACGGCGACCACCTTTGTCTGCCGCCATAATAACCTTGTGTTGTGTTCCGGCATTCGTGCTGTACCCTTATGGGACAACAGCGTATTTGCGATGCCACTGGCGTTGCAGGCACCCATAGGCGACGGTAACTGTTAAATTCTAAGCGGGCCGTAAGCTTGTCTGCTGTCCTACAGCAATAAAAAATCAAATCGTTACTTACGAGTATCATCTTTTATTATTATTTCTAATAAATTGATTATATAAGGAAAACACAATTTAATATTCCCTCAAAACTATAAAGCAGAACAAGAAAATTTATGTGATTACTTATATAGCGTGATATTTGATAAGTTAATAAATAAATACTGCTGAGAGCATAAGTGTTACAAAAGAAAAGTATTTATGTTGTCTAGTTGTCTAATACCCTAACGTAAGAACTATGCTTTGGGACTAGATGGCGTTACGTGAACAGTAACTGTTCTAGTATATTTATATAAAAAAAATTTTGCATGATTAACTAGAATAGTTATTAAGATTAGATAGATTAAGACTTCAAATTAACTTTTTGATTTCTTTTTCTTTCATTTAAAGTCATCTTTAATTTATTTAAAGTGCGTTAATCCGCTGTCAAGTAGAAAAGCCTGTACGAGGCAAAGGCCTATTGGCACTAATGTAGCGTTAAGTGAGACGATTGCTAGCTCTAATGCGGTGGACGGGATGATGGATGGCGTAAACAGTATTAAGTATATAACTTAAGTTTTAAATACGGCATATAATGTATATGTCGAATGTGAATTGTGCACGGACCCCGTAAAACCCGGCAAAAGTGCCACCCTGCACACCCAACCGACACTCGGATGTTGTTTACTCAATTTGTATATTGTTCAGCTCGACAGTGACGCTTTTACACTTAGCCATAAGTTATGCCTAAGTATAAAAGTCACATGTGTAGACTTGATTTCATTAGCTTTGATGCGCTAGTCAGTAAGCCACTTGGATATCTTGTTGAGACCTTGTTGCAGCATATTGAACGCAATTTCTGGATTTTCATGAGTAGCTAACACTATCGTATCATCGGCTTACGTACCCACGAGAACGTTTGTTGATAATAGTCGTATGTGAATATGAGATATAGCATTGGACCCTTGACACTCCCTTGAGGGAGTTGCTGCCTAATGTCCTGCTCTAATATCATATAACTTTGTTCTTTCCTCTCCTAGCTTAACATAAAAGGGACGCTGAGCTAAGTATGATTTTAATAATAGATAGTAGCTAGGTGGCGTGATTTTGCGTAGATAGATTTATAAATGTATATTATACATATGCTTGGTATCTCTTGGCTTCATGCTGTGTGCCGTACGAAATTCCGTGAGGAACTTTCTTACTCTCTCTTCCTCCTCTACCTTATCTATGCTAGATGTTTTATGTTAGTATTGTTAATTATTATTTGATAGTAATTACAATTAGTTCTTAAATTTAGGTTAGTTTTGATTTTTTGATAAATTTTAATTAATCCTTTGTTAGTTTTATTGTTTAATCTGTAAGAACCCCTCTGTAGATGAAGGTTGCCTCCAATGATAGCCAGTCCTCTTTATATTAGGCTACTTAAACCCAGTTGGGGCTGTCTATTTTTAGAGCTCATTTTTCCAAATAGCTACAGGTCTATCTCTCCTTCTTTTGCCTTGGGCAAAACACATGGGCAAGTCACCCATGTGGTCACCCTCTTCGTCCATCTCCGGTCCCGCAGGCGCACCACATGTCCAGCCCACTTCCGTTTTAGCTATTGAGCGTGTACCAATCCGTCCCTTACCTTAGTAATTTGTCTAATTCTTGTGTGTCTTATTTTTGAATATTTTAACATTCATCATACTGTGCTCTATTCCTCGTTGGTATTGATTTCTCCTTTGCTTTTCTTTTACTTCCAGGCTTAGCAAGTATACGTTTGACAAGGTATAAGATACGAGTTTAGTGACCTTGTTTAAATTTTAACTGACATGCTCCTTTTGAATGTATCCTTCAGTACCCAATATCCATTCCACGCACAGTTATCGTCCTGCACTACTATTCGGGTCAAAGCAAATTTAATTCCTTATTCCAATAATTTCTATATCTATACAAATTTTTTTAATAATGAATACATTGAGAATAGTAATGAATAAGTCTTAATTTTTTGCACACGCCTGTACTGATCTATCCGGTCGGCATTCACCTTGTGCGCGACCTGCCTCAATATTTTAGACAAACAAAACAAGAATTAAAATTCAATTTTTTTTACTATTTGATCATTTATATGATATACATGTAAATGAGGGCAAGTTTGAAAGTGTTTACGGTTTTTTATATATTCGGGGAAATCCGCTCTTTGTGTAGTTTGTGATGTTATTGTGTTTTTATTATCATCGCCATTGCTTAACACACCATTAATTACACATGGATACGTGCCAATAGACTCTCTACTAAAATTCTAAAAGTAAGCAAAGTGGAGAAGAAAAAGTCGGAAAGAGGATTCTGGATACCGAACGGAAGTTTAGGTGGAAACCAGAATTTAGTGGTAAGATGCTGATGACGTGAGCAGCTGTATCGCAACGTGGTAATGTTTTAGTCTTCAATCAGATACGAATACATTTGTATGCCTTTCAAAGAGATTTGGTTTCGACATCCCCTTTCCATCTAAGAACAAGCACAGTGGGGGTAACGCCATAGATGTATGGTGGATAACATCACTGCAACCTATCCTATCAACCTATTTATACACCGGTACGATGCATCTCACTACGTGCGATAGCTAAATACAACCATCAACCCGAGCAATTTATCCTGATTGCATTCTAAAATTACATTTTTAATGTTTTGGCGCCATAACTTTGGACCATTTCTTGACAATTCCAAATATTCTGTAGTAAAATGCACCAAAATAGATGCAGTAAATATGTTCAAAATTTGGTATAATAATAATATCATAAAATTTTGCCTCTTATCTCTTTCATGTTCTCTTGCAGATCATTTCTGGGTTGGATTTAAGCTTACCCTCAAAGTGTCAAATCAGTTTCGTGAATCTATTGTAAACATTTTAATATTCTTGAGACATAATATTCAGAAAACTCTCGTATCAGACATTACTAAAGTATTTTAACCAAGTACTTCCCTAGATATCCTGAGATACCCTCTTGAATTTTGCCTCAATCCCTGACACGCTGTATACGCTAATAAAATAAGAAAGACGGTGACCAACGGGGTGTTGGTTGGTATACCGACGGTTAATATTGGCACTCAACTCAGGTTAGTAGACGATGTAGTAAACTGGAGTCCCACATCACTCTGCTGGCTTCCCCTTGAAACATTTTTCGTGCAGGGCTGAAGTAAGAATACTGACTTCTGCAGCCAATGGTGGCCAGTGATAAAAGCCGACGAAATCACCTTAACCAGGTAGTAGGGCTTCAAGCCCGGCTGGATACCCTTGGTAGGGATAGATGTTTAGGGAAATATGCTGTCATAATAACCTTGTGTTTGGTTCTGGCATAAGTGAGCTAAGTTATAGTTCAACAACGCGGACGACAGAGTGTTAGTGATGACCCTGGCGTCGCAAACATTCATAGGCTACTGTAACTGCTTATTATTAAGTAGGTCATCAGCCTGTCTGCTGTTCCACCGCAATAAAAAAGCATGGTGTGTTACTAGGAACAAGGGTGTCGCCAAGGGGGGGCAGGGGGGGCAGTTCCCCCCCCCCTAGAGATCAAATGTAGCTAGCCGCAAAGCGATCAAAGTGCGAGCAATTGACTTCCTTACCTATTAATAAATTTCGCATCGCATGACATAACGTAAATAAACAAGGTTTGATGTAGTATATTGTAGAAAGTATTGAAATATTAAGAATAACATTAAGATTTTGACATCTGTTTTTAAAATCGCCGCCATTTTCATTACGACTATTACAGATTTGCCAAAACGCAAGGCCATTAAACAGTGTAAAAATAAGTAGGTAGGAGATAGGTATGGTGTGTCTTTGCAATGCATTTCTTTCTACGACAGCCGTTCACCAGCATTACGTTCACGTTAGTTTTGTATAATTTGTATGCGGCATACCTAATTTAGGTATTGTGCTGTCGAGGGTTTGTGAAGTTCTATACATTGATACTAGAACCGTTCTTATTACAATCATCATCAAGGCAGAGACTTCCAAAGTGTAACGCTTCATGCTTTCGACAGTACCAGGCGTTCATATTTTTTATCCTTCATAATATTGCCCCATTGCCCCCCCCCCCCCTCCCCTCCCAGTCATAAGCTGGTGACGTCCTTGACTAGGAACTTGTTTTCTATGGATAGAAGAATATCGTCGTCAATAACATTTGACAATAACTTGAAACATAATAACTTAATTTCGAAAATCCATTAAATAGAGGCTGAGATATGAACACGGAAATTGCATGTTTACATGAGTCGAGTTAGTGGCCCGCTCACTGGAACCACTTCTCGCCCGATCGTCGCCTTGTTAATGAACGTGCGAAGGCCGTTTTATGACCCTGTGCAACACTTTTAACACTCAAGTCGTTAAGTATTATTATCTCCATTATAATAGATACAAGCTATTATATCTTTAAATGTAAGGGGTACCACCAAGATCTTGTGCATCCTGCTAAGAAATGAGGTTCTGACGCAAGGTTTTCCTCTTAAATATGGTGGGTAGATGTGATGAGAACTATCTCTCTTTTAATCGAAAAGTGTACATTTAAATGCGTTAAATTAAGATGGCGCCACAATGGCATGAATGTAAATTTTAGAGGAAAACGCCAAAGCTTATTAAAGTGGGAAAGAGAATTTTAACTCGGCATACTTCAGTTCGTCATCTATAGCTAAATTCGTAGCAAACATAGTAGCTGCACTAACGCCGCATAGTGGCGGGTTTTCGAACTATAATTATCAGTTTTTTATCCATGCAGGAGCGGAGAAAGAATATTAACCTCTGCGGCCTGTCGTAAAAGGCGACAAAACAAACCACCCTGCTACGTGGTAGGGCACCAAGCCGGTCTGGATGGCGACCACCTTTGGTCTTAAGTATGTCACCATAATAAATTTGTGTTGTGTTCCGGCATTAGTGACCCAAGTTCCTGTACCCTTATGGGACAGCAGCGTGTTCGCGATGCCACTGGCGTTATAACCCATAGGCGACGGTAATTGCTAAATTCTAAGTCAGCCGTCAGCCTGTCTGCTGTCCTACAGCAATAAATATATACTGAGATCACTATGTAATGTAACCAGCAAATTCATCTTGGATAGGGTGGTGGATAGCTACTGGGAATTTGTGGGCTGTTATTATGCATAATTGTTATTATATACATAATTAACAAATTCATACAATAATAAATATAATATACAACAGAAATATATAAGGTTCATTTTTGGATTATGCAAATATGGCCCTGTTTCGGAAATTCGTAAAAAGTTCAAATGGCTACCAATTTCATTTCGCCACAAAACTCACATTTTCACTCTCCTATATAAGATGCTTTTTTCTCCAAATTCTCGTCATTACCTTAAGGAAAGCTTTAGTTTCTTTCGCCTTTCTTTAAGGGAAGTCTCTTAATTTGCGCACTTGAACCTTATCGCAAGCTCACACCTGTGCACACTTCATCTTTTTATAAAAAAAATCATTTACCGCGGGCTGTCCAACTGTTCCAAACTCTGGAACGCACTGCCTCTACATTTACGACAAGCGGGAATGCTAACATTTTTCAAGAATTTACTTCGAAGTCACTATCTTGCTTTAAATAATTTTACCTAAAATTCATTTTCTTACGACAAGACGGCATACTTAAGACTGTCCCCGGCCCCAGAAGTCAGTATTCTTTCTCCGCCCCTGCACGGATAGTACAGGCAGTGATTGCGATTTGGAAATAATTTCAATATACTGTGACTATCCATGCAGCAGCATTTAGTCCTAAAGTAAGCAGCAGGGAGCTTGCTATGGGTTATTAGGCAACTGTTGAGTTTCACTTAAACTTTTCCTTTTCAGGGATCACCTAGATCGAAAGTACACACGATGGGATTTTTTTTAACAAACGATGTATTTTATATATATTACGTAGATTTAGCACAAAGCTATATTTGTCGCATTACAGACATATTTTTATTGCATTGTATCAAAAATTAATTTTAGTTATCATTATTTTAGTATAATATGATATAGACACACATAGAGTCTTACATTTTTACGATATATTAGAAGAAATAATAATTTCAATAACACATTCTTTTCTATTTAATGCTATGAATAATTAAGCTTAAATGGATTAATGGAAAACAAAAACGGAATCAGTTCGATCCTCAACTCCAATGACTTTTAAATTCAAGGTACAGCCGGCAACCGGTTGGACTGCTTTTTGTCGGAATCCACCCTCAACCGACGACCTGGCTGCCTCTTGAGGTCTTCCATAAATATATCTAATTACCTACTCTATTTTTATTGCAATAAAGTTAAATTTTAAACGATTACAAGTCATTTGTCAGTCACGACCTAAGTGCAAGGATAAATCTAAGGATGAAGGAACATGTAATCAAATTTGTATTCAATTAGTATACAATGAAAGTAGATTTTTCTGTGAAATGCTTGTGATGAATAGCCCTTGATTTTTATCGAACACTCGACCCGTCATGTCCTGGGAATGTTCGGAAGGCCATTAAATAGTTATTTGCCGTGATTACTTATAAATTGATATAATTTTAAAAGTAAAAAATTGATCCTAAAGTTATTTTTCGCACCCATTGTCTGAGTGAGTAATTCCTAAATCATTTCTATTTCTTTACATACAAATCAAACAGGATTCAGACCAGATAATTTTAAAAAGCACTTCGAGGCTTCTTCTAAGTATCATGAAAACTTTTAAAAGTATCAATCAATTGGTGATACACTCTCTTTTAAGGAACTTTAATTCTAAATATTAATTGTTACATAATTGAAATAAACTGGGACAATTCACACAGCGCCATCTAGTCTAAAATTTCAATGTAAATAACTTGCAGCACTTGTGTAATAAACAATTGATATATTACACATGTTTATATTATGCAACCGGCACGCTATGATGGCCGTTTTGACGTTTGTCCACTCCATGAAGTTTCGTATTAATTAGTAATTACATTTGAAGAAGCAAATTGCAGTTCTTTATTGTGACTAACTGCACATCACTATTGACAATAAAGAACAGCAATTTGCTCCTTCAAATGAAAACAAATTAATAAGAAACTTCATGGAGTGGACAAACGTCAAAACGGCCATCATAGCGTGCCGGTATAGTAGTTTTAAGTATGTTAATTTACAAATATACATACTTGGACTCGGGACAAGAATTAAACCATAATAGTCTCTACAGCCGTCTGACGTTAGTTGAGCGACGGAAATGATAGTGAAATTCGTGAATATCATAGCTTTGAGTCTTTGAATAGTTTTTGTGTTATTATAGCATGTATATGTCAGTAATTATTATTTCTGCTAACTTAGAAGTAGCAAGAAGAGTATAAAGTGTTTCCGGGGTTGGGACACCCCAACCGTCAGTACGTCTACCCAGATGGCAGACTTACGAAGGAGTACGATGTCATGCAACGTAATCATATCCCACAAAATGTACTTATGATAAATGTCAAAATAATTACCATAAAAACTGTACCACATGACGTGGTGATGCGCTAACGATGGCGTTTTTATGGTAGACTTAGTTGTTTCTATGGAATTTGAAGAACCCATACTTAAGGGGTTATGGTGTTTTGTTCCTAATGGCCACAACATGTGCGCTTGACACTTTTTTTATTATTAGTACAAAATGGTTTCAAATGTGAAACTTTACTTCTCCATCGAGATATTTAAATTATCAAATATAATGTTTTAAATAAATTACACAAGTATTTAAGCGATTTTCATGTCAAAGTATTTATTATTAATAGACAATGTTTTTCTGAGAATATTTCAAATGACCATCTCGGGCACTTCTAGTTTCATAATACAATGTACCGATGACACGGAAATGTACCAATCACATGAACTCTCATGTCTGTTAATTTCATTCTTGTTTGAGAAAAATTTAATTCAGATCTGAGGCTTTATGGGATTTCATTGATGTTTTTTTATTGCTGTAGGACAGCAGACAGGTTGACGGCCCGCTTAAAATTTCGTAGTTACCGTCGTCTATGGGTGTTTATAACGCCAGTGGCATCGCGAACACGCTGCTGTCCCATAAGGGTACAGGAACTTGGGTATTCCAGAACACAACACAAAGTTATTACGGCGGCAAACTTAAGACCAAAGGCGGTCGCCATCCAGACGAGCTTGAGGCCCTACCACGTAGCTAGGGTGGATTGTTTTGTCGCCTTTTACGACAGGCCGACCCCGGCCGCAGAGGTTAGTATTCTTTCTCTACCCCTGCATGGATACAATTTTTTTTAGTTTATGTTGATTGTTTTAATGTTTTACCAAACTTGTTTCTGAATAAATTTGTTATTTGTTTATATTCTTAGCTCCAAGATTTTAACCAAAAGACTAAAGAAAACTAATCTACCTATAAACATTTCCCAAATAATCTAATACCAGAAATATTTGGAAATTTTTGAATTAAAAATATACCCAAAACAAAAATAATTTAAAAAGAGGGTAAACGAAAGCTCCTTAACTGATTATCACGTATTTCATGTCCTCTTTAAATTTTCTAATAATCTCGATCATACTACGAGTAGTCGTGAGCATAATAGCTGGGGGTCATCCATCATGACCTCTCCCCACCGCGCCCGGCTGTAGCATCCCCCGCTCGCATCAATCTTATGCAACGTCTGCATGATTATGTTGTCCTAGTACTTTTTAAAGGAACTTTTTATATTATTTGCTATTTGTACACTCCTAACGTAAAAATTAAGCTGTCTAGCCTCTATGAATTACGAATAAAAGAAATAAAAGGCACTATAGGTGAGACAATAGTCGTCCATTACTGGATATAGGCCTCTCAAGTTTGCGTCTCATGGTTTGCCACCCTCATTCAGCTTCGACTTGCCTAAGCCGTGCATTAAGTCGAGGGTGTTCTGTGTTATTTATGTTATCGAGGATTGACACGTTTGTAATGTGATCTTGGAGCAGAATCCTAAGAATATCCTGGATGTGTGGAAATAAAGAGACGTACAGGGCGAACTCTTACAAGACACTACTCAGGAAGCGATGTGAGCAATTCTAAAATGGAATGAAATGGTGGCCAAAGTTACCTATGTCGCGTCCCTCAGGCATGAGGTTACAACAAGGAAGAATGTTATATTTACTGAGCCGTAGGGTCAGCGTCAAGACTTTTGTGCCATCAGTTATCAATCCTGATATAGACGAAGCCTGGGTACTGTCGATGTCATAGGGCTACAGCCTACAGCCGTACAACCCTACAGCCACATGATATACCAAAGAATGATAGATTGAAAGATAACCTATTATATAACCTATACCTTTGTTTAGCAGGCTGAATTTAGGCTCCGAAGTCCTTGATGGGTTCATCTACTTTTACAAATTGATTGAATGATTGATTGATTGATTAATTGATTCTACTTGGGTCAAACGATCCAGTTAGGCAGGTCCAATTTCGCGAAAGAGGTCACTCGTCGAATCCAACTCGGATGGGCAACGTTCGGGAAGCTCCGTAAAATCTTTTCGTCCCAAATACCGCAGTGTCTCAAGACGAAGGTTTTTAACCAATGTGTGTTGCCAGTGATGACTTCCGGAACGCAGACGTGGTCGCTAACTATGGGCCTTATGAGAAAGCTCATGGCCGCTCAGAGGGCAATGGAGAGGTCTATGCTCGGAGTTTCCCTGCGAGATCGAATCAGAAATTAGGAGACTCGCAGGAGAACCGAAGTCACCGACATAGCCCGGATGATTGCAAAACTGAAGTGGTAGTGGGCTGGGCACATAACGCGAAGGATAGATGGCCATTGGGGCAGAAAAGTACTCGAATGGCGACTGCGTACTGGAAGACTCAATGTCGGTAGGCCCCCCACAAGATGGACCGATGATCTGGTCAAGATCGCCGGAATAGGTTGGATGAGGGCAGCTCAGGACCGATCGTCGGGGAGATCTTTGGGGGAGGCCTTTGTCCAGCAGTGGGCGTCTTCCGGCTGAGATGATGACGATGAATGATTGAATAAAAAAGTATTTTTTTATTCAATCACGAATATGTGTATAATGTAAATAAAAAAATTTAAATTAATATTGGTCTATGAGTCCTTTAGTTATATATTAAAAAAAACCCTTCTATACACGCTTTCAAAGAGTGCAGGGATCTGAATTTAAACAAAAAATCAGTATTGTATCTTATAATACTTGTGAATATTTTACAGTTCTTAAAGTATTGCATTTTTTAAATACTTCCTCCGATACATACATTTTTAACAAACATTTTAATTTTAGCTCTTCTTAATTAAAACTGCACCTCTCAAAATTCACTCTTAAAATTGTGATAAAAGGAATCCTTCGTTAATTGTAATGGAACCTAAAAGGAAGGAGAATCGTGAGTCCATTGTGAGACCGCGTCTAAATGCACATTGTCTTCGTGATGGCTATTGCGATTGTGTTAATTACGTGTTTTGATGCGACGACGCTCTCATTTTGTTTTGTTTTCGATATTTCATATTAAAAATAATGTTTAATGTAATATACGTTATATATTACTTTAGGTTAGGAATTGAAGTAAAAATGAATCGAAAACAACGTTAGAAATAAACTGTTTAAGATGTAAACATTTGGTTGCATACTAATCAATCGATGCTTTCGCATATGTAAAAGAACATGAATTATATCTAAATTTTGTATGTGTCTAATAAACATAAAATTAAAAACATCTAATAAAAGTATTTTGTGATCATTCACATATATACATATATCTATTAAACGATTTAAGTAAACATAAAAAAATCTCATACATGTATTATGTTTCATATGAGTTACCGCATTATCAGCCTTGCCTCTATTAATTATCTTCTACACACTCTACTTCTACCACTATTTGATATGACCCTCTTCTTTTTCCTGCCCTTATCCCAGCTATGTGGGGTTAGATTACAATTTAAAAAAGTACAAAGAAAAATAAACCTTACCTTAATATCTTAAAGTACGTCTAATTACAACTTTGTTACTTATGTACCTACAGTGCTACAAAAAGTTAGTTTCCTAAAGTAATATAAAGAAGAATCATTGATAAAGCAATCTTAAAAATAACAAGATAAAGTCGTATTTACTTTAAATCATTGAAAACGATGGTCATTTTGGAATTAAAGGTGTTGAACACAAAAGTAAAGTCCGGATATTGTCGGCGGAGATTGTTTTAGATAGCACTTGTACTTCTTACCTGCGGACTTTTGCATTCTGTTTCCTCTTTTTTTATTGCGAACAGCAGACAGGCTGACGGCCCACTCAGAATTAAGTTACCGTCGCTTATAGGTGTTTGCAACGCCAGCGGCATCGCGAACACGCTGCTGTCCCATAAGGGTACAGGAACTTGGGTATACCAAAACACAACACAATGTTATTAAGGCAGCATACTTAAGACCAAAGGTGGTCGTCATCCAGATGGGCTTGGGACCCATAAACTTTTCACTATCAGTGGGGTATTTTGAAAACTTTTTTTTTCTGTTCCAAGATTCTTTTATATTGTTTTACGATTTAGAGAATTTCCCGAAACTGTCCGTAAAAGCTAATGAAAAAGATGCCTTACATTACGAATACATTTATCAAAACCTCTTTATAACGATTTTTAATCGTTGCAGAATATAGACAGTAAGTATTATTAACCTTTAACGAAGAAGTTAGTATTTGTAAAAATTGTGTAATCCCGTTTTAAATAAAAAGTACTATGTTCCTTCAAAGCGTATCTAAAGTCAACGGTTTTCATAATAAATGATTATTATGGAAATCATTGACAAGGTCCACAAAAGAGTATCAACGTAATTTTGAGGATAACAAGTAAGTTTTCTTACCTTCTTAAAACGAATTGTAGTTTAATCTAATCTCTATAACAAACTTCATTATAACGAATTACTTGGTAAAAGGATTTTTTCTATTTCTTTCTCTTCAGTTTTGTTATATTAAATATGGAAACTTAGATATTATATTGGTGACTAGCTGTGACCGCAACTCCGTCCGCGTGGAATAGTGACTTTTGGGCAGATTTTTTTTGGATAAATCTTATGGTTTATTTTGGATTACAAACCCTATAAACCCTAAAATATAAATAAATGAAATATGTAAACAGTCAGTGTTATCGAATGCAACTGTTACGCCATGCGCCTTAGGAATACATGTGTTCGAACCTACAAAGTCTAGCCTAAGCTAAACCCTATTTCATATGATTAATTATATAAATCTGAGGTCCACTTAAATTAGAATATAAAATTTTCGAAACTTCGAAACAATATTTTTTTCTAAAATAGAAATAGCCTAACTTACTCCTTGTTATATAAGCTATCTGCCAGTGAAAGTCCCGTCAAAATCGATGCAGCCATTTCAGAGATTAGCCGGAACAAACAGACAGACAGGCAGACAAAAATTGTAAAAAATGTTGTTTTGGCATATGTACAGTGTATACGTGTCCGAATGCATTTAGTAAAAATCGGTTATTTTAATATTACAAACAGACCCTCTAATTTTATTTATTTGTATAGATAGCCCCATAGATATATCAATATTATTACAGCTATGTATGATATTGGTATTGGATTCGAGGTGTTGACGTTGTATGATTATAGATGTTGATGTTGTAGCTAAAATGGGTGTCACGGGTTCGATTCCAACGCTGAATGTAAGTGTTTATGTATAAAAATATATCTATCAGTAGTTTAGAGTTCATATAACACGCGCTCTGTTGTTTATAGGACTAGTTCTGTTTAGATTATTACATTATTGATTTAATTTATCTCTTTATTTCCTTTTTATTAATATTTCCTATTTTTTTATTGGTAAGGAACAGTAGACAGGTTGACGGTCCACTTTATAGTAGCTAGAGGCACCGCGAACACGCTGCTGTCCCCATAGGGGTACAGGAACCTGGGTCACCAATGCCAGAAAACAACACAAGGATAACCTTGTGTTATGGCGGCATGCTTATAGACCAAGGGTTGCCATCCAGAGTTGTTTTGCCGTCTTTTACAACAGACTGACCCCGGCTGCAGTGGTTAGTATTCTTACTCCGCCTTAGCAAATAACAATTGTAATCGATTGTAATCGATTGTAATCGATTGTAACTTGGTAAAATCGTGTAACGGAAAACAGTCAAAACGGCAGCAACGAACATAATAAACAAACACCCTCTATAAAACACACGTTTTATTGTCTTAATAAATGTTGTATCGTGAGCCTCACAAAATATATTCTTGCAGTCAATTTCCATATAAAGCGAATACGTAAAATGTATATAGCAACAAAAAAACTTTGCTGTCAAAAATAGTAACAGGAATAATTATCGTGAACATTGCATTAATCAAATACCGCGCACGGCGCTATCGGGGGTTGGCACACGTGATCAAATAATTTTGACAGAGGGACAACTACGAACAACTGTCACTAAATGACAGAGTTGAGAAGGAAATTACAGACGTGTGCAGCGGGGAGAGGAATGGAATTATTTCTTTTGTTGTAAATCGTCGGCTTAATTATCAGAATGCGTAACTCCATTTGGATAAACTTTACAGGAGCAAGTAAATACTTTGTTATTTTACTCATAACACTGTCACCTTGGTATTTTGTGTTACGTTTTGTCATTTCATATTAATGATTATTTTTGATAACTCAAAGCCAGCAGTCTTTTTTACTGGCACAATTCACACAGCGCCATCTAGTCCCAAACTGAGTAGAATAGCAATTGTGTTATGGGTACTAGACAACTGATATACTACTTTATACTTTTTTTTTGTAAATAAATACATATTATACATAAATACACGAGACGGGAATCGAACCCGTGACCAACGCAAGCGTACCTAAGTGCGTTATCCGTTACGTTACAGAGGTCGTCAAATAAGTCATATTTTTGTAGAACATACGAAGCAATCCAATAGATAAGCTTCAAAATACACCACTAGCCGTCTACCTAGTTAAATTTAAAACTCTTATTTCGATATTTTGTTGTTTTTCGATTGTTGTATCGTTATTTTTGTTACGCATTCTGATAATTAAGCCGAGGAAATGTATAAAATATCGGCATAAATAAAATCGAAAAAGCCCTTTTTTATACAGCAGACAGGCTGACGGCCCGCTTAGAATTTAGCAGTTACCGTCGGGGTGTTTGCAATGCTAATAGCATCGCGAACACGCTGCTGTCCCACAAAGGTACAGGAACTTGGGTCACTAATGCCGCCCCTGTACGGATAGGTAAGACCCTAAAAATAGGAAAACTTATGCTCAGGAAAATTAGTGTCGATTACAAATAAATACAAGTGTATATTTGTAATTATACTTCATCTATAAGTTATTCTGAAACATGTATCGTCGCTATTATTGTATATTATTGTATTGTGGACAAACTGCAGGAGGATTTCTTTCGTTAGTCTGGCCCCTTTTGACTGCATCCAACTATTTAGGTAGGAAACCAATATCTAGTCATGCTGCCGAACCTGATCAGATTCTGGAAGTGAGGGCTTGACGTAGTTAAAGGTGAGCAAGTGCTGATGGAGCAGATGGAGTAGAGTGTGTAGGAGGCGTAGTGATTTTGAAAACCTTTTGATGTTTATATTGTATCCGGGATTTCAAGGTAGGCACTCCCATTAGTGACATTACGGATAAATTGCAGAAACGTCGCTTCCTCTGATATAGTTACATTTTATGGCAACCGGCTACTTAAGTGGGAACCAAATGTCTAACCATGCTGCTTCCACCGTATCCCGATAGTTGAGGTAGACCCAAAATATGCTGGCTTGACGTCGTAAAGGGTGATAGACTGCACTGCAAGATGATCATAATCGAATCCGGTATTGAACAAAAAGTGATGTTGGATTTATACAGTATAGGTTGATGGAAACATATTTATTAGTACTCATTGCCATGTATACGGTAAAGAGTAGTATATCTGTTGGATATTGATTCCTGTAGTGGGTGAGAGGGGTACACCAGGGGGATCGAGCACCGGGGAGTGGGCCGCGAGAAAAACGAATGCTGCGGGCTCGCTGCGAAAAAAGTTCGATGCACACATACAGTGGGGAGGGCCTAGGGATATCTGTGAAGATATCGTTCTAGCTGTTTTACTAAGGCATTTATGTTGACACACATATGTGCTGGTTCAGTCTTGGTAAAGACTCTTTTTTTTATTGCTGTAGGACAGCAGACAGCCTGACAGCCCGCTTAGATGATTCTTAAGTTTTACGATGGTCGTTCATCATTTAAACTACGAGGCCTCTTAATTTAAACTAGCTTATACAGATTGCAAAATGAATAAAATGAATGAATCAATACCTCCCGGTAACTTCTTCCATTTCTAAGAAGGCACAAGAATAAAGTTGGATAAAATGTGGGTAATTTCGGATTTCACCGAAGCGACTGCCGCCTAATGCCCCATGCGTCCTCAAAAAAACCAATTGAAGGGGTTTATCCATTACTCCATCTTTAAAGTAATAAATACAGTTAAAGAGTGCCTGTCAGTGCCTTATAGCTCACCATAGTCCACATATATTAATTACCCTCAAATGTATTTTTGTATGTTACCTCAAGACCCACATGCTACGGACCATGCTACGGACTACATGGCTAGTTAAAACGACAAATTATAATGAAGAAAATTTTCACTTATAAATCAATCAATTAGCCTTACGTCGCTCACTGCTGGAAATAAGCCTCCCCAAGATCACGCCATAACACCCGATTCTCCACTTTTCTCATCGAGCCACTACCTTTTTAATATCATTGGTCCACCGGGCTGGAGGGCGTCCTACACTATGTTTGCCAAGACACGGTCTCTACTCTAGGACTAGCTTACTCCAACGGCTGTCGGTCGTGAGACATATGTGTCCAGCCCATGGCTACTTCAATAAGCATATTTTGCGAGCTATGTTTTCACTTTAGTTTTTCTCGTATCTCCTCATTTCGGATTTTATCCTTAAGGAAGACACCGAGCATAGCTCGCTCCATAACTCCATAATAATAATTCAGTCACATAAGTGCATATTATCTGCAGATACATTTTCCAGGTTTAATCTCACGTAAACAGTGTTAGTCCAGCGCAGGCTACCTATATAGTAACAAAAATGCCATGCCCCCCAATGGGGCAGCGGGGACGGGTGGTACCCTTCCGGCCCCACTGCATTCATTAATTGCTAATTTGCAGATCACCCAGATGTGTGGGATGACGCTGACACATGAGTCGACGTGATATAATTGAGTGCCGATATTCTCATCACTGTTATTGCTTGTGGTATGCTATTATAATTAACGGTTACTTAGTAGTAATTAAAAAAAAGGTATTCGGAATGTCATCTTTAACATGTTGATTGCTAGCCTAGAAACTGATTAAAAATAGGCCGCGATGGACATTTTGTATTCGCATGTCCTCAATCACTAAAAAATCCTCAAGGCCGCCAAGGAAAACTTTTCTACTAATTTTACATAGGAAACTTTTCCTGACATGTATTCAAAAACACCCCAAAGATTTTCCGACGGTTCTTGACATACGTTACAAGGGGAAGTACAACGTCGGAGAAACGGTCATGGTCATGTCGTGGCGTTCAACGTGTTAACTTATGTCATATTTTATTGGGTCCTGTATTTGATATCCTACCTATGTTCGCTTCCATAATTCCTTCAAAACAACTTCTAGGTTAGTGCGTTCAGTAGAAATATCGGTATTTATGTTAAGCAAGTGTTTTTGAAGTGAAACTTCTTTTGGGCGTATGAGGGTAAAATTTTTTACGGATGAAACGGAAATTAGCTTTACGTTACGGATGAAACGCAAATTAGCGTCACGAAGATATGAAACGTTTTTTCTAATATTTACATTTTTAAACTCGTGACATCTTTCAAATGGAATGCTCGAATTGAATAACTCAGAAAGTTATATAAAAGTATTGAAGCAGTCTTGAATATGAAGTAATTTATTTTGATAAGAATTAATACCAATATACAAATAAAGAACCTTTTCTAGCGGCGGCTTTTCAATATAATTTTTAAAATAACAGAACACTTATTGTGGCATATCTATAGTTAGACATATGCTGTTACGACAGTTTTTGTAAATAATGATGCGTTCTGCAAAGTCGTAGTACATTATTTTATTCTATCATTAAAAGTTTTAGCAGCGCACGCGATGTAAAGTATATTTTAGGTAAATAAAGGAACAATGGTCCCCATTGTCGTTTCAACTACCAGATAAGTAGTAAAAGATATGAGTACTCGCCTCGAAATACAAGATCGTCCCAAATTTTCGTACATCCTATTACAAAAAGCTGCCGTATTCAATACACAAATGTTACAGTATTGTACAAACAATAGTTAGGAAATTTTTGCAACTAAACGAAGAAAACGAAAAAACCTTACCAACAACAAAAAAATAAACAAATTACTTTTGTAACAACAAAATCACTTAGCTATGCCCGTGTTAAGTTGTATCACCCCAGGTTTGAAAAATAAAATTTATATTATAATAATAATTAATTTCCTAGTTCCATACATTTAACTATTAAGGAATTAATTATTTTTATAAGAAAGAACTTTATTCAATTTTCCTTTTCGAGTTGGAGTACGTTGATCCTATAAAAAATAAATTAGCAACAAATTTAGCTAATGTCAAGCAATGGCAGTATCATGCAATAGCACAAACGAGCTCACTGAAGATTTGACCTTTGGCAATATTTAGCATTATAATACTAATGTAACCGAGTTTAAATACTTTTGATAATAATAACAGTTTAATCGCAATCACTTCCTACCTTAAAAACAAAAGCTGAGAGCATATTTATTGCAAAGTCACGCTGAACATTTTCAATTTCACCGAGAAGTGTTCGTCTACAACGTGACGCTTCACGCCACCAAGCGCTTTAAAGTTGCAATATTTGAATCTATCTTCTTCTAATCTTTGCATTTTGAAGAAAAAATATAAAGTATATGTGTTTTTTTATTGCTGTTGTATAGTAGACAAGCTGTTGCTCACTTAGTAGTTAGCAGTTACCGTCACCTATAGATGTTTGTGACGCTAGGGGTACCACTAACATGTTGCCATCCGCGTAGTGGTACTGGAGTATTTAAAAACCAGGGGTGGTTACCATTCAGACGAAATTAGAGCCCCAACACCTAGCTTGGGTGATTTAGTCGCTTTTTACAACAGGCCGACCCTTGCTGACGAGGTCAGTATTCTTTCTCCGCCCCTGGATGGATAAAGATATAAAATTACAACGAATATTATAGAATATTACAGATTTCTATCCGTGCAGAGGCGAAGAAAGAATACTAACCTCTGCGGCCGGGGTCAGCCTGTCGTAAAAGGCGACAAAACAATCCACCCTAGCTACGTGGTAGGGCCCCAAGCCCGTCTGGATGGCCACCTTTGGTCTTAAGTATGTCGCTATAACAACCTTGTGTTGTGTTTCGGCATTAGTGACCCAAGTTCTGGTACCCTTATGCGACAGCAGCGTGTTCGCGATGCCACTGGCGTTGCAAACATCCATAGGTGACACGACAGTAACTACTAAATTCTAAGCGGGCCGTCAGCCTGTCTGCTGTCCTACAGCAATAAAAAGAAAGAATAATTACTGGATTAATTATTTCACCGATTCTTGTTCTGTAGACATTTTTAAACTGTAACCCTGCCGATTTGAATGCTAATTTTCAAGTTATATACTGAGTATATACTACAAGTTATGTGCACTTGAGATGGTCAATAAGATCAGATCAGCATTTACAGTATCTAAAGTCGAAAAAGTTTTAACAAACTAAACAACATTACAAAAAGAGTACTGATACTTTGATCTAGACTTATTAAGTTCAAATATAGTAAACCGCAATTTTGTCTAAGCAATTTTGTCTAGTTAGGACAACTAAGTAGGCAGGAATATGACACAAATGAATAACGTTACAACGTCTTCCCACAAAAATTTATAAAAGTGAAATTCACGCTTTGGCAATGCTACTCGTGCTATGAAGGCTCGTGACAAACACCTGTCTACTTCATCGATAAAAATCATGTATTGACGTGATAACTATTATTCTATGACTTTCTAACATTTTCTCATGTCAAACTATCACGATGTGGTTTGTCTGTCTAACCCCTTTCCTATCATCTCTATGCAGCGGATGATTGAAGTCGTATTTCTCAGGACATGCCTCCTCGAGTTTTTTTTTTTTGGTCTCGGGGAAAAACCTCTCTTGACGGGTTCCCCCGGCCCGGGGGGATCGAGGGATATGTGGAAAGAAAGAAAGAAAGAAAGAAAAAATGTTTATTTAGAGCACAAAATACCTTAATAACATGTTAAATAAAAATCTCATTACAGATATAAGTGCCCTAAAAGGTCTTCTGCTCAGCATAGTTGGTTATAAGAAACCAACGCTGGTCTTCCGCAGAGGCCTTCTAGAATGACATGACTCATGAAATGGAATATTTTATTGCTGCAGTTCACAACAAATGAATAATACATATTAAATAACTACAAAAACATACAATTTGTTATTATAGACAACATATGCCCATCTACAGTAAATATACCGTATACCTGAACACCCCACATAACCTCACCTAGTCCCAACGTCAGCAGTAGCACGGCACCCTTACCGCGGGCACCAGACAACCGATACACTACACATACATTTCTTTTGTAAACAAACACAAACCTTATCTGGATTGGGTTTATAAAATACTTGTATCACATGCCAATTTCTCCTGTCCCTTCTGATGTTGGAAAATGAATTTCTTTAGTTCGCGCTTGAAACTGTAAGAACTCTGCATGTTTCGAATGGGCGGAGGAATGTTATTCCAACATCTGGATGCAGCATAGCGGAAACTACCTCTAAATTTTGCCGTCTTATGTTTGTTTGTAGCTAGCTGCACCGCACATTGTCGGGAACCCACAGATTTACTAGTAGCCCATACAAGTTTGTTGTATAAATAAGAGGGTGCTTTATTTTTAATTATATCAAAGAGAAGGCAGGCCAAATGAAGCTTGCGACGATGTTTCATTTTTAGAATCATATGCCGGTTTAAAAATGGTGTTACGTGAGCTCTGAATGGAACATTAAAGCAGAATCGTGCACAGGCATTCTGCACTCGCTGGATCAGTCTTTGAGTTCTAGCCAACAAACGTGGGCCAAACACAATATCTGTATAATTGAGTTGCGAAAGAACCAGGGACTCCGTCAATTGTAATTTGAGATCCTGGCTTAAGAAAGGTTTCATTTTATACAATACTTTAAGTTTATAAAAACAATTTTTGACCGTTCTCGCTACATGACTCTCAAACCTAAGGTCACAGTCCATGTACAACCCAAGATTTCTGGCTTCATAAACACGCTCTACAAGTGTATTCATTAATGTGATGTTTCGAGAGGGATTTAATTTTGCTAACTGGTGTGGACTACCAAATATGAGATATTTAGTCTTTGACGGATTGAGCATCAAACAGTGTTCTTCACACCAGTAGGCTATCCTAGACAGATCATCGTTGAGCCTACTTATTGCGGCATCTATTTCGGATGGCTTAAAGGTGATATATAGCTGAGTGTCGTCAGCGAACATATGATATCTGCAATTATTAATATGTTGAACTAAGTCTGCCGTATATATTATAAAAAGGATTGGGCCTAGGATAGATCCCTGCGGGACACCTCTGTTGACAACTGATTTATCAGAGACCGTAAATGAACCGTCATTGCGGCCAACCTTGACATACTGATATCGATTGCAAAGATAACTTGAAAACCATTGTAACGCTTTAGTATCAAAACCATAATATTTTAATTTAGAAAGTAGTAATTGAACGTTTATTAAGTCGAATGCACGGGAAAAATCTAACAGCACCAGTAAAGTACACATACCCGCATCCTGTGCACAAAGAATGTCATCTGTGACCTGAAGCAATGTTGTTACCGTGCCACGTCCTTTTCTGAAGCCGGACTGTTCTTCCGGGAGAATTTTATTCGTTTCGAGATATTCGGTAAGTTGTAGATAGACCACTTTCTCTAATATTTTCGATAGGCACGGTAAAATACTTATAGGTCGAAGATCTTTCAGTTCAACTGGGTTAGGGATTTTAGGTATAGGGCGTACAATGGCCATTTTCCAAATTTCTGGAAAAGTTGAAGTTTCAATTGCTTGGTTAATAATGAATTTGATTGTATCCACCGACTGAGGTAAAGTCATCACTAACATATTTAAAGTTATAAGATCACATCCTTCTGCATTTGACTTTAGAGAACTTATTATTTTATTAAGTAAATCGATATCAATAGGCTTTATGGTAAACTCCGTATCGCTAAATTTATTTTGTTCGTAAAAACATAACAAAGTACGGCTAACATTAATATCAGGTAAATTTAAAAAATAGTTATTTATACTGTTAGGGTCTTGCAAATGCAAAGGGAGTTTTGAGTCACATTTAGAAATAAAAGTGTTCTTAAGATTTTTCCATAATAATTTCGGTTGGCTTATTTTACTATTTATATTTTGGTTAAAATATGCTACTTTTTCATTAAATAAAGCTTTATTTACAAGACTTTTTAGTGATTTGTAATAGTTTTTTTTAATCTGCGTTTTTGTATTGCGATAGTCAATTAGTGCATTGTCGCGTAGACGCATCATAACTTTAATTGTATCTGTAATCCACGGATGAGTCTGTTTGCGTATAGTTGTAAAAATTACAGGAGCATGAAGGTCAAAAAGAGTTAAAATATTAAGGTTAAATTTTTGAACTAATTCATTTAAGTCTTTCGAATTATCAAATAGATCCCATCCTATACTGTCCAAATCTCTATTGAAGTGGTCTAAACAAATATTTTTTATGGGTCTATATACAGCCACATAAGGCATCGGCTTAATGCGTTTAATGTTGAATTCACAGAGTACTAGTGAGTGGCCCCACAGAAAGCCCAAGTGGTCAAGACTAATCTTTTTTGTGCTTAGGTTAGTACAAACGACATCAATGAGTGTTTGCGAGGTTTCAGTAAAGTGAGTTGGCGAACTCACTATTTGTGAGAGATCTAAACATGACAGAAAAGCCATGAATTTCTTAGTTTTTAGGTCATTTAAATTTAGTAGATTAATATTGAAATCGCCCAACAAAATAATGTTATCATAATTGGAGAGTGCGTTTAATGTATCTGTAATAGCGTCAAAAAATAAATCTACATCTAACCAGGGAGGCCGATATGCTGTGCCGATCAGAAGCTTTATCCCATTCAAAGTCACAGTGATCCACATTTGTTCAACAACCCTGTGTAACGGGTCAATTGGATGACACAAGGTTCGCGCATTCAAATCTTCTTTAATATAAAACCCAACTCCACCCCCACGAGAACGTATCCCTTGAGATCTAGGCACATGTCGTAGTCGGTATCCCGGCAACAAAGGAGCACGACCCTCTTCTCCTGCTCTTAGCCATGTCTCATTCATTGCCAAGATATCTAAACCATGACGCATGGTTGAAGCCACAAAGTTATCGTGATCTGTACCCAGAGATCGTACATTCAGCAAACCTATCATCAGATGTTTATGAATCATTTTTAAAGAGGAAAAAATATACTGTATGTGGTGCTATATGTGCCACAAGCTGATCATTGTTTTCAGATGAAGCCATTGCAGATCCAAGAATACAAAGACAATATATAAGATGTAACCAAAACAAGTACTCAAAATAATAACAACATAATTGTATACTATAAAAATTACGTACACATTCAAATAAATTACGGTTGTGTAAAAAGAATAAACTTATTATAATATTAAAACAACTCCTAACTAATACAATATTAAAACAATTCTTAACTAATATAATATTAAAACAACTCTTAACTAATATAATATTAAAATAGCTCTTAACTAGTATAAAATTAAAACAAATTTTAACTAGCACAATATTAAAATGTCTCATAACTAATATAATATTAAAACTGGTTAAATATTGACAGCAGGTTATTGACACAACAAAATATACTAAAAAGTCTACTACTATATTATGGTAACAGAGTAAAAACAGTTCAAACGTTATCCTTAGTAAAAACACGTTCCAGATCAGAATTAGAGCGAATATGAAAGGCTGGCTTTCCATCAGCCTGACGGGCGTAAATACGTCCTCGTTTAGTCCATGAAAAACGCCACTTGCGCAGACGACATTCTTCACGGATCGTACGGAAAAGTTGCCGATTTGTTCGCGTAAGTCTTTCATTAATATAGATGCGTTGCGACGGCCCTGATAGGTTTATATCTGCGGTGGTCAAATGGCGGCGCACGCGCGCCGCCTTCAGCAAGTCGTCTCGCACCTGGCGGCGCGCGAGGCGAACTACGACGCGACGAGCCCGTCCTCTGTCGTTATCACTCGAGCCTGAGCCGGAGACGTTACGCGCACCAATCCCACCGATTCTTTCAACAAATACGATGTCGCGCTCATCCAATCTGATTCCTAACTTCGCGGCCAAAACTATAAAAATCTGGTGCACATTTTCACCTTTTTCTTCCGGCAAACATCCAATATCTAGATCGGATGATAACGCCTCCTGGTCACGGTCATTTAATTCCAAAGTAAGCTTTTCCACTGTTTTTTCAAGCTCGGTAATGTCTTTAGATCCGATTTCCATATTTTTCTGTTCAAGCTTATCTAATCTGTGTTCAATACCATCCAGTCGCTGCCCCATTCCCACAATAGATGCGCGGAAGTCTGCCATTTCCTTGCGGAAATCACGTATCTCCTCCATAAATGCAGCGATCTCGCGTGATAAGGCTCGCGCATCGCTGTCATTCCCTTCCGGAGAGAACACTTCACGATGAGGTGGACTAGGTACCCTCGCGGTGTCAGTGATTTGCGGCGAAACCATGCCACTGACGCTTTTCATCGGGATGGCGTTGTTGTCACTTTTGCTTACCCTTTTTTCGCATTCGGGGCAAACCCAGCGTTTGGAAATGGTTGCATCTTCATGTATAGCTACACAACCCTTGTGGAAAACTAACGGACAGGTGGTACATGCAGCAGCAGTTAACGTGGATATGAACTTGCCGCACGCTGAACACTTCGCCATGACCAGTAAACGTGCCGCTGAAGTGTAATTAACGATAAATATGTAACACCTAAACTGGGATCTGATTATTTATTATTATTTACACAATCGTTATTGTTTACCTCTGAACACCTCACTTCTGTTATACCCTCTTTTATATTTATTTGGCCAAAAATATTTGTTACTCCGATCACACTTATTATCGCGTAAATAATAATGATTTACGAGGTTTTCATATACACATCACTTTTTAGGCTTGTTGTGAATAAATGAGCACTGTAACTAGAAACTAACAAGGACTTAATACTTTTACAAAGGCAAATTATAGCAAGCGCGTAGTACCGTGTTGACATCTGTCACGTCACTCGTCATATGTGGGACTCCGGGAAAGATGTTCGACCATCCGACTACCCACTAAAAAACCCCGCTGTTCTCCTATCGCCTACGCCCGGGCCCACGGATATATATCCTGCCGATCTCGTGGCCCGGGCCGGTGCCGGCCCGCCCTTTGTCTTAAGGCCGGCCCCTTTTAAAGTGTTGGCGCCAGGGGGTCAGGGTTTCGTCCAGCCGGCGCTCTCCTGTAACAACTCTAGGAGTTGAGGGGGGGCCGCAGAACAGCACGCGGCCCTCTCCCTTGCGGCAATAGTGCGGGCGGCGGATCCTCCCCCGAGGGGCCGCCCGCGGCCGCTTTCTATGGCGGCCGGAGGTCTCTGCCCGCCCTCCGGCGCCGACGACGCGGCCTGCGTTGGCGGGAGGGGAGTGCGGTGGCGGACTCCCGCTCCCGCTCTGCCGATGCCTCCTCGAGCTCCCACAGGCTTAACGATTCCGCTCATAGGATCAAAAAGCCTATATTTTAAAATTTAATTTAAATACTGATTGCACGATTTTTTATAATAATCAAAAATAATAAAGGTGGTTAATTTTTAATGTGATTCCATGTATGTTATGGCTGCGATAAACTCCGCATTTGAATAATCGACCTAAATAGATACGGTACCCATTCTACTTTATTTAGAGTATTATTGAGAAATAATGCACAACTTAGTGTTCGCATCGATATTTATTAAAGGACTGACAAAACTCGCAACCACTATATAGTACATAAATATTTTTTTTGTGATCCCTAAATTACAGATATGATATTGCCTTTTGAGTGCGATTTGGTAGAAAAAAATCTTATCATGAAAATGTTGTATAATTTGTTTATGAGCTTAACATAACAAAGCTACTACATGTATAATATATATTTGTTAAAGCTTAAACTGAATATTTTTAAAAATTACGTGTAAAATAAAATTCTTAAGATTTATGCATCACATTTTGAGTGTCTGCCCTCAGTTGAACCTGCTACATTAGTTTATCCTCGTCCAAAAATTAAATACCTGTCAAAATCCTGACGTGCGTCGAGAAATTGTAAACATAAGATTATAATTAAAAATGTATAAGTGAATTCTGCAAATTACTGCTATATCTGGCAAGAAGCTGAGATGACAGTTGGATGCCTCCTTCTAGCTTACAGGCAACTTTTGTCCGTCCGTTGTCATCCAAATGAAGCATGGACAGTTCCAAGCCGGGATGGACAACCGAATGTTTGAAAATGAATCAAAAACTTTTGCAAACAATTAATATGGGCAAATATATTTTATATATTTCTTGTACGCAACGAAGGATTGTGAAAACATTTAACGGGGTCTTAAAGAGCTGTGCAGAAGCTTGTAATGAAAAAAGAAGAACTCATAGTGTATTTATTTTTATTTTTTTAATGCTGTAGAACAGCAGACAGGCTGACGGCCCACTTAGAATTTAGCAGTTACCGTCGCCTATAGGTGTTTGCAACGCCAGTGGCATCGCGAACACGCTGCTGTCCTATAAGCGTACAGGAACTTGGATCACTAATGCCGGAACACAACACAAGGTTATTATGGCGGTATACTTAAGACCAAAGGTGGTCGCCATCCAGGCGGGCTTGAGGCCCTACCACTTAGCTAGAGTGGGTTATTTTGGTCGCCTTTTACGACAGGCCAACCCCGGCCGCAGAGGTTAGTATTCTTTCTCCGCCCCTGCACGGATACAATTATCTAAGTATGCTGCCATAATAACCTTGTGTTGTGTTCGGGCATTAGTGACCCAGGTTCCTGTACTCTTATAAGACAGCGGCGTATTCGCGATGTCACTGGCGTTGCAAACACCCATAGGCGACGGTAACTGCTAAATTCTAAGCGGGCTGTCAGCCTGTCTGCTATCCTACAGCAATAAAAAATAAAAAGAATAGAGATAGTTGCCATCCAGACTGGCTTGGAACCCTACCACGTGGTTGGGGTTGTTTCGCCGCCTTTTACAATAGGCCGGCCCCTAACGCAGAGATCAGTATTCTTATTTTGCCCCTGAATGCAAAAATCCATTTGATCAGACGTGTCATTCCGCGATGGATTAGGCATTGTATCCGCGTTTTTTTAAAATTAGATCTAGACTAGACTCTTATGTTTTAGAACTGGTCCCAGATATAATGACCCATAAGGATAATTTTTAATAGCATATTAATATATCAAACTCAATTTATTTATATAAATTGAGTTACAAAAGGAATCGTCGTCAGGAAGACATAAATTGTACTGAAATATACGTATAAAGATGAATAAAGAATCTTGTACCAAAGCGCTAAGTGTGACTGAGCTGGCAATGTGCCATTGATGAATTTATTGCACTACGGTAACACTGCAACATTGGTTTCGGTGGACATTATCTACACAAATAAATAAAATTGGAGGGTCTGTTTGTAATATTAAAATAACCGCTTATTACTAAGTGCATTAGGACGTATACACGGTACATATACCAAAACAATATTTTTTACAATTTTTGTCTGTCTGTCTGTCTGTCGATCTGTCTGTCTGTCTGTTTGTTCCGGCTAATCTCTGAAATGGCTTCACTGATTTTGACGGGACTTTCACGGCAGATAACTGATGTATCAAGGAGTAACTTAGGCTATTTTTATTTTAGATAAAAAAATTAGTTTTTGTTATAAATGATAAGTTTCGGAAATTTTATATACCAATTTAAGTTGATCTCAGATTTATGTCATCGATCTTATGAAATAGGGTTCAGCTTAGGCTGGATTTAGTAGGTTGAATATCCAATTTAAATTGATCTCAAATATCCAAAAAATGCTACCTAAAGTCACTATTCCACGCGGACGGAGTCGCGGGCATTATTTAGTAGATAATGAGTGTAAGTCGTCACATTTGAATGTGTAACTCTTGTTCGGGTAAACTCGGCTTATGTCTGAGTGCGCATAAGTCGCATTGATATATTGATCTTATACCACAATACAAATGATGCTAATCAAAGGTTAGATATATGACTTATGTTATATTGTCAATTGTCAATCATAAATATTTTTGAAGTATTTTGTAGGCCCACTTGTTTTTTGCGCTTTGTAAATAGGGGAAAACCAGAATGCTTGGACCGAAGAAGGTGAATCGAATATATTCAGCCTTAATCTATGTCAAGTTTAGTTTCTAGTTAATGCTGTTTAATAATTTCAGCTTCATATACCACTACAAAGTAACACTAACAAAACTCAAGTTCATAATTGCCAGGACATGTTCGTACGAATTTCTGTTCACTTGCGTTTAAGCTTTATAGATATTATATTATGTAGTTACTATCAGTCCTGGTATACTATATATATATATTAATTTTGAATAAATAATAAATCTGAATGTCTGACCTACTCTATTAATTTTTAATTATAATACATTTTAAATATAAAAGTTAAATTAAACATATAACATTGAAAAGCTTTTAATATAAACAGTTTACCAGTGCCGCCACGTTGAAACTTTGGGCGAAGGCCATAGTTATCTGGGGATCTCAATATTATGCTCACTACGTCCATGCGTCTGGCTAGCCAGTGGTGGTCGCGAAGGCATACCTACTAAAACTCCGGAGAACAAATTTTTCTTTGACTTACTCGTAAATTAGAATAATTTATATCAAATTGTGTGAGAAAAAAGTGATGTTAGCTCACAATAATTACAAGAGATTGTTTTGTAAGTGGCCTTAATTACTCATTTTGCCTAGTATCTTGAATATTTTTTGATCAGTATTTTTAAAGGAGTAAATTTTTATGTTGGCATATGCATATAATGCATATTGTCGGTAAGATCGAAGAAAATTTATCCATTAAAATTAAATGTAGTCAATCACTATCTGCTGTTTTGTAGTAAAATGGTTACCCTAAATTGCGTCCACTGCATTAACACATGAAGCTTTCAACTGCGAATTAGATCATGTTCTCCTTCATCCCAGCGTCAAATCCCGGTTGCAACCGAAACTTCCGTTTCGGTGCCCGGGGTCCGCTTTCCGACTTTTTCTACTCTACTTCACACGGTCTTCAGCATCCCTGGTAGTGAGCCCATTGGCACGCATATGACCCCTTACGACGTCCAGCCAGCACTTTTTGGGTCTACCCCTCCTGCCGGAACCCGGCGGAGGCGGTATGGCCAGACATTTGTTCTTAACGTAGTTAGCCGGTTGCCGTAAAACGTGGCCATACCAGCGAAGGCGACACTCCTGCAGTTTGTCCGCAATGTCACGGATATGAAGGCCGCCATGAATGCGTTCTTTCATTGTCCAAAGATATCGACCCCTATATATGACTTATTGCCACAGCAAATCCCGCGCCCCATTAATGTAAACTTTTTCTCCACCCCTTTGCACATTGAGCTAATATATACACTTTCAAATTTTTTATTTACCAACAGTATTTACTAACAAGGCTACATATATATTTAATACTAACTTGCTTCTTATGTTGTCCTCAGGATCTTAGAATTCAGTGTACTGACCATATTTCTGTATTATTGCATTTAACTTGTCACTTTTATAAATAACATGGACATTGGCAAAATTAATGCCAAACGCATTGGAGCCATAAGTACAAAGAAAGAAAAAGGCTTACTATTTTCCTTCCTTCTTATATCCTCGACAAGTTGAGATAGAAGCCCCTAAATTTGATTTTGTATGAATGAATTTTCCTTCTTTTCTATAATTCTTCTGGGCGAGAAGGTCAAGTAATTGTCACTATAAATTAATAGAATATTGTGAGACAATAATGCAATAAATAAGTACAAGTTTTTTTTATTGCTATAGGACAGCAGACAGGCTGACGGCACACTTAGAATTTAGCAGTTACTGTCGCCCATGGGTTTTTGCAACGCCAGTCGCATCGCAAACACGCTGCTGTCCCATAAGGGTACAGGAACTTGGATCACTTATGCCGGAACACAACACAAAGTTATTATGGCGGCATACTTAAGACCAAAGGTGGTTGCCATTCAGACGGGCTTGGGGCCCTACCACGTAGCTAGGGTGGGTTGTTTAGTTGCCTTTTACGACAGGCTGACACCAGCCGCAGAGGTCAGTATTCTTTCTCCGCCCATGCACGGATAGAAAATAGAAGTGTCAGGCCTTCTGTTGTTCTTATACATTTTTTCGGTTAAGATACGTGGTAGTCGAGTCATGTCACGCGCAGAATAATCTAGCGGACCACTTTCGATTTTCGTCCAATGTGCATATTATAATACTAGCTGTGCCCGCAACTCCGTCCGCGTGGAATAGTGACTTTGGGCAGAATTTTTTGGATATATCTTATGGTTTTGGATTACAAACCCTATAAACCCTAAAATATAAATGAAATATGCAAACAGTCAATATTATCGAATGCAACTGTTACGCCATGCGCCTCCGGAATACGTACGTTCGAAGCTATAAATCCAGCCTAAGCTAAACCCTAATTCATACGATTGATGATATAAATCTGAGGTCAACTTAAATTGGAAATAAAAATTCCGAAACTTATCATTTTTAACATATTTTTAAAAATATACTAAAACAAAAAATATTGACTTAAATTATCGAGCTGATAGGTCGCTATCAGTAGATAATATATCTCGAAGTCTCTTAAATAATTACAGTGTGCCCGTTTTTTTACACTTACTATTATTTAATACTAAAATATTACTAGGTTCTTTATCTCACACAGCTAAACAGTCAGTCATTCAAGCCTTGCTTGAATCCTAAGCGTTCCTCTTAGGAGCCCTAATCTTACAATGATTTAGATCGGCCAATGCCCCCTAAAACTAGTACATATATATACTTTACATCACAATATATTGGCCTCTAGGCCAATTAAAAAGGTGTCGGTAACAGGTAAAAAATTCATTAAATCAGTTTCAATCAAAATTGTGTTGAACAGCTCGTGATCCGCGTGTTAAAATTGGTTTCCCTTATCTCCCTCTACCTTGATGGGTGCATTTCACCTCCTCACCCCACACAATTTCGTTGCTTTTTATGTTGCAGTCAATCAGGAGGGTGGCTACACACAAATTTCAGCTATAAAGGCTTGTAATGAATAGTTTGTACTTTTTTTATTGCTGTAGGACAGCAGACAGGCTGACGGCCCGCTTAGAATTTAACAGTTACCGTCGCCTATGGGTGTTTGCAACGCCAGTGACATCGCGAACACGCTGCTGTCCTATATGGGTACAGGAACTTGGGTCACTAATGCCGGAACACAACAAAACGTTATAATGGCGGCATACTTAAGATCAAAAGTGGTCGCCATCCAGACGGGCTTGGAGCCGTACCACGTAGCTAGGATGGGTTGTTTTGTCGCCTTTTACAACAGGCCGACCCCGTCCGCCGAGGTTAGTATTGTTTCTCCACCCCTACACGATTAAATTATTAATTATTCGAGATCAAAGTCAAGTTTGCAAACTCGTGTGTCCTGCTTCAGACAAGAATTCTTCTGTGCAGCATACTAAACCCTGTGGCCTGTCTTGGAAGGTGACAAAACAGCTTCAGCAAGGTGGTAGGGCTTCAGGTCTGTTTGGATGGCAACCACCCTGATTTATAAATATATCGACATAATAATCTTGTGTTGTGCTCAGGCATAAGTGACCCAGATTCCAGGCAGCAGACCCAGGCAGCGGTTTACCGGTGCTCCTGGTGTCGCAAACATCCATAGACGATGGTAACTGCTTACTACTAAGTGAGCCGTCTGTGTGCCTGCTGTCCCACAGTAACATTAAACCCTTTCGAAGCTTAGTGGGTCAAACGAACAGTCGCTCCTATGCCTTGAATTTTGTTTGTCCTTTGTTTACACAAAAAGCATCAATGTACGCTTGCTTAGCGAAGGCTTTACTTGCCACTGGAAATAAATTTTCAAGGGAAGTAGAAGGCAGTGGTCAAAGTACTTGCAAATTTTAACCTTTTCGGCCACGTCTCAATGTGGTACTCGATTCCGCCGTTATTTACTGCATTAAACCGGCCAATGCAAATCTCCCTCGCCGGGATGGCCTGGCTTTATGTTTTCCTTTATTTCGTGGCACTCACCCGATCTCTATGTTCTATCGATCTACCCCCTGCTCACCTCAGGGTGCAGCATTTACATACAAATCAATATGATGTCCGTATTTTTATCCGTACAGGGGCGGAGAAAGAATACTAACCTCTGTGGCCGGGGTCGGCCTGTCGTAAAAGGCGACAAAACAACCCAACCTAGCTACGTAGTAGGGCCTCAAGCCCGTCTGGATGTCGACCACCTTTGGTCTTAAGTATGCCGCCGTAATAACCTTGTGTTGCGTTCCGGCATTAGTGACCCAAGTTCCTGTACCCTTATGGGATAGCAGCGTGTTTGCGATGCCACTGGCGTTGCAAACACCTATAGGCGATGGTGACTGCTAAATTCTAAGCGGGCTGTCAGCCTGTCTGCTGTCATGTAATTTACATTTACCATTTACGCATTTTCATATAACATGTGGCGGTGTTAAATTCAAGAATATAATACCGGGAAAAAGACCACACTGTCTTATATTTAGGATGTCGTAAAATGTGGCATAACGGTTTTCCTTGTAAGTTTAGATTAGCCAGCATTCACTCCTATAAAAACCTAACTTATAAATAAATAAATAAATATACTGAGACAATTAACAGAGTGCTATTTAATCCCAAAGTATTTTTATCCGTGCAGGGGCAGAAAGAATACTGACCTCTGCGGCCGGGGTCGGCCTATCGTAAAAGGCGACAAAACAGCCGCCCCAAGCCCGTATGGATGGCGACTCTAAAGTATGCCGCCATAATAACGCCATAATATATATAAGTAATCTAGTATCTATACCACAGGCGATCCGCTATTTACTTTAGGACTGGAAGACGCTATGTCCGTGCAGGCGTGCTTTTATCCGTGCAGGGGCGGAGAAAGAATACTAACCTCTGAGGCCGGGGTTGGCCTGTCGTAACAAGCGACAAAAGAACCCACCCAGCTACATGGTAGGGTCTCAAGCCCGTCTGGATGGCGACCACCTTTGGTCTTAAGTATGCCGCCATAATAACCATGTGTTGTGTTCCGGCATTACTGACCCAAGTTTCTGTACTCTTATGGGACAGCAGCATGTTCGCGATGCCACTGGCGCTGCAAACAAGCATAGGCGACGGTAACTGCTAAATTCTAAGCGGGCCGTCAGCATTAGTAACAAAAGTAAAGTAACCAACAGATCGCTTTTGTTTTAGTTACTGGACCACACTACTTATATACTTTTTATGAAAAATAAATACTTATTATACATAAACTAAACTCGGTAAGGAAATCAAACCAGTACAGGCGTTCCGGCGTGCATTAGCTATTTCGCCGTGGAGAACATAAAAACAAATTTAACTCTTTAACCAGAGTAGACCTTAATTACCTCCGTGGCGCAGCGCCTTTTGCACGAGTGCTTGCGGTTAAGAGTTCTATAACCATGCCAACTCTGGATCTTAATGCATAATATATCATCATCATCATCTCAGCGTTCATCCCGGTTGCAACCCAAACTTGCGTTTCGGTGCCCGGGGTCCGCTTTCCGACTTTTTCTACTCCACTTCGCACGATCTTCAGCATCCCATTGGCACGCATATCACCCTTTACGACGTCAAGCTAGCACTTTTTAGGTCTACCCCTCCTGCCGGGGCCCGGTGGAGGCGGTATGGCCAGACATTTGTTTCCCACGTAAGCATCTGGTTGCTGTAAAACGTGGCCGTACCAACGGAGCCGACACTCCTGCAGTTTATCCGCAATGTCACGGACATGAAGACTACCGCGAATGCGGGAGTTCCTAACGTGGTCCTTCCGCGTCTCTCCACACATCCACCGCAGCATATTCATCTCCGTGACACGCAGCTCCTGCTTGTGTCGCTCCAACACCGGCCACGCTTCACAGCCGTATAAAAGGACAGGCCTAATGATGGTCTTATAGACCTGTCCCTTCAACTTTACCGGCATCTTGGGGTCACAAATAACACCAGTTACCTCACGCCATTTGGCCCACGCAACAGCAATGCGTGCCTTGACGTCGCAATCGATGTTACCAGTCGCATGAAACACAGATCCCAGGTATTTCACTTGGTCCGTGCGCTCGACCGTGTCGCCGCCTATGCGTACGGGTGTGGGATCTGTGGAGTTACAGGCCAAGTACTCGGTCTTCGCCACATTGAGCTTCTGACCACCGTTCTCAAGCGACCGAAGCCTGCCCCTGTCCGAATTTGCCAGCGCGATATCATCAGCATATATGAGTTTCTAATGCTGTCTGACAATACGTCTAATACCACGCTAAACAGAAACGGACTAAGGACCCTTCCTTGGTGCACCCCGACGGTGATGGGGAAAGGTTTTGTGTCGCCAACAGCGGTCCGAACTACGCATAATATATGTTTAATCACAAAAATAAATTATATAAGTAGTCTAATACATAATAAGTATATCAGTTGTCTAATACCCGTAACACACGCGCTCTGTAGCTTACTTTGGGACTAAATGACGCGGGGTAAGTATCGATATACTCGTATTATTATTTCTATTTCTTTAAAATGCCATAAGAAAAAATAAATTAACGAAACTCAATCTTCAATTGATTTAAATTATAGATTATTTTGTACATATTCGTGTTTTACTTCAATTTTCATTGAAATGAGCTGGTGAGCTGGCGCCCAGCCAGCTTATGTTGACGGATTTATCGCGGTCTACGATACGCTGCTATTATCGGCGGATTTATTCCTAGTGTGACTGGCTGTCCTTTAACAATTGTTGTCTATAAACCCATCTAATTAAACTATATTCGGATAGATAGTGTTACAAAGTTGATGATTTTTTCTCGAGTAATACTACGTTTGCGAGTTCTCCAAACCGTGGGAGGACGGGGGGGCTGGGGGGTTGGGGGTATGAGAGATCGTACGAATATTCAGTAAAATACTTCGCTGTTCTTCTATTGCCTAGTATTGGGGCTGATGGTTAACTGGCCAGGTAATCCCGTAGCGCAGGCTGAAAGTTCATGATTTCTATTATTAAAACTAAGAAACATGAATTTTATTTCATAACAGGATTTTTCCTTCTTTACTTCGCATGGCCTTCAGAATCCCTGATAGCTAGCCAATTGGCATGTATATGAAGCTTTACGAGGTCAAGTATTTTTAGGTCTACTCCTTCTACCTGGACCTGGTGGAATCGGCATGGCTAAATATTTTTTCCTCAAGTAAGTTCCTCAAGTAAGCTCTCCGGGTTCCAAAAACTACGCATATATTCAAAGCTTGTATTAATTGTAATACAGAAGAGTTGCTTACAATTAGCAGCAAGAAAATATCGCTTTAGAGAGAGAAAAAGAGTAGCGCTATGATAACAAAACTCTACAAAAATAAATATTGATATGATAATAGTGAGAGTGATATTGAAAGAAGAGTGAATGCAGGAAACATGGTGAATGGAGCTTTGCATTCCTTTATGAACAGTCGGAAGGTGTCTAACAAGGCTCGTCTGGCTGTGCGTGAGGGGGTGTTGGTTCCGACACTCATGTACGGAAGTGAAAGTTGGGTATGGCAGAAGAAACATGAAAGCAGAATAAATGCAGTTGAGATGAGAGCGTTAAGAAGTATGATAGGAGTTAAACTGAGTGACAGGATAAGAAATAGTGAGATAAGGAAACGTTGTAGTTTGAAAGAAGATGTAGTGACAAAAATTGAGAAAGGTATGCTGAGATGGTTTGGCCATGTTGAGAGAATGAATGAAGAACGATTGACGAAAAAAGTGTATAAGGCAAGTATGAATGGAAGTGTTGGAAGGGGTAGACCTAGGCGGACGTTTCGAGACCAGATCAGGGACGTCTTGAAAAAAGGCCAGGTCAAGAGTACCCTAAACCGAAGGGCATGTATGAAGCGAATAATGAAAGTGGACGAAGCGAAACAAGAATGTAAGGATCGTAGCAAGTGAAAAGAAGTGGTATCTGCCTATCTCTACAGGAAAGAGGCGTGATTATATGTATGTATGTACAAAAATAAATCTTTTCTTTGTTGCCCTGGATATCTCTACGAATTTCTGTTTTCAACTGCGCAGCTTACGAATCTAGTCATGAAAATAATGTATGTGCTCTAGTTTATTTGATTTCAGCGTCACCTATACTTTAAAGAAATAAACATGAACGATTAACTCTTTACTTGGTCAACAAAGTGAATACACAAAATACCGTTGGGCAGTAGCAAATACGTTGTCTTTCGGACAGTAGAGCAAAGCAAATTTATCCACATAATATCTTGTTCCCACAAGGTGTGCGGATGTGGCCTTTGAGAAAGTCCTTAACTGTCTCTAAAGCCAACGTAATAAAGAAACTATTATTAAACAGAGACAAAATTAGTATTGATCAAACAATTTGTTAAAGCGTTACTCGTAAACAAGGAGGTCGACTGTTTCAAGTATATTAACAGAAAATTTTCTAATTTTGGTAGGGAAAAATAAAAGTATTTGATGACAAAATTAAAAATATGTGATGTTCCTCAAATTCGACAGAATTTTCTATTGGTAGTAGACAATTTTTTAGGCAACTATAAACCATCAAATTATGAAGAAATTGTGCAAAAAATGTTGATAAGCTTTTAGAATTCAGGAGCAAATATGAGCATAAAACTGCATTTTATCCACAGTCATCTGGATAGATTTTCTGATAATTTAGGAAATTATAGTGAGGAATAAGGCAAGCACTTTCACCAGGATATAAAGGTAATGGAGGAAAGGTCTGACAAGGATGACAAGGATGATCAAGGTAGTTGGTCTTTAAAAAGAGATTGTTCCCTAAAAATTGTAGAAAAAAAAGTTCATAAAAGACGTTTCAATGAAAAATGACATGGATTTTCAATATTTTCCTCTCTTTACTTTGATGCATACTATTATAATTAAAAAAATACATCAATAATATTTTCTGTTATTTTTTCATATTTATGTTCAGAATTTTGTAGTGTAAAATTAAAATCAAAATTAAAAAAAAAAAAACTAGAGCAAATCTTCCAAAATCATTGATAGTTTCATGAACTGTGAGCATAAATATATCAGAAATCAATCTTATATCAACAAACAACAGGCAACAAGTGGCAACAAAACCACTATTGACCAGTGAATAAATTGTTTTATTATCAAATAAATAAATTGTTTTAATAAAAAGGATTTTCTGAGAAAACGAAAGTTGAAATGATTCACTGTTTACCCGCCCTTCCGCCAGACACCCTGGCAACATTCAAAATAAGAAGATTAATTACATATTTGTAGAGAATAAATCCTTTTTGTCTTGTGCATAAGTGCAATGGGTATACGCACATAAATTCGTCACTCGGTCTTTGGCAGAGTGCCAGAAACGCTGCCAGTTCGCAGCCAGTAACGTGCCAATAAAGCATTCACTTCACTTACTTTGTTCTTTTGCTTTCAGTAAAAAAATAAGTTTATCAAAAACGTATTTCGTTATAGATATCTTTATATTGAAATTTATCCCATTTCAATCCGAAGCTTGCATTTTGTGTGTTTTGAAGGCACAGAGCTAATCTTCTGTAGCTCTTGTCCTTCCTTCCTTAAAAGTTATATTACTTGAACAAAGAGGCAGTAAAAAAAATAAAATAGTTTATAACTAAGTTTAACATCTACCTATTCTGTATCTACTGTCTGGTACGTTCTTCTCACCCCACAATTTGTGACAATCTTGGTGGTGATTAGAATTTCTTAAGAATAATAATAATAAGTATAATCAACTGCTATTCTCACTTTGTTTTCCATTTTCCTTTTGCTGCTGTTCTAAGCGATCTGGGGAAAACTTACCCGCGTGCTTTGTGAGGTCAATTTTACGTTTATAGTACTTCTAGCGGGGACTTGAAAAAGTAGCTTAAGCGTATAATGATGATAAGATACAAAGACGCTATTAATAGAGTAATGTTTATATTTGAAAAGGCTTTTTTGGTAAGGGGTAAACTTTGATGTTACATAAATATTTTTATCCATGCAAGGCCGAAGAAAGAATACTGATCTCTGCGGCCGGGGTCGTTCTGTGTTAACAGAACGACCCCAGAACTTTTAACAAAGGCGACAAGACAACCCTATCTTTGTGGTAGGGCCCCAAACCCGTCTGGATGGCGACCACCTTTGGTCTTAAATATGTCTCCATGATAACCTTGTGTTGTGTTCTGGAATTAGTGACCCAAGTTTCTGTACCCGTATCCAGCGTGCTCGCGATGCCACTGGCCTTGCAAACACCCACAGCCGACGGTAACTGCTAAATTCTAAG
Source organism: Malacosoma neustria (assembly GCA_963693495.1). Taxonomy (NCBI): domain Eukaryota; kingdom Metazoa; phylum Arthropoda; class Insecta; order Lepidoptera; family Lasiocampidae; genus Malacosoma; species Malacosoma neustria. Next base: position 18,266,829 of record OY856381.1, read on the forward strand.
TGGGCCGTCAGCCTGTTTGCTGGCCTACAGCAATAAAACATATGTATATATAAGTATTTATAACAGACTATTTAAAATGTTATAATGTAAATATACTATATTTATGATTTGAAGATGTGGATCAAAATAAATTTGAACCGGTCAGGAACCTTTCAAATATAGAGGTGAAGGTCAATTAGGTTCCTAAATTAACACCTTATAAAAAAGTTAACATGTAAAATAGCTGCCAAAAATTAGACCGCTCTTAAAAGAAACCGCGCGAAGTTAACGGTGTTGCCAGGATTTGAAGCACTAAAAATATCAGCCTGAAAAACTCAGTTTAAAGTCACACTAAGTGTAGAAAAATGTAGAAAATTTACGACTCAAACAGTAGAAACATCTCGAAGAATGTGGATAAATATACAATTAATCAACTTTTGGTTGTAAAATAAATAATTTTTTTTTTCTATCGTGTAGGAAGCAATAGTAAATAACAGTATATCAAATTCTTAGGACATGATGTTGTCTCTATGAAAGAATAACTGTCATGACATATGGAAAAGTCAATAAACATTCAATTCATTAAAAACACAATAAAACATTTAATAAATATAATAATGTAAATAATTAACCTAGAACATTGGAATTTTTATTTTACAATATTATCAACATGTAATTTAAAATATCATTAAATGTTATTCATAACAGTTTAATGTTTAATATAGATCTGTTTTCTAATAAACTTGCGATTAATATTTCTAGCAACCCTAACGTAGCCGCGAACTTTTTCCTTTTTAAATCTACGCTCTGGCATCGTAACGAATCTTCAAATAAGTAACGCCCCAAAAGCAGTTTGAAAGTTAACGGTTAACTGAGTTGGCCGGTAGCAACTTTTTGCCGCCATAAAACAACTAGCCAGTTATTTATGTTCCACGTATAATTTATTTGATAGATGATGAAGTGTTACAAATTCATTAGCGCTCTTGAATTGTAGATCGTTTTTCAAACACGCGTATTGTTGTCAGCCATAATTTAAAAGTAAAGGATCACGAAATAGATAAAAAGTTATCTATAGGTTGGTAACGGATTTAATTAATGTTGGCGCATTACTGTTGACTTATTTATATAAATTTTATACTTTATTTAACTTTTATCGAAGTTGCTAATCTCAGTTTCACCAGAAGCTTTGACTTTGAAAGCTCAAGATTCTGTTGAGTTACATGACAAAAATTCAGCGTGCAATGCTGATACTTATAAAATATTCATTCACGACGGCTGAAAAACATGAAAAAGGAAAGAAGTAAGAAATATATGTGGCTAAACTTCATTTTTAAATGAATAACTTATTTTGAGCCTAGAAATGAGGTTATAGGCTCTTTTACACCATTATTTCTCTATAAAATATTATTAGGGGTTAAAGTGTGAAATTGCTGAGTTGTACTGAAAAATTGAAACCTGCTTTTTTCTGAGATCCCTCATACCCTCATTATTTACACATTACTGCCATCTAAACGGAAGTTCATTTATGCCTTTACGATGGACCTCTGGGATCAAGATTTGAAAAACTGTGTATAAGTATTTTGTACTGCCTAATGAAGAAAAATTTTATCTCGTAGAAAATTGACCAAATCACGAAAAAAATGGTAGTCCATTGGAACAAGGTCTACCTCTTAATGTTTTCTAACTGCAGCTTCTGTAAAGTCACAACGGTTTCTCGTGCAGTGTGAGGTCTTGCGTTATCGTGGAGCAATAATGGTGAAGATCGATTCACGAGTCGGGACTGTTTCACTGCCAGTTTTGCCATCATTGTTCGGCACAGTAAACATCTACTGATATTGCTTGACTAGACCTGAGAAAACTATAGTAAATAACACCATGAAGAGACCACCAAACAGTTACCTACAGTTACAGTACCTTTTTATTGGTCAGCTTTGCTTTAGGGTATTATTGTTGCGGCGTTTGACCTGGGGTCAGAAAATGCATTTGTCGCTTACGGTTGTCGTAACGAATCCACTTTTCCTACATTTCTGAACCGATTCAAAAAGGCAACACAAGTTTCAACCCGAACTTCTTTCTGCAGATATGTCATGAGGCACCCTTTTTTTCATATTTTTTATCTTATTGATTTGATGAAAATAAGTAGGTATTATAGGGTAGTTTGACTCGGATCGACTTCCGTCATCTCTTTCAATTCAACGTTATTCACCTGTGTGGGCAGTCTTACACGTGGTTCGTTAGTCAAGTCAAAGTTTCCTTTACGAAAGCGTTTAAACATAAAAATGGACAGTGCGTTCATTAGCAGTTTCCTCTCCAAACGCAGGGTTGATATTGCGAATCGTTTCTGCCGCGTTAGTTCCGCGTCAGAACTCGTATTCATAAACGACTCGGATTTTCGAAATATCCATCGTTCAGGAAAGTTTTACGTCAATTCAAAGTATTTACTATACAATGCCAATTTCATACTTTAACCCCTATTTTAATGTAATATTTGAAATGAAACTAATAAAAGGACTTAAGCTAAATAAAACACAATAAAATATCTTAATCACCGTATTCACAGATTTATCGTCGTTTTCTGTTTAGTCGATCGCTGATAAGATTCGCACAGTATTGGTCTATAAATCACGCGCTACCGTTTCATTAGTTTACTTCTCTCGCGCACGTATCTTATTGGTAAATAAACAGGTGCCTGCGCAGTTCCCAAGGAAATAATTGTCGCAACATACGCGGTTAAATTAACCGCATCATATCTCAGTGGTTATCAAATTGTAGGCTTTTACTGGCTTTGTTAAACATAGAGTAGTCTATTGTCTCTATTTGGTCTTTTCGCGCTATTTGTCAATAATACACGTTTTGATTGCGAATATTAGGCTTATATTTAAATAGAACATTGCACAGTTATATATTTTCTTATTCACAAGTTGCTTGAAAGCGATCGCTTAAAGCGATAAGATCACTCATTGTATACTCATAATTTTTAGGAACAGTAGGTAGGCTGACGGCCCACTTAACAATAAGCAGTTACTGACGCTAGATGCACCACGAACGCACTGCTGTCCCATAGGGGTAGAGGAACCAGGGTCACTAATGCTGGAACAAAACGCAAGGTTATTATGGCGGCACACTCAAAGACCAAGGGTGGTTGCCATCCAGACGCCCAAGCCAAGCCGGCTTGGGCCCTACCATGTAGCTTGGGTTGTTTTGTCACCTTTTACGACAGGCTGACCCCGACAGCAGAGGTTAGTATTCTTAATTCACCCCTGCACGGAAAAAATGTAATATTATATTTTTTCATATTTTAAGTTCGTGTTAAGTATATGTATGCATTCTTTCGAGTCTATTACCCACGCATTGGATTCGAGTCTATTACCCTGTTTATCGTATGGCGTTCAAACTTGAATCTTTAACCAAAACAATTTCTCAAGAATACGTACCTGCCAACGGGCTATGATGGAGAGACACATCGCCTGTTCTTCTGAATAAAGATGGCCTAAACGAGTAATAAAATGGACAGGTTCGGAAGGCAAAAGACGAAGGGGCATATCAAAAATTCGCTGTATAGACGACATACTTCAATTGGCAGGAAGAGACTGGATGAAAACAGCTAACGTCAGGGAAAAATGGGAACAATTGGAGGAGGCCTATACCCGGAAGGGGCCATGTCATACATATATATGTCGACCTACTTGTTAAACATAGTTTGTGAAGTGAAAACTTCTTTAGCGGCGTTGTGCACTTTTTGGTTTGTAAAGAAGTCTTAATGACCAATTTCAACTTTAATGCTTAATCATAAACAATTTTTTGTGCTGGGTAAAAAAATTTATACTCGCGTCAGGTCACGTGTCCTGATCGTAAGAATTCGTAAGACGTAAGACGGAGTTTTGCTCGAGTAATACCAAGCTTATTAATAATGACTTAAGCTTTATTTTATAATGTAACTTTTAAATGATTGCATTGCATTACTTATACATATCTATTCGAATTGCTACTTTATTACAATGAAATACAGTTGAGTTTTTGAAGTGAAAATTTCTTTAGGCGCGTTGAGCACTTTTTGGGTGAACAATTTTTGGTTTGTAAAGAAGTCATAATGACCAATTTAAATTTTAATGCTTAATCATAAAAAAAATTATAAAAAGTAACTAATAACCTAATAGCTCGTTGATACAATTCACAAGTTTTTTTTCTTCTATAGGCAGTCCCCAAAGAATGTCCCGCATTTATGATTTATGATATATATTTTTCTAATGTCATGGAAATAATAAAAAAAGCTTTAATAATAATAATATGTATGCAATGAAATGGTTTTATTATATTTTTTACACTGAAAAAGCCTCGGGTCGACCATGCCGGCAAGTGAATATATTCGTAGAGCTGGATTACATGGAATTTTAAGCCGTAATATATAATAAATAATCTTCAAAGTTAGTCACATCTTTTCCAACTTTCAGTGTCTCTTTAGTCAAGAAAAATTGGAATCAAGTAAAAGCAGCGGCAGTTTTGATAATCCTCAACAAATGGATATTGATGCAGCTTAAAAGTGGTAAATTATTTTTCATTTATCTCCGTACAAGGGAGAGGGGCGGTTGAATACTAACAGGGATGGCCTGTCGTGAAAGACTACAAAAAGACCCTAGCTGATATCTAAATATACCACTATATCAACCTTCTGTTGCTGTACAGTTGTAACAAGGGTCGCCCGCAAAACGTGCTCACGGACGGACCCGACTCCATCACAAGAACGCTGAAGCGAATGTTCTCGCGGACCCAATCCCCCCCAGTCCGGCATGGACCAGCTCGACGCAATAGGTTTAGGGACGCCTTCCGCCCCCCATAACCTGTAGATGCACAAAACCACACACTACACAAATACACGTAGAATAGATATGTTGCGGGGGAGTTTCTTTCGCCGTTTCTTCTCCCCCAGCTATAAGCACTCCGAAACGGTAGTAGATTAGTAATAGTATCGGCTTCACCGGTGGAGCCGATAGTCCCCAAATAAAGTATTCTTGCCATTCGTGGCTGCCCTTCGTTTATTCCCCATGCAGCGTTAGAGTCGGGAGCGCGCCTCACAGGAGACGCGCCCCGAGCACGCTGCCACGGCTGATCGACCCCGCTCCCACGGGGCCGGAATGCCTTTTCCGCCCGTTGTCGCTGTCGTTTGTCGTCTGAAACGATGACAGCCTTACACTTACCCAAAAAAAAAGTTGTAACAAGAATATTTATCTAGTATGGAATTGATTTCATTGCTTAAACCTTTCAAAACAAGCTAATGATTAGTTAAGTTAAATATTTTTTTTTAATTTATGACACTCCCTTTCATAAGACCTAATATACAAGTAGTCTAATTTATATTTAATTGTACAAATCCAAACTAGCTTTGTGACGCGTAGGTTAATGTGGGTCAAACCCCAGACAGCTTCATTCTTGTTAAATTTGGGCACTGAACTTGGCGTATCAGACTAGGTGTGCCATAATTTTGTACTAGTTTACAAATCTAAAATAGCTACATCATTTTTATTGCCATTGTTACATATCAGTAAATCAAATACGAACAAAAACCTGAAATCTCACTTGTCGTACGGAACAGCTTATGCCAAATCTTTCATGAAATATTTTCAGAATTGTATCACAATCAGCCGGCCTAAGCTGATGAAATCAAACACTAAAATTAGTTTTCAAATATCAAGTTCAATTAAATACGCCTACGCCGAAATAATATACTTACCTTAATAAAATAATACAGCAAGATTTATGTTATTATTTGTAATACAAAGTGCATTTCTTATCTTTGCATTGACTCTGGCAGCAAGTCAATTCCCATTGTATTTTTTACCCATCCGTCATCACGAGAACCTTCTTCCTGGTAAATTTTTTTTTGCAAAATTTACGTAAATTTTACTATTTAAAGTCTTACTTAATTTACTGATAAATTTGCACCTTGACACAGACGTGCAAAAAATTCCTTGAAAAGCAAGTAGTGTTATGCTTTCAGCATGTTCAGAGGCGTGTAACGCGACGGCTAACTGTACAGGCGTAATCGTGAATTAATGACTGCGCCTGCGCGCCTTCAAATACGTAATGCGTTTACGGACTACATTTTAATGCGAATTTTTAACCATTTAAGAATCTTCAATGTATTTCATTCTTTCATTTTAAAACAGTTGTTTATAATATTATTTTCGATGTGACATTTACTTGCTTTTAATGCAAAACCGCCACTTAACTCAAAACTAATTAAAAATAATGACCATAGATGAAATTAAAAGAAAATGCAGTTTAATTATTTCAATTTCACGTTGTAAATATTTCTTATATGTTATAGTTTAATGGGTCTGCCTTTGAAAAATTATTATAACTTAAAAATAGAGTTGATTTTAATATTCAAAACGAAATTGGATTCAAAATTATGTTATAATATATATATATATATATATATATATATATATATATATATATATATATATATATATATATATATATATATATATATATATATATATATATATATATATATATATATATATATATATATATACCTAGTCAGGTCATAAATTCTGTCACATGTTTAATGTAAAATAATTGTAACAAGTTTATTAATTATGTAACCATTCATATACCAAAATGAACTTAACAAAACATAGATTCTTATGACACTAAAGTTTATTCAAAATGACCTCCGTGATTTTGAATACAAGCCTTCAATCTGCGCGGCCAGTTGTCTATCGCAGCACGAACGAGGTCCATGTCAATATCGGCGGCTGCCTTAATCAAGGATGTCTTGAGTGACTCCAAATTGGGATGAGGCTTTGAGCACGCCTTTTCCTCCAAGTGTTGCCATATCTTGTAATCTAACGGATTCAAATCTGGACTGGAGGAAGGCCAGTCTTCGTGCCGAATGAAGTCGATTTCACGCGCCGCCAGCCAGTTTTGTGTGCTCTTCGCTCTATGAGCTGGCGCCGAATCTTGTTGGAATACCCAGTGCCTGTTATTGAACATGGTATGAGAAACAGGTTCCACAAGGTTCGTCAGGACTGTATTTTGATACACAACAGCATTCGTTTTTACACCTTTCTCACAAAAATGTACCTCTGTTAAGCCCCAGTAAGAAACTCCCAACCATACCATGAGCGAGGATGGAAAATGACCTCGTTGGACACGCGGAATACAGTTGCTCGTTTCTTCACTACTGTGTGCGTACACCTTATCATTTTGTTTGTTGTAGCTCTCTTCTACGGTAAACATTTTTTCATCCGAAAAAAGAATTTCCCGATATTTTTTTCCCGCGTACCGCTTCAACAAAGCGCGGCATCTCTTTAGTCTCAGGTCCATTAGACGAGCATTCAAACGATGTCCTGTTTTTCTTCGATATGCCCGAAGCCCTAAGTCTTCATTTAACACCCTTTTCACCGTGGTTCTGCTTAACCCCATCTGAAAGGGCCAACAGTTTCTGCTTACGTTTGGGATTTCTTTGAATTCGTGCCTTCACAGCTTTTATCACTGCTGGAGTCCTAACAGACCGAGGGCGACCACTTCTTGACCTGTCATCTACACTAGAGTCTTCATTGTATCGTTTGATGGTACGATAAACGAATCTTTTGGTAATATTCAAATTTTTCAGTATGTTAAAAATTTGAATTGGCGCGTAACCGCAACGATGCAACGCAATAACTGCAACACGGTCTTCTTTAAGCGTCCACTCCATATTTAAAAATGAGTAAAATTCTAAAAGTTATACATTTTTATTTTCATGAACAATTCGAAATTCGAATTCAATAAACTTTTTTGTGGCCAGCATTCTAAAAGAAAAGTTTTTACTGTGTGACAATACTTATGACCTGACTAGGTATATATATGTATATATATATATATATATATATATATATATATATATATATATATATATATAATACACAGGTAACTTGAAAAACTTGGTTTGGGAAATAAAAATACCTTTTTAAATTAATACGATGATATGTAACTGTATAAAATTATTCATGACTAATATTATTAGCCGTCAAATGAATAAGAATTATGTGCAAATGGAATATAACATATGTATGTAGAATATTGACCGTGTCTAATGTCTCTATCTTTTCATATAAATTACACACACTATTTTGGTGCAATTTGAAATATATTTGGTCGTATTATTAAATGTTAGGTCACTGCCATCACTCAAAATAAAGAGTGGTTACATGACATCTCTTTTGCTAGTTTACTGACAGTATAGGAAAAGTAACTTCGGTTGTACCTTTCAGGGTTGGAGTCTAATTTGGCCACAACCTTCTGGTTCATAAAATGAGTTTAAGTTTATGGTGCCGTAGTGGAACCTTGGTATTTTTTATTATTGAGAAACAGCAGATAATAGTGGCCCATTTAATAGTAAGTAGGTATGAATGAATGAAAACTCTTTATTGTTCACCTTAAATACATATACAAGAAAATGAAATAAACTTACAAGCTACTGAACAATGGGTGGCCTTATCGCTTAGAGCAATTTCTTCCAGGCAATCCAGGTACCGTCACCTATTGTATTTGCGACGCCAGAGCCTTACTAATATACCAGGGGTGCTAACCTAACCCTATTTTACGATGATATTGTCATCTTAAAATATCTTTCAATATTTATGGTAGGTATTTAGTAATTTTTTGATATTGTAAGTTTAGTTTCAGACAGACCGTCCCTTGTACTATTTTAAAACCTGCATTGCAAGGCTTATTATAAACATACATTTGAAGCACGTCCTGGCCAGAACAAGTAATTTCAGATACAAATAATTGCATGGCTTCCCAATGTATGTATTTATCATATATTGTCTAGGTTCTATTTTTAAAGCTTGTTAATTAAACGTTACAATGTATGAAACTAAAACATTATATGATTAATGTAACGTATAAATTCAAATAAATCAATTAGTTATTTGAACTATATGCTTCTTATTTTTTAATAATGTCGCAATTTACGCTATTTTTATCGAGTCTCTTAATAAATAAAGTATGCTAAAGCACAAACCAAATCTGTGAGCATATACACAAATGTGGTCATTAGAAACACATGCTTCCAAGATAATCTAGATTACAATTATAGAGTTATTGTAACATGACCGGGGATTTCCGACTTTTATGGACGGTGTTGTGCCTAATCAGAAAAGAACCATTTTCTGTAGTGCGGATTAAACTCACGAACACTATTCTAAAGGTACCAGCCAACCTAAAATATATATAGGATAATTAATATCTTGAAACTTTTTTTGGAATTGCAAATTTTAAATAAACAATTGCGTTGGTCTGAAAATAAAGAAACGACAATTAAAATATTTTTATCAACTTGCTAGTTCCATCTTACTCAATTTACAATTTTTATAATTAAAAAACAAGTTCAAAATAAAAATCACGACTTTTTGATAACTGCCAACATTACTGCATACAACATACCTGCTTTACCGACAAGTTAGTCATACATTCAGGACCATCTATGAATGAATGAATACACGTATATATAGGCATTGTTTTATTGACAGAACAAATTAACAAAAAGTAACGGACCCGAGATACGTTGTCCTGTACACAAATAATTTTTTTATTAGTACATTTTGCTGTGGACCGAATTATGAACAAACACAAAAAATCATCTTTTTTTAAATTTATTTATCAAATTCACAGTTATTACATTGGCTTAATAAAAATAACAGCATAAAAAACCACTAAGGATCAGTTCATCCGTTTAAGAGGAGTTCAGTCACATACCGTGTAAATGAGAATCATAAGAATTATATGTATAAAGATAAATATTATATGCCAACGTATTTTTTAAAGTTTATTTCTACAAACATGCATAAACCACTCCATGTGCATAACTGCGTTTAGTCATTGCTTCGTTTTATCTTTTTTTATCTTAAGTGTAGTAAAGAGGCTAAATACAAAATTAAGATTAATTAAGGTATACAAACAATAAAAAAATTGAACGTTAAAAAGAACAATCTCCTCATTGTGAGACGAAATTTCTGAAAAAACTGAAGTCGTATACTATACTAATAAATACTGTGTATTTTATACTAATTATTATACACCTGAAGATGACATATAAGAACTGTGCGATATATCACATCAAATAAGCTGCTGTTTTGTCTCGTTGGCCAAATATTTTCTTGGATTTATTGAAAGTTGAACAGTGATAACAGAACAGACTTATATAATATTATGGATTTATAGTGAATAGAGTTTATAAGTAGTTGTTATTTATTTCTAGGAGCATTTAATTGTATTATTTTATTAGTTTAGATTTTATTTTGTAAATAAATCCCCAAAAAGGGTTAACCCCTCAACGTCAGACAGGCGGCCGGTTGTAAAACGTAAGCCACGACTATTAGTACAACATGTACTCCAATGAAAAGGGAACGCAAGCAAGTGAAAGAATGAAACTAGCAAGTTGGAATGTACATAGGTACGATGACTGGAAGAGGGAGAGAAATATAGCTTGCCTGCAAGAGACGAAGTAGAAGGGTTCGAGAGCTCGAAAGATTGGGACGGGTTCAAAATTTATTATTGCGGAAGTAATAGTAAAAGAAACGGTATGGGTATTGTATTAGACAGCAAATTAAAAAAATGTGTGACAGATGTTGAGAGGCTAATTTATAGGGTAATAGTAGTCAAGTTATTGGTATGTGAACGTACATTTAACATAGTGAGTGTGTATGTCCCGCAAGGTGGATGTGACGACAGAGAGAAAGAAAGATTCTAGACTTTGATTCAGTTATAATTAATATACCAGATAAAGAGGATATATATGTGGTGATTTTAATGGACATGTGGGAAGAATGAATGGGGTATATGAAAGAGTGCATGGTGGATGGGGATTCAGAAACAGAAACGAACCCGGGGAAGCTTTGCTACAAGCTGCTTCCGCGTTTGATTTGGCTATAACATTTGGCTATTAACACATTTTTCCGAAAAAGAAATCAGCATTTGATAACTTATGGCAGTGGAAGCCACAAAACTCAAATAGATTATTTCCTAATTTGAAGGAATAGAATCAAATCCGCCAAAGATTGCAAAGTGATCCCTGGTGAAAGTGTGGTCTCTCCTTGTGTTAGATATAATGATCATACAAAAAATTATTAAGCACAAAACAAAGATGCCCCTCAAAATTAAGAGGCACTTTTTGGAATAGGAAGAGTATGCGAGGAAATTTAAACAAAGAGCTGTAGATAAAATGAAAAGGATGGATGATATGATTGGAAAATTTGTAAATTAATGTTGGAATGAAATAGAGGAATGCATTGGAGGCGTGGCAAAGGACGTTTTTGCAGAAACGAAAGGAACATGTAAAGTTGAGAAAAAATCCTGGTGCCAGAATAAAGATGAGCAAGTGAATCTGAAAGAAAAGAAAAATGCCTTTAAAGAATGGAGAAGTGCAGAAGAAGAGGGTGTTATGATAAAGGAAAGCTAGAGGAAAGAATATATGGAATGTGAAAAGACAGCAAAAAGAGCTGTTGCTGTCTCCTAGGTCAGGGAACAAACCAAGTTGTATGAGTTTTTGGGAAGCCTTGGGGGTGAGAAACATCTTAATAAAATGGTGAATGATAGAACAAAGAATGGGGTATAAACCCATATGATATACATAAAAGATGATTGTGGAAGGGTCTTAACATACGATGTAGAAATAAAGAGTAGATGGAAAAATTATTTCTGTGAATTGATAAATGAAGAGAATGTCTGGAGTGGTATGTTAGAGAGAGAGAGTACACCCGTTAATATGGGAGATGTGAAAGAAGTGAGTACGGCTGAGGTTAGATTGGCTGTAGATGTTATGCCAAATGGCAAGTCTGTAGGACCGAATGATATACCAGTGGAAGTATGGAAGTTCTTGAAAGCAGATGGATGGAAGTGGCTGACTTTGTTCTTCAATAAGCTGTTGTAAGACGAGGCGATCTCCGAAGAATGGTGCAATAGTACGCTAGTGTCTATTTTTAAGAACCAGGGTGATGTACAGGTTTGTAACAATTATAGAGGAATAAAGCTCATGTCGCAGAGCATTAAAATTTGGTAAATTGCAAGGTGACTAAGAGAGGAGACCGAAATAGGTGAGAACCAATTTGGTTTCATGTCCGGACGGGGGGCAACGAATGCCATATTCGCACTTCGCCAACTGTGCGAGATATACAGAAGTGCACATAAGAACCCGCACATGGTATTTGTTGACCTCGAAATAGCATATGACCGGGTTCCTAGAAAGGTTTTGTGGTTGGCCATGAAAGCGAAAGGAGTGCCTGTGAAGTACTTGCATCTTATTCGTATTATGTACGATAAAGTAAGTACATACATCCGGTCCCTTGCTGGCGTCACAGATAATTTCAGTGTTGCGGTTTACACCAAGAATCGGCTCTTAGCCCTTATCTGTTTTCTCGGTTCAATTAAGGTATGCTAGCAAAGAAATTCTTGAACAGCACGAACATAATCGAGTGACCGTGTAAACGCCCCTTAAGATAAAAGCACCCGATGAGAAGGTTATCTAAGTCGCGATCGTATGATAATTAATTACGATTGTGTTTCATCTAAATATATCTTTACGCTTGATTCCATTGCAGAAAAGAAATTGCTAATCTTACTGTGTAGAGCTTTGTATTTTATTTATTCATGTATTAGTTAACATATATCATAAAAAACATAAAAGTTGACTAAATATTACTTTTAAAATAATGCTTTTTTTAAATCTTTGCTGTGATTATTGTGGATAATTTTATTTATATTTCCGATAACTGACAGGGGCACAGAGTTTAGCAGCTTAGTGACAATAATTGAGTAGACTTATTCCTCTTTCCGGCGTCCTTCACCATCTGAATGCAGAATTTCACCATCAGAAGCCATGGTCTGGTTTGAATGTTATGAATTAATGTAGAAAATACCATATTATGTTCCTGACGATAAAGATAAAGCGTGCTTCGAAGAATCGCCTGGAGACGTGTATCCAGGCGATTCTTTAGACTATATACGAAATGGGTTGTTCTTTGCTACAGATGCAGTTGTTAAGAAGAGAAGGAATTGGAAGGATACTTTATCACTTCAAGCAAGACTATTGTCGATTAGCTGAAGAGCCCACATCCATTGATGTAGGATAAGATGGTACCCACTGTGCATGTGTTATATCTTACATGCGCCACTTTCAAATCTTAGATTAAGCAGGAGAATGCCAAGAGGATTTGCTCCCTAGCATGCCAAGGTGGAGAAGCTGCAAAAAAATTAAAAGAGTAAATAAGTAATCGTAATATCAGAAAAATGGAAAAGGGCTACTTCTTTGCTATCTCGACAAGACAAAAGTAGGCACTTTTCTCTAGGTCAGACATCTACATAGCTTAAACTTTTAACCTTTTTTGTATAAAAATAATAAAATATGCGAAGGGAGGTAATTTATCCGTGCAGGGGCGGAGAAAGAATACTAACCTCTGCGGCCGGAGTCGGCCTGTCGTAAAAAGTGACTAAACAACCCACCTAGCTATGTGGTAGGGCCTCAAGCCCGTCTGGATGGCGACCACCTTTGGTCTTAAGTATGCCGCCATAATAACCTTGTGTTGTGTTCCGGCATTAGTGAGTGACCTAAGTTCCTGTACCTTTATGGGACAGCAGCGTGTTCGCGATGCCACTGGTGTTGCAAACATCCATAGGCGATGGTAACTGCTAAATTCTAAGCGGGCCGTCAGCCTGTCTACTGTCCTACAGCAATAAAAAAAGGAAGAAAGTAAAAAAAATTAAGAATGCAATATGATACAATTTTAGTTACATAATATATTGCACGTGATCAATACAAGTTGTGATAGAATATTTCAAATACAAAGACCGAACAAAAAGACCCATCAAAACAATCTATTAAGCCTTTCGCTTCATAAAAGCCTTTTTATTACTTTTATAACTAGTAATTAACTTCCGTGCATCAATTTGCGATTATATGAAAACCGCCGTGATTTTCACGAATCCATTGAACAATACAGTCGAGAATATACCTTATAAATATAAAATAGATTTCATATTAAAGTAGCTTTATATATTTGTACATAAAAGACTTAAAAAAAATTAGGCAAATATCGACTGTACTGGTACAACTTTAAGTTGTATTTTAAATATGAAAACGGAGTAAGAACGCTGCTGGGTAACTTTGGAGAATGCTTCCGTTAATAGAATTTTAATGAACTAACGTCAAGTCAGTTATAAGGTTGTGCATGTCATGCCCATCTGAAACGCGCATGCGTCCAGTGAAATGTACGGATTGCAAATTAATTAGATCGGTGTCGATATATTTGAATAAAATTGACATAAAAATTTAGGAAGTGAATTAATATGTTGCAATTTACCTGTCTGTTTGGAGCCAAGTGGTACCAAGGTTGGAAACCAACCTACGGATTACGGATTTTATTCTCATGATGGCATGCACTTTTTAGTCATTTAAGTATTTTATCCGTGCAGGGTTGGACAAAGAATATTAACCTCTGCGGCCGGGTTCGGTCTGTCGTAAAAGGCGACAAAACAACCCACTCTACCTACGTGGTAGGGCCACAAGCCCGTCTGGATGGCGACCACCTTTGATCTTAAGTATGCCGTCATAATAACTTTGTGTTGTGTTCCGGCATTAGTGACCCAAGTTCCTGTACCCTTATGGAACAGCAGCGTGTTCGCAATGCCACTAGCGTTGCAAAAACCTATAGGCAACGGTAACTGCTAAATTCTAAGCGGACCGTCAGCCTGTCTGCTGTTCTGCAGCCAAAAAAATCTCGCTTAATGTATATATAACATACCGATTATTGCCACGATATTGCCACGTAACGATTATTTCGAATACATTGCGAGGAAAGAATACATGCCGAGATTACCAATATATGTAGCCCGCATCTGCATTAGACATGTAGCAGTTATACTTTCCGTTCCTAGAACAGGCTTATTACAAAAGTGGGACATTACTTTTATTATTCTAACCTATTTGTTATTTTGTAGACTGTGTTAAACTACAGACGAAAATCTAACGGGAGGATCCCTTCTTGCTTAAAAACACATAGTAGTCGCTTATGTGATCATCAAATGACAAATGTATAATATTTTTTCTTGTATTGGGTCAATGAATAGACGCATTAGAGATATATAATCGCAAATTATTATCTGGGTAAACTCTGGATCACAAAATGCAGTTTTAAGATGTTATGATGATTGAGATGTGATGAATATTTCTCGTTACCACCGATATTTTACCATTTAAATCAATATTACTTATACATATTGATATGCAAATCAAATTTTATAAATGTTCCTTTAAAATATATTTTTTGACTTTATACTGAAAGTATTTTACTGGCTTAAATTTAGGTACATCGGATTGAGTAATTCATAAAAAAGTATATTTTTTTGATTTGATTATTAATAAAATACTCAACAAAAATAATCATTATTGTTTTGCTAGCTGTACATCACGAGTGAGTGGCCATCTATATTTGCCGAATCTATTCCATCAAGAAAGAGATAATAATTACATTGTACAGTTATAGATGCAGCGATAACGCCTCGTACATTAGATTTAAAAATCGATCGACCCTGCACGATGCGTTCATAACAAATCTTGGAAAAGTTATATATATGTATAACTTCTAACACGTATAGTAATTTAAAAACTTCTTACTCTTCTGCAATAAAAACACCACAGTTGTCCTCTACTGATAGGCTCCCGGGCGGAGAAATATGCGTTCGGAGCTAAGTATATCACCTAAAATAAAATCCTATTTTTAAAAACTACTAGCTATCTACTCCCAGCGAGGACCTCAAGTCATAACTTATGGCGAAAGCAGTGGGTTGTAGTGACAACCAGGCTCCAAGAAATTTGGAGAAGCTGGAATTTTTTTTATTGATGCAGGACAACAGACAGGCTGACGGCCTACTTAGAATTTAGCAGTTACCGTCGCTATAGGTGTTTGCAACGTCAGTGGTATCGTAAACACGCTGCTCTCCCATAAGGGTACAGGTAAAGGTATGGTGGCATACTTAAGACCAAAGGTGGTCGCCATCCAGACGGGCTTGGGGCCCTACCACGTAGCCAGGGTGGGCTGTTTTGTCGCTTTTTACAACAGGCCGACCCCGGCCGCAGAAGTTAGTATTCTTTCTCCGCCTCTGCACGGATGAAAATGGAATTGCATTGTCAATTTTGCATGATGATCAGCATAAAAAAAATTAAATATTAACATTTATAGCCCGTTTTGGATTATTAGCAGCTGTTACTACGAATAATAATAATTGGTGGTTTCTACCATATCATTAAAGAGCATGCGATTAAGGCCAACAACAACTTGTCTATAGATACAACTGAATAATCCGCCTGAGGTATTCAAAAAGTAATTACACTTGTCAAAATATAGTTTAATAGCTCTTTTCATGATCAGTGTAGACAGACCTAATACAGCGCCGAATGTATAAAGAAATTTACATTAAAAATATAGATTAGAAAAAATGTCGATTCCTTCATTGTGTAGAAAGGTCTGTATATTGTCCATCAAAACCAGATCAAATCTTGTCTGGATTCGTGTAAAAGTAACGTATTGCGGTTGAGTTAATAGGTTAATGATCGTCTGTGAAATTTTTGGCTGTCTTACCGCAAAACTGTTGTACTTCAACATGGTCAATATTTTACTTAGCGTTTTTGATAAAACTTCCTTCAACCGCAGCTGGGCATACAATGCCCTCAATGCAGCTTCAGCTGCTACTATTTAAAAACTGGAAGTGGTCTTTATTTCTGGAGCAGCGGAAATTTAAAATGTTAATCAGGCTTATTTTTATTTGTACTACTACTACTATACTTAAATATATTTATTAAATCATTTATACAATAGTAGTCGCTTCTGTGGTGTAGGCCTTTTAGTCCTCTCTATTCCTTGAAACTCTTCACTAGTTTCTCCTACATACCACTTTAAACACGTCGTTCCATCTCTTTATCGTCTTCTTTTCAATATTTTTCCATCTTGCGGTATTCAATTAAATATTTTACAAATCCATCTATTGTGTCCCTGTTTATTTTTTCATTGAAGAAGAAATCTGTTTGTGTGCCCCTGACGGCGGCGTATGTCTGTAGGTAAGTAAGTAACCTTCCGGGTCCAACAACAGAGTTCAATATTGAACCATTTTTATAGGTTTTTTACTTACTCTGAATTGATAATTAATCGATATTTTGATAATCGTGATTTCAAATCTACTTAATTACGTACATTTACTTACCAGTAGCATTAAACTTAAGGTTGTTTTATAATGCAAGCGATAATAACAGGTATCTCTATATAGTTGAAGAAGTATAAGAGACTTCCGGTTTAATCGTGTGTTTATTTTTACATTCTTACACTTATTTAGTTATGGTAACACACTTATTACTTTAATAAAAAAGGATTATTTACAAATCTTAATGCTTTTTACAATTTTTACAAGTAAACACAGTAGTTAGCAACGTATTCGTGAGAGAGCACTGCGCAAATGCTAAAAACGCAATACTACATTGCGCTTTTCAAATTAAAATATTGCTATTAAAATGTACACTCGGTGAGACAAGTTTCGTTTTTTCGAGCTATATTTGTCCGCCGGGTGTACTCGTGCAAAATATTAAGTAAATTATAATGATTTTTTTTATTGCTGTAGGACAGCAGACAGGCTGACGGCCCGCTTAGAATTTAGCAGTTACCGTCGCCTATGGGTGTTTGCTACGCCAGTGGCATCGCGAACACGCTGCTGTCCTATAACGGCACAGGAACTTGTGTCACTAATGTTGGAACACAACACAGTTATTATTGTGGCATACTTA
This sequence comes from Malacosoma neustria, assembly GCA_963693495.1. Lineage (NCBI taxonomy): Eukaryota > Metazoa > Arthropoda > Insecta > Lepidoptera > Lasiocampidae > Malacosoma > Malacosoma neustria. Next base: position 18,284,626 of record OY856381.1, read on the forward strand.
AGACCAAAGGTGGTCACCATCCAGACAGGCTTGGAGCCCTACCACATGTTGTTTTGTCGCCTTTTACGACAGGCCGACCCCAGCCGCAGAGGTCAGTATTATTTTTCCGCCTCTGCACGGATAGAAGTAGAAGAAAAGATAGAAGAAGATAAATGAGATAATGATATTTACAATAAAGATACAAGATAAATTAAATTTAACAAATTAATATCGTAGTAATATGTAGTTGTCTACAGAGTTTTTAAATGCATTTCAACATCCATACTTGCATAAGTATTTCCTTAATTGATTGTTTTGTTGTAACACTGTAACGGCAAATAAAGAGTATATTATTTATTTAACAACGAAATAGTCTTAAAACCCTTAACGTAACGTATTATGTACCACAACTTTTCAGTCTTGTCTATGAGTTTGCTTCCCAAGATTTGATGATATTTTCATGACTTGCAAACGGTTCAGGATTGGGTCTAAAATTCCACTAGTTGTGTGTTTGTAAATATAATTCAAGTAGTGTGTTTGTAAGAAATATTCCTGAGATACGGGTTTACATAATTAACGTTTTTCTTAAGTCTTTTTAGATATGAATCATACATATGAGTTTTTATCGTATTATGACTGTAAATTTGTATAGATTCAGAATACTGTAAATTAAGGACAATGTTGAATTATACCTCCGGAAAAGATATAACTATTAGAATTTGTTTAGTACGTAGTAGTTATAAAAACATTTTCATTACATATACAATAAAGAAAGCACAAACATAGAGCCTTATTGCACACCACGAGACGATGAAACAAGCTGCGCAAGGCATTTAAGCTGGATGAACAAATTGTAGATAAGGGTTAACGGCAATAAATAGAGAATGTCTATCATTGGTATCACTCACTCATTGTTATTGTAGAGTTGTATTTATTTATAAAGCTAAGGCAGATCGAGGAAAGCGACATTTTCATTAATAAATAAAACGATTAAACGACAACATCAATCTTATTAGTTTGTTCTTGGAAGCTTCGAATGTCGTTATCTTATCTTCATCAGGTCATAGCATCAAATCAAATTTTTAGTAATAGAAATATTTATTTCTTAGTATCTTGGTGTGTATAGTGTATAGAAATATTTATTTCTTAGTATCTTATTATCTTAGAAATGCCGTAAACCATGTTTTACAGATATATTGAACATTTTTGATTCTAAAAATATTTTAATGGATTGATTGTAGAATGTGAAGGAGTACAGTTTAAAAAAGTATTTTAAGTTAAAATTTATAATTAAAAAATGCTAGGAAACGCATACCTTTCACTGGATAACACATCTATCAAAGTCACGCTCAATCCGACGATTGCTCACGTTGGTTGTCTTGCAGTCAAATGTTAAGTGCCTTCAATCATTAGCCGCCATTTAGACTAGTAGCGTGACCGGGGTCGGGGGTTCAAATCCATTTGGTGAAAAGGTGAGGTTTGATGCCTGAAATGATTATGTATACATTTTTGATGAATATTATTTGTATAGTTTAGAATTAATATATTTGCTTATTATATATTTTAATGTGGCTTTATAGTACTGTTTCATGTTGGGTGTTTTTCTTGTGGAAATATTCGAAAATAAGACATCCGTAATAGAAGGAAAATTACAGGCAGCTCGCAAATTATACATGCTGAAGTGGCAGTGGGCTTGTCACGTTTGTCGCAGGACAGATGGGTGCCGGAGCAAATGAGTCCTAAAGTGAAGACCACATCTCAGCAAACGTGGCGTATATAATAGCCCAGCCCGATAGACTGATGACCTGCACAGGGTTTCCGATTGATTTTGGATGGCGAAAACAAGGGACTACGATTTGTTGCGAGGAGTTGGAGTGGCTTACGTCTAGCAATGAACAACGATACACTAACGACGTGTGGTTCTGTCTGCGTAGAAGAGCGCTAATCCATTTCATTCGTAGGGCGTCGTAAACGCAACAAAAAGGCGAATTGAAAAAAGGCGATTCTTTTCTTTCAGGATAGAGGAGGTACCATTTGACAATGTATAAATTTTCTTCTGCCTTTTTGATATATTGCTTTTATTTAGGCAAGTCCTTATAGCCAGGGTACGGAAACAGGTATACACTTTGTGCTGAAACGTGCGAGACTATTAAAACATTTTAGTAGCGTTTTCGCTAACTTTTATGTATGGCACATGATTGTATTGGTTCAGCTTTTTAACATTAATTTAATGCATCATAGATAAGTTGTTCCTTGCCTGTATGGTTTTGGTAAGAAATATAATAAAACATAATGTGACAATTTACATAGCACCATCTAGTAGCAAAGTAGCAGTGCACTCGTGCTATGGATACTAGACAACTAGAATAATACTTACCTTTAGGGCCACAAATGTTCCAGAAAGCGAAAACCTTTGCATCATATTGATGAGATTTTTTTAAATTCTTATTCATAATTAATTTAAGAATTCATTTAAATTTGTTTTCCAGGCATCATGAGAGCAACGGCTTGACAAATTGGCAATAATGCAAATTACTAAGACATAAAGCGTGCGCAGGATGTGCGCAATTATGCCATTATAAATAGTGACTAATAACATTAACTGTTACAGTCTGCGGTTTAGTTTAGTGACGGGACAAACTTTAAACGTTGACCACTGAAAACTTTCTCGATAACTTTCTGTAATAAATATTACTATACTATACATCTATACATATAATAAAAATATAACGGATCGCTGTCTGTATATAGAAGATATATGATATATTATTGGGACTTTTATCAATGCAAATAGCACCCAAAACAATGATTGTTAGAATTTTTGTCTGTTTGTCTGTGCGTTTGTGCACGCTATTTTCAAAAACGGCTTAGCCGATTTAGATGTGGTTTTCATTAATAAATTGATAGTAAGCTTTACTTAACATTTCATCTTTGTTTCATGTCAATCGGTTCATAAATAAAAAAGTTATGTCAATTTAAAGAATCACGACGAACATTCTATCTATATTCTGTAGCATTCAATTATTCGCAGCGAACGCACGTATTCCGGAGGCGCATGGTGTAACAGTTGCATTCGTTAACACTGACTGTTTACATATTTCATTTATTTATATTTTAGGGTTTATAGGGTTTGTAAATACATATTGTATGTATTAGCTGTTTTTCGCACGGTCAGCTTTATGTGGCTCTGTCACGTGTCAGCAATCCTAGCAACCTGTATGCTTTGATCTCCGATGGCTATAAGTCTAATATCGTGTATAGAGAAGCATTACTGTAGAGTGGATTTTTTTAAATGCTCAAACGCCGGTGATTATAATCCAAAAAAAAAAAACAAAAGATATAACCAAAAAATGCTATCCAAAGTTACTATTCCACGTGGAGGAAGTCGCGGGCACAGCTAGTATATTTAATACAACACTAGCCAGACACGTAGTTATTATACGGCCCATAATGCTATCGGATGGGCCATTTGCATGAACTTCAGCTATAAAAAAGTAACTACTTTTCTTAATCTAGATCGCATCAACGTTCACTTTGGACTTAACATCCTCCAGGTGTGACCTGCATGGGCTTCGGAGCGATGTACAATAGACGGCCAAACGGTTTAACATAGGATGACATCCTTTTGCGAGATAGTCATGTCCGCGAAGGAGGCGGAGGCGGATCTTATCCAGTAAGTTAGACCAAAATACGGGTACATGTGAAATTTGATTAAAATCGGTTCAGTAGTTTTGGAGTTTATTGGCAACATACATCGTGACACAAGATTTATATATATATATATATATATATATATATATATATATATATATATATATATATATATATATATATATATATATATATATATATTTAAAAATATTTAACATTCACATCACTATATTAAAATGGTAGGTTAGGAGATAAAAGTCATCATCGTGAAAGAAATGAATACTAATTGGGAGTACTAACTTTGTTAAAATAATCTTGACCATATCAAGCATCTAAATTAGAAATGAGATTTTTAAAGCATTTCTATTCAGTATATTTTAATAGCCGTCATTACTAAAATAAGTCATTACTAATGTTATATTATTATGCTTAAATTAAATAAGAACTCTAGTATCTATCTATCATTGTACTACAGAGTAGTAAAAGATGACAAAAATTCACATATGTTGCTAACTGTATTTTTTTACTTTGACTCCTGTTTTTTTTATGCCTATATTTTTGACTGGTATTTTTTTTTCTCCGAGCAGCGGCTAATTGATAATGTTGAATCCTGCGATCAGGGGCGGCTTGTTGTCAAAGGCGACAATCAACCCCAGATAGTTGGTAGTGCTCTAAGCCATGTGATATGATTAAAAAGAATACAAAATACCCCTTTAGGCTCCGTTTTTCAGTATGGCGGGTGATTATGTGTAAAATCTAAGTAGTCTTCGAAATTTTAAATATGGGCGTCAACGAAAATCACGCGTGACTGGTTTATGAGTGCTAAATAGTGTTAGCGGGATTTTCCACTTGGATGATAATAATTCTACATGTCAAGATGACAGCCTTGTTAAAATCATTATCAACAACTACTTCACTTTTTTTGTAATTTGGCATTACATCTAAAATCTGACAATATTGTAAATTACCAATTCTTACCTTTAATAATATATGTAAAGACTAATATTTAATTTTGTAGCCATTGCTTTATAAAAGTCGAGTTGAGTAATCAAAGATCGCGTGCTGCAAACAATCGTATTTGTCGACAGGTGCATCGCCCTGGGCTCAAAAAATGACTTTTTGCCGCTACTCAGTGGTGCTAACAAAGTAACAGTAGCCAAGCAGCGTTAAATCTTTATAGTCACGTAACCATCTTGCGCCTCATTTTTGGAGTCCCGTATCTGTTGGTATATTTTAGCAATCACATCCAGATTCTAAACAAGTACGCTTATTTGTTGATGGTTTCACACTCACAGACAATCGATGATCCTCTTTTTATTATTTCAAGGACTGCTCGTTTATATTAATAATAATAATAATAAAATTTTTATTTAAAAAATAGTTTTCTGATTTCTTTTTACATATTTGCCATTGCAATTACGAATAAATAGTGAAAATAAATCCTTCAAGTGTATATATATCATAAAAATAAGAAATAAACTATTGAAAACTAAAATCTCATAAATTAGTTCAAAATGACAACTCACGTCAAAATGAAAATATGCTTTCGAAGTGTTGTAAAATTTAATATGTATAAATAAAACAAGTCACATGAACAGACAAGATAGCCAGCCGTAATCGCGCACGCCTTCCACCTGCTGTACCCACTTCGCCAAGCTCCACCCGACCAACCTCTAACACAGAAGATTTGGCCAGAGGAATGTCGAGCCATAACAACGAGGATGGGACAGCGTCGTCTAACTCGTGTCGAAGACCTACGCGGGGACGTGGACGACCACCATCAGCACGCTTGGAGCCTGCGGGGAGCGCCCCGCGCCCGACTCCCGCTACTGGTGGTGTAGTGCGCCGCATGAGATGGACTAGGGAGATGAATGAGAGTGTCATGCGCGCGTACTTTGAGGCTACAAAGATGGAAACCTACCTCACGGCGTATCGTGATCGGATGCTGTCTCTGTTTCAGGTTCTTCACCCAAATACCACTGTCACGGCACAGCGCTTGTCGGATCAGGTGCGGGCCATTCAGCGGTTAAAACTGCTGGACGAACCTGTACTTGATCGTCTACGCACTGAAGTACGGAACAGTCTTAGGATAAATGAAAATGCACAATATCCAATTCTACAACATAGTGATGTTGTGATGGAAGTATCCTCAACATCACCATCTAATACGGATTTGGATATTCATAGGACTGATTCCGTAAGTAGCCAGGATTTAGAGCGTATGAAGAGGACTTTGGAGGAGGCAATTAAGGAGTATAAAGACATACCTACCCTAAATAGACCACAGCTACCTCGTCTACCCATACATAGACATAGTTTGTCTATTTTGGGTAATTTTAACCAGCTTTTAGAACCGTATATATTAACAAGTAAAGATCTGGATGAGACACATTCTATTTTGTACTGTGGGGCTGTCGCCGTGTGTCGTACTGTTGGTGTGAAATTTAATAATATTCCCCAATATGAAAAAAAAACATATGACAAACCAGCCTGGCAGTACAGAATAGAACGTAGAATTAATGCAACACGAACTCTAATAGCTAAACTAATTTGTTTTCGATCGGGAAATACTCGACCAAGGGTGATGCGTTTCGTGACTCAGGCATTTGCTGGAACCGATATTGGATCTAGTGACTATATGCTTAGAGTCACGGAGCGCATAGACTTCTTGAAACAGAGAGTCTATGCCTGGGCAAACCGGATTCGCAGGTATAAAGAACGCACAGAAAGATATTTCCTTAATTGTCGCTTCCAAAGAAACCAGAAAGGTGTGTATAGAGGCTGGGAACATTCGAAGGTATTAGTGGCTGACGGACAGTTGCCAAATAACGATGCAACGCTGGAATTCTGGCGTGGCATCTGGTCTGTTCCGGGAAGTCACACTGAGAACGAATGGAAAGGGGCTGTTGAACAGAGGTGTGAACTTATTCCAGAGATGGAACAAATCATAGTGGTTCCATCAGACGTAAGTTGTGCAATCCGTTCATGCCAAAACTGGAAAAGTCCTGGACCGGACGGCTTACACAACTTTTGGATCAAATGGTTTAAGATTTCGCACTCCTGTTTGGCAACTCAATTCCAAGATGCTATAAACTCGTGCTGCCTCCCATCCTTTATGACCACGGGGGTCACGCACCTTATACACAAATCTGGTAGTACCATGGATCCTAGAAATTATAGACCCATAACTTGCTTACCTACCATCTACAAGTTGCTTACATCCATTTTGAGAACAAAATTAATGAAACATCTCTTAGACAACAAAATTTTGGCTGATACTCAAAATGGATGTAGGCCGGGGTCCCGTGGTACGAAAGAGCTCCTCCTCGTAGATATGGCTATCAATAAACAAGTCCGTCGAAATAGAAAAAACCTCTGCACTGCTTGGGTTGATTATAAAAAGGCTTATGATTCAGTGCCGCATTCATGGCTTATGAGGGTGTTGGAGTTGTATAAAATTGATGCTACTCTACGCACCTTCCTAGGTTCGTGCATGCGACAGTGGGTCACAAGACTTAGCCTCCCAGGAAGAGGACGGTTTTTAGACGGACTATTAAGAATAGAGCGTGGGATTTTTCAAGGTGACAGCCTGAGCCCATTGTGGTTTTGCCTAGCATTGAACCCTTTGAGCGCACTGCTTGAGGATTCAAGACTAGGTTTTCAACTTCGCAGAGGGGGTGAAGTCATATCTCACCTACTATACATGGATGACCTCAAACTGTTCGCGTCAAAAAAAACGGACCTACTAGAACTATTAAAACTAACTGAAAGGTTCAGTAGTTCTATAGGAATGGAGTTCGGCGTGGACAAGTGTGCGGTTATGCATGTACAGCGGGGGCGAGTTGTCAATTCAAACGAATTACAACTCTCTGAAAATATGTCCTTCAGATCTCTCTCTGAAGGTGACACCTACAAATACCTTGGTATATCACAATCATTAGGTATCGATGACGTAGACATAAAACAGCTGGTAAAGGAGGAATTTTTTAGCCGCCTGAGAAAAGTGTTGAACTCCTTCCTCTCAGGTGGTAACAAGATTCGCGCCATTAACAGCTGGGTTATGCCATCGCTGACCTACTCCTTTGGTATACTAAGGTGGACTCAGACAGAGCTGGATGCCTTGGATCGAAGGGTTCGTTGCATGATGACTTCATATCGGATTCATCACCCACGATCATCGGTTATGAGATTGTATATCCCACGGAAGTGCGGAGGGCGAGGTCTGCTAAATGTCAAAAATCTGCACAACCGTGAGATATGCAAGCTCCGGGAATACTTTCTCAAAACCAACGTGGGGATGCATCGGGATATGAAGGCAGTAGACAAGGGACTCACCCCGCTCTCTCTTGCAAAAGAGAGCTGGAGCAGGCCTGAAGTAATGAGTACTGCTGAGCGTATGGATGTGTGGAAGAGCAAGGAGCTGCACGGTAGATTTTATCGAGCACTATATGGGCCCGATATAGATCTGCTGGCATCGGTGAACTGGCTTCGATTCGGTGACCTCTTTGGGGAAACCGAAGGTTTTGTCTGTGCAATTATGGACGAGGTTATTAAGACGAACAACTACCGGAGGTACATCCTAAAAGACGGCACGATCGACACGTGTAGAGCCTGTCACTGTCCTGGTGAGTCGATTAGGCATGTTACTTCTGGTTGTTCTCGTCTTGCTAACTCTGAGTATTTGCACAGACACAACTTAGTGGCCAGAATCATCCATCAGCAACTTGCCCTTCGATACAAGCTTATATCTTCAGAAGTGCCCTATTATAAATACACGCCTGAGTCAGTTCTTGATAGTGGCCATATCACGCTCTACTGGGATCGATCTATTATCACAGACAGGACTATTGTTGCCAATAAGCCTGATATTGTGATAATAGATCGATCTGCGAGACATACGATGATCATTGATATTAGTGTCCCACATGATGGTAACCTCGTGAAAGCAGAAACTGACAAGATTACAAAATATTTAGATCTCGCTCACGAGGTTGCCGCCATGTGGCACATGGAATCAACGAGCATCGTACCGATAGTGGTGTCAGTGAACGGGCTTATAGCGAAGAGCTTCGATAAACACCTAGAGAAGCTTTCGCTAGGTAAATGGGTGAAGGGTCGGATACAGAAGGCGGTTCTCATAAGCACGGCACGAATAGTGAGGAGATTCCTGTCTCTGGAGCCCTAACCACCGGTAGCTTGGGCCCTAGGCCTCGCTCCCAGCGACGGACAGTTTTTTATATTTTTTAATTTAATTTCTTTGTAAATATCGTTTTATAAAATAAATTATTTTTTTAATATTAATAAGTATTTTATAAAATGAAATGTAAATTATTTTGAAAAATGTAAATAACTAGAAAAGAAAATAAATAAAGAGGAATAATAATAAGTTTATTTGCAAAATATACAGTAATCCACATATAACAATTTTTACCCTGGCTTCTGAGCTAGACCAAAGTCTGTGTTACAGAAGCCAGTGCCCACAGTTGTTCAAATATTTTACAAAATTTACAAGTACAAAAATAATAATAATAATAATAAAATAAGAGTGCGTGTGCATATGTGTGTGTGTGTGTGTGTGTGTGAGTATGTCTATAAATGAGCTAATCTGATTGTATGTTAATATGTTATCTGTGAGTTCTATAAAGCTATCGTACCACAGTTTCAGTTTTGTGGTAGTCTAAAGTAAGTAGCCATTCAATTTAAATTTTGCCTCTCTGGTAGTTAGTGGATGAAAATTTAAAATTTTATTTATTTTGTTATAAAGTGATATACCCATGTAATGCTGCTGACGCCTAGCTAGGGATGTCCGATAAATAGGGAGATGACATACATTTGGAGTTGTCCGTTTATTATTGTAAGTAATCGCTACATAGGGAGTCCGTCTATGTTGTTTTAATATTATATGAAGTATGTACAGTTGTCGCACACTTAATACATTACATTTTGCATATAACAATTTTGTCGGATAACGAAAAGGACTGAATGTCATAGTTTTTAGCAGTGATCTTTGAGCTCTTTCAAGTTGGATCATGTAGGATTTGCATGCTCCTCCCCATACACTAATACAATAGCTTAGAACAGATCTCACCAGGGCAAAATACACATGTAGCAAGGTATCTAAATCAGCTGCGTGACGTAATTTCTTAAATACATATATAAGTTTTCGGGTACGAGTGACAAGGTACTCTATGTGCAAACGCCAATTCAATTTTTCATCCAAAATTACACCTAAGTATTTAATATGATTTACTTTATTTATTGTTATACAATTTAAGTCTGAACAAGACGTAGTATTTGAAACTAAGTTACATTTGTGTATTTTTAAATCGTAATCAAAGGGTTTAGATTTATTTGAAGTAAAGTTTATGTATTTTAAGACACTACGTTTATTTTCCTCACTTTGATGGTGTGAAACGAGCTTTCAGCTGAGGTATACTCACTGGACTATCATGATAATTTCTAAAAGGCCTTCAGCATATTGGTGATGTCCCGGGCCACGGAAACATCCATAGGAGACAGTAACGAGAAACAAGTAGCTGTTTTATACAAGAAAAATATAGTTGCTGTTAAGTAAACATAAAATAATAATAACTTAATTAGATTTAATTCGTTTCCAACAATCAATATTTCTCGATCTGGCACAAATAGCTCGTGCAATAAATTTAATTAGATAATTGGATCCCGTAATGGCTTTTAAATAGAAATTACAGTTTTTCAACAAAAAGTCGGTAACGGTCGTCGGCAGAATCTTAATCCGCTGAGAAACAATGGGCCATGTACCCAAAAAATGATCGAAAATAGCGTTGTGGTCACCGCAAGCTCAGACGAATTTCCGTCTAAAAATACATAATATTTTTTAAATTATGACTGTATATGTTTGGCTAGAATACGACTAGAATACTTGTGTTATAGGTAGTAGGCAACTGATTTATTACTTATATACTTTCATTCAACACTCAAATCGAGACGGGAATCGAATCCGTGAAGTCGCAAGTATTACGTCACAAAGGTCGTCCAGAGACAGAGACGACAAATTTTTTCCAAACATGAAAGTAAAATATATGAATAGACCTTTTTTGTTCTAGTGGATGGATATAAAAGGAGGAGAGACCAAAGAAAAGATGGATGGATTTTCTAAAAGATGATATGATATAAAAGGTGCGAATGTTGAGATAACGACTGATAAAGGAGAGTGGAAGGATATATGGACATAGTCTGGGATAAGGGCAGGAAGAAGACCCTTTTTGGTTTTTTCCGTGTAGTATTGTCTCTTCTGGCCTTTTAACATACAGAAGAAACGATATAGGGTGGTTACATTTTTAATAGTCGAGATAATACCACTACAAGATGCTATACACCATAAAGAGATGACAGTTAACCGTTGCCGTATATATTGAGAGTTGTCTATGCGCACTCGCTACCTACTTCACATCAACGTGAAACCTGCCACATGCGGCCAACGTCGCATCGCTTCATCGCCATCTTCACTTTACCGATTTGCTTATAACGAATTCAACCTATGTACCTGCTATTAAAATAAAGTTAAAAGTAAAAATTAAAAACATTCATTTATCGTACACCGAATGCTTGCCTCCTCTTCCCGACAAGAGTAATTTAACATTACTAATATAACATGTTTATCCATGCAGGGGCGGAGAACGAATACTGGCCTCTACAGCCTGGGTTGGCCTGTCGTAAAAGGCGACAAAACAACCCTAGCTACGTAGTAAGGCTTCAAGCCCGCCTGGATGGCGACCACCTTTGGTCTTAAGTATGTCGCCATAATAACCTTGTGTTGTGTTTCGGCATTAGTGACCCAAGTTCCTGTACCCTTATGGAAGAAAGAAAGAAAGAAAGAATTTTTTATTTAGGACATTAATTTAAATACATATGTAATAAATACAGTGGCTTCATATAAACTCGTACGTCCAAAACTGGACCTAGCTCAGCATGTGCTGATTTCTTAAAAGTTAAAATCAGCGCTGGTCTTCCGCTAGGTCCACGGAGTAATGCCATGGACAGACGAGAAACATTAACGTAAGTATATAACAATATCAATAAAAACAAAACAAAAATTACGCTTAAAGACACATAACCACACAAAAAATAACTATATACTGGTATACTTACAGAAACTATTGATTTTAACAACAAAAACAAGTGAAAGGGTAATTGTTTAAGTACAAAATATTTAAATTATAAGAACTTAAATTTAACAGTATAAGTATAACAAAACCAACAACAGCGTGTTCGCGATGCCACTTGGTTGCAAACACCCATAGACTGCTAACTGCTAAATTCTAAGCGGGCCGTCAGCCTGTCTGTTGATCTACAGCAATAAAAAAAATACACACATAGAACCTTCCTAATAAATTTTATATTATTTTTCATCTAGTACATGCTGTCAGCAGCGATTGAAGGTGGTAAACGAAAATTCTCGACGAATGACTTTAGATTACAGCCGAATTTACGGACCTTTATGCTAAGAGATGAAATGCATAAAAAGAATAATACAGCACAAAAAGTGATTAAGAAAAATATTAGATGTTGGTTAAAATGACGATGATATTTTTAGGGTGGGTTCCGTATTCATATCGAGACGAATATTTTTCACGAGCATTATTTGTTTAGGTGTTAGGTGTTTTGTTTGTTTTGCATAAGGTGTGTGGTGTCGCACCAGAATAGCACCACCCCATCTCCTCCCGTGGGTGTCGCAAGAGGCGACTAAGGGATACAAAGAACGGAGGATGGGCAGCAGCATCTTTCTGAGAGAGCATCACCAACCGCGAATACTGCGATCGCCAACCCGCCTGCCAAGCGTGGCGATTATGGCACAAACCCCCCAAAAATCATGACATCTTTGGGGGAGGCCTTTGTCCAGCAGTGGGCGTCTTTCAGCTGAAATGATGATGATGATGAATTATTTGTTTTAATGAGTTTTATAGGCTTCATCTGTGTCAATCTTAATATAATTTAGCCATAAAAGCGACTGCTTCTTGAGTGTTTTTGAATGCTGTAGGCTGCAGTACAGTGCGCCACTTCACTTATCTATTGTCCAAAATCAGAATATTTATTTCAATATAAAATGACAAATGTAACCTTTTGAATGTCAAACATTTACCACCATTTCAAAAGAACGCAACTAGTAAAAACTTCAAAATAAACTCTTGAGCAAACGCTTGTAATAGGAGATGCCAGAGTGAACAAATTATAATACAGTGGAATCTCTATAACTCGAATCTTGTTAAGTCGAAAAAAAATGCTATTCCCATCCACTAAGCCCCTAAATACTTGAAATCTCGTATTATTTAGACCTTTTAACTTGAACATAATATTATTTCCCTGCGTAGGCATTTTAGTATATATTTATACCAGATAATTCGAATTTCAAAAATCAGACTGTAAGTTGAAGTTAGTCAAACACAATGATGTCTTACTTGGAATTCCCCGAACTTGAAGCAATAAATTAGAAAATGAATGTCCGGTGCGTTTATTCTATTGTTTCTGCCTAGTACATGTGTATGAATTAATTTCTACCATAATGCAAAGAAGGGTTTCTAAGTCACAATGAAGAAACCTAAATTAATTTTTTCGATCATTACTTATTTGGCCGCTAACTATGTAGCAACAACATGAGTCTTATAAGGAAGCTAACAACTAACAGATTTTTTAAAATGTGTAATTATTTCCAATAAATATATACCTACCATAAAACTGAAACAGATTTTTTTGACTCCTTAAAAAATATACTCAAAAATCGTGCCTTCTTAAATCGAAACTTTAGCCATTAAATACTTTATACCTCGAACTTCTGTCGAAGTTTTTGGCATTTCCCTTGACATTCAAGGTAGCGAGATGCTACTGTATTAGATTTTTTTTTATAGCTAGAGTTCAGCAGACAGGCAGACGGCCCACCCTAGCAGGTGGTCACCGTCGCCTATGGACGTTTGCAGCACCAGAGGCAATACTAACGCGCTATATATATTAATAAGTATTTTTTATCGTTGTGGACCGCAGACAGGTTGACGGCCCATTTAATAACAAGTCCCTACCGTTACCTATGGATATATGCAAATATATACATATATCAGCCCTATCAAGCTAGGGAGGGACAGGCCGGCCCCGCTCGACCGTATTCTTACTCCACTCCTGCCCGGAGAAAAATGCTTGATTGCCCAAGTATCTCTAAATAGAATGAATCGATATCAAATCGCGACACTCGGTCGCGCCGCAGCAGAGGCGGAACGTGCGTGACTTTGCACGCGCATTAAATTGATCCGAGAAGCGCGTGGCTCCACAGTTCTCTGCAGAAATCGATTTTATCCCCTGAACAGCGATTAACGATTCTCGTAATTTGAAAAATGGCATCCATATTTATTTTAAAATTTAAACTTCCATTACTCTCATATTCCAACTAGTTTTCAGGAAAACTAATTGGAAATACTATCCGAATTTACAATATTTCCACTTTTATTTGATGGCCATTAACAGCGTTTTCGTTATACACATACCGAAGAATGAATTAATAATAGCATAAACACCGAAGACCATGAGAAATGTAGAGTAAAAAGCAAAAAGAATATGCTTTTTCTCTTTTATCCTGACAGTATATTAATTATAACTATGCAATGTAAATGTGACGTAGGTACTCGTCTTATTCGGGCGTATAACTTGAAGAGTGAACAGATAAACTGTTAAAATGTTGAGAATCTCTTTTTACATATATTTTCAGAGAGAAGAAGTAGGGATCAGGGTAGCTGGTGTAGTCTATCCACACTCCGCTTAATCTAAATAAGACATATATGAAAAATAGTGCAGAATTATATAGTTCAGAAATAAATATCTAAATTTAAATAATAATAAAATAAGACTGAAAAGATTGAAAACTGTATTTATTTAACGCTGTAGGACAGCAGACAGACTGACGGCTCGCTTAGAATTTAGCAGTTTCTGTCGCTTATGGGTGTTTGCAACGCCAGTGGCATTGCGAACGCGCTGTTGTCCCATACTGGTATAGGAACTTGGTTCACTAATGCCGGAACACAACACAAGGTTATTATGGCGAGTTTTGAGGCCCTACCACGTAGCTAGGGTGGGTTGTTTTGTCGCCTTTTACGACAGGCCGACCGCAGCCGGAGAGGTTAGTATTCTTTCTCTGCTCCTGCACGGATAAAAAGTAATAAGATAATATTAATAAAATTGAAAGTTTAGTACTATTTCTACTGCAAATACCAGAGATGAAAAAAGTCTTCCTAATTTTCTATTCCAGCCCACTACCATATAAATGAAATTTCAACGATTATGCCTCGAACAGATGAAGCGTCGAGCGACGTCGCTACATAAAAAAACAACAGAAACTCAACGTCTGTGTTGTTTTAGGCCACCGAAAATATTGGGCTCGGTAAGCGAAAAATAACAAAAGCATACGCGCAGGGGGAAGCCCCGTCTCGGTGCCGAAATGGAAAGGTGGTGAGGGTCACCTTTCAACAATTAAATATACTACAAAATATAATATTAGTACCTGTACAGAAGTAATATCACACAAAGACTAACTTAGAGGTCACGGGTTCGATTCCTACCATGCAATATACCGCTTAGACAGTTTTCCTAAACTAATACATCGCAATGATACCTATATTCCGAAATCACCGGTATTAGTATCTAAACTGCCGGTATGTTGTCACTCCCGCAGGGGAAAACTAAAGCCCACCAATGGAACTCATGGGTTGATATTAAAAATACCTGTTGTCCTGTTGTCAACTTAACTTGCATAAATTTCGGAGTATACCGAAATCTTTTTTTATGGTGGTTTGTATAACTGCTTATTCAAAAGTACTAATGCTCGTAAATTGCAAAATATTAAAGAGCCGTAAAAACTTTGGTAGTGCCCTTGCACTAAATTAAAATGAACAATACTACTAAATTAAACTGTAATTGGAAAGCTCATATCAACTAAATTTGCAAGAAGTTTATTAAATAGATTTGTATACGTTAAAGCAGTTACGAAGAATCTCAACCCAACAAACTGCACTGACAGCATATAATAGGATTGCCAACCGTCCTGTTTTCCCAGGATATGTCTCTTAGTTTTTGTGGTGTCCTGGGATGTCCTAGATAGTTTTTAAGTAGCATCCTGTTTTTAATATTCAAACACTTATTATTAAATAATATTTGTAACTGCATAACTTGTTATGCTCTCCGTGCAGAGGCGGAGTAAGAATAACCTCTGTGGCTGGGGTCGTAAAAGACGACATAACCACTCTGGCTACGTGGTAGGGTCACAAGCCCCTCTGGATGGCTATTTATCCTTGGTTTATAAGTATGCCGCCATAATAATCTTGTGTATGTCTATGGGACAGCAGCGTGTTCGCGGTGCCCCTAGGGGCACTAGCGTCTCAAGCATACATAGACGATAGTAACTGCTTACTATGAAGTGGTCTGCTGTTCCGAAACAAAAAAAAAACTAATTCTAAGTAAACCTACTTTGACTACGAATTAATAAAGTATTGCAACTCTATTACTGCGTCCTGTTTTTAAACTAAATTGTCCTGGTTTTTCCAACATCACATCTTAGTTTTTTTTTAATTTGGGGTTGGCAACCCTAGCATATTAAGATATAGCTTACTGATTTGGGGGAATTCTCCGGACATAAACAAAGCTTCTATAATCCAAAAGAAATGTATTAGAGGTCTGTGGGGTCCTTTTTAATCTTGTAAGCCTCTATTTAAGTGTCTAAATATCTTACTGTTTATATTTACCAAATTGGGTGATAAGTTGTACAAAATCAATATTTGTTTCGTCAATTTAAAAATTATATTAATTCCAGGGTCAAATATAGGAACCCTAGAAGGCTGCAAATATAGTTGAGTAAGAGAAATTGTCTTTGGATGACGATACATACGAGTATCTTCAACAAAATTCCCCTAAACAAATTTAAACACAGTTTTATTTAATTTATTAATGGAAGAAAAATTATATTCTGTAAAACAATTTTTAACTTGTCGAAAATTTTAAGGATATAACTTTACTTTTCATTACTTAAATAAAAATTAATATATTTATTTGCCTAGTTTTCAAGTATATGACTTTTTTATTTATTTAAAAGTATTTAAATATCTTTGTATGTTTTATTTTGACAAAATGAATTTCAATTGTAATTAGTAGTAGTCTATAGTAATTAACAGGATTATAAAATTGAATGCCATAAGTTGGCGAAATATTTAAATATATCCCCAAAAAGGGGTTAATATCAAGCAGGCGGCCGGTTGTAAAAACTAAGCCACAACTATTACAAGATGTAACATGTTGTGCCGACCCCATATAATATGGGATAAGGGCAGGAGGAAGAAGTTGGCGAAATATGTGATGCTTAATTTATTGTAATATCATATCCTGTATAGTTTACCGTGCTTCATGCAATAAATCATCATTTATTTATTTATAATCATTCCAATCCAAATAAATGATTATAACGATTCGACTCAATTAGTACTAACCAATAATTTGAATATTCTGAGTTGTCCCTAATTGTAATCTTAAATCCCCCAAAAATAATTAGCGTGTTATTTCAATGAGGGGTGTGTGTATTTTTATTCGCCAATTGTGAGTCTAGTCCTCATTTGGTGAATGTCGCTTCTGTCTCTACCCAGTACGGCGAATGGTATGGCGAACAAATGCTAGGGCTGACACTATCTAATAATATGTAGTTTATACAGTAACACGAATACACTACGCGGGCGGCAGCAGCAGCGCGACTATTAAGTAGACCGTCTGCCTATATATTGTTCTACGGCAATACAAATAGTTCTTCTTCTTCCTCCATGGGGCCAGCACAACTTATCTCTCCTTCCACTCTCCTCTGTTGGCCGTCATCTCAATATTCACACCCTTTTATGCCATATCATCTTTTACGCAATCCATCCATCTTTTTTTATCTACCTCTACTCTTGTATCCATCCATTCTCATTTTTATCATTTTCCTTGCTGTATGGCATTCTTCCCTGCGCATTGCATGGCCAAACTACGCAATAAAAATAGTTGTATTTGTTAATAAGTCACTTTGAACACTATCTTTTAGAAGGTCATATATTTGAAATGTGTATAAACTTGAATAAATATTATAAGTGAAACTTATTTTATGGAAAGTGTCTCTCAGTGTATATTATCGCTAATTTTAAATGATTCACCCGGTTCTAGAAAATATAGGAAGCTGACAGTCTTTAGATATCTTCTGGTGGACACAAGCCTCTATTGAAATACGCCACTGTGCCCAGTTTTTGTTATTCATCCAGCCCACGTAAGTAGAACAGATATATCTAAACATTTTTACTTATTTTTAAAATCGGGAAGCACGTTTCCATTGCTGTAAAAGAGACCGCCAATACTTTACTTAGATACTTTACTTTTTTTAGATGTTTGCGACACTAGAAGCACCGTTGCCGCTGCAGTCCGCGTAGTATATTCATGTTGCAGTATATACTACATATTATTAGATAGTGTCAGCCTTGGCAATTGTTCACCATACCGTACTGGGTAGAGATTGAAGCGACATTCACTAAATGAGGACTAGACTCACAATTGGTAATTTATTTCAGGCCGATACCACATGGCCAAAGAGTGAAAAACATATTTTTTGAAATAGTAATAAGTTGAGTATTATTATAAGTCTTTCTAAAAAATCGTGTTACCGGTTGTGGCAGCCCTACGTCTCTTACGAACGGCGGACTGCTGTTTTTTCATTTACGAATATTTTCCTTGGCGCACGATATTTTTTCAGTGTGTTTTCCCAGTTGTAAGATAAACTACACTCCATCAAATGTATATTTTTTAACATTTCATCCCTCCCGCTTCATCCTCCTCCTTTTTTTGCCCCGGAGATACTTAAATACTTGAACGCAATTTTCTTCTTTGTAATATAAGTTTATTGAGAAATATTTACAATAATTTGGAATACAATGTTGTTATGTTTTCTTAAATAATTGAAGATATGCTTCTTCTTCTTTATTATGAATATCTGCTAAATGTATTATTACTAAATTGTCATAGGGATAAAGTCCTGCGCATCTATGGCACCTTTCCGTAGCTGATCATTTTTCTGATAACAATGCAAAACTACAGGAAAAATATATACATATGTCGATTTTGACACTCTCTATGAATTAACAAACTAAATAACCTGTTTGTTGTCTTACAACTCTCAAAGGATATTTCTAGGGTAAGATAGCATAATCCTATTTTACGACTAATTGGCCTTTCCAGGCCTCGCTGAGCGTTTTCAAATAAGTGTTTCAATACTGCAGAGAACGCCTACCGTCACCTCACGATATATATTTTGTTGACATGTCGGTAACTTTGGTTCTCCGACGAATACCCTCATTTTTGGATCTTATCCCGAAGAGACTATAGCAAGTTCTATAGACTGAAGCACTTCTCTATGATCAGGTATTGTAACTGTAAAGTCAGACATGCACGCTGAAGTATAAAAGATGGTATCACCATCAGGCATCCATTAATATAACCAGATTTAATTGGGATAACTTATCAGTTACTCTTGACACCTAACCATGGTGTGACGAATGCACGTCCGCAACTGTTCGACCGAGACGTCACGGTGAAAATAACACCGATGCAATGGGCGGTGGACCATCGACAAGATTTAGATTGAAAACGACTTAAAATTAATTTATTAATTGAATATTCAGTAATTAGTGTACCGCTACAGTCCAAAAATAAAACACATATTATTTTTTTGTGATTCAGATATTTTTAGGGTAGAAACTGGGCATTGTTCTATTGCTAATCGCCCGCGCGGAGAGATATGCTTTAATATGTGCCTCAGACGCAAGCGAATTGGTGGTACCTAAGGGAGCTCCTTTGAATTCTGATAGGCCGCTAATAGCCGCTAATAGGAGTTTTGTTGCGA
Source organism: Malacosoma neustria (assembly GCA_963693495.1). Taxonomy (NCBI): domain Eukaryota; kingdom Metazoa; phylum Arthropoda; class Insecta; order Lepidoptera; family Lasiocampidae; genus Malacosoma; species Malacosoma neustria. Next base: position 18,304,178 of record OY856381.1, read on the forward strand.
ATAATTTTTTAAGTTAGCCAGTTAATCGACCTCATAACGATCAAATTAGCAGGTAAGGTAGGGTAAGTACCTACCTCTTACCTACCTAGGTAAGAAAGCTAAGGGATGAGCTTTTATGAAATGACGTACGATAGTAGACCCTGTCGGAACCAAACAAGTTGCCTTTAGTATGTAGCGTAAATCACAATATCGCACACAATAATCTAAACTTCCTAGACGTAACATCATACTTTCAGTTTACTTTGACGTGTAAACTGAAACTATGATGTAAATAAAATCCTTTAATTTTAACAAAACGTGCTGTACTGTTAAGTTAAAGTAAGTTAAAGTTACTACCGTGCAGCTACATTTGTTGGATAAAACTAGAATTCTAACATAAGCGTTGTCATAAGTTCTAAAGCGAAAGATAATCAAGACACAATCAGTATATATGTGGAATTGAAAATATTTTCATATAAATTCGTGGGTAACCTTATAAGAGTACGATGGGGCTGTAAATGCACAAAAACTTACATTCTTTTTGGACAGTTTATAATCCAGAATCACCATAAGATTTATACAACGACTAACAGATTTGATACTTATTAGATTTCGTGATCGCTAACTGACCATTTTTAACTCATCATCGTGTAATTGCTTGAATTTTGGAGCTCAGAGTTTATTATTCAGTACTGAAAAATAATGCACGTCGTTTACCCGTCTGCCTACAGGCAGACTTGTTACAGTAGTATATTTATTGTACCAATACTCGTATAATTACTTTTATTTATGTCTTATTCGTGGGATGATGACGCTGCGGAGTATCGGAGTAGTATCGGAGTCCTATCCGGCAAAGGCAGTGCTGCGCATAAATGTCACCTCCCAGACTGGGAGCTTCTCACTGAGTCAGGACCCGCGAGCTAGGGCGTCACGGTGTAAAAATTAAAATAATAATTAATAAAAAATAAAAATTTGTTTCATTAAATTTATAAATCTAAAGCAGATTTATAAATTTAATGAAACCCATATTTGACAAACCCATATTTTGTTATATTTTAACTCATATTGAATCTATTTAGAACTTCTCTATAAGTAGCAATCTGATATCATACGTAAATTAGATGAATGCCTTCCATCTGCCTTGTACGGAGGATGTTACAGGTTGCAAACGCAAGCAGGATCGTTTTTTATCTAACGTTTAAATAACTTATTATTATTAAAGTACTAGCTGTGCCCGCGACTCCGTCCGCGTGGAATATTGACCTTATCACTAAGGGGTATGAAAAATAGATGTTGGCCGATTCTCAGACCTACTCAATATGCTCACAAAATTTCATGAGAATCGGTCAATCCGTTTCGGAGGAGTACGGGAACGAACATTGTGACACGAGAATTTTATAATAAAGTATCAACTTTATGTTATTCTTGTAGCGTCCGGTTGAAAGATGGATAACGCACCTGTTCGCGCCGCGGGCTATCGGATGCGTTCGGCAATTTTCGAGACACTTCGTTTTTAACCCTTTTCCCTTGGTAAAAAATACGAAATAAACTTTAACTAAAACTTCTTAAGAACTAATCTTTATTGAAGATGCAAGGTTAACTACTTAAGTAAGCTGTAAGGGTGGATACGTGGGAAAATATCTTAATAGATAAAAATCTAATAACTTTAAGGAAGATAATTATTTGGATACATTCTTAAATAGATCATAACAGTAAACAGCTGGACGACTTACAATATTTTTTGTTAATGTTTATTAGTCCATCCCCTAATTTTAAGATTAAGTTAAAGGAAACATGTTATCATAATTAACTTGAATCAAAGGAAACAGTGTCTCTAACGTCATCATCAAGTTGCTACTCCTTCGAAAAGACTTCTTATGCACATTATTCAAGAATCTTATTTTCTTCTTTTTTTATTTATTTACTTATTGCTATAGGACAGCAGACAAGCCGCTTAGAATTCAGCTGTTACTGACGCCTCTGGGTGTTTGCAACGCCAGTGGCATTGCGAACACGCTGCTATCCCATGAGGGTACAAGAACATGGGTCACTAATGCCGGAACTCAATAGTAAGTTATTATGGCGGTATAATTTTTTTTATTGCTGTAGGACAGCAGACAGGCTGATGGTCCGCTTAGAATTCAGCTGTTACGGACACCTATGGGTGTTTGCAACGTCAGTGGCATTGCGAACACGCTGCTATCCCATGAGGGTACAGGAACTTGGGCCACTAATGCCGGAACACAACAGCAAGTTATTGTGGCGGCATACTTAAGACTAAAGGTGATCGCCATCCAGACGGCCTTGGCGCCCTACCACGTAGCTAGGGTGGGTTGTTTTGTCGCCTTTTACGACAGGCCGACCCCGGCCGCTGAGGTCAGTATTCTTTCTCCGCCCCTGCACGGATAGCTTCTTCGGCTTACAGTCCACAGCTGGACATAGGCTTCTTCCAAGGTACTACCTTGAGCCCGATCTTTAGCCGGATATATCCATTTCTTAGCAATTGCCTTTTGAAGACGCCGCCACTCAGAAAAGAACTCGTTTGCTCAAACTATACTAGGAGTGGTTGGCATCCAGACGGGTTTGGGGCCTTATCACCTAACAACTTTACTTATGTGATGCCTTAGAGAAATTCCAAGCGTGGCTCTCTCCATAACTCTTGCAACATTATAGATATCACATGGCGAAGTAATGAGGTGCACCTAACAAATTTAATTATATACTATAAAATATTTAAAAAATAGTCTGTTCTGTCCACTAATGGTCAGATTCGGACCAAACTTTCCTGGTCCGTTAACTCAGCCATTGTTCTGTCGATTTAATAAAACCTGTTTATTTAACATAAATGGGCCAAAAGGAATTTTTGACCTCTCTAGCAATGACAATGAAAGTTATATATTGTCATTCAAAATTAATGCTCAATACGGGATGTCCTTTTTTTGAACATAGTGAAATTACTTTTTTTTATTGGTATAGGACAGCAGACAAGCTGACTGCCCGGTTATAATTTAGCAGTTACCGTCGCCTATGGGTGTTTGCAACGCCAGTGGCATCGCGAACACGCTGCTGTCTCATAAGGGTACAGGAACTTGGTCACTAATGCCGGAACACAACACAAAGTTATTAAGACGGCATACTTAAGATCAAAGGTGGTCGCTATCTAGACTTACCAAAATATTATTAATAAAACAAGTTACTTACGCAAATGGTTGCATAGGAAATATATAAAATCATCTGCGTCATTCTTAAAACAAGTTACTGTCGACGGCAAGTGACAATTAAATATATATATAATAATACAATTTCCGATATATGAACCACTAAGAGCTATTAAATACTTATGAATACAAATTTCTATAAAATATTGCATTGATCTGGTCAGCAAAAAAATACGCCTTCCAGCCCCGTGAACTGCTAAATTTCGAATGCTAGGGCTATACGAGAAACATGCAACACAATCACGGAGAAGCTAGACCCATATGCTCCGCAGGGTTCCCAAGGAAGGTATAATTATTTATCGTATATATGTAAATCAGCATATTATAGAAACCAGGGAAACAAGCCACCCGGACTGTAAACGTAAGCGAAAGGAGATCGCTCCGTTCGAGCGGGCAGACTGGGGTGGTCTAGTGGTTATATTGTAGGAATCAATTTCGCTAGCACTAGATGGCGCCTGTGGCAATATTAGCCCCCGCTTCTTTTGTCTTTTGCTCGTATTTAGTAATAGCCTCAGAGGTCGTTGTAATCGTTATATATGGTGGTCGTTTTGATAGTATTCAGCACTTGGTTGTAATGGTTACATTCAAGTTAAGGAGTTTGTTTATGAGTCCTTGTAATTCGTACAAATCTGTTGTTATATCCATGTGACATTATATAATTTAATTATTCACATCATTCTGATTACTTTAATAAAAATGGTACAAATAATACTTAGTAATTTATTTCACTGTTAATATTGTATGTACTACATCACTGCCTAACGACCCTCAATATGACCAACGTGCGTCCCCTAATCAACTGTGCGAGCATAGGCGTAAAAATACTAACCCGAGCCGAGCCTTTCGTAAAAGGCGACAAAACAACTGGTAGGGCCTCAAGCCCATCTGGATGGCAACCACCCTTGTTCTACATGTATGTCGCCATAATAACCTTATGATATTTTTTTAATTGTGTAGAACAGGAGACAGGGTGACAGCCCGCTTAAAATTTAGCAGTTACCGTCACCTATAGGTGTTTGCAACGCCAGTGGCATCGCAAACACGCTGCTGTCCCATAAGGGTACAGGAACTTGGGTCACTAATGTCGGAACACAACACAAGGTTATTATGGCGGCATACTTAAGGCCAAAGGTGGTGGTCATCCAGACGGGCTTGAGGCCCTATCACGTAACTAGGTTGGGTTGTTTTGTCGCCTTTTACGACAGACCGACCCCGGCCACAGAGGTTAGTATTCTTTCTCCGCCCCTGTACGGATAAAAATATATAGTAGTGATATATCACAATGCCGGAATATATTCCGGCATTAGTGACCATACGGACAGCAGCATGTTTGCAGTGCTGCAGTTAACTGCTTATTAAGTAAGCCGTCAGCCTATCTGCTTATCCACAGCAATAAAAATCAACAAAAAAAGAAAACAGACTCTAACAAGACAATTATACACTAATATGGTACACAAGCTGATCTTTTACGGTCGTAGTAATTAATAGTTTACTATTTTCTGGATGTTAGAAGTAAAAGAATCTTTTCGAATATTTCCATAGTTTGCAATCCTTTCTATACGTTAAGCATCATTCGTTTAGTTTAGAAGCAGTGTGGTAGTGCGCCGATATTGTAGCAGGTATACAACGTGTAACCCTTTTAATTCAAATCCTTATTTTGAATGATAGATTGCCACAAAACCTTTAATTTCAAATTCCTTCCTTTTTTATAAGGGTGACTGACCTCTATTACGCTACACCAAAAAGGTCTAACCGGAAAAATTACAATAGAACCAACCTGTATCTTTGTAACCCTTTCTTTGGTTTTTTTTTGTTTAATTCTTTTTTTCTAATCGATCTTTTTCCTTTTTCTGGCCATTAGCTTTTTTACTCGTGCGGCGATCGTTGTTTTTTGTGGGTATCCCAAATTAATATAATGTTTTTTAAGCAGTGCCAGCGATAGTATCAAGACCGGTTCGGTTTCTGTGTGGGAAATGTTGTAATGAAAGTGTTTTTAGAATAGTTCCAGATTTTACTTTCGGTTTCATTTTGAATAATTTTACGCTGTGTGCTATTATACTATTTGCATATATCATTTTGATGTAGATTTTTCTTTTACAGTATCTATTCTGATCTCAAAAAAAATATAAATAAGTTTTTAAAAACACTACCAGACAGGCTTCCTTGCTTAGGAACTGCATATCACGGAGATGAATATGTTGCGGTGAATGTGTGGACTGACGTAGAAGGACCAAATTAGAAATTCTTGTATCTATAGCAGCATTCATATCCGTGACATTGCGTACAAATTGCAAGAGTTTCGCCTTTGCTGGTATGACCCAGTTTTACGGCATCGGGCTACTACACCAGTGGGATGTTATAGTCTTTTTTTTATAGCTAGATTTTAACAGACAGGCAAATGGCCCACCCTGGCATGTTTTCACCGTCGGCTATGAACGTTTGCAACACCAGAGGCATTACGGACGCGCTGCTGGCTACGAATAAATTATACAACGCCTTTTGAAGAAACTCATATCGTACCGCTGAGAAAATCTCAGCCGCAAGCGCATTCCAAATCCAAAATTCCAAGTCTGTTATTATTATTGTTAAGAATATTTCTGTCATAATCGTTTCTCAATCAAAAAGATCTTCGCCAGTTTCTTTGCATGGCGAACTAGAGAAAAATTTATACTAAAATACATGAGAGAAATAAAATATTAAAATAAATGAGGGTCCTTTACTTGAATTTGATTATAAAAAAATAGGTATATTATAACAAAACGGACCTTGTAAAAGCAGTTCGGCATAATGTAAAGTAAACATTTCGTTATCTACATAGAAAACATTTTTGTAAGCATTATCTATGAACGATGTAGAATATAAAATCAGCATCAATAGAGCGTGTCGAAGTAATTAACATTGATCAGCTCTTTCTTCTTCTCAACGCGTAAAATTATATTACAAGTGAAATAGTCTCGGTTACAAAGTTTCTTTATAGCTTGGGTCACGTTTGGTTTTTTCTCAGGGGTAAAGAGAGATGTGTCTGAATTTATTTATTACACATTCTGATATGTGACCCTCTGATTTTGAAAGGAAAAAGAACCCATTCTAACTTGTGGTTTAGGTGAAAAAAGGAAATAATCCATTTGCTATCTTTAATGACTTATGAATAATAATGCCAATTGTATTTACATTATTACTAATTAGGCCAATATTTTGACACATTAACATAAAATGGCGCGATGGTGTTATCTTTTAAAAGCAGAATAATACTAAAACTTTTTATTTTCTTGTAACCCATCTATATCTATAAAAATCTTGTGTCACGATGTATGTTGCCAATAAACTCCAAAACTACTGAACCGATTTCACATGTACCTGTATTTTGGTTTAACTTACTGGATAGGATAGTTATCATCTCAATTATCCGCTTATGTCGTGAATGTAAAGGAATAAAATGTACCAATTAATTGTTTCATAAGCAAGTGTTTATTTACTGTTTAGTTTTATGAAGTTCTCATAGATGGCGGTGTACGTTGATTCATCGATAAAATTCTTCAATATTGTTTGACATCTAGGTTGCAAATACACCCAATAGCGGAAGGGTTTTATTTCCTCAGTTGCGATTAGAGAAATAAAATATGGCGGTACGAAGTTCGCCGGGTCAGCTAGTATAATTTATATTTTTACGTCCACGGATAAAAACATTCTATATGACATTATATTATAATTTTATTCTTTAATACCATTAATTATATTATATTATTAATAATTTATTACACAGTAGCATTTTTTTCAGTTTGTGGTTTTGAAGTGGGCATAGTTTTAATGAACCTTAAATAACCTTTAAATAACCTGTTTTAATGAATTAATTACAGTGATATTGATACTTATTTACACAACAAATTTGTTTCATGTATCGCAGAATATCAGCCACATTTAAAGTCACACTATTAATATACTTCAGTGACTTTGAACGCTGATCCCGATATCCAAAGTTAAAGATTTCAAAGCAGTGAAATTTTATTAAAAATAAATAATAAAAGGTACGTGATAGAAATGAGAGTGAATGAATACAGAAGGAGGGGCTAAAGAATATTAAAAAAGATGGATTGAGTTGTGTTCCGGCATTAGTGACCCAAGTTCCTGTACTTTTATAGGACAGCAGCATGTTCGCGATGCCGCTGGCGTTGCAAACACCCATAAGCGACGGTAACTGCTAAATTCTAAACGGGCCGTCAGACTGTCTGCTGTCCTAAAGCAATAAAAAAAAGAAGATATTGTAACGGTGTATTTAGAAACCCCTGGTTGGCAACCAAATGGGCTTGTAGCCCTACCTAGATGGGGTTATTTTGCCGCCTTTTACGTCAGGCCCCTCCGGCCACAGAGGTCAGTATTTTTACGCCCCAGCACAGAGAAAACGACTTTGGAATTGCTTTGAAAGTAAAAATAAATTGTTAAAAATGTCAACCCACGAATTCCGCCTGAATTCTATAAATAAATAAATAAAATAAATCATATTGATACTGAGAGACTAGCCGTTTGTCATGAAACTGGTGTCATAAAAATTATTGCAATAGCCCAGCTGCAAAAACCTGATTGTGGCCAATTAATTTGCCCGGATAGTATAACTGTAGAATGTACAAGTTTTATTTTATTTTAAGTGCAAAGTACTGTTAAGAAGTTGTCAGTATTTTTCAATTGTGACAGTAGATTCTATACTAATCATAAACTCGTTGACACAATCATGAATAGTTTTGTTTAATAATTCATGGAATCTATACAGGTAGATACTACTTATTAAATATAGTTATATCCGTGCAGGGGCGGAAAAAGAATACTAACCTCTGCGGCCGGGGTCGGCCTGTCGTAAAAGGCGACAAAACAACCCACCCTTATTACGTAGTAGGGCCCCAAGCCCGTCTGGATGGCGACCACCTTTGGTCTTAAGTATGCCGCCATAATAACCTTGTGTTGTGTTCCGGCATTAGTGACCCAAGTTCCTGTACCCTTATGGGACAGCAGCGCGTTCGCGATGCCAATGGCGTTGCAAACACCCATATGCGAGGGTAACTGCTAAATTCTAAGCGGGCCGTCAGCCTGTCTGCAGTCCTACAGCAATAAAAAATAATAATACTTATTACATTTTACGTAACCTGTTGGAGTGAAATGCTAATTAATATAAAAAACTCGGAACTAAGTAAAAATTACCGTAGTCGAGTGCCAATAGTCGTCCACACCTGGACACAGGCCTCTACAAATTTGCACCATACATCTCTGTCATTTTATCTATGTGGGGGGTGTAAAAGGCAACAAAACAACCCCAGCTACATGGTTATACCCTTGTTCTATAAGTATGCTGCCATAATAACCTTGTGTTGTGTTCCGGCATTAGTGACCTGTACCCCTATTGGACAGCGGCGTGTTAGCGGTGTTCCTAACGTCATATATATCTACTAGCTGTGCCCGCGACTCCGTCCGCGTAGAATAGTGACTGGGCAGCATATTTTGTAGATTTAAAAAAACCTACAAAGTCCAGCCTAATCTGAACCCTATTTCATATGGTTGATGATATAAATCGGAGGACTAGTTAAATTTGTCATTTAAAATTTCCTAAACTGATAATTTTTAGCTAAAACTATTTTTTTTTTTCTAAAATAAAATTAGCCTAAGTTACTCCTTGTTACATCAACTATCTGCCAGTGAAAGTCCCGTCAAAATCGGTCCAGCAGTACGTCCGAATGCACTTAGTAAAAAGCGGCTATTTTAATATTACAAACAGACACTCCAATTTTATTTATTGCTATAGATGTATAGATAAGCGACTATAACTGCTTATTATTAAGTGGACTATCAGCCTGTCTGCTGCTCTTCAGCAATAAAAAAACATCCCGGTCCCGTCTTGGGCATTCTGTCATACTGGAGGATGTCCTACGTTTTCTGAGAAGCGGCCTCACTCCGGGCCTCGTGCGCTTTATCGGCCATGAGTACTTCAGCGTGCATAGTTTACGAGCTACGAGTATATCAGTTGTTTTGATTCTTCTACGGATGTCCACGTTTCGTATTTTGTCCATAAAATAGACACTCAGCATAGCCCGCTGAATACCTTGAAATTTCTGAACCATTCCCGCCGTCAGTGTTCACGTCTCGGCCCCATAAGTCACCACTGGCAGCACGCATTACTGACATTGACTTTCGTCCTCAAGTACTGGGAAATTGTCGATGAGAAGTAGTAAATAAATAATAAAAAATACTGTGCGTGTGTTAAAATTAAATATTCAATAGCATACTTGTCTTCAAATTATAAGCTTGATATGCGACTGGGATTAAACGCTCAGAAGAAAAAGAGAAACATTATAATTATAAAGTGCATTATTTTTTTTATTGCTGTAAGACAGCAGACAGGTTGACGACTCGCTTAGAATTTAGCAGTTACCGTCGTCTATGATGTTTACGACGCTAGAGGCACCGCAAACACACTGCTGTCCCATAAAGGTACAGGAACTTGGGTCACTAATGCCGAAACACAACACAAGGTTATTATGGCAACATACTTAAGACCAAAGGTGGTCGCCATCCAGACGGGCTTGGGGCCCTACCACGTAGCTAGCGTGTTTTCTCGCCTTTTACGACAGGCCGACTCCGGCCGTAGAGGTCTGTATTCTTTTTCCGCCCCTGCACGGATACAAATTCAATCAATATTATTCCTCCGCTCATGCACAGAAAAAAATTGGTTGATATTAATTATTATATTTTAAATATACCACTCCTATGGACATGTATATAATCAGTAATATTGCTAATAATATTCAAATGTTTGAAAGAAATGTCAAGAATGAATACAAAGGTGCTATATCACTACCGTCTACCGAATCCGATTGTCGGCGAAACATGTAACCTAACTTAGAATCGCGTTAATCAACACAGGCCTTTATCCACGAATCTCGCCAAAACGGCAGACGCAGTGCATAAATCTTTATTTAAATATATCCTTTTCTAATCAGTAATAATACAGCGTATGTTTTTAAATTTATTTGTGCTATTTTCGCTTTTATTTTACTGAAAATAGGGATTGATTCACTTTAAAGATTTATACAAGAAGTTGAGCTAATTAATGTCGTAAGTTTTTTAATTGTTTTATAAAATTCTGTCTTATTTCTAAATAATACAGTTTAAATTTGTTTCTGGTTAGCGAAAGGGTTTTTATAGTCAATAAATAAAGGAATATCGAAGTTGGCTGTGTCAACAACGCATTGCATTCTTGTGCATTTGTGTACGACGCGTGTGTGTAAACCGCGAGATTCGTGTAGATGTGTGGGTAGGACACAAATACTTATTGGTAAATGTTGACTTGAGAACAGAGGTCGAAGAGGACTGTGGAGAGGCTTGTATTGTTAGAAATTAGAAAGAGCTATTGTATTAATAACCATAGTGACGTGGCTACTAGAACATATCAAAAACCTATCTAATCTACATGTACTCATTTAACTTCTCTATTTCCCTACGAGGGGGCCATAACACAGGAGCACATTGTCTCTGGCTAATCTATTGTCATAGATACAGGATGTCTAAAACCTCGAGATGACCAATATCTGTCAAGTCGTGTACCGATAGTAATTATATGTGTGAATTATAATTCATTTAATACTTATAATAATATCCAAAGGGTAATAAACAAATGCATAAGGAGTTATTTAAAAGTAAAAACTGATAAAGTGAGGAAAGAGACTGCTGTGGTACAGAAATAAGAAAGAGAGAGGAGAACCAGAAGGATAAAAAAGCTGAAAATAAATGGACATAACAAACCTAATAAACTATCCATATAATGCGTAATGCATGAGCCACCGTGCACCCCTAAACCGACACTCGGGTGTGGTTTACTCAAGAAGAAACCAATAAAAGTGTCGCTTGTGGATATATTAGATAATTGACAACAAAATTTCGTGTCCTACTTTCAATGTGAAACGAGAAAAATAATTTAAATAAAAAGGATGTGACAGATTTTTTCCCAAAAATGGGTTAACGTCAGGCAGGCGGCCGGTTGTAAAAACTAAATCACAACTATTAGAAGATATAACATGTTGTGCTGACCCCATATAATGTGGAATAAGAGCAGGAGGAAGAAATAATGAAATTCTGTAAGGTACTATTAATTATTTAAAATATTATACCAATATGCATCATAAAACAAAAATGAGAGTCAGCATCGACTCCGCGTCATCCTAGTCTATGGCACTCTGACCTTGAGCTCGGCTGACCCGTTCCTGCGAATCGCCCTCTGCTGCAGCCCAACACTCATTCCGAGAAACTAACCCGTGGGTGGTTGTTGGTTCCACTACAACTCTCCATGCTTAATTAATAATATATCTGATTTGGAAATGGAAATTAAAAGGATTTGACATTTCAAAACATATCTTGACTTACGTCTAAAAGGGAAAAGAAGTGAATAGAGAGATACCATAAAGAGTCTGAGTAAAAGGTAAAGGTAAGGTAGTAAAAGGCGACAAAACAACCCCCCCTAACTACGTACGGGCCTCAAGCCCGTCTGGATGGCGACCATCTTTGGTCTTAAGTATGCAGCCATAATAACCTTGTGTTGTGTTCCGGCATTATCCGGCAAGACCTCGGGGCAGATCGCCTATGAGATGGACGGACCAAGTAAAGGCTGCAGTGGACGTCCCATTACACTTGTGCTCCCGAAAAGCAGCTGTCCGGGAGGAATGGAGACGGATTGTCAGGCGTGTGACTGAAAAATGATGACCACGACCGCTCTGACAAGAGCGCAACGAAAGAGAAGAAGAAGTGTTCCGGCATTAGTGAACCAAGTTCCTGTACCCTTAAGGGACAGCAGCGTGTCCGCGATACCATTGGCGTTACAAACATCTATAGGCGATGGTAACTGCTAAATTCTAAGTAGGCTGTCAGCCTGTATGCAGTCCTACAGCAATAAAAAAAATAATAATACCATGGATTGATAAAAATACTTCATTCAATAAATTTTGTTCATCACTCTTTAGCTCAATTTTGTAAATAACCTGACCTTCTTAGCTATTTTGCAACCTTTGTACATATATGTATAATACTTTAAAAAAAATATATGGCGTGTATTGTGTGTTTTTATTCCCGTCCTAAACTTTTTTTTTATAAAACCCGAAAGAGCAGTAGAAACTTCTTCTTCTGCCACATTCCATCTCTTTTTATTTTGTGTATTGGTTATTATTACCTTGGTATTTTGTGTTACCTTTTGTCATTTGATTATTAATGACTATTTTTACTGACTCAAAACTGTTCTTTTTTTACTGGCACAATTCACACAACGCCATCTAGTTCTAAAGTAAGTAGCATAACACTTGTGTTAAGGATAATAAACAACTTTTTTTTTAATAATATCGTTCCTCTAAACAGAAAACATTCAACAACATGATTAGACTCACTAAGATTGGTCTATCTTTCCGGGAAATTTTGATAAATTACAAATATTTATCCTACATCACACATACTTACGACCTCACAAACACAAACAAACGCATACAAATACAAACACACACAAAGCTTATCCATCAAATAATAATATACTACATATATACTTTTATTTTTGTAAATAAATACATATTATACATAAACGACCAGACGCAAGACGGGAATCGAACCCATGACCTCCGCTAGTATACCAAAGTGATTTAGCCGCTACGCTACGAAGGTCAAACCTGTTAGGTATGAAGAAGATGACAGGCGCTCGAAAAAAACATATCATAAACACAAAATAATAAAAAATAGCTATACAATTGCTCAAGAAACTAAATTGTCGAAAGGGCATCTACAGCAAAGGGCGTGCAGTTGGCGTCGCCCAGTCATCATCATCATATCATCATCCGGCATATCAATCTTCAAATTTATCTTAAATTAAATTAGAAGTACATTTTTTTATTGCTTTAGGACTGCAAACAGGCTGACGGCCTGCTTAGAATTTAGCAGTTACCGTCGCCTATGGGTGTTTGTAACGTCAGTGGCATCGCGAACACGCTGCTGTCCCATAAGGGTACAGGAACTTCGGTCACTAATGCCAGAACACAAGACAAGAATATTATGGCGGCATTTGGCCAGACGAGCTTAGGCTGAAGCAGCAGACCATGTAGCTAGGGTTATTTTGTCGCCTTTTACGACTGGCCGACTCTGGCCGCAGAGGTTAGTATTCTTTCTCCGCCCCTCCACGGATAAAACAAAAACATGTTAGTAATAATATAGAAACAAAATTAGCTTTAGTAAACGGATGTGTTGGGCTGTGTTTCATAACACACAGTTTTGATCCAATTTCCTAACGAATATTGGGCTGACCGCACCAAGACATTCGAGGTTCAAGTAAACCTCTTCAACCAGTTGATAAGCCAACAAATATCTAACACTGGCTTTTCATCTGGTTATTGGAAAGAGAGAAAGAAACAAGCAGTCGTTTAAATAAAAATATCAATTAACCTTCTAATTTTAAATATGCTATTCTCTGCTTTGCCAATTTAGGCAAATGTGACAATGATTGCTTATATCTTCTTTTTTTGATGATAGCATGGTACTCATTGTGCATTTGGCCAGTGTCACGTAAGAGCACGCTACTTAGAGTCTAAATTTTCCAAAATTATATAAATCAACATCCTTCAATTTTATTATATATGTATATCGAGTACACCTTACACACCTTCTTCACGTTGTGTAAGGTCGGCAAATAAGCCCTCTTTTAGCGATTCTTATCAGTCACGCCTTTTCTCGCCAAATCACCTTTTTTTGTAATCCTTGCACCTTTTTTTGGTCTACCTGGCCTTCTGTATATCAAACATAAATGTCTAGTTTACATCGAATTATATTCATAAATCAAACAAATGTATTTATTATTTTTATTGAACCATCTTAAATCAATAATAAATAATCATAAAAACAAAATCATCTGCTATGTTCACCGCAGCTTCGTGGACCGCGGTCGCGAGCCCTTCAAAATTAACCGGTTCCTGTTTTTCTATCCCTCTTACACACCCACATTTCCCCTCCCTCCATCCTTTTCCACCCTTCGGCCTTTTTTTTATCTCACTCTCACCGCTGGTAAAACTATAACTTTCCCTTTTCAAAGGACGAGCACTTTGAAATATTCTATCTCACTCATTCTATCTGGTCGGCTATATTTGTATCCTTGTTTTACAATCAGGATTTGGCCTTGAGACTGGATGCAGAGTCTGGTTATTTTTACTTTTTCTGAACGCGATGACTAAATGCGTTAAGAAGCTAGCAAGTCGGATTGTTGTTTTATGTTACGTGTTTTTGTTCACTGACTGAAAACAGTTTCTTTTGGGGTTTATTTTTAATTGTTTGCATATGAACTTTTCTTTGGTAATATTAATTTTAGTTACAGGCAAACAAAGTATTAATAAGCCGTAACAATGTACATACAATCCTTTAAAACAAATTCCTTCTGTAACGAATCTTTGCGTTTCTTTATGTATAATTAAATAAATATAATGATCATAATATATGGCTGCCATGTAGGTAAATGACTTTACGCCCACCCCAAAAGACTTTTGACTTTTTGAACCAATAAAAATGTATTTTAGTGGATCCCATGGTTTAGATTCACCATTAAGTCCGGTAGATGAAGTTGTGAGATGAAAAGGCACCATTTGCAGGACTGGTGCAATAGAAAATTTTAAAAAGTTATCCCAACAGAGGTTCGGAGATGGATACAGACAACAGGAAAAGCTTTGTTGTAATATTACAGATGCGGCATTTGTCAAACTAAAAAAATAAACCGACTGACGCTTTTCCCTTATTGTCTACTAGCTGACCCGGCAAAAGTTATGCTGCCATATAAATAAAAAAATTCGTTTATGTCCTTCTCCAAGATCTAATCCATCCCTATACCGAAATTCATCAAAATTGGTTCAGCGGTTTAGGCGTGAAAACGTAACAGACAGACAATTACTTTCATATTTATAATATTAGTTAGTATGGATTAATCAATAGAAGGAATATTCCATTTACGATACTTTTAGAATTATATCTTCTCGAAGGACCATTCTAGTATTTTTTACTTTTATAAAATACTATAAACCTATTCGAGCCTATAAACAATTTGAGTACATGTTACTTGGCTATACCTAAACGAATTAATCTTGTCTTGGTTAAATAGATGCTCCCTGCCAGCATGCAGCGGACAGAGAGGACAGTAGCAGGTAAGCAGCTAAACTGCTTGCTTTCCAAGCAGCGACAGCTCTTGTAACACTTAGCAATTGGTCCGATTTAAAATAAAGAAGATGCACTGAGTGCATGTATTTGTATTGCTGTAGAACGGCATATAGACTGACGGCCCACTTAGCAGTTAGCAATTACCGTCGCCTAGGGGTTTGCGACACCAGGGACACCGCTAGCACGCTGCCGTCCACGTTAGTCGCATATTTGAGATAAGTTGTCTACACAGGGTTAGAGCCTTATAACCTATGGTTGTTTTTCTTATTCTGCCCCTGCTCGGAAATTTTTTTTAAATCAAGTAATTTAAATTAAAAATAGACATTCAACATTGTTTTCAAGTTTTAACTACTGAATTAACACAAGAGCATAAAATATTTTCCTCGTTTCGCAAATATGCGAAGTGGTCGGCAGCACCTTATTGACTCACGCACAAGTTCAATGTTTTATGGTTCAATAACCTATTTCTCGATTATCTCGACCCTTTACTATAGAACCTTGGTATTATGCCATCAGGTTTTTCAACTTCTGCAATCACTCTTTATTAAAATATTTTTTTAGGTTTCAAGGATTATGAGTGTAGAAACCGATTCTGATTTTATCAGTAAAATTTTAATATGGACTCGGTACCCGGCAAACGTTGTTCTGCCATTTGAATTAAAAAAAGTAGCCTATGTCCTTCTCCAAGGTCCAATCTATGATTACACCGAAATTCGTCAAAATTGGTTCAGTGGATTAGGCGTGAAAGCGTAACAAACAAACAAACAAACTCACTTTCGAATTTCTAATATTAATCAAGATTAGGATATAATGTATGCAACTTATAAAGTTTATAGGTAAAAGGAAAGGAAAATGAACACCATTTTTTATTGCTGTAGGACAGCAGACAGGCTGACAGCCTACTTAGAATTTAGCAGTTACCATCGCCTATGGGTGTTTGCAGCGCCATAGCGGTTACGCTGCTGTCCCATAAGGAACTTGGGTCACTAATACCGGAACACAACTCAAGGTTATTATGGCGGTATACTTAAGACCAAAGGCGGTCGTCATCCAGACGGGCTTGGGGCCCTACCACGTAGCTAGGGTGGGTTGTTTTGTCACCTTTTACGACAGGCCGACCCCGGCCTTGGAGGTTTAGTATTCTTTCTCCGCCCCTGCACGGATAGAAAATTTGCTGAGAACACATAAATTATTCTTAATGGATCGGGATTATTGGCAAAATAAGTCGGAAGATCTTACTTGTTGATTAAAGTTATTAAAAAAACTATTTAAGAAAAGTCTATTTAGATATTAAATGAATTTTTTTACAACATCCATACTAATGTTATAAATATGAAAGTAGCTCTCTATCTGTTACGTTTTCACGCTTAAGCCGCTGAACCAATTTTGATGAATTTCAGCATGGAGATAGATTAAAACTTAGAAAAATATATGGCAGAAATAAAAATGGCGACATTTTGTGACCTAATTTAAAATTAACACAGATTGTTGCCTTAAGACAGTTTCAGTAAATTACCTGATTTTCATCTTGATTGCAAATAAGTGGTCTAAATGATTGATATATTCACGTAGATTGCATGTAATAAGTTTGAGCTGAAGTTGCAAATTCAAATAATAAAAATAAGGTAAGGATTACCTGTTACAAACCTAAAATAATAATATTCCATAAATATCTGTGACTAACTTTGTGATCATCCGGGCTTATGGATGAAGCTTGTGGATGCAGTGTTCAAGATAGACATGCCAAATTATTAGTGCTGTTAACATATGTAAATTATATCATTATAAACACCTAATGGTGTTTAGATTTCTTTTAACTAACTATGCATCCCAACTACTTCCGAAGCTTTATGAGATCGTGGTACGTTGCTGAATAGTAAGTAACTATTTTCCTACTGGCTTTATTTCACATTATATGTGGTCGGTACAATATGTTCTCTTCTTCTACTCTCTTCTGCTACCCGTTATTTCAGCATTCACACATTTTTTATCGTTCGTGACCTACTCTTCCTTCTGTATCGATCCGATTTTATTTCTATGGCTATGTCGAGAGAATGAATGAAGAACGATTGACGAAAAAAGTGTATAAGGCGAGTGAGAATGGAAGTGTTGGAAGGGGTATACCTAGGCGGACTTTTCGAGACCAGATCAGGGACGTCTTGAAAAAAGGTCAGGTCAAGAGTACCCTAAACCGAAGAGCATGTATGAAGGCAATAAAGAAAGTGGACGAAGCGAAACAAGTATGTAAGAATCGTAGCAAGTGAAAAGAAGTGGTCTCTGCCTACTCCTACGGGAAAGAGGCGTGATTATATTTATGTATATATGTATCTTATCTGGTTATATTTTTCTTTTCACACGGAACTTTTCTTTTTGCGTTATATCATTACTGAGTCTAAGAGATTTTAGATAAATGAATGTGATAAAAATAACTGGAATGGATGTAATTAAAATCGTTACCACTATTGTGTTGGCAAGAACACAGATCTCAATACCTCGAAGACCATCCCAGAAGTAACTGGACAGAGTTCCCTTTAATTATTATACATATTATTATATGATTACCACCTACTGCTGGTAAAGGTCTTGCTACGTGGTAGGGCCCCAAGCCCGTCTGGATGGGGACCACCTTTGGTCTTAAGTATGCCGCTATAATAACCTTGTGTTGTGTTCCAGCATTAGTGACCTAAGTTCCTGTACCCTTATGGGACAGCAGCGTGTTCGCGATACCACTAGCGTTGCACCCATAGGCGACGGTAACTCCTACAAGAATAAAAAAAGGGAAACATCGAAATTTTTCATAACACACGCACAGAAAATGCAGTTCTGTGTAGTACGCTAATTCGCTCTCAATTAGTAGGACGTTATGGCCTATTATTACATATAAACATTATTCCTATTGCATGTTAGCAATCTTTACATTTCTAAAATGTGTTTTCCTTTCTATTTATTTTCTGTTGCCTCTAAATTCATTAATAATACACTCATAAAGAAAAATATGCTTTTAAAAATTAATTGAAAATAATTGACAGCATTTTCATTCTTAAAATTAAAAACAAACAAACATGCGGCACAGAAAAGAAAGTTAAGAAAACACTGTTATTGAAAAAGTAACAAAACCAAGTTCGTCGACCGCAATAATTGCTTATTACAAAATTCATTCGTAAAGACAAAACAAACAAGATGGCGACCTTGCCAGTGAAAAACCAAAACAACGGAACGCTCCTGACCTACATACGATACATACGATAAAAAACGAAATAACGAATAATAATAATAATAAAAAAGGAAGAAAACACAAGAAGAAAAATAAGAATAATTCAGCAGCGATTACCGTAAGCGTCGTTCCTTCGTACGGCCGTACGTTTATTTAGGGCTGTCCAGAATCCAGGTTCCGGTTCCCTACTTATAATTCATTAAATTCAAATAAATTGGACACCGTTTCTTTTATTTTAGAAGTAGCTTTATGTCTAATAGATAATAACAGGAAAAATTCTTCTATCATACAAAAACGATTATTAATTCGTTTAATTTTAAACTGAAATCAAGTATGTACATTGTCTTCACTAATTTTGTTTGCTTTGGAATTATTTTTTTACAGTGTAATTGTAAGAAGTGTTGATGATTGTAAATTAATTGGCCAACAGCACTATGCGGCCACGAATGGTGAGGCCGACATAACCACGTCTGCTTCCCAAGGGCTGAGGACCGCTCTTAGGACGTAGCGGCCGAACAAAAATTTTGCACGTCAAATTGTTTCAATTTATTTCCGTAGTACGTTTTGTAAAGAGGTATGAAAAAGTAGATGCTATATAAATGGTTATTTTTATTAAAAGATCGATGGACGTCTCGCACTCCAAGTCCGGAAGATCCTTTGTCGACTGTAAAAAGAAGGGCCCTACTATTCTTGTAGAACAGAACCACACAAGTCGAAATCAAATTAATGTTACATGTCACGCCATTGTCGCATACAAAATTTAAAAAATATTTAACATTACAAAAATACTTGTTTCTTTAGCATCAATCTAAACTAAGCATAAACCTTTTGTTTACTTTAAAATCTTGATATTAAGCTGACATTCCGAGGCTGTATTTTTACTAGTGGAGATAATCGATCAGTTCCATTGTTTTATTTGTAAATTTAAAAAAATTATAGTTTTGGGAACCCAAAGATTTTTTATTGCTGTGTGACAGCAGACAGGCTGACGTCCCGCTTAGAATTTAGCAGTTACCATCACCTATGGGTGTTTGCAATGCTAGCGGCATCGCGAACACGCTGCTGTCCCATAAGGGTACAGGAACTTGGGTCACTGATGCCGGAACACAACACAAGGTTATTATGGCAGCATACTTGACCAAAGGTGGTCGCCATCCAGACGGGCTTGGTGCCCTACCACGTAGCTAAGGTGGGTTGTTTTGTCGCTTTTCACGACAGGCCGACCCCGGCCGCAGAGGTTAGTATTCTTTCTCCGCCTCTGCACGGATAAATAAAGCTAAAGATATATAATATATTTCATTTTCGTTGTTAAATACTTATAACGTTTCTGGAACAACCCTATACGAATGCGTTTTTCATTCACGCGCGAACGGAATAGTTCTCTTTTTAAAGATGGTTCGTGCCGCAAGCTCCCTCTGCCTTTTCTTTCTTTTATTCTACCATCATGTTACCTTTTCGTTTATTTCCTTATCGTTTTCTTTTTAAATCTTCACGAATATGGTTCGAGTGATGATCGTTTGGGTGGCAATCGCTTAAAATAATGCTACAGTTTGGTGGATTTTATTGATTAATTTTGGGGCAGTCAATTATAACTCGGATATAATATAATGTTCAAATGTGGTTTCGAATTGAAACATGTAAATATCATTAAGTTTTAAATAAAATTATTATATTTATATCATAAATGAAATGGAATATACAATACATAAATTAAAAAATATCAATAACTTAAGTACAATTAAAATTAAGTATTGCATATAAAAACGAATAACGCATATCTCACGAAATATTTATACTACGAGTATTATAATCATGTCATTCCGGTTGTAAGTTTAAAATAAAATTTATTAATCTTCAGCTCATATATCATATAGAAACCAAATAAATAGTAAAATATATATATTTTTTGATACTAGTTAACTATACTTAACCATGTATTTATAATATTTTATCAAATATTTATAGAAAATACAGCGCCCCTAGCGGTAAAAGGAAGATTTAATTTTGAACAAAAATACAATATAGTAGCAGATCATAAATAGTTGTATAGTTGTTACAGATTTTTCCCTAAAGCTGGGATTTGTCTTGAATTATATCCAGGAGCAGAAAACGTACCTACTAATGGTACTGGCAACCCAGCGCCATCTTTTGCTCCCATTCATGCGGCCCATCTCTACTTTTTGTATGGATTAATTTCACAGTCGATCGCAGTCACGCGGTATGTAACTTTTTGTCTTTGGGTGATTGTAAACCAGTTTGAATGACGTGATTGCTTTATTAGCAGGTGATTGGAATAAACATTACTGATGTAAATATATTTTTTCTATTCTTCTATACTTTTAAAACGTGCAGCGATGGACTAAGAATATTAATCCCTGCGGCCGGGATCAGCCTGTCGTAAAAAGCGACAAAACAACCCACCCTAGTTATGTGGTAGGGCCTAAGCTCGTCTGGATGGCAACCGCCTTTGGTCTTAAGTATGTCGCCATAATAATAATGTCGCCTTGTCTTGTGGTCCGGCATTAGTGACCCTGATTCCAATACCCTTAAACAGGACTGTTAGCCTATCTGCTGTTCCTTAGCAATAAAAAAATCACACTATCAAGTTTCAAGTGCTTACAAGAAATCGAAATACTTAATTTTCTCCAGTAGTACTTAGATGACTATAACTATAAAATCTTATTTCGGGTTCCGGATCCATGTAATGGTGTCTATCTACCGGTCAACAAGGTCTATCTTATATCTTTCCGCCTTTATCCCACATTATATGGGGTCGGCACATATCCTCTCCTTCCAATCTCCAATGCTAACCGTCATCTCTAAATTCACAACTTTTTTCGTCACCTTCAAAGCTTGTATCTTAGAATACAACAAACTTATCTTACGAACCCATATTGTGTTTCTACACAAATTAATGACGCCCGCGCTCAATACGAACAAGCGATGCTTGTTACTTGATTGTTTTAATAATTTTTAAGTTTTGGTTACTTTTTAGTAACCAAAACGTTTTCGTTTTACACGTAACAATAATATTATTTATTTTAAATTTTTTATATTTAATTAAGTACTTCATTTTTGAATTACTTCTTTTCATTGCTGTGGGGCAGGAGACAGGCTGAAGGTCTACATACAATAGTTAAATGTTTGCGACGTCAGGAGCACCGCTAACACGCGGCCGTCCGCATACTGGAGAACCTGGAAACCAGGGGTGGTTGCCATCCAGATGGGCTTGGAGTCCTAGCTAGAGTTGTTTAGTCGTCTTTTATGATAAGTCGACCCCGTCCACAGGGTCAACATTCTTTCTCCGCCCCAGCACGGAAGAGAACTTACAAACACAAAGTTTTAACTTATATTGTTTTATAGAAGTAAATACGTTTAAACCGCAATTTAAGTCGGACTTTACAGCCTTAATAATAAAATAAATTATGTACATATTGCCATCTTATAATAAAAATATCTATTCAACTAAAATCAGATGCGAAACTAAAGGAAACACGTAGGGAGAAAGTAAGAATCTATCGCCGTGGCCAATAACACCGTGGTTACAAATTTCTTTTCAACTCCTCGGTCGGCGTCTCGTTGCCTTTTTATCACTTTTTTGTTGTTTTTCTCTCTTTGCGACCGTCCATTCCAATTTAACACTTGTCGCGCGACGAGATCGCGTGGCGACTCACTACAATACGTTTTATTGTTGTTGGCCAGTTTTGTAAACAATTGCTAGATTGCCAATTTGTTTACAAAACCGACCAATTCCTATAATTTCTATATTTTGTGCTATGTTACAAAACAATTTCCATACATATTTAAATTTGTTATAACTTGTGAAAATGTTATTTTAATATATGAATATTGTCAGCAAATATAAGTACTGAATATATTACATACTTTTTATGCAAATCTTAGGCAACTTATCCATATATTTCTACTTTATTACCATACTTAATTAAATATATGTATCGCTCTGTAGCGATAAGGCCGCCCATTGTAAGTCAAGTACATATTGATTGTGTAAATAAGCTTCATTGTTTTTGTAAGATTGGTTTACAATAAAGTGTTAGCTATCTATCTATATTTACATTATATTTCATATTAATGTATTAAATTGTTGTTCTCGGATCCGTCATTAAGATAATTATTTTACTATATACAACTCTATCTATAAATAACCAATACAGAAATGTAAAGCACATTTTTAAAATTATTTTAATTGTACTTATATTTTTTTGCTTGACATTTTATAAAATCAAATTTATTTCAGTTACATTATATTATACCAGATAAAATAACTTTTAAAATGTAGTTTTACTGTTCTAATATATCTTTAAATTCCTGCTCTAGGTGAAAACTATATAAGACATAACATACACTTAGAACAAAATAATCTATTTGCATGATAATAAATCTATAATTTGTCCTCTGTGGAGGTGGAATGCACCAACACGACCGTTTCAGGTCACATGTATAACCCTTGAGCTAGTCATGTTATCGTATGCAATAAAAAGGAATATATAATATAATAATTGTAACATAATTTATATTCACGTTAAATTGAAAACAGATTATAGAAAATACCAATAGCAATGGGATAGAGTGTACAAAAGACGAATAAAAACTTTTTGTGCTAAAGAATGCTAGTAAAAAAGCGAAGTAATGGCGCTGGTCTCGGTACCGTTAGTTTAGTGGTCCGCGATTTTCCATTGTCACAGGTTCGATTCCTCATCGCGTAAAAAGATTGCAGATACGTGGCCAATTATTTGGCATTTGATGGAGGTGATGGCATCACGAGTGTTATGATATTGGATGTGTATTATGATATTTTATATTGGCCTGGAATTTAATAAAAAAATAATGATAGTTGGGTATATAACAGTACTTGTTTACTATGAGTACACTCATCTAATAAGGTAGGAGTAACCAAGACCACGATGTGAGCCGTCTGTGAGTTTCGCCGAATGGTTCAATGCTGAGCTTAGAGTTTGGGGCACACTGAATATATCAACTTAAAGTATAAAGTCATAAGTATTGTCTCCGAGTATTGCCAAGTTGTATAATACTCGGAGACCAGCCTAGAGGAGATGGCATGCACAGCTAAGACAATTCTCGTCTAAATTGCATATTGAACATAAATACCATGTATCTATGATAAAGGACAACATCGTGAGGACCTATGTACTGAATCCATCTTAGTCAAGCGTGGCGGGTATAGTCCGGAGCGAGTCACCGTCTGCCGTCTATCTACTCAACCCAAAAGGTAAAAACCCCGGTGGCCTTCCTTTCTTGTACGTGATCGTGTAAAAGGTTTTATTCATTCGTCGCCTTTCTCGACTCCCCAAGTAGTGGGGAAGCCCTATTCTTATTTCTAGTCAAGGACATATTACATATATGATCATATATATATATATATATATATATATATATATATATATATATATATATATATATATATATATATATATATATATATATATATATATATATATATATATACCTAGTCAGGTCATAAGTATTGTCACACAGTAAAAACTTTTCTTTTAGAATGCTGGCCACAAAAAAGTTTATTGAATTAGAATTTCGAATTGTTCATGAAAATAAAAATGTATAACTTTTAGAATTTTACTCATTTTTAAATGTGGAGTGGACGCTTAAAGAAGACCGTGTTGCAGTTATTGCGTTGCATCGTTGCGGTTACGCGCCAATTCAAATTTTTAACATACTGAAAAATTTGAATATTACCAAAAGATTCGTTTTATCGTACCATCAAACGATACAATGAAGACTCTAGTGTAGATGACAGGTCAAGAAGTGGTCGCCTTCGGTCTGTTAGGACTCCAGCAGTGATAAAAGCTGTGAAGGCACGAATTCAAAGAAATCCCAAACGTAAGCAGAAACTGTTGGCCCTTCAGATGGGGTTAAGCAGAACCACGGTGAAAATGGTGTTAAATGAAGACTTAGGGCTTCGGGCATATCGAAGAAAAACAGGACATCGTTTGAATGCTCGTCTAATGGACCTGAGACTGAAGAGATGCCGCGCTTTGTTGAAGCGGTACGCGGGAAAAAAATATCGGGAAATTCTTTTTTCGGATGAAAAAATGTTTACCGTAGAAGAGAGCTACAACAAACAAAATGATAAGGTGTACGCACACAGTAGTGAAGAAGCGAGCAACCGTATTCCGCGTGTCCAACGAGGTCATTTTCCATCCTCGCTCATGGTATGGTTGGGAGTTTCTTATTGGGGCTTAACAGAGGTACATTTTTGTGAGAAAGGTGTAAAAACGAATGCTGTTGTGTATCAAAATACAGTCCTGACGAACCTTGTGGAACCTGTTTCTCATACCATGTTCAATAACAGGCACTGGGTATTCCAACAAGATTCGGCGCCAGCTCATAGAGCGAAGAGCACACAAGACTGGCTGGCGGCGCGTGAAATCGACTTCATCCGGCACGAAGACTGGCCCTCCTCCAGTCCAGATTTGAATCCGTTAGATTACAAGATATGGCAACACTTGGAGGAAAAGGCGTGCTCAAAGCCTCATCCCAATTTGGAGTCACTCAAGACATCCTTGATTAAGGCAGCCGCCGATATTGACATGGACCTCGTTCGTGCTGCGATAGACAACTGGCCGCGCAGATTGAAGGCTTGTATTCAAAATCACGGAGGTCATTTTGAGTAAACTTTAATGTCATAAGAATCTATGTTTTGTTAAGTTCATTTTGGTATATGAATGGTTACATAATTAATAAACTTGTTACAATTATTTTACATTAAACATGTGACAGAATTTATGACCTGACTAGGTATATATATATATATATATATATATGATTATCACAAGATAATTAAGCTAATTAAGCAGAAATATAATTAAGCAGAAATAAAGACCTCAAATAAAATATTAAATAATATTATTTGAAAAAAAAAACATTTCAAAAGTAACCCTTTCATTACTGACATGGTTTTGGTATTAATGTGATGAATACAATTTTATTATGATGATTATTTTTGCTATTATTTCAGTACAACATTATTTTATGTAATCTGTTGATATGATCACCTCTAATGCAATAGTGATGGACTAAAACAACACCAATGTGAGTCATACAAGTTTGTTGTTGTTGTTGTCGTCAGTTGTATTTTTTTTATTGCTAAGGAACAACAGACGGTAAAGATGAGGCGTATTTACAGTACCAGGTTTTCACTTCGAAGTACGGCGCCTTGGTACGAGCAAAAAATACTTGCAAGTATGAAAGTACTGCACATGAAAATACTGCATAGGAAAATGATTCATATCTTATTAGGAATAAAAAACACAATCGGATTTGTGGATAAAAAAATACTTTGAAGTATTTTTTTTTATTTATACCATTTTGCTCCCTATGCATCATGGAATACGGGTTGAATTCCTATGCAAGTATTTTCAAATTTGAACACCACGGCGTCTCAAGCAGTACGTAAGGCTCGGCGCGTTGAGTTTCAAGTATTTTTAAAACCTGGTTTTTGACCCTGGTATTTTTCCGTACTCATACTTAGAAGCCCTGGTATTCAATTTTGCAAGTATGTCTCATCGCTAAACAGACGGTCTGTCTACTCACCTAACAGTAAGCTATGGAGGAAGAGGAAGTTTGTTTGCGACCCTAGAGGCATCGCAAACAAGTTGCTATTTTTTCTATTTACAGGAACATGTTTTTTATATCGAAGGGGACAGCGCGTACGCAGTCCCCACTACCAAAAATTACGCGCCCGAGTTATCCACATTAGGGATAATCGCAGGGGTCAACCCATCCGCAGTGCAATGGACAGGCCTCGCCCTGGGGGAACCGCCTTCTTGATCACGGTTTCCCCTACGCCAGGTAAGTATGCTTTAGCGAATACACTGCAGCGTAGTCTATAAACGCCATTTGGTAACGTCAGCGCGATGTAGGAAAACGATGAAAAGGTACAGCGCCATCTGTTTTTCTTTTGGGAAATCTAATCTACTATATTTTTATAATATTAATGCTGATTTGACTTTAACACAGAAATCAAGCTAATAAAATATGAAAAATAATATTACATCTAGAAATTAGCTCTGAATATACATATTACGATCAGTAATATATATTTTTTCAAATATTCACACATACCGCATCTATCGCTTAATAAGTTATAGAAAACATTTTAGTCTTCGGAAATCCTTTTTATGCTGTCTTTAGTGTAATAATTTGTAGATTTGATGCATGATTACAAAATAGCGTATGAATAGATCAACCAAATTTGTAACTCATGTAATTAGGTATATAATGAGAATTAAATAGATTTAGGCCGAGGCTCGGACAGATTGTCCGTTCGTAAGATGGCGCAATTGAAAACAGCTGGCGCATTTTGTTTATAAAAAATCAATTACGTTTACAACTGAACTATGTAATTTGAAACTACTATAGACGATTGCCCGTGTGTCCATCTGTCCAAATGTAGATATTGCGTGCTAGACTCGTTTAAGAAGTGTCTTTATTTTGTGTGAAAGTAGCTGTATTAGCTCGTGGCTTTGACCATTGTATTTGTTATCCAAAATGGTTCTAAAAATATAACTTTTGCTTGCACGTGTTCTTAAAAAATTGTAAAATAATCTATTAAATGTACGTCTCGGAGTCCAACATTATAATAAAAAATTAAATAAAAAAATTAAATGTTCCCTCTCTCTTTTCAATCGGTCTCTCATAGCTGAGGATTGTGACTCCGTTGCCGCAACTTCCCGACAGTACCCCTCTACTTGTTGCGGTCCATGGCCCGGTGTAATGCCACGCTGGCAAGTATTTTTAGATGTTCGGATACCTGGTCCAGCCATCTTTTTGGACTGCGTCCTCTTGGCCTCCAAATTAAAAAAAGTAAGTGGTGAGCCATATGTTTTATAGTGAGATAAAACGTTGACGGCTGAACTAAAAATTTTTTGGATTTGATAGATTTAAAAAAAAAGCAACACACGTCAATCGCTTACAAAATACAGTAAAAGTAAAATATGTATTTAAAGTGAAATTTTTCATATTTGTCCCATCTTTTTAAATGTATAACAAATTATTATATATTATATATATAACAAATTATTGTATATTATATAAATATATTATATACAATTGGTATAAATTATAAAACGTGATATAATTTCACAAATTTATGTTTTAAGTAAATATAATCATGGCTTTTACCTTGATGCATTTTTTACCTTTTATTAAAAAATAAAAGTTATTAACACGTTATGGATTATATTTAATAATGGCGCGTTTATTAAAAATAATTACCGCATTGGACGGGTTAAGTTCAAAATTAATGAATTGTATATAGATTATTAAATTATTTTTATTGGTTTATTATTAATATAAATAGTTCAAATCTGAATGTTTAAAGTAAACTTCTCTTACGATCTATGTAAAGTAACGAATTAGGGTGTCGATTTCCGTCTGTGTGTACTGCAATGAGTCCAGGTGTTTATGTATTTTGAAGCGAAATTTTATGATAAACTAACTGTGCCCGCGACTCTGTCCACGTGGAATAGTGACTTTAAGCAGCATTTTTTTGGATATATAAGGTCAACTTAAATTGGAAATTCAACCTACTTTGTCCAGCCTAAGCTGAACCCTATTTCATATGATTGTTGATATAAATCTGAGGTCAACTTAAATTGGATGGAAAATTTCTGAAACATCATTTATAACAAAAAACTATTTTTTTTTCTAAGATAAAAATAGCCTAAGTTACTCCTTGGTACATCAGCTATCTGCCAGTGAAAGTTCCGTCTAAATCGGTGGAGTCATTTCAGAGATTAGCCGGAACAAACAGACAGACAGACAGACAAAAATTGTAAAAAATGTTGTTTTGGTATATATATGTACCGTGTATACGTCCGAATGAACTTAGTAAAAAGCGGTTATTTTAATATTACAAACAGACCCTTCAATTTTATTTATTTGTATAGATACACTCTTTGGGCAGAAGAGAAGAGCAGAATCTCCATTTACATATAAATTTTATATTCTGTCTATGTGTATCTGTGTATAATAAAATAACTCTGTTGAGAATTAAAATTGAATGTCACATTATATTTTAATGTTGCGAATAAATTATGGAATTTACATCGGCTTATCGGTTGTTAGGTTTTAGGGTCATATTGACCTTTCGCGTTTTATGGCCTCCCAGAAACGGAACGCCTTGCAGACATTCTCAGAACTAGCTTAACAACAATACCTAAGCTGTCTCGTTTCGAAATAACATACAGAGATATTTGTAATTTTTGAATTAGTTGTATGCTGAATATATATCTTGAGCCATGGTCCCCTGCAGGTAGGCGTGACAATCACACCTACATGCAGTCTGCTGGAAAGATGATGCTCTGAAGACGTTCTTTCAAGTTTATTTTTTCTCTGATAATCACAAGCTAAAGAAGTGTTATTTTTTTAAGCCGGCCCGCTTTGTATTTAGCAGTTACCGTCGCCTATGGGTGTTTGCAACGCAGTGCCATTGCGAACACGTTGCTGTCCCATAAGGGTACAGGAACTTGGGTCACTAATGCCGGAACACAACACAAGGTTATTATGGCGGCTTACATAAGACCAAAAGTGGTCGCCATCCAGACGGACTTGAGGCCCTACCACGTAGCTAGGGTGGGTTGTTTTGTCAGCTTTTACGACAGGCCGACCCCGGCCACAGAGGTTAGAATTCTTTTTCCGCCCCAGCACGGATAAAATATTTAGTGAAACCCATGTAATACATATAGCAGCGACCATTTGATCCAAAAAGCTTTCTAAGATACCGATTTCTGTACGATTGCTTTGTGTACGAGTAGCTTCGTATTTAGCTCCTTATCAATGGTGCCACCTTTCCCGTTATCTAATTTCTGAACGAATAGAAGCCATTCTGGCCAACCGTGACCAATACTACGGTTTGGCGGTCGAGATTTAATACAAGCAGACCGACGTTTTATAAACTGAAATCGATGTATCTTTTAGAAGTTTTAACTTCGAAAATCTACTTTACTAACAAAAGTCTTCATAATAATGTATCAATTCACCAACTCGACTGTTACTGATGCCAAGATATATCAACAGCGGGTGATTTTAGGAAAATAAATAAATAAATATAAATAAATTGTGACAATTCACACAGCGCCATCTAGTCCCAAAGTATGCTTACCAATACTACTGCTGCAAAGCGCTTGCGATATGGGAATCGAGATCAAAAAAAGAAGCTAAGAATTGAATTTATAGAATATAAGCTGATGGTGCAGGCATACTGGCGGCAAATACCTTTTAACTACAAGTAACGTAAATATAGATCTGTTTTCCCGAGGATAACATGACCTTATTAATGCCGCGTTAGAATTCCCCGCTTTGCTACTACGACTACTCAACTGGTTAGCGAAATGTAGTCAGAGTAGTCATGGAGGCATACCTATTAAAAACCCCAGTCGCCACCTTTGCCGTCGTCGCAGGATCTTTTGATCATTGCTGAAGATGCTCTTGACACTCAAGTTTGACGCATGTTAATTAAGTTCTTTACTGTGGAATAAGAAAGCTGTGAGACAGTACGTACGTATGTACGCATGTTAGCATTATCAATGAAACGCTGGAATGAGCGTTTAAGGCAATAAAACCCTTATCTGCGGTGCTGTTATCTCGCAGCCTACGGTGCTCGATTTAATTTGAAAATATAACACTTTGTATTGAAAGTATTAACTCGAGTAGATCGATGAACTACTTTCATTCTTTTTTGTTAGATAAACAATACTGTAACGTTTAATTTATTCACCTACTTTGGTCCGAAAATAACGTCCTTACGAGCCATTTTCCTATAACAATACAATTTAAATGAAGCTAGTTCATTATCAACAATTGCTCTTATAAAGCCAAAATAAATATCCAAGAACTAAATAAAGGGGGAGAAATTTGTTAGAAAGAAGAAATACTAACGAAGCTCGTATAAATTTTTTTAAAGTTAAGAGCTATAAAATGACAGCTACCTTCATAAAATATTTCTTCAGGCCGGATTTAGAGGTCTGGAGGCTTCGGGGCAGCAAAAGAGTGGAGGCTCCCTGGCCCCAAATAATTTTCCAAATAAAATGAACAGTTTTTTTAAGTCGAGTTTTTCAATAAATAATTAATGTATTTAACAAACATAGAAATATAAACGGTAACAAGAATTATCTGGATATTATCGGAAGTTGAAAGATTTTTTTTCCGAAGTCTCTATTGGGGGGGCCCCTTTTTTGTGGAGGCCTCGGGGCTGTCGCCTCGGTTACCCTCCCCTAAATCCGGCCCTGTATATCTTATTAATTGATAACTGCGATTCCGCGTCCAAATTAGACAATAATATTTATCACTGAAATGTTGTTGAAAGTTTGTTACTATTACGAATAATGTTAACATCCACATGTAAGATAAATTTTGCGCGATGCATTTATTGTCATAAAAAGCGAGTCTCGTCCTGTATTCGAAACTGTAGAATGTATTAAAACGATTATTAAAATGAAAAGCAAGCTGCCTTAATTTTGTGGTTAATTATAATTTTGTGACTGTGTAAAACCCGTATGGTTTGATATGTAGTTTATTAAAAATTCATCAAACTGACTCGCATTTTAAAAAGCCCGGTCGGTGTGCACATTTTTGGCTTAAGTGGAAGTGGGTAGATGCGGCAGTCGCCATGGCAACCCTGTCGTTGTTTTGCCGATCGGGCGCTTTGTCTGCTCTTTTTGCGCTTTTTTTTATTACGGAAATATAGGCACAGGCGGCGCAGCCAGACAACGCTTTTACAAAACACCACGTTAGCCGTTGCTAACTAGAATTTTGAATGTTTTCTGGGAAAGTGGATTTAGTTCCATTTTGTATTCGCTATTTATACACAATAAAATTGTATTTATAAACTATTAGAGTCGGTGTAGTAAGCATATTAATGTCTTTATCCGTGTAGGGGTGGAGAAAGAATACTAACCTCTAAAAAAATCTCTATTATAAAAAATAATATATCGTAGGTCTTTTCAAAGACTATAATCAGTTGTTGAGGATTATATAGTAATTGTAAACATATGACGACCTCCGTGGCGTAACGAGTAACGCTAAAGACATGATTCCGAACTACGCTGCACGCAGCAGTGCTGCCGCGACACTGCTGCCGCGACACTGCCGGTCCCCATACAATCTTTATAAGCTTTTATAAGCTAAAGAGAGTACATGCCGAGCTAGGCAGCAATGACGCGGCAGCAATGCAGCGGCAGCAATGTAGCGGCAGCACTGCTGCGCGATAGAATTTGTATGGGGACCGGTAGTACCGCGGCAGCAGTGTCGCGGCAGCACTGCTGCGTGCAGCGTAGTTCGGAATCATACCTTAATCAGTACGCTTGCGGAGTCGTGAGTTTTCGTCTACGTGTTTATGTATAATATGTATTTATTTACCAGAAAGTATATATTTAGTGTATTAATTATTTAGTACCCATAACACCAGTGCTGAGCTTACTTACTTTGGGCCTAGGTGGCGTTTTTTCATGCTGTAGGACAGCAGACAGGCTGACGGCCCGCTTAGAGTATACCCGGCCGCAGGACCTCTGCGGCTGGGGTCAGCCTATCGTAAAAGGCTACAAAACAACCCACCTTAGCTACGTAGTAGGGCCTCAAGCCCGTCTGGATGGCGACCACGTTTGGTCTTAAGTATGCCGCCATAATAACTTTGCGTTGCGTTCCGGCATTACTGACCCAAGTTCCTGTACCCATATGGGACAGCAGCATGCTTGCGATGCCACTGGCGTTGCAAACACTCATAGGCGACAGTAACTGCTAAATTCTAAGCGGGCCGTCAGTCTGTGTGCTGTTCTACAGCCATAAAAAAAATTAGCAATGATTTTGGCGTCGCAAACAGCTATAGTAACTATTACTATTGAGTGAGCCGTCAGCTTGTCTGCCGATCTAAAGCAAAATAAAATGTATATGAAATATACAGACTAAAAGACTTTCCTAAAATTTATTAACAATGAGTAAGGAAATTATTGGGCTCAGGTAACTCTGGGCAATTTTTTTTCTTTTTAAGGCGACCGAATTTCGAAGGGCTCAGGTCATCCCATGAGTTGTCTTGGGTGAAGTGATGTGCCTGTTTCGGCCTGGGCCACGAGATCGGCAGGCCACATATCCGTGGACCCGGACATAGGAGACCAGCGGAGTTTTTAATGGGTAGTCAGATGGCCAAACATCTTTCCCGGAGTCCCGCATATTCCTGAGGTTACAGATAGTAAGGAACGACTGCGTTTGATACCTTAAAGCTTAAAGTATTATTCCTTTCAGCTTTTTCTTATGCCTTTTTGGTCTTGAAAAAATTACATTTGATACATATGGGTGCGCTGACGTTTAACTCTGTGACCACACTCAACAGAGGACCTCAGTTTTTAGTATTAGCTTGAAATATATGACGGACTGGCAATTTGAAAGCTGACTAATTGCATGCAGTGTGATGCAAAGCTTAGAGTTTAAGTGTTATAAATGAATATTAAATTCGAATGCATTGTGGTCATCGCTTCTACCCAAATTACAGCTTCGTTATCCGAGGACAACCTCCAAAATCTTTCTTCTCCACTTTGTATATTCTTTGGCGTCTTTCGAAAAGAGTCTCTTTGCTTATATTTGTTCCTTGCCCTTATCTAGCACTATATGATTTTTTTTGCTGGTAAACAGCAGACGGGCTTGCGGCAATTCATTATCAGCATATAGGAAGCAGTTACCGTTTGCCTATTAATGTTTGCGACGCTAGGTAACCTTTTCCGAAACGCAACACAGGTTATGATTGGGGCATATTTACACAACAGAGTTGGTTGACATCCAGACGGGCTTGAAGCAGTACCACCTAGCTAGGGTTGTATTGTCGCCCTTAGAACAGGCCGCCCCCAGCCGCTGGGATCTTCTTACTCCGCCCCTGCGCGGAGATGATATCGCGTGGCATATATTCTCTCCTTCATTCTCCTCTATTACGGACGACCTTCTGGCGTAACAGCTAACGCACGTCAGTACACTCACTCGCGGAGGTTACGGGTTCGACTCCTGTCCAGCGTTTGGATGTTTATATATAATAAATATTTATTTACTAAAGAAAATTATATATGTAATATATCAGTTGTCTAGTATCCATAACACAAGTGCTATCTGCTATGTAACTTAATTTGGCACTAGATGGCGTTGTGTGAAATGTCCCAATATATTTATTTATATTTTCTCCTCCATTAGCAAACATCTCGGCCTGTCTTAACATCTTTTTCGCAATCCATCCTTCTTTTCTTCGGTCTTTCACTCCTTGTGTATCCGTCCACTTCCAGTGGCTTACATGTGTTATAATCAAGACGTTTAGTTAGCGGTTTTGTATCTGGTCCTCCTTTAAGAGCTTTAGGTTTACCCAAATGTTACATCAGGCCGTATTATCATTCATATGAAATATGAATAATAGCAAATTAATTCCAAACTTCTCTTTTGCTCTTAGAAATTTAATATGTACAGATATAATTTAAATAGTTATAGGTATTAATTAAAAGAACTTTTAAAATATTCCAGTATAATCTAGTTACATTTCTTTGTTTACGAAACCGATGATACAAGTAAATTATGATTAAATAACGATAGCACACGTATTTTTTTTTAAATTGTCCTAATTCCCGGGTAATAAAGATTGAAAAAAAAATTACAAGCTTTGAAGTTAGATGCAACATTTTGAAACGTTCCAATCCAATGTAGTTCAAGCTGTTTTTTAATCAGTATAGTTAAGCAGTAATAATATTATTATTACAATAATTGAATATATTTAAACAATTAGACATTTAAACAATTTCATGAATATTATTATGTAGAAATAAATAACTTTATTTTGTGTATAATGTAGGTTATATAGGTAATGTTATCTTAGAGGAACGGAACGTCTCATTTAGAATTCACTGTGAATTAGAGTGAAGTTAAATCCAAAAGGAATTCGCGAACAGTGTTTCGCAATAAACTTTATTTAAAAATTAAATTATTATTAAAAAATGCTGTCCAGCTTAAGGACAGGTGTACAGAGCTTGGTAGGTTTATTAAATATCATTACAACAATATTAATCTTGTAAATAAACAGTATTATATAACCAAGTTTGACGTATGATCAACCATCGTGAGCATAATTTGTGTTTTCAGTGGCGTGTATCGGCAAGGAGTTTGCAGACCACGTCTGCTCTGCAGCATGATAGCTTATTCGTCCACCGTGATACCCCTGAAGACAATCCAAGTATCCCTTTTGAGTTTTCGGCGGCTAATCAAAAGGTACAGAACAACCTTCATTTGTTATTGTTAGACTATTCTTTTTTTGATTGCAGCATTTCATTTGATAACTACGAAAGTTATTGCTTTAAAAGGATAAATTATGAAACGCCCTCAAATTAAAATAACGCTGTATTTTAGTAATTTGAAAGGATAGTGATTCCAGGTTCATTATAAAGAATACAAATTGTAAATCAATATTGAATTAACATTTTGGTTTGTTTTGAATTAACAATTACAGTGTTACATTTCTGTTTGAAGGTTAATTATTGGAATAATCCAATCGAAAGCAATAAAATTCTGGTATCTATAAAGTGTCTTAGTCCACCTGGGTTTCATTACTACACCAAAGTAAATCTTCAATTGTTTTCTTTTGTGAAAAGTTTAATCATCTAAGTACCCATTAAAGTAGATGCATTAGAATTCCAAAATCTCTACCATTAGAATAATTATGTTAAAACATTCTTAACTCAGAACTTTGGAGATGTTTTTTAGTTTTATTGTAATTAAAATATATAACAGGAGCCTAAAGGCTCCTGTTATATATTCTATCATGAATTGAATGTAGTAAACTACATTCAATTCATGATAGGTTATTTTAGTAAAATAATGTTTCTCATTATCTGTTATAGAGGATAGATGCCCTCTTAGCCATATACCCTGAGGGTCACAAAAGAGGTGCCATGATCCCTCTGCTTGATTTAGCTCAACGTCAAAATGGAGGATGGCTACCGATCTCAGCTATGCATAAAGTGGCTGAAATCCTTAATCTGCCACGCATGAGAGTGTACGAGGTTGCCACATTCTACACAATGTTTATTAGGTAAATATTTGATGATTTTTACTAAGTTTGGTTAATGAAATTAGTCTGATAGATAGCAGACGAATTGACCGAATTAAAAATATTCCCAGTGATAGTTATATATTATAAGTTTATACAAGAAGTATTTTATATCTCTGAAACTAATAGATAGATTTTGACTAAACTTTTAATAGTACACAGTGATGTAGAATAAAGGTACATGAAATAAATGAAAGGTTTATTGCATGCAGCAGAGATGCGAATGTTGAGATGTATGAGCGGAGTTACAAAAATTAATAAAATTAGAAATGAGTGATTAGGGGAAGTTTGAATGTATTGAGTGATTGCCAGTGATTGAGAAGCTGAAAAGTAATAGGTTAGCATGGTATAGCCATGTAATGCGAAGAGAGGAGTGTCATATAACAAGGAGGATGCTAGAGGTGAGAATGATAGATACAAGAGGAGAGGTAGACCAAAGAAAAGATGGATAGATTGTGTAAAAGATGATATCGTTAAAAAAGGTGTGAATGTTCAGATGATGGTTAATAGAGGAGAGTGGAAGGAGAGAACATGTTGTGCCGCCCCACATAGTTTGGGATAAGGGCAGGAAGAAGAAGATAGTGATGTAGAATAAGGCTATTTTTATTTAGAAAAGAAATTAACGTACAAACATTGAAATCCATCCAGATGAAGGAGTGGCATAACTAGTTTTAGTTTTTTATTGCTATGGAAGTAACTTAATAATGAAACCCCATAAATAATTTCCTCATTTTATTGACGTTTTTATCACACGCTAGCTTAACACAGACTGATTGCTGACTGGGCGCTCACCTACCAGTTGACGTCTCTCTCCTTTGTCCCCACTCTATACTCCAGAAGCGTTCTCATTGGTCGTTTATACTTCAGAACTAATTCTCATTGGTTGTTTAAACATTAATCAATGTTGCCAATAAGATGATATTATTGTAATTGAATTTTGGACGAAAATGTTATTATACACGATAATAGTAAGCAGTTACCATCACCTATGGTATCATTGCCATCTACATAAGAAACTGGAGGGTTCCTGGACCTGTATGGGTTACGGGGAACACAACCCAAGGTTATTATGGTGTTATATTTACAGACCAAGAGTATCATAAGAGATGTCATCCAGACTCAGTTGCAGCCTTGCAACTGATAGATATTCACTTGAAATCTTTTGTAATTTACAATCACTCCACGATATGTGCAGGTGTTATAAATAGGAGTGCCTAAAACATCTCACTTATGAAAAACATTGTATATTCCAGACGACCAATTGGCAAATACCATGTTCAAGTATGCACAACTACCCCATGCTGGCTGCGAGGATCAGATGCTGTTCTAAAAGCAATTGTAGAAGCAACAAAGTGTGAAGTTGGTGGCAATAG
Source organism: Malacosoma neustria (assembly GCA_963693495.1). NCBI lineage: Eukaryota > Metazoa > Arthropoda > Insecta > Lepidoptera > Lasiocampidae > Malacosoma > Malacosoma neustria. Next base: position 18,341,291 of record OY856381.1, read on the forward strand.
TCCCTGTGGAAAATTCTCTGTTTCAGAGGTACTTTTTTGTAGTGCTTGAATTATTTTTAACCTAATCTACAGTTCAGTCCAATGCGGTGAGATCTTGAGTAAAAAGACCCCCACTCTACCGTGTGACCAGCTTTCAGCTTCTCAACAGACTGTTAGTTGCTTATGTTGTGTGCGACGTGCACGCGGTACTACAGTGCCAGGCCATTTTCCCCACGATTTGACTACTCTGCTTCAATCATTAACTATAAAAATACAAGTGCATACTCAAACCAATTTGGACTTACGGAGTTCAACTGTGGGGGACTGCATCCAACTCAAATATAGAAATCCTACAGCGGTTTCAATCAAAGATGTTTAGGAGAATCACAGATTCACTCTGATTTATTACCAACTAACAATTACATCATGACCTTGGAGTTAGAACAGTTCATGAAGAAATAAAACATATGATTAGATCATACACAAATAGAATGAACCATGATCCAAATGTATTAGCATCGGGACTGATGAATATCAATACAGCATTCAAAAGGCTGAAAAGAAAGTCATCTAATGATTTATAACTTGTAAAATAGAGCCACCTACATAAGTAGCACTTGCAATAAAGGGCAAATGTCACTGGACAGACCGCCCTCCAAGACATTAAACATACCTAACTAATTGCTGAATGTTAACAATGAAACAGATCGCAAAAATATATACATAAAAAATTAGGTAAATCCTAATGCAATTTCTAGTTGAAATTTCAGAATCCAGGTCTGCTTTCTGATATATTTCCTTATACTGCGTAAAATACTTCTTTATATACATGCATAAACTATAAAAGCTTCAGATTAATGTTTTACTTGGGCCTGGGGACCTATCACAAGGTGAAGGAAACCAGTGTTGTTACCATTACCAATGGTTCATTGGTGCTCATGTCATCACATAAGAGAGGGGAGGTTTTAATTCTGTAAAACAACCCCTTAACTGGCGGTGAATCATTAGAAGAACTCTTCAAGAGAACAGAACATTGAACAATGGGGTGACTATTTCGGGAGGTCAGGAAGAAAACCTTTGTAACTAAACTCGAAGTTCAATAAGTTTGGATAGTAAATTATCTTTAATTTTTGCAGGTAGAATGCCTTGGAGCCTGCGTGAATGCACCAATGGTTCAAGTCAATGATGATTATTATGTAAGTTACACATTTTCTATGTTAAATATGTGTAATAGAGACGAAACTATTATTTAGCTATTGTTAATTTAAAATCAGCAACATAAAATGCGTTTCAAATAAGAATAGGATCGAATTAGCGCCATATTGTGACGTCATAGCATAGGTTTTCAATATTTATTCCACTAACTGTTGTTTAAAATAAAATTAGGTATGTTACCTGTATTTATGACTTCCATTCCACTCACCATTATTGAAACGCAATTAAGGTTTCGTTCCAAACCTTACTGTTCTAGTGACATTTGACAGTTAGAGTTCATTGACATTCCTATTCTTATTTGAATTGCATTGTACTTAATTTAAAAGTTAAAAAAGGGGCGGTAATTGATGCTAATTATACAATCTCTTTGTCCCTCAATTTCAAGGTTTCAGCCGATTATGGGGTTAATAAAAATGTGTTTTTGAAATTCCTTCAAAGCCATTAGCACATTACCATAGCCACTTAAAGCAGGTAACTGAACGAGAATTGAATTTCTTTAAATTTAAAATCGCAGATTGTTTCTTTATACTATTATATTAATTGCTTACAACCTATTTTATTATATGGTACAGCTAATTAAGTAACTTAACTACTTCAAAAACTACCTTCTTTTGTAACTTACATAGATAAAACTGAGTATACAATATTTTTTAATTGATTACATTATCCATTTAAGCAACTTGTTAAAGTATTATATTGCTTACACCTAGATGTTTTCTAACATATGGAATGGAAACCTAATTTTATAAAAGCTATTAGCAGCGTGTTCGTGGTGAACCTAGCGTATGAATGGATAGCACATGGATGTTTGCACATCCATAGACAATGGTAGCTGCTTATCATTAATTGGGCCATCAGCCTGTCTGCTGTACCTCAGCAATAAAAAAAGGCCATATACAGTCTACTCTCGTTAATTCAAATCTGCGATAATTCGAACCTCTATAATTCAAAATTATCACGAGTTCCCTAGAAAATCTCTTTATATTTCAAACTAAATCAATATATTTTTATGCACTTGGTAATTCGAACGAAAAAATCATCGCTACGTAACAAAACGACACGTTAATTCGAACTCACCGGTGTCAAACACTTGATAATTCGTAAAGGATCAGATCCTCTTATAAACAAGCCCAGTAATCCATCGAATTGAGTATGTGTGCCCGCTGCTGACAAGTTCAAACTTGTATCATCGTACACGAGATTTTGTTTTTATAATGTATACAGATTGAATAAAAGTTTGTGTTAGTTATGAGTCCTAAAAAGTATAAATGCATGACGATTGCTGAAAAGAAGAAATTAATCAAAAATGTAGAGGGAGGTGATAATGTTGCAAAAGAATTTAAGATTCCTCTGAGTACTCTCAACAATAATAGACTTAACTTTTGTCATTTGTTGTTATTGTTAAAGAAGTTAATAAATAATACATAATTGATTATCAACACTCAATAATTCAAAATTTTATTTCTTTTCTCTCAAAAAATTCGAACCATTTGATTTTTCACTCAATAATTTGTAACACCTGATAATTCGTAATATTTTAAGAGTCCCTCGAGTTTCGAATTGATGAGAGTCGACTGTATATAAAAAAAAAATAACATACAAGGAATCTTCTTATTTACTTCTATTTCCTGTACAAAACAATTCTCAACATTGTTTATGTGACTTCTCTGGCTGAGGTTTTCCCATCTCAGTATGATATGGAATTTTCGAAAAAGTTTATATAACATTTCTTTGAAGCTTGCAGTTGGAGATGACCCTAGTGTTGCAACATCCATATAAGCACCTGCTATCAGGTGGGCCATCTGCTTATCTGTTCCAGCTTTAACTCGTTACTAGCTTAGTGTCCGGGTGCTACCGTTTGCTTATGATGTTATTATCACTTCTTAATTTTTAATTTCAGGAAGACTTAACTGTTGAAGATACAAAAGAAATAATAGAAAAGTTGAAGAGGGACGAAAAACCAAAAGCGGGACCAAGGTAATCCTCACAACCGTTGTTAAACATAACTGCATTTTTATAAAAAGTGCCTGTCAAATTTAGTATTACCAGTTTCACAGTATCAATATGGAATTCTCTCTTGTAAGGATATATTAATTTTAAAGTGGGAACAAAAACATTAAAAACATTTTGACCAAATCATCATAATATCAAATTGACTGTAGATTGTCCACAAGCTAGCATACGTTTGGTGCGAACATCACCTCATGTAAATATTTTTCATTGACTAAGTATAAATAGATGATTCCGTTATTTTTTTGGGAATGCTTCCAAGATAATATGGTTAAAAAAGTTGTGAATGTTCAGATGACTGCTAATAGAGGAGAGTGTAAGGAGAGAACATGTTGTGCCGACCCCACATAGTTTGGGATAAGGGCAAGAAGAAGTATTGGAATGCTTATTATTGCTGGTGAACGTTTGCAACATCAGAATACTATGTAATCATATCAATCATACCAGTCAAGTAGTATGGATATATACTGTATCCAATTTTGCTTTATCGAGACATCATAATGTAAACTATATTATGAATGCTTGTAAACTGCAATATGTTGTTGCTTGTATACTTTACAGGGCGGCCATTTGAAAAATACACAAGCGTCATTTTACTATGCGCTCCAGTCAAATCTCTGTTTTTACCGACAGATTCATTTGAAATCCAAAATACATATAATTTTTTCTTTAATGTAGCAATAACATTTTGACTATGTATAGTATCCAAGTATAGTAAAAAATGATATTCGTATTTTTTTCAAAACCAACATTATTCTACGATCATGACGATATGTAGTATGTTACAAACATCATACAAATACAATTGACATAAAAAAATGGTTTGTAAGATTTGGTTTGAAAACGCTTTTATTAATTTGTCCTGGATGTATCTATGTAACGGAATTTTCGGAAGCGATTTTTCCCCCTTTCAACAATTAAAAAAAAATTCAAAATTTTGCACACTTATCGAGACCTTGATGACAATACACGAATTTAAGAATTTTGTACCATAGTCCTTATCAGGATCATCAGGTTTAACGCTTTCTTTTCATATTGCCGAAAGATGCTTTATATAAATAAAAACATTTACCGATTGGGAATTGATAAAGAAATTGTTTAAAAAAACTAAAAAACACGCTTTTATTGTTAATCAAACTAAAAAGCTGAAAATAATTTTTTAAAATTTATTTATCAAATTCACAGTTATTACATTGGCTTAATAAAATAACAGCACAAAAAACCACTAAGGTTTGTACAATGCCATCGAAACTTAGTCTACGCACGTTCAAATGACTGAGTAAATTTAGATTACAATTTCTCTAAAAAGTATTTTTTAATTATTATTATTATTATTTAATTAGAATAGAATGGAATAGAAAACTCTTTATTGTTCACCAAATACTAAAAACTGCTTAAAATCTAAATTAACAAAAAAAAGGAGCATTTGGCGATCTTATCGCTAATAAGCGATTTCTTCCAGACAAATTAACTAGGATTGCATTAAGAAATATATACTGGTGGTGCACATTAATAATATAACAATATGTACAAAAATAAATAAAAAAGAAAACAATAAAAAATAATGACAAACAATAAAATTACAATAATACACCATACATGCGACAAAACAATTTATTCATTGAAATAATGTTCTTTGGCCATAGTTTTGAAGATAGGAAGTAATTTAGCTTTTCTGACATCCAAATGTGAACCTTATGCACACGTATTGAAGGCGCTCAAGCTTTAAAATTATTAATATTACTGTTTTAAAATCTTGTCTTTTAGTTTTTTTAAGTTTACCATGCAATTGCCTTCCGCTAAAAACAAATGCTGGAAACACCAACTTTTATGACCTTTATTATTAAGATATTTGTATTTTAATAAACATTAAACTTCCAGGAGTGGACGATTTGCGGCAGAACCTCTAGGAGGGTTGACATCGTTAACCGAAGAACCCACCGGTCCGGGCTATGGAGTCCAGGATGCCCTCAAAGCTTAATGTTTTTGTTAATTTATTTTAATAAGAATAAAATCATGTTAGTTCTCCGTGTGTTTGGTTTTCTTTGTGGAGGTGAGGATAAACTGTCTCTGTCTTTTAAAAAGTAACAGAATGCGTTTTTAAAAGAAAGCACCAAAGTTATTAGAGTGTGATAAATAATTTTAACACTTTATCGACCGGTTAAGCACCGGCTTAGTCGGGTACGCGTTTACTCCCAGTACAGGTCATTATGTTGTCCTATTTCCTTTTGTTTCAAAGGAATGTAATTTTATTGACATTTATACTTTATTTTGCATTTATTTTATACTAGCTGTGCCCGCGACTCTGTACGCGTGGAATAGTGACGTTAGGCAGCATTTTTTGGATATATATCAAATTAAATTGGAAATTCAACCTACTAAGTCCAGCCTAAGCTGAACCCTATTTCATATGATTAATGATATAAATCTGAGGTCAACTTAAACTGGATTATAAAATTTCCGAAACTTATCATTTTTAACAAAAACTATTTTTTTTTTTCTAAAATAAAAATAGCCTAAGTTACTCCTTGGTACATCAGCTATCTGCCAGTGAAAGTCCCATCAAAATCGGTGCAGCCATTTCAGAGATAAGCCAGAACAAACAAACAGACAGACCAAAATTATAAAAAATGTTGTTTTGGCATATGTACAGTGTATACCTGTACGAATGCACTTAGTAAAAAGCGGTTATTTTAATATTACAAACAGACCCTCCAATTTTATTTATTTTTATAGATAAAAGTGCCTTCATAACACAAATTCAAGGTAAAGTAAACCATCGCGACGGTTATGTAATTTTATTTACATTCTTATTTCTACCATTCTAAAAAGTAAAAAGCTATAATGGTAAAAAGCTTTTTTGAACATAATTAATATTATAAAGAGATGCATCGTATTGTGTCTATTGTAATATAACATTTGAAAAATTAAAATTATAAATACCCTATATTGACGAGGAAACTAAATAGTAATTTTCGAATATAAAAACTCTTGTAATCATTAGTTAAAGACTGCAAAAGATTTAATTAAATAAGTATCCGTATTGAATAGAATAATTAATATCTCTTTAAAAACGAAATTTAAAAATAATGTATTGATTCCAAATCGCTTTCGGCCGAAATCGTTCCCCAAAAAGCTGGATGCATTACCACGTTAGACGGCAACACTTATCCTTTGCCCTAAATACGAACCGGCTTTTGGATCCCATGAGAATCTATTTATAGCGTTTTAACCATAGATATAGAATTATCTATGGTTTTAACAGATCCGACAAGGGCTATAGGCTTGTGGACCCCAGGGCCGAAGTCATGCTCAACACCGAAAGCCGCAAATATGAATCCGCAGTCAATGGGTGAATATTTGCGGCGTTTCAGGTCCTCTTGTGCAGCAGCAGCACCGGGTACTATAGCTGTATTTGAATCTATTTTAAATACAAGTCGGTTGATTTTTAGTACGATCCGACGATAGTACGATTTATCCGTGCAGGGGCGGAGAAAGAATACTGACCTCTGTGGCCGGGGTCGGCCTGTTGTAAAAGGCGACAAAACAATCCACCCTAGCTACATCTGGATAGGGACCACCTTTGGTCTTAGATATGACGTCATAATAACTGTGTTGTGTTCCGGCATTAGTGACCCAAGCTCCTGTACCCTTATGGGAGAGCAGCGCGTTCGTGATGCCGCTGGCGTTGCAAACACCCATAGGCAACGATAACTGCTAAATTCTACTGCGGCGTCAGCCTGTCTGTTGTTCTACAAAAAAAACCGATGATATGAATTGATTTTACGATAAAGGTAAGCTAATTTATGCATTGATATCATCTAATCGATTTTATATATTGATCAAATCTAACTAATCTAATTTAAATGCGGGCTTTCTTTGGTTTAGTTCGAACGCCTACAAACGACATTATTCGTTAAAAAAATAAGTATACAGAATACCTAATAAATATAACAAAAATAACTTCTTATTTGAAATGGGCTATACCGAGTGGTTTATAAATTTTTCATCGTTTTGTGAAATGTCGGTAAGTTCATTCGGCTAGTTCTGTTTTTTTTTTAAATAATGAAAGCGTTAGCTATAAGTTATTATTTAACGTTAACAACGATGATCACACAACACAATTATCTCCGTGCGGAGGCTGTAAGAATAGTACTAACCCAGCTAGGGGCGGAGGGGGCATTGTGGGGCAAAAAAGGAATATAATATCGAAAGCTAAAATAAACGGGCTGTTAGCTGACTAAAAATAGAAGGTATATTCGACCGACACAAATCAAGCCTGAATAAACCTCAAAACTAAACTTTTTAATATTAATTGAATTCAAATAGACAAGCCTTAGAAAACATGATTAACTCCCTACACATTTTAAATTAATATTTTAGGCGATATCATCATCATCATCTCAGCGTTCATCCCGGTTGCAACCCAAACTTGCGTTTCGGTGCCCGGGGTACTTTTTCTACTCCACTTCGCACGGTCTTCAGCATACCTGGTAGTGAGCCCATTGGCACATATATCACCCTTTACGACGTCAAGCCAGCACTTTTTGGGTCTACCCCTCCTGCCGGCGCTCGGCGGAGGCGGCATGGCCAGACATTTGTTTCCCACGTAAGCATCCGGTTGCCGTAAAACGTGGCCGTACCAACGGAGCCGACACTCCTGCAGTTTATCCGCAATGTCACGGACATGAAGACTGCCGCGAATGCGGGAGGTCCTTCCGCGTCACTCCACACATCCACCGCAGCATATTCATCTCCGTGACACGCAGTTCCTGCTTGTGTTGCTCTAACACCGGCCACGTTTCACAGCCGTATATAAGGACAGGCCTAATGTTGGTCGTATAGACCTGTCCCTTTAACTTTACCGGCATCTTGGGGTCACAAATGACACCAGTTACCTCACGCCATTTGGCCCACGCGCAGGAATGCGTGCCTTGACATCGCAATCGATGTGACCAGACGCATGAAACACAGATCCCAGGTATTTCACTCGGTCCGTGCGCTCGACCGTGTCGCCGCCTATGTGTACGGGTGTGGGATCTGTGGAGTTACAGGCCAAGTACTCGGTTTTTGCCACATTGAGCTTTCCGTTCTCCGACCACCGTTCTCAAGCGATTCCTTCCACGCCTTCACACGTCGCACCAGCCTAGCCCTGTCTGAATCTGCCAGCGCGATATCATCAGCATACACGAGCAGCCACGGGGGCTGCTCATGTGAGTTTCTGATGCTGTCTGACAATACGTCTAATACCACGCTAAACAGAAACGGACTAAGGACGGATCCTTGGTGCACCCCAACGATGATGGGGAATGGTTTTGTGTCACCAACAGCGGTCCGAACTACGGAATCGGAGTCACGGTATATGTCTTGGATGATGTCAATATAGGCCTCTGGAACCCTTTTAGATCGCTATGCCCACCAGATTATCATGCGAGGAATACAGTCCAAGGCCTTCTGCAAGTCAAGAAACAGGCAATGCAGAGGCGTATTCTTCGTCCTGTATTTCTCCGCGACATTCCTTAGGGCAAAAACTGGGTCCATGGTCCCATAACCAGGGCGAAACCCATACTGATGACACCCCGAGACAGTGCACTCCTGCCGAATCCGAGAGTCGATAACCCTCTCGAAGAGTTGGACATGGTGTGGGACATGACCTTTATAACGCGGTAGTTAACGCACTCCTGCACCGATCCCTTGCCTTTGAAGACTGGAGTAATGACACTCAGCCTCCATTGGTTCGGGATCGTACCGGTTTTAAAAGGTTTGTTAAGATGCCCACACCACGAGAGCCCATCGCCTTCCAGGATTCGATGGGGACTCCATCGGCTCCGACAGCTTTCCAATTTTTCATGCGGCGAAGACAATACTGGACTTAAGTAGGCGATATATCTAGTTAAAAAAACTGAACATGATGCTTTAGATCCCCACCAGAATATCAAATAAACCTTTCTAATTATTTTTCGATTAAGAATATATAATTTATTATTAATTTTCTTTCAATCTTTTGCCGTTGTTCATTGAAGTTGTAAATTAAAAAAAATAAATTATGAGGTTTTTTTAACAAACTTTTTAAAGGATATTTAATCATTCTTAACTTAGTTGCCAAATCTGAAGGCAGTTATAAATACAATCTCTTACTATGATATATTACATAATTATAAACTATTATGGCTCCAATATGTCGATAAGAGCCAAAGCTGCGTTATCTCGAACAGGCCGATATTAGTATTGCATGGCCTTGATAAAAACGTAGTACAAGTTCGTGCTTAGTGTAATTTTCCTTACGTATTTTACCAATAATACTGTGATATTATGTTATTTAATTGTTAATCGTGTTATTTAATAAGTAAGTTGTTCCGTAGTTTAATAATAGTTTCAACGTTTGAAAATAGTTTTGCTTGAGTGAAAATTTTGCAATACTAAGTGTTTTTGTAGACACTTGAAGTCCATTGGTGATAATTATGTGTTACAGGAAAAATGTATAAATAATAATAAAATGTTTTCCAGATGTTTCGTAGAAATTATAAAAATGGTGTTTCTCAAGATTATACAAAAATACAATTGTGGGACGATGGAACTCATACATATGAAAACGTAAGTAACAGGGTTTAATTATTATAGTCATTAAAAGCAATTTATTTTTTTCATGAATTCAAAGGAAATTCAAATTTATAAAAGATTTGAAGAATTTATCCCAAACTAAATTCAGTACAGTGTTTTTAATTTCTTTGTTTTTGTTGTTTGTTTATTGTTTAGTTTTACAAAAATATTGCAAGTTCAATAGTGTTTTTTGGAAGAGTGCATCAAGTAGCAGAAAATACACGTCTAAAACATATAATAAATAAAATAAATAAAATAAAATAAGCCTTTATTGCTGTATCCTAATCCTAAATATATCAAAACTTAGATGTGTAAAAATTAGACGTGCTTAAAACTACATTAATATTAATATAAATCTAATTTAAAATTAATTCTAACTTAAGCTAACATCTGCCACTGGTTTTTCTTTTACAGCTTGTCCTTCGACAAAGGCCTCCTCTAAAGCTTTCCATTTGGTCCTGTCTTTGGCAGTGCGTGTCCATTCTGACCCTGCCATCCTTTTCATATCATCTTCCCAACGTTTAAACTGTCTACCTCTGTTTCTTTTTCCATCCCGTGGGTACCATTCTGTCACAATTCTTGTCCACTTTTCTTCCTTTTCTCTTATCATATGTCCCGTCCATCTCCATTTTAAGCGTTTGTAGACGGTACATATGTCTTTAAATTTAGTTTTTTCCTTGATAAGTTGTAGTCTCACCTTGTCTCTTCTTCTAACTCCAATAACACTTCTTTCCATCCCATTTTGGCATATTTGTATTTTTTTAAGTTCCTGTTCATTTAGTGCCCAAGTCTGGCATCCGTATGATAAGCATGGAAGAATACATGTGTCATAAAGTTTTCTTTTCTCTTTGATAGGCATATCTCTGTCCTTCATGACTTCACTCAAAGACCAAAACCGTTTCCAGCTGTTTGTAATCCTTCTGTCTATTTCCTTTTGCGTTGTGTCTTCGATAGATATTAGCTGGCCCAAATATATGTACTCGTTGACATACTCTATTTGTCCAGTATTTACGATAATGTCCATTTTTAGTGAGTTTGTCATTATCTTCGTTTTTGAAGTATTCATTGATAGGCCTACTTTAGCACTTTCATCTGACAGTTGTTGTAACATGTGTGTCAGGGATTTTGGATTCTCAGCAAACAACACAATATCATCTGCGAAACGTAGATGGTTTAGTTTTACGCCATCGATATTCAGACCATTTTCTTCCCATTCTAAGTTTCGAAAGATCATTTCTAGCACTGCAGAGAACAACTTCGGTGAGATAGGATCCCCTTGTCTTACGCCTCTTTCGATAGGAAATTCGTCTCCTGTTCGTTCCAGTCTAATTTCAGCAGTAGTCCCCGAGTATATTCCTTTTAGTATTCGGATGTATTTAGCCTCAACTCCTTGACTTTCTAGTGCCTTCCAAATGCTATCGTGAAACAAAGAATCAAATGCTTTATTAAAATCTACGAACGCTATATAATAAATTTTGTTATATTCTTTATATTTTTGAAGCACCTGTCTTACTACGTGGATGTGGTCTATAGTCGAAAACTTACTCCTGAAGCCGGCTTGTTCTTTGGGTTGATTCTCGTCAAGTGTAGTAGCGATCCTGGACAAAATTATTTTTGAGAATATCTTATAGATGTTAGACATTAAGCTGATTGGTCTATAGTTGTTCATGTCTCCTTTGTCTCCTTTTTTGTGAATCAATACTATAGTTGATTTTGTCCAATCGCTTGGGATACTTTCAGTAGATATAATGTCATTGAATAATTCCGTAAGTATCGGGGCAATCACTGGTGTTGTATGCCTTAGTAGCTCATTTGATATTTGATCTGTACCTGGCGCTTTGCCTAGTTTTTGTGTATTTATTGCGTTTACAATTTCTGTTTTTAATATTGTTGGTATTGGTTTTGAGTCGTTCGTTATTTGTTGCCTTTCTTCTGTTGGTGTTGTTTGTTTCTGGTAAAGGGTTTTATAGAAATCTGTAGCAATTTTCAGTATCTCTTCTCTTTTACTAGTAGAATTTCCATTTTTAGTTTTTAAGTTTGGCATCCATACTTTCTTTTTGTTTAATTCCTTGTATGCTTTTTTAATCCCTCCTGTTTTTTCAATGTAGGTTTTTAATGTTTTCTGTCTTTTTATTTTCCTGTCTTTTCTTATGTGTTCATTTATCTTTTTGCTTAATTCCGAAATTTTATGGCGTGTTTGTTTATTCTTCTCTTTATGTATATATCCTTTCCTTTCATTAATCAGTAGTTTGGTTTCTAGGGATAGTATACTTTCAGTTGGTTTATTTGTTTTCTTAACTTCTGTTTTGAGTATGCCTATTATACTGTCGTAACGTTCTTGGATTGATGTATAGTTTGTGTTTGTATATTTGGTGATTGCAGTATTTAGGTTATCGAGTAGTAAATCACGATTCCCAGTAAATATATTGATGGTCTCTTTTTTGTTATATTGAGCGTATCTACTTTTTTGTGATTGGTTGCCTGATAGTGTTGTTCTTATCATTCTGTGGTCTGTGTGAAAGTTCAGTTGGTTTACAGTATTTATATTCTTAAACATTTTTGGTTTATTCGTTAGTATAAAATCGATTTCGTTCTTGTATTTACCATTGGGTGACATCCATGTCCACTTTCTCGAATCTTTTTTCTTATAAAAACTATTCAATACACTTAGTTTGTTTTCTAATGCAAAGGTGACTAATCTTTGCCCATTTCTACTTCGTTGACCACTTCCATATTTTCCTATTGTATATTCCTCTCCTTTATTGCGGGCACCAAACATATAAATGGCCCTAAAATTTTTACACACAATATATATATCCTATCTAGACAATTTTTTTGAGATTTTTCACTTTATGACATAGTATCGATTTACTACATAAAATCGTATCAGTCAATTTTATTGACATGTACCTAATTTAAACAGTGGTGTAAATTACAGTTAATCAGGATTTTAAATCGAATGATTATCATTTGATCAATTATAAGAATCAAGTAGATGTTATCGTTTAGTTCAATATCATATTTTTTATATAAAGATCTGTAGAAACGATTAATAGTATAAGAATGTTGTTCTTGTGTATTATTTTTTTAAATTGCCTCTGTTACTTTCAATAAAGTTCTTGTAACCAAGCCACTAGACTAAAAATAGCTGTCAAAGTCAATGTAGAAATTTAAATCTGTCATGTCATTCGCGCTGCTGGTTAATTTGATTCAATTCAATCGTAATCGGCTCGGCACTTGTTGTGGTCTATTGGTGTTTTAAAAAATGCCTATCGAGGCCTGAACAATCGAGGCATCGTGTGCACAATGAAAAGTAGCCCATCGCGTAAATATGAAAATTTCTCGACCGACCAAGGGAAAGATGCTGACAAATACTCTCTAAACAGCCAAGACACTGCGAGCGTGGTTAGTCCCTTGTTAAATTTATTGATTTTGTTTGTGTAGTCTAAGATGTTATTGATTTGCCGTGTATTAACGTTGGCAGTAGTCGCAGCAGGTGTTTTGTGCTTTATGACGTCTTATTCAAGTGATATTATTAGTAGAAAGCTATTAATCATTTATTTTGGTTGTAATCAATGCTGACTGTTTTGCTTCGAGTCTGCGTCGTGTGCAACCTAGATCTTTCTAAACTTTATACACTAATTAAAAATATAGATAAGGATGAAGAGAAAGGTTAGTGTTTGTTCATGTGATGGGTCTTTTTATTTCTTTGTTGATGGGTAGTTTCGCGAAATTTCTATGTCAGAGTAAACTATTTTGCACTACTTTCACTCTCAAATACTTGTATATCTTGAGAAACATGTATAGAATGGAGTCTAGAAAGTTGCAACTATAAATACTAAATTAAGAGGAGACTGGTATGGTACAAACATGTTATGAGAAGGGATGAAAGATAGTACAAGGTCAAGGTTGGACCTAAAAAGTGATGAAAAGAATTATGCATGATGTGAGAGTTTTTGTGGTTTAATTAAATAGAAGTAAAATACAAAAGGCATTGGTTGAGACCATTATTGGTTAACTAATATGGTTTACCTAATTTTTTTATTTTCTAGACTATTTTTTATTTCCTATTAATTAATTATGTATATTAATTGAATTCCTATTTTTATTACTATCTTGTTTACTTTTTTTCTAGTTCTTACTTTAAAGTAACAATTCGAAAGGAAACAATTAGCCTTAAGCTTTAACTTTCTTGTTGTCCTTAAAACAAGAGGAGTATTGTCTCTTGATACTTTGTCATCCCATTTATGATCACCGGTCACCCTATCAGCTGGTATGAAAATAATAGGTTTACTTGGGTAGAATATCCTCAAATCAAAATAATATCAATCCATCAAAAGGATAATAGCAGCTTCCCTATTTGCAATATAATCAGTATATATTTTAAATAATACTTTTATTTACTAAAAAGTATATAAAAGAGGATATTTTTTTTGGGATATGGAAATGCATGATGCACACCGCACCGTCCATTCCCACGTGGTGGCGGGGTAGTGTAGGGCTCCTCGTGCAATACACCTGTACATCCCCTTTTCTAGGCTGGGGACACGTTGTTAGTATACCCACTAAAATCACCCTGGTTCCCACACTTAAGTGCCGAGAACGCGGGATGCGACGGGTTAGTCAGACCACAGCCTTGAGACACTTTCATGGGCCACTACAAATCCGAGGGAGTGATGAGCCCGGCATCTTCCTCACAGAGTCACCCCTCTGCTCCGCCGAACACCGTGTGCGCCCTTTAATCTTCCTCTCTCGGCCATGTGTGAGCAGGCTGCGGCCCTTTCCCAGGGGGCCACGTCCACTTCGATCATTACTGTGGCCTGAGGTCTGTCGATAACCTCGTGACGAGTGGCCTTCTAGAGCGGGAGGGGAGCCTGGCGCACTGCCTCTCGCCGTCTCCTTCGCAATTACTACTACATAATACTTCAACCTTTATAAATTTTAATTATTTAGAAATATTTTGTATTACTATCCTACACCCAAATAAAACAAGCTTTTACAATATGCTTACAAGCATGCCAAAATAAGAGTGTTATATTTCATATAAAATCTAATACTAATTTGAATAGGGGTGTATTTGACATTGGGATAATTGACTAATATGCAATTAGGCCGACTTGCTCAGCCAATCACTAAACCGATTTAGCGCTAAACTTATTTTAATCCTCATTCTGTCCGTCACATTAACAACATTTAACAGGGACAGAATGGTGATTAAAATAAGGTTAGCGCTAAATCGGTTTAGTGATTGGTCCTGCAAGTCGGCCTTAGTGTTCTTTTATGTAAATTTAATTAAAATAATAGTTATAGAATATATTAATAAAGTATGTAATTAAAATACTAATAATATATACTAGGATTTTCCTAATTAATTATTACATGAAGCTAAATTTTTGCCTGTTTTTCTGTTCCTCATGTTTTTATTGCAAGTGGAATTTTAATTGGATGAGAATATATTTTTATTAGTTTTAGATTCTTATTGTTTTTTAAATTACTATTTAAAAAACAGTAAGTAGTATGTTATTCATTAAGCATTTCTATCTCAAAAATCAGACTAGGAACAATATTATCAAGCTACAATTAATTATATAAATTAACAATAGTTGTTTTGGTACCTTTTTTACCTAGTTTTTTTTTACTACTAAAAGTGACTGAAAATACTAAATTCAGTTTCAATGGAAAACATTTAAACCTGATTGAGCTATTTGTTATATGGTATTTAAAATATACAATCTATAAATATAATGGCCTTGTATTAATGCAATGGTTTTGCAGTCTTATGTTAATACAATTTGTTAACACTGTTAAATCTAGACCAAACTATTGCTCATACTTGCAGACTTAGGCCATTTTTTTTTTTTTTTTTTTTTACGGGGTGGGGAAATCCTCATGGACTACCTCCGCCTGGGGAAAGGCGGAGGGGCGTGCCGGATTCTTACCGGCTAAAACCACCACCCCGGTGTCTCCTCACACGTGCGCGCGGGGCCGCGGGAATCCAAATTCTTCCGCAGCCCCACACTAGTGCTGGCCCGGTGTGTCCGGGCCTCGTCTCCTGCACGGGGTAGTGAGGTGTTTAACTACCCCGTGCATCGCCTCAGAGGCGCGCGCCGACACCCGCGCGCGCCTCCACCTCGGGTCCATCGAATAGGGGGCGGGAACTTCCCCAAGTCCCTCGCCCCTGGACCTATTCATGGGGGCTGGAAAAGGGCGTTGTCCGCCCTTCTCCTGCGCCCGGTGCGCCTTCTGCGGCCGGGGAAGGGAGTCGAGATCTCCCTCTCCCGTTCCGCAGTTTCCTTCTGCGACATCACGTCCTCACAGAAGGACACCACTGCGTCCCACGACTCTGCGCTACCGACCATCCTCCGCACTACGGCCGGCAGCGACAGATCGTCTCCCACTTCATTTATGAGGACATGGCGCTGCTCCTCCCAAGCTACACACTCGGCGAGCGTGTGTTGCGCCGTATCCTCCCCGCAATGGACGCAGTGGTGGCACCGAGCGTCCGGCTCCCTGTCTATGCGGCACAGGTACTTGCCGAAGCAGCCGTGCCCCTACAGCACCTGCGTCACCCTAAACGACAGGGAGCCGTGCCTTCTCCCGAGCCAGTCGTCGAGTACTGGCCGGATCGCCTCGACGGTAGCGAGGCCGGCGGTAGGGCGCAGAAGCCTTTGCCGCCATTCCGCCACCAAGACCTGACGGAGCTCCTCTCGGCGCAGCGCGATCTGCCGCTGCACCGGCTTCGAGCCCCGTGCCCGCTCTTCCTCGCGCCATCGATATAATGACGCGAGTACTTTCGCCTCTAGGAGACTTAGGCCATGTGCTAACTTTCAGCTTTACACCTACACTATATCACCAAAACTATATCAAATATAGCGCGTTTAGTGTTTAATTAACTTGTAACTATAGGTATATGTACACCTTCATCGTCACGCGGCAAGCGACAGATATGATCTAAAATATATATTTTTTTTTAAATATTTTCTGCTTAAAAATTATTGTAAACCGCATTGTTACGCAAGTACGTCAATGAGCGATGCGGGAGTTGCGCCCATCCTCTCTAAAATGTAGTATGCGTTATATTAATACATATTTTATCCGTGTAGGGGCGGAGAAAGAATCTCTGCGGCCTGGGTCGGTCTGTCGTAAAAGGTGACAAAACAACCCAACCTATAGCTACGTGGTCGGGCTTCAAGCCTTTGGTCTTAAGGGGGCAAAGTCGTGTAATACTGTCCCTTTCGAGATTTTTTCACGGAGAAACGGAAAGGTTTATCTAATGAAAAGAAATCACATCTTCTAGAATAACATATAACGTGTATCCACAATTTAAAAAAAATTAAAATATCACAAAATGGCGGCATCACAGCTGCTGGAAGTCGGCACCTCAGATCTGCGGCGTGCATTCTACAGGTCCCAAATCCGAAGTAAAATTAAAAAATAAAATTTTTATCGTTAAAATACATCAATACGATTTGCATGACGTCGATAAATTTAAAAAATATAAATAGTACAGGAGTCAGTACCATTTTGAGAAAAAATACCCACGTTTCTGTATGAACAACTGGTGTGAAAAAATATAAATAATTTTATTTTCAAAAAAAAAACTCGAACGTCATGCAATAGCCAGTGAGTTGAAGGATTTTTTCTGGAAAGTTTCATCAAAATCGGTGGAAAATTCGCTGAGCTACATTGAACGGCGCACGAAATTTGACGTTCCGAGAAAAACGTCTTCAAAGTTTTCCGTACAGAAAAGTATTGTTTAATGCGACTTACGGCTTTCAACGCTTAATCTGCGATACCAAAGCCATACAATATTCCTTCTTCTGCAAATGCATCAATTTGACCCGCTTCCTCCTGCTTTTTCGCCGTTCTCGCCGCTTTTGTCCTGCTCTGAGAACAACGATCCTGTCTTTGAATTTGGTGTGCAGTCTGCTAACGTCTTGCACTGAACACCGATTTACAACTACAGGTCATTCATGATGGTTAAAATGAAGTTATAACCATCATTGAACATGCCTGCAGCCAAGAAGGCAGCGATTTTTTAGCCGAGGCACTTATTCCGCGGTCGCTAGGCATTTCTCCTTCTTCTTCGTCTTGAAAATTCGATACATTTCCTGATCGTCGCCGACGACGAGAACAACTCAATAATTTTTGCTTTCATTTATTTTCCGACTCATAATTATCTTAAAAAATCTGCGGAAACTAAGTACGGAAAGACTGCACGGTACGAGAAACACGCGAGATATGAGCAGCACGCTGCTTCCAAGCGCTCAGCGCTTGATCAAGTGAAAACACGCTTCAGTTTATTCGGAGCATGATAACCATTATATGCTATAGATCTCTATAGCGTATATAGACGTAGCGAAGTATAGACATCTGTCTATACTTCGAATTTGGATCTGAACTTTTGAGAGCATATTCTCTAAGTGTTAAACTAACTTGCTATCCAAAAAAATAAAAATTATAAAAAAATTTAAATTACAGGACTTTCCCCCCTTAAGTATAAAAAAAAAGTATGCCGCCATAGTAACTTTGTGTTGTGTTCTGGCATTAGTAACCCAAGTTCCTGTACTCTTATGAGATAGCAGCGTGTTCGCGATGCCACTGGCGTTGCAAACACCCATAGTCGACGGTAACTGCTAAATTCTAAGCGGGCCGTCAGCCTATCTGCTATCCTACAGCAATAAACAAGATGTTTATGATATACTAACCCCCCCCGGTAAGTGTTCTTATATACTAATGATGGTCGCCAAGGGGGTTAAAATATTGTCAAAAATAGGTCACGTAGTAATAATTTGAGCATAAGGAAGTGAACAAATACCATAAATATTTTTCTTTAAATATCTAAACACTAAGCAAATCTGCAATCATAATGTTCGGAAAATATCGTCGTAATTATGCTTCATATATAATTTCATGCATTGTGCAGAACAAAGCGTGTAATTTAAGGTAGCCTCTACACTGTAACTAATCCAGGGTCACGTTTAACGTATCTATTTTCCAAATATTGCAATAGTAACAATTTTGATTATTAACGGGTGTGAAATTTTAAGTATATCATTGTCAATTTTTTTGTCCTATGAAGCAATAAGGGCGCTGAAGTTAGCTAGCTCTGTCAACCTAACAGCATACCTCACGCCTCTGTGTTCAGCTTCAGATCTAAAAGAAATAATGTGCTTGTAAAAAGTTCATTAACTTTAAAATTCCCTTTACCTACTTATTTATAATATGAATATCTGATACATACATACATATAATCACGCCTCTTTCCCGTAAGGGTAGGCAGAGACCACTTCTTTCCACTTGCTACGATTTGATCTTTGTAATTAATCTGCCATTGGCTGGGTGTTCATCCCCATTTCTTGGAGCCTCTTCTTTCCTGTACGAAACGGTTCTCCAGAACGTTCATGTTGCGTACTCTCAGGATCTGGAATGAGCTTCCGGCTGAGGTTTTCTCAGCGCGGTATGATATGGGGTTCTTCAAAAAAGGCGTTATAAAATTTCTTCGAGACCGGCAGCGCATTGGTGGTGCCCCTGGTGCTGCAAACGTCCATAGGCGACGGTGACCACCTGCCAGGGTAGGCCGTTTGCCTGTCTGCTGAACTCAAGCTATAAAAAAAAGTAATGAATCAAAGACAATAAAGGAATAAAACGACGATTTCCATGGCGCAACGGCTTTCGCACGTCATAATGATTGGTGGGGTTACGATTTCTAGGTGTCATTTATATATATTTTATGAATGAATATAATAGATAAGGTGAGAAAGGAATATATAAAGGGATCTCTGAAAGTAGCACCTATAATGAAAAATATAAAGGAAGGAGACTGGCAATGTGTGAGTATTCAATGAGAAGGAATGCCGACCACATTAATAGAAGAATTATGAATCTGAAAATAGACGGGTACAAGGGCAGGGGTAGACCTGAAAAACGATGAAAAGAGTGTGTGATACATGACATGAGGGTTTGTGAAGTGGCCAGGATAGAATAAAATATAAGAATACGACATATTGTGCTGATCCCAATTGATTGGGACAAGGCCAAGCTAATGATTAATGATTGATGATGTATAAAGAAGCGTTTATTAGTTATCTAGTGCCCGTAACACAAGCGCTCTTACTGAACTAGATGTCGCTGTGTGCATTGTCCCTGTATTTTTAATTATTTATAAATGACATTAGATATATTTTATTATATGTTGACACATAACATTTTGTCCATCGCCTTTATTTATTCACCACTATATCGGTGTACCAAGCGAATTAATTGGCGATCGTTTATTCACAAAAAGAGTAAGTAACATATGACCATTTAAAACAATTTATCCTAATTAACCGGTTGTCAGTTGTACGGCGCACGCTTTGACGGGCGTACGCGCATGTGCCCAACAATAATTTATTGGAAAATATCTGTCGAAGATAAATACGCGCATTGTTATAAATTTTTGTTCACAATAATCCAAGTTTTGTTTGATCCGAGTGAAATATACAATCAGGAAGAAGGTTACAGAACAAGAGTTTTAAATCACCAATATCATCATCAATCATCTTAGTCTTTAGAATAGTTTTTCAGTGTCGATATTGTGCTCTCACTTCATCTTTCAATTAATTTTATTCAGAAAGAAAGAAAATAATTTTATTTAGGACAGTTAAACTAAACTAATATAAAACTAGGTGTTATTAAAATTAAACTTAAAACAAAACTTGTCCTAAAAGGGGCATCAGTCTCAGCATAATGCTGGTCTATTGACCAGCGCTGATCTTCCGCTGAGCCCATAAGGCACATAAGGCCCATAAGGTATCGGCACGGCAGACATTACACCTTTACCTTAGCATATAAAACAAAAAAAAAATCATATAATCTTATACAAATATATATGTAGTAAATGGTATAAAACTGTATATATATGATAAATATAAATGCAATAACTGATAGTAATATTAATAAATATACAAATGTTGCAAATTACTAGAAATAAATAAATTAAAATTACTTTACATAAATAAATAAACATTCAAAGAATTCTCTGCTCTAGATCACCTTTATTGCTTGAGCTTCGCTAGCTAGCAGATACTACACAAACCTTCATTCATTCATTCGTCTTATACAAACACACATCTATTCATCATCATATTAAGAATATTACCTTCTTTCTTGATTGCTCAGAAAATCCCAATGGGACAGACACATTAAAAAACTTTCCGCTTTTCGTATAAGTCTATCAACTTTGTTTAGACTTTTCCTATTAATGATTTTGTATGCTAATCTTGTATAATCTTAAATGCAGTGATGTTTTTGATAGGTTGACATTTTAATGTTGATTCGAAGGTGCCTTTTACGAACTTGTTTATTTAAAGAGGTCGCTTATGTACTTCGAGTTTAGCTACACAGATTCCATTTTGTTTGTGTGCTAGAATGTGATTTACTTATATTTTCATAAGAATCATCTATTTTGCAAAGGCGCTTGACAAGAAAAACGTACAAAAAAGGAAGAGATAGGTATTTCTTTTTATATATATCTTTTTGTTTTTTGGTAAATATTTATGTAGCTCTCTTCTAAATTACCTAAGTGATTAAACCTGTTTGCATCCAATATTTGCAATTTGTAGTTATTCTCTCTTGCGAAAATAGACTATCATTTGAATTTATTAATGTAGTGCCCGTTTGTGATACTTGCTTTTCTTCTACGTTATTGTCTTCTATTGTGATATCAAATATAAACGTTTTTTTTAATAAACTAATTATTAAATGATGAAAGACAAATTTGTTTTTTTTTCTACGTAGTTTCTTGCTTTATAAATACATTTATCCCAGCGCGCAGGAAGGTTTTTTTTTATCCCAGCTTCGTACCTTTGTCATCTTCAAATCGTTGCCCTCCTAATGCTTCTATAAGCGGCCCAAACAAATGAAAATCGCAGGGCGACAACTCCGGGCTGTAGGAAGGGCGTTCAAGTTGAGTCCAGTGCATTTCTTCCAGTTTTGACATTGTTAAAGCTACAGTATGGGGTCTGGCATTGTCATGGAGAAGGATGGTGCCTCTCGAATCCTTTGTTTTCCTCTTTTGCAGCGATATGCATCTCTCACCTTAGTCAATAGCTCGCAGTAGTAAGCAGCATTGATTGTGCGTCGCTCGTGCAAAAAATCAATGAGCAAAATGCCTTGCTGGTCAAAAAACACTGTTGAGAGAACTTTGCCAGCATTTTCCACTCGTTCTCACCCTTCTTCGGAACTCCTTATGCCAATGAAACTTACGAGTCCTTGATAATGTTTGAACCCGAACTGTGCACGTAATCTCTGAAAAATATCCGTCGCTTGAACTCCTTCATGAGCGAGGAGAAGTTTTATAATAATGCGTTGCGCAGTAGAAAGGTTAGGCTGGGCGTATGAAATGGCTGGCTCTTCTTCTCCTTCTCTCCACCGTCTTTTATAATATTCTGTCGCTAGTTTATATATCCCGTCGACAGGGAGAGGTGTCTCCCCTCCTGCCATTACTTGCCAATAACCAAAATTAAATATCTACCAAAATGTTTAACGGAAACAATTCCGCTAGTTAAATTATGATATTATAATATTAAATTTAAAATTTGGACATAAAATTATTTACGCATTATTATATTATTTCTATAAGTATTTTGTATTAATTTAGGTTATTGCGTTTTTAAACATTTACAAACTTCCGGTTAGTTTATGTTAAGGAAACCTACCTACATATAGATTATTTAAAAATGACATCACAAATTTAAGAAATGTCAATACCAGAATATTTAAGTTACACTTGAATCTAACATTAATTTTAAAATGTATAAATTGGTATTTATATAGTAATTGTTTTTCGCAGCATTCCGTGGAGGGTGAAGGGAGACGCGGGCTGATGGACGTGAGCGCGGGCGCCGGCGACATGTGGATCAGCGCTGTGGAGAGCTCCATCCTCACGTGGGAGGAGGTGAGTTTAAGTATATAAAATCTCTTTTTGATCTTTTGATCTCAAATCCAATCAACATATTAACAATATCAACGAGTTTTAATATAGCAGCTAGTATTTATTATTTAGGCATTTTATATAGGCAGTTCCCTGCACTAGATGAAAACCTGTATCACAGAGATTTTCCAAACGTACAATTTACCGATACATATAGACCAGAAAAAATTTTACTTATCATATAAATATTCGTCCTCCGTGGGGATTGAATCCGACCTTATTAACTTGCGTAGTCACTAAGCCAGCCGTGCCAAATAACCTATATAGCTCTATAGTTTACAAGCGTTTTACTGCGGTTTCATCTGAAGCCTGAGGAATGTGAGGCTTCTGCGTGTCTTTTTGAGTCCACGTTCCATCGTGACATTTTTGTGTCAAAAAAAAAAACTGAAAAATGTAGTAAATGTGGTGTTTGTAGGTTATTATCGTACCCTAACCCACCTTACACCCAACCTTTGAAATAGCGTCACCATGTTTACCTGTAAGCTGGCAGAAGTAGTCTACCTGGTGCCCTTTACGACGTACTAGGAACTAGTTAGAACAGTACAATTCGTGTTACCAAAGAATAGCTTTTCCTAATATCCTTTGTTGTTTACGTAATACTTATCATGCGATAACATAATAAAATAATTATTGTACTCCACGCTTTTAAGAACAGGGACATTAATTTTATCTTCAGTAATTTTATTCTTATGTTAAGAACTATTTTTTACTTTTAGTGTGATCTATAAAAACGTGTTTTTTAGTTATTTTAAATTATATGTTTTATTGCTGGAGAACAGCAGACAGGCTGACGGTTCACTTAATAGCACCCAGTTATGCTGCTGTCCGCGTGGAAGGAAATCCTGTCCACAGATGCTAGAACACGACACGTGGTCATTGTGGCGACATGTTTTAGGGCCAGAGAGGGTTGATGTTGATACATATCTAGATAAGCTGAAGCAAGGATTGAGGTTGTTTTGCCGCCCTTTACAACAGGCCGCCTGATGGCAGGAGTTGGTATTTATACTCCGCCCTTCCGCCGAGAAAATAGTTTTGAAATATTTAAAGGAATAGTATTTAATAAAAGTTTTATAATTTATATTCTAATAACCATACAAACTGAATACCTATATGCATCCAATCGATGATAAAGTTGATTGTCCATTCCTCGTTTGTCCTCGTATTTTATTGATCGCTGTTCGGAGACAGCTATGTATAATTAATGAGATAAATTTATCGCTTCGTCTTCATTTTCGACTAATTGAACGGCGGCTAACATCTTTACTATGGATTTATCGAAAGCAATATTGTGTAGCGCTCATCAGGAGTCTCCATTTTAGTTTATTCCTTTCTTTATTTCGGTATATTTGCCATGAAAAGATACTCAATGTATAAGTAAATTACTTTAACGTAAAGAACGTTCATTTCCAAATCCCTCAAAGTACCCTCGCTCATATTCCGCGAAACCCTTGAAGAAGCCTACTCGAGTGCAATTTTATTCCTTTGATAAAGTCGAAGCTGACAATTTCGCCTGCAAATTACGCATTTCTTTACAGATCCCGACTCTTTCATTGGTATTTGAGAAACACAGGAAGGAATCGCGATTCTTGTACCATTTTTCTATTTATTTTCTGTCTCTTTTATTCTTATTCATGTTCATGTCTTCCCGCATTATGTTTGGTCAGCAAAACAATCATTCATTATATTCACCCACAGGCACTTAAAAGACTGTATTTAGTTTGCTCTTTTTGGGATTTTTTTATTGCTGTAGGACAGCAGACAGGCTGACGGTCCGTTTAGAATTTAGCAGTTACCGTCCGTAGCCTATGGGCATTTGCAACGCCAGTGGCATCGCAATGCGCTGCTGTTCCCATAAAGGTGCAGGAACTTGGGTCACTAATGCCGGAACACAACACAAGATTATTATGGCGGCATACTTAAGACCAAAGGTGGTCGACATCCAGACGGATTTGGGGTCCTACCACGTAGCTAGGGTGGGTTGTTTTGTCGCCTTTTACGACAGGTCGACTGCGGCTGCAGAGGTTAGTATTCTTTCTTTCTACACTTATTTACTACCAAGTGAAACGTCATTGAGTTACCTTCAACACCGTGTATCAACCTAATGAATTTAAATACTTTTTATCTTCGAAAGTTCTGAAGCATTCGACCATCAGATTGTGACAACAGCAAATTTTATTATCAGCAAATTTTTTTTATTGCTGTAGGACAGCAGACAGGCTGACGGCCCGCTTAGAATTTAGTAGTTACTATCGCCTATGGATGTTTGCAACATCGTGGCATCGCGAACACGCTGCTGTCCCATAAAGGTACTGGAACTTAGGTCACCAATGCCGGAACACAACACAAGGTTATTATGGCGGCATAATTAAGACCAAAGGTGGTCGCCATCCAGACGGGCTTGAAGCCCTACCACGTAGCTAGGGGGGTGGGTTGTTTAGTCGCCTTTTACGACAGGCCGACCCCGGCCGCAGAGGTTAGTATTCTTTCTCCGCCCCTGCACGGATAAAAAAGTATTTGTCGTATTAATTTATGTAAACTATGCTTATTTATGTGTTAAAATTTTTACTTAAATTGGCATACGCCCTTGCGATATTAGAATTTTTACCAGGCTGCGACATTTGAGTTTTGTTGCCATATTTGACGTTAATATTTAACCCATATGCGATTATAAAATCGCTTTTTGGATGTGAACACGTAATGAATGAACACGTAAAGTTGTATCTAATGAGAATTCCAGTTGATAAAACAACAAAGTTTTTACGACTAAAATAATAAAAATCACCCTATAAACTTCCTCTTAGACTAGTAACCTAGTTTAATAATATTTAAATGTTTAACCCAAGCGTCCGCTGGCTGTTCATTTGAATGCTAAATCCGGATGATACGCCCGCCCGGCTTTACTGTATTTATGGAAAACTGTATATTAATACATTTTGACTATACGGCTCGTTCAGTGGTTTCGAATAAATAAATGGTCTCGAGATGAATTGCACGTAATTATTATATTAAAAATAGATCTTGTTATGTTCGATTTAATCAAAAATCGATTCTCGTACCTAAATTCGATCTGAATCGAATCGGAGATCGATATATTTTAAAGTGAATCAACAAATAATGGAATGGTAAAAGGAAATCGACAAATTTTTCTACCTATTCGTACTTGCCGGTTGTCTTCTACAGAGTTACATTGATGGTAATCAATGTTTACCCTCACGTGTTAAATACATTCATTAGAGTATGGGTATCGTACCATGTTGCAAAAGGCGCACAAATATCTGCCACTTCACTACAAAGCGAAAGCATTATTTTGCGTTCCTAGTACTACATCTAGATGTCGCAACTATTCGTGCAGAGGGGGAGAAAGAATACTAACCTCTGCGGCCGGGGTCGACCTGTCGTAAAAGGCGACAAAACAACCCACCCTAGCTACGTGGTAGGGCCCCAAGGCCGTCTGGATGGCGATCACCTTTGGTCTTAAATATGCCGCCATAATAACCTTGTGTTGTGTTCCGGCATTAGTGACCCAAGTTCCTGTATCCTTATGCGACAGCAGCATGTTCACAATGCCACTTGGCGTTGCAAACACCCTTAGGCGACGGTAACTGCTAAATTCTAAGCGGGCCGTTAGCTTGTCTGCTGTCATATAACAATAAAAAAAGAAACGATATTTTTTGACGCAATGATGACGAGAAAACATATAAGTACATATTTATTAAAGTTAAAGAAACTGATACTGAATTGATCAATCAAAGTATCGAAATATTAAATTTCGATACTTTGATTGATATTCTGCAGAATTTAATATCGCATCTTCTCAAATGCTATCCACAATATCATTTTCATAGAGATATCCCTCTCATAATAACAGGGTGTCTAGTTTCTCGAGCGACGTCATTCGCGTTGTGTCATTAAGGAAGGAATGAAAATGGTCTATGTTTATATAAAGATAAAACGAGTCTGGAGATTTTGAAAGTAATGAAAGTGCTTTTATCTTTTATAGTCGTTAGTAATGTCTGAATACCTTAATTTTAGTTTTTAATAATCCTATGATAAGTATCTATACATCTATAGGTACATCTATACAAATAAATAAAATTGGAGGGTCTGTTTGTAATATTAAAATAACCGCTTTTTACTAAGTGTATATGGATGTATACACGGTACATATACCAAAACAACATTTTTTACAATTTTTGTCTGTCTGTTTGTTCCGGCTAATCTCTGAAATGGCTGCACCGATTTTGACGGGACTTTCACTGGCAGATAGCTGATGTACCAAGGAGTAACTTAGGCTATTTTTATTTTAGAAAAAAAAAATAGTTTTTGTTAAAAATGATAAGTTTCGGAAATTTTATAATCCAATTTAAATTGACCTCAGATTTATATCATTAATCATATGAAATAGTGTTCAGCTTAACCTGGACTATGTAAGTTCGAACGCATGTATCCCGGAGGCGCATGGCGTAGTTGCATTCGATAACACTGACTATTTGCATATTTTATTTATTTATATTTTAGGGTTTATAGGGTTTGTAATCCAAAATAAACCATAAGATATACATATCCACAAAAAATGCTGCCCAAAGTCACTATTCCACGCGGACGGAGTCGTGGGCACAGCTAGTAACTACAATAATTTTAAAGTTGTTTTGTACCTATACTGAACTTCAAGTGGAGTGTCCTTAAATACCGTCATCGATATCGATCACCCTTTCCACGTTTCATAATAAGTACCGGTATAATGGAAATGACCCACTTTGCGACTACAACTTGAAAATGTTGACGGGTATGTTTACGACGCTTTTAGTATTTCCATTATGCTACCAGAAATTACTTTCAACATTACACCTCAGTGTAGTTATATGTTGGTCGCATCCCAATTTTTTTAGAGCCTGATATGTCGACGTATTTAGTTTGGAGGGTTCCACCGAGACATTCGGGGCGCTGCTTGATAATTAATACTTGGACGCGAGAATTCATTTTCGAAATTTGGTGGATCAAACAAGTCCCTGTAAAAATTATTTTAGCCAAATCTGTATACAAGTAATTTATACCGGTCGACCACATTGCCGCGCGGTAGAATTACATCAATAAATAAGTGCGAACATGGACACAACACACACAGTTGAAAGCTTTGAACGCAAAGATAATTCATGATGATGAATGGAATTGATGGTAATTGTGATGATAAGGTTCGGAGGAATCATATAATTGGTGGTTCTATATAAGGCCTCGTGTTGGCAGGCCCTGACGGCCAGGCCAAGTACTATATTGACGACCGCGAATACTGGGATTAAAAATAATAATACTCCATTTTATTTAAATTTTGTAATTAAAGTTGTACATTCACAGGGAGTTTTTTTTCGCCGTTTCTTTTATAGCCAGCAGCGTTTTGTATTGGAAGCGGTAGTAAGAGGGCTGTTTGATAACTCCGTGACTATTTCAATAAAAAAAGATTTTTTGGCAAATAAGCATTTTATTTTTCAACATAATATCCTTTTAGATCAATACATCCAGTCCAGCGTTGTTCGAATTTTTATTATTCCTTCCAAATAATAGGTGTTTTTCAAGGCCCTCAAAACAGGTGTTTGTTTCGTTTATAACCTCTTCATTCGACCCAAATTTCTTACCACCCAGCCATTTCTTCAGATTTGGAAAAATAAAATAGTCCCGGGGGGCTAAATCTGGAGAGTATGCTTGATGGGGTAGCAGTTCGTAGTCCAATTTATGGATTTTTGCCATAGTGACTACACACTGGTGCACTCGTGCATTGTCTTGATGGAACAGCACTTTTTTTCCAATATCGATCGATTTGAATGTTTTATGGACCACCAGGGTGTATTGGTCGTCAGAAAATCGCTAGGTAAACGGGTTATATTATGCATATTTTGACATGAAATATCTACTACAAATCATGCACTTTAGAGACAGAGGGTCTCTGTATTTCCTCTGTTTATTCTGTAGTTCCTCTAGGAAGAGTAAAGAGGAAAGGGTCTAGTCGTCTTGATGATGAGGTGTGTTATTTTTCTTGTGCGGTGTTCAATAACGTCCGATATCTCTAGAGAGATAGCGGACTTGTTTAATTCTTTAATTTAATTCCCTTTCTTGGTCAAGAATTTATAAGAAGGAAACTTGGCGTTAGTTTTTTCAAGAGCTACTACCAATTCTAGGAAGGAGAAATCGAACAGAGTGTTTGCTCTGCAGTTTGTTAACTAGCAAATGAGTGATCTGCTAGTACCCTTTTACCATTGCCTAGAATAGTGTTGGTGGTACTCACCACCCATTCTAGATTCATACATACGCACACACACACACGCACGCACGCACGCACGCACACATACACACACACACACGTACGCACGCACGCGCACACACACATACACACACACAAATTTTATTATATGTTTACGTTCTTATAATTATTGTTGTATGTAGCTTATTGTATATTTTGCAAATAAACTTATTAAAATATTTCATACATCACACGGTTTATGTATAGGTATATCAGTTTTAATATCTCTAGTCAATTTTATCACAATAATAGCACATCGTTCATAACGCTCACGGCACATATTATAGAAACGATGATCTGTGGCTCACGGTATATAATTGTCTGTGAACAATGCTCGTTTCATAATTTTCTGTCGCATGACGTCAATGTACTTCCCGCCATTTGAAATTTGCTTAACCGTCTACAGTTAATTGTTAAATTACTCATTAACGTTATCTTACGAACAATTAGTTTGCAGTAGGTTTATTTGCATATGTGTATTAAGTATTTGATATGTTTGGACTCAGTTATGAAATGTTAGAAACGATTTCAAAATTTATTATTTCGGGGCTGTGAATCACAATTTTCCCTCGTGCTGATTTTCTTATTACAGGGAAACGAAACAAGATTTAGTTATTAATGAAATGTATTCAGAATTCACTGAGAACAGTCTGCGGAGAATCTAGTTTCACAGATTCCGGGCTGGTTAGAAAGCGGTGGTCTTCTTCTACTAGCTAGTCAGAAACTAGTATGCTGTAGAAGTAGACCGCTGAGAGAGCTAAGACCTTTCGTGGGCGGAGAATAGAGCGAATAGAGGTAGATTCAGTTTTCCCCAGCTAAAAAAACAATGTCTTGATAAAATTTAAAATATTGACAGAAGAAGACATACTGTGCCGACCCTAAGTAGATAAGTCTAACATAAACAAGGTATTATTACTTTTGTATTTAAGATTTTGAATTAAAATTTGATTATTTCATTTTTAAAGTCAATTTTATCGGATGTACCTACCAAGCAATTGTCACCTTAGTGACAAGGACTAGTATTGTTTATTAAATTCTTAGCCTTTAAAACTTTGATGATGATGTGAAAGGTGAAGTAATACGTATGTGTCAATGCTTTCGTGTAAACTTCCTGATAAGGGTTATTTAGTGGCAATGTTAAAGTGGCAATAAACGGACCCTTCGACCGAAAGTCAAAGTGAATGTTTAGTACGAGCTTGTACATTATTTGTAGGGTCGTTTAAGAAGTCCATTATATTACCCACAAACGTAAGTGGAAATTAGAAGGGTATATACGTATTACTTCTTTCCACTTGCTACGATCCTTACATACTTGTTTCGCTTCGTCCACTTTCATTATTCCCTTCATACATGCCCTTCGGTTTAGGGTACTCTTGACCTGGCCTTTTTTCAAGACGTCCCTGATCTGATCTCGAAACGTCCGCCTAGGTCTACCCCTTCCAACACTTCCATTCACACTCGCCTTATACACTTTTTTCGTCAATCGTTCTTCATTCATTCTCTCAACATGGCCAAACCATCTCAGCATACCTTTCTCAATTTTTGTCACTACATCTTCTTTCAGACCACAACGTTTCCTTATCTCACTATTTCTTATCCTTCACTTAGTTTGACTCCTATCATACTTCTTAACGCTCTCATCTCAACTGCATTTATTCTGCTGTCATGTTTCTTCTGCCATACCCAACTTTGAAAGAAGTGGTCTCTGCCTACCCCTACGGGAATTGCCGTAGGGGTAAGCAGTAGATTGTGTATCATCAGCTTCCACAATCGCCTTTAATTCGTCATTGTCGACCAAAGTCTTCGGACGACCGCGAGGTTCATTTTTCAGGTCGGAATTCCCAGAACGGAAGCGAGCAAACCAATAACAGGTGGTGCGTTGGTTTGTAGTGTTAGCTCCGTAAACGTCGTTGATGTTGCGTGCCGCTTGTACCGCATTGCTGCGACGACGGTACTCATATTCCATAATTACTCGAATTTTTAACGTATCCATGAAGACGAAAAAGGTTGAAATGCGATGAAAATGTAACACTAATCAATAAACAAATGACTACTTTTGGAAAAAGAATTCCATGTTTTTAAAATAAAATTAATTTGAAATTAGAATTCTTAGCCAAACAAAAATTATTTTGATTTGAAATGGCCAGTACTGCAGAATGGCAATTTCATAGGTTCACCTATTATAATAAGATTATCTAACGACCTAATTTAATAACAATTTACTATTGAAATATGTTTCTATTCTTGTTATTATTATATTTTCTTGTTATTCTTACAATTTTTGAAGGCATATTGGTTTTGATTCAAAATAAAATGGATCTGTTATTAATTACGAAGAAAATCGGCGCCGACAAGTGAAAAAGTTAATTGGTTTTGTGCTTTATGAGTTTATAACAAAATAAGCTTAGCTATACGAAAATTAATGTCTATGTCTTTCAAATTCATAGGTGACTGAACGGTTGAACGTAGACGTCCGCCGGGGGCTGTCATGGCGCGAAGCGAACGACCGTATGAACTTCGTGGGGCCGAACGAGTTTCAGGTGAAAGAGCAGGACCCCTTATGGAAGAAGTACATCGAACAGTTTCAGAACCCTTTGATATTGCTGCTACTTGGTAAGATTTTGAATGTATTATTTCTTTTTCAGTATTTCCTTTAGGGGTAGGACTCGTTTACTGTTTTTGCTCGAAGTCCTGTCATATTCTTTGGGCAGGTGTATGATGTATGAAAACCGGTTCAATAGTTTGCTTTTTTTTACAAATGGGGAAAATTCATAAGAATTTATATTAAGAGGATAAATAAATGTCTTATGTTTTTTGAAAACCTGTTCCTTGCACTTGTTAGAGCTTTTTTACAAACATACTAACTATACCTACATTTGACAGATAATTCCAGACTAGCGGGTCAATCTCGTTTACTCCAGGTTTTAAAAGTAGTATTTTTTTCTATAATGAAGGAATATGAACATTTTCTCGGCCATTTTTAATAAAATAAATTTATACATTTAGTTACAGGCGATCTTTTCAAGTCAAAAACATATGGCTAACCTGCAATGCCTAACTAATTGTATACACATAATTTATTCGGCAAATGTAGCGTAGGACACCCAGCGGCGAGCTGGCAGATACTGAATGCGACGAGCCTAAGACAGAGCTCTATGGCAAGCCTTGACACAAGCCTATGTCTATCAGTGGACTTCAATAAGCTATTGTGATGTCTATGCAACACTTTTTTAGCTGAGATTAATGGAACATGAACCTGGTTTACTAGTGTCAGAACACAACACGAAGTCATTAGGGCGCCATGTTTTGAAATTGTTGCCATCTAGTCATTGGAGCCCTTCCACCTAGCTTGAGTTGTTTTATCGCGATTTTACGATACGCCATCCCCGGACGCTGGGGTCAGTATTTTCACTCCGCTCCTGCGTGGAGAAGATATATATGAGATCACTTATGTCTCCAAGCCCCTGAACGAGCCGTGTCATTCTTGTCGCTCGACCGTGTTGTCTTGCAATTTATTTGGCGATTCTCATCTAGCGAGTACCGTTCATTCGCGAAACTACACGCTGCATACTTTCCAATAACCGTGCGTGCATTAACCCGTCCTAAAAAGTACGCGGCTTGATTTATTAAGCACCGTAATGGGTCTAGATTGGTTAGTTGTTAATGTTAAAGTGCGGCAGTTTAGGGGTCTATCGATGCAATTAAAGCCTTACAATTCTTGAGTTTGTACATACAGAGGTTAAAATTAATAAATATTTATTGGGCGGCCTTCACCTTCACCGCGAGTTTTAATACATTAGCATATCTATGTATCAAGTCGATGTAGATTAATACGTAACACTGCGTCTAGTTTCTTGTACGTTAGTTGTATGTTGGTTGTATGAAAATATGAATAGGTTGTTAGAAATAAAGGGTGTCTCAGCGTCGATTTTAAACTTTAAACATGAATATGTCGGCAACCAGTGGGGCTAGCAGGAGGGGAGCGGTAGCGTTCGAAAGGTGATTAGTGCGGATTTTTTATCCGCCATGTCGCAGTGGTCTGGCGCGCACTGCGCGTACGCAGTGGAAGCGTATTTTGCAACGAGTTTTCGTTGAGTGAAGCACAGCACAAGTTTTGTAATCGCCTTCAAATTCACCGTTTAAGTGATGCCCCGAGTGTTCAATTAATTAAGTCGTGGGTAGCAGAGTTTAGAGCGACAGGGTGTTTACTGAATCATTCAATTGGCCCTCGAAATAGACCTGTGCGATCGATTGAAAACATCAACCGCGTCGCCGCTGCAGTCGCAGAGTATCCACGACAATCAGTTAGAAAACATGCTGCCTCTTTGAAACTCCATCGTTCAAGTATTCATCGAATTTTGGCCTTAGACTTAAAATTACATCCCTATAAAATTCAAAAAATCAAACCAGAAGACTACAAAGCGAAAAATTTACTGTCAGATTTTTTCAGTGGAAAATGGGATGGAATTATTTTAGCGATGAGTCACATTTTCACCTCGAAGGGTACGTCAATCGTCAAAATTGTCGTTACTGGTCATCCAACAATCCAAAACAAAAACATCAGAAAGCATTATATAGCCTCAAAGTTACTGTGTGGTGCGCAATATCGTCGGAAAAAATCATTGGGCCATTTTTCTTCGAGAATGACCGAGGTGCAGCGGTTACAGTCACGAGTGAACGCTATATCGACATGATTTATACTTTTTTTGTACCCCAGCTGAAAGAAGAGGATGTTGACGAGTCAGGTGTATGGTTTCAGCAAGATGGGGCCACAGCCCACACAGCTAGGGTCACCATGGACTCACGAAGAACGTTGTTTCCGAGAAAAATCATAAGTCGCTTTGGAGACATATGGTGGCCACCTAGATCGCCCGATTTAACCCCAGCTGACTTTTTCTTATGGGGTTATCTCAAAGCAGGGGTTTATGATACCCCTATTACAAATTTGGAGGATCTGAAGACGAAAATAACGACAGAAATGAGGGTCATTTCAGTTGAGGTTTTGCGGCGCGTCTTTGCAAATTCGATAGTCGGCTTTGAAGAGTGCATTCGCCGTGATGGAAGACATTTGACGATGTAATATTCCATAAATAAAATCCGCACTAATAAACTTTACTGCAATTAAAATTTTATAAATACAATCTTTGTTTTTTTTTATGAATATTCAAAGTTTAAAATCGGCGCTGAGACACCCTTACATATAGGTATATTGACACAATTCACTCAGTGTTGTTTGTCCCAGAGTAAGCAGCAAGACGCTTGTATTATGGGTACCAGACTGATATACTATTTTTCTCTTAAAAATAAATAAATAATTTTAATTAAACACCCACACTCAGGACGGGTTACGAAACCATGTCCTCCGCAGTCGTATCGATATGTTAGCCGCGTTATGCCTCGGAGATCTGCGTGAATATTATGTATTATCAATATCACACCACAGTACAAAAGTGACACAACAGTCGGCTACAAAAGCTAGCGTATTCTTATTTGAAATTATATTAAGATTTTTAAAGGTAAAATTTTTTCTAGACAAATAAATTATTGCTAGTTTAAAAACACTAAGTGGTGCTATTTAGGAATAATAATAAAGTTATCTAATTAGTCATAAATGACTGCTAATGTATTATGTATTTGTTTAATTTGTTTATAATCTGTAAATGAATGGCAATATTCGCTTTTCCTTTTGGCACTCGCTGCTTCTGGTCTTCTTCCCCACACCATTTCCTTAGAGAGGTTAGGGGCCTTGAGTATCTCTTTACTCCGGCATGAACTCAGAGGGCAATACGCCGGTGACGTGGATTGAGCCGCGGGAGCGCACTTCCACATGATTGTTGTGGTTGCGCCGCAGCTCTACGTTGGCCCATCTTAACTTGGTGGGTCATCTCGACTATTGTTGGTCATCAGTGGCTTCTGTTGGTCTGTCTGTGTCGTGATAGTTTTGTGACCTCAGTTGCACATCTCCCAGGTCAGACGAACGAATAATTAAATCTCTGGGGGTCGGCAGCCAAATTCCACAGTGATCTTGGTAACCGGGCGTGCAGAGGGGCAATGCCATGGAGGTGTGTGTGGGGGCCATTATCCGCGCGGTCGAACATCCGACGCGCCGACATCGCCACAAAGTCACGGGCAATGCCCACGTCACAGGCGATCACATTCCTGACGTACCGTCCCGCACCTGTACACACTCGTAGGGAGATGATATGTTGGGCTTCGATGCGTCGCAGCGTCTCTGCCGATTACAGCGCAAGCTATGCAAGAGTCACGTAGATGAGTTGGGAATGGACATAGGTCTTGTAGACCCCGATCTTCGTTCTCAGAGGCAAATTAGACGCAAGAACAGGTCGGAGCCTGGCCCTGGTAACACGCGCCTAGTTTATCGCATGTTGAGCGTGAGCTCTCATCCTCAACGATCTGTCGATGTGCACTCCGAGGTACTTCACCGAAATCTTCCACTCAATGTATTGTCCTCGGAGCAGCGACTCCGATATGTGGCGTTGCTGGCTTTGGCGGGCGACTACTAACGCCCGCTGCGTTCTTCCCCACATTGACCGCCATGCGCCAAGTGTTCAGCCATGCTGGCACGAGATCCAGCAGTCACTGGATTCGGTGAGCGACAAAGTCCAGATGTTTTGAAGTCGAG
This sequence comes from Malacosoma neustria, assembly GCA_963693495.1. Lineage (NCBI taxonomy): Eukaryota > Metazoa > Arthropoda > Insecta > Lepidoptera > Lasiocampidae > Malacosoma > Malacosoma neustria. Next base: position 18,377,006 of record OY856381.1, read on the forward strand.
AAGAAGGTGCTGTCATCTGCGAACAGAGCCAGCGTTACATCAGGTTGCCACGGAGGAATGCAACCAGACACAGTGGGAAGGTCGTTATTATACGACCCATAAAGCGCTGGCGATAGGGAACGCCTGCAGATGGTCTTCATCTGGGCATTGTTCATCTGCTCCACCGAGGCGTAGAAGGTCCGGCCCTCCAAGAAAGATGCCACAAGCCGTACTAACGAGGGTGGCATGCTGGTTTCGATTAGCTTGAATATCAGACCACCATGCCAGACACGGTCAAAAGCCTTTTCCATATCCAAAAAAACCGCGACACTGCTTCGACGATGGTTTCGTTCTGAGGTGATAAGGTGTAAAACGCGTGCCCAATTGTAGAGATATAACATAGAGTAGCCGCTTCGGAAACTAAACTGTTACGCACGTGGAATGATATACGAACACAGCCGCCGCAGCAGCGGACGCTCAAATAACTTGGCGATACGCGGTAATGGTGTTAACTTGTAGGCAGGCGCCGATCTTTGTCCGGTTTTGGAAACATATGTTATGTTTCGATAATTTAACAGTAATAGACGCAACAGTGCCCAAATTCCTGTCCTGAAAAAATATGTGGAATTTTTGTTTGTGCGATCACTAATTAAAGTGAATGACGTTTGTTATAATCACATAGTTTCGTTAATACTCCCTGATGTTATTAGGTAAACAGACATAAATGATAATGCAGGTTTTAATTATTCAATTGCCCAAACGCTTATCGTTTGTTACTCAAGTACGAATAAATGTTATTATATTTTTTAATTTTCAGTGCTATAAATCATTCATAATAAATATTACTTTTCACGGATAATAAGATTTTTTAAAATTGATAACATATATTTTCTTTTCATCCTTTACCGGGTTAATTCGTTTCTGCATAGAAAAAAATACATTCTTTCTATTTATTCGGTTACTTTTTAGCAACTTAATTCTACAATTGAATGCATATATCGGTGAAATGTTTAGAAACGAAATTAAGTAGGTGACTTACAGATGTATAAGGTTAATTTTAGCAGTTTTAAATTTTTTCAGTTCGGTTTTTTTAACAGAATTTCTAAAAGGAACCATACTTTAAAGCTTAATACAGTTACAACTAGTTATTTAAATTTATAGATAATTTAAATTATATCATTGAAAAATAGTAAAATAGGACAGATGGTCCCTGTACCTGATAGCACTATCGCTCGCTCGCGTTTGCAACGCCTCCCAGATTTTTCTCGATTATTCGAAATTTTCAAAATATGTATAGGAGTGAAGGACTCCAGGGAATGTAAAAATTAACCACGAAATTTTTAAATGATATACAGCAACATTGAAATACATAAAGAGTATGTTTTTTTTTTTGTTTATTTGCCGATAGCAATTTTGCTCGAAACAGTACCAATCGGCCATATTGCGTATTCGCAAAGAAAAATTTAACCAACACTGCCAGTGTGTAATGGCGTGGCGTAAAGTGTTCAATACATATAATTAACTGATATTCAAGATCCAGAGTCATTGTCACGGATTGAGGCCGTGCACTCGATATTAAGCGAGATTACCGGTTTCTTCAATGGAAGTATATATAGTACTATAGTCACTAAAATAATAATCTTAGTGACTATAGTTATGCTCGCCCGCTATTTATTTCGCAATAATTAGAGCTTATCTTATTTTTAAATCTCAATTATATCCTGATTTTTTACCCTAAATTCATTTATTAGTTTCACCATTATTATCATAGGACGAAAACATCTTTTCAAGGCTTGAAGTTCAGATGGCAGACGCTCTGATAAAAAACGGAATGAGATTTTTTCTTGAGCCTTATTAAAAAAAAAAAAGAAAATTCCCCAAGAGTACTTTACGAAAGATCTTCGCTTGCACAGTACAAGTTTTCGATACATCCAATATTAAACAACAATGATTCTGCCACTGTCACAGACTAAGAAATAAGACATTTAAACAATAGCTCTACATAATTATGTTTAATTTATTGTTTTTATGAATGGTATTTAAAAAAAATTGTTTTACATTTCGAAAGTTTGTAGTAGGTAATTCTGTTATCCAATTTTACGAGTGTTTGCATTTATCGATGTGCGTGCGTGTCTGTGTTATGTTCTTAAACCGTGTAAATATAAATATTCATATGGTTCACAGTATATTCAAAAAATACTTAATGTATGCAGTACAACATACTTCTTACAAAATACCTGTGGAGGTTTTATATTGAGAGTTTTCGTACTCTGTGTTAGAATGTTTTTTCTGTGGAACACCAGACAGAATGACAGTTACTTAATTAATAGTAATCAGTTACTATCGCCTATGAATGTTTGCGACGCCACGGGCACCGCTAAACGATGTCGAGGGAGTAGGGCACCTGGAACACAACACAAAGTTATTATGGCGGCATACTTAAGATCAAAGGTGGTCGCCGTCCGGATGAGCTTGAAGCCCTACCATCTAACTAGAATTGTTTTGTCATTTTTTACGATAGGCCGCATTGTCAATATTATTTCTCCGACCCAGCACGGACAATATGGTATGTCAAGTATGCTTAACCGTTAGTACCGACGAGCGCCATCGCGCGTGTGTACATTCCAACTAAAATTGCTACGAGCGCAATAGCGCTCGTGAAATCAGTTGTTGTTTAGCTCGCTGTAGGGGAGGTCGCTCGTGTTACATGTTTTTGTTAATAAAACACCGAAAATGATACAAGGGTAAATGACATCAAAAACAAAATATTGCTTCGGCATTTCTAAGTAGATATGAGTAAAAATCAATGGCACTAAAACGGTTAATTATTTCATGGACACTGCTAACATAACTTACTGTAATGTACTTTACTGTATTATAATGAGTGTAGCGGAACAAAATGTGTTGTTTTTTGTTTGGTTTGTAAAATTGGCTTGTGTTGAAGGTGATGCAAATTAGCTTAATGTTTGTACATATTCTAGAATATACTCCTGAAAAGTGGAAGAAAAACAGATTTGTTATAAATCAAATTTAATCAAATTCAGCATTATACATTTTAGCAATTCACCAGAGGGTTTATGGATGGTTTATGAATTGCGGCGCTCACGGGTTTGATACCGTTTGATTCCCGTCTCGTAGTCGGTACGGAATACCTTAAAAATATTATTTCAAATACGCTAGTTTTTGTAGTTGGCGGTTGTTACTTTAGTACTGTGGTGTATTTTGCATGTCGATATTTGTAATACTAGGCATGCCTTTTAAGTTCTGTCGTTTCCATATTTCTCGGCAATTTTGAATTTGGAACTGTTCTATATTCGAATGTGTTTAAATTTTCAATCTCAAAACAGTTGAAAGTATTAGGATTAATGCTATTGTTTAGTTACAGCGTCGATTGGAATCTGTCAGGTCACGTACGAAAATGCACTTTCTAAGGAAAATGTTCGTGCAATAACTTTCTACAACTTTAGAAGAGGCCTGATACGGCTTCAATGTTTTGAAGAGCTAACATCTGTGTTCAGTGATGAAGCCCCATTTCTGCGGACTGACGAACGCTGGTATTTAAAATTCCAGCGTGGACATACTAGTGTTAGTGACAAATCTCGCAAAGGACGCCCAATATCCGCCTTCACTGAAGATAACATCATTGCTGTGAGACAACTAATTCTCGAAGATCGTCATGTGACGTATCGAGAGATAGAGGCTCTATTAGGCTTCTCAGGGACAATCAGAAGATCTTGCATGAAGAGCTTAGTGTGAGAAAGCTAGTTTGCCGTTGGATACCGTATCTGCTTTCCGACAATCACAAGGCGGCCCGCGTCAGATGGTGTAAGAAAACTCTGCAAAGGTTCAACCGAGGAGAGTGAAATCACGTCTACGACATTATTAGAGGTGACGAATCTTGGATCTATGCCTACGATCCTGATTCCAAACAACAATCACAATCTTCACAGTCTTTCAAGACGAACTAAAGTTGTACGTTCTCGAAGCACTTCAAAGAAGATGGTGGCCACATTCGTTGGAACAATCGGTCATGTTGCAACTATTGCACTTGAAGATCGTAGAGCGGTTAACGCAGAGTGGTATACCACAGTTTTTTTACCACAAGTCATCACCGAACTTCGAAAATCTAACTCAAAGCGACGCACAATCCTGTACCACGACAACGCAAGCTCACACAGCGCTCGTCAAACGATTGAGTATTTGAAGCAGGAAAAAGTAGAAATTCTTGACCATCCTCTATACAGTCCTGACCTAAGCCCTAACGATTTCTTTACATTTCCTAAAATTAAGAAAAGTCTTCATGGTCAAAGGTTCCAGTCCGGTGAAGAAGCAGTCGACGCTTTCAAGTCAGCCATTTTTAACACCACTTTCCACTTTAGAGTGGAATATATGTTATAATAACTGGTTTGAGCGAATGGAAGAGTGTATTAAGCTACGTGGCGAATACTTTGAAAAACAATAAAAATTACTATAAGGTTCTAGTTGTGTTTTTTTCTTCAAACGACAAAATTTAAAAGGCATGCCTCGTATACCATATATTCGTTATGTTCATGACCTACCGTGGCGTAACGGCTAACGTACGTCGGGACAGCCGCGGAGGTCATAGATTCGAGTCTGGGTGTTTGTTTGGAGAAACATATTCTCATCAATATTTACCACGTGGCCAGAAATAAGATTTTTACAGGTATATTTTCTCCTTACTAGGGAGTAAGGAAAAATGTGTATGTGATGTGTATAAATCTTCTGCCTCCTGCCTTTATCCCACATTATATGGGGTCGGCACAACATGTTACATGTTGTAATAGTTGTGGGTTAGTTTTTATAACCGGCCGCCTGCCTGACGTTAACCCCTTTTTGGGGAAAAATCTGTCATCCTTTTTATTTAAATAATTTTTCTCGTTTCACATTGAATCTCTAATCTACTATACCCTCAAGCGACTCTTTGATTGATTTCTTCTTGAGTAAACAACATCTGAGCGTCGGTTTTGGTGTGCAGGTGGCACTTTTGCCGGATCGCCGACTTTTACGGGGTCCGTGCACAATTCACATTCGACAACTACGTCACGAGGGCTTCTAAACAGGAAATTCGCAGTGCCGAGCGTCTTCGAATGCTGTGGTGTCCTGCATTCCGTTGCGCTTGAATGCAGACACAGGCAGCTTGTGTACATACATTTTTATTTATCTATATAAATAAAAAAGTATAATTTATTAATACCAGATAAACTGTGGATCTCGATTTTGATCATATGACTTAACCGGGGTTCTACAAATCGAAACGGTCAGGTCATTTTTTGCATCATCTACAATATTTTGAGTACAAATGTTTTCACAATAAATACTCAAAATGTGGGTACTTACATAAAAACAGACTACTGTTTCTGGTTGGTAGAATACAAATGAGAATAATTTATAATTTGATTGCGACAAGTAAAAATAAATAGCAAAAGATACGAAAATTTATATATTTTATGCTTCAATCATAAAAAAATCCGGTCGTGTGGTCAGGATAATTTATTGCCTAAAGTTGTGACCTATGAATGCAGCTGAGTTCGAATTTATGTATGTTTGAAAAAATAATTAGAAATAAAATTATAAATTGTAATCACGGCAATCGCCAAGAATCCATTTCGTCCCTACGGTATGGAGTAAAAAGTGGAAGATAGATAGCCAAAATTAGCTATATCTTTTCCAATTTTTTCTCTCGATACGAATGATAATGACGTCACGGTATCACACTAACGTAGAAGCGTAGAAAATTTTGTCCTTGCATGGCTGTCAAGGACTGGATGGAGCGAATTCAAGATGAAGCTCTGTGGCAAGTCTCGGGAGAAAACTTATATCCTACAGTGGATTTCAATAGGCTGATGATATTGATGATAAACCAGCGTACTGTCCTTTTATTAAATTAGATATTTTTCACATCGACCGAGAGCTCAAGGCAAATGAATCTCGTTCATGTTTGTTAATTGGAGCGATGTAAATTCACAGGTTCTGCGGTAGTGAGCGTGTGCATGAGACAGTTCGACGACGCCATATCCATCACGGTGGCAATCATCATAGTCGTGACGGTCGCCTTCGTCCAAGAATATAGATCTGAGAAATCTTTGGAGGAGTTGAATAAATTGGTTCCGCCTACTTGCAATTGGTAAGTTTTTTTCCGGAGACATGTCTGTATACAAATATATCTTCGTAACATTTTTTTTTGGAACACAACTAGTCAGTGTTCCCTCCCAGCGAGACTCGTGGTACAAATCAACGTTCATATAAATCACGAGCTCTAATGCAAGGTTTCTCTTGTGAGTCGGAGGGTAGAGACCTTGCATAATTCAAATTTTGCCAATACTTTTCTAGTTTTATTCTTTTAATTGTCTCTGTCCACTCGTTTAAAGCAAAAGCAAAAAAAAAGAAAGCAAAACATGTACTCGGTTCGACTTGTAACGAGTGTTTTATGAGACTAGCAGAGTAACATATGTAAATACTCGAAAAATGCTAAGTCATGTTTCATTTACATTCGGGTTAAATTTCGATTAACGGCGAATTTTGACTATTACAGTTAAAAGTGGAAAGTAATTTAGATTTGTTCATTAATTTGCGTGTACGAAATGGGAACGGTAATGCCTATTTTCAATGCACCGTGTTTTATTCATATAATTTTGCTGCATCTTTAAAGTATAAATAAAATTGTATGATTCATTTAGTCAGCGAATTCCAATAGTTATAAAGCGATTGAGTATGATAGCTTTTTCCAACTATAATGAATATAAACCTTTATCTATCATTACAACGGTATTAGGAATTAGTTTATCCTAATTATTATGATCGTTTTAATGATATTTTGCGACGCCCTCTGTAAGGTTTCTGCTAATATTATTTGCTTTGACTAAATTTCGATTTTTTTATAGTATTACGAAAATAATTGGATTTAGATTGGTAGTTCTCTTTAGTTTCTATTAAATTAAAATTGGCACCAAAGGGTTACTCCCAGGTGGTGTTAGTAGAAATATTTTTTCTATTTCTGTTGAGGGTTGCCATTTTATTCAAAAGAGATGTCTTTATGGATTAAAAATTACCATCGGCAATCAAAATCTTTAATTAGCTTACTTACCTATGCTGTGTGCCGTAATTAAAAATAAATAAATTTTATAGTCTCCGAGAGGGCAGCCTTGAGCATTTTCTTGCTCGCAATCTCGTGCCTGGGGACATTGTCCACCTGAACGTAGGTGACAGGGTGCCCGCTGACCTACGTCTGTACGAATCGACTGACCTTGCGATAGACGAGTCCTCGTTTACCGGCGAAACTGAACCAGCCTCGAAGAATGTATTACCGAATAAAGCGGCTGCTGGCAGAGTGAACAAAGATAACATCGCATTTATGGGCACTCTAGTGAGGTGTGGAAATGCTAAGGTAATTACTTCTACTTCTATTAATTCATTTGACGACTTCCGTGACGCAAAGACTTTCTTTCGGCAGAACAGTATATCTGTTTTACACATTCTTATTGAATATAACCTATTAATATATCTTAAATAAACAATGAGGCGCGGAGAAAGAATACTGACCTGCGGCCGGAGCCGGCCTGTCGTAAAAGGTGACAAAACAACCCACCCTAGCTAAGTGGTAGGGCCCCAACCACCTTTGGTCTAAGTGTGCCGCCATAATAACTTTGTGCTGTATTCCGGCATTAGTGACCCAAGTTCCTGTGTACCCTTATGGGGCAGCAGCCATTGGCGTTGCAAACAACCATAGGCGACGGTAACTGCTTAATTCTAAGTGGGCCGTCAGCCTGTCTGCTGTCCTTCAGCAATAAAAAAAACATGTGGTTTATTTCAGGGCATAGTAGTCAGTACCGGCGAGCGATCGGAATTCGGCGATATATTCCGCATGATGCAAGCGGAGGAGGCTCCCAAAACTCCACTCCAAAAGTCTATGGACACTCTCGGAGCTCAGTTGTCTATGTACTCTTTTTGTATAATTGGCTTCATCATGGTCACGGGCTGGCTGCAGGGCAAGGCTTTGCAAGATATGTTCACTATCGGCGTCAGTTTGGCTGTTGCTGCTATACCGGAAGGTATATTTCTTAAATTATATGTTTTGTTCGTCTAATAATTTATGTTGCAACTAAATAATTAATTTTCCTAAATTTGTTAATTATATATTCTTAATTTATTCATAATTTATTCTGTTTTTTTGTTCCAATTTAATTCCCTTTTTATTCTACATATCTTGTTATTAATTGTATTGTAACTTAATCTTTATAACACTAAAGAAGCCATATGTGCCTTTATGGTAAATAACTATAAGACATAAGTTTGAATTTTATGTTTAATAAATTTTGTGTTAATATTTTTTGCATAGAATAATTATATAAATAAAAGTCGACTCAAATGGGTGTGAAAGAAAATTGAGTTCAAGAAGCATTAGAGTTTGTATAGCTGTCAAGTGCAAGTGTCAGAAACATCATGTTGCCATAGTGTAATAATACCTAATGAAAATATAAAATTACTAATTTTTAAATTATGTACTAACTTTCAATGTGGATGGAACGAGAAAAATAATTTAAATAAAAAGGATGACAGATATTTCCCCAAAAAGGGGTTAACGTCAGGCAGGCGGCCGGTTGTAAAAACTAAGCCACAACTATTACAACATGTAACATGTTGTGCCGACCCCATATAATGTGGGTTAATGACAGGAGGAAGAAGACTAATAACATCAACTTACAAATTTTATTATCGATTTCAGGCCTTCCAATAGTCGTTACGGTGACGCTCGCCTTGGGTGTGATGCGAATGGCCAAACGGAACGTAATAATCAAAAAGTTGCCCACCGTTGAGACTCTGGGTTGCGTAAACGTCATATGCAGCGATAAGACTGGTTAGTATTGAATTCGATGTCTTAAGTTGTCGTTTTAAAGTTAGAAATATATAATCGTATAGGTATCGTTAAGTGTCGATGATATGTGCCTAGTGGCAAATTCGGTTGAAAAATACAGACGTATATTCTCTCCTAATGGTATCTTCGCTTTGATTAAATTTTAATCGGCTCCACCAAATACTAGAAAGGCCATATGCTAATTTGCTTTCCCAGGATCCGAAAGTAATGCTATAACTAATCGATTACAGAGATCGTTCTTTAATCATCATTTTCTATAAATAGAAATGATAAATATAATAATAATAATATTAGCTTATAACGCCCAACTACTGGGTTACAGACTATCCATGCAGCAGAGGCGGAGAAAGAATACTAACCTCTGCGGCCGGGGTCCGTCTGTTGTAAAAGGCGACAAAACAACCCATCTTAGCTACGTGGTAGGGCTCCAAGCCCGTCTGGATGGCGACCACCTTTGGTCTTAAGTATGCCGCCATTATAACCTTGTGTTGTGTTCCGGCATTAGTGACCCAAGTTCCTGTATGTATCCTTATGGGACAGAAGTGTGTTCACGATGCCACTGGCGTTGCAAAAACCCATAGGCGACGGTAACTGCTAAATTTTAAGCGGGCCGTCAGCCTGTCTGCTGTCCTACAGCAATAAAAAAAAGCTTATAACGCCCCACTACTGGGTTACAGACTCATAGAATAAACTGACTGTTTACCCGCTACACTTACCCAAAGCGGATTGGCGAGTTAAACACATCGGATCTTAACATGCAGGTCTCATCATGATGTTTGTATTCATCGTCAGCACTGTCAATTGCGTTGTATTATAATTATTACATTAAGCTAGAGAAACTGCCATCTTGGGATTCGAATCTCTGACCCCTAGATCGGTCGTAGAGTGTAATACCACTTAAATACAATGTACCAAAATCACAAGGTATTACAATTAATTCCAGGTACTTTAACTAAGAACGAGATGACTGTAACGACGATATCGACATCTGGCGGGCACATAGCGGAAGTTACGGGAACTGGCTATTCTTCTAGGGGGGATATCCAGTTGAGGGCGTATAAGGGAAGGGATTTGGATGTTGCTAGGATGGGTGTTAATAGTATGTTAGAGGTCAGTGATTTGCTTTAAATATAATTAATTCAAATGGAGAATATCATTTACTCAACGTCTTATGTACATTTTTTACTATCACATGGACAAACAATTTGAAATTATTTTTCGTGCAGGGGCGGAGTAATAATACTGATCCTTACGGCCGGTGGTCTGTCACAAAAGCAAACAAAACAACCCTGGTTAGGTGGTAGGTGAAGTGGCAGGGCTGGTAATCCCGGCCACTTGCGTATGAGGGTTACGTAGATTGTACTTTCACTTTATAATGAACTAGCTGACCCGGCAAACGTTGTTCTGCCATAAAAATAATAAAATGTCAAAAAATAAAATTTAGGGGTGGACTACCCCTAACATTTAGGGGGATGAAAAATAGATGTTGGCCGATTCTCATAGATACCGGATAAGCACAAAAAATCACTAACTCAATTTAGTTATCTGCCTACTGCCTACCCCCTAAGAACGATGGCGTGATTATTTATAGCCTATGACCATTTCTAGGTTATCATCTATCACCATACCAAATTTCATCAAAATCCGTTCAGCCGTTTATGCGTGAAAGAGGAACAGACAGACAGACAGACAGAGTTACTTTCGCATTTATAATATTAGTATGGATTTATTAATGGTACAAAGTTGAGAGCAGAATGCATTTAATAATTATAAAACTATAAAAATGACCACTACTCGCAGTTTTTAACGTGAGACTGTCGCACTTGACGGAGCGACAGATTAGGCGGAGCTTGGAACAATATGTTAGATGTATGGCGGCCATGTTGTTGTGCGCGCGCCTATGAACGATGAGTGTCGGCAGCCATCGTGTGGTAGGCGTGGCTTACAATCTTCGCCGGTGGTCTCACATCACGATCTTATGATCGGTGGCGTGATTTCACGCGGCACAATGCATAAGCGAGAGCGGTATTCGTGTCAGCGGATTTAATTCCTACAGTAGGGCTCCTAATCCTGTCTGGAAGGCAACTTCCTCTGCTCTCTAAATATGCCGCCATAATAACCTTGTGTTGTGTTCCGGCATAAGTGACCCAGGTACCAAGACAGCAGCGCGTTAGCGGTGTCCTAGGCGTCACAAATATCCTTAGGAGACGACAACTGTTTTCTATCAAGTAGGCCGTTAGACTGTCAGCAGTTCCACAGCAATAAAAAAAAACATGCGGGGCAGTCTTTGGGGACTGCCGATAGAAGCGAAAACTAAATAACTTGTGAATTGTATCGTCGAGCTATTAGATTATTATTTTCGGTTTATGAAAAATTGTTTATGATCAAGCATTAAAGTTTAAATTGGCCATTAACACTTCTTTACAAATCAAAAATTGTTCAACCAAAAAGTTGTTGCTATTATAATAAAAATCGGTTGATAGTTGATGTTAAAAATGTCTGACGTACGAGGGGCGGCTAATAAGTTCTGTTCTTAAATTTTATTATTGTTGTTGGGTAAATAAGTATTACTTAATTTTTACGTCTCATATATAAAACAGTCATCTCTTGTAATAAATATATTACTCGTATACATTTAAATTATATGTTGATGGTCCATTTATTATGCATTTATTTTCGCTTTTGTATATTTCTCCCACTTTGATATCGAAATAGAGTAGATTGAAGAGGATAGGAAAGATAGAGAGGACTTACATCATATTCTGAATAGGAAAGAAAATCTCCTGAAGTAACTCATAAGAAACACGTTTTTTTTATTGCTTTAGGACAGCAGACAGGCAGACAGCCCGCTTAGAATTTGGCAGTTACCATCGCTTATGGGTGTTTGCAACGCCAGTGGCATCGCGAACACTCTGCTGTTCCCATAAGGGTGCAGGAACTTGGGTCACTAATACCGGAACACAACACAAAGTTACTATGGCGGCATACTTAAAACCAAAGGTGGTCGCCATTCAGACAGGCTTGGGGCCCTACCACGTATCTAGGGTGGGTTGTTTTGTCGCCTTTTACGATAGGCCGACCCCGACTGCAGAGTTTTGTATTCTTTCTCCGTCCCTGCACGGTTACTCTGAGGGTAACCATTGCATGTGGCTATTTTTTGAGAACCTGGTATCTTCATCAGTTAGTCAAACATGCTGGAGATAAAGAAACTGCTTTTACTTTGACAATACTGTGTTAAAACACGAGTTTTTTTATACAATTTAAAGTCACTGTATCGTAAAAAAAACTATTTGATACAAAAAAAAACTATAGAAATCTATTTGCTATTTTAAATATTCTATTGATCAGGTTGGAATGCTCTGTAACAATGCCGTCATTAGGGACGATATACTTTACGGACAACCGACAGAGGGCGCCCTCTTGGTGGTTGCCATGAAGAATGGAATGCACGATCTGAGAGAACAGTATACCAGATTACACGAAATACCGTTCAGGTTTGTAAATACTTCTTTTTGTTGCATGAATATGATGGATTGATTTCGTTTACGTAAAGCCCCAAACCCCCCCGCCGCGCGACCTACTTTTCTTAAGCAAAGAAGCATAAGAATATAATTGGAATAGACAAGGCTAAATTTGGTATTCATATTGTTTGCGTTTACTGTTGACTGATTAATCCGGCAATAACTTTCTCCAATTCTTCTAGTTTATTGTCAAAGCATTAGATTTATGAATATTAGGAGAAAGTATATTTATCTAAAACACTTCAATGAGTGAATGAAAAACTATTGTTCACCACGAATACATAAAACATAATATAAATATAAGCTACTAAATAGGCGATTTCAAATGCTAGATAGACTACAAGTTCTTTGTAGAAGGAAAATACCGGAGGTGGATAGCCTTTGAAACTATTCATCCGTGCAGGGGCGGAGAAAGAATAGGTACTGACCTCTGCGGCCGGGGTTGGCCTGTCGTAAAAGGCGACAAAACAACCCACCCCAGCTACGTGGTAGGGCCCCAAGCCCGTCTGGATGGCGACCACCTTTGGTTTTAGTAATGCCGCCATAATAACTATGTTGTGTTCCGGCATTAGTGACCTAAGTTCCTGTACCCTTATGGGACAGCAGACTGTTCGCGAAGCTACTGGCATTGTAAACACCCACAGGCGACGGTAACTGCTAAATTCTGGGTGGGCCGTCGGCTTGTCTGCTGTCCTACAGCAAAAAAAAAAATCTCCTGGTTAAGTGGGGAACATGACGAACATGCCCATTATGAATTACCGCGGGGTGCTATGGTGGTAGACGGACCGCCTTATCTTGGCATCCCGTACATAAGTGAATGGACAGGAGACTGTAATTTTTAATGGGTAACCGGATGGATGCGTTTTTTCTTCCATTCGGAAGGAATGGAAGAAAAAACGTTTTTAAAAAGAAGGCTTTAAATCAATTATAGTAGCATTTTCGACTTTCAGCTCTGAAACTAAAATGATGGTGGTGAAATGTGCATCCAAGTTCAGTTCGGATGGGAAAAAAGAGGAGTTATTCGTGAAAGGCGCCATCGAGAAACTGTTGCCATTGTGCACGCAATACATAGACAGTGCCGGGAATTACGCGCCGATCACGAACGAGAAAAAAAACGAGTTTATCGCTGAAGCCTACAATATTGGGAGAATGGGTGAGTATCCTCTTGCTTTCCTTTGATTCACTTTACTTTTCTATAAATATTGAAGCATAATACTAGGGATATCGTTATGACCACATGATGTTGAAAAAATTATTCCACCACGTTCAAAACAGATAAAACAAAGATAATGTTCGAGATTCTTTTGGGGGTAGAGGACACACGGATAATTATTGACGTAAACATGCGCGTCACGGGGAAGGCATTTCTATCCGTGCATGGGCGCAGAAAGAATGATGTATGTAAGAATTGTAGCTCTATGATAACACTCAACAGCGTACCTCGCGTAAGTGTTAGCTCAAATCTAACCATGATGAGACATTGGTTACCTCGGACTAGTTACCTCATTAGCTCCTCCAAATAACTGCACAGGCTTGGGTTAAACGCAATTGCGATTTCTTGGTAGTCGAGCACATATATGCCGTTAAAAAGGCTCATTCGTAAAGTATTAAACATTTATTCTGCCTATAGGTCTACGCATAATAGCGTTATGTCGCGGCGACAGTCTCGAAGCGTTAACTTACACGGGTGTATGTGGTGTTTGCGACCCGCCCCGGCCAAATGTGCGGGACGCCGTCGCCACCCTGCGAAGGGCGGCGGTCGATGTCAAGATGGTGACTGGTGACGCCAGGCCTACTGCTTTAGCTATTGGTGAGTGATGAATACATTGTACAATACACACACAACAATAATTTTAATTGTTTAACCGACGAAAAATGTCGATGTTTGTATATATTTTTTTAATGTATGACCACGCATAACTTTTCACAGAATTGATTTATTTAAGCATGTAATTAGTAGATTATAGCCACAAAAAATTATAAAATAATTTTTTTTAACAAAAACTGAAAAGGAAAAAATAATAAACCTTCTTTTTATTAACCTTAATAACTAAGTTCTTAAACTAATGTAAGTATACCTAAGTAATTTTGAGTCTTTTTTTAATTTTTTTTAAGTTTGCCTAACTTGTGGTTTTAACCTAACCTAACCTAATTACACAGAACTGTCCCTGGAAGTAATTCAAATTACTTCTTTCACCATGCAGCATTCATGATGCAGCTTTTAGCTCGTCGTGATAACCACAAAGCCGGAGTTAAGATTTATCATCATCCCATTACTGCTAGGATTCTAGTCGATGAACGGGTTTCATTTTGCTTGTACTTGAATTCTGCGTGCTAATAAATAACAGTCAACCTTTTGCTGTATACAAGTCAAGACATCAAATTTCAATAGATTCATGATGATTATGTTAAAAGAGGTAAACATTCACAACAACGTAAAAGCTCGAAGGATCGTTTTTTATCCGTGCAGGGGCGGAGAAAGAATACTTCTGCGGCCAGGGTCGGCCTGTCGTCAAAGTCGACAAAAAAACCCACCTTAGCAACGTGGTAAGGTCTCAAGCCCGTCTGGATGGCGACCACCTTTGGTCTTAAGTAAGTCGCCATAATAACCTTGCATTGTATTCCGGCATTAGTGATCCAAGTTCCTGTACCCTTATGGGACAGCAGCGTGTTCGCAATGCCACTGGCGTTGCAAACACCCATAGGCGACGGTAACTGCTAAATTCTAAGCGGATCGTCAGCCTGTCTGCTGTCCTACAGCAATAAAAAAGGACCAACTTTTTGTTTTGTATGTCATTTGATCAAACGAAACGTTTTGTTTTGTTTCCTAGCTCAAATGGTTGGTTTGGATGTAATGCACTCACAGGCCTTATCTGGGGAACAGTTAGAAGCTATGGCTGATGAGGAACTAGACAGGATTATAGATACTGTAAGTAATAATGTTTTAATAATTTATATATGGACTTGAGTACAAATTATTGATACAATGTGACAATTTTACGCTATAGTCTAGTTGTTGAGGTGCTCTATAATTTTTGATCATTTGTTAGTCCTCTGTCATAATATCCACTTTTTCGCACTTTTTAATAATAAATAAGGTAGTATATGTATGTATACATATAAAAAGTTGTACTTTCTCTCTCGTTCATGAAAATAAATTATAAGACAGAAACAAACTGACAGTTCCTTTCGTATCTATTTTCAGGTAACTGTATTCTACAGGGTGACGCCAAAACATAAGTTGTCTATAGTGAAATCTCTTCAAAGACTTGGCAATATTGTTGGAATGACTGGTGAGATATTAACGTTATTTTAAAATCTCCAATAAAGTTATTATGTGGTGAAGATGTATTGTGAGGAGATAAGAGTTATTTCTTTTTATCTACCATAAAAAGGTTAAGCTTACTAAAATAATTGAACAATATTATAATAACAGTCAATATCGTCCCACTGTTTTAACACTGAGGGTGGGGCTGGTCCATAAAGTTGTACAGAAAGCGTTGTTTTTTTATTATCTAGTTTTTTAAGGGCTTGACTTGACTTGAATTGATAAACAGATTGCTTAAAATTTAAACATTTAAATTATTGAAAATTAAAACAGCGGCTTCAGTAAGATGCCCAGGATAGGGAGAGTAGTTGCGTGAATTTTTTTATAAATACTATCCAGTATGAGGGTATTCATAGAAAAAACAATGTAATCTTTATAGTAAAATATGCAAAGTGAAGTAGCATTGGATCTTGTATGTAGTAGAACCGATGGTCGATGCAAAATAGACTTGGAGTAAAGAACGCGTCTTGGAAAATATAGAGTTGCCAGTAGGGATTGGATAGGGATAACAAGGGATTGAGATGTATGGCGCACTTGAGTTCTACGGCCAGCTGTGGACAAGAATGACGACGCACAAGTATATATATGTCAAACAGTTTTTTTGTCGACGTAGAGTTTCACTCAAATATATCTGACTTGAGAGTCAATATCTAAAGACGGCTACATCCAATATTGAATTGATTTAACCCTTTTACTCGAAATAAATATAATAATATGACATCTATGGGAAATTACTATGTTATTTTTTATTTTGGGAAATTACTATGTTACCGTCGCCTATAGGTGTTTGCAACGCCAGTCGCATCGCGAACACGCTGCTGTCCCATAAGGGTACAGGAACTTGGGTCATTAATGCCGGAACACAACACAAGGTTATTATGGCGGCATACTTAAGACCAAAGGTGGTCGCCATCCAGACGGGCTTGAGGCCCTATCACGTAGCTAGGGTGGGTTGTTTTGTCGCCTTTTACGACAGACCGACCCCGGCCACAGAGGTTAGTATTCTTTCTCCGCCCCTGCACGGATAAAATTGTTGATGTTAATTGAAATTCAAATCACTATAATAAAATAATTTTATTTTTAATTAATAATAAATTTTTTCAAATGAAACTTCTTTAGCCCCTATGATTTGAAAGTTCGATGAAACGAAAGAGCGACATCAAAAAAGACAAACATAATAAATAGGAAATAATAAATAGGATTTAGCCTGCTAGAAAATGAAATAGAATTATACAGTGTTCTCTACCATATAATCTTTATCTCCTATTTGTTCGGACATTATACTCTGTATTTTATCCATGCAGGGCGGAGAAAGAATACTAACCTCTGCGGCCGGGGTTGGCCTGTCATAAAAGGCGACAAAACAATCCTTGCTACGTGGTAGGGCCCTAAGCCCGTCTGGAAGGCGACCACCTTTGGTCTTGTATGCTGCCATAGTAACTTTGTGTTGTGTTCCGGCATTAGTGACCCAAGTTCCTGTACCCTTGTGGGACAGCAGCATGTTCGCGATGCCACTGACGTTGCAAACATCCATAGGCGATGAAAACTGCTAAATTCTAAGTGGGCCGTCAGTCTGTGTGCTGTCCTACAGCAATAAATAAATATTTAAAATTCTCTCGTAGATTATTTTTCTTAAGTTTAATTTCTGCCATATTTTAATGAAATTGAATTCTTTTTGAATAGGCGACGGTGTGAATGATGGCGTAGCGTTGAAGCGTGCCGACATCGGCATCGCGATGGGCCGCAATGGCACCGACGTGTGCAAAGAGGCGGCCGACATGATACTCGTCGACGATGATTTCGCCACCATCATGTATGTTAACAATTTCAACTTTGTATTTTGAATTTATTTTTCCGTGTAGTTCTGGATCAAAACAGTTTAAATATAAAAAATCTTGTATTATCTTTGTGTAGAATCAGATAAAATTATTGTAATGAAATTTTCATTCAAAAAATACTTGATAGTGTTGTGCGCACGCGCACGCGTGTAATCTTCAATTGTCATATGATGACCGTAAGTAGATATCATTGCCGCACAGTATCATTATAACTATCATAATTCAGTAGAGCTTTAAAACTGTACCATTTTATACAATATTTATATATGAATTGGTTGTGTACTCAGATATTGATTGAAATTTTTGAAGTGAAACTTCTTTAGAATCGTTGTGATTTCAAACCGGATGCAACGAAAAAACGACAGGTAAGAGACACAAATACAAAAATGTGTAGGATGAAGCCAGCAAAGAATGAGACAGAAATATGTATATTTCGGTCTCTCCTATAGTCGCCTGTAATTAGTGAGCCAGAGCGAGAGAGTAAATGTCGGTGTGTATTTATTTTGAAGTATTTCGACATTGTGAGTACAGTTTCCGTGGTGTAGCGGTTATCACATCTGCCTAACACGCAGAAGGCCCCCGGTTCGATCCCGGGCGGAAACAATACTTTTTAAAAAAATCTTTAAATGTGAGTTTTTAATTATAATCGCCTGTAATTAGTGAGCCAGAGCGAGAGAGTAAATGTCGGTGTGTATTTAATACTTGCTTGTATTTTTGTCGATTTACTGAAGTTTCACTTCTATCGTGTGTGAATCGCACACATGTTTTTTTTTTTGGAACTATGCCCTAAGAATTTGGCAACGATTTCGCCAATGTCCATGTTATTTAAAAAGTGATAAGTTTAATATAGATTGGTTAAATGAGATCTGAAATTGCGAGGACTAAAAAAATCAAGTTAGTATAAAGTGTATATTTTGAAACACTTATACTAAGATCATAAATCGTAGTTTACCATTATTGAGTCGTAGAATTGACGTTTTATACATATGCCATTGGACTTAATTTTTTTAAAACTTATGTTAATTTAATGTCATAGCCGGTCAAGGTTTGTTTGTAAGTATAGTCCAGCTATACAAATTATTACTAGTGCCAGATATCTTAATTTTTTTTGTGACAGTGCGGCCATTGAGGAGGGCAAGTGTATATTCTACAACATCCGCAACTTCGTTCGTTTCCAACTGTCCACTTCGATAGCCGCCCTGTCGCTGATCGCCCTCGCCACCCTGATGGGCATACCGAACCCACTGAACGCTATGCAGATACTGTGGATTAATATTATTATGGATGGTGAGTTGGTTATAATTTATTTATATGGTTTTGAATGCTTATTTTTTTGTGTAAGATAATATTTTCTTACAAGTCTTTTATCCCCGTTGCATTCCATTCTGACATAGAGCTGTTCTGTTGAGTTTGTCACAGAGCTAAACTCATGTGCATATTTTTAAATCTGTGCAACGATTTTGTTTGACGAAATATGAATAGCTACATTATTGTTTCTGATCACCATTACACGGCCATGTCATAGAATTAAACATGACATGCTATAAACTTTTATTGTACTAAAAACATGTATAAAGAATTTTAAAGTAGACAGCACAAACGGCGGTCTTAACGCTAAACAGCGATTTTTTACCAGACAACCTAATTCTGGACTATGTTTTGATATCTAAATATTGGTACATGAGGTACATTTTATTTGGATTAATGTTCGTGAAGATTATTATTATATAGTAAGTTACCAATTATAACAATAAGGAGACGTCGTTTATGACTCCATTAGGCGCGTTTTAGAAGTGAATGAAGTGCACGAGTGGCCAAGTCGTCGAACCCCAAACTCGTTTGCAATACCTATTGATGACCGTCTTTGTTTTTTTTATAAGTACCATCTTGGTGCTGATTAAAATTATTTATTTTTTATATTATGTTGGATAGTGAATTTCTAAATTTTAGATTAGTTTAGAAAATCAAATATATGTATTGCAATTTATGAACAGGTCCCCCAGCACAATCTTTGGGAGTGGAGCCTGTAGACCACGAGATTTTGAGGCGTCGTCCGAGGGACACGACCCGTAGGATCATATCCCGCGGACTTCTGTTAAACGTGTTACTATCAGCCGCAATTATCATTGCAGGGACTTTGTGGGTGTTTAATAGAGAGGTATGGGACGATGAACAGTTTGTGTGCAATTTTTTATTATCATTAGATTTCTTTATTCTGTGCCATCTAGTTTCAAAGGAGTAGCACAGCACTTGTATTGAGGGTAGTAGATAACTGATATACTACATATACACTGAACTTGGCGTGAGCTGCTGAACAATTGAATAGGCTCTGAAGTGAGGATTTTCTTTTCAAGTCGAGGACATCAGACCGTGGTCGCTTATCGCTGTCTCGCAAAAAATGTCACGGACTGACACTGAAGTAAACGACGAAAAATAATTTCTTGCCAGTGACAGTATTCCAGGTTCTGTGGTAAAAGTCAGGAACGCAAATAGGGGATAATAACATCGCACACGAGAGGTCGGCTGTCGCCTCGACCGCCCTAGCCCGCCCGGGCCGGGTGCGTGCGTGAATGCACGTCCGGTCGTCCGTCAGTAGAGGAACACTGGGCTAGATTTTGTGGGTATACCAGAGACTTGCATCTCTTACTCGTGATTTCGTACACTGCGACTAATGTGCATATTCTTCTTCATCCCAGTGTCCAATCCCGATTGCAACCAAAACTTCCATTTCGGTGTCCGGGGTCCGCTTTCCGACTTTTTCTACTCCATTTCGCACGGTCTTCAGCATCCCTGGTAGTGAGCCCATTGGCATATTGTATGTCGTATATTGGCCATACCAGCGAAGGCGACACTCCTAATGTGCATATTACAACATAACATTCACAAACAAGTGCTGAAGGAGAACGTTGGGAGAAAGGATAAAAACAATTTATTACTTTCTTACAGAATACTTAAAGAAAACTTGCGTTGCCTTGGACAAGTGAGGTGGTTATATTGTATTTTTTTTATAGCTAGAGTTCAGCAGACAGGCAGACGGCCCACCATGGCAAGTGGTCACCGTCGCCTATGGACGTTTGTAGCACCAGAGGCAATACCAACGCGCTGCCGGCCTCGAAGAAATTTTATAATGCCTTTTTTTGAAGAACCCCATATTGTACCGCGCTGAGAAATCCTCAGCCGGAAGCTCCTTCCAGATCCTGAGAGTATGCAACATAAACGTTCTAGAGAAACGTTTCGTACAAGAAATAAGAGGCTCCAAGAAATTGGGATGTATTTACTCTAATGGGGCACCCTAGAATATCTAAAGCCTGTGAATATAACGACCTCGGTGGCGTAACGGATAACGCACTTCGGTACGCTTGCGGAGGTCACGGGTTCAATTCCCGTCTCGCGTCTGGGTGTTTATGTATAATATGTATTTATTTACAAAAAAAAGTATATAAGTAGTATATCAGTTGTCTAGTACCCATAACACAAGTGCTATGCTACTTAGTTTGGGACTAGATGGCGCTGTGTGAACTGTCACAATATATTATTATTATTATGTAATAAATTAGACATTAAAATTCATATTTGCTTTTCCAGATGTCGGATAACAAAATAACTCCTCGAGACACGACTATGACTTTCACATGTTTCGTACTGTTCGACATGTTCAACGCCCTCTCGTGTCGTTCACAAACAAAGTCTGTATTCCAAGTGGGATTGTTCTCGAACAAAATGTTCCTAGTGGCCGTCACGTTGAGTCTCGTCGGACAAATGCTGGTGATATACTTTCCACCTTTGCAGAGGGTGTTCCAAACTGAAGCGTTGACTGGACATGGTAAGTTAAACAGTACTATTTTTTTATTGTTGTTGAACAGGAGACAGACTCATGGCACACTTAATAGCGCAAAAGGCACCGCTAACACGCTGCTGTCCGCGTAAGGCAATTGGATCCTGGGTCATTTGGGGCTTGGAGCCCTACCAGAACTCTAACTGTTCAGCCTTGATGAAATGTGTGATGATAGAGGTTATAGTCTTTGGCGATTTGATAATTATGGTCTAAATTAGACCACTAGTATATAATATATAACACATTTGGCGTTTGAAATCACACCCGTTGAGTTTCCATAATAATTATTATTAGTGCTTCAGGAGAACTGTCATAGAAAAAAAAGTCTTATACTATGTTATTATATTCTTTCTCCATTTCAGATCTGATATTCTTAATATGCCTCACGTCGAGCGTGTTCATAGTGAGCGAAGTGAAGAAAGTGGTTGAACGCTCTCTCAAGAAGCGGTCTCTCGGAAAGTTCTCGGCGAAGTCCCACGATGCCATGGACTTTGTATGACAAAAATCCGACGGGAAGACGCTGTAAGCGGGTCGGATGATGCGCAAGATAACGTCTCTCATCGATACTGCAAAACGGGGACCCACATCGATGCAAGTGTGATGGACAGTGTTTTCAGTGAACGGTGTCAGTGTGCTGTACCAAGTTTAAACCATCGGCAAGTTTCGAGAAAGTTCGAAATTGCAGGTGGAAATGTACACGGTTGCGAAATTGACGCTTTAAACGTAGTTGGTCAGAATATAGTTATAGATCCTGTTGGTCACAAGGATGATTATATAATAAGTGGTCGACATGAAGCAAATGGAAGTTTCGGCGAGTGTAAAGTTGATGGTCGGAATCTCGTTGTTCGCAATCCTGATAGTCGCGATTTAAATGGTTATAAATACGTTGGTCACAGTCTAGATAGTCGCAGTTTATATGGACATGAACGAGTTGACAGTAATCTAGATGTTCATGAATTATATAGTCGTAATCTAGGTGGTCATGAATTGTGCAGCCGTAATCTAGGTGGTCATGAATTGTTAAGCCGTAATCTAGGTGGTCATAAATTGTTTAGCCGTAATCTAGGTGACCACGAATTAGTTGGCAGTAATCTAGGTGGTCGCGAATTCGTTAATCGTAATGTAAGTCATGAATTGGTTGGCCGTATTCTAGGTGGTCATGAATTGTTTGGCCGTAATCTAGGTGGCCGCGAACTGCATAACGACAATCGCTGTACAGACATCGCTCCTGTCGACACACAAGGACCGTATTCGATATATGGCAAAATTGATATTCCTATTTTCTTTTAAATGGTAATTGTTTTTAATTAGTCAAACTACTTTAGTGAATCCAGTATTTTATTGAGTGAGTACTTTGCCATGTATTTGTGGTGAGTCTTCAGTGAGTTGTGGGACTATTGAGTCCGCCTTGTGAGTAGCAATTTTGCATTTTTAAAATTAATCACTTATAATATGAGACCCGGCTGCAGAATTAGTGCACTCATCGAGTGTGTGCTAAAAACGAAACTTTTACGCATATTTATTTATACGTGGCCAGATTTAATTTAGCAACCGTATATCATACTGAACAGAAAAAATTAGCTTTTATTTGATATATAAATAATAAATGTACGTTATGAACGTATAAATGTATCAAAATCATACCTGTTTACACATGACTGCGAAGAGGTGCGACCAAGTGCACAACAGCAACCGTGATTTTTCAGTCTTTACATATATTGCCGTGAAGTAGACATGGGTATCTTAGCGAAAATCCTTGCGTTAACTCAAAATTGCGCCATGGCGCAACAAAATGAAAACTATAGAACACAAAATAACACTTTTGTACACTAAAACACACTTAATACCAATTTAAAATAAATCAACCATGTTTTTTTTTCAACTACTCCCCACAAAATCGACTATAGTTCATTCGTTTTGATTTTCGTATGTAAACGTATTCCGTCATTTGTTTTGTTTTACACACAGCTGTCAACTCGGCCATCTGTCAAAATAAAACCTTATATGGCCAGTAAGTAAAGTGAAATGTAGAAAATAAAGATTACCTAGGTATAACTCATTTACATTTCACGGAGTTGCAGTTTAATCAAAATTATATTCGAACGTCCCGGTCGTGAACATCCAGCGCAGTGAACTGGCGAAGCGCAGCGTTTACACATCTCTACCGTGGACTATATTTTATTTAAAAAACAATTGAATGAAATTGTTTCCTTAACATTAACAATAATTTAATTAAAAATGCTAGCGGCCACATTCTGATAGGAAACCTGGTAGATCTATATTATCCTAATCATAAATTTGCGTACAAATTTGGTTTTTAACACACTTGATAAGTGCACTAATTCTGCAGCCGGATCTTAGACCATTATAGTGACATAAGGTGTATTATTTATAGTTGTAGGTATTAGTCGTAGATTAGTTACCATGAAGTCTAATTTAGACATTGTCAAGTAATTGTAGTTTGCAGGTATAACAATATGTATTAATTAATTTTTACAACGCTGACAATGTATTGTAATTAGCGTTGCTTAGTGAATTTTTAACTATCGTAGAAAACAAAAAAAAAATCAATCTATAGCACTTTTTTTATTGCGACCCGTAACACCGTGATTTTTGTGGACATATTTTTGGATTTGGATTCTTGAAGTCACCGCGTGTGTGCTTCCTCCGTGGTTAGGTCGGAACAGGAAGCGCCATGACGTCTTGGTCAGCGGAAGCGTCATGCCGGGTGCGCGTTCCTTGATCTTATTTATCAAGCATGAGGAAAACAATTGTCGCTACAAAGTTACTGAAGTAAAAAACGTAAGAGTTTCTCCCTTTAACCATGTTTGATTGCATATCCCGGACTTCGAATTGAAAGAATTAAGATTGCTTGACAACGTTTAAATTAGGCGCGATTAAGTTTTTAGGTAATTTTGGATATCCTAGTCTAGAGAAGAAATCAATCTCGCTATTTTAATGGTAGATCGACATAAATAATGACATTCACGTTTTAGTATTTATTATTACTATATGGGGATTTGAGCATTGGGAGCACATTAAATTTTAGATGGAAAATAACTAAGTCACATTTAGCACAATCTAATTGTGACTTGAGTAATTTCTTACTTTGAGTATTTTTGCACGTATAAGCTCTACGCTGGATTTATTTCTAGTGTCATCAGTTGTTAGTTTATTCGTGTAATATATAGATAGCTACCCTTAGTTCAAAAGTTAACTTTTAGCAAATTAATTGATAGTTTACTCCATTTAAAATGTATTTTAAATATTGGTGTATTTTCATTGTAACTCAATCAATTTATTAATGTATGAAGTATTAGTAGTGTTTAAAACACTTATGATATTTTGATGTAAATATATACTCTATTATGCAGTTTCAAGTAAATCACATCTCTACGAAGTCTCCCGGTAATTAAAATATACAGCTAACTGTATAGCTGCTTTCTTTTCTGTCTCAGTACGATACGGAATATTCAAAAAGGCGGTATAAAATGTCAGCAGCGCGTTGGCAATGCCTCTGGTGTCGCGAACGACTATACACGTCGGTGGCTATTTGCTATCGGTTTTTGATTTTCTGAAAATAAATTATGAAACATTCATATAAATGTTTTATAATTTTCTATTGAAAAAGTGGTACAAATCTGATCTTTATTTGGACTGCATTTTAGAACTTGGGTATTAATGGGGGCACAGTATGTTATATAAATAGTATAAATATTTTATGGTAGAGAAAATGGTAAGATTAAACTTGAAACATTACAAACTTATAACACAACGCATCAATTGAATAGGGACACTTGCTTTTGCGAGGTGTAAAATTTTTTTCGTCTACCACGCCACTCGGATAGCACGTAGTGGGAAAGAGTGAGACTCCTGCGCGATATGTCCATACGCGCCGATTCCGATTCCTGTCTATTGAATAGGAATCGCACGCTGTTATAACCATTGACACCATCCCGGTGTTTCTTTAGACAATTGACACGACTAGTCACTAACTAAATGCGTTCTGATTTATATAACTCTATAGCTTTAAAAACTATCGCCTTGTCCGCGATTTGTTGTGAGAAAGCGCATATTAGTGACGTGAGACAAGAAGATAAAAATCCAACGCTAGTTTGATTCAAGTTTCTACTTTATTGTGTTATTAAAATATTAAATTATGAACCGACGTTTCTAGTTAGAAAAAAATCTGTAAGTTGTATAACGAAGAATAATGTTAGTAGAGATTTATTATAGTACTTCAAGTACTATTAAAAATATATGAATAGAAAAGTATTATTAAGTAATGTTTGTAGCAGTGTGTTGGGAATAGTAGATACCGCTTTTATAATATATAAAATGAAATATGAGTAAATTAGTCGTAAAATTGCTTCAGTAGTTCGAATTTTATTAGAAATTGGTCTTGGGTGTCATATCTGGGTAATCTACAATTTTGAGTAAACCTATGAAAAAATTTCATAAGTCGAATGTAAATCACTAGGTTTGAATCAAATAAATAATGACGTAAATCACGACATCGGCCTTTCACATGTTGCCGACCTTCTAAATTAAATTTTCACTATTAAAATATAGTTGGCAACACTGAATTTACAATCAATGCAAAATAAGATGGAGAATCAATTACTACTAAAATTTCAACATTAGTGTGTTTAGCAGTAAGTAGCTTGCTAACACATACGATCACTAATTTAGAATCAGTATGATTACGCATTCCAAACTAAGTAATTATTGTACCTATATGCACGTTAGATGATTATTGAATTTGTTCTAACATTTTTTTTATTGCTGTAGGACAGCAGACAGGCTGACGGCCCGCTTAGAATTTAACAGTTACCGTCGCCTATGGGTGTTTGCAACGCCAGTGGCATCGCGGACACGCTACTGTCCCATAAGGGTACAGGAACTTGGGTCACTAATGCCGGAACACAACACAAGGTTATTATGGCGGCATACTTAATAAGACCAAAGGTGGTCGCCATCCAGACAGGCTTGAGTCCCTACCACGTAGCTAGGGTGGGTTGTTTTGTCGCCTTTTACGACAGGCCAACCCCGGCCACAGAGGTTAGTATTCTTTCTCCGCCCCTGCACGGATAAACATTGATAACATGTGCAACATTATGTCGCTTTAAAACGTACCGCTTCATTCAAAATCGAGAGCACTTGTACAATAATTGCTACATACAAAATAATAATACAAAGATTTGAAACGAACAATAATTTTCGCTTAATAGCCATTGGTGATCCAATCGTTTTTGTATCGTTTGTCGCTTGGAAGTAATAATCGATGTTTTATCGATAGTCATGGAATTAACATTCACATTTTAATGTTGTGGAACGAAAATGACGGATTAAATTACATGTGGTCGTATGACAGATGATAAGTGAATGTTGCACTTATTTGCGTGGCTTTACTATTGATAGCGTATTCTAATGACCAGACCAATGACCGACGGTGGTCATTGCTCTATGCGAGCAAAGCGGCATTATATTTACGCGTGAGTGACAGAGACACATAATAACAAGTCAATGGCCGAAATTCTTCCTGTTCGGCGTCCGGAGTATACTTAATATTGGCCTCACCTTGAAGATCAGTGTGATCTAATTTTTATATTATTGTTTTGGTCTAAGTATGGTGCTGCAAACAGACAATACTCCCATATTGTCTGTTTTTACTAGGGATAATGTAAATATATCAAAAAATGACAGTTCTTACGTGATGATTTAATTATTAAAGTTTAAATGACATAAATAAAATATGTAATTAAATTATACAGTAACAAACAAAAGGTCCTGTTAAGTAATCATTGATCTATTTCAACACAAATTTTTTATGTCAACATTTATGCCTGTAAGGTTTTTTTATCTACGAATGTTAGTGAATGTTGTATAATATTAATGCTTAGTATTATTTATTTGAGAATTGGTTGTTGTAGCTTAAATTACTAGTTGGCTGTACGGATTGATATTATAGTAGACATGTAATTATATGTTGGGTCGCCATCTTGATCTGTAAACGCTTTGCTGACGTGGCTAATGCGATGTTGTGCTAAGGCTAATTGTTATAAAATTGTTTTTGTTAAACTTGCAAAATATTTCAAGTGAAGATAAATTTCTTAAACATGATTTGTTATTTTTTTTATTTATGAATTATCATCATTGATCAACTGACCGCACTCTGATACGTACTCACTCGAATAGATTACGAGTCGTTGACGTTTACGAATTGTCACGTGGAAAATCTAAAGCGTGCCCTTTATTATTATTATTACATGGAATGGCTAAATTCATTTTTTCACAGAGGTAAATGCCGTCCGACTCCTACTTTGAATTGAAAAGGCGGTAAATTGTCATTGTAAGCAATCATAATCACAATATTATAGTTATAAATAAATTATTTTATATTCCTAAAGCTCATTTATCTATCGAACAATAAATTTTTCTTTTTTACGCGTAACAAAAACAATTTTAATATATTTTGAATTGTTTGCATCAAACTGTGTTTTCTTGTTATTATGTTTTCAATTATTTACGACAATTGCGAAATGTACTATACGTAATTGTTTTAAAGTCTTAGGCATATTTTTCTTTATTAATTTTTTTGGGTTTTAGTTTTTAGCTTATAGGTATTTTTTTAAATAACCTTTTGAATCTTTGAAGACTGAAGTGGTTTTTTTTATTAGAAATTGAATATTTTATGAAATTATAACGGGTACGCAACGTCCTTTTTTATTGCTGTAGGACAGCAGACAGGCTGACGGCCCGCTTAGAATTTAGCAATTACCGTCGCCTATGGGTGTTTGCATCGTCAGTGGCATCGCGAACACGCTGCTGTCCCATAAGGGTACAGGAACTTGGCTCACTAATGCCGAAACACAACACAAGGTTATTATGGAGCCATAAGCCATTAGGACCAAAGGTGGTCGCCATCCAGACGGGCTTGAGGCCCTACCACGTAGATGATTTAATCAAGGATCTAATCAAATTTTATATTTTTATAATAAACTAGCTGACTCGGCAAACTTTGTTCTGCCATATGAATTAATAAAAATACATTTTGGATAGGATTTCCATAAAATTCGTTCTTATTGAGCGTCTACACCGCGTAATGAATCAAGTCAATCGAGCGTATAGAGATCTCGTGATATGTATCTATTTCGCTTTATATATATATATATATATATATATATATATATATATATATATATATATATATATATATATATATATATATATATATACTTAAATAAACAGATTTACGCGGAAAATGGTGGATGTGGAACCGCTTAATTCCTGTCGTGTATCAGACTTGAGTAGCTTACCCCAAATTTTCACTGCTACTTAAAATTATTACTGCTTAAATTAGCGGTGGGGTTTACTTAAAGTGTTTGATTCAGAATTTATAATATCATTTACTAAAATGTTACATTAGGTGTTAGACGTATACAGTATCTTTGTGGTTTCAGAGTCATATCGCTTAATGCGAATTCAGATATTTATAAGCGTATAAATCGCATGCTTAATCATAAACTGACCTAACTCAAAAACCCTGTTTTTTGGGAAATCGCAAAAAACGTTTTGTCATTTACTACTTATCCCATATATTGACTTATAATTAAATAGCGGTAACTCAGTGTGGGCAAGAGATATCGAAATAAATCTTAGTTTGGCCGATAGAGGACGTTGATACAATGCTGCCCGTTATATTATCTCACTTTAGACCTAAATCGTAATCGGTCAGTTTATGATTAAGCATGCGAAATGTACTTGGTAGCTAATGTAACTGGTAGGTTTAGTGGTTTTACGCTTGGACCAATCTAGAGGTCCCGGGTTCAAATACCGCGATGGCATGCCCCTGCTTAGGCAGTTTTTCTCGCTTAATGTGCATGTTATAACATAATAGCCATGTAACGTGAAGGATCATCGTGAGAAAACTAGATACCGGTATGTTTAACCCACCAATCCCCCCCTGGGGGTGGAGGGGGGTATGAGGGATGTTATTATTTAAATATATATTTGTTTATAATATCAACCTACAGGTCATTATTACAAAAATAAATAAAAAATATTTCGTCGTAATATCGGATAATAGCTTTTATTGTATCCGGTCACGCACTAATCGATGGTAGGTAACCGCCATTTTACGGTTTATGCTGCGGTATAACAACAAAAGGCCAATACCAAGTTTTTCAACGTCTTAAAAAATAGTAACGGATCCACACCTGCTTGTTTTCTTTGATATCTCATTTTATATTGCAATTTCAAAATAATTGCCAAATAAATTTAGAAATAGCTGGTTTATCGTTCGAAGGTTTTAACACACACGTTCCAATTAGAATTTTGTACAACACTACTTATAATTGCAATAAAATATTTTAAACCTGTCTATATTATGTAAACATGCACATTTTAATGTTAAATATGTGTAGTTGCTATTTATTTAAATGCTTTAATGAAGCAATGGACGAAGTAATATTAGTATAGGCATTCATAAGAAATAAACACTGTTTTTTATTCGTGCAGGGGCAGAGAAAGAATACTGACCTCTGCGGCCGGGGTCGGCCTGTCGTAAAAGACGGCAAAACAACCCTTGGGGCTCTACGTGGTAGGGCCTCAAGCCCCTTTAGTTTTAAGTATGTCGCCATAATAACCTTGTGTTGTGTTTCGGCATTAGTGACCCAAGTTCCTGTACCCTTATGAGTCAGCAGCGTGTTCGCGAAGCGAATAGCGTTGCAAACACCCATAGGCGACGGTAACAGCTTAACTCTATTCGCCGGCAGCCTGTCTGCTGTCCTACAGCATAAAAAACATGATCGAGACAAATGTTTTTTTTTTAATATCTACGTCGGAGGATTACTCACAAATATAATTTAACTGTTCGGGTGTCCTTCGCTACATATCTGAGATTTGTCTTTCAAGTTTTATATAAAAAGATGTGCTTGTAAAATTGTTTGACAAATATGTCTTAGAATAATATGACGATGCTACTTCGTCCATTGGTAGTCGTAAGTTTGTGGTTTTATCTACATGTAAAATGGGTAATATGAAACGACTCTCTGTAGATATTAAGTCACCTCTAGGGCGATAGTAGCCGATTATTAAATGTTTGAAATTATAATCTATATGAATTAAATAATATATTAATCTGATCAAAGTATTTGTAGTCTTTTATAAAGGTCGACTGGAAATGGCAACATGTATTTTTAAAAGTCTGATTAAAAAATTCGCTGATTTTTCAGATCAACGCTACCAGACATTATTTTCCAAGAAACAAAACTTGTCTTTATTGGTATATAGAATTTACAATCATTTAAAGGTCATGCATATATATGTACATATTGGTTTGGGTCGTGTTTTGTACGTTTGTTTTAACAATTCCTGATGGTCCAGGGATTGTTAGCAAAATGATACTAATGTCGATCAAGGTTATTATTGGTTCCCCAATGCGGTATAGTTAAAAAATGTTATGAAAAGATTCCTGATGGATTCCTACTTTATGTGTAATAAAATATTCATATAAGATGCATAATGGAATATCATATTTTATACAATCTCTCTCATATTTTTTGGTCCATCTCTCCTTATGTATCCATCCAAGTTTCCGAATATTATTGCATATTTAAATAATGCGAGTACTTTAAAAAGTTGACTCAAATATTGAGAATGAATTTCAGAAAGGTACGTTAAACTAAGACTTATAGGTAGGCATACATGAGAGACCGTGATCTAAATTGTATAGCGATGACACAAAGTTCAGAGTATTAAAATTAATAATGAAGACATTTGTGGCTCATGTACATATATGGTTTATATTCAGAAAGAAATCAATTCACTATAAATAGAAAAATCAGCGCAAAACAGTGATTTATATGTATCCATTCCCAGTCGATATATTTTGTATTCTAAATACGATTCTCTACTGTTTTCACATCTTTGTATTGTAGAATAAATCAATGATATTAATTATCTACAATAAACATGATTTGATCATACTTATATTGAAAATTATTATGAAACTGTCCTAATCCTATACCTTATATCGCAGGTCCGCAAAATGCATATTTACACAATTTCTGCTAACAGCGAAGGAAAACACCATTAAACGATGGGATCATGAAATGGGGATTTGGCGACCCGTCGTGTGACGTGTCCATTACCCTTATGGGAAGGCTTAAGCTCGGCAGTGGATTACAATAATTGTTATATTATTATACACAATAAGGAATAATTAGAAATTAATGCTGAGTAAAATTACTAACCCCAGCGGTCAGTGTCGGCCTGTTGTAAAAAGGCGACAAGCCCATCCAAGCCCATCTGGATGGTAACCATCCCTGGTGTATAAGTATGCCGCCATAATAACCTTGTGTTGTTACGGCATTAGTGGCTCAGGTTCCTGTATACCTCTAGCCTCATAAGCATCCATAGCAACTGTAACTGCTTATTATTAAGTGGACCGTTAGCCTGCCTGCTGTTGCTCAGCAATAAATAAAAATAAAAATAAACATTTCCTTGGGAGGTTTGGGGCCCCGAATTGATACTCTTTACCCAGGCATAAACTCGGGAAGCAATGACTCCCCGAAGACACGGCTGGTGTTACGGTAGCGTATACCCACATGATTGACGTGGCTTCACCGCATCTCTACGTTGGCCCATCTTGAGCTTGGTAGGCCAAATTAAGTGAAACAGCAAAATACAACTATTTAGTTCATGTACGTCATAGCTCGATATTCTATTCCTGTGCTTGTTTTTTGGAGTTTACTCCTTAAGAATCGATTTTCATATATACCTAGTCAGGTCATAAGTATTGTCACACAGTATAAACTTTTCTTTTAGAATGCTGGCCACAAAAAAGTTTATTGAATTAGAATTTCGAATTGTTCATGAAAATAAAAATGTATAACTTTTAGAATTTTACTCATTTTTAAATATGGAGTGGACGCTTAAAGAAGACCGTGTTGCAGTTATTGCGTTGCATCGTTGCGGTTACGCGCCAATTCAAATTTTTAACATACTGAAAAATTTGAATATTACCAAAAGATTCGTTTTATCGTACCATCAAACGATACAATGAAGACTCTAGTGTAGATGACAGGTCAAGAAGTGGTCGCCCTCGGTCTGTTAGGACTCCAGCAGTGATAGGAAGTGGAGGAAAAGGCGTGCTCAAAGCCTCATCCCAATTTGGAGTCACTCAAGACATCCTTGATTAAGGCAGCCGCCGATATTGACATGGACCTCGTTCGTGCTGCGATAGACAACTGGCCGCGCAGATTGAAGGCTTGTATTCAAAATCACGGAGGTCATTTTGAATAAACTTTAATGTCATAAGAATCTATGTTTTGTTAAGTTCATTTTGGTATATGAATGGTTACATAATTAATAAACTTGTTACAATTATTTTACATTAAACATGTGACAGAATTTATGACCTGACTAGGTATAAGGCGCCCGGTATGAGAAAAATGTGAGAGTAAAATCTACTAATGAATGACATAGTTACGTTTTTGGTGCGCGTGCACCGGAACACACTAAACAAAACAAAACGATGTATCTCTCAAGGCAAAAATTACTTTATTTGTTACAACTTAAGGTTGATTTCACATTAAATGGTGTTTAACATATTATGTCTTTTCATTTGTAAGTGACAAGAGTAATTTATTGCTTTGCTCATTTTATATGACGAATGATCGTAAGTATTAGAATTATCTAATACTTATTAGATTTGGAGATTTGTGACTTTATTACTAGGTGCCATAGTTGTAATTAGGTTGAACTTAAAACTGTTTTTTTAATTTTATAGAGATGTTTTTATTGTTTTTTTAGCACCCAAAAAGGAGTATGTTATTCTTCCATGCATTTTCTCAAATACTCGTACTTAACTCGGTATCTGTAAACCAATTCCTGAAGTGACTAACTACCATGTAGAATCCATCTCCGACAGTAAAACCGAATGGGCTACCTTCGCTACGTCAGCTAGCAAATATCACCCGTTACAATACTAGCAATCAAACGGAGTGGTCCTTCAAACCTTTACCTTCATGTTGGCCATTCTTATTGTACGAGAATCACTTAGTTTTTCACTTTTCCAGCTATGCGGCACATAAGGCACGCAATGCGAAACTCGCACTTGCGCACAATGTTCTGTTTCGCTCACACATTTGCTTTACTCTCTTTGATATTTATTTAGCTTAGTTAACATATTTTCATACATAATTTTTGTAAATATACTATTTTTTTTATTGCTGTAGGACAGCAGACAGGCTGACGGCCCGCTTAGGATTTAGCAGTTACCGTCGCCTATAGGTGTTTGCAATGCCAGTGGCATCGCGAACACGCTGCTGTCCCATAAGGGTACAGGAACTTGGGTCACTAATGCCGGAACACAACACAAGGTTATTATGGCGGCATACTTAAGACCAAAGGTGGTCGCCATCCAGACGGGCTTGAGGCCCTACCACGTAGCTAGGGTGGGTTGTTTTGTCGCCTTTTACGACAGGCCGACCACGGCCACAGAGGTTAGTATTCTTTCTCCGCCCCTGCACGGATAAAACTACTACTAAGCGTATTTTTCCCAAATAGAAACTCATTGGGAATACTCAAGAGCTCCGAGGAATAATTTTGCTTGAAGATCCAACGATTAAACAATCTTATAGGCCGGAACACCTGTACCAAATTATTCATGGATGTGTTGTTTCCACTAAAAATTAAGGCTACCCCATGACTTTTAAGAGAGTCGTAATAGACGACTAATGTATTATTTCACTATTCACTTTGAAACTTCGAGGCGTAACGTGTTTATTTACAAAAGTATTTAAGTAGTGTATCAGTTGTCTAGTACCCATTACACGAGTGATGTGCTGAAGTGGAGTAGAAAAAGTTGGAAAGCGGACCCCGGGCACCTAAACGAAAGTTTGGGTGGCAGCCGGGACATAAAGCTGCTATGATGATGTAGGTATGCAAAACGTGAGATATCATAAGTGTAAAAATCTTGGGTACAATAATTATTCATACGTATCACCGTATAACTTAGATGTCACACGCACACACAGTTGCGCGTGTTCAAAATAAAAACGACATCTGACAATGACTGTGATGTAATAAAAAAATTGTTTTGGAACAGCAGATAGGCGGTCCACTCCACTTAGTAGTAAACAGTTACCGTTGCATATAGACGTTTGCGACGCCAGTGGCAATGCTAACACTGCCGTCTGCGTAGGGGAACTGGAACCTGGGTCACGTATGCCGGAACACAACCCAAGACTATTAAGACGGGGACCTATTTGGGGATAAGGAGTGATTGCCATCCAGTCAAGCTTGTAGCCCCATTACTAGCTAGAGTAGATTTGTCGCCTCTGCATTGTCTCCGCTCTCGGCCGCAGTAGTCAATACTCTTACTTCCTCCTGCACGGTGATAACTCTAATCGAGTATTTGGGGTATACTTTGGGTGCAACTGAGCCAAATTACTTCGATGAACATGATGAAGGGCTATGTGGCCGTATGACTAGCCATAAAAATACTCTATAAAAGAGAAATTTTATTATTACTAAGTAGGTACTCATTTTATAAGGCAACAACTCTTATAGAATCGATAACAAGCTCCGGCTGTGACCATGTACGGAACCATGTCTTGTCCTGCCAGAAATCCCACATCGCTTTCTTTCCTCCATTTTTCCAAGGCTTGGGGTTGGCAGTGGTAACGGGGTTGATTGTGAAGGTATTGTCTGGGAAGTCGGTCACGCCACCTACTGTTAATCCCAGTGTCAGATAGAACTGAAAATTAAATAAATTGTATGTATCACTGATCAGGAAATTGGTTTGTGTAAGTTTGGTTTATCAGTAGGTGAAACAAATGTTTTATTGGAATAAGTCGGACTGATGACATCCCTTTTTTCACAACGCTGTAGCGAAGCCATCGACATCTGGATGTTGGATTTAGAAGGTACGTTTCCTATTACAATACCGCTCATCACAGCAATGTATTTACAATGTACATGACATAATTGAGTGAATCCAGAGCAGTCTTTATCTAGATGGACTAGAAGGGTTTGTCGTAGTCCACTAATTATTAATTATACTCCGTGGTTTATAGAATCCGTGTAGCTTTTTCCGTGCAGGGGCGGAGAAAGAATACTAACCTCTGTGACCGGGGTCGGCTTATCGGATGCCACTAGCGTTGCAAACACCTATAGGCGACGGTAACTGCTAAATTCTAAGCGGGCTGTCAGCCTGTCTGCTGTCCTACGCAATTAAAAAAAAAAAAAAGAATCTAGCTAAAAGTTTGGCGCACACCTTAGTGATCTACGACTCCTTTTATATACTATTTGTTTTCAGGGTGGAAAAGCTTTTAGTACACCCCACTTCATTGTTTAACTCTCGCTTCTTGAAAAGCATTGCATCCGTACGCTCACATATTTTACAATAGGCACACACCTCGCTGGTATACCTACAAAAATCATAACATTGTTCCTTCGTACGCCAGGATTGAGAGGACATGAATCCGGTCGTGGTTCCGGTTTTTTATTGCCGGCTAGCATTGTCAAGACGATCAGACCACGTGAAGTACCGATAAATGCTTTGGCCCTTTCAAAGCCTAGCCTCCTCCGATTAGAATTATCGAAATGATTCGTTTTAATTTATTTATGAATGTAATTATTTCATAACTTACGAGATCATCAAAAGGCGCCATCTTAGATCCCATGGAGAGTAGACTGCGTGGGATATCGCAATTATTAGGCAGCTGGTCCCGAAGACTACCAGAATCTGTGCCGACATGTCCCCATTCCTCTCCATCGACCAATAATGTTATACCGTCTGAAATCAGAAGAAAGTGCTGGTATTGTTACTTGTCTGGTATTGTTTATTCTCGTAACTTCCCAATGCTGGGAATTTGTCCAAGGAAAACTAATGAATTATTGATGATCGCAGTTTGCAGGTTTCCTAGAAATGTTTTTTCTAGTCAGTACAAAGCATGATGCATTACAATTTAACTAAGAGGTACATGCTATCGTGAGAATCGAATACTACTTGGCAACCAGGTACCTGAGTATACTTATCTGGCGTTAATGCATTGTGTTCAAGAAATGATTAATTCATAGAAATTATCTTATTTGCTGTATCCGCTATCTAGTTCTTGTTCCGATTTCTGTAGAGTCGAAAAAGTTAGTTATGTCTTACCCCCACCCCAAAAAGTGTAGTTTAGGTTTGGTTTTTACTTCAGCTGGCTTACATACTTTTCCCGCTTGTTCTGTCTGTTTCTTGTCATACACTTCACATTTATTCTTCGTATTCTTAACCCTGTGAGGGTCATGAAAGATCTTCTTTTCTAGGTCGTCATCACACTAGCGTAAAATTACGTTTGCAACCTAAACGTCGGCTTTGAAGCTCGGTGCCTGTAATATGATCTTTCTGGCTGCACCCCTCTTTCTAAATCGGTAAGGTGCAGAATACCTAAGGTTGAAAACATGCCTATATACATGGCCTATTTATCAGTCCCAGCAAGAAACTCTATTTAATAATTAAATAGCAAGGTAACTAAGGCCATGACGGGGCTTACGATTAAGTTACCTGGGCTCCACTTCATAGCGAAGAGGTGGAAGTCATCTCCCCATAATTTAAACGCATTACGTTTTTGCTTTAAAAAGTTGTCATGACAGCGTGAGTCCATAATCGGACCACCATAAAGAACCTGGAAATAAAGTTTATGTGAGTCCAATCTGTGCACGGCGTGGCGTATTTTATCATCGTTACCCTATTGCTCGAAATAGGTTTAATTCTATTAGCACTTTCAAGACTTGCTGCACAGTAATCGTTTGGTTCATCTCATAGTTCTATTTACCCGCCCGTCTTCCACTTTTCTAGCTGCTGGAGCTGGGAGGCCCAACCGTAGATACTTCCGTAATAAGAGAGCGCTTCTTTCTTGTGCCCTTTTTGTCATAAAGAGTCACAAAAAGGTATCAAACACTTCAGCCTAGTATTGAATTGTCAAATATTTGTATTTTTTCTATTAAATAGATGGACCAAATTGTATATTGTATAACAGTTAATGGTCAGTTAAAAATTAAAATTTTCATACATTGTCATTTTTATGTAGAATATTCATCTATAAAATATTACTTGCAGTTAAAATTTATTTGACTCTCCACGAAAAATATTTTTGGGTAACTTTTATTTTACTATCGTACTGTATAATATTTTTGTTAATGAATCGAATATTATGATATAAAATTATTTTTATCCTATCTTACACCATTTATTTTAAGAAACATTTTAATTGTAACTGAAGGTTTTATCTTTGTTTATGTGATGGAGTTATTGTGTGTATTTATTGTCTATTTATTATTAAGTAAATAACTTTATCCGTGCAGGGGCGGAAAATACTAACCTCTGGGGCTGGGGTCGCCCTGTCGTAAAAGGCGACAAAACAATCCACCCTAGCTACGCGGCAGGGCCCCAAGCCCGTCTGGATGACGACCACCTTTGGTCATAAGTATGCCGCCATAATAACCTTGTGTTGTGTTCCGGCTTAGTGACCCAAGTTCCTGTACCCTTATGGGACAGCAGCGTGTTCGCGACGTCATTGGCGTTACAAACACCCATAGGCGACGGTAACTGCTAAATTCTTAACGGGCCGTCAGCCTGTCTGTTGTCCTACAGCAATAAAAAAAAGTAAATAAACAAAAAAGACGAAGTTTCATGAAGCATTTCACACATCCGTAGTTTTCGTTGGCTTGGCTTGGCTTGCTTACCTTATTGCTATAATCCGTAGTATTCGTAAATAAATCTGTATTTCCTCTGGCTGCAGCGATTTTTATGACTCCAGAATTGAAACTCGTTCCTCCGTATTTTTTCGAAACAGGTTCAATTAAAATTTCTAAAAAAATTAACACAATCGTACACATACATTAAAAGTATCGTCATCAGCCTTCCATTGTCCACTGCTGGACGTAGGCCTCCCCAAATTTGAGCTGCAATTTCCGTTCCCTTGCCTTCCCCATCTAGTTCTGAACGGCAATCATGCGCAGGTCTGTCACAGAATCGAAGGGCCCTGGAGTGACTAACTATTGATACGTACCCAAGGGAAAACTTAGTAAGAAAACCTGCATAACAAGATTACCAGTGTGTATATTCTGCCAACCCGCCTTGGACAAGCGTGAATACTGTCCGTTCCCTTAATAGCGAGGGCCAAGTCGTTATGAACGGAATTTTATAGAACATTATGTGATTATAATTTTAAATAGTATATGGTGTAAAAGCCAATTTGATGCAATGAAATACGCTTCTCGCTTTTAAGGTGTATGAAAAGGCAACAAATTCATTACTTCTATTAAAAACTAGCCGTTCTCGCGCACTTCGCTGGTCGAATAACAGAAAGAATATGAGAAGTTTTTAAACGCATGCGCGCTACACCGCTTGCCCCACTTCTCCGCGGCAGAAAATTGTTTGTTTCTTAAAACTTTAATAACTTTATATTAAATGAAGATATTGCAACATTTTTTTTTAGATAAGGGTCAAGTCTCTAAGAAATAAAACTTAGAAAATTTAATTGAAATTTATCTAGTAGTTTTGCCGTGATGCGCGCAAACTGTACACCTCTATCATTAATTTATTTATATAGATTATACAATAAGATATTTTCGAGCTAGAAGTGTTCTAGCTAAGAACTTATTATTTATTTAAAAAAAATCGAGTTTGAATTTAAAGAACCTCATTTTTTGGGACAACTGATCTAAATGACACTCTGGTATAAGCAATTTTAACCACAACTATTAAAAGTACGACGATGCAATTAAAATTATTTTTATCAGAAAGTCATGAATAACTAGATAATGCTTAAATTATTTTGTTACAGAAATTACTAATATAAACCCTTCAAACCTAAAAGAAATCTATACGGTGTCCATTTAGATCCCTCGCTCCATCGCTGTCTGCGAGCTAGCTAAGCTGTTGTAAATATATTGTGACGATTGCCAACGCGCCATCTAGTCCCAAAGGAAGGAAACAGCTCATGTTGTGGTTGCTAGGTAACTGATGTACTATTATACTCGAGATGGGGATCGAACTCGTGACCCCCCAGGCGTTCTGATATGCAAACGCCTCTAGAGAATTGATGGGGTAACCCTATTCTTGTTTCAAAGTTAACAGGATATCTGTTGTAGTCATTTTGTTTTTATTTATGGTTTGACGTCGTAAAAGGCAGAACGTGAACAAAATTGTGATGAAACTTTAATTTCAAAAAGTAATAAAAGATTTAATATAATAATCAAGGTAAAATTAAAGCATCACAATATCAGTGTAGATACATCAGTATGGCCTATTTCATTGTTCTTACCGGGATAAAGCCAATCGCCTTTAGGCATCTTGGCTCTCACATACACAGTTCCATATGTGAAGGCAAAGGCTTTAGAAGTGATCCGACCGGATATTACTGGAGGTATAATATCGGCGCCCGAAGCCTCCTTAATACAAAATTCTCCTTGTGCTGTGCATCTGGAATACAGTGAATATAAATAAAAATCAACTTTATATATTGAAGAATTCAGAAATTGCTCTGATTGAACTCTTTGCAAGTCGCATGCAAAAGCGAAGACTATTTTTATTTCCATTTAATTGTGCTCCTGACAAGAAAATATTATATCTTAGAAAAAAAACAGACCCAGGTAAGATACAAGTTTTCACCTTCTGTTCGATCTTTGCCTAGATATAAATTAATGCTCTGCCAATTTTGACAACTACCCTCGTGTCCGTGAGACGAAGGCTGCTGATGTAGCGAATTGGTAGCCATATTAGCTACCAGCGTATGATAAAATAGATGAATAGAATTTGAAAATAAAATATAGTGGCCATGTCAAAAAATTTAATCCTCACACGTGAAACGCGCAGTTTATAGGGAAATGTTTTGCAGAGTATTACATCAAGTTGCACCCAGAATGCCGTCAGATTGGTGGAGGTTTAATATGCCTTCCAAGTTTGGGGACCGATATAAACGAGTGTTATACTTTTTATTTTTATCAGCACCTTATGATGATGAAAATTCAACTTCCATTGATTACTTAACAGCGTCCCCTTTTTTAGATTCAGGGTGGGCTGTAAAAGTTTGAAAAGCAACCAGTATTGAACGCTTGGAAGAAATAGAATTGTGTTTTTTAAACGTTTCATTTCCACCTATATGCGCCTTGAAACAGTCTTTTTATTCCTTGTTAAGGAATATTGTCTAGCCGTAACGTATTTCAGTGTGTGTTGAACAAATGGAGAGTTGATATTGTCCCTTTATTTTTATTTTATTACCTAGGAACAGCAGATAGAATGACGGCCCACTTAATACTAAGCAGTTAACGTCGCCTATGGATGTTTGATACTACCATGAATAATGTCGTCGGCATAAGTAAAAATAGAACAAATTGGAATAGACATATTACATAGGGTATTAATATACACAAGAAAGAGGGTAAGTCCTAGAATAGATCCCTGAGGAACGCCACAAGAAAGGGAAGTAGGATCACTTATAGTATAGTCGATTTTAACCATTTGTGTTCTGTCAGACAGTCTTTAAATATTTTAGGAACGTGACCCCGAACTCCCACTTTTTGCAACTTGTATAGAAGGCGAGGAATGCAGACGGTATCAAAAGCTTTTGTTAGATCCAAAAAGAGACATACATTTTTCATCGCAATCTAGGCCACGAGCCACCTGATCAACCAAGAAGAAAAATCTGAAGAACTGTAATCTTATTTGAATCATATTACAGGCGAATGTCACAAGAAACAACAATAGACAACGGCAATACGTCTGAAAAGAAACCTTTGAGTTCGGTGAGTCCGTCTATTTCCATCCTTTCTCAATAGTATTCTTCCCGTGCCTAGGATATAACAGAATCCTGAAAATTCTCACGAGATACATAACATTACATAAGTTGTTAGTATCACTTATAACCTTTTTGTATAGTAAAAAATAAATTAAAATACTTGCCCCTGAAACAGATTCAACGTATTTGAGTACAAAGTAGTCGAGCTAAATTCTGGTAGACTATCTTGCAATTTTGCAGAAATATGGAGGTATCCGTCCATAACTTGCACTGTTGGATTTCCATTTAATTTTTGGTATGATACGAAAGGATATTCCTACAAGTCAAAAATTACGGATTATAAATACTTATATATGCCAGAATAAAAGCGGTTATTTTAATATTACAAACAGACACTCCAATTTTTAATTATTTGTATAGATGAAGTGTGAACAGGTGTCATGAGCTTGCGATATGTACAAGTACGCAAATTAACGGAAGTAGAAAGACAAAAGAAACTAAAGCATTCCTTGAGGCAATGAGGACAATTGGGTTCTCCCAAAAAGTATGTTATAAAGGAGAGTGAAAATGTAAATATTCCGGCGAAACTGAATTGGTAGCCATTTGAGGCTTTTACGAAAATCTAAAACATGGTCGTATTACTTCTTTGGATACTAAAGGGGTGGCTATATTAGTATAGATTGAGTAATTGAGGAAAAAATTGCAAAGTAAAAATAATTTACGATGAAGTAGGAAAGGTGGACAGGCTGCCGGCTCACTAATAGTAAATAATTATCGTCGCCTAAGGATGCTTGCGATTCTAGGGGCACTGCGAATACACTGTTGTTCGCATATGGGTACTGGAACATGGGCCACTAATGCCGGAACACAAGACTATGGTGGTATACTTATAGGTTAGCGGGGGTTGTCATTCAGACGGATTTAGGTTTGTTTCGTCGCCATTTACGACAGGCCATCACCGGCCGCCATTCTTACTCCGGCCCTGTACCAAGAGAGCGATATATAAGATTTTAATAAATAAATATAAAATTTCCTTAGTATTGCCTTAACTGGTAACTTACTGGATGATTCTTTGGAATGTACTGCTCAATTTGCCACTTTCCCTCATCTAATGAATCAAATTCATCTTCAAAAATGATCTCACTTGCACACGCCTTTTTTCCCCGTATCTTGGTCACACTAAGTTCACATTGTGATAACCAATTATTAGGGGATTCTAGCTCTGAAAAGTATTGAAATCATATTGCAGATTAAAAAAAATCAGTCTGTACTTAAGTTTAGTGGTGGACGAGGGTACATTTTATATTGTTTTTATTAGCATCATTTATTTCTACTATGAAAAAGGAATCCAGTAAAATTTGTATAATGGTCGACGCTAAAATAATATTTCAGAAGAGCAAAGACGCTATGCCGATTATATTATAAAACTTACATGCTCCTGGAGTTTATATACGTTTGATTCGTATTGATAAAATCTTAAATTGACGTCATTTAGACGAGAGATGAAGTTTTTATTCTGAACTTGATTTTAGGTTGCATTTGAATTCCTCTGGCTATATTAATTATAAATACATAATATATTGAAACCGGTATCGGTTTTGGTATGAGTAATACAAACAAGGTTAATACCCTGAATAAACAAGTTGATTACGTCATAAGTAAGGGGAATCCTCTAGTATTTATTATAAATAGTTTAACTCTCGTAGTAGTTTCTCAGAATCTCCGCAGATTTCGAGAAAAAAGTTTATCAGCATGACTGTAAAAGAACAAACACCATTCAAAGAAAGAAATAATATTAATTTAAATAGTTAATATTAATAGAATAGTTTAACAAAGACACAGTAATTGTTAATAAACATAAAATGCGAAGATGTAGATTATGGAGAGTAAATTAGGCCATAAAAGGGACGTGGGCTAGGCACGGGGGGATTATGGTGTTTGGGCCAAGGTCAAGCTTGCTTGCTTGCTAGGTGATGCATTCTACTAGTTGGAGAGCTCAGTCGTCTCCGCAGTTAGGCTAAATATATTTCATATACAGGGTTATTGGTAATTCGACTTATTCCCGTTAGGAGGTGGTAGGGGTGACTATTTGCGATAATTTAACCCCCATATGCATTATGAAAAAATAAACTTGAGTTATAATGTTTTTTTAGTTTTTTTGAAATAAGTCAAAAATGCTACACCAAAAATTTATTTAAAATAAAGTATCAATTTATATTTAATTTTTTTTTATTTACAAAAACGATTAAACACTGGTTATTTATCAATATTAAAATAATAATTACCGGTCCAAATTTAAAAATACGAGACGAAGACTAAAATGCTTTAAAAACAAAAAAAAACGTTATGAAACTTGGCTTGTGGATTATTTTAAAAACAAACGTTTTCTTAGTTCTCCAACAATGCATAACAACTAGGAACTTATTTCAAAGAAATTAAAAGAAAATGATCACAAAGGAAGCAGGCGGAAATTCGTATTCGAACTAAATTTAAAATCGCTGTTTGAATATCTTGTAAATAGGTTCAATGTGTACCTAAGCCAACGCAGGAAGCAAACTGGCATGATATACCAGCAAGACGGATGTCCTGCACATTTTGGTGACAATGTTAGGCGATGGCTCGATAGCCATTCCTCGTTCCATCGTTGGATAGGGCGAGAAGGATCCATTCCGTGGTTTCAATGGTTTTTAGTCTCGCATTTTTAAATTTGGACCGATAATTGTTGTTTTAATATTGATAAATAATCAGTGTTTAATCGTTTTTATAAATCAGAAGGAAAAAATGAGATTTAAATTCATACTTTTTTTAAATAAATTTTTTATGTTGCATATTTGACTTATTTCGAAAAAAGCTAAAAAACACGATAACTCAAAAATGGTTCACTTTTGCATAATGCATATGGGGTTAAAATTTTCACAAATAGGCACCCCTATCGCCTCCGAACGGCAATACGTCGAATTATCAATAACCCTGTATTTTGGCATGGTGGTTATCTCGGCACAAGAAAGGAATATGTGAAGAATGGCGCAAATGACACGCCCAAATAGTTTTGTAATTCAGCAGTGGGCTTTGTGCACCTGAGTAGAAGCTGTGTTGAAAAATAATATCAAAGCTAACGATCTCTAAATCACCTAAAGATCTCTTTATACCCCAAATTCGAAATATGTGTTGAATATTTTTCTTCCTTGTGTATCTTTATGGACGTGAATGAAAAGTCTAGTAATTGAAGTGAATGTAAGATCGACAGCACTTACTTAGGACTGTGAATGATAACCCATCCTTCACATATCCAGTTTTTTCCAAAAATATGAACACGTAATAGTTAATCACGTCTCCAATTTTTAGTTGAACTTCCGTATTTTCGTAAACCCACTTTCCATCTTTGGCTTGAGTTATTTCTCCGGATAAAATTCCCACGTCGTTTTTATGTATGGCGCTATTGATGTTGCCTTGGAAAGCGAATAACTTGATCCTTGAATCGTCTGAAATGAATGTATTACTATTATTATGACGATCACCAAGGCCCACTGGCTTTCGCACGTCCTGAACTCCTGCGGAAGTTACGGGGTCGATTCCCATCCCTAGTTTATGTATAGTTTTTTTTATTGCCGGGGAACAACGGACAGGCTGACGGCCCGCTTGGGATTTAGCAGTTACCGTCGCCTATAGGTGTTTGCAACGCCAGTGGCATCGCGAACACGCTGCTGTCC
Source organism: Malacosoma neustria (assembly GCA_963693495.1). NCBI lineage: Eukaryota > Metazoa > Arthropoda > Insecta > Lepidoptera > Lasiocampidae > Malacosoma > Malacosoma neustria. The sequence continues at coordinate 18,421,906 of OY856381.1, forward strand.
AATAACGTTACAGGAACTTGGGTCACTAATGCCGGAACACAACACAAGGTTATTATGGCGGCATACTTATGACCAAAAATGGTCGCCATCCAGACGGGCATGAGGCCCTATTACGTAGCTAGGATGGGTTTTTTTTGTCACCTTTTACGACAGGCCGACCCCGGCCACAGAGGTTAGTATTCTTTCTCCGCCCCTGCACGGATGAAAACTACCTAATAGTAAGCAGTTACCATCGCTTACTGCGACGCTAGGGGTGCGGCAAACACAGTGCTGTCCCATAGGGGTACAGAAATATAGGACATTAACTCAAGGTTATTATGACGGCATACTTATACAACAGCGCTCCAAACTATGGAATCGGAGTCGCGGTATATGTCTCATATGTCTCGAATAATATTAATATAAGTCTCTAGAACCCCTTTAGATCGCAGTGCCCACCAGATCATCACCCGAGGAATACAGTCGAAGGCCTTCTGCATGACCAGAAACAATGCAGAGGCGTATTCTTCATCCTGTATTTCTTCGTGATAGTTTTTAGAGCAAAAACACGGTCCATGGTCCCATGACCAGGACGAAACCCATACTGACATTCCGAGATAGTTACAGATATTGACTAATGGAGAACAAAAGTATTAGTAACCCGTGTAATGTTTTTTAGTTTTGTATTATCCATACGTATTATAAAGAAGTATACCCTTGACATGAGTGTGACATTTATATTCTTTAAACACTTGCAGCTCTGTATACTTATTTTAGTCGAGTATTATCTAGATCATTAATGTGACTTAAATAGGAATTTTTAAAGAAAATTTGTCTTTTTGTTGTTTGTTCAAAAATGTTAAATGAGCTGTAAATAAGACAGAATGAAATGAGCATGTACTTATATGTACATTCGACGTTATCGTCAACTCTTGAACTCCATAAATTATCATTTATTGTTCTGTCTTATCTTCAAATAGGGTACCTATTCCTGTAATCATAATTCATTGGGTGACGATCATCGCATGGAGTTAAATTCTGGTTGAGATCAAATTTTCCGAGTCTGCTGATCGAAATTTCGACCAGATCCAGTTTTTATTAATGCTATAAAACGGCAGACAAGTCGTCGCCTAAAGTTGTTTGCGACACCAGAAGCACCGCTAACACGATGCCACGCGCGTAGGGGAACTGAAACCTGGGTCACTCATACCGGATTACAACACAAGATAATTATGGTGGTGGCATATTCGGATACCAGGCGTGGTTACCATGTAGACAGACTCGGAGCCCTACCACCTAGTTAGGGTGGTTTTCTCGCTTTTTAAGACTAGCCCTGCGCGGAGAAAAAGTTTAGAACATTTAGGAATAAGATTGTCCGGACCATGGGTTAATTTCTTTTTTTATAACAAAAGCACAAGAATATAATTTGAATAGATTAATGGATACACCATTCAACATCACGTTATTGGCTTTAAAGTAGCAGATATACTGTTTGTTTCTATACACCCCGAGCTTAGTAGTGGGAGATGAGCCACTTCAGGCTCGAGTGGTGTATATGATGCAGGTACAAGATTCTGTATTAGTTTTGGCTGGTAGAAGGTCAGTCATTCTCATCAAGTTTAAAAATATTCTGTCAATAATTTTTATGACAATCGTTAATCGCGCATTGATGCATCTCTTCGAGGACTTAATGCCACAGTACTCATCGCTAAAAGTATATTTATCTTTTAAATATTTTTTTTTTTTAAATTTAAAACAAAATTATTGTAGTAAGCATAAATAAAAACAAAAGTATTGTGAGCACTTACGGTTTATCCAAGCCCTAAAACCTTTAGGACTCAATGCCTGCAGATTTATAACGGGTACTTCGTATTGAGACAATACTTCATGTAAACAAAATATGAATAAAACAACGCGTGCATCCATTACGAATGCCGTACCGATACTGGGTAAATTTATTATCTGCATAAAAAGGAACGTGTTTGTGGACTCGCGACTCGCCAAAGAAGCTACATTGAACTTTATCATTCGAGAAAATGGCGCGACAAGTCGAGACGAATGTAAATTGCTCGCTATGCAAAGTTCAGTTTCAGTTTATAATGAATATAATGTTTTTTTATTATTGTAGGTTAGCAGGCAGGCTGACGGTCCACCTAAAATTTAGCACTTACCGTCGTCTATAGATGTTTACAACGCCAGTGTCATCGCGAACACGCTGCTGTCCCATATGGGTACAGGAATTTGGGTTACTAATGCCGGAACACAACACAAAAATTATTATGGCGGTGCTTATGATAAAAGGTGGTCGCCATCTAGACGGGCTTGGAGGCCTTACCACGTAGCTAGAATGGGTTGTTTTGTCGCCTTTTACGACAGACCGACCCAGGCCGCAGAGCTCAGTATTTTTTCTTCGCCCCTGCACGGATAAAAAATGTTGTTATATTTTATCATCTTAAAATTCAAAAGTTTTTGGTCTCAAATTCAATAATATGTATTTCCATTTCATGGGTACACTTGAACTTATTTTTAAAACTACAGATAGTTCAAAAGGCAGATTTCCCTGAAGGAGAACGAACAAGAAACTCCAGATTGCTTTTTTGCGGCATAATGTTTTGTTTCATTTAATAGAGAGTTTAATATTGATAAAGTGGGTAGGGTAATCCCATGGAACCTTTCATCTAGATATAATAATAGCCTTTTTAAATCTATATATATAAAAATGTTATGTTGATTTGTGTACGCTTCAAAAACTCAAAAAGTTTTGCACCGATCGAGCTGAAATTTTAGCATGATATATAATCCGCATCAAGGATTGTTTTTATCTATTTTATAGTTTCTCATTTGTCAACCATTCAATCACAATATCCTTATTTTACAAACCCCCGTAAACTCTCCGGACTTAAGGAAAATGGTAGGATGGAATATGGGACTTTTTAGGACTCATCTGAGTTAGCGCTTAGGGTAAGGGATATATCCATCATCTTTTGCGTTTTTTATTTGCTTTTTTATAAATCATTTATGAATACTAGTTTATAGGCCTATCGCAAAGGAAGGTTCTTGGAACAAATAAATAAATAAACTCATACAGCGCCATCTACTCACAAAGTAAGTTGCAGTTCTTCTCTGAGGCGTACCACGTACAGATTGGTATTAGCTCATTATTGATAGAGGACTACATTTCTAACTGGCACGCATTAAGCGGCCTAATCTCCCCAAGGCCGCAACCAAACACTGTAAAGGGGAGGTCAGTCGCCAACTTCCAGCGATGAGGAGACCTTCGTGATCTGGAGGGGAGCAGAAGCTCTTCCGGTTTTAATCTCGACCATCACTAGGACAATGGTTAGGAACCCCTTGGGTTAAATCCGGTAAAGACGACGAGGATTAATCGCTCCGAAGGCACTATATAGTAGCACTCAATCGTCTGCTACTTCTAGTTTTAACGAAACATGCCCCAAGTACGCATAACCTTTTAACATTTTTAGTACGGGATATTTTGGATACTCCAGAATTTTAAGGAAAAATAAATGTACAAAATTAAAAAATAATTTATTTAATAGAAATGGTAACTTAAACTATATAATTCTATGAATTCTCTATTTCTGACTTCTTATCTCGTTTTTAAGTCTCCTCTCTGGAACAATAAACGGACAAAATTTATTTTGTTTTTTATACTTATTTTAACATTATAAATACTATTGAACTCTCAACACTCGGTCTCACTTTCTCACTCACGTTATCCATCTTGAGTCCCAGTTGGATAGGTAGAACTCAGGATTTGTGGTCAAGAGCTGGATGTTTGACGTGCTAGTGTCTGATCTTTCCTTAATCTTGAGTTATAATATTTTGTCTTTTATGTGACAGAAAGTAATCCCAGTATTTTCTTTATTAAGTGGTTCTTTAGGAGTGTAAAGGTCACCCATCGAGACCCAACATGAAGTCAACTTCGGTTGCCAGCTAATGCATCCTACTAAAGAACAGTGAGGTTCAAAATGTTATTTTTGGGATAGAGGTCAGACAGCAGCGGCCTGTAAAAACCTAATATATCCCATATTTTTACGGCTGCTGATCAGATGATGTGATGAATTGAAAAATCGGGTATCTTAATTTAAGTTTTGTAGGCAACTGGGTTTTACCAATTGATGAAACTAAGTCCAGTCGAATCCCATCCCACTTGTAATTTTGAAAATACACAATACAATTTTTATTGTCTCTTTTTATATATGTTATTTAAAAATATAAATAAATATATTAGAGTAATTCATATAGCGCCATGTAGTCCTGAAATAAACAGCAAAGCGCTTGTGTTATTGGTACTACACAACTAATATACTACTTACAGACTTTTCTCTTGTAAATAAATATATATTACACTAGATAAACACTCAGACGCAGGATGGACATCTACCGGTGGTCGTATCTTATTACTTACCTACGACGAAAAACGATGAATTGTCTAAACTTAAAACACATACGATAATATATATTTATGATAACACACTTATAATTTGTATACTCGATACTAACCTATAAAGCATATACCCTGACGTAATCGACTTGTAAAGAACTGGTGTCATCAAACCAAGTAGGTAGCCACGCGTCTTTTGCGTTCCAGAAGTTCAGCATAGCTTTAGTGGCTTTGTTCACCCACGGTTTTTTGGGGTCGTCGGTGAATTCATTCACACCCCCCACGTTGAGGCCGATGGAAATGAAGAACTGAGGAATAAAATAACAAAGTTCTGTCAATTGTCTGGTTTATTTTTTAACGCAAGGGGAGAAAACGAAATATTTTTGATTGATTCTTGATTCAAGCACAGTTTTTAATAGGGTTTATAAACATTTATTTCTCATAAGAATATAAATATTCACATATAGAGAAATAACATTTTTTTAATATAACCCGATTTTGTGCAGTTTACCATTTAGTTATATACAATAATAATTAAAAGTTGCGAACTAAATCTTCTTTTTGTTACTAAAACATGCTTTGTACATCACTGGGACTGTATATGGCAGGTCAGCGTCAAGTCCTGGCCAAATATAAGAATTATATCATTACTGTTAAGTAATAGCAGTGTAATTATAGCCAGTAATAGTTAAAAGAGTCGTTTGACCAACGACAGCAAGTGGAAAAAAATATCGTTTCATTTTGAGAGGTCATCCATGTCCAGAATTTTGACTTGAGACTGAATAATGGCTTAAAAATAAATGTGATTTAATATTTATTAGTTTAAATAAATACAAATTCAATTATTTGAATCCAGGATACGTAAAATGGAATGTAATTTGTGATTGGTAATTGACGTATTTATGAAAGTAAGCTAGCGAATTATTTTCTGAGACGTGTGTGTAGAAATGTGGTAAGATAAACTAAAAACATTGTAATAAATTATTCTACCAATACTGGCTCATTTTTGTCCCACATTTATATATCTAAGTAAAAATAGTAACCATATCATCAAATGGCGCCATTGCTCCTCCCTTCTGCCAGTGTGATGCAGCTGTCACGTTGTATTCAGCAGCCTCCTGGCCAAAGCCCAGGCCTGGCGAAATTTCACCATACACCTCACCATCAACTGATAGTGTGATTCCATCTAAAATGTTACATATAGTTTAACCCAAACGAATAACTATAGCTAAGGTTTCTAAAATATTGCACTTCAAGCGCAACAACCAAAAACAGTTTTTATTCTCTTGTATAGCTTGAAGCTTTTTCTACTTATAAGCGTTTTTACCTCCGTTACATCAACTTATTTACGCTTTTTTAACATGTTTGTAGGCTTTCATTTTCTCGTACGTCATTCTTCTTTGCGTCGCTCGCCACAGCAATCCAAGAATATCTTAGATCACTGACATAAATTTAGTAAGACTTACGAATATTAATTGGGGTCCATTCCAGCGTTGCCAACTGTACGAGGATCCTCGTTCAAATACGAAATTATTGGGCTTTCGAACGATGTACGAGGACACTATCAGCCTCGTATAATTATGTACGAGATTTTAATGTAGGGAAATTTATAACATGATTTTTATTGCAAGCAACATTTACATGTCATAGCAACACATGAATAATGACTATAATTAATTTATCATTGACAGGAAAATCTCCGAGAAATGCCGCCATGATGACTTTGTGTTGTGTTCCGGCATTAGTGACCCAAGTTCCTGTACCCTTATGGGACAGCAGCGTGTTCGCGATGCCACTGGCGTTGCATACCCATAGGCGACGGTAACTGCTAAATTCTAAGCGGGCCGTCAGCCTGTCTGCGGTCCTACAGCAATAAAAAAAAAACTGTGTGTGAAGTGTTGGTGTCAGCACGTATGCACTAGTTAGAGTTTTTTTTTAGAAAAGTTGCTGTTATTATTTTTTGATATTTTCTTTGCGTCATTTGTTTCTTAGTGGTGCGGTAGAAATATCAGTATGAGTGATTGCGACAAATATAGTGATCGTTTACCTACTGTGTAAAGTCTTCATTGTGTAAAGTTTTAAATTAAATAGTTATTTTTGGTTTTAATACATTTTAGATGCATAATTAATGTATGAGGCTCGAAAGCCAAAATACGAGATTTTTTGCTACGTTTGTACAAGGGTAAAAAATCTATGGTTGGAAACCCTGGTCCATTCCACTTTTAGAACGTGGTCAGAAAGTTGACCGTGAGCCTTGACCGCGTTGCAAAAACTTCCGTACCACGTATACATACTGCGAAGTCACTAGACGACTACTAATAGGTTTAGTAACTTTTGATATTTGAACTTTGGAGGTTCAAAATTGATTTATTGCCTGTTATATAGCAAAAGAAAAAGTACATTTTACGAAGTTCTGGTAACATGACGGGAAGCTCTTATTCATTGTGATGCGCCGGCAAAAATGTGGCACAAATTCAATCAGTTTTCACGACTAAGATAAGAAAGGGCCGGAGGAAAGCTAAACACCATTTCGGTATTTCATAACAATTTTTTTTAAAGTAGATTCGAGCGTGGTAGTTCGAATTTATAGGCTGTTTAATTCAGTGTGAGTTGTTTAAAGTAATGGAATTGATAGTTTTCATTAGACTGAATAATGCACATAGTAATTGCATATTTTCCATTTTTATCATCATCCTTTACCTGGTCTCCATTCTAAAGAGTAGTTGTGAAAACTCTTGCCCCATATCTCGTCACTATATTTTGATTTTAAATGGAATGATCTGAAAACAAATGAAACTATTTGTAATAATATATTTTGGGCCAATATAAAGTTTGATCAATTCCACGTAAATTATAGAAAAGCCATGATAATATTTAATTATCGTGGGGTTAGTATTACATTTAAATGTTCTCAATTTTGAGAAGGTAAAATACGATACTATGCTTACGCAATTAATTTACGCAATATTTTCATGATTCCAAGGTTCTTTTGGTCTTTGAAATTGTATAGAAAATTTTAAAAAACTTACGATTCTCAATGTCGTAATTTTGGCTTCTAAATGAATTCGGATGAGAAAAAGGAAGTCATGTGACTCTTTAAGATTCAATAATAATAGCATACTTGCAAGATTATTTTTACCTATATGGTTCATTGTCACACATGATGGGTCCAGCATAAAGTTTCTTCGCAAACTCAGCATTTCCCTTGACGCACGCCACTCGGAGAATACCCGATGCATAGTTGCGAAAACCATACACTAAATCCTTCGGTTCCAATTGGATTTCTGAAAATGGTAATTACATTTCTGATTGAGTTCTACATACAAATAATATCACCCTCTCTTTCTTGCGTGGGAACTGGTAAAAAGAGTCATTTATTTGTTGTCTTTTAAGATTGTCTAAAAAGAGATATTTTATCTGGCTGAAACCACGCCCATGGTCCTTATGAAGTTGTAGTAAAATTTGTCAATAAGCGACGCGTCCTTTTAAGATAGGAAAATATTTTCATTTTATATGATTAGTTTCAAACGATGAATTAACATAGCCCGTAACGTCATACCACTTGGTACGGACCTCCTTCTAACTGACAATAAACACACCACTCCTATTACTTCAGCCGCAGGTTTCCAATGGTTTTCACTGCCAGAGTACGTCGTAGTTATGTTATCTGAGAAAAACTTAATAATTAATAATACAAAGTACAAACCTGGCACAAGCCAATCTCCTTGAGGCATTTTGGCACTTATTTCGATCCTGCCGTACTTAAAGGAAAACTTGTTTCTCGTGGTTATCTTTGCAGTAATTATTGGGGGTAAGATTTGAGGGCCAGACGCTTCGCGAGTACACTGCATAGTGCCAATGATTCCAGTGCATCTGGAAAAAAATCTTCATGTATTGTGTATGTCGATGACATTACGTAGAAGTAAATTATTACTAATTAATAATAATAATGTAATATATTTATTCATAAAAAGATACATTTTCATTTATACCATGCCCCGCAAAACTGCTTACGCAGTTTGACTGCAGGTAACTCGCTTTATATAAATAGCATATAAATTATTAAATTATGTTATATTAATACTATTAATTTACGTAAATGAAGCGGTAATAAAAAGATAGAACACGTAGAGGGTCAACCGAGGTCTTTGGGATTATTCTTACCGTCTTTGGGATATACCGTCTAAGTATGCACACCCCTGCGGCCGGGGTCGGCCTGTCGTAAAAGGCGAAAAAACCTAGCTACGTGGTAGGGCCCCAAGCCCGTCTGGATGGCGACTACCTTTGGTCTTAAGTATGCCTCCATAATAACCTTGTGTTGTATTCTGGCATTAGTGACTCTAGTTCCTGTACTCTTATGGAATAGAAGCGTGTTCGCGATGCCACTGGCATTGCCAACACCCATAGGCCACGGGAACTGCTATGTTTTAAGCGGGCCGTCAGCCTATTTGCTGTCCTACAGCAATAAAAAAAACTTATATCCCTAAACGAAGCAAATCATGATAGGGTGATATAGAAAAGATATGTTTGAAACCTAGACCATCTAAAGTACTACTGGGCCAATCGTTTCTGTATTTGCCATGCCTCTTTAGACCCTATCCGGGACATGCGACGTCGCAACAGAAAATAAATTGCTTGATCAGAAAGGAAAGGTTTTGGACTCATCGAAATTTATAAGTATAACAAAGAGAGTCGAGTAAACGATAACACGTACCCTTAGACAGTTATACTTCGATTAAAGGGGCATTTGATATCATGTGTTTTTTTTATTGCTGTAGGACAGCAGACAGGCTAACGGCCTATGGGTGTTTGCAATACCAGTGGTATCACGAACTATAATTGTCCCTTATGGGTACAGGAACTTGGATCACTAATGCCGGAACACAACCCAAAGCTACTATGGCGGCATAAAGTAAGCCCAAAAGTGGTCGCCATTGACGGGCTAGGCGATCTACCACGGAGTTAGGGTGGATTGTTTTGTTGCCTTTTATGACAGGCTGACCCCGACCGCAGAGGTCAGTATTCTTTCTCCGCCCCTGCACGGATAAATGTGTTATTGAAACCTGCACAACGAGATCACTAGTATGTGTAACTTGTCAATCTGCCTTGCACAATCGTAACAGGTATGATATCCGCTCCCACTAAGGAGAGGCCCCAGCTCAGTGGTCGGTCGTTATGGAATAATGGTCGGATACTATCGATAGTATCTATAATGATATACTATCGACTACTATCGATAATATGAACGATTTGACTTTTTTAAATAATTAATGTAAGGATGAATTTGTTAAGTTTTTAAATTGTTGAGTACTTTCTAGTTTAATTATTATTTTTGTCATTAAAAATACTAAAATATTATATAACTTGTATATATCTTCAATTTCCGATGGTATTATCGATATTATCGACAGTTTAAAAAATATCGATAACTATTTATAGTCCTCACTATCGATAGTATCCGATCACTATTAAGGACTGTGATTATAACGTAGAATTGCGGGGAACCGCTATGGTATCGTATAAATGCTGTTATTAATTAATGACGTATATCCCCAAAAAAAAAGTAAGCGTTCTTTGGTATTTCCCTGTTAGAATTGGTGAGTCACCGCACAGTTACTTAGTCTTTGTTGGTTCACTTTTTGTGTTATGCTGTGGTTTGGTTACATGAAGGCAAAAATGTCAATGCGTATTTGGAATAAGTAAAAATTTGTAATTTTAAACATGTATATTAGATATAACGAGGTTTCCTCGCCTGTTGTACGCGTTATAAAATGACGAGGAAATCTCGAGAAAGAAATCACTGGTACTTCTTCTTTTTGAGTTGCCTCTATGACTAGCGAAGGTTGGCGGTCAATTACGCGTACTCCTATCTGTTTATAGCGACGCGAAATAGTTTGGCTGCACTCGCTATCACCGTCCACTCTCGAATGTTACGCAACCTAGATTTCTTTCTCCGACCGACACGTCCTTTCCCATCATGATTGTAACAGTTTGTACCTATCATGTCTCAATACACTAGGTCCTAGGTAAGCAACTTTTTTGCGTTTGACGGTTTGCAAAGTTCACGTTTCTGCTTTACTCGTCGGAGAACCTTCTCATTTTCATCACTGGTACAAATTCACGAATTCGGGCAGTGTGCTCGACACGCTAGAGAGAATCTTCAAAGGTGAGACCTGAGCCCATCAGAGGGAGGTGGAATAGTATAGTTTGTTTGCAATTCGTAAAACTTTCAGTGTAATGCAGTGTGACTAAGTAATAATCATCTCTAAAGGAATCATACCTTTGTGCAAAGGTGGATGACCTAGGTAAGATGACCACTGCGCGTTCCAAGCCCGTCTGGCTAGCAACCACCCCCAATCTTTAAATTTCCGCTATAATATCCTTGTGTTCTGCATTCATTCCGTATAAATTACCCAGATTCCAGTACCCCGAGGGCAGCGTATTAGCGATACATCGCATACATCTATAGACGACGGTAGCTTAAATTGTGCGCCATCAGCCTGTCTGCTATTTTTTTTTTTATTGCTGTAGGACAGCAGACAGGCTGACGGCCCGCTTAGAATTTAGCAGTTACCATCGCCTATGGATGTTTGCAACACCAGTGGCATCGCGAACACGCTGCTGTCCCATAAAGGTACTGGAACTTAGGTCACCAGTGCCGGAACACAACACAAGGTTATTATGGCGGCATACTTAAGACTAAAGGTGGTCGCCATCCAGACGGGCTTGAAGCCCTACCACGTAGCTAGGGTGGGTTGTTTAGTCGCCTTTTACGACAGGCCGACCCCGGCCGCAGAGGTTAGTATTCTTTCTCCGCCCCTGCACGGATAAAATGCTATACCACAGAAATAAGAAAACGAACTGTAGTTCTGGATATAATATTTGTTACCATAGGCGTCTTTGGCATTTGGTCTTCAAATTCCAGCATTAAAATACTGTTTACAGCTTAAGCAATTTATGCATTGTTAAATATATAAAATATATATTGACTATACGACCTCTTTTTTGTAATAAATAATAAAAAAACATTTGTAAAATTCTATATGTAACGGTTAGGATATATATGTGGAGTCTTCAACACAGTAGACATATCTCATAATATGCTAAAATTTAGATCCTAATTACCTTGTAGATAGATCTAGTGATTGTCTGACGAAGTCATCGCCATACTTAGATTCTAGAGTGATAGGTTTAATGATCAATCTTCCGTCACGTACTCTTAAATTCCTGTCATATAAGTAGACGTTGAATGGAAAGTCCTGAAAAAGAGAAGAAATTCAATAACAAGCAACACGTTAAACTTCTCGATTCAAATTCAACGAATGGTTTGAGGTAAACATAACGGTCAGAATTTGAACTTATCAGAGTCGACCACCACGTGGTTCTCTAATACCGAAAGCAAAACCTTGAACCTTATCCGTTTAACAAGCTGCTACATATTTTTTGATACTTATACCTTCGTTCTAGGTCTCTGTAGGATTCCCATGTTACCAAGAACAATCATCAAATTCTTCGTGATTAATCCAGTCCATCTAAATTAAATACTTTGGCGCTACAACTCCACTGTTGCGTTTGTTTCCAGAGCAATACTCAGCGACTCTTCCGTTTCAGTCCAAAAAAAATGTTATAAGAAAAAAGCTAGAAACTATCAACTTTTTTTGGGAATCTGTGTATTTCGACCCCGAAGTTTATATCTAGAAAACTTACAGGTCCAGAAGGAAACTTGATCTCTGGGATCCATATCTTGCCCTTCTCTATATTAGAGTTGAAGTCGTCCTCGAACAGCAACTGGCCTTTGCACACGAAGCCTGGTACTGACACTTTCGAAACAGATAGCTCACATGGAAAGCCTTCCATGATTGGTGCTGCCGTTGTTGTGGTTGTTGGAGTGTTGAACACGGATAGGTCTAGACCAGATGAATCTGGTGTATTTTCTGTATCGTATACGTATCCTAGAAAGGAATTTTCGTTGAAAAATTGCGCTGATAGAATTTTAGTTATGATATCTTGTAGCTAGTTACATTGGGAGATCAATCTAGAATTCGTGTTCGAATCTAAGATTGCATGCACCGGTTAGATAATTTTTATTGCATAATATGTAACCACAATTTAAAATAGTTCAAGGACTATATTAATAACTCGCCAATCACGCCCGCTCCCTTGGGCGGTTTTCAGGCAAAATTAAATCGAAACAAAATGGGAAAGGGTAATATCTTCGTAAAAAATTAAAAAAAAAATCAATATAACGTTATGTTACTTCTAATACCTCCAAGAATATGTGTACAAATTTTCATGATGATCGGTTAAGTAGTTTTCGCGTGAAAGCGTAACAAACAAACTTACTTTCACATTTATAATATTAGTATGAAGTATGATTAGACATATTGTTTAAATATTAGCTAGCTTTGAATTAATTAAAATATCAAAATACCATTTGCAGTACAGTGGACCAACTTCAATGAAAATCTACCAAACAAAGCTTTCCATCCCTTGGACCATAAATAAAACACGATCAAGCTCTCAAGTAGACGGGCATGCTCCTCGAGGTACCTTAGCTAACACTTGAGTCGAGTGTTTACAATCTGTTTGAGGGTTCCGGAATTCCGGGTCTCATAAATCTTAGAGTAAATATGTATGTAATTTCTCTGAAAATGTGATTTTATTTTCTTTGTAAAAATCTGGTGTAATATTATGTGTAAATTTGGTCGGAGTGGTTCGCTCATTATAGTAAATCGACGTGACTCTCCTAAGTCCCCAATTGCTGCGTTGGTGCTTCTTCCATAGCTACACCAGTTAGCACGTGACCAACTGAGTGCCTAAAATTCTAGATTACCTACCCCCTACTTTTATTAAAAATTCAAACTTTTGCTAGCGGACAAATCTTCTCTTTTTCAGGATCCTGATATGTATACATCTTTTTACTATGAGGCAAACTTAACAAAATAATAAAAAAAATACCATTAACAGTCCATTCTCCATTATCCTGGCGGTAACCCAACCCATCTTTGATGACGAAAGTCCAGAAATATATCTTATCTCCGATTCTCAGTACAGCATTCTTGTCCCAGAACACCCATCTACCATTCTTCGGCTTAGTGATGTCTCTGGACCACTGACCAGCTTCTAAGCCTTCCATCTCTTCATTGAGCTTGCCGTGGAAAGCAAAGAGTGAGTAGCCATCGTCTGGAAGATAATAAATATATTTTTAGAATTTCACGTTGTATTGTTTCTAGTGTTTAGGTTAGGTAGATTTATTATTTTTAATTCAGAGGCAAGGAAACTATAAAAATCAATTTGCTCTTTTTTGAGTATAGATTGTTATGGTGGTTAATTATAAAAAATGCTCAACTATCATAAAATTAAAAATCTGTTTTCATAGTGATGGTTTTTAGTGAGTCTAATGAGGTTCAGATGCAGGATCCAAAGGTATAGGACTCTTATGTATAGTGTACCTTTGCGTTATCGTAGAATCATATCAAGCGATCACGATTTCATTTCCAACAACCCGAGCCCAACAGTTGATCGTTATGAGTTTATGATCTGATTCTGCTTTTCTTTTGCGTATAAAAGGATAATTTTTTGTATATTTTACTTAACTGCAAAGTGAAGAATAAACACGAAAAAAATTATTGACTTTATCAACATTATTTAGGTTTAAATAATCTGGCCTTCAAATTTTGTTGAGGTCAAGACTATATCTTAAACTGAAGTGTGAAGAATATGCATGATAGGTCAAGATGAGAGATAAAATATCATAATTATGTAAATATTGTTTGCGGATAAATTTAATTAATTTACAAACAATTATAACAAATAGTATAATATGATTTATAAATACTATAAACAGTAAATATATAATTTTATAAATCTCTTTTTTATTTTGTTCCTTGTTGACATTTCGGCTTTTCAGCGGCCGTTATCAGTGACTTATTAAATTTAAATATAATCTTAAAATTAAAGAAAATGTATATTCGAGGTTTCCAGAGATTCATTATATTGAATAAACAAATTTCATAATCTACACCTTCATTCAATATTTCACATACACACTAAATTTTAGATATTATGACAGCATCAATATCGTGATATAAGGAATGTTGCACACTGCAAAATTAAGAAAATAAAATATAGTTATAGAATAAAATTGCTTGTGTTATGAATTTGTGGTATTATGCATAAATATGAATATGTGTTAAAGCTTTATTTCTTCGCTTGAGCAGTATTTTTGTCTTTCTTTTATTAAAAAAAAGGAATGATACTATTGTGTTTTTACGCGATATTAACATATTTGTATCTGTTTGCAAAAGGCCCCAAAAAGCGAGCCTAAGCCAGTCGGAATTGCTGTCAAAGTTATGTCATATCCCGGGGTCTCGACACTATAAAGAAACATCAAATCCCTTCTTGTAAATTATTAAATTGTTTTGTTGAATATGGTTTTAGTAATAATAACAACTAAGTACGTCTCTTGTAAGCGTAAGCGTGTATTGCTCGGGTGCCCAACACATAAAAATCATTCTCACATCGCCAAAAAAAGTAAAAATATACGTTTAGTCTTTAAGAAGTTGGTTGTAACTGGGTCACAACGTTAGTTATGTTTGTAAAGTATGTCCTGCGCTTGTTTTGAAACCTAGTGTTCAATTAAATAAATAACTACAAAAGTAATAAATAAAATTCAAATATTTACATTGACTAGTAGACATATGAGGTGTGGCTATTAAATAACCGAACTGCTGTTATAACTTTTTTATTCGTCACTAACTACAGTAGAATTTTTTTCACCTTCAATGTACTCCCCTTGGCAATCTCTACACCGCTCCATACGAATCTTCCATTGGTTGAATCAATGCTGTAAGTCCACTTCTGTCAGCTGGTTCAAAATCACAACTGCTTCCATACTTTCAAATCTTGTCCCCTTCAGCACTGACTTGATTTTGGGAAATAAAAAAAAATCACAAGGTCGGGTGAGTAGGGTGGATGGTCAAACACAGTGATGCCATATTTTGCTAGTGAGTAAGGAGTTTCGGTACCATTTTTGCGCAAACTTTCCGCATGTTAAGGGAGTCATGCAAAATCTGGCGGCCACATTCCTTGTCGATTCCTATGATTTCGGCAACTGCTCGAATGCTTAGACGACGATCTTTGCGGATGATTTCACCGATTTTTTAATGTTTTGACGTTTTGGGCCGTGCGGGGCGAGGAGCATCTTCGGTCGTTTCACGTCCCTCTTGGAATCGTTTGAGCCACTCAAAAACTCAGTGCGTTACTGGTGCGTAGACTGATTTATATGACTGCTACAGTCAAACTAAGTGACTTCAATGACTTGCTGGCTTGTCCAGTGATTTCAGAGTGAGGGAAGTGTCACGTGACAAAATCAGTCTGAAACTTTTCGTCGCATGAGTGCAACACATTGGCAGCAGGATAAGTTCGGTTATTTAATAGCCACACCTTGTATTATGGTATTAATTTGAATAATAATTACCTGTAAAAAGCATTAGTCTAATCACATAAGGAAAGAAACAACCGATTCTTCGTACATAGCAAAAATTAAATATTTTGTTTGTACGTCAATATTTGCCTATATAACGTTTGTTTGATCGGTCATATTTCGAAGAATTCTTATATACATATTTTGACGCATTTGCATTTACATTAAAAATATTTTAACTATCACACGGTGTTGGGTGAGCTATGCTATAAGATTTAGAGTTTTTTTAAAACTTTGAATACAATTTAATTGGATGTTATTTATTAGTAATACATAAGAGCTGTTAATGTGAAACTGCTGACTCAAGGGAGAGCCTTAGGGGAACATTAATCTCCTCTCTCTATGTATTTCATCAATAAAAGTTACGTATGTAAAAAAATGCATTACAAAGTTATTGATGTCATTCGCAAATTTGTTTATCTGCGTTATCAAATGGACTTACGTAAGAAAAGCACTTTTATTCGGTGATTGTTTGTAAAAAGTGCCTTCGAGTATGGTACAATAATGGTTAAGTAGCAAGAACTTGCTACCTATTGGTCATAACTGCACTTGTTCAAGTTTCCAGATAATATTTACTTTTCATTTCTCAATATTTCTCCAGTACGATCATAGAACTCAATATTTCATATTTTAAGTATAACAGTATCAAAGTCATATACTTAACTAAAATTCAAATTAAGAGAGGGTTCATATTAATGGACAAGGAGTCGAACCCACGCCCACTTTTAAAAAGCCTTCGTATCCGCACACTATTTAAATAATTATATGAACATATATGTTGCAAGGTTGTGACTTGTTCTTTGCTATAAAACTGGTTTTGTTTTTTAATACATTGAGCTATTGAAATTTGCTAGTGACGTAATTTAGTTTTTTTTTAAATTAAAGTTGAGTTCTGAGAAACTTGCCAAAAACTAGACATGTAAAGAGGTTTTATACAAAAAAATTGGGTTGGGATGTCTGAAAATAACAGCTAGTTAAGTAACTAAGGCTCATTTTTAAGGAGTGGATTAACCCACTCACACTTAAAGATAAGTAAACAACGTTAAACTTAACAAAAACATCTATTTACTCTAGATGAAAAGTATAGAGCATTAATATAACACTTTAAAGATCAGAACACTTTGCTGATTATTTTGTCTTCCATAGATATCGAACCCACGTACCTACCTAATTGTACAAAGCCGCTTACGTAGACACGTCTGGTGACTTCGATTGCGACGTTAAGGCACGCATTGCTGCCGCATGGACCAAATGACGTGAGGTAACTTGTGTCATTTGTGACCCCAAGATGCCGGTAAAGCTGAAGGGACAGGTCTATAAGACCATCATTAGGCCTGTCCTTTTATATGGCTGTGAAGCGTGGCCGGTGTTAGAGCGACACAAGCAAGAACTGCGTGTCACGGAGATGAATATGTTGCGGTGGATGTGTGGAGTCACGCGGAAGGACCGCGTTAGGAACTCCCGCATTCGCGGCAGTCTTCATGTCCGTGACATTGCGGATAAATTGCAGGAATATCGACTCCGTTGGTACGGCCACGTTTTACGGCAACCGGATGCTTACGTCGGAAACAAATGTCTGGCCATGCCGCCTCCGCCGGGCCCCGGCAGGAAGGGTAGATCCAAAAAGTGCTGGCTTAACGTCGTAAGGGGTGATATGCGTGCCAATGGACTCACTACCAGGGATGCTGAAAATCGCGCGAAGTGGAGTAGAAAAAGTCGAAAAGCGGACCCCGGGCACCGAAACGAAAGTTTGGGTTGCAACCGGGATGCAACGCTTAGATGATGATGACTTACGTAGACACTGATCCAGCCGACTTGTCTTTAGTATTTCAATTAGACAAAGTAATTTCTCTTTCTCCGTCTAAAGGCAGGGTAGTTGGCAGAACACCCGAAGCGGCAGGCTCGGCTACGTGGTAGCCCACTTTGATGGCAACTATCCTTCTTCTATAAATATGTCGCCATAATAACCTTGTTCTGTGTTCCGGCATTATTGACCCAGCCTCTAGTACCCCTACGCGGACAGCAGCGTGTTCACGGAGTCATAGGGTCGCAAACGTCCATAGGCGACGGAAACTGTTTACCATTAAGTGGGCCTTCACCCTGTCTGCTTTTCCATGACAACAAAACACATGATATTTATTTTATCCGTGCAGGGGCGGAGAAAGAATACTAACCTCTGCGGCCGGGGTCAAAACAACCCACCCTAGCTACGTGGTAGGGCATCAAGCCCACCTGGATGGCGACCACCTTTGGTCGTAAGTATGCCGCCATAATAACCTTGTGTTGTGTTCCGGCATTAGAGACCCAAGTTCCTGTACTCTTATAGGACAGCAGCATGTTCGCGATCCCACTGGCGTTGAAAACACCCATAGGCGACGATAACTGCTAAATTCTAAGCGGGCTGTTAGCCTGTCTACTGTCCTACAGCATTAAATTTTTTTTTAAATTTGTAGCTGAAAACCTTTCTCCTCATACGAACCTCCATACCTCCAACCTCATAAGAACACGGTAAGTATGCAAAAAATAATTATCAAATTACCGGAATTATTTATAGCTCCTTAAACACATCAAAAGACATATGATCTTTAAATTACTCGTAATTATTAGTAAAAAAAAATTGTTTTTACATGTTTAGTTGCAATTAGTACCTTTGTCTTCAATTATATTTGAAAGAAATCTTATTATGAATACAGTAGCATTTATATTAATAATACAAGAGTGTGGCGCGCGCGCCATGTGAGCGTAGGTTTAGGGCGCCACCAGGGCGCGCACATGGGGTTGGCGCCGACATCTTGGGTAGCCATAGCCACCCCTGCACCGGGTCGAGGCACTAGGCAGTCGCAGCACAGCACGAACGTAAACGGACGCGTGCGCATAGTAATAATCCGCGGCTCTTGCTCTCTCCTCGTTTTCAAGTCTATTTGTATATATATACTAGCTGTACCCTGCCACGCTTCGCTGTGGTACATTGTGACTATATCCTGCCATGCTTCGCTGTGGCATATTGTGATTGCATGGTTGAGAAATGAGAAACAAAAAAATAGATAAAAACAATCCTTGATGCGGATTATATATCATGCTAAAATTTCAGCTCGATCGGTGCAGAACTTTTTGAGTTTTTGAAGCGTACAGAAACCAACATAACATTTTTATATATATATATAGATATAATTATATGAACGCGATTGTAATTGCTTTTGTGTATATAAAATACGCCAATAGACACGTTATTGGTTTAAACTGTGGTCTCACTTACACCCAAGCATAACCTTAAAAGAGTTAACTCTATTTATAATTTAAAATTTAAATACAAACAATTTGATGATACCTGGTATAGAAACTCTTAAGCCTTTTGGATAAACAGCTTCTAATTTCGCTGCTGGCACTTCGTAGCTTGATCCATTGTGAACATAAAGAGCAAAAACTAGGAATAAACACCGAAACATATTGTTTACATAACTTTAGAAGGCCATGTACGTTAGCTACGATAGACGGGCGTGAACTGAGAGAGGCCGGATATTCAATACTCATCGGTCAAGTTAATTATTAACTCGTGAAGTTTTTTTGCTTTATAAGAGCCTTTTCACACTGAGAGACAAATAATTCGATTGGCTACTACTTGTTGCTTGTTTCCGAAGTATTTAGTAAGAGTTGTAAAGCAACGCAAGTTTCTACAGCTATGAATTGTTGATCGGGTCTCACCAAAATCTTAAAGACTCAATTCCACCTAAACATTTGGTACATCCTACTGAACAAGGGACAGATCAGCTTTCGGGGTGAAAGTCTTGATGACAGTTCTTTATATAAAACATAACCAAATCAGACTATCAGTGACGAGGACAAGTACCGACACTATCATCGTCCACTAGCTGCTCCCTGCACAGCCCTCAACTGTGAAGGTCTCCAAAAAAAAATCTGTATGCAACTTTGTCTTTCTTTTTAATTCGTCTCTTTGTGTCAACTTCCTGATCGCTCTTTCTTTTCTTGGCTAAAAGGTATATAGAAAAATAGCTGATTCAGATGATTCGGTTTTTATGGTAGCGACTGCCGCCTGACGCCCATTCACAAAACGGTGGCTTGCCTATCCTATCTGTTCTATAAAAATGACTGATGGAGTATCCATTATTCATCTTGACTCCAACCATGGACTTAAATAGACTGAAAATTAGTATACACTGGAGTTTAGTATTAGATCCTGTTTAGCGTGTTTTCTGTGGCGACCTTCAGGTCATATTTTTTTTTTGCAAATTTTATAATTTAAAAAGAAATCCAGCAAATTATCTATGTAGTTTTCTTATAAAGTTATTAATTTTGACAATATATTTGTTTTAAATGTTGAATTATTTGGTAAAGCAATTTTAATGTCGTTGGCTAGTTGCTTCATGTAAAAAAGTAACCATCATATGGATTTTATTGATATGTTGAATTAAAGTATTAAATGTAAGCGGTAGGTAATAATATAGGCGAATAAAAAAAAAATAAGAGCTAACTGATGATGTAACTGTATTATATAATTGGAATACACCTATCCCCCGATTTACGTGGAAGATAGGTTGCGATAAAACCGTGTAAAATAAATTCTCCAGTTTACTATGTAAAATAGTGTAAAACGAATTAAACTTTCAATATGTCCTCAATTCATTTTAAAACCTACCTTTTGCATTCATTATAGATTAGGAACAATGAAATTTTCAAGAACCTTCATGGAAAAAAGCAACATCCGTTACTCTTCCTTTATTTATCCAAAGAGAAGTTTTGGTTTAAAAACAAAAAATATATTTTAATTTCTTTATGATGCAAATAGTATGTATGTTCGTCAACTACATTTTTCTAAAAAGGCCCGATACAGGTACATAGTAGAGCGAACATTAAAAAAACATTAATATGACAACACAAACTTTTTTTACTGCCAGACATTTCATTTCATTTAAGATTTGATTAAAATATTTAAACAAATTTGTTTCCTCGAATTATGTTTGTGTGGAATTGATATATTAAATATTAACCACAAGGAAAAACCCAAATATGCAAATATGTGCAAATGTTTTAAAATAAAATCAGTAATCATCTTGATAAAGTTTTTTTTTCTAAGCATTAATCCAAGTAACGTCCAAATCATTCATTTCGGAGGGCAATTTTTGAGCCCTTTTAAAATAGAGGTTCTCATGACTGTTCCCTAAAGTCAAAAATATTGGTGGAATAAATGTGGCTCTTTACTTTTTTAGGGTTGTATAACCTCCACAAATATGTTAATTACACATTATTGAAATGGTAGACATTGTATGATATAATTGGAAAACCTATATACTATCGCACTATTATTGAACAAGTTATCTAAAATATTATCCAAAATAATGCTCTACTTTTATATTCAGGGATGTAAAATAAAAATAGATAAGAAATATTACAGTTGTCTGGTCACAACCTTTACTTCTTGCCGCCTACCATAAAAGGGCCCGTCCCGATTAAAGGAATGGGTCACGATATTAGTAATGATACCGTGGACGCCGAACTCTGGGGCTGACCGGTCGACTTGGCTAAGTAGGGTCAAGTTAACTTTATTTAGACCCAGGCACTATGTGATAAAAGGACAACGTGGTTTTTTAAAGCTGTGGAAGACTAGGCCGTCTGACGGCCCACTTTGTAGTAGGCACCGTTAACACTGCCGGCCGCATAGGGAAACTGAAAGCTAGGTCCCTTACGCCAGAACACAGCACAGAGTAATTATGGCGGCAAATTTAAAGACAAACTAGTTAGGATTGTTTTGTCGCCTTTTAATTTTAACAAGTGGGCTGAAAAGTTCGTAGGCTGACCCGTAGATGGCGCTACTAGTTTTAAATTAATATGATTTTTAGCCAGCTCTAACCTTCAAAATACACGTGTATAAATTTGACAATTGTCGTATTATTAGAACTTTTGTTTGTTTAAGAAAATGGATAAAAAGGGATGTTGTGTGTTACTAAAGTATTGCTTTTTAGCGAAAAAAATTACTATTGAAGCCAAGGCTTGGCTTGATAAACATTATTCAGACTCTGCACCAGGAAAATCAACCGTTGAGGAGTGGTTTGCTAAGTTTAAACAAAGGGAAATGACTAACGAGGACGATGCACGCAGTGGATGCCCCAAAGAGGCTGTTCAAACATCAAACATCAAAAAAGTCCACAAAATAATTTTGGATAACCGGAAATTGGAGTTAATTAAGATAGCTGAGACCCTAAAGATATCAAAGGAACGTGTTGGACATATCCTAGATGAATATTTGGATATGCGAAAGCTCTGTTCAAAGTGGGTACCGCGCGAGCTCACAATCGACCAAAAACAACAACGAATTGATGATTCTGAGCAGTTTTTGAAGCTGTTAAATCGGTTCTTGCTAGCATCTGCATCCACCGTATTCTTCAGATTTGATCCCCAGTGATTTTTTCCTGTTCTTAGACCTCAAGACAATACTCGCTGGACAGAAATTTTGCGCTGATGAAGAGGTAATCGCCGAAACTGAACCCTATTTTGAGGCTAAAGACAAATCTTATTATAAAAATATTTCTATAATCTAAACCTATAATCATTTTATCGCTCTCGAAGGCAACTAACTATATTAAATAATCAAATTGTATCAAAAAATTCTTTCTATGTTAGATAATGTAACACCGTGAAATATAATTTCGTTGGGCATGTTTAGTGTCTCTGGTTTTATCGCATATACCATCATTTTAATTGTTACGTACAGGTAGTGAAGATAACATACTGCTATCGCTGCTTTATATAACGGTACACTGTCCGTTTACTTTCGGGGTAGCCGAGCCGAGCAGTAGGTGTTATGAATTTTTAATATTATTAAAATAATTTGGGGTGTTTAATTCATAAGTTATTTTCAAAATTTTATCAATTCGCAATTATAAAGCAAACACTTTAACGTAATCGACGTGAAGAAGGTTGCTGTCATATTGCCACGTCGGTAACCAAGTGTCCTTCTTATTCCAGAAGTTTAGCATGGCTTTGGCTTCTGTATTCACCCAGGGTTTACCTGGTTCCTCGGAAAACTCGTGGACACCTCCCACGTTGAGTGCAAGCGAGATAATGAACTGGAATAAAGCATGTTTTATTTTAAAGAGCAATGCATAAACTCTTTTCTACTATTTGTCGTTCTTATAATTTTAGATTGTTTTCAACTCTTCCCTTGATCATAAGCCATGAAAAAAAGTTCTTCATTTAGATGAGAATGATATCTATTACCATATTATTTGGTATTATGTATGCTAAACACTGCTAATGGCTAGCTGCCTAAAATGTTAGGCTGCTAAGGTTGGTTCTAGATAATCTAGGAATCTTATTTTATTACGATTTTATATCTTCGCTATGCTAGTTTTTTTCTCTTACAATTGTGCCTCTTGTTAAAAAATATTCAAAGATCCATCTACACAAGTATAAGCAGCAGGCGCATGTATTGTGGGTACTAGACAAATGATATATGAGTTAAAAAGTAAATAAATACACCCTTAACTCAACTCGTGACCCTGCATATATACCGACAAAAGCCATTTCATTGCGGAGGTTGTGAAAATGAAAATGCCTATAAATTAATTTACCATTGTATTCAACGATTTAAAAATTTCATTAAAAATGTATGTAGGCCTAGATGTTAAATTCAACTGAACGACACAATTTAATTGAAATACGTTTTATGATTGCATTATGCATGTTTAGGCCGTTAATATTATTAAAATCTTGCCGTCTCCTTCACATCTGTACATCCTATGACACTATCCTGATACCCATTTCTCACCAACAGATGGCGTTCTGCCGTGACGTATGTATTTAGTGTGTGTAAACCCGTTAAAAGATTGACATTGTCCCTGTGCGCGCGCGCATTTTTATATAATTTAAGAATAGTTTCTTGTTGTTTTCGGATCAATAACGTTACTGCAATTGTGTATTACACGCTAATAATTAAAGAATATAAAGGTAAACAACGGCAGTATAAGAAAGAAGAGCCCTCGAGTTCAGAAAGTCCTTTCAATTCCCGTCCTCTATCAATAGGGTGTTTTCGCATGATGATGGAGTTTCAAAATTTACCTGAACCAGCGCCTACAATGCATATTGCATTTTGATTGCATATCACGAACCCAGAGAGAAATTTATGATTGACGACCTCAGTGATGTAACGGCTAATGCACGTCGGTACGCTTATGGATGTCACGGGTTCGATTCCCGTCCCACGTTTTGGTGTTAATGTGTAATATGTACTAGTGTAAGTTGTTCTGCAATTTTTAACGACAAAAAGTAGCCCATGTCCTTTTCCAAGGTCCAATCTACCGAAATTCATCAAAATCGGTTCAGCAGCTAAGGCGTGAAAACTTAACAGGCAGACAGAGTTACTTTCACATTTATAATATTATTGATTTTTTACAAAAGAAGAGTATATAATATGTAGTATATTAGTTGTCTAATAGCGATAATAAGAGTGATATGCTATTTACTTTCAGAGTAGATGACGTTGTGTGATCCGTCTCCATATTTTATATATTTATTTAGTTTGTGTTAGAATTTACTACTTACCATATCATCAAAAGGTGCAATTATGGTACCTTTTTGCCAATTAGAAGCAGCTGGAATCTTGTACTTCGCTGCCTCCTGTCCAAAGCCCAGGCCGGGAGAAATCACACCATATATCATACCATCTACAGAGAGTGTGATTCTATCTGAAAATATTATATGTATTATATGACTTAAAACTTTATACATTTACTAGCTGACCCGGCAAACGTTGTTCTGTCTTATAAATTTAAAAAAAACCTATGTTGTTCTCCAAGATTCAATCTATCTCTATTACCGAAAATCATCAAAATAAAAACGTAACAGACAGAGTTACATACATATTTATAATAGATGATCCGGTGAACTTTAACATTTAATTTGTGTAAAATGTGGTTAAAACTTAAGCTGAACAAAACGTATCAATAGAGCTAAACTACATAAAAATCAAGTGAAGCACAAATTAATATCAAAACGGAAATTCGTTACTTCATCAATCTCGGATGGAGTAAATTTTCCAGTTTTAGATTAGGTGAAAATATAGTTAGAAGAATTGTTAGTATCAAATATGTATTAGAAATAAATTATCAATTTTTATTGTATTTATGTTTCACTATTTTAGCGTTAATGGCTTATACATATGCTATACATATGATATGTTTATATATACATAAAAGATAGATATATGCTGTCATGGGCTTTTTTGTAGGAGTATTTAAGATAAACATTTCCATTATACATTGTATACGTGTAACTCTCGTGTAATTTTTGCAGCGCATGCCAGAATAGCTCGCAGATGGCGGATTTTTTCCTACTTACTTGACACATCGTTGTATTTTAGACAATTCACATAATGTTTTTATAAATTATAGCCTATATATTATTCTGATGTGTAAGCTTCATTATTGTAAAGTTTCATCAAAATCCATTCAGTAGTTTTTGCATGAAAGAGTAACAAACATTAATTCTTACAAACTGTCGCGTTTATAATATTAGTAGGATATAAAAATATTCCAATTTATCTTATGTATTATTAAGCATTTCTTAAACAGTACTAGATTTTAATTTAGGAATTGAATTACATAGTTAAACTAACTCTATTTTACGAAATTATTACCACTTTAAATTATTTATAATCGTGACCTTTTTAAACCTTGAAGTAAATGAAATTTTGCAAACGATTTCAGTGATATATAAAAACCATACGACTAAAAATATGCTATGCAGATAAAGTTGAGCATTTTGTGATATAAATCATATTTACTAGTGGAGGTAGTTTAACTTAATCCTCCTAACGATGCCAATTGTTCACAACAGTTCGATTCTTTTAAATTTCTAAACCATCAGAGCTGGTTTATCAGATTAGAAGAAGTGTGCCTCATACATGCAAACGATCATTTAAAATAATATTTTATTCAAATTTCAGAATAACGTCATCTAAAAAGTCTTAGTTCAAACTACCTGGTCTCCATTCCAATGAATAATTGTGGAAGCTGTGGGCCCACAATTCGTCGCCATATTTTGATGCCAAATGTAAAGATCTGTAAAATTTTATCTTAAAAGTTTCGACTTAATTTCATTTAACTGACGTAACAATATATTATTTATTTATTTATTTATCAAATTCACAGTTATTCTTCTTCTTCTTCATCCCAGCGTCAAATCCCGGTTCCAACCGAAACTTCCGTTTCGGTGCCCGGGGTCCGCTTTCCGACTTTTTCTACTCCACTTCGCACGGTCTTCAGCATCCCTGGCAGTGAGGCCATTGGCACGCATATCACCCCTTACGACGTCAGACCAGCACTTTTTGGGTCTACCCCTCTTACCGGGACCCGGCGGAGGCGGCATGGCCAGACATTTGTTCCCAACGTAGTTAGCCGGTTGCCGTAAAATGTGGCTATACCAGCGGAGGCAACAGTCCTGCAGTTTATCCGCAATGTCACGGACATGAAGGCTGCCACGAATGCGGGAGTTCCTAACGCGGTCCTTCCGCGTCACTCCACACATCCACCGCAGCATATTCATCTCCGTGACACGCAGTCCCTGCTTGTGCCGCATAGCGTTTGTGTTGTGTGAAGTTCATAGTTATTACATTGGCTGAATAAAAATAACAGCATAAATACCACTAAGGTTTGTATAATGCCATCGAAACTTAAGTCTACACACGTTTAAATGAATAATTAAAATTAGGTAACAAATTCTCTAAAAAGTATTTTTAAGTGAGGTTTTAATATTTTTTTGGGTTATATTATCTCACAAATAACTTCCTAAATCCAATTAAAACGCAATATATTTTCCTTGCTAGCGGCTACTAGACGAAAAAGGCAGTTTTGTCTAACAATACGCCGAGATATAAAGGAGTCAAACTTTCACGATATACAGTTCTCCAAATAGTTCTTAGAAGAACCGAGAATATTTTATTTTAAAATATTATTATAAATTATATATTGGTTTACCAATAAAGAAAAGATGGATAGATTGCGTAAAAGATAATATGACGAAAAAGGGTGTGAATGTTAAGATGACGGCTTACAGAGAGAATGGAAGGAGAGCGCGTATTGTGCTCATATATTGTAGAATAAAGGCAAGAAGATTTATTTTCTATTTACGATTAAAATATTCCTATATGATTTAAAAAATAAGTTTTATAAATTTAATCTATTTATAATACATGCGATCTTTCTCGTAGTGTGAGTGTATGTTAAGGTATTAATCACCTATAGGGCTCTTTGTCATACATAATGGGGCCACCGGACAGTTGTGTACCAAATTTGGTATTCCCTTTGATAGAAGCCACACGCAGAATACCCGATGCGTAGTCACGAAGACCGTACACGTAATTACTTGGCTCAAGTTGAATTTCTGTAAGAACATTATAGATTTAGAATTTGCTGAGTTCTTTTGGCTAAAAATATAAATAGATTAGGGAGTGATAAAAGATAACCAAAGAAGATCCTAGGTATACCAAATCTGGCGTGATTGATTTCACGCGCTACGTCGCTAGCTCCATAAAGCGGTACAATATTAGCTTGTGAATGATATGTATCAATATTGATTGATACATATCATTGTATGCTGTTTATTAAATTAAGTTTTATATTTATTTGCAGACAATAAATCCGTCATGCGTTGGAAGATGTCTTCAAGCTTCTGGACTGGAACGGACTGGGCATCAACATTAACGGTGAGTACATCACTCACCTTAGATTCGCAGATGATATCGTAATCATGGCTGAGACCATGGAAGACTTAAGCCATATGCTTGATGGTCTCAATACAGCTTCCCAAGGAGTAGGTCTCAAAATGAACATGGACAAGACGAAGATCATGTCTAATGTCCATGTCGCACCTACCCCCGTAACAGTTGGGAACTGTACTCTCAAAATTGTTGACGAATACGTCTACTTGGGTCAAACGATCCAGTTAGGCAGGTCCAATTTCGCGAAAGAGGTCACTCGTCGAATCCAACTCGGATGGGCAGCGTTCGGGAAGCTCCGTAAAATCTTTTCGTCCCAAATACCGCAGTGTCTCAAGACGAAGGTTTTTAACTAATGTGTGTTGCCAGTGATGACATACGGAACGCAGACGTGGTCGCTAACTATGGGCCTTATGAGAAAGCCATGGTCACTCAGAGGGCAATGGAGAGGGCTATGCTCGGAGTTTCCCTGCGAGATCGAATCAGAAATGAGGAGATTCGCAGGAGAACCAAAGTCACCGACATAGCCCGGATGATTGCAAAACTGAAGTGACAGTGGGCTGGGCACATAGCTCGAAGGACTAATGGCCTTTGGGGCAGAAAAGTCCTCGAATGGCGACCGCGTACCGGAAGACGCAATGTTGGTAGGCCCCCCACAAGATGGACCGATGATCTGGTCAAGATCGCCGGAATAGGTTGGATGAGGGCAGCGCAGGACCGATCATCGTGGAGATCTTTGGGGGAGGCCTTTGTCCAGCAGTGGGCGTCTTCCGGCTGAAATGATGATGATGAAATCCGTCATCCATACATCACAGAATGTTAGTAGGTAAGTTACAATTTACTTAAACGTGAAGTTAGTATTGTTAGTTACGATATATTTATGATTTTCATATTACCACCCGGATCCAGTGATGCTGAATAGGGCAGTCAAACCTGAACGCAATTGCTTGCAGAAGGCTGTTGGTGCTACCGCGTAATTGCAGCATCGAAGCGCATTTTATATGTATGATCGCTTTATCGCCGTTCGTATACGCATCGGCGAACATTTTTGAGGTTTTAGCTAGATTTATATTATTCAGTGTTTGCATATTCTTTTATGCCAAGAAGGTTAGTTTCTTTTGAATGACTATTGTCACGAAAGAAGATCGATGCACGCTACTAAAAGCGCGTTATATTTTTTTTCGCGGTATCGGATGCATAATCTCAGTAAGATATAGGAATTAACACCTAGATAATAAAAATTATAGTTGAATAATATTTTATAATAGTATAGGTACCATATATATAATAATACCTGGATAGAGCCAATCGCCTTGAGGTACTTTAGCTCTGACTTCAATCCTGCCGTACTTAAAAGCAAACTTATTTCTCGTCGTAACTTTCGCACTGATGATTGGAGGTAAGATTTGAGGCCCTGACGCTACACGACTGCATTGAGGGGTATCGATAATTCCGGTGCAACTGAAATTTAAATATAACGGTAATAAATTTTCTATCTATCCAAAGGATTCGCTAATAGCGATAAGATCGCCTATATATGAGACAGTTGTAAGTATCACTAGATTTAAGATAGTTGCAATATAGAATATATATTTATAAAATTGGAAAGGCAAAGGCTTTTTTATAGTTTTTGAGGTCTACCCATAAAATGTTAATTTAGTATATATATATATATATATATATATATATATATATATATATATATATATATATATATATATATATATATACCTAGTCAGGTCATAAGTATTGTCACACAGTAAAAACTTTTCTTTTAGAATGCTGGCCACAAAAAAGTTTATTGAATCCGAATTTCGAATTGTTCATGAAAATAAAAATGTATACTTTTAGAATTTTACTCATTTTTAAATATGGAGTGGACGCTTAAAGAAGACCGTGTTGCAGTTATTGCGTTGCATCGTTGCGGTTACGCGCCAATTCAAATTTTTAACATACTGAAAAATTTGAATATAACCAAAAGATTCGTTTATCGTACCATCAAACGATACAATGAAGACTCTAGTGTAGATGACAGGTCAAGAAGTGGTCGCCCTCGGTCTGTTAGGACTCCAGCAGTGATAAAAGCTGTGAAGGCACGAATTCAAAGAAATCCCAAACGTAAGCAGAAACTGTTGGCCCTTCAGATGGGGTTAAGCAGAACCACGGTGAAAAGGGTGTTAAATGAAGACTTAGGGCTTCGGGCATATCGAAGAAAAACAGGACATCGTTTGAATGCTCGTCTAATGGACCTGAGACTGAAGAGATGCCGCGCTTTGTTGAAGCGGTACGCGGGAAAAAAATATCGGGAAATTCTTTTTTCGGATGAAAAAATATTTACCGTAGAAGAGAGCTACAACAAACAAAATGATAAGGTGTACGCACACAGTAGTGAAGAAGCGAGCAACCGTATTCCGCGTGTCCAACGAGGTCATTTTCCATCCTCGCTCATGGTATGGTTGGGAGTTTCTTATTGGGGCTTAACAGAGGTACATTTTTGTGAGAAAGGTGTAAAAACGAATGCTGTTGTGTATCAAAATACAGTCCTGACGAACCTTGTGGAACCTGTTTCTCATACCATGTTCAATAACAGGCACTGGGTATTCCAACAAGATTCGGCGCCAGCTCATAGAGCGAAGAGCACACAAGACTGGCTGGCGGCGCGTGAAATCGACTTCATCCGGCACGAAGACTGGCCCTCCTCCAGTCCAGATTTGAATCCGATAGATTACAAGATATGGCAACACTTGGAGGAAAAGGCGTGCTCAAAGCCTCATCCCAATTTGGAGTCACTCAAGACATCCTTGATTAAGGCAGCCGCCGATATTGACATGGACCTCGTTCGTGCTGCGATAGACGACTGGCCGCGCAGATTGAAGGCTTGTATTCAAAATATATATATATATATATATATATATATATATATATATATATATATATATATATATATATATATATATATATATATATATATATATATATATACCTAGTCAGGTCATAAGTATTGTCACACAGTAAAAACTTTTCTTTTAGAATGCTGGCCACAAAAAAGTTTATTGAATTAGAATTTCGAATTGTTCATGAAAATAAAAATGTATAACTTTTAGTATTTTACTCATTTTTAAATATGGAGTGGACGCTTAAAGAAGACCGTGTTGCAGTTATTGCGTTGTATCGTTGCGGTTACGCGCCAATTCAAATTTTTAACATACTGAAAAATTTGAATATTACCAAAAGATTCGTTTATCGTACCATCAAACGATACAATGAAGACTCTAGTGTAGATGACAGGTCAAGAAGTGGTCGCCCTCGGTCTGTTAGGACTCCAGCAGTGATAAAAGCTGTGAAGGCACGAATTCAAAGAAATCCCAAACGTAAGCACAAACTGTTGGCCCTTCAGATGGGGTTAAGCAGAACCACGGTGAAAAGGGTGTTAAATGAAGACTTAGGGCTTCGGGCATATCGAAGAAAAACAGGACATCGTTTGAATGCTCGTCTAATGGACCTGAGACTGAAGAGATGCCGCGCTTTGTTGAAGCGGTACGCGGGAAAAAAATATCGGGAAATTCTTTTTTCGGATGAAAAAATGTTTACCGTAGAAGAGAGCTACAACAAACAAAATGATAAGGTGTACGCACACAGTAGTGAAGAAGCGAGCAACCGTATTCCGCGTGTCCAACGAGGTCATTTTCCATCCTCGCTCATGGTATGGTTGGGAGTTTCTTATTGGGGCTTAACAGAGGTACATTTTTGTGAGAAAGGTGTAAAAACGAATGCTGTTGTGTATCAAAATACAGTCCTGACGAACCTTGTGGAACCTGTTTCTCATACCATGTTCAATAACAGGCACTGGGTATTCCAACAAGATTCGGCGCCAGCTCATAGAGCGAAGAGCACACAAGACTGGCTGGCGGCGCGTGAAATCGACTTCATCCGGCACGAAGACTGGCCCTCCTCCAGTCCAGATTTGAATCCGTTAGATTACAAGATATGGCAACACTTGGAGGAAAAGGCGTGCTCAAAGCCTCATCCCAATTTGGAGTCACTCAAGACATCCTTGATTAAGGCAGCCGCCGATATTGACATGGACCTCGTTCGTGCTGCGATAGACAACTGGCCGCGCAGATTGAAGGCCTGTATTCAAAATCACGGAGGTCATTTTGAATAAACTTTAATGTCATAAGAATCTATGTTTTGTTAAGTTCATTTTGGTATATGAATGGTTACATAATTAATAAACTTGTTACAATTATTTTACATTAAACATGTGACAGAATTTATGACCTGACTAGGTATATATATATATATATATATATATATATATATATATATATATATATATATATATATATATATATATATATATATATATATATATATATATATATATATATATATATATATATATATATATATATATATATATATATATATATATATATATATATATATATATATAATTTCAGCCGGAAGACGCCCACTGCTGGACAAAGGCCTCCCCCAAAGATCTCCACGATGATCGGTCCTGCGCTGCCCTCATCCAACCTATTCCGGCGATTTTGACCAGATCATCGGTCCAACTTGTGGGGGGCCTACCAACATACCAACATTGCGTCTTCCGGTACGCGGTCGCCATTCGAGGACTTTTCTGCCCCAACGGCATATATATATAATTCTTATGTGCGTGTGTATGTCACTAAACTCCTCCTAAACGGCTGAACCGATTTTGTTGAAATTTTTTGTGAGTGTTTAAGTGGATTCGAGAATGGTTTAGATTCGCAATTTGACCCGGTACGTGGCGATGCGATCGATTTCTGGGATTTTTATTTTATCAGAATATAACCCGAAAATTTTAAACAGTTCATTTTCTTTTTCTTCGATTAGCGAAGCGGGCGGGAACGGCTAGTGTTACTGTAAATTTCTGATCTCTGTTAAGACCTCAAAACCAACCATGGACTGTAGCACATCGAAAAACTTAGGTTTATTCCTCTATCTGTCGTTAAAAGGCGACAAAACAACCCACCCTAGCTACGTGGTAGGGCCTCAAGCCCGTCTGGATGGCGACCACCTTTGGTCTTAAGTATGCCGCCATAATAACCTTGTGTTGTGTTCCGGCATTAGTGACCCAAGTTCCTGTACCCTTATGGGACAGCAGCGTGTTCGCGATGCCACTGGCATTGCAAACACCTATAGGCGACGGTAACTGCTAAATCCTAAGCGGGCCGTCAGCCTGTCTGTTGTCCTACGCAATAAAAAAAAATATACGTTACCGTTGTTATCCATATCACGCGTAACAGTCATGTAGATGCAATAATATATTAAATGTTTAGGTGAAGTGAAGATGTTTTCTTTGCCTTTCTCATATTCTTCTAAAGGAGTCTTTTCACTAATCCGTATTATTGATAAGAACAAAACAATTAATTTCAAACTTACTGTGCAACAGTTAATGAACCTTTGACACTGATGTTGCGAACTTCATTCTCCAAAAGACTGGGTTGGATGACCAGGCTTCCGTCGCGAACGCTAAAATTCTTATCGTATGTGTTGAAAGGATAATCCTAAAAAATGTAGTATTTTTAAGTCGAATTTTTTGTCTGGGATCTTTTGAGTCAATGTGCTCACTTTCCGTCGAAGTTATTCTAGAAAAAAGTTCAATTAACAAAAACGACTGCCCTGAATTCGGAGGAAGTAGTTCAAAATCACAACATATATAATAACGCTAGTTACGATACAAAGGTCCAACAAGATCTTCGAGATGCAAAAGGCCAACTAAGATCTTTAAGACTCAAATCAACCTCATTAGTAAATCTGTTAACGGGCGAGACTTTAGAGTGTGTTAGAAAGCAATTGTCCCTACAAAAATTCTGTTCAATCTCATTAATGCTATATGTTTCTTATTCTGTTTGGATCCGGAGAAGAAAGAGTCACAGGAAAACGTTGCAAAACTTGAGCCAACGTTTTGCCCTGTGGCAATGAAAACTAAGGATGGAAATAAGAGACAATAACTGCGCGAAACGTTTTGTAAACAAGCTTAGATAACAAATAGAGTTAGATATAATAGGAGATTCGCAGGAGAACCAAAGTAACCGACATAGCCCGGATGATTGCAAAACTGAAGTGGCAGTGGGCTGGGCACATAGCTCGAAGGACTGATGGCCGTTGGGGCAGAAAAGTCCTCGAATGGCGACCGCGTACCGGAAGACGCAGTGTTGGTAGGCCCCCCACAAGATGAAAAACAACATAATCAGTTATTACTAATACACAAGTAGATAAACGTGTGTTGCGGGGGCGTTTCTTTCTCCGTTTTTTCTCCACCAGCTATACACATTCCGAAACGGTAGTAGATTAGAACGATAATGATAATGAATAGATAGATGAACCTTCACCGGTGAAGTTGACTTGACCCGTAAATTTCTAGCCATTCGTGGCCGTTCTTAATTATTCCCCATGCAGGGGTCGAGACGGGAACGCACCTCACAGGGGGCGCGTCCCTGAGCACACTGCCACGGCTGACCGACCCCGCTTCCACGGGGCGGAATCCCTTTTCTGCCCAAAGTCGCTGTTAAGTCGTCTGAGAATAAAACTCTTTAACTTACAGAAAAAAATTGGTATTAATACAGTTATCTGCAATAGATGAAACTTTTGTGGTTCAGGGTATTGACGTATTACTTACTGGCTCAGTGGGAATCATTAACTCTGGCATCCATATATTCCCCACCTCAATAGGAGAGTTGAAATTATCCTCAAACAGTAGCTGCCCTTTGCAAACGAATCCTGGCACTGATACTTTTGAAATTGATAACTCACACGGGTACCCCGTACTTATTTGGGGTGGAGTAGGCTCAGCGGTTTGCACAGCTGTGTCAATAAGTGATGAATCTAGCGCCATTCCTGCTGTGTCGACAAATGCTGTGAAGAATTCGAGTCGGCTTAGTTCTATGTACAGTCATCGTCGAAAGATTATATTCGTTTTCACAGCAAAGATTAAATTAGGTA
This sequence comes from Malacosoma neustria, assembly GCA_963693495.1. Taxonomy (NCBI): domain Eukaryota; kingdom Metazoa; phylum Arthropoda; class Insecta; order Lepidoptera; family Lasiocampidae; genus Malacosoma; species Malacosoma neustria. The sequence continues at coordinate 18,456,496 of OY856381.1, forward strand.
ACTAAGGTATGGAAAACTCTCGCCTCCTTCTACAAGACAGTCATATACAGAACCTCGGTGCACCTACCAACTAAAAACTCTGCTATTTTCCTATTGCTATACGCAAGACATTATTTGAACAGATGAACAGTAAAAATAGCATGGCCAACATTGTGGCCCAGATCGGTACCGGATCTCCCTTTATGTCTGGTTAGGTATCTTGCATAGTGTGTCTGAAGTGAGGTTTTTAAAACTCCTAGTGTTCTTCTATATCAATCGGGGTTTGAGGAAGAACGGAAAAGTCTTCTCCCTCGCAACGTTGGAGGCGATAGAACCTACAGAGACAAAATAGCAGCCGGAGGTCGTTCGACGTTCTTAGGCTTCGTTGTTCAGTCGCACGTTATGCTAGGTAGAAACACCAAGTTGTCCAAGCCATAAAAGTAAAAAATAAGAACACTATACTCTTATACAACGATATACATATTGGAGCGATTGAAGATTAACTTACCATCAACAAAACTAGATACAGTATTTTCATATTTCATTCCATCTTTGACAACAAATATCCAACCGTAGATGTTATCTCCTTTTTTTAAAACAACATTTTTGTCCCAATACACCCACTGCCCATTTTTGGGCTTCGTCATGTCTGCAGATAACTCGCCTACCTCCAAGCCGGACATCGGTTTATTGAGGTTACCGTGAAAGGAGACAATAGAATAGCCTTCGTCTGGAATATTAACATCCTATTTCACAATCTAAGATTTTGAGGGCGGAGAGTGATAATTATGGACATATACAAAAAAAATTATTGGTTGCAAGCGCATCAAGCGCAAAATATTGCAATTATATCAGATAAAATTATGCCAAATAATATATTGAACTTGTTTTACCGTAATATTATAACTTTATTATTTATTTATTGGTTGTAAAGTATAACTGAATTTCGAACCCATTGGCGGGGGTCGCAATCCGTACAATAAATACAAAGATTTTGATTTTTAGATGTTACTTGGTGAGTGAAAAATTATTTCAATCAGTAGCCCAGTAGATAAGGCACCATATTACCGAGGTGGTAATCTTATATAGTAGGTACAAAATACAGAAGATAGGGGGTTGCAAATAGTAGACATAGGCCACGAGCGAAAGCCTCGGTCAATACTACTTAATTAACTTTAATTGTTGTATTGATGATTTTATAAATTAGTATTATTAATACATATACTGTAATAACACATATAATTTATATATAAAATTCATTGAAAATCTTACAAGTATTATACGTACTTGGATGAAGGACGATATATATTAGATTTGTCCTTCATTAAGAATTTTATAATAAACAATCTTACCTGGTAATGTGAATCTAAAGCCTTTTGGATAAATAGCTTCAAACTTTGGCATCGTTATTTGGAAAGAGACCACTTTTGGAACATAAAAAGCGACAGTAACCAAAAATAAACAACAAGTCTTCATTACGCAAGTCTTCAATACGCATTTATTTCGGAAAGGAGTGAAACTACGTTTGCGCGGACTAAAGTTGTTCCGATGTTGAATTCCCATTACAGATATAGAAAATAATCTTCATGTAAAACCAATTAAAATAATTATTTTTGAATGACTAGGTAATTAAAATATCGTTAAGTATTTCTGTGATACAATTTACATTAATTATATGTATGTAATAAGTTATACACAAAGTCTTGAGACAGCAATATTGATGCACAGTTTACACCACAATGGCAATCTCTCTAAACGGAAACACTTCATTTTCTCGACATTTTGCTACATCAGGAATTTATTTTCTCCAGATAATAAATAGTTAAAAACCACAAAACTATTACGTAATTAGTAATAATACTTAATGTACTATTATTATATTTTCTGTTTGACTTACGTTAACTCTTATTTATATAGGTATACGAGTAACCAGTATTCTATCCATGCAGAGGCGGAGAAAGAATACTAGCCTCTGCGGCCGGGGTCGGACTGTCGTAAAAGGCGACAAAACAACCCACCCTAGCTACATACGTGATAGGGCGACGACCTTTGGTCTTAAGTATGCCGCCATAATAACCTTTTGTTGTGTTCCAGCTTTAGTGACCCAAGTTCCTGTACCCTTATGCGACAGCAGCGTGTTCGCGATGGCACTGGCGTTGCAAACACCCATAGACGATGGTAACTGCTAAATTCTAAGCGGGCCGTCGGCCTATCTGCTGTCCTACAGCAATAAAAAAAATGTACCCACAATAAGAAAATTCGCTATCTAGAATTTGGTACAGATTTAACAGGTATGAGTAGAATTGAAACGGTTTAACACTGATCAAGCAAAATCTTTGCTTATAACTAATTTAAAAATATATTTAAAGAAAAAATGTAAAACAATAAAACAGGAATATTTAAAAAATACATTTGTAATTTTATTTCGAGTTTTATAGTGACTTAGACATTTCAGTATATTAAAGTGCATAAACTTTAACATAATCTACTCGTAATGCGCTGTCGTTCCAGGTCTGGAGCCAATTGTTCCTGTCCCTCCAAAAGGTGAACATGGCTTTACTGCTGGTGTTCCACCAAGGCTTGTCCGGCGTGTCGGGAAAGTCGTGGATACCACCAACTCGAAGTCCCAATGATATGTAGAACTGTAATAAGATTAATAGTTAAACATTTATGACCATATATTTTATTTGATGACCTCCGTGGCGTAGTGGCTAACGCATTTCGGTACGCTTGCGGAGGTCACGCAATTCGATTCTCTCTCAAGTCTGGCTTATTTATAATATGTATTCATTTACAAAAGAAAAGTATATATGTAGTATATTAGTTATCTAGTACCCATAACACAAGTGATATGTTACTTTGGGACGCCATCTGCGCTGTGTAAATTGTCCAAGTACTAGGGCTGATCAATAAAATAAAAAGTGATAATGAGTATGACGCAATTATCTTTTATTATAAATGTTATTTTATTTTTCGACGTAGTCACCTTTCAGGCTTATATACTTTGTATATCTTTTTTCTAAAGCTAAAATTCCCCTTCTAAAAATTCTTCTTCCTGATCCCTTAAAAAATTGTGTACCGCGGCGACTACTGCGTCATCATCTGCAAATTTATGGCCCCTGAGATGTTCCGCGGAAATAGGCTGAAATTACTACGAGCTAGGTCCGGCGAATATGGAAGATGTTTCATCAATTCGAAGCCAGCTTCTTGAATGGCAGCCATCGCAAATCTGGACTTTGCGCGGAGGCGTTGTCTTGGTATAACAAAACAACTTTAGCGAGCTTGCCACGCCGTTGCTTGCGTATTTTCTCACTCAAATTTGCTATTTGTCCGGCGTACAAAGTTCCTGTAATAGTGGCTTTATAATTAAGGTATTTGATCATTACCAGCCCTTGACTATAACAGAAAAAACAGCCCATGAACTTACCGGTGGATGGAATCGCCTTAAATTTCTTCGGAGTTGGAGATGACGGTCTCTTCTAAGTTAAGGACTGTTTTTTCATTTCCTGGTTATATTGGTAACATACAAGGTTACAACATAGTTATAAACGAGTCAAACATCGATCATGATTTTGATGTAACAAACCAAGCTGTTTAGCTTTGTGAAATTCTCAGTATCGTTTGTTTCTGCGCGTCAGAAACCATTCTGGGCACCCAATGCACTGTCACTTTTTCATACCCAAATGATTGTGTAATAATATTATGGATACCTCCTATAGAAATCTTCATTTCTTCTGCTATAAAACAGTAACACGAGGATCCGCCAAGACAATATTTTAAATTTTTTTAATCATTTGTTCAGTCACTACCGATGTAGGGCGTCCCGTGCGGGGGTCGTCGTTAATAGAAGTTCTTCCTCGCTTGATCTCAGCACACCGATGCGCAACCGTAGAATATGGAGGAGCACGAACCCCTAATATTGCTCTCAAGTCTTGATTTACCAGCTCCATAGAAAAATTTTTCAAGTAGATATATTTTATTACCGCGCGAACTTCAATTTTATCCATTTTCAAGAACACGTTCCGATACGACGCAAACAAATGAATTTTATTTTTAAAAAACAAAAGAGAATTGATTAATTTTATTATTATTATATCTAATATCTGGGCTATGCCTGCCAGTATTTTTTTTCTTTCCATTGTGAATGTATGGCACTATCGCTATTTATTGAACACCCCTCGTATATTTATTATTATTTAATTATAATGCAACCGGATGTAAAAACTGCTACAAGTATGTTATATCTTGTTATTATTGTAACATGTAATATTTTTTGGAAATTGGATAAAGATTTACAATTTGATCTAGAGGTGCCATCGGTGAGCCTTTGGTCCATTGCGCGGAATGAGGCACGGAGTTGCCGACATTGTGGAAACCTCTGCCAGGATCTATCACGCCATACAGCTCCCCGTCTACTTGAAGTTCGATGCCATCTAGAACGAATTTGTCAAATTACTTTACCAAACTTAATCATTTTGGGAATTATAGGTTATCATAGGAATCAACCTTTATTATAGTAAATTTCATAGGTTTTTTTATTGCTGTGCGACAGCGGACATGTTGACGCCTCACTTAATAGTTAGTAGTTACCGTCGCCTATGGACGTTTGCGAAGCCAGGGGCACCGCTAATATGCTGCCGTCTGCGTATGGGATCCTGATCACCTACACCAGAAAACAACAGGGATATTATAACGGCATTTTTTTTTTAGAAACCAGGGGTAGTTGCCATCCAGATCAGCTGGGAGTCGTACCAATTAGGGTTGTTTTGTCGACCTTTACAGTCGAACCCGGCTGCAGATGTCAGTATTCTTAATCGGCCTCAAGCCCGTCTGGATGGCGACCACCTTTGGTCTTAAGTATGCCGCCATAATAACCTTTATTTATCGTACTTAATGTGCCGTAAACACATCATGTGTCATCCAATTATTTTTTTATAAGAAGTGCCAAAGCCTTTATTTATCTAAATACCAATAAATTCGCTTAAATAACTTTTTTTAATGCTGAGGAACACTTATCCGTGTAGAGGCGGAGAAAGAATACTAACCTCTGCGGCCGGGGTCGGCCAGTTGTAAAAGGCGACAAAACAACCCACCCTAGCTACATGGTAGGGCCCCAAGCCCGTCTGGATGGCAACCACCTTTGGTCTTAAGTATGCCGCCATAATAACCTTGTGTTGTGTTTCGGAATTAGTGACCCAAGTTCCTGTAGTCTTATGGAACAGCAGCGTGTTCGCGATGGTACTGGCGTTGCAAAAACCCATAGGTTACGGTAACTTAGTAGTTATCGTAACCTATGGGTTTTATTTAGCCATTCTAAGCAGGTCGTCAGCCTGTCTGCTGTTATACAGCAATAAAAAAAATTATGATTTACTATGCAATAAAAAAAAGTTTTTGTCACTTTGTAATTTTGTGTGAAAATGGTATTATTTAAAAATACAACAGTCTTTCGTAAATACCTGGTCTCCAAATAAGTGTGTATGTGTGGAAATTTTTGCTCCAACTCTCTGATCCCATTTTCTCTTTAAGATGACGGGTCCTAAATGGTTCCAGATCTGAGAGTACCGCACCACCATACAACTTGTTCGCATACGCTTCGTTTCCTTTAGCATAAGCCACTCTCATAAAACCTGATTCATAGCGACGACTCCCGTATACGTTGTCTTTTGGCTCCAAGTTTATTTCTGAAATAATTAAATATTTATCTCGTATTTTTTTAACTGGAGTTCAGCAGACAGGCAAACGGCCTAGCTGATAGCAATTGGCCACCGTCGCCTTCGAACGTTTGTAACACCATGTGCGATTGCCAGCGTGCTGCCATCCTTGAAATAAATTTGATAATGTCTTATGTGAAAAACGTTATACCGTAACACGATGAGCAAATCTCAGCCAGAAGCTCATTTCAAATTCAAAGAGTAAATAATATGGACGTCCTTCGAATCGTTGCGTATAGGAAAGAACAGGCTTCAGAAAATGTGGATGAACGCCAAGCCGATGTCGGGTTCTTGGATTCAGTCAAGTGTAAGTTTTTTTGTCTCGGGGAAAAACCCTCTCTTGACGGGTTCCCCGGCCCGGGGAGACTGAGGGATATGTGGGGTTCCGGAAAAGATGTTCGGCCATCCGACTACCTACTAAAAAATCCCGCTGTTCTCCTATCGCCTACGTCTGGGCCTACGGATATGTGGCCTGCCGATCTCGTGGCCCGGGCCGGCGTTGGCCCGTCCTTTGTCTTAAGGTGGGCCTCTTCTAAAGTGTTGGCGCCAAGGGGTCGATTCGTATCTTATTACCAGAGTAATGGGCACCACGAAGACCTATAGCATCACCCTCACATAACCCCCACCCCACATTAACAAATATACGTGGCTACTCAAAATATTACCTGGAATCAACCAGTTTCCAGTAGGGAGTTTGGCCCTAATCTCTACTTTTCCATACTTAAAGCCAAATTTTTGACGAGTTGTTATCTTCCCTGTCATCACTGGGGGTACAATGTAGGCACCTGACGCTTTTCTAATGCATTGTGTTGTATCCACTCGACCGGTGCATCTAGAAACAATTGATCATGTCACAAATATAAATTCATTTTTTTATTCATGTACGAGGGGTGTTCAATTAATAGTGATAATACGATACATTCTCCTTGAAAGGAAAAAAATAAATACTGGCAGGCATAGCCCAGACATTAGATATAATAATAATAAAAAAAACAATCAATTCTCTTTTTAACCGACTTCAAAAAAGGAGGAGGTTATCAATTCGTCTGTATTTTTTATGTTTGTTACCTCAGAACTTTCGACTGGGTGAACCGATTTTGATGATTCTTTTTTATATGAAAGCTAATGCTTGTCGTGTGGTCCCATTTCAATTTGGTCCAGTTCTGACAATGGCATCTATGAGAAAACCATATAAGTCTTAAATTTACATTAAGTATGTGCGCAACAAATGGACGAATAACAATATCACGCCAACCGATTTCGATGATTCATTTTTTATTGGAAAGGATGTACTTCAAAGGTAGTTTGATGAGAGTTTGGTTAGGTTCTGATTTTGGGATCTATGACAAAGTAACGGAACTCTTCAATTCTTAGCACCAAATTAACGATACTCGGCCGAATCTTTTATAGGCTATCCGGATATTTGAGTCACCTACCGTAACGTCGTTGTGGTCAAGTAATTATCGTAGTCGAATATGATGATCAATGGAGAGTTCCATTGATCATCTTAACGGCTTACAGTAAGGGTGCGATCTGTGGCAGAACTGTCTGTAATCAAATTGCAATGCGCTTACGTTCGTTGCTGCATTGCAACATGATTTATAATTACATTACTTAATTATGTGAGAAGCGGTGGTAGCCGAGTGGGTAATAATAATAATAATAAATATTTTGTGACAATTCACACAGCGTTATCTAGTCCCAAACTAAGTAGCACTTGTATTATGGGCCCTAGACAACTGATATACTACTTATATACTTTTTTTTGTAAATAAATACATATTATACATAAACACCCAGACGCGAGACGGGAATCGAACCCGTGACCTCCGCGAGCGTACCGACGTGCGTTATCCGTTACGCCACCGAGGTCGTCACACGGGTGGTAGAAGCATTTGCGTATTATTGATGAGCTTTATTACCATATAAAAGACTGGTGGTAGCGGAGTGGCGAAGTAACCGACCTGCAACGCATGAGGTTGCGGTCGATCCTGGGTGTGGGGGGGGGGGGGATACCGATGTAAAAAAAACTGAGTCTGTGGACATGTTGCTCCTCCGTCTCATTAGGTACCCGTTCGTGGATTAATCCGAGACGATGGGCACGTTGCTCCTCCGTTTCATTAGTTAGACAATCGTGCATTAAGCTGAGACGGTGGACACGTTGCTCCTCCGTTTCTTTGGATAGACGATCGTGTAAAACGCTGAGTTGGTAGGCATGTTGCTCCTCCGTCTCATTCAATACACGATCGTTGATCAAGCCAAGACGGTGACTACGTTTTTCGATATTTTCCCTGTTAAAAACCTTTTTCATGTAAAGCCGAATTTTCGAAAGTCTATTTTTGCGTTCTTCGCAAGTCTCTTTTGAAATTGCCCTCGAAGTAGATTTTCTCTATTGATATATGATAGATGTTTCTCTCTGACTTCGTTTGTTTCATTTCAACGGCGCCGTCTCATATGAGCAGCACGTTTAGTAAGTAGGTCTACCCATATTCAGACAAATTAGTAAGTGTATTTCAGATTCACTAAAAATAAAAAAATAAACAAAAATTTTAACAAAAAAAACCGCCTTCAATAAAAAAAAACTATTCCAAAACAAATTAATATGCACAAAAAAGTAAAAAAATAATTGCATATTCTTCTATAACTTAATAATCAACTTACTTTTTCTACACATCAATATGTAGGTACGATCTATATTACGATAATATAATGTAGTTACAATTATTGTTATTTTTGTAGTCGGTATCCATCCAATCCACAGAAACGAGTAAGGAATACAATTATAGGTAAATTAAGGTATTGCTTAACAACTAGTATGGGAACTAACCTCATAGTCAAGTCCAATTCCTGATTCACTTTGCCATCCCCGAAGCGACTTTCTAGCATCACTGGCTTGATGACTAAGGAGCCTCCTTCGATAGTGATGGTGTCCTCTGGTAGATATACATTGAAAGGATAGTCCTGTAAATTAAAATGAAATTTTAATATTTGATGCCTTTCTTTCAAGATACTTTTTCTATGAATGATGATATTCTTACCATCGCTTACGTCATCGCTAACCTAAGGAGTTGTAAGAAGCGACACATGCTGTTTTTGCTAATTTACAGATAGCAAGAGGTACTGCTCGGTTTTACCATTCAGGGTTATGATATCAGGAAGCTATTTCACCTATTTCTTCAAATTTTTTTCTTTACCCTTGTAATGGAAGTATTGCAGAAGGATATGTGTATGCAAATTTAATTGCAACCGGGATAAAATTATTTATTCCATTCAAGTATTATTATTACACTCGAAGACCAAACTAGAGGTCACAAATTTGAATCCCACGATGACATGTACCGTTTAGGCAGTTTTCCTCGATTAATCATTAGCTTGTCCCAATCATTTGAGGTCGGCACAATATTTCCTTTTCTTCCATTTTATCCTATTGGTGTTCTTCATTTGTCATTTCACAAGCCTTCTTAGCGTACATCACACATACTCACCATCGTTTTTAGGTATACCCTTGCCCTTCTACCCATTTACTTTCAAGTTCAACGTTCTTTTTTATTGCGTAGGACAGCAGACAGGCTGACAGTCCGCTTAGAATTTAGCAGTTACCGTATTGGTATAGGTGTTTGCAACGCCAGTGGCATCGCGAACACGCTGCTGTCCCATAACGGTACAGGAACTTGGGTCACTAATGCCGGAACACAACACAAGGTTACTATGGCGGCATACTTAAGACCAAAGGTGGTCGCCATCCAGACAGGCTTGAGGCCATACTACGTAGCTAGGGTGGGTTGTTTTATCGCCTTTTACGACAAGCCGACTCTGGCCGCAGAGGTTAGTATTCTTTCTTCTGGTAATGTGGTCGGCATTCCTTCTCATTACATGCCCCTACCATTCCAGTCTCATTTCTTTCAATTTATCTTTTATAGGTGCTACTTTCATATATGATTTTCTTTCTTAATGTCCATAATGTAACATAATTGCCATGTATCGACGTTGAAGGAAAAACCTTCTCATAACATTTTGAGATCACAGTTATATGTAACCTGGCATATACACCATGTTATATACCATGAACCCATACACCATGAACCGTGAACCGAGTCTAACAGTGATACGTTATGAGTTATCTGGGGACACGGCAGTGCCCCCGCCAAGTCGAGCAAAAAAGCGGCATGGCCGTACCATCCTTTTCTCGAAGAAGTTCAGGCCATTTTCGACCCCCCTATAACGTCGTTGTGGATAAAACTAGAAGCCTGAATTTCAGTAACCAAACAGGCATTGTATAAACACGGTATATTTCAAATTTTATTCAGTTTGAACCAGTAGTTTAAAAATTGTAACTAGTCAAAAAAAATTATTTTGTCACTCACTGACTTACAGACTTTTTTTATTGCTGAAGGACAGCAGACAAGCTAACGGCCCGCTTAAAATTTTGCAGTTACCGTTGCCTATGGGTGTTTGCAATACCAGTGATCGATCATCAATACTCTAAGGCACTTCTAGCAGACATAAAAACTTCAAATTTAGAACACAATTAGAGTTTAGTGTACAAATTAAGGAAAAACTAAAATATTTTGTAATTTCGGTCCAGTTTTCTAGATACACCAACTACATTAATAACTTTGTAATCCCATATAAATGTATAGGATTACAAAGTTACATTTGCAGTTAATGAATCAGTGTACCTGTTTATAATTATATCTACAAAAAGAAATGAGATGCCATCAAAAACAAAACTTGTAAAAAAACCCAAGTCCTGCTACTCAGTTCTTCTACCGTAAAAAGTTGTGAGATCCATGTAATACTAGTCGGTTACTTTAATAAGTCCCTACTTAAGTTATTACGTAATTAGCTGGTTAGCTAATTACGTAATAACTAATTACGTTAGGTTTAACAACATCTTTTAGTGACCGTATCAATATTAAAAATCTTTTATGCTTATATTAAATTATATTGACTTGGCAATCGCACTAAACAATCTTATTACATATAATATGTATAATATGTATTACTTGTGAGATACATTGTGTTTTCATGCGATTGCCAAGTCAATCTATTTTATTTAAAACATAAAAGAATTTTAACATTAATAGGGTCACTATAAGATGTTGTTAGGTTAGCTAATTAGGTAATAACTTAAGACAGAAGGTCCCGTAGGGATTAAATAAAGTAACTGACTAGTATTGCATGTATATCACAACTTTTTACGGTAGAAGAACTGAGAGAGACTTGTTTTTTTACAAGTTATGTTTTTGATGGCATTATTACTTATACAATTTCAAATCAAGTAAAACAATTTGTTATATCGATTGTCAAATACTTACTGGTTCTTCAGGAAACTGGACTTCAGGATCCCACTTATTAAGACTGTTCCAGCTGGTAGCTTCAAATTCCTCACTAAAGATAAGATCTCCTCTACAGACCGTTTTCCCAGGAACTTCAGTCGGCGTCTGCTGACAAATTTGAGGAGGTGTTGTTTGTTCTGGTTCCGGTACGTCTGGAATAGGATTTGGGGCCACGGGCGTGGGAGTAGGTCTTGGAGGTGATGGTGTTGGTGGGTTTTTCACAACATTTCCTAGGCTATCGATGAATTCTGAAATAAATTATTTAGTTGTATTAAATTCTAGTAAATTCAATCAGAGTCATCTATAGTTTACTGATGACTAATCGATATGACTATGTATCAACGTAATTAAAATAGTAATAATATTGATAATTATTATACTGTGGTAATGGATACAGCGCCATCTATCCTAAAACCAAGCAACAGACCACTTGTAGTAGCAAACAACTGATATACTACTTTTGTTTTGTAAATATCTACATGTCAAACGTAACCCAGACTTGGGATGAGTATCGAACTGTTTTTGCAGACGTTGCGATATACTCTACGCCACAAAGGTCGTCAAAGGGATTCATTAGTCACCAAAATCTGACTACCCTGTCACTTTATTAGGGGGTCGTAAAAACGGCCCCCTAATGAAGGTTGGAAAAAAGGAAGGCTGAAGGTACGTCAACCATCCCTCCATTCATCAATTCCACATGAATATCAAATAACTCAACTCACCAGTAACGGTCCATTCTCCGTCATCTTGCCTGTAACCCAATCCATCTTTGATGACATACGTCCAGAAGTAAATTTTGTCACCAATATTCAGTTGCGCATTCTTGTCATTGAAGATCCATTTGCCGTTCTTCGCTCTTGTGATGTCTCTGGACCACTGTCCCGCTTCCAGGCCTTCCATTTCCTCGTTCAGCTTCCCATGGAATGCGAATAGTGTGAAGCCATCATCTAGAAGTAAATTAAAATACATACTACATTCATCTGCTTTTCTCTACTTTCACGATAGTGGGAACATGGGTAGTAATCATAATCATTGAAAACTTAAAAAGAATGATGTCTATATGTTCATGCCTAAAGTTGGTGATTGATGATTCTTTTATGTAAATAATATCACCATCTTCTCATCATAATTTTCACTTTAGCGTTAAATCTCAACTGCATTTTAAATTTCAGTGCGGGAAACGTGCTCCTGTTGTTTGAGAAGAGGAGTAGTGACACTTAAATGTGCATATTGTATGATGTTAACACTTCTTCACGCCTCTGGCAGATCCCAAAGGAGGCATAAATGAGGGTTCGCAACTCAATAACAAATAAAATTTTAATATTCAAAACGTTACTTGTAGAACCCTATTCATTATTAAGCAGGGTTGTACACCTTCAAGCAACGACTCCGGCCGCCGTAGAAAACGGCCGTGGGCCGCCGCCCCACTACTGCCGCGAGGGCGAGAGCCGCGTGCTGTTCCGCGGCTCCCCTCAACTCCTTAAAGAGCTGAAAGAGGAGAGCACCGGGGGGACAAAATCCTGACACCCCCCTGGCGCCAACATTAAAGAAGAGGCCCGCCTTGCGACAAAGGGCGGGCCGGCGCTGGCCTGGGCCACGAGATCGGCAGGCAAAATATCCGTGGGCCCGGGCGTAGATGATAGGAGGACAGCGGGGTTTTTAGTGGGTAGTCAGATGACCAAACATCCTTCCCGGAGTCCCCCCGCGCCGGGGGAACCCTTCAAGAGAGGGTATTTCTCCGAGACCAAAAAAAACAAAAGGGTTTACACCTTATTGGAGTGTGCTGCATGGAGGTCTTTCACTGCGGAGTCTTCTAGCTCACTTACTCCGCAGCGAAGACGGCAGGGAGTTGGTGAAGTTATACACCTGAAGGAGATTATCGAAAAGGAAATGATATCTTCTTCCTCGTTAGAAGTGACTGCCGAGCGACAATTACATCGCCAGCCTTAAGGAGTGTGAGCTTACCCAGTGAAGGCAGTGGGTGCGTGGGGATGACCCCTCCCCGATTGGGTACTTTTTACGTGATTAGATAATAGGGGATCATAGATGGACGCACGAGCCGGGGGTGTGAAAAAGCAATGACCAAAAGTCGATTCTGCGACCTCTTAGAAAGGAGTATGCCGCTGCAACAACCCTGGCTATCCCTTGCTAGACAGCTGAATAGTTGCAGTAGCCTACATACCCGTGTCAGCTCCTCCTTTTCCTCCTAAAATTTCAATGTGGGATTGTTATGGTGCAGTTTTCCCCAAACAAAAAAATAGGTTGTGTGGTTTAAATATGGAAAGTCTATTCTAATTTTTATGTTTCATATACGTTTATTCATATTTGTGCTCAATTATGGCTCGTAATTAAATCTCGTTCATATATTTCTAAATATTATTTACAATGTTTAACTTCCTTATGGTAATTATTACAGTATAATACATAAATATTTATTCCTCTTTTAATAATTTGTTAATTGGCTTTATGGAATTTCCAGCGATGTCTTTCCTTATTAGTTGCATTTTAACATTTGAAGTTTTGAGTGATTATGTAAATTAATATTTATAACAATGTTCTGCTGCATAATTTGGGATTGTGTTAAATGACGTTGTGTGAATTTTCGCGGTATATTTATTATAATCAAACTTTAAGTATATATTTAAATAAGTTAACACCTAATAACCATGGACTTTTGCTGACATGTAATTAATAAATAAATAAAAAATGCACGTACAAGTAACATTGGAGTATTAGGATCCCAATTTCTTCTCTTATACATACCTTCACGAGTTTTGAACGCTGGCCTGGAATGCCCAGCTGTCATTTTTTAGGTCTGTTTGGCCGGGGGAGCGGTGTGGGACGGGTGAGATGCCTAACGCCGGCACCGTATTGGTTTATCAGTCGCTTGCCGCTCCCATGTACCGTCCGCACGTCTGCGTTGTAATAATGCGCAAGTCTCCCCACTACTTTCGCCGAGCGCTCAAAATTCGTAACGATATGTATACCAGTGTTTGTTCAACGGTAGTAAATCTTTAGATTTTCAATAAGTAATCTCTGTAATATTACAGCAAAGTCGTCTAAATCGACTTTTTTACTAGCAGACCCAGAAAATATTGTTCGCCCGTGTAAATAAAATAAATACATTTTGGATATGTTTTCCGTAAAATCTGTTGTTAGTGAGCGCCAACATCAAGAAATGCCAAATTTCAAGTCATTCGTGTGTATAGTTATAAAGATTTCATGATTCAGCAGATACAGCATAAACAAAATTCGATTCATATAATATTTACAATAATAAACTTCACATTTATGTGCCAATTATAGGTGCACATAACATTTATCATCATATTTAATATTAAATCTATAATATATTTAAATATATTACACACAACTCCAAGTTGGTGGAGATTATAACAGTTACAATGTTTTCCTTTACTTCATCTACATTTCAAAACTATAAATTATTTCTATAACGGTAATAACAAATACACCGTTGTTTTCATTGGGTTTTTTGGTATAATATTTTGTGCGGGTTTCCTCAAACGTAATATATTTGTAATTATGCAAATTAATTAAAATCGGACATGGTAAATATAATTAAGCTTATTGTAAATCTAAATCTTACAATGTGCTACTCAAGACAGATACCAACATCCGGTATATCCGTTATTTTCATTAGTCAAAAAGATTGATATGCCATTGTAGGGACATATATTAAAACCATACATGAGACAAAACAGTTTTATGTAGCCAATAATGAAGTCAATGATACTCGGCACTTTCTTACTAAGTCTTAAAAAGCTGTAAATAAATGATGTTTATTTGCTAGTTCACAGAACTGAATCTATTACACTTTTTTTACTCGTAGTTATTTTATCATAAAATAAATAAAATTGGAGGGTCTGTTTGTAATATTAAAATAACCGCTTTTTACTAAGAGCATTCGGATGTATACACGATACATATACCAAAACAACATATTTTTTTACAATTTTTGTCTGTCTGTCTGTTTGTTCCGGCTAATCTCTGAAATGGCTGCACCGATTTTGACGGGAGTTTCACTGACAGATAGCTGATGTACCAAGGAGTAACTTAGGCTATTTTTATTTTAAAAAAATAATAGATTTTGTTAAAAATTATAAGTTTCGAAAATTTTATAATCCAATTTAAGTTGACCTCCGATTTATATCATCAGCCATATGAAATAGGGTTCAGCTTAGGCTGGACTTTGTAGGTTGAATTGTCAATTTAATTTGACCTCATATATCCAAAAAATGCTGCCTAAAGTCACTATTACACGCGGACGGAGTCGCGGGCACAGCTAGTTTTATTTTAAAAAGGAAGTGTCACAGATGGGCACATACGCAAACTATTTTTACTCCGTCACAGACAGCAACTAATATTGTGCTGCTGTTTCTAACAATAAGTGCAAATTTCATTTCTCATTCCCGTCTCGTATCTGGGTGTTTATGTTTAATATCTAATTATTTTAAAGAAGTATATCAGTTGTCCAATACCCATAACACAAGTGCTATACTACTTACTTTGGGACTAGATGACGCTGTCTGAATTGTCACAAAATATTTATTTATTTGTTGGAAATTTAATGCAGACAATAAAATCTGTACAATGCTAGTATAATTTAAGTATTGAATATTGTAAATCAATTGAAATTCATATAATATAATAGTTGACCCAGCAAATATTGTTCTGTCATATAAATTTAAAAAAAGTAGCCTATGTCTTTTACCAAGGACCAATCTATATCTATACCGAAATTCATCAAAATTGGTTCAGCGGTTTAGGCGTAAATGTAACAGACAGAGTTACTTTCACATTTATAATATTAGGATGCGTAGTATGAATAAGCCCGTATCCAATGCTGTTGCAGGTCTAACCACGATGCAATTACTTGCCATTAATAAATTGAATTATGTGAACAAAATTTTGTTAATGTATTATTTATTGAATGAATTACATAATTAATGCAGAGTATTATTTTAGCAGGGGCGGAGAAAAAATACTGACTGGGGGGGTTGTTCGTAAAAGGCCACAAAAAAGGCCACCTATCTAAGCGCAGGGCTCCGAGCCCGTCTGGATTAAAAGCACCTCTCGGCTCTAAATATGCAATTATAATTACCTTGTGTTGTTCTCTGGAATTAGTGTACCAGTTTTCAGTTAACCAGCGCGTTGCAAATTTCCGTAAGCGATGGTAACTACTCACTTTTATGCGGCACTGTTTCACGGCCATAAACAATATTATTTTATCCACAAAGAATTCGCATTCTTTGTAATAGAAATTCGGATATAAATACTCATTTACGTAAACCCTCATGTACGCAGTCTCAGCTTCTCTTATATTCCTGTCCATTATTAGTATTCCAGTGTTATTACATATGTTGAAATATAACACGTGGATGATATACAGGAGCTGCCTGCTGGAGGCACGCTGAACAGCGATTCTGTTGATATGCCCATCTCCCCTACAGCCACAATAGTTGCTTCTTAACTAAATAAGATAATGTGTTCTTGGTATACCAAGTATTAAGTTAAGGTCCATAAAGACTTAAAGCGGATAGAAGTCATCGATTATATAGTATCTTCTAAAGATAACCTAGGCTAAAAGGTATTAAAAATAAAAGTGCGTGCATTTAAATTACAAGCTGGATGACCGAGCTTTGCTCGGTATTTTTTTTTATAAATTGTGTTTTTTGGAAATTAACAATTGATTTTCTTAGTCTAACCTTAAAGCAAACACTCATTGACTTCGTCTTACTTAACAACGCCATCTGCTGGAATAGCTTTAGTGTTGTTGTGTCGATAAAGCAATTTAAAAAAAATAGTATTATTATTCGCCGATAGATGTCAGAAAGAGTCACCTTTTTGTTATTTTTCTTCCAATAAAAAAAGCGAATAAAATGACATTTTCTAGAAATGATTCCTAGCTAGATCGATTTATCGCCCCCGAAACCCCCCGTATACTAAATTTCATGAAAATTGTTGGAGCCGATTCCGAGATTCCAATTATATATACAATAATTGCTCGTTTTAAAGATATAAAATGGCCGAAGTGAAACTTGTTTGGCAAACTAATTTTTGAATCTCGTTTGTATTTATACTAATCTAAAGCTTTAGATTTCCCCGAGACTTAGAGGAAGGGAAAAAGGAAGATATGTTAGCAATTTAATGATAAAATTTTAAAACCAAGATCTTTGGAGCATATTCAACGTCATTATGGCGGTATACTTATTGATCACGGGTAGTTGCCATCCAGACAGGCTTGGGGCCCTACCGCCTAGTTTGTTTTATAGCCTTTTTACGTCAGACTGACGCCAGCCGCAGAGGTCAGTATTCTTACTCCGCCCCTGCACGGAGTAAAGGAAACGGACAAAATACTTGCGACGCTTATCCAAAGCGCATTGGCGGGTACACACACTGATGATCTGGGTTAACCATAAGGTTTCTCCTCGATTACTTCTTTCACGGTTGGTAAGTGGCAATCACGCTATAATATAAAAATAATATACTAATAATGCTATCGAAACGTACTAATGTCCCGCAACTAAGTCCTAGAAGCACCAAGTGTTTGTTATTCTGTTTGTTTCCATATGTTCTCACACTTTCATAATTAAGTAATGCTGCAATAATATGGCCGGGCCTACCCGTGAGGGGAGTGGAGCGAGCGCCGAACATCCCGTCGGTTTACAAATATTAGTTTAATATACTGGTCCTATAATTAACTTAATCATATATAGTTATATATGATTATAACTAACTATATATTAAATATATATAATTATACATAAACTTTATATAATTATATATGATTATATATAATTTTTATTCCCCGAGCACCCACGTTATCAAGTGCTTACAAACAATGCATTCTTTTTATACTTCAACACTGATAACTCTTCAACCTCTTTTATATTTATTACATTCATACCCGTGTTGAAAGGGTAATTGCTTTGAGCTACAACTTCTGAATGTAAAAGCAAATGCGAAGTCTTGCTATCATAACAGAAGACAATAATCTTTATAGAATATATTTATATTTG
This sequence comes from Malacosoma neustria, assembly GCA_963693495.1. NCBI lineage: Eukaryota > Metazoa > Arthropoda > Insecta > Lepidoptera > Lasiocampidae > Malacosoma > Malacosoma neustria. Next base: position 18,474,565 of record OY856381.1, read on the forward strand.
GTAAACAAAAAGCTCTCTCTAAAAACTGGACTTTAAAATCAAAATGCGGAAAAGTGAGTCATTAAAAAATCAATGAATATTTAGTTTATAAAGATTATAATTTAAAAAAACTTACCTGGCACCGTTACTCTTAACCCTTTTGGATATAAAGCCTCCAATTTCGCAGGTGGAACTTTATATGGCATTTGCCCATGGCACAAAGAAAATGTAAATAAAACTAAAATAATCGTTAGTGACATGACGTCTTCCTTCCTTCACGGTCGATGGCAGACTAAGTTGTCATGTTTTTTTTTTGTATTTTTTTTCTTGAGATGTGCGCTTGCGCGCGTTAACGTGATTCAGAAATATTAGAAGCGACAAGTACATAAATTATGACTAATTGTTATACAGATGACTTACTAGGATTTTTGTCTGTCACATTTCAAAAAAATATTTGATTGGAATACCACATTTAAAAGGAAGCCAATCTATTATTAACTATCAAATTATTTTAATTTTAGTACACTTGATATCGTGAGGCTTAATTTAAATTTATTATATTGTATTTCATAGTATATTCCTAGTACAAAATTAACTCTGATAAAAGGCCTACTCTTCTTCGAGCTCGCTGGCTGCAAAGGTAAAATTATCCTCTCGCAATTAACAATATCTTAGATGGCGATCGTCTTGTAAAAACTGAAACAAAATAAGTTATATTGTTATATTAATGGGTAGGTACGTTTTTAAATTTTTTTTATGGGCCACTAAACGTCAAAAGGACGCACGCAGGTGTTGCCCCCTAACTAAACAAAAGACCTCGATCGCTGAAAATATAATGCGACTATTATTAACTTTCAGATAATTTTGATATTATAACAAAAAAGTACCTTAGCGTCCCACAATGAATTGCAAAATTCGTGTCAAATGATACAACCCTAAGAATATAACATTATGCAAATATAAAATGAGACGTTTGTATGTTATTTTGATTAATCTAAGTCATTTCTATAGACAGCTAAGTCTATATTTTCTGCATAGCCAGTTCAACCGGTACACTTCGAACATCAGCCATCGTTAAAAATGAGCAATAAAGTAAACTCTTTGTTAAATTTTTTTAATCAATTTATTTCAGTTCTACTGAGCTGCTGTAGCGTCGTCGGCCCTGGTGTGCACTAAGAAAGAACATAATTTATTTAGAATAAAAACAATATTACAATAGTATAATACAATATAAAAAAAAATTCAAGTGTTTGGCACTCAGAATTATGTTCCAACAACGGTTTTGTCCGAACCAATGCTGATTTTCAGTTGCGACCTCCATCGCGCCAATTTTTAGTGGACCCAAATACCTCTAAGGTTTTAACCTAATTTTACTAATCGTGAGACAGAACATCATGAGGACCTTATAATAAAATCAAATATTTATGTATAAACAAGTATTTGAAACAGGTTTTGCTGATAGAGCTAAGGTCAACGTACTATATGGGAGACCGGAGAAGTGTTAATGTTTAAAATGCAATATGCAAATACAATAATAATGTTGTTTTTGTCCCATAAATGGATCAAAAACAGAAAACTGGAGAATGCATTGTGTAGTAATATTTTTCCAGACAGACATGCAAACATACGAGTATATCGTAGGGTCATTGTCCTAAACTGCATCTTTGGAGATGACAGTTAAGGTGATAGCAATTTGACTTCAATGCTGAGGCAGCTGAGCCAGTTGAACTCACACTCTCATTCATACCAGTATAAAATGTTAAATATGTGTTAAACAATGAGTAATAAATAAGTCTTTGAAGATTCGTCCTCCACCTCCGTACTATTTTAAACTTTGAAACGAGCACTTACATGTCATATTCAACTAAAAAGAAACAACTAAATTGCAAATATGTAAAAAAGGAGGGTAGATTCAGATTTAGAAGTTCTTTTAGAGGTTTGGAGGATGAAATGAGTCACTTGTGTAAAAACAAAATTACATTTGGATTTGGCTCTAAGGAAAAAGGGCTATCGAGGAATGGAGCAAGAAATCCAGAAGTTCTGAAAGCACGTATCACTATTCTAAAGACCCTGAAGAGAAAGATTCAATGAAAGCTGCATCTTGTGTAAAAGTTCGTGTTCGATACGCACGAAGAACAAGATATTAGCTGTAATAATTTTTTTCTGATCTGAGTTTGCTACAAATGCATATTTGTTTTTAAAATATAATTGCAGTCTATTTAGTTATATTTATGTATTAAATAAACATTTTTTATCTATACTATATGATAATAAAGCATTATATTTTATCGTAAACATTCCTATATTGTATTTATCTCTCATACAAATGCTTTCGAAGAAAAAGTAACGACTGGGAATTCCATTAGAACAAGAGAACGTTGTCAACATCGCCAATAATAAGGTCAATTATCGAAGAGCCTGTCACAGTGATTACTGGGTAGTATACCGGATTTGATACCGAACACACAGTATAATGTTATTATTGTACACTCTTTTTTTATTATACCTTCATTCCTGACACGAGTGAGTCAGGCCTATTTATTTACACAGTTTTCTATAATATTCTTATTATCTAGCATAAAATTATGTTTACTATGTTTACATAATACTACTTAAATATATTTAATATGTAATTAAATGTTAGTTCATATATATATACTAAAATATTTTTCTAACATTTAATATTGTACACTCTTGACACATTTTATATTTGGTTTATGCTCACTACTGGGCTCAAACTATATCTGTCACGTAGGTTTTTTCCATAATGTTTTTCGCCCTTGATATGGCAATCATATTATAATATGGAGTTTTACTTAATTATATAAATGATTATCACATAATTATTGATGTTTACTATATTGTTTTAGATTTATACTTGTTACATGCTTTTTCAATGCTAAGCGATGAGATGGAGAAAACGAATATAAATTACAAAAAGATCTCACTTGAATACATAATCGAGTGTTTTCCTCGGATATATAAATATAGTCCATAATTTTTTTTATAGCTAGAGATTAGCAGACAGGCAGACGGCACCCTGGCAGGTGGTCACCGTCGCCTATGGACGTTTGCAGCACCAGAGGCAATACCAACGCGCTGCTGGCCTCGAAGTTTATCACAAATGGCCATTTCGTATTATTTTAAAAATAAATAAAGTATCTAGTTTATTTAAAACTAGCCGTTCCCGCCCGCTTTGCTGGTCGAATAACAGAATCCAAAAATATGAAGTTTTCGTACGCATGCGGCGCACTTTCTGATGAACAAAACTGTTTAAAATTTTGGAGTTCTGTTCTTATATGCGAAAAATTAAAAACCCATGACTCGATTGCAGCGCCACCTACCGGGTCCATTGCGAATCTAAAAAATTCTCGAATCCACTTGAATACACACAAAACAATTAACAAAATCGGTCCACCCGTTTCGGAGGAGTTTAGTGACATACACACGCACATACATAAGAATTATATATATAAACATTTGAAGTTTGAGAATTTAGTAATATATTATATTATTAACTGTCACGAACTATTATTAAGGTTAAATAACTTTTCATTTTAAATCATAAGTGTCAAAATAAGGCCGGATATCCGTTAGCAATCGAGTAAATGGGAAATTCCCAGAATGTAAAAAACTATTATAGTAAACTCGTTTTAAAATGAAATATATTTGATATATTATATTAATAGTATGCCTGTATCATCATCATCATCATCTTAGCGTTGAATCCCGGTTGTAGCCCAAATTATCGCTTCGGCGCCTGGGGTCCGCTTTCCGACTTTTTCTTCTACACTTCGCACGATCTTCGGCATCTCTGGTGGTCAGTCCATTGGTACGCATATCAACCCCTACGACGTCAAGCCAGCACTTTTTGCGTCTACCCCTCCTGCCGGGGCCCGGCGGAGGCGGCATGGCCAGACATTTGTTTCCCACGTAATCACCCGGTTGCCGTAAAACGTGGCCGTACCAACGGAGCCGACACTCCTGCGATTTATCCGCTATGTCACGGACATGAAGTCTGCCGCGAATGTGGGAGTTCTTAATGCGGTCCTTCTGCGTTACTCCACACATTCCCGCAGCATATTCATCTCCGTGATTCGCAGTGCCTGCTTGTGTCGCTCCAGCACCGGCCACGCTTCACATCCGTATAAAAGGAAAGGCCTAATGATTGTCTTATAGACCTGTCCCTTAAATTTAACCGGAATTTTAGGGTCACAGATGACACCAGTCATCTCACGCCACTTGGCACACGCGGCAGTAATGCGTTCCTTAACGTCGGAGTCAATGTCACCAGAAGCATGAAATACAGATCCCAGGTATTTCACCTGTTCCGTGCGCTTGACTGTGTCGCCGCCTATGCGCACGGGTGTAATAGTATGCCTGTATATAAATCAGTATATGGTAAACATATATTAATAATTATAGTGACTGTATATACTATTTTTATACATATAAATTAACATATCCCTTTTTTTATTGTTATGGAACAGCAAACAGCCTAACCGTCCATTTAACAGTAAACAGTTACCCATGCCTAAGAATGTTTGCGATGCCAGGGGCACCACTGACACGTAGGGGAATTCAAACCTGGGTCATTTATGTCGTAACACATCATGCCATTGCCATGTATTCAATGGTTAATATGTAGAGCTTGGAGCCCTAAAACGTAGCTAGCTTTGTCGTTTTTTAGGTCAGGCCTCCTCCGGCTGCAGATGTCAGTAACCTCACTTCTCTTCTGCACGGAAGATGTTTTCCAATCAATCGTTTAGCTCACTTTCAAAAACTGTATCTGTGGCAACATAATAACCGATGTTAAAGATTGCATGGATGTAATAAGCAACAAGAGTTACGATGATCGTGTAAGAAAACCTTTTAAAGTTATATTTGGCCTTTGAGGATACTTCATATGTCATCTTAAGATATATCGTATATAACAGTAATTAATGAAACTTTTTCATCTTGAAAACTCATTATGTAAAATTGACATAATGTTACATCAGAGATTATATAGAAAACTGTATATATATTATATATTCATATCATATACTAGCTGTGCCCGTGACTCCGTCCGCGTGGAATAGTGACTTTGGGTAGAATTTTTTGGATGTATCTTATGGTTTATTTTGGATTACAAACCCTACTATAAACTACTATGAACTTACTATATACCCTAAAATATTAATAAAATATGCAAACAGTCAGTATTATCGAATGCAACTGTTACGCCATGCGCCTCCGGAATACGTACGTTTGAACCTACAAAGTCCAGCCTAAGCTGAACCCTATTTCATATGATTGACGATATAAATCTGAGGTCAACTTAAATTGGAAATTAAAATTTCCGAAACTTATCATTTAAAAAAAAAACTATTTTTTTTTCTAAAATAAAAATAGCCTAAGTCACTCCTTGTTACATCAGCTATCTGCCAGTGAAAGTACCGTCAAAATCGGTGCAGCCATTTCAGAGATTAGCCGGAACAAACAGACAGAGAGACAAAAATTGTAAAAAATGTTGTTTTGGTATATGTACCGTGTATGCGTTCGAATGCACTTAGTAAAAAGCGATTATTTTAATATTACAAACATACCCTCCAATTTTATTTATTTGTATAGATTTTAATACATCATAATGTAAATACTCATCAAGTACAATTTGGTTGATAGTTTTGACTCTGACACTTCAACAGATTGCCAATTTGTATCATAATCATGAATTACTGTGTGAGTATTCAGATTCACCTATCGACCTTGGTTGGGTCACTGTATGAAATCTAAAAAGAGTGATTTCAGTTCTAATTTATTTTCAGGGATGTGGTTGGTTGATACCCTAATTGCTAATGTGTGTAAATAAAATACATTTCCCTTACATTTTATTATTGCACCTTAATATTTCTCACGTATATATGTACCTAGTCAGGTCATAAATTCTGTCACATGTTTAATGTAAAATAATTGTAACAAGTTTATTCATTATGTAACCATTCATATACCAAAATGAACTTAACAAAACATAGATTCTTATGACATTAAAGTTTATTCCAAATGAGCTCCGTGATTTTGAATACAGGCCTTCAATCTGCGCGGCCAGTCGTCTATCGCAGCACGAACGAGGTCCATGTCAATATCGGCGGCTGCCTTAATCAAGGATGTCTTGGGTGACTCCAAATTGGGATGAGGCTTTGAGCACGCCTTTTCCTCCAAGTGTTGCCATATCTTGTAATCTAACGGATTCAAATCTGGACTGGAGGAGGGCCAGTCTTCGTGCCGGATGAAGTCGATTTCACGCGCCGCCAGCCAGTCTTGTGTGCTCTTCGCTCTATGAGCTGGCGCCGAATCTTGTTGGAATACCCAGTGCCTGTTATTGAACATGGTATGAGAAACAGGTTCCACAAGGTTCGTCAGGACTGTATTTTGATACACAACAGCATTCGTTTTTACACCTTTCTCACAAAAATGTACCTCTGTTAAGCTCCAATAAGAAACTCCCAACCATACCATGAGCGAGGATGGAAAATGACCTCGTTGGACACGCGGAATACGGTTGCTCGCTTTTTCACTACTGTGTGCGTACACCTTATCATTTTGTTTGTTGTAGCTCTCTTCTACGGTAAACATTTTTTCATCCGAAAAAAGAATTTCCCGATATTTTTTTCTCGCGTACCGCTTCAACAAAGCGCGGCATCTCTTCAGTCTCAGGTCCATTAGACGAGCATTCAAACGATGTCATGTTTTGCTTCGATATGCCCGAAGCCCTAAGTCTTCATTTAACACCCTTTTCACCGTGGTTCTGCTTAACCCCATCTGAAGGGCCAACAGTTTCTGCTTACGTTTGGGATTTCTTTGAATTCGTGCCTTCACAGCTTTTATCACTGCTGGAGTCCTAACAGACCGAGGGCGACCACTTCTTGACCTGTCATCTACACTAGAGTCTTCATTGTATCGTTTGATGGTACGATAAACGAATCTTTTGGTTATATTCAAATTTTTCAGTATGTTAAAAATTTGAATTGGCGCGTAACTGCAACGATGCAAAGCAATAACTGCAACACGGTCTTCTTTAAGCGTCCACTCCATATTTAAAAATGAGTAATATTCTAAAAGTATACCTTTTTTATTTTCATGAACAATTCGAAATTCGAATTCAATAAACTTTTTTGTGGCCAGCATTCTAAAAGAAAAGTTTTTACTGTGTGACAATACTTATGACCTGACTAGGTACAAGAGCTTTTGTATTGTGTATGTAAATTACTTACAAAATAAGAAAATTTGGAATTAGATGGACACAATATAACGTTATAAATTTACAGAATTCCTAGCAGATGGTTATTACGTGGAGTTTTGAGCCAGAAAGAAGTAATAGCGTCGTATTTCGTATTTTATGTTAATATATAATCGAATACAATTTCTAATACACATCGGCCATGTAGAGTACACATAGTAACTCTCCTGCATCTATCTTTCATCACATTTCATTTAAATATCAGAGAACTTATGATAATCAAAAGTAGATCCTTCTGCCTGTTAGAGCGAAAACTGTATGATATTTATCTATGCCTAGTTTTATAAGAACCTTTCTGTTTACTTCTATGAAATTTATTTATAAAAATATTTCACCCTTCTCATGGTAATAAAAGATTATAAGAATATGATAATTTGTAAACAAATTTTAAAGACTCATGTTCAAAATATACCATAATAATATTAAAAACCAAATATTTTTGTATTACTATTTAAATAATTATAATAATTCTAAAAATAATTAACGTAACTGAATCTTAAAATTTACTTTATAAATCTTATAACATTAATCATCTTACCTGTATAAAATCGTCCCTGATTACGGTGACAAAGATTTACAAATTTGATGACCTCAGTTGTTTATATATAATATTATGTGTATTTGAGTCAAATGTAAATTATGAATAATAATGGGCCTAACACACTATTTTTTAGATAAAAGTCCATTAAATTTAGTACATTTTCTCTTACGCCATGTAAATTCAACTTAAGGATTTTTTTATCTACATGATAATATACTCTTCCAAGAATTATGTATTAGGTCAATGGTTGTAGATAGGATAAACCGCGATCTTGTCTGTAGGTGTTTTAAATGTGACTTATTAGTCATTATTCTTTCTATTTATAGCAGTTAGCTAGCAGCCCCGAGTCTGGGTTTTAATGTATAATATAATGCTGTTTAATTGTCATAATAAAATAATTTATTACTGTTATATTATTATATTGTAACACGGTGCTTTACTCACGCCACCACTAGATGGCGTTAGGCAATAGCTCGATCGCGGTGGCAAGTTCCTCCGGCTACCATGTAAACTACATAAGGCCTCAGAGAGGTAAAAATTTCGCTTCCACCCCTCGTTGGGACAGGCATTTTGAAAAGTCTTAGGACTTCATGACTTCAAGGCTCCGCCGAACCACCGCTTCCATTCCACCCCTGTTGGGACGGTATTGTTATCGTTGTCGTTAGAAGGGTCACAACGTACCATATGGCATAGACGCCCCGCGCCCGTTTCAAGCAGATTGCCATAGTTTGTATTTGTACTGTAGGTATATTGTTGCAATATAATTTGTACTGAAGAACTTCGTGTTTGAAACTTCTCACTTAACATACATATTATACACACACACACTATATATATATATATATATATATATATATATATATATATATATATATATATATATATATATATATATATATATATATATATATATATAATATGGTATATCAGTTGTCTAGTTCCCATAATACTAGTGCTATGCTACTTGCCTTGGGATTAAATACCGCTTTATGTACACCAAATGCAACGACAACGAACAACCAAAGCTTAAATCGACCAAAACAACCACAACGAGCACCTAGACAATAAGACATACCGCGATGTAAAATGATAGTGCCGCATCTATCGATATTTTTAATCACCTTAAAATAAATAAAACAGCGCCATGTAGTCCCAAAGTAAGTAACATAGTACTTGTGTTATGGATACTAGAAAACTGTTAAATTACACATATATACTATAGTTTTGTAAAGAAATACATATCGTACCTTTAAAGTCAAACCGTTACTAAACGAAATCTTTCAAGAATTGAGTTATCAATGCCATGTGTCTTAAAAATTGCTAAGCTACTTCTCTAATTTATATACTGTTTCAGTATATTTACTACGTGTATTATCTATTTATAGCGTTTGAATACTGGATTAGATGACGCTGTGTAAAAAAAACCGCAACAAACATGTATTGAAATAACAAAAAAAAAATCCGCAACGAGTAAACCAACCCGTCCCACTTGCCCGCAGCGATAACAGTTTTGAGAGTTATTTAAAATTTCGTTCCGCCATTATATAGCTTTTAGTTTTTTGGAAGGCAATGCAATTTAAAAAGGCCTCGTCCAAAGTTTTATTGGAGTCATTAGCGTCGTATACATCATGTATTAACATTGATTGATTTACCTGCAATACATCGTTATAGGTAACAACGTTACGTTAATTTGATGAAGCTGTGTACACAGTATATATACCGTCACGTTCAATTATGCATCACTTCCATTCCATTTACATTTAACTAACAAGTGTACATATTATGTTAAGTAGCAGCACCGAGTGTAGTATTGATTTTAGGGTTCTTAATTAAATCTAAATAAATATATAGATGCATATGTTTGAGAATGTTTTTATATACTCGGGAGGCCCAGAGGTCACGCCCTCCCCGGGACTCCTATTATGTGCAACATAGACGAAGGTATCAGGTTACTACGGTATTACGTGGCTCGTCAGCCTTTTACTGTTTTACAGCAATAAAAAGTATTTATAAATATAAATTTAGTAATAGATTTAGTAATTTACCACAATTAAAGTAATCCAGATGGCATCCAAAACTTGTATTTCGGGGCCCGGGTTGAGTACACAGGGAAATTAAAGCACATCATCACTATAAGAAAAAAAACAATAAATTTAGTTAAAATTGGTATTAACTACATAAACTCCCTATCATCATCATCATCATCATCTAAGCGTAGTATCCCGGTTGCAACCTAAACTACCGTTTCGGTGCCCGGGGTCTGCTTTCCAACTCTTTCTACTCCACTTTGCACGGTCTTCAACATCCCTGGTGGTGAGCTCATTGGCACGCATATCACCCTTTATGACGTCAAGCTAGCACTTTTTGGGTCTACCCCTCTTGCCGGGGCCCGGCGGAGGCGGCATGGCCAGACATTTGTTTCCCACGTAATCACCCGGTTGCCGTAAAACGTGGCCGTACCAACGGAGCCGACACTCCTGCAATTTATCCGCATTGTCACAGACATGAAGACTGCCGCGAATGCGGGAGTTCCTAACGCGGTCCTTACGCGTCACTCCACACATCCACCGCAGCATTTTCATCTCCGTGACTCGCACTTCTTGCTCGTGTCGCTCTAAAACCAGCCACGCTTCATAGCCGTATAAAAGGACAGGCCTAGTGATGGTCTTATAGACCTGTCCCTTCAACTTTACCGGCATCTAGGGATCATAAATGACACCAGTTACCTCACGTCATTTGGCCCACGCGGCAGCAATGCATGCCTTGACATCGCCATCGATGTCACCAGACGCATGAAATACAGATCCCAAGTATTTTACTTGGTCCGTGCGCTCGACTGTGTCACCGCCTATGCGTACGGGTGTGGGATCTGTGAAGTTACAGGCCAAGTACTTGGTCTTCGCCACATTGAGCTTCAGACCACCGTTCTCAGGTGACTCCTTCCACGCCTTCACGCGTCGCACCAACCTACCCCTGTCCGAATCTGCCAGCGCGATATTATCAGCTACATGAGCAGCCACGGGGGCTGCTCATGTGAGTTTCTGATGCTGTCTGACAATACGTCTAATACCACGCTAAACAGAAACGGACTAAGGACGGATCCTTGGTGCACCCCGACGGTGATGGGGAAAGGTTTTGTGTCGCCAACAGCGGTCCTAACTACGGAATCGGAGTCACGGTACATGTCTTGGATGATGTTAATATAGGTCTCTGGAACCCTTTTAGATCGCAATGCCCACCAGATTATCGCGCGAGGAATACAGTCGAAGGCCTTCTACAAGTCAAGAAATAGGCAATGCAGAGGCGTATTCTTCGTCCTGTATTTCTCCGCGACAGTCCTTAGGGCAAAAACAAGATCCATGGTCCCATGACCAGGGCGAAACCCATACTGACATCCCGAGACAGTGCACTCCTGCCGAAACCGAGAGTCGATAACCCTCTCGAGGAGCTTCATGGTGTGGGACATGACCTTAATCCTTCTGTAATTACCGCACTCCTGCACCGCCCCCTTGCCTTTGAAGACTGGAGTAATGATACTCAGTCTCCATTGGCTCAGGATCATACCGGTGAGGAGTGTCCGGTTAAAGAGGTCGGTTAAGATGCCCACACCACGAGAGCCCATCGCCTTCCAGGCTTCGATGGGGACTCCATCGGATCCAACAGCTTTCCGATTCTTCATATCAACTCCCTATCAGAAGAGAAGGAAATCTCATTTTAAAATTACGTTTATAGTTTCATGATCTTTTTAACTTGGCCTTCAAATATCTTTGCAGGATCACGATACGGACAAAAACTATTTATTATAATATTTTATAGCAATATTTAAGTGCAAAAAAGTTTGTCATCCATTAAATTCTTTCTTTTTCCTCTTTTCCTTACATTTAAAAAAATGTAAAATCTAATTAAATATGGAACGAACGAACCAAACAGAAAGTCTGAAATAACATTTAATCATTTATTAAATGTGACTAACTCATAATACTCATAATTATAATTGCGATGCCCTCAATTTGAATTGAGCAGATCGATTCCGTAAACAACACAATCGTCACGACTGGTTCTCAATCACACCGTGTTAGCGTTAAATCCCGGTTTTAACCCAAACTTACTGCAACGAAGCGGTGCCCGGGGTCCACGGGGTAAATTATATGATTATGTAGTGCGTCTAACAGCTGAGCAAACTCCGAATACTGACGATGAACATGATCAGTGTTTAGAAGGGGTTAACAGTACTTCTAATATAGTGTTCCATATGTGATACTAGCTGTTCCGGCAAACGTTGTTCTGTTATATAAATTAAAAAAAGTAGTCTATGTCCTTCTCTAAGGTCCAATTTATCTCTATACCGAAATTCATCTAAATTGGTTCAGCGGTTTTGGCGTGAAAATATAACAAACAGACACAGTTAGTTAATATGTACAAAATAATTTATACCTAAAGAAGTTATTAGTTATTATCATATAATTCAGGTGGACACGGGAACATAATAGTCTTAGAAAAGTTAAATAAGAAGTTAAATTTATTAATATACAATATATGTCGCAATATTTATTTTATTGTATTGCATTTGTGACACATTACGATTAAAGTAAAATTTGTCTAGAATTAGCTAGTCGGATATAACAGTTGGAGAAGATATAACATACTACCCGATTACGCCCGCTCCGCTGGGTGATTAAAAGGCAAAATTAAATCGAAAAAATGAGAAAGGGAATCTTCATAAAAAATATTTTTTTTTCAATAAAAACTCCTATGTTACTTCTAATACCTCCAAGAATATGTGTACAAAGTTTCATGATGATCGGTTAAGTAGTTTTCGCGTGAAAGCGTAACAAACAAACTTACTTTCACATTTATAATATTAAGTATGAAGTATGATGTCGCTACTTATAATTCGAAATCTAATTTGATACCACTACGGTGTAACAGGCGTCCGATCCGCAGTCGCCCAAAATCACCCAAACTTTCAATATATTGTAATTCAATCGTCGTGCAAATATTAGCAATGGCCGAGTCAAATTCATTTACGTGTTTTCCATAAAAATGTACGAATTTTCTCGGAAGCCATTAGGGCCGTTGACGATAAATTATCCGAGTACTTTGCGGCCTATTTCGGGTTTCAGTAATGTAATTACGAATAAAATTATTTTTACTTTAATACCAAATTAACGCATATAAATCTTATTATATTTTTTCTTACAAGCGTTTCAGCCCTATTATATCCGACACTACGGACGAGTTTCGCTTGAGCAATGTTACGGTACAAGCGGAGGCAGCGTGACTGTAGATTGCATTGTGATATTACATATATACATTATTAATTATAGGTTATTTAGTATGTTTATGTACAATATATTCCATTTGTAAATTCAGTTTTAAGTATAAATATCTCAAATAAAATTTTAAATATCGTGTGTATTACATAAGTTCTGCCATAAGGTCTACTGTCATAGTTTGTAACTATGCCATATAAATAAAAAAACATAATTTGGTATTTCGAAAGGTGGCTATGCTAGTTTAATTTAACCTAGTATCACTGCGTCCAATTTATGAACTATTGTGATCGCCACATTTACTATAGCTCATTAGCAAATCCTGCTTCGTTATTGCAACGTAGCAGTTTTTTGACAGGAGCTGCTCGTATCTCATCTGGTTCCAGCATATGTTTCCCTAGTATGAGATTAAGTTTTTGCATCAGGGAACAGCAGTGGCACAGCAGGTGCAGAGGCGTTTCATCTCTCGTTACAAAATCTGCAGGTCTTGCTATCCCTGATCCTTATGATACTGAGGTGCTTGTTTAGGCAACAATGTCCGGTTAGCGCCCTCGTTAAGGTGCACATTCCTGTTTAGAGCAGAACTTAATTACATATACCCTACTTTACCCTCTTCATGTTTCATTTTAGCGACAAAAAGTAGCCTATGTCTAATTGTCTAAGTAACTATATGTGAAAACGTAACAGACAGACAGACAGAGTTTCTTTCACATTTAAAATATTAATATGGATATCCATTCAACCGTTTAAGGCTAGTTGCACTGTCAGCTACACTTTATTATTATGCCGATTGCATAGGGCTATACTCATGTATAGATCGTCCTTTTGCATACATTAATATGAGGTTTACTCACAGAACTGCGCCTGAATAATTTTATAACCAAGATGAGCTTTAAAGTATTTTCTTTTCCATTATATCAGATGCATCCAAAGGATTCTCTTCAGGTATTGGGATGTACTGTTAAATACTGTCATGTTTGTTACTATATGCGTTTTTACATCGCTGCCTTTTATATATGTAGCTCCATAGAGTAGTGATGTGGTGACTATCTTATTTCTGACTACGACGGTGAGCAATGTGCATTTTAAAATAAGAACAATATTCACTGACTATCCAAACTAATATAGTCTGTTCAATATCCAATAGACAGACACTTGGACAATAATTTAGGGCGTGTGTGCCCTAATTGTCTCTTGCTCTACCGTGCAAGCATAAGGGGATCACTGTAATTGGGCCTTTGTCTGGCTTGCACGTGAGGATTATACAGTGTTTGTGTTTGAAGCCTGCCTTTGTAGCCGGAATTTCCTATGACGGAATTTGAGCATGCACGGTACTAACCAATGAGTAGATAATTTGATCCGAAATTTCAATTTAGACTTCGGATAAAGGCCAGCATTTTTCATTTGACGGTCTCCATGGCGTAATGTACTTCGGTACCCTTGTGGAAGTCACGGGTTCGATTCCCGTCCTTAGTGTGGGACTCCGTGTAATGCGCCTGTACGTCTCTACAGTTCACAAGGGGACGCACGTTGCTGGTATGTTCACTAAAATAACCCCACTAATTCTCTGCTACCTGATGCCTTTTGGGGTTGGCTTTGAGTGATTTTCTTTCACAATCATCACCCGCCCAGAATGCTTACTTACATAAAAAAATGTATTCACTCGTCACTTGAAGATAAAAAAAGAAACAAACAAAAGACTATGTTTATATTATAATACTCGTAACAAAGCCGACGTGTATGAAAAGTTGAAGTAAAGTAATTTAAAGTTAAATTATTTGTTACATTTTAAAGGGATGCGGTTATAAATTTTTGATTTAACTTTTATTTAAATTGTTATCTTCGTGATTATATGATAGATTTCATATACGTACCAGGATTAATATTGTGCCTCTAACGAAGTTATTACAAAGTGTAAGTTTATTATTACCATTTAAAATATAATTACAAAAAGAAAATATGGTTGAGTAATATATATAATAAATAATTAATATATTTAAATTATATATACTTTAATTCAAAAAATTATCTTTTATTTAATAAAGCTAATTTCGAACATTGTTAAATGTTTACACGGGAAACGGAATACCAGAAATTTATTATCTATTACCTTATACCGGTGTATTATAAAGCCTTCTAGCTTCTGGGATAAGTATGTCGATATCTCAAACAACTTTAAGTTTAATTGTATTTTTATGTTTGATTTGATTTCCATTTCATGAAATGTATTTATCCAAATAAATAAATTTCGAATAAAAGACTTAACAGGGTATTAAAAAGGTTAATTTTTATTATGCTTTTTCTTATTATATTACGTAAGGCCATATAAAATTGTGCTTTGTTTGCGCCTGAATTTAATTGTACGCAATGTTGATTATCAGTTCAATCAATGATTATCAATCAATACCACTAAGTGGCGCTAATGGCAATATTAGTTCACGCAAATATTTCCCAGTGACGCATTGTAAACCCAAATCGGAATTAAAGGCAACTTTATTTGACCCGTGAGAAGTGGTTTCATATGACCGCCACCGTGTGGGATTGGGGTACGAACACGCTCTATTTATCTTAAGTTTCTTATATAACCCAAAAAAGATAATGAGGAGGAAATAGGTGGAGTAACAATGAGTTACTGATGGCGCAATAGCTTTCACAGGTCACAACGCTTGCGAGGATCTTGGGATTAATTTCCATCTCGAGCTTGAGTGTTCCTGTATAATAATAAAAGCCAATTTAGACAATAGAATCAACTTTTTACTATTTCATTTATTACACCTATCTGAACCTCTTTAATGTAGATTGTGTTACAGAAGAACGTCGAACATTTGTCTTTTGACAGTACTCTTCTTTGAGTATTGTCAAAAGACAAAACACAAGTTTCTTCTCCAATAGAAGACCTTCGGTTGGAATCGAAGAAAATGTGTGGATGACTAAAATATTTTCATTTGATCATTCATAATTATTTTCCTGGATAAAATTATTGTTGAAATGTTAAAATAGGTTGAATATCAATATTATATATTATAAACTTTGAACTAATTTTGAACGTAAACGAAGTCAAAGGATGACTTTATAATTTTAAAACTGAACAAATCCAGAAGGTCGTGCCATAAACCTGTCCTCATAGGCTGTAAAACACGCGCTGTCTATCCCAAATTGTAAATGATGTAAATATATACAAAACAATAAATCTCTTTGTGCCGGTTCACATCAACGAAGTGAATAAATTACTTTATAACATCTTTATTGTTGTAACCTTCATTATTTTTTATAAATAATTTCGTACAGGGAACCAAGGTTTTGACGTCCATATCAGTCCTGGATATTAGAGTATTGAATGATGAGGTTCTTATGCAGGCTTTTTTATCCAATGGGGTTCGTTGTTGAAAGTATAAATAGCCTCTGACTGGATGCAACCGGTATTTATTGCTAAAATTATGACCATTGTACCAAAATACCGTTGTGCTAAAATTATGACCGTTGTTTCAATCTATACAACATTCTGAGAAAACTCTGGAAAGTCTTTTCTTACAAAGACCACTTATCAATTTAATTTTTAATATCCGGATGACCGAGCTTTGCTCGATATTTTTTTTTTAAATTGTGTTTTTTGGAAATTAACAATTGATTTTCTTAGTCTAACCTCAGTTCAGTTCAGTTCAGTTTTTGAAGGTGTGGCTCCAACGCCATTAGTCTAACCTCAAAGCAAACACTCATTGACTTCTTGTTACTTAACAACGCCATCTGCTGGAATAACTTTAGTGTTGTGTCGTTAAAGTAATTTAAAAAAAATAGTATTATTATTCGCTGATAGATGTCAGGAAAAGTCATTTTTAGTATTATTATTCGTCGATGGATGTCAGGAAGAGTCACATTTATGTTATTTTTCTTCCAATAAAAAAAGCGAATAAAATGACATTTTCTAGAAATCATTCCTAGCTAGATCAATTTATCGTCCCCGAAACCCCCCGTATACTAAATTTCATGAAAATTGTTGGAACCGATTCCGAGATTCGAATTATATAAGTATATATATACAAGCATTGCTCGTTTAAAGATATAGGATTCCATGCCAGGAAACAAAGACGACTTGCAAAAAATGGATGGCAAGGGCTGGATACAAAGAGCTCTAGATGGAGCACTGTGGCAAACCTTGAGAGATGTCAAGTCCAGCGAACTTCAACTTCAATAGGCTGATGATGAACAATCAAATACGGTACCCCCAATATCTATCCGCTGCTATCTCATAAGGGTACAGGAACCGTATCTGTACCGGTTCCTGTACCCCTATGGGATAGTAGCGTCTTTACGGTGCCTCTAGTGTCGCAAACACCCATAGGTGACGGTAGCTGCTAACTACTTAGTGTGCCGTCAGCCTGTCTGCTCTTCTACAGCAATAAAAAAAAACTCAAGTTAGTAGTGGCTCGTTATAGACGACGAGTTGGTATACCAACTGATATACGTGTTGGAGAACTACAATGAACTCCTTTATGAACAGTCGGAAGGTGTCTAACAAGGCTCGTCTGGCTGTGCATGAGGGGATGTTGGTTCCGACACTCATGTACGGAAGTAAAAGTTGGGTATGGCAGAAGAAACATGAAAGCAGAATAAATGCAGTTGAGATGAGAGCGTTAAGAAGATAGGAGTTAAACTGAGTGACAGGATAAGAAATTGTGAGATAAGAAAACTTTGTGGTCTGAAAGAAGATGTAGTGACAAAAATTGAGAAAGGTATGCTGAGATGGTTTGGCCATGTCGAGTGAATGAATGAAGAATGATTGACGAAAAAAGTGTATAAGGCGAGTGTGAATGGAAGTGTTGGAAGTGCTACCACTTCCAACACTTCCACACCCCAAGGTCTACACCTAGGCGGACGTTTCGAGATCAGATCAGGGACGTCTTGAAAAAAGGCCAGGTCAAGAGTATCCTAAACCGAAGGGCATGTATGAAGGGAATAATGAAAGTGGACGAAGCGAAACAAGTATGTAAGGATCGTAGCAAGTGGAAAGAAGTGGTCTCTGCCTACCCATACGGGATAGAGGCGTGATTAAATGTATGTATGTATAAGAACTACAATATTTGTAGTTAATTAAAAATTAATTGTATATACTACTAGTCGATCACGTCCGCTCCGCTAGGCGATTAAATCTAATCTTGTAAAAATAATTGTTTTCAATGAAAAGTATCCTATGTTACTTTTAATACCTCCAAGAATATGTGTACAAAGTATCATGATGATCGGTTAAGTAATTTTCACGTGAAAGCGTAACAAACAAACTTACTTTCACATTTATAATATTAAGTATGATGTGTGGGATTTTCCATCGTGATACAGCAAACACTCAATGGCTAGCTAAGAATAGCTATAGTCTGGTCATTAAAAAGCCCGATACTGTTCTGAACCTGTACAGGTGGTAGCAAGATCCGACATCCCTGCATTACTTCAGTTCTGATCTGTATTCGTTATCAGATAAGGTAACATAGCCTTTTCAACGAGTTGACAACTTCAGACTGAAGAAACTGAGTCTTGTGGAACCTGTGGTTAAACAAGACTTGCAGGAATGTATACCTAAATATGTTGGTCGACCGTTATGATTGTGTCTTTCTCGCTTCTCTCGGTAACGTCTTTCTGACTGACGTATAACTCTCTCACAGATGGATACTATACTAGAAAAAATGTGATAGAATATTTATATAAATTTCACGGAACACAATTTTATTTTTACTAACGACAAATAAAAATGTGTGACACGAAATTTCAGGTCTAACAAAACATGCTTTCTAAAATTTAAAAGTTTATTCAACTCGTTGAATTGAATGAAATTAGATCAAACATGGCAGGTTGCACCTAGTTCTAAATATCATAACTGAATATCGTGTTTACTGAGTGTTAACACGGTCAAATGATATTTCAGCGGGAAGATAATATGACATCGTAAATGTGGTTTAATTAATCTATGGTAAATTTGGTTAGAATTGATTTTATAAGGATTTGATTGTGCCATTTATTTGAATTTTGTAAATTAGATGTTTTTATTATATTAATACTAATGATGCTTTCAATTGATGCTGATTTGATCATAACTTGCATTACATATAAATAGGAAAATAAATTTCATCCACGCGTAATAAAGTACGTAATTTAAAATGTGTGCTACAAAAATATTAATTTAACGAAGCAAAATGTGACGGCTTCATTCACAATTCACACCAATTGCTAACATTTGAAAAGAGAACTAATCTCGTAACTATCCACCGCGATGCAACAAGTCCGTCCGCCTAACCGCGGGGGCGGGCGGTGGGCGCCGCCTCAGTACTGTCGCGATCATGGCTACGGACGGACGTACGAAGCGATCGCAATCGATATGCGCGCCAGCATCCGCGAGTATGGAAGCTCTCGCGGCACCTATGGAGACCACGCCGGCCCCGAGGCGACGGCCCGCTGCCAGGTCTCAGTCCGCGAGGATTACGGGCGGAAGGTCGGTTCGACATCGGCGGCAGCAGCAGCAGCAACAGTTAGACAGGGAAACGCGGGCTCGTTACAGCTCGGAGCCGCGGCTGGCGGAGGCTGAAACTCCTCCACAGGTCCGACGGCAGGCTTCGGCTCGTCGTCGGCCCCCGCCTGGTCAACACAACCAGCCGCGGCGCTCTAATGCCTTCTTGGACGTGCCGCGGCAGACGCACCAGCCGGAGGAGGAACCCGACGAGGATAGCTACAGGCTGCGTACCTTCAACATCACGCAGAAAGGAGGTCAGTGCTAATCGCCACGTTCGTTCACCTCTTCTAAATTTACGCATAAAAGTTGTGATCTTTTTTAATTCGAATGGAAAGTTGGCAGTCGGCCGGCTATTCGGTGGCGGAGTGCTTCGATAATTTGTGTAAGAAACCCCCCATCCGGAAAACATTGGACCCGGTTAAAGGAGATCGTTAAAACATTTTTGTGTCAACATGATTCATGGAACATTTATTAGTTATAAATCATGATACATGGACATCCGAGTTTACTTTTGGAGTAAATATATCGGGACGGTGAGGGCGACGCTTCCTGGTTATTATTTGGTAAACAACTCGGTCGCAAACTGTCAAATTACGATAAAAAATATGAAAAAGCTAAATTATGTTAATTTAAAATAAGAACCCCATTATTCTGTAACATTTTTGCAAGACTTGGCCATTTAAAACTTTTTTTATACCATCCAGTATTAAGAGTGTATTCACATTTTATAAGACGAGTTGAAAATTTGTGTTGACTATTCATAAATTAACCGACCCTCTTTTGTTTTAAAATATTTCTATCGTCAAGACCAATTAACACGAAAAAGTAAGAAAACTGAAGGGATTTTAAAGGGCTTAAAATCCCACCGATATTTGCACTCCTTATATTCTTATTAATCAATAATCTCCTCTAAACTTTAGAATTAATATTAATTACTCTGAAATATGTTAATAATATTAATCTTATATACAGACTTGTATTGTGAGCAAATTTAACATTTTTTTCATATTGTAGAGCATCCATTTTTGAAGCATTTATTTAGGGGACTGTAATTTATGATTGTAAGATCGTATTTTTTTTAAATACAATATTTTCTAATACGTCCATAGCTAGGCTAAAGTGAAGGCTAACTACCTACAAAGCCTTGAGATGATTTTGATGTAATCTCAACATTTGCATCCTAAAATTGATCGGACCCTGGCATTCAAATTTTTCTATTGACACTGAATCTCGGAAAAAATAATCTACACAGCCGGGTGCAGCAGAGGACTGACGAGGTTCAAACGACATAATGTATATTAAATTTATTCATGAAAACTAGCTGTGCCCACGACTACGTCCGCGTGGAATAGTGACTGGGCAGCATTTTTTACAAACCCTATAAACCCTAAAATATAAATAAATGAAATATGCAAACAGTCAGTGTTATCGAATGTGTGTTCGAATCTACAAAGTCCAGCCTAAGCTGAACCCTATTTCATATGATTGATGTTATAAATCTGAGTTCAACTTAAATTGGAATATAAAATTTACGAAACTTATCATTTTTAACATTTTTTTTTTCTAAAATATCAATAGCCTAAGTTACTCCTTGTTATATCAGCTATCTGCCAGTGAAAGTCCAGTCAAAATTGGTGCAGCCATTTCAGAGATTAGCCGGAACAAACAGACAGACAGATAGACAGACAGACAGACAGACAAAAATTGTAGAAAATGTTGTTTTGGTATATGTACCGTGTATACGCCCGAATGCACTTAGTAAAAAGCGGTTATTTTAATATTATAAACAGACACTTCAATTTTATTTATTTGTATAGATTAACTTAAAACATCTCCAAAATTTTATTTTGAAAGTCATGATTAATAATAATAATATCCATTAACGTCCTACTGCAGTACTTGTGCCTGTAGAATACAGGGAGCGGATGATATATTCATCATGCTTGACCGAGACGGAATGATATGGATTTATTTTCGATAAGCAGGTTTCCTTCACTAGCGGTATATGGAAATCTTATAAATCTGACTCTAGCGGTACATACCAATGAAGAATTCCAACGTGTAAGCGCTAATTGATTTATAAGTGAGATAAGTGACTTGGTTAAACTAGATGTTCTTCTTTGTCATAAACTACAACACGTCTTATTGCGGCAGTGCCCTGCCGTAACATACTTTTTGTATGAAGAGCCAGATGTACTGAATAGAGATGACAACGTTCCGGTTTTGATTCCCTAATTATGAACGAGAAACCGAATGTTATTCATCCGCTTTGTGATGGCGTAATACTGTATTCACCGCCCTTTACGACGATCCAATTACAAGATATTCCTTATTTTTCTCGGTACAGCGTGATTTCATTTGAGTATCTTTTTATGGACAAGATTCGAAACGAGTATATCCGCGAGAGAACCAAGTCATTGACATATCGCAAAAGTATTGAAATGCAAACATGTAGCGCTCACTTAGGGAGGCCTACATCCAGTATTGAACGAAGATCGGCTAAAAAAGTTGACATCACGGCTAATTAATAAATAAGTAGAGTGCTTTTTGTTTTTTCTGCCCTTATCCCATATTCTAATTCTAATTGTTTATGCATACATACATATATTAAGACATTTCACACAACGCCATCTAGTCCCAAACTAAGTTGCATAGCACTTGTATTATGGGTACTAGATAACTGATATACTACATATATACTTTTTTTTTGTAAATAAATACATATTATACATAAACACCCAGACGCTGGACGGGAATCGAACCCGTGACCTACGCAAGCGTACTGACGTGTGTTAGCCGTTACTACAGGAGGTCGTCAAGTCGTATTATTTGGGATCTGCACAACATGTTTACCACTTTTCTCTATGAGTCGTAATCTCAACTTTCACATCTTCTTACGTCATAAAACTTTCTTTGGTTTACCCCATCTAATATCTATCCACCGTAACTTCTCTTGTCACATTGCATTTAAATCTAAAGTTACAGCAAGTATGCAGTAAGTTGTGGCTTTGGCAATCGGAATCTGGATTCCGACAATGCAAGGCGTCAAAGCTTTAACAATTTCGTGAACTATAAACGTTTTCCAATAAAACGATTGCTTGAACAAACTTTGCTTCCTGCACGACAATACAAATACCGGGAAGCTGAACAAAGAGTGACCTTTTGAGTTTTTCATTTACATTTTTCCTTCCTTTTGAATTTATCGAAATATGTGTTAAATTTAGTTGTCTCTTGTGTCCCTGTCTCCTGTCCCTTAAAGAAAATTGTCATTCAATGAAAACAAACAAAATAAAATAAAAATAATAAGATAAATTGTAATATGATATAAGAAAATAAATAAGTAATATATAACAATAAGAACTATACGATTAATATAAGAATAAATGTAGTAGTGATAAGGAGTTAATAAAGAAAAAGTACTAAAATAAAGATTAAAAGAAGCCAAGGGAAAAAGAGTACGGCAGGGCAAAAAAAAAAAAAAAAATTAAGAAAGCCGAAAAAAGCACAGTCCCCAAAAGAATGATTGGCGAAAGTTACTGGTTACGCCAATAGAAAAGCAGCCCAAATTTTAAAAAAAAAACCTAACCTAACCTAACCTAACCTCCAGGTGGTAAGCCTTTGCGGACGAGGCTGAACGGGGAGGTACCACCGACCCTTTTCTCTTCAAGAGGAACGGGTAGCCGATGTTGGTCATCTGGCTCCGCATGATAATCAAACACCATCTTTGATTACTCAATCTACGGACTCTGACACGCCATACCAACACTATAAATAATAAGACAAACTATGAAATAAGAAAAATGTGTGACCTATAATAAAAATTTAAATCAACAGTTTATGATGATACATTTTATTTGTCTTTACTATTATTTAATTTTAGTTACAAACCAACCTTTGTCTTTTGAGTTAGAGAGAGTGAGAAACATTGTGTGATGTCTAGGGCAAAACTTCTTCGGTTGTTTTCTTGGTCTTGGTCTTGGTTGGTTTCCTTGGTCTCTTCCGTGTGTCTTCTTTGAAGGAAATTCCGGATCATACCTGTCTTTTCTGCCAATGAGATATTAATTTATTGTCCTTAATACGTCCAAATAATACAATGTGACCCAACTCATTGACCAAAACTGCATGGATAAGTATAAGCTTAATTATAAAAACGGTTTAAAATTATCAATAATTTTAGACTTTACAAGTGTCGAGCGCTACGCAGGTCTGTACTTATAAAAGCTAGATCGTACTATTATAAAACTAACTTCTTTCCAATTCGTGAACCGTTTTTGTCCCGCAGTAGATTGAGTTCCGGTTTAAGGCGTGCTTGGAAATAATTTCTTTTATTTTCGGCTTTTACTTTTTTTATTATCAAGCCAGCATTTGATTTTACCTACTTAAATGTTGACTTTGTTTATTTGTCTCAACAGAAAAACGTTGTATGATTTAATTTTGTGTTTATGTTTCAATGAGTGGGTTTATTTTTGGGAATTAGACTTTATTTATGTGTAGAAAATCGTGGATTTCATTATTGGATATGATACAGCGATGTGACAACAAACACCTGCTATTATCCAGTCACATTTGCAGCTGTCAACGACAAGCTTAAAAGGCTTATATACATCACAGCAAAATTTCCTTCTTTAAAAATATTAACTTTGGAACACGCTTTCTCTCGTCCTTTAATTTATTTATTCTTTTATTTTAGTAATCCGTATCCGTGCAGGGGCGGAGAAAGAATACTAACCTCTGTGGTCGGGGTCGGCCTGTCGTAAAAGGCGACAAAACAACCCACTCTAGCTACGTGGTAGCTCAAGCCCGTCTGGATGGTGACCACCTTTGGTCTTAAGTATGCCGCTATAGTAACCTTGTGTTTTGTTCCGGCATTAGTGACCCTAGTTCCTGTAGTCTTATGGAACAGCAGCGTGTTTACGATGCCACTGACGTTGCAAAAACCCATAGGCAACGGTAACTGCTAAATTCTAAGCGGCCGTCAGTCTGTCTGCCGTCCTACAGCAATAAAAAAAAGTAATTTATATTCATAATATCTCACATATAATTTCACGTACTTTTTTTAAACATTATTAATCACTAAGCAACAGACTTCTACTGTTTTTACTGCCTTTTCAACAGTAAACTGTATAGAAAAGCATGTCTCTTTGCTATTTGAAGGCTAGACAAAGACTTTCAGACAATATCTCGGGCATTCTCGGGGAGGTATTCAATATCCATTATGATAAGCAGTTGCGACAAGGTATTGTTTATAACATCCCCTTCACCCCCTCGGTGGGATTTTGACGTGGGTAAATGTTTTTACACGTAAGCATTACAAATGTTTCTGACGTGACATGTTTGGAATAAGACGTTGGAATGTAGGAAATCGATAAATGTCAGTGACTAGTTGTATTAAAGATCACGAAATGTACGAGCATAGACTTTTTGATAGATTAATTATATTGGATACATTATATAGGCCACAATGTATTTTATATATGGCACAATGTAATTTTAGCAATTATCAGACTAATGGTGCGTAGGCAAGTGATATCATACTCGGAGATCAAACTAGACGTCTTGGGTCATCCCACGATGCATTGCTTAGGCAGTTTTTATTGCCTAACGTGTATTTGCGTCCTTACCGGTATGTGTAACCCGCCAATTCATCATGGATAATCGTGTCGGGTGTACTATCCATTATTACTACCTACCAGTAGCGGCAGACGCGGCCCGCCTCGGGCGGCATTTTTCAGGGGGCGGCAAAATTTCACAATTGAAAAGAGCATGGAATTTTTCATTACTTATTCTGTGACGAATTCTTTTTTTAATTCTGTAGGACAGCAGACAGGCTGACAGCTTGCTTAGAATTTAGCAGTTACCGTCGCTTATAGGTGTTTGCAACGCCAGTGGCATCGCGAACACGCTGCTGTCCCATAAGGGTACAGGAACTTGGGTCACTAATGCCGGAACACAACAAGGTTATTATAGCGGCATACTTAAGACCAAAGGTGGTCGCCATCCAGACGGGCTTAAGGCCCTACCACGTAGCTAGGGTGGGTTGTTTTGTCGCCTTTTACAACAGGCCGACCCCGGCCGCAGATTTTAGTATTCTTTCTCCGTCCCTGCACGGATAAAAACACACTGCACGGAATTCGGGGGATTCCCCTTTCTATGAATGATATTTTGTAGCGACTGCTGGCAACATCTATTCTGCCTTGGGGGGATTCCCCATAGTTTATTTTGTGCTTGAAATGTTACTCTCTACAACGTCACAAACACAAACTTTACCTCTTTATAATATTACTATAGATATAGTATGCATTAAATTGAATTACCTACATATAAAGGGCGGCAAAATTGTCTTCCGCCCCGGGCGGCAGTCACCCACGCTACACCGCTGCTACCTACTCTAGAGGAAGGTCCAAACCCTGTTATTATGTTTATAATATTACTGTCATTTTATCTTGAAAGTTCATGTAATGCACACTCAATATTTCCCAGCGTTTTAAGTAAGATATATGCGAGGTATTTCTCGCTGATTATTATTAAACTTTTACACTAGTAATATCATATAATATAAAGAATTTATCAGACATTTATTTCGATGCACTGCATTGAAACAAATGTTGATTTAAAACAACTGCCGTAAAAATATCAGTGTATCGGTAAAAGTCCGCGTAAATTAATTTTATGTTGAATTTAAAGACTGTGAAAGCGTTGAAGACGTTCTTAAAACTTGACTGGACTCTGTATACAGCTGTTAGTTTATTTATTCACACATTAATTTTAATGCATTTCAGCCACGTTTGAAGTTTAACGCCAAATGTTTGCTTTACAAAGTTTTCATGTTTTCTTTAATAGATGTTACTCATTGGGAAATTTTTCAACTTTCTTCATGTTTACTACTATATTCTTTAAGATACTCATTGTTGAGCGAATACGATTTCACCCTTTACAATTTTTAAAGTTTTGAATTTAATTTTTATTTCGTTACCTAATGCAATATAGGTCCCTTGAGTGGCCACTTATGTCAGAAGATAGGTCAAATGGCCATCGCGTTCTCAATTGTCTTCATTATCTGACTTAATAAAAAATTTAAATAAATAATTTTTTTCGAATTATGAAATTGCCATAATTAAATTACTACTTATAATATATTAGCTTAACAAACATTATATTAATACCAACAATATACTATAATTACAGATAGCAAAAATTGCTGTTAGATGTTCTATTGACCTGTGGCTCGGTAGCTACCCCAGGAAGTTGAGTCGTTTGTTCAATCCCTTATCTATAAGTTCAATCCCTTTCTTTGACTTTGGAAGACATTATTTGTTTCATTTGTGAATTTTTTTTGGTATGAGTGCGAGACTGGCTTTCATATAGTGCAGATAATTGTCTTAAAAATTGTCTAAAAGCCAATTTAAGAAAAAAATCCTTTTTCCATCGAGTTATTTAAGGAGTAAAATCTTCTTAAAATTGGCAATACATTTCTTTTCCTTAGAAAATCCTTTCAAAATTTCATTACAAACCTGTTTACCAAAGTACAAAATGGTTACTTATTGAATCCTTAGTAACCTTCGATTAGCCTTTAAAATTAAAGTAATTATAAATTTCCGACGACAACTTCATAATATAAATATCTTGTCTATATGTCTTTGAATGTCAAATAAGAAAGTTTTGTAAAATATTTTATACTAATTGGTAAGTAGACTCGGGAATAAAAGAAAATTCAAAAGGAAGTTTTAGCAAATAATGACATAGTAGGCAAATATGTTATAAGAACACAAATGTTATTTGAATGAAATATGAAGCAAATTGAGTAAGATTGATGGTTATTGCCAACTTTATTGACGTTTGCAAAGAATATATCACTGAATTCAAGGGTTCGCTTCCATGTCTCAGATCTAAAGACTATTGCCAGAAAATTACTTTCTACGACAACAATTACGCATTTTAAATATGTTAGTGATTGGGACGTAGTAGCCAAGTGTATCATACATGTGACAACCAAGGGCTGAGGCTCACAATGGAATAAACCTCTTAGATATATTTCTCGTTTAATGTGCTTATTATTGCCACATATTGATAGTAAAGGTAAACAAAACACTGTGAGGAAACCTGTACAGAAATATGATTACTTTGAATAAGTGGTGGTTATTGGTAATTCGACGAATTCCCGTTAGGTGGTGATAGGGGTGACTATATGCGATTATTTTAACCCCCATATGCATTATGCAAAAGTGAACCATTTTTGAGTTATAATGTTCTTCAGCTTTTTACAACAAAAAAGTATCGATTTAAATCTCATTTTTTATTCTGATTTATAAAAACGATTAAACACTGATTATTTATCAATATTAAAACAACAATTATCGGTCCAAATTTAAAAATGTAAGACGATAAACTATATTATTTCAATATTTTTTTGAGATTTTTTTCCACTAAAATGCCTTAAAAACAAAAAAAAAAGTTATGAAACTTGGCTTGCAGATTATTTTAAAAACATAACCGTTTTCTTAGCTCTCCAACAATGCATAATAACTAGGAAAATATTTCAAAAAAACTGAAAAAAGGATGATCTCAAAGGAAGTAGGCGGAAATTCATATTCGAACTAAACTTAAGGTCGTCCTTCAAAATTTCCATAAAATTAATTAAAAACAGTATTCAATGTTAATAAAACAAAAAATACAAATTTAAATAAATTTGGAACCAGAACAGCTTAGTAGTAATAACAATTAATTATAAGTAACAATTAAGACATTTTTAATTTGGCCTAATTAAAGTTGTTGCTCGAAGTGACTTCCCCTATTGCGTACGCAAAGTCGCATTCATTTTCTGAGTTGAGACTTAACTACCGAAGTAGTCAAATTACTCCGCATCGCATTTGCTGCGTTTATAATTCTTGTTTTGAGTTCTACCGCGGATGACACAGGCGAGACGCCGTAAACTAGAGATTTCATCCCATCCCATTCACACCCCAGACAAAGAAATCAACCGGTGGCAAGTCCGGTATACTTTTGCATAATGCACATGAGGTTAAAATTATCACAACTAGTCACCCCTATCACATCTTAACGGGAATACGTCGAGTTTACAAAAACCCTGTATATATAGAGCACCCTGTATATATAATCATTATCTATTAACTTTCATTCCCACTTTTTTCATCACATACACAATACAAAATAATACTTGACATATTGAAAAACTAATATTGATTGCGAACATTACACATGCCTTCTTATATCTATACAAATAAATAAAATTGGAGTGTCTGTTTGTAATATTAAAACAACCGCTTTTTACTAAGTGCATTCGGACGTATACACGGTACATATACCAAAACAACATTTTGTACAATTTTTGTCTGTCTATCTGTCCGTTTGTTCCGGCTAATCTCTAAAATGGCTGCACCGATTTTGATGGGACTTTCACTGGCAGATAGCTGATATAACAAGGAGTAACTTAGGCTATTGATATTTTAGAACAAAAAATTGATTTTGTTAAAAATGATAAGTTTCGAAAATTTTGTTTTCCAATTTAAGTTGACCTCAGATTTATATCAACAAACATATGAAATAGGGTTCAGCTTAGGCTGGATATTGTAGGTTTAATTTCTAATTTTAGATGACCTCAGATTTATATCATCAATCATACGAAATAGAGTTTAGCTTAATTATATTTTGGGGTTTATAGGGTTTGTAATCCAAAATAAACCATAAGATATATCCAAAAAATGCTGCCCAAAGTCACTATTCCACGCGGAAGGAGTCGCGGGCACATCTAGTTATATATAAAATCAATTTTATTATCAGTCGTTATCGAGGATCGAGGGTAGATAAATCACAAATAAAAAAATGAAAATGCAATGGTGCAGTTAGCTGTGTCGCACATTGTATTATACACACATTGTATTATGCACGATCTTCGAAGTTTTTTCTGTTGGGATTCAACAATGCCGCGTAGGTAGGTTTAGCGTCACCTGTTTAATAAATCTACTTCAAAAGGAATCTAGACATAGCTTTTTTAGTTAATTCTTGATTACATTAATGGCTGAGATAAATGTAGTAATGATTATTTTTTATATGAAATAACAATTTTTTGGGTCCAAATGATTGGAAAATAATATGTCCGACATGGTTAGAAACGAATCCGAATAGACGGTAGCTATAAGGGACTAGTCCCGTATGAAAAATTAATGAATAACAATTTGAATTACATGTGTTTCTAATAAATACGACTCAGTGATTGAAATGAATTAAATTCAAATGTTTGCAACTTATCTATACTATCTATACTACTATTATAAAGAGGAAAGATTTGATTGTTTGTTTATTTGTTTGTTTGTTTGTTTGTTTGTTTGTTTGCTTTGAATAGGCTCCGAAACTACTGACCCGATTTAAAAAATTCTTTCATTGTTGGGAAGCTACACTATCCCCGGGTGACATAGGCTATATTATATTTTCAAAAAAATTAGGGATCCTTACTAAAACTCCAATAATGTAACCCAAAGTGTAAAAAAATTACCTAAAATATTATTTAAATAGCGTGCGTTGCGAAAACTATTGATGATAGAATAAAATAATGTACTACAACTTTGCAGAACACATCATTATTTACAAAAAGTGTCGCGACAGCATATGTCTAACTATTATAGTTATGCCACAATAAGTGTTCTTTTATTTTAAAAATTTAATTGAAATGCCGCCCCTAGAAAAGACTCTTTATTTGGATCTTGGTATTAATCCTTATCAAAATAAATTACTTCATATTCAAAACTGTTTCAATACCTTTATATAACTTTTTGAATTATTCAATTCGGATATTCCATTCGAAAGATATCACGATTCCTAATAAGATTGTGAGTTGACGTCCACTATGTGCAAGCGATAAGATCGCAATTAAAAATAGCCAGAGCTACCACAAAGGGCTGTGTTCAAGGCTCAATAGGCGGCCCAATTCTTTGGAACCTTCTTCTCTCCTATGTGAATGCATGGGGTGTTGGAAATAAACTCAAATTTGCGCCACATAAAACTAAAGCTATGACGATCACGCGGAAGCATAAATATGACACACCACGTCTGAGTATGGGGGGTGTGGGTTTGGCCACGGTGCAACAAATTAAAATCTTGGGTCTCATATTGGATGCCAAAATGACCTTCAACGTCCATGTTACTACCGTTTGTACTAAAGCACTGAATATCTATAAACAACTGGCTAGAGCTGCGAAGCTTAGCTGGGGCTTGAAACCAGAAGTTATTAGAATAATATACGAGGTAGTAGTCGAGCCAGTCATCATGTATGCAGCTAGTGCCTGGGCTCCAGCTACCAACAAATTGGGCGTGCGCAAGCAACTGAGTACAGTACAGCGAGGTTTCGCTCAAAAGATCGGTAGGGCTTATCGTACTGTTTCTCTCAATTCAGCTTTACTGCTGGGAGAATTGCTCCCCTTGGATCTTAAGATCCAGGAGGTGGCAATATTGTACGAAACCAAGAGAGGGGTGCCTCAATCCATGTTAGGAAACAATAAAATAGAAAAAATGACTGCTTATCCACAAACTCCTCATCCTGCTTTGCATATAGAACTGGAATTCAAGTGCTTGGTAGACCAAAACAAGGTGAACGAAAATCGAACACAAGAATGGCGGATTTTCACAGACGGAAGTAAATTTGAAGACAGTGTTGGAGCATCATTGTCTATATGGGATAATGATGCAGAAACCAAATACCAAAAATTTAAGTTACCATCTTTTTGCACCGTCTACCAGGCTGAATTACTGGCTATGTAGAGCTACAGAAGAAATCCTAGAGAGTTCAGCCAATAGTTTTGGTATATATAGTGATTCGCGCTCAGCCCTCCAGACACTAATTAACTGGGAAACTGTTCACCCCCTGGCAGTTGAGGCGAGACGCAATATTCAAGGATGCTTGGCAGAGGGAAAAGACGTGGCTTTATATTGGGTAAAAGCTCACGCAAGCATTGGAGAGAATGAGAGAGCTGATCAACTAGTAAAAGAAGCAGCAGTTTGTCATAACATAAAGCCAAATATACTATAAGTGTCCGGTTTCATTTGTAAAGCGGTCTATTCGTATGAGAACAATCGATCAATGGAACCAGAGATACGTGGAAGAAAAGACTGCAGCCACTACCAAAATCTTTGTCCCGAATGCAGCGTGGGCGTATAAAGTTATAAGACAAATGGAGATCTCAAGCCTACAGACCCAAATTTTTACGGGTCACGGAGGGTTCTCAGAGTACTTGTACCGCTTCAAGTGTAAGGGGTACCCTTCGTGCACTTGTGAACTAGGAGTACCTGAGACTGTGCCTCATCTGGTCTTTAGTTGTCCCATCTATGGCCGAGAACGCCTTTGTATGGAGTGTAAAATAAATATTAAAATAGATAAAGAAAATATTAAAGAGCTCATGAGTAGTAAGCACCGCTCTGATTTCATGGATTTTTGTAATTGTATAGCCAGAAAAGTAGTAAATAAAAACAAATAGCCAAGAAATGTATGTTGTATATATATAATCAAATATATATGAACACAGCATTAAATAATATAAGCAAAATATAATAATAATAATCCATGAACAACAAATAACTCGCAATAGGTATAAATGTTACATTTTATGATATAGCGATGTATTTGATAAATGGGTGTAGATATGTTTTGTTATGTAGTGTAAGTGTGATTATTGGGAACTAGTCTAAAAGTCTTTGACAAAAACAGAGGAAACGTGTTATTTATTAAAAAAAAAAGATCGTAATTAAGTAGATATAAGAAAAATAAGATCGCCAATTGCATAGAATACTTCTATATGGAAAGTAGAATTATAAAATTTTAAATAATATTTATTTTCGTAAGCCTTTTATGATAATGACAATCAATAATTTAAAACAGTATTACTTTCGTTGACTAACGCATGGGGTAAAATAATAATAAGTATAAATGCGATGTTGTAACATTTTTATTGTTGATATTCACGCGATTATTTTGATATTTCCAAGTTCGTGGCTCACTCAGTTATGCGTTGTATGTATTTATTTTTGTTATTAATTATTCACGTGGGAATAAGAATATTGCAACACCATCGTATGACAAAAGGAGATAACTTCTAATAAATAGCTCATAAATAGCTCAAGAAGTTACAATTCGATTTACTCTAAATTTACTAAAATGTATTACAATAAATAAATAGCTCATGATACCTTACTGAGCTTAGATCATCCCCTGTAAGGAACGTACACTACCCACCAAAGCGGTATGACGGTTGACACATACCGATGCTCCCGATATGCAGGTTTCTTCAGGGTGTTTTCTTTCATCGACAGTACGTGGCAATAAATCAGAAAACCTTTGTCTATCGTAGGATAGAACTCTTGATTTCTAGGTGGGTCTTCGTATATAAGGTCATCACTTAGTACACCGTACCTTATAAAACATAGAAAACATTGGAAACTACTTTTTATCCGTCATTCAGAAAGCCTTATTTTTTATTCTGACGACATTATTAGCCATGTGACGCAGAAGACGAAGCTGCTTCTTGACCATTTGGTTGGGTTCTTTTGCTTGTTAACTGATTAATGTAACTAAATCTACCTTTATGCCCCACTTCTTAGATGCATGTATATATATTTGTGAATTTACATACGAATAAGTGATTTGATTGGTCTAATAGTCTGCATAGTTTTGTTATATATAATAACTGACAAAATGCTACATATACTATATACTGTTATAGAAGTATATATATTTCAGCCATCGTCTCATATAAACACATGAAGGCCGTGGTAATTTATTATTTTATAACATAAGATTGAATCTCTTTGTGAATTTTCTAAGAAATAACATATTGTTTATTTTCGCTGACCGATTTATCAACAAATTCCACGGGATCAAAGTACTCTTGATTCTAGCAACGATCTTATTTTCAAAGCTCGATGTTTTTGATGGTTTGTATTGGTTATAAGTTATTTATATTTTATCATGTTTTTCTAGTTGACCAGAGCGCGAGTAATTCGTTGCATTGGTCTTTAGCTTTTGGTATTTATTATTTTGTTAGGAGAAAAAATGTTATGAAAGACATTTTATGTTATTATTTAAATCCTAAATCAAATCTTAATACGTGATGTTGAAAGATCAAAATCTGTTGATTAAAACAAAAATTGCGACAGATAGATTGAAAATATACTGATTATTGGTATTGATATATTGATATTGATATATGAGTATTGGTCTCAACATCAGAACTATTGAAGATTACATAAAATACCGAAAAATAAATACTGACAAACAAAAACTGGATCCTTCATCATCATCATCATCTAAGCGCAGTATCCCGGTTGCAACCTAAACCTCCGTTTCGGTGCCCGAGGTCCGCTTTCCGACTTTTTCTACTCCACTTCGCACGGTCTTCAGCATCCCTGGTAGTGAGCTCATTGGCACGCATATCACCCTTTACAACGTCAAGTCAGCACTTTTTGGGTCTACCCCTCCTGTCGGGGCCCGGCGGAGGCGGACTGAACTAAAAACTGGGTCCTTCACTCGGAAGTACTAATAAATAAAAACAGCATATAATGACATACATACAGGGTGACTTTGACAAAACCGTCCAAATTCACACAGAAGAATCTTTAGTAAAAGTTATGAGAAACATGTATTTTAGTTTAGTATCACATAGTACAAAAATGTTGAGTAATCAGCATCACAAGGTCATCCAAAGAACTCGCAATTTACATAATACGGCGCGCATGTGTCAATGACCTCTCCATAGGTACCGCAAAAAACTGGCAATGACCTAGTACGAGACCGAGGATGACGGTCATTGCATCTGTGCGAGGAAATACGGACTACTCACTTACGCGGGAGTGACAGAGACAGGTAATAACAGGTTAATATACGAAGTTTGCACCATATGACTATTTTGTACGATTGAATTAGTGATCATATTTTCCTTTGAATGAAATATTTTATGGTAAAAATTTGACATATAATTTTTTTTGCAAAGATGGGTTCCATAAATGATGTTTAGTGCGTAAAAAAATTTGGACGGTTTTGTCAAAGTTACCCTGTATAGCTGGATTTTTGTTTTCGTGTGTAACCAAGACGAATGCCAAACATTCAGTTTTTCTTTACTATTTGGTTTCGTGTCCATTGGCACAATAAAAGTAAAATATGCACATTATGTAAGAAAAACTTGCTCAGTGCAGGAGCGGAGTAACAATAGAGACCCTTGCGGCCGAGGGCAATCTGTCGTAGGGCTCATAGTGGGGGTGGTAGGACGGCAGCGTGCTAGCGGTGCCCCTGGTGTCGCAAACATCTGTAAGCAACTGTTAAATAGGCTGTCAGGCTGTTTGCTGTTCCACATAAATGAAAATATACCTATATATACATAATAACGTGGTTATATAATCCGTGACTTCTGCTTGAGCTTCGAAACAATAAATAATAAAGATTATATGAATGCCAATCTATTGCAAACTTTGAACTTTGGTCATTATTTGTATTAAAAGTTCAATATCAATGAAGTTTCGACATCAATATTGACCGATTCCTAGAGACATTTGAATAAATCCAATAAAACTTTTATGATTAAAAGTTAGTATTTATTGGAAATGAATATTTTATTAGAAATTTGTAATTTCCTTCATAGTATATTGAATACAGTGCTTTTCAAAGTGATTGGGACCCATAGTTTGACGATTTGTTGTTAGTTTAAGTGTTATTTGATAGAACAGTAAGATAACTTTTTATTAATGTAATGTCGATAATGATTTTTTTTTTGTCTTAAAAATAATATGAACCAATTATCGAAAAATAATTAAGAAGCCTATAAAAGTGAAAACGATTACAATAAAAAGGCAATATAATCATGTACTAACTCTCTTGCGTAATTCTCTCCCCATGCGAGTATAGCAGTGACTAATTGATATATCTTTCACGTTTTCTTAGTTGACTCGGGCTGACATAACCTGAACGAGTATTACCGCTAATACTTAATACGCATAAAATATAATGCATAACGTGCCTAACTCATACTTTAAAAAATTCTAAAGAATATTTTTGAAATAATGCTTATAAAAACTTAAATATATGACTAGTTTTCCTAATCTAAAGGCTTGGTTGTAAATGGTTCAGGTCAAAGGCAGGGGTGAATTCAACATTACATTTACTAGATAATGCTCGGAGCTATATTCGAGTTTTATAAGGGTACTTTAAGTAATAAAGAGAACCTAGATAAAAATACTCGGCTGCGATATTATTAGTTTTATGTTTTTTTATGTTTATTAGTTTTTTTATACACTGATAAAAAGACAGTGTGGTTGATGAATATGATAGTCAGTGGTTAGGTATTTGACTGCCAAGGCGTGGGTTTGAATCATGGTTTCTACTGTCGTATACAGTTTTAACATAGGTTGATGATTTTCTCTGTGATAACAAAATTTCTACTACTGTGATGAATTGATAAAATATTATTTAAAATCTTTTTAAAAGTTGTTTTCTGTTCTAATATGCATAAATATCGTAATTGTCAGTCCATGTAAGATACAAAGTGCTCACTTAAGATAGTTTATTAAGTATTTGGAGTAGGTTTGTTTAATATGGTTCTTTCAGTCCTGAATATGATCCATGAATTAGAGCCTTGTATTTAGTTTAGCTGGTCTTAGCTGACAATTGAAGTTGACTTGGATCCAGTTGGTCTTGGTGGGGATCGGCCCGGGCCACGAAATCGGCAGGCCACATATCCGCAGGCGATAGGAGAACAGCGGGGTTTTTTAGTGGGTAGTCGGATGGCTGAACATCTTTTCCGGAGTCCCTTATATCCCTCGGTCCCCCCGGGCCGGGGGAACCCGTCAAGAGAGGTTTTTCCCCGAGACCGAAAAAAAATGGTGGGGATCCTTATAATCTTAAGTGCATATTATAATCGCGAGGAAACCTGTATTCTTCTCATTAAGTGGGTGACATGTGTGTGAACCCATCAACCCACTTTAGATAATCGTGGTGGGTACACTGTTCGTTTTTCAAGGGAAGCTAAAGTCCATTAGGGCAATGATTTCAATAGTTCTTCTAAGAGGATGAATAGTGAATTAAACTAATGAATCACGTTTATCTCGCTTGGGGGGTGAAATGTAAAGTTGGGGATCTGTTTTGAATTGTCTTTTATAGCTTGCGGTGGGCACGCTTTATTAATTACTGTGGTCAAACATCGACGAAGTTTTGGTTTCGAATTACCCAAAATTTATCGAAAGGGCGTAGTTTTCAACTTTAACGATTTCATTAATTACAATTTAAATTAATTTCGCATTCACTCGTCATATACTTAATTGTCATTAGTATGAAGAACGTCGAATATACTTGCTATTTATCTTCTAGACTGCGTTCGAAATCTAGACTGTTACTTATCACTATATAAATTTACTAGAATCTGACAAAGTCCAAGAAACGGAGATTAATTTTATTTTATTGCTGTAGGAAAGCAGACAGGCTGGCGGCCCGTTTAGAATTTAGCAGTTACCAACGCCTATGGGTGTTTGCAACGCCAGTGACATCGCGAACACGCTGCTGTCCCATAAGGATACAGGAACTTGGGTCACTAATGCAGGAACACAACACAAGGTTATTATGTTGACATACTTAAGACCAAAGGTGGTCGCCATCCAAACCGGCTTGAGGCCCTACCACGTTGCTAGGGTAGGTTGTTTGGTCGCCTTTCTCTGCCCCTGCACAGATTTCCATCTGTGCAGGGGCGGAGAAAGAATACTAACCTCTGTGGCCGGGGTCGGCCTGTCGTAAAAGGCGACAAAACAACCCACCCTAGCTACGTGGTAGGGCTTCAAGCCCGTCTGGATGGCGACCACCTTTGGTCTTAAGTATGCCGCCATAATAACCTTGTGTTGTGTTCCGGCATTAGTGACCCAAGTTCCTGTACCCTTATGGGGCAGCAGCGTGTTCGCGATGCCACTGGCGTTGCATACACCTATAGGCGACGGTAACTGCTAAATCCTAAGCGGGCCGTCAGCCTGTCTGCTGTTCTACAGCAATAAAAAAAAAAAAAGATAGATAAGCATAAGTGATAGATGGGGGGCGTGTTAGCGGTGCCCCTGGCATCACAAACTTTCATAGGCGATGGTAACTGCTCATTATTAAGTTGTCCGTCAGCTTGTCTATTATATCATCTCTAAGTTTAACCCCAAAATTTTAATTTAGCTATCACAATAACACCTTTCAGTCGTAAATCTCAATTGTACAAAAGAGATTTACTAAAATTACGGCCGTAAGGAAAATAGAACTAAATTTACTCCTAATATAAGTTTCAACGTTATACGGTAGCTATTCATTTTACTTCCATTGGATTTGTAGTGTAACATTTATGTATGTTAATTATATCTAATATTTTATAAAAAGGTTTTATCTAATGCCTTTCGTTATTATGACAAAAAATATTACTCGTCCGATTTGACGTACATTATCATCTACAAGTCAAAAATTATTTTATTGATTTAATTATTTAAATATGTATATTTCTATATTTATTATCAGAATAAAATGTACGAAGTACTCAAGTGTTTAATTGAGTTTATAAAGTTAAGGAAATATAAAGGAATGTGAGCAAAATAGTAACTTAATTACATTTCTGATTTGTTGACATGCAAATGACCAACGCATACTTGCATGATTATATTTCACTAACAGGCCTGCTGTGGTTCTGAGCGGTCATGTACGCCGTGGTCCACAGAGGCTCTGAAAGTTATGTAGTCTGTTACCATAGTTTACTGATGAAGCTCACAGGGAATTGCTGCTGTGGCGCTGAGCGGTCTCGTACGCCGTGGTCCACAGGGGTCCTAAAGGATCAGGGTAGGTCGATGCTGGGGCCTGGGCCTTATGTTTCTGACCGTGGTCCCCAGTGGCTCTGAAAATGACAAGTTAGGCGAGGAAAAAAGGATACGTGTCGCACAGAATTTAACATCCACAATAAATGATGCATACGCACACTCTTAATGTTACACTAAACCCTTAAGAGTCCAATAACTGTGTGGTTTGTGATGTAGACGTTAATGGTGGATCCAGTGTATCGACTACTTGGGCTGTGGTCTGTTGTTCGGTGTCATCGTTGGCGCCCGTCGACACGGTTTCCTGTTCCCCAGGCTGTGGAGCCCGACGTAGCTGATCGTGCGCCACCTTGCGTGGGCGCCTTCTTAAAAGTGCTGGTGGAACGGTGTGCTTACGGGGTGTCA
The DNA here is from genome assembly GCA_963693495.1 of Malacosoma neustria. Lineage (NCBI taxonomy): Eukaryota > Metazoa > Arthropoda > Insecta > Lepidoptera > Lasiocampidae > Malacosoma > Malacosoma neustria. The sequence continues at coordinate 18,513,354 of OY856381.1, forward strand.
GGAGAGTAAGTGGCGCGCATCCTGTCACTCCGTTTGCTCGGCTTACTCCTGACTCATGTACGCGACTGGATGCTGGCGACCTCCGATGATCTGGTGTGAAGCTCAATTGGTGCGCTTTCCTGAAACAATGCAAGGGTAGGCGCAGTAGACAAATGCAGTACGATTTTATTTCTGGCATAATCGTGCCTTTCGTTCCACTCCCGTTATCGAAAATAGCGAAAAATTTTAAAACCCCCAATCAACACCGGTATGGAGTTTAACTTAGGTGTACCTATACAATTACATTCGAGACAATCGTTCGTTCACGTTTATATGTGTGACTTGTTCGTGAACAGAACGTACAGGTCGGTTTATTATCCTTTTGAGGAACCGTTTTACCATCACGATGTCGCAGCTGAGGGTTATCAGCTTTATCACAGTAACGGCAATCTCGAGTATCATGACCGGGCTTTTTACACTGTTGACAATATAAAGGCGGCTTATCCGAAATCGTTGTCGTTTGACAGGGCCCTGCTGCATATTTGATGAACTAGGATAAGGTCGCTTAATGCGCTTTATTGAGGAAGCTACAGAAATCAACTCTGGAACTGAAGTAGCCCTGGCGTTCAACAACTCTATTCTCAATCGCTCGTCTCCAATGCAACCAATCACAGCCTCAACCACATCATCATCCGATAATTTATCCCTAGTGACACGTCTCTATAACATCCAAATTATCGTAACTATGTTCCCGAAAACGGACTATATCACGAGAATACCTATTTTCAGGTTCAAAAGTTGTTATCATAACATCACGCAATTCCTGCCACGTGGAGGTTGAAACAAGCCAGTTGTCAACCCACAACCTTGCACGACCTTTTGAGCAAACTACCGACTTTCATTCTGACATCATAATCACTTAGGTTGTAGGTTTCCATGGCCGTGGTCACATGCTTACATCACTCTCGCACTCCTATATTTGCGTCCGGATCGTATGAAGGTATAAACACGTCATTGAATTTAACTTTTATCTCCGGTATTGTTGCCATACAATCGGACATGTGCTTCACCATTTGCAACATTTGTGCGAAAAATTCCACTGGGACCCCGCTAATAGAAGCACCACTATGTTTATTGTTAGAAACAGAAGGACGAGCAGATGTGGGTGACATCCCACTTCTGAAAACGAGGGGTTCGGTCCAGAGGAATCTTTAAAAGCAGTGACGTCAGCATTGCTAACGTCACTGGCTTCTTCACTATTCGGCGCACTCATTGCAAACAATAAAACAACCAGAAACACACTAAACGATTTATTTTACAAGACACCAGAGGGTTATCAAAGTAATAGTTTTATAGTCACAATTATAATAAAACAATAGATAGATACTCACAAGATAGGATACACCAGTTCACCAGGTCTTAACCGCCCAGCGCTCGAACCAAAAGTGATTTATTAATTTTACATCTAGTCTTTCGTAGTTTCGTGCACCACCGAAATTAAAACCAAAAGATGGCGTCGAGCGGAAAAACGTCAACGCACCATTTAAATTGCAACTTCTTTAAACGATTAATTTTAATTACAAAAATATTTCGTAAATTAATTAAACATTTCGAAAGTAATTATTAACAATTGAATTAATATTTAAATCTTAATCTCTGATTTAACATTGTCTATCGTAGTTTCGCGCGCCAGTGAAATTAAAACCAAAAGATGGCGTCGGGCGGAAAAACGTCAACGCACCATTTAAATCGCAACTTCTTTAAATTATTAATGTTAATTACAAAAATAATTCGTAAATTAATTAAACATTTCGAAAGCAATTATGAACAATTGAATTTATTTTTAAAATCTTAATCTCAGTTGAAACATCCGGTCTACAAATGGCGGCGAATGTTTCAACTGCTAAACAACTCATAATAATTTCATCAATTAATTTTAGGTTTTATTCTAACGCAAAATACAGTCAATACATTCCAAAAATCATAACACTAATTAATAACTAACAACAACCAATTTATTTAACACAATGATTGATTTCATAATCAGAACAATTACATTTGTTAATTACCATGGATTTGCGTCGACACATATATATATATATATATATATATATATATATATATATATATATATATATATATATATATATATATATATATATATATATATATATATATGAGTGTGTGTGTGTTATCTAAGTATAAAGTTCTAATTCTACTGTAAGTATACTTATCATTTGGCATAGCCACCTTGAAGAATTAATTCCATTCTGACTTCTTCCGTCTATGAAATTAGAATAGTTAGGGTGTAGCGCGCATCGGTTCACACCGCTCGCCATAATATTTGATCGGGAAAATACCGTTAGGCGCGGATGCCACCCTTTACTGTCTGGTGGAGCTCATTCGAAATCCGTCGCCACGGCAGGCGTTAATTCTTGACAATACAGTGCATATTTTAGTAATTCCTTTGTTGAATTTCTGTCTAAAACAACCATAAGGGCTATGTTTCAAAAGAGACAACCATCTATCCTTTTAAAATCGAATGGGAAACCCTATATAATAACTTCATCCATTATTTTATCCGTGCAGGGGCGGAGAAAGATTACTAACCTCTGCAGCCGGGGTCGGCCTGTCGTAAATGGCGACAAAATAACCCACCCTAGCTACATACGTGGTAGGGCCTCAAGCCCGTCTGGATGGCGATCACCTTTGGTCTTATGTATGCCGCCATAATAACCTTGTGTTGTGTTCTGGCATTAGTGACCCAAGTTACTGTACCCTTATGCGACAGCAGCGTGTCCACGATGCCACTAGCGTTGCAAACACCCATAGGCGATGGTAACTGCTAAATTCTAAATAGGCCGTGAGCCTGTCAGCTGTCCGACAGCAACAAAAAAAAAATGAATTGAATCGGACATCAGTCAATAGGTGATCTCTAATATGGCTTTACACATGCCAGTACTAAGAATGGTAAATTCTCTTATAGCCTATTTCTTGGTGAACTAATTAATGAAATGTTATAATGTGGTATCATCTGTGAGAGTACTCAAAAACAAATGACGGTTTCGTCTATTAATGTTATGTTTTAATGTTTAGCTTCATTTAAAATATATTAATGTTTAAAAGTGTTTTATGTGAGATACGGCTGTATTTATGAGCAATTTTTCGGTTGAACGATGAGAAATATACAGCGTGGCTGCAGACAGATGATAAGTTTTAGATTGTTCTTTAAAAAAACCGTTCAATGATGACTTCAGCTATATCTATAAAAATCCTAAGCACCTTTGGTGGAGAAAAGGAGTTACTGAGAGACATCACATGAAGGCGCATTGTTATTTTATGCTCTGACCTACCCAACCGCGTACACCGGGCTCTGAAGCGCAAAATTCGATATTTAAATATTTCTGTTTGGCTACAGAATTATTTATAAAAGATTTCCTTAGTTGCTTTCAAAATCAATATTGACATATAAACAAACAATTTGTAAATACCGTCATGAGAGCATAATAAGTATGACTTTAAATTTGGAGATTAAAAACATAAAATAAAATAATAAAATAAAATAGTTTTCTACGATTAACACTAGACTTTTTTTAGATTAACTTCAATAACCTTAAACACTTAGGATTGCAAAATTTGTTAAAAGTAAACAAAAAGGATTTAATTATATAACTCTCTTATAATCTTGTTTACTTTTCCAAGTTTTAAAAGGTACAAATTACCTTCGGTCTTTAAGAAAAATAACTTTTAATTAACATTAGGGTTAATCTAACATTAGAGGGATAATCATATTTTTTTTCTATGGCACAATAAATGAAGGCCTAATCTTTGGATTTCATTTGTGTTCCCGTAAAATTAATTTTTATACTTTAGGATTTAGAATGTAATATGTAGAAGAAATACAACAAGAATCTATTATATAAATTCTAAACGTACATTTTTGAGGTACATGTAAAGAGTTTGAAAAGGGTTTTGCCTTTATTGATGAATATAAAAGATGCAAGTTAAACTTTTAAAAAACAAGAATAATATTAAATGTAAATACTATGAACCAAGTCTGATACCAGATCCCTACCGATGATTCTCATGAGACTAACAACATTGCTACCCTAAGTGCTAATGTTTATTACTGAATAATAGAATGTCCAATGAAGGGGAAATATGAGATAGTAATGACAGTATACCTAGCTACTGGCTAAGTCAAAGTGCACCTTGTGAATGTTTGGTCCCGTGGGCTAATATTTTATCACAAACGGTGCATACGTGTCCAATAACTATGAAGTTATGTCACTTATAATCTATCGCCTGTTGTCTGATATAAAATTCTGTAAAGTACGCAACGGCAATGAAGCTTAAATATAAGATATTATTATAATAAAAGGTTATCTGAAAGAGATTTTTTAAGCGATAAGACCGCTTATAGTTTATTTAGTTTTGTCTTCCTTAGATAATAAGGAATTTACGTAGTTCAGCAATAAAAAGTAATCTATCAATATTATGCATACTACAGTCGACTCTCAGTAATTCAAACCTGCGATAATTCGAACCTCTCTATATTTCAAAGTTATCATGAGTTCCCCAGAAAATCTCTTTATATTTCGAACTAAATCAATATATTTTTATGCACTTGGTAATTCGAACGAAAATATCATCACTACGTAACAAAATAACGCGTTACTTCGAACTCATCGACGTCAAACACTCGATAATTCGTAAAGGATCAGATCCTCTTATAAACAAGCCCGTGTAATCTATCGAGTTGAGTATGTGTGCCCCTTGCCTATCATCGTAGACGAGCTTTTGTTTTTGTAATGATTAGTTTGACACACACTTCCACACGAATTAGTTTGTTTAATTAAGTTTTAGTTACTTTTACTCTTTCGTTGGTTCTATACAGATTAAATAAAAGTTTGTGTTAGTTATGAGTCCTAAAAATAGAAGTTAATGAATAATACATAATTGATTTTATCAACACTCAATAATTCAAAGTTTTATTTCTTTTCTCTCAAAAATTTCGAACCATTTGATATTTCAAACACTCGTAATATTTTAAGAGTCCCTCGAGCTTCGAATTAACGAGATTCGACTGTATTTATATTTATTTGTTTATAAGTAATTAACCACAGTTTTAAGTCTCTCCGTGCAAGAGCTGAGAACTGCGGCGGGGTCGGCCTGTCATAAATAGCGACAAAACAACTCTATGTAGCCTCAAACCCGACTGGGTGGGAACCACCCCTGGTATATAAGTATGCTACCATAATATACCTTGTATTGTGTTCCGGCATTAGTGACCCAGGTTCTAATACTCCAACGTGGACAGTAGCGTGTTTGGTGCCCCTAGCGGTGCAAACATCCATAGGTGATGGTAACTGCTTAATATTTAGTTTTTTTATTGCTGTAGGACAGAAGACAGGCTGAAGGCGCGCTTAGATAATTCTAATAATTTGCTTAACAGCAATTACCGTTGCCTACTGTTTGCAACGCCAGTGGCATCGCGAACACGCTGCGGTCGCATAAGAGTACAGGAACTTGGGTGACTAATTCCGGAACACAACACAAGGTTATTATGGCGGCATACTTAAGACCAAAGGTGGTTGCCATCCAGACTGGCTTGGGGTCCTACCACGTAGCTAGGTGGGTTGTTTTGTCGCCTTTTACAACTGGCTGACCCCGGCCGCAGAGGTTAGTATTCTTTCTCCGCCTCTACACGGATAAGTGTTCCTCAGCATTAAAAAAAGTTATATAAGCGAATTTATGGGTATTTAGATAAATAGAGGCTTTGGCACATCTTATAAAAAATAATTGGATGACACATAATGTGTTTACGGCACATTAAGTATGATAAATATCGATTGTTAACTAGCTTATTTCCAGATTTGATATCTTTATAGAAGCGTTATCAGTATTATAATATGTACAGTTATGAATATCGAACTCAAATTGGCAACATTGACTAATATTTAAACAACTAAAGACAATTTCACTTCCGGAGTGTAACACTTCCGGAGTATAAACGACCAATGAAGAATCTAATATTTGGACAACCAATGAGAATCACTTCCGGAATATAAGCGACCAATGAGAGTCGCTTCCGGAGTGTGGAGCGGAAACGAGTGAGGGACAGGCCGACCGCTTCTATATAAAGCGCCGCAAGTAGGTGCCAGACTTCAATAAAATAAGTTCTATGCCCGCGCGAGTATTTCACCTGATCTTTCCCCACAAATCCACACATCCGTCGCACCTTTTGCTTGCGTCGCTCTAATAAGGGAGCATTTTAAATGTCCAGTTGCCCACGCTTTTAATGCAATTATGACCTTTTATAATTTCCTATTGACATATTACAAGCCGTTCACTGACCTTTAGGGAATAGAATACGTTATAATTAGATAATACTATAACGCAATCTATATTACAGTTTTAATATGAAACAAATGTGATTTAAAATGTGAGGAAGGAGACTAGACCTACGATATATAGCTATATATAAAATATTATTATATAATAATATTATAATTCCGTATAATACCTATATAATAATTCTAGCTAATATTTAATCTTATGTTGTTAAGGAATAGCATACAGGAAGAAAACTCATTAGATAAATTTTTAGCTAATGCTACATAAAATACTCTTTGAATAATACAGCAAAAAATATGTCTTACGCGTACTTTGGAAAAATTCTTCGTAAATCTTAATTATACGCTTTTAAACTCAGAACATGTGGGGCATATTATATTGAAATTTAGAGTATATACTTTCCTCTAGGCATCAAAACTCACATTTTATCACCCTGTTCACATGTTAGAAGTACAAATAAAATACTGAGATGACTATTGCTTTGTTAAAATAAAAGAGAACCGTTTTTTAGTTATTCGTTTCAACGAACTCAAACTTCACCATACCTTTTTGACACAAAAGACGCGCAGAAATTTCGACTATAGACTCTACTCTAAAAATATACTATACTCTAAGTATAAATGTTAATAACCTAGTACTGACTTTAGTTCATAGTGTTATATACTCTAAGTAAATTTTTATCTTCTAATGATATTTATATATAATTGTCGTAGTGGCGTCTCAATGTATATACTACCATATAAATATTAAGTAAGTCATAGTATTCATTCGTTCACGTATATATGTATGTAATTTTTGGAAATTTCTAAATATTGTAAACATTCTTTATATTAGTTGTGCAAAGTTTATTTGTAGATTTGAATTTTTAATAAGTTGATATTTACCATCATCACCTGGCTTTTCATACTTAGACCTTGGCAAATCAGTGCCAAAAGCATTGTCGCCATTAAAAAACAATACTCTAAGTAAATAGGCACGTGGGAGCTTATTGGTATTAAACTCGGACACTAAAGGTGACCGCGTACTGGAAGACGCAATTTTGGTAGGCCCCCCACAAGATGGACCGATGATCTGGTCAAGATCGCCGGAATAGGTTGGATGAGGGCAGCGCAGGACCGATCGTCGTGGAGATCTTTGGGGGAGGCCTTTGTCCAGCAGTGGGCGTCTTCCGGTTGAAATGATGATAATGATGACTAAAGGTCACGTGTTTAAATTCCACGATATATACAACGCTTCGACAGTTTTTCTTACTTAATGTGCATATAACGTAATTGCCACGTACAGATGTTGAAGGAAAACGTTGTAAAGAAATTTGTATAACAAGATCACCGGTACGTGTAACCTAGCTATACGTCTTGTTCAAGTATCGTATACTGCTCGTTCCCTTAAGAGAAGGCCTGAACCCGACAGTGGGACGCTATGGGTTGTTATTATCATATAATACCAACCCTGAGCTTTGGTTGCAACCGAATGAAACATTCAGATATGAATATTTTTCACAATTCTTCCCCCTCCCACAAAAAAACAATTTCCTCCACCTTTATTGTGTCTCTGTAGAGCATGTTTTTGCGAAGAGCCACTAAGACCTTTTCAGTATGAAATGACCTTCAGTATGAAATGACCTTCAGGGTCACAAGGTTATTATGGCGGCATACGTATATGCCAGGAGTGGTCACCATCCAGATGGGCTTGGAGCCCTACTATGTAGCTGGGGTTATTTTGTCGCCTTTTACGACAAGCTTACCCCGGCCGCAAAGGTTAGTATTCTTACTCCGCTCCTGCATGGTGGAAAATTGCGTTTTAGGATCAGCTTTAAAGGTAATTTGTTGTATATACTCATATTACAAGCATTTCCCAAGTTGGGTAGATATATTTCACGCACGTTGTTAAGGAATAATGACCAATGGAGGCACAGAGTCTTTATTATTCATCTTCTTTTACGATTAGTATAATTGTCGGGTTCACTGCTAACGAGTTCATTGGTGCATCATAAAATATACGACACCAATATTGTAATGAACGCTAGCACTTCTTGGGTCGCCTACTATGTAGATTAAAAATGTAACCCTAGCAGAGAAGGCGGCTGTCCTGCAGTTTGCAGTGTCACGAATATGAAATCTGCTGCGGATGTGAGAGTTCCTAATTTTGTCTTTCCGCGTAACTCGACATCTATGCATATTCATCTCCGTGACACGCAGTTTCTGTTTCTAATGATTTCACATCCACCACACAGCTGTATCTTATACTCTCTTTCACTGGACTGGAATTTTGGTCAGAAATGACACCAGTCACATCATTTAGCCCAAACTGCAGAAATATGTTCTATATATCGAAATCCACTCCATTTGGTCAAATGTTCTATTTAATCCAAATCCAAGGAATCCTTAAAATATGAAGAGTAATTGTTTTTTGTACACGATAAAAATCATTTCGTAATTTTCTTCATGCTGAATTAAATAAATGTTATTTACGAGAACCTTGTTTTCTTTGCGTGGTTTAAGTACACATGTGTTTATAAATATTGGTAATGATTACTTGTTTATTGTTATATATAATTTCAATAGAGTTTCTCTGAATAATTTTGCAAAAAAAACCGTATTGTATCCAGATCTAAAATTTTTAAAAGTCGTTATACAATGATTTAGATTTGTACATATTTTATAACTTTTTTAATTATTTAATCTCTTAAATGTTTATTAGATTATTTTTTATAATTAGTTTATCTTCTAAACATATCTTCTTGATTGCATCAGGAGCTTTAATTTCAGGAAAAAAAAACATCTGCTGCGACCCTAAAGTCTAGTCAGGTAAGAAAGGACTCATCGGATAGTTTAGAGTACTATTTTTCGAAAACAAAGAATATATGCATTCATTTATACTATAATTATTTCCATTTTACCGCTTTTCACCCGATGACTATGTAACATCACGGTAAACAAACGCAGTAATATATTCTTGTTGAATCATTGACGAGTTGTTGACGAAATAAACAAAAAATATTACAATTTGTACATTTGTAAAGAGTTTCGGGAATTTTGTATGTAATTTGAGGTTATATCTCGCGAATATCACGACCGGTTAATTAAGCGCGAAAAATAGAGGTTATTTTTTTAATATATTTATATGAAATAACCTTTTTAGAATATTATTGTAACACATTTAACACAATCATCTGTTTACCTTATCTTTCCAAAAGCTGTCAAGTAGCACGTTATAAATGTGTTTATTCTTGGCCCCACATACTCACCGCACCCTTTCCATTCATTGCTGTCAAACAAAGCCTTTTCGACACTCCGTTTCTCCCCCAAACATTTGTCTTAGTGGTACTTAATTCTCATTTCAAGTAATATATTACGCAATTTAATTTGTATTTCTTGTCCAATGTAAATATCATAACATAATTGGGCGAGAATACTGCCTCTCTCTCTAAAGTGAAGCCTGAGCCCAGTGGGACGCTATGGGTCTTATATCATATAAACCTTTATACGCCTATGTTGTGCCTTTGAAGGCAACATTTTCTTTTGTTGAACAATATTAATCAATTAAATAATTTTTTAGTTTATCGATTTCTATATGTCTATGTAAGCACTAATTTTTATTTATTTCTACTAAAAACTATTTTTTTTTTCTATAATAAAAATAGCCTAAGTTACTCCTTGTTACATCAGCTATCTGCCAGTGAAAGTCCCGTCAAAATCGGTGCAGCCATTTTGGAGATTAGCCGGAACAAACAGACAGACACACAAAAATTGTAAAAAATGTTGTTTTGGTATATGTACTGTGTATACGTATACACGGTACGGACGTCCGAATGCATTTAATAAAAAGCGGTTATTTTAATATTACAAACAGACACTCCAATTTTATTTATTTGTATAGATAACATTTTATCTCATTGTTTGTTAAATATCTTAACGCTAAAATTATAAATGCAAGCGTGAATAACATTATTTTAATTTTTAACTTTACGGAGTTAATCATTTAATTTCTTTTGCTTTGCTTAAATTAAAATACATCAAAAAGGACCACAATGCAGAAATACGCTTAGAAGATTGTACATACTTGTCAAACCCAGGCTCCGAAGTCTAATCTCCGTATGTAACCAAGATGTAATAAATACATTTTTTTATTGCTGTAGGACAGCAGACAGGCTGACGGCCCGCTTAGAATATAGCAGTTACCGTCGCCTGCGGGTGTTTGCAACGCCAGTGGCATCGCGAACACGCTGCTGTCGCATAAGGGTACAGGAACTTGTGTCACTAATGCCGAAATGCAACACAAGGTTATTATGGCGGCATACTTAAGACCAAAGGTGGTCGTCATCCAGACGGGCTTGGGGCCCTACCATGTAGCTAGGGTGGGTTGTTTTGATAAATATACAATGACAATTCACTCAGCGCCATTTAATCTAATAATTTAAGTAGCAGAGCGCTTGTGTTATTTCTACTAGACAACTGTTACGTTAATTCAATACTTTTTTTTCTAAAAAATATAGTAAATATTACCAAGTAAGCATTTCGACGTGTAAAAACTGTTGCGAAACGGAAATCGTAACGAAAAAGAAGAAAACCTACTAAATTTACAATAATTTCAAATATGTCCTGTCTATCATTATAACTAATATTAAAATCTGGGCGTTAATAGCTGCCACTTTTACGCCTATTTCATTGCCTTTAACAAAACTCTACAAAATGAATTTTGGCTATTCCCCAAACCCTTAAAACTTCATTTTTCTGAAAATTTTTCTCCCTGGGTTGTTATTGAAGGCAGTCGTATTAATTATTCAATACGCCTGATAGTGTTGCCATGGTAGGAAAATTGGTGTAATTTAGGAAATTAATTGTAATGGTTACTAATTATTTATATTTTTTTTAATTTTCCTGGTTGTCGGTCAGATGGTAGTCGAAGTTCCTTCCCTGAACTTTAGATGCGATTATAATTATGGTTTTGCTGATGCAAATGGCGGAACATCACAATAGCGCCACTGCCTAAAAGAAAGTATGAGTTTTTCATTTTTACAGTTATACAAAAGTTACGACATTTTGAAAAGAGAGTGTCTTTGCATATTCTACTGACTGTACAACAGGGAATGTTGAGAACGGTACCTTTATTATCTTTCCACCAACGCACTGCCCGCTATCGGCTTCGCGTTCTTCTACATTTCCTGGAGTCTTTTCTTTCTTGTATGAAATCGTTCTCAAGCACGTTCATTCTGCGGATTTAGAATGAGTTTTTGACTAGTTTTTTCCTAGTATAATTTCTTCAGGGCTGTCAGTGCACTGGCAGTGCCCCTGGTATCATCAAATATCATTGGTAAGCCATTTGCCTGTCTAAGGAACTACAGATATGAAACATAATATAATGTTTTACAATATTATTATGATTGATTTTACCAACCACTTTTTATTGTCAAAAGGCTTTTTAGCGACACGAGGCCATTTTTTTCAAATCAGATCAATCACTCTAGTTATATGTTCACCCTTTTAATATTATCATAAGACAATTCTGTTAATGTTATAGCATAATGAATAAATATACAAAGAGTTCTGTTTCCAACAAATAACCTATCTTTAGTAGAGAGAAGGTTTTAAAAATAAAACAAATGACATTAAAGGTTTGTGTTAGAATAACATGACTTTGCCAATAATTGGCTGCGCTGAAGTACACTGTAGTTGGCGTACGCGAAACTCGTTAAAGTTTGTTCGGTACTCGTTGCTTGAAATCGTTTAAAGTAGACAGTCGATGATTGCTTTTTGCTTTTGTTATTTATTCGTCCTAAAAGTCACACTAGTTGTCCTTAATTTTTAATTTTGTGTTACTATTACTTTGTGAATTTTGAAAATACAGAGACGGCACGATCGCTATATTTTGGTCTTATTCTTGACATTCGCAATTATATGGCCAATGCCATAATCTGCCCTTGGCAAGTTAGTGTCATAAGCATTGTAGCCATAATTAAAAAAATGTTAAAAGAGAATATTCTACTTTTATTATTGATCAAAAAATTGGTTTATCGGTCTGTAATTTCCGCCTTTATTATTTGAACCTTTCTAATGATATTGTTTTATTTTAAAATATTCTTATTATTTTATAAGTACAGTTATAAATAAATCAAATTTTGTACTAATAAGGATAAGCCGACGTAGTTAGCTTAGTTTTTACCATACAGTGATTGCTCTTTCATGCTTCGGCCAGACAGTAAATACCGATTAAAACTCCCGGTTTGGAGGTCACCCCGAACCTTGTGGAATCGCAGAATTGACTGTCGATATCCCTGGCTCGTGCACCTCGAGTGTTCTTGGTCACATTTTCTATATAATATAATAAATAAAATAAATTAAAATAAATCCATCTATTATAAAAGGTCAGGATAAATAATTTGTAGTATAACTTGTAAGGAGCTGGCGTTGGCGTAAAACTTTACAAGCGTAGTCGACTCTTGCAACTTAAACATTAAGTTATATAGACTAAACTCAGAACTTTAGGGAGTTACATAACAGAATATCTAAATTTTGAGTAATAGTGTATAAACATATTGTAACAAATCACACAACGCAAAATAGTCCCAAATTAAGTAGTATAGATCTTTTTATGGGTACTATATATCTGATATACTAGTTATATACTTTGCTTTTGTAAATGAATACGTACTATACAAAAGTCGAACCTGTAATCTCCGCAAGCGTGCTCAATTATGTTAGTCATTACTCCATGGGTCGACATTCACGACTGCGCCCTGATAGCAAAATGACAATTTATAAAGCCATCCTTAAACCTATATGGACATACGGCATTCAATTGTGGGGAACAGCCAGTAATAGTAACATAGAAATACTCGAGAGATTCCAAACCAAAACACTGCGAACAATCTTCAACATTCCACAATACATAAGTAACAAACTGATATACAACGACCTAAAAATAAACACTATCAAGGAAGAGATAACAAATTATAGCATTAAATATCAGCAGAGACTATCTGGACATAAGAATAAGTTAGCTATTGAACTAAGTGGACACGGATCGCTTCAGCACAAACGATTGAAAAGGCATAGTCTGCCTACGTTGTTCGGTAGATTTAAACAGACAAAGTGAAAGCCCCCACCATTTAGTGAAGGCTCACTGAGACTGAAATCACCTCAGATATCTAAATCGGACAAACGCAAGGCTTATTGTTTATTAAAACAGATTGCCATGACGCAGAAAAGTGAAAAAAGAAAAAAAAGAAAAATTACTCCATGGGGTCGTCAAATATGTTGTAAATAAAAGTTTCTCCCCGACATGCATTCTTCAACACCTTCGCCATATATTCACACCAAAGTTTTAATAGCGTCACTGACTACAAAGCAAAACAACTCCTTAGTAGTCGAATCGCATAAGTACCCTCGAATTCGACCCTAAACATCCCTCAACTCATTTCGAACTTCGCCGAACATAAATGTACCTGGAGAAATCTTAGGAGTACGTACACATTACGATTATTATTTGGTCTGATGTTTTGTTTTAGTAAATCGTTTCTTATAAACTTGGTATTTCATGAAGTTTTTATTTCGAATCCCATGCATATCATATGCACTGCTTAAGTAGTTTTTATTCGTCCAGTGTGCAAACTATATAATATAACTAGCCGTTCCCGCCCGCTACACTGGTCGAATAACAGAAAAAAGTAAATATAAAAGTGCGATTAAAAATATTTATTTTATTGTTAATACAATGACAAAAAATAAGCTTCATTTGAGTGAAACGGCGAAAGGAATATTCCTACCAAATTTCAAGTCACTACGCCTTATGGTTCCAGAGATAGATGGAAATCTCTTAAATGGGGGGTGGGGGGGGGGGCATTAACCTATCCGCCTTCGACAGGCGGGGTAGGTATGCTGTCCGTTCGGTCTTGGGGGGGAAGTCTGAGCCCAGGAATGTGAAGTTATGGGCTATGATTATATTATTTTGAAGTGATAACTCCATATGGGAGGGTAAACCGCTTCGTTACTTAATGCGTTACGGCGCCAGTCTGTCTGGCTTCTCTTTCTCTCACACATATGGCAGCGGTAGACAGACACCTCCTCTCTCACTCTAACCCACAGCGCTAGATCTATTCGAATTGCGACTTTATTACAATGAAATACAGTTTAGTTTTATTTTTCTTTAAAAAGAATCTACATTGGGTAATAATTTAATTTCTTATTTCTAAACGGGACTCCAAAGCTATGATTGTTATACTCTCTAACGATAAACATTATCCACTACTTCAATTCGTTCAGTGCGTGTTATACGTAAAACTTACATATGTTTTCAATATCGACTTTTTCTGGCATGTCTTCTCAGAGGGCGCACCTAAGACGCCCACTGGCGAGGTGGGGCGATGACTTGCGAAAGATGGCTGGCAAGGACTGGATACAACGAACCCAAGATAGCCCTACCTTGTGGCAAGCCTTGAAAGAGGCCTTTTTCCAGCAGTGTACTTCAACAGGCTGAAGATGATTAACAACTTTTTAGTTTTTTTAGCCGTTAGTTATTACTTTTATCATGCAAACCTGTAGATTTACTTGTACTCATCAAGTAGTAAATAACGCCGAGAGTTGTTCAGTCTAAGGACTCAATAACGAAATGGAACCGTGCACTCAATTTGGGGAATGGTCGGATCCTAATAACGAAAGTGCGAAAGAAATCGCAGTTGTTAAAACTCTAATAATATATTATAAGGGATGGGATCTTCACTGTTGAGGACTAAAGTACTTTCGATGTTATTACACAAGTTATTGATGCGAATGTTCTGATGTTATAAACAATGTTCTGTTAAAAAATTCTATTTTATTAAATAATATTGAGCAATTTCAAAAGGGTTTCCTTTCGCGGAAATAGTTTATTTTTTTTCCATGCAGGGGTGGAGTAAGAATATTATCCCCTGTGGCCAGAGTAGGCCTTTCGTGGAAGGCTATAAAACAACCTTTGGTAGGTGGTAGAGCTCTAAACCCGCCTAGATGGCAAACATCCGTGGTTTTTAAATATGCCACCATAATAACCTCGTGTTGTGTTCCGGTATAAATGTCCATTTTCCAGTAACTCTACGTGGACGGCAGCATGTTTGATGTGTTGCTGGCGTCGCAAACATTATGCAGACGACGGTATGTGCTAAGTGGGTCACCCTGTCACAGCAACGAAAACAAATGCAAAATAAACACTCGGCTTCTGTGAGAAGGTTTTCAATTGTGATAAATTCAATTACAATGATATTTAGACTTCTATAATTCAAGCGACATCATCCACGCATAAGTACACGTAACAAAAAAGTAGACGCATATCCGGATGCGACTGGAACATATCGCATGATATCTATACAAATAAATAAAATTGGAGGGTCTGTTTGTAATATTAAAATAACAGCTTTTTACTAAGTGCATTCGGACGTATACACGGTACATATACCAAAACAACACTTTTTACAAATTTTGTCTGTCTGTCTGTTTGTTCCGGCTAATCTCTGAAATGGCTGCACCGATTTTGACGGGACTTTCACTGGCATATAGCTGATGTAACAAGGAGTAACTTAGGCTATTTTTATATTAGAAATTTTTTTTTGCTAAAAATGACAAGTTTTGGAAATTTTATAATCCAATTTAAGTTGACCTCAAATTTATAACATCAATCATATGAAATAGGGTTCAGCTTACGCTGGACTTAGTAGGTTAAATTTCCAATTTAAGTTGACCTCATATATCCAAAAAATGCTGCCCAAAGTCACTATTCCACGCGGACGGAGTCGCGGGCACAGCTAGTTGTAAATAACTTTAAAACTCCTTTGACGTATAAAAAGAGATACAAGAAAATGTACAGGGTAAATTCCATTTATTCTTGAAAAGGAAGAAAGAATGGTAAATATAGAGTAGTCTACTTTAACCAGTTATGACACCCTAACAGCGAAGAACATCTCTTATTCTCTTAGTATGCTAGTACTAGTGAGGTACTCCTCACAACACACATTAAAATAATAAATGCTCTTCCATCAAAATTTCTCTTTAAACAGCCATTTTGTAAATTACCTACATTTGTCTCGAGGTTTGGGTTGAACCGAATGTAGCCGGTTATCAGTTGGCCGGATTAAGGAAATACCTCAGCTTTAAGGGATCTTGTTATAAGATATGTACATGGGGGAAAACATGAAATTCGTCTAATACATGTTAATATTATATTGTAAGCAACCATTATTAGGTTTCCACGGATTTTGCACGTATATTTCTCGCATTGACTTCATCATCAAGAGCTTTACGATGTTTACTGCTTGACAAAGACCTTCCCAATATTATCTATTTAAAGCATATTTGACTGTTATTTCGCGCCTCCTACACTTTAACAGACGGATAAAATAATATAAAAACATAATTTAAATTTTACTTTTTATGCGTTTAATTATTTACTTTGAGATATTATTTTTGTACCATAATCGTTCAACATTATAATAAAATTATTAAAATCATTATTTTATATTATGCTACATAAATAGAAAGAATTACTTATTACTTTATTAGAGAGAATACTACGATGTCAGACTTAAAAACAATATAATATCGATAATCTGATTTAGTGCTAATCGCATTAACTTTTAAATGGGTTTGAATTAAGTTATATAACAAATGCATGAAGTTGAGTAATGTCACATAAATATTTGTGGATTACATTATTATTGTACAGTATCAATGAGTGCTTTAAGAGTAATGTGTATTCTTGAAATGATTAAAGTTAATACCGTTTGAAAACCTGAATGGTTTTTTTTATTGCTATGGAAGAGAAAACATGGCTATGGCCAACTTAATAGGAAGCATTTACCGTCGCCTAAGGGT
Source organism: Malacosoma neustria (assembly GCA_963693495.1). NCBI lineage: Eukaryota > Metazoa > Arthropoda > Insecta > Lepidoptera > Lasiocampidae > Malacosoma > Malacosoma neustria. The sequence goes on from OY856381.1 coordinate 18,530,528, forward strand.
ATTTCCGTAGGGAAACTGGAACCTATGGCGTCATATTTAGAGAGAGATCACTACCAGAGGTGGCTGCCATCCAGACGGGCTCGAGTCCTACCACCACGTAAGATTATTTTGTCGTATTTTACGACCGACCAACATCACCCGTAGGAGTCAGTATTTTTACTCGGCCTCTGCACAAAGAAAATGCAACTTAAACTTTCTACAGCTAATCACAATTTGTATCAGAAATAAAATTACTCCACAAAATAATTGTATATTACCCGTAAATACTTGTTACAAATGAATTGCGAGTAATTGAAAACGTCAATAAACCCCTTTGGTCCGGCACGTAAATGGAGCGTGCTTTGAATAGCTAAACTAGCTGTATTATATGACGACCACAGAGCGTAATAGATATTTCGCTACGCTTGCGGAGATCATGGGTTCGATTCCCGTCTCGCGTCTGGGTGTTTATGTATAATATGTATTTATTTACAAAAAAAGTATATAAGCAGTATATCAGTTGTCTAGTACCCATAACACAAGTGTTACGCTACGTAGTTTGGGACTAGAGGGTGTTGTGTGAATTGTCACAAAATATTTATTTATTTATTATGACCAATATTTTCCTAAGAATCAGTATTATAATTATACAGAAAAAATTTAATATCAAAAAAAATATCACATCGTCACATTTATTTAAATTCTTGTTTCAGAGTAGTGTTAGATTCAAATTTAATATTAATACCTATAGTGTCATTCCAGTACTGACATTTTTCAAATACAGTAACTTTAAAACTTAAACGCAGGTTTAATGATCGTATACTAACTGGATTTTTGTAAATGATTTAATAAATCAATAACCGAAATTAATACATACGTTAAACATTTTTTAAATACTTTTTAAGACTTATTTCCGCTTCCGTTATAAATGTTTTGGCGTATAATTAATTTTGGTGATTGGAGATGGAGTCTAGCGAACAGCTCAATATAAAAGACGGTGATGTTCAAATCACGGATAGACGCGACCCCATTTCTAGGACGCTAAAGCGAATGCTCTCGCGGACGCAATCCCCTCCAGTCCGGCATGGACCAGCCCGACGAAACAGGTTTAGGGATGCCTTCCGCCCCCCATAGCCTGTAGACGTACACAACCCACACAGTACATAAATACACGTAGAATAGATGTGTTGCGGGGGAGTTTCTTTCGCCGTTTCTTCTCCCCCAGCTATAAGCACTCCGAAACGGTAGTAGATTAGAGTAGGATCGGCTTCACCGGTGAAGTCGATAGTCCCCAATTAATAGTATTCTTGCCATTCGTGGCTGCTATCAATTATCCCCATGCAGCGTTCGAGCCGGGAGCGCGCCTTACAGGAGGCGCGTGACCGAGCACGCTGCCACGGCTGATCGACCCCGCTCCCACGGGGTCGGAATGCCTTTTCCGCCCGGTGTCGCTGTCGTTGGTCGTCTGAGACGATGACAGCTTTAGCTTTAAGAAAAAAAAAAAAAAAGTTAGAGAGTCTAAGTTACAATAAGTTCTTCGTGAGACTTAAATATACTTGTTGGATCTCAACGCTCACTATGAAAGTTCTAGTGTCTCCTAGTGTCAGAGAGCGTGAGTGTTTAAGTGTAAGTGTCTGAGTGTACTCTGTTCCGTGAATGTTTGCATCAATTCTTATTGCCTCCTCCTCTTTATCTATGACTTTTGAAATACCTTTTAGAAAGTGGTATGGTCTACAATCTTTGCCTGCTCTTCATGTAGGACGGAAAAACTACTACTACTTACTGACCGGGGCTGTCCAGCAAAAAAGTTCAAGCCTATATGCCTACATGTACGTATACAAATGTACCTATAAAATATACGAACATTTTACACGATCTTAAATTCTTTGCTGCCCGTATAACATTGTTTATTTCACTTTTGTTTATCACAGTAATAAAAACATTAAGAACTTGTATACTGCAATGCAAATGGTTTGTTTGGTCGCAATTTTATTTCAGTAAAAGAAAACAACCTGTTTTCCAAACAGTTTTACGACTACTTGCCATTTAAATTGAAAACGTTTATTGAAACTTTAGTATTTTACGACGTGGTTGTGGTTTTTGTGAATTTCTACTAGGTTTTGAGTTATCCGAATTTGAAATTGTATTTTGAATTTTTTTTCTACTTACTAGCGTGGTTTCATTTATTAATAAATATTCGTTTTGAAACCTTGCATTTCTATAATGATACTAATAACTAAATAAATAAGTATCTGACATTTCAATACAACTTTTTTCTTACTCCTTTTCTTTGTAAATATTATTTCAAAGACATGAAGCACATTTTGAAAATTATGTTTCTGCCTTACATTGGCACAATCCATTCATGTAGCTAATGTATTCCATTTTTGTCTATTACGATTGAAGAGGGGGACTGTAGTTGCCTTTATTAGAGGTCGCAATCCAGACTGGCTTGGAGCCTTAGCACGTAGCTAGGGTGGGTTGCTTTGTCGCCTTTTACGACAGGCTGACCCCGGCCGCAGAGGTCAGTATTCTTTCTCCGCCCCTGCACCGATAAAACCTATGTCAAACATAGGGTACAGGGAAGGTAGTATAATCCCTAGTCGATCTACTGAGATAATTCACACATCGCTATATAGTCCTAAACTAATCAGCAGAGAGCTTGTGTTATGTATACTAGACAACTGCTATCCTACTGAAATTATAAACGCGAAAGTTTGTAGGAATGTATTTTTGTTACTCTTTTACGCAAAAACTACTAAATGAATTTTAATGAAACTTTACAATAATATAGCTTATACATCAGAATAACATATAAGCTATAATTGATAAAGATATTGTGTGTATTGACCTAAATATAACGACAATTGTTGAGTAAGTAGGAGAAAATTCTGCCATCTGCAAGCTATTCTAGCGTGAGCTGGAAAAATCGTTAGAGTTACACACATATAAAATGGAAATGTTTATCTTAAATAGTCCCACAAAAAAGTTTGCGATAGCATATCTCTTTCATGTGTAAGCCATTATTGCCAAAATAGTGAACCATAAATAAGTACAATAAAAATTGATAATTTATTTCTAATGCACATATTGATCTTTATATCAAAATAATTAATTACTTAATATTATAAATATGGGTATAACTCTATCTGTCTGTCTGTTACGTTTTTACGTCTAAACCGCTGAACACATTTTGATGAATTTCGGTATAGAGATAGAGTGAACCTTGCAGAAGGACATAGACTACTTTTATTATTGTTTTTTTTTTTTAATTTATATGGCAGAACAACGTTTGCTGGGTCAGCTAGTACTACTTAGAAACTTTTCTGTTCTAAATATATAAATATCCCTTTTTAACGATAAGGCCGCCTATTGTGCACTTTAAATTATAAGTTTAATATTAAGTTACTTTGTAAATATGTTTTGGTAGACAATAAAGAATAATCTATCTATTTATAATATTATAAAGCACCAAGACTTGGGTCGAGACTCGAACCTACTCAGGCGCTTCGAATCATGTTAGCCATTACGCTTACCTGTTACTGTATACAAAACAGCTATTTGAAATAAAGAAAACTATACTCGTATAACATTAGATGAAAGTAAGTGAAATCTTTTTTATGTGTACAGGCGATATAAATCTTAAATCTGACCACATTTTCACGGCACTTACTTTTCCGACGAAGAAAATCACGGATTTAACTAGATTGATTTATTATACATGCCTGTAGGGCTTCGGTCGATGTTCAAGTCACCCTTTGCGCGACATAACAATTTGGCTTTGAAGAGGTTGTATTTACAATTCCCTCGGGATACACGTAAATATGTATTAACTGCTTTATATATTTATGTTCTCTATTCACTTAGATGAAATAAACAAGTATGTAAGAATCGTAGCAAGTGAAAAGAAGTGGTCTCTGTCTATCCCTACGGGAAAGAGGCGTGATTATATGTATGTATGTATGTATTCACTTAGATAAATAAAGTGCTTACAAAGCTATCATCTATACTACGTTTACCTATCTCTGGACACATGTTCAGTTATTCTACGCTACTACGAGCAGGGATATCGATTCTATTACTGATAGGATAAATATTTAAAAAATATATACTGAACAATATACACAGCGCCATCTACTCCCGAAGTAAGTAATAGTGTAATAATGTGTAATAGTTTTTTAACGGACTAGCGGCCCGTCCCAGCTTCGCACGGGTATTTAACAAAAAATTAAAAATTAAACCCTTCTATTTTCTTTCGGTCTCGGGGAAAAACCTCTCTTGACGGGTTCGGAAAAGATGTTCGACCATCCGACTACCCACTAAAACACCCCGCTGTTCTCCTATCGCCTACGCCCGGGCCCACGGATATATGGCCTGCCGATCTCGTGGCCCGGGCCGGCGCCGGCCCACGCTTTGTCTTAAAGCGGGCCCTTTCTAAAGTGCTGGTGCCAGGGGGTCAGGGTTTCGTCCCCCCGGCGCTCTCTTGTAACAAATCTAGGAGTTGAGGGGGGCTGCGGAACAGCACGCGGTCTTCTCCCTCGCGGCAATAGTGCGGGCGGCGGATCCTCCCCCGAGGGCCCGCCCGCGGCCGCTTTCTACGGCGCCCGGAGATCGTTGCCCACCCTCCGGCGCCGACGACGCAGCCTACGTTGGCGGGAGGGGAGTGCGGTGGCGGACTCCCGCTCCCGTTCCGCCGCCTCCCTTGCAAATACTACTGCCTCGCAAAAGGAGGCGACGGCCGTCCATCCAGGATCGCCCCCGACCATGGACAGAACCAGGGCCGGGAGCGACAGATCCGCGGCCAATTCCGGACGGGACTCGCATCCCCATCGCGTGCTAGTCAGGCGTAGGTACGACTACCAGACGACACTCCAGAAAAAGCAGAGTCGCCTGACGTCGTAGCCGGCCCAGCAAGACCAACCGACAGCGAGGATGCAATTCCCGCCCCGGGAACACTCTCTGTGCAGACGCAGTCGAAATAGGCATGGTTTCGACTACCAAATCAGGGCCCAGGGTAGAACCCGGGACCCCAATCAGCATTCGCAACCATCCCACCGGGGACCACGCCACGAACAGAGAGCTAAGTTGGAAAGGATGTAAGAGGTAGACGGAAAGAAAGGTAGGACTCTGTCGCCTCGAACGGAGAGGGGAGTGAAGCGACGGATGCTCGGGCACCTCGGGTACGCACACCCGTGCACTCCTCGGACAGAGGAGCGCCCCTGAGGGCAAACCCTTCTATTTGCGTCAGGTTACTAAAAAAATAAAATTATAAAGAAAGTTTGAATATTATTATTTCTATGAGCTTTTATTTTAATGATTTTTTTGTTATTACTTTTTATTTATTTTTCGTTATTTTTTAATAAGTATTCTAATTTTAGTAAAAACCCCAGTGACGTACGCCTACATTGCATAAGGTGCTGCCTAGCTAGCCGAACAGGGTGAGCGGCTACCACGCAACATTTTTCTAATACTTACATTTTTAAACTCGTGATATTTTTTGAATGGAATATCCGAATTGAATAATTCAAAAAGTTATATAAAGGTATTGAAACAGTTTTGAATATGAAGTAATTTATTTTGATAAGGATTAATACCAAGATCCAAATAAAGAGTCTTTTCTAGGGGCGGCATTTCAATTAAATTTTTAAAATAAAAGAACACTTTTTGTGGTTTAACTATAAAAGTTAGACATATGCTGTCGCGACACTTTTTGTAAATAATGATGAGTTCTGCAAAGTTGTAGTATATTATTTTATTCTATCATCAATAGTTTTCGCAACGCACGCGATTTAAATAATATTTTAGGTAATTTTTTTACACTTTGGGTTACATTATTGGAGTTTTAGTAAGGATCCCTAATTTTTTTTGAAAATATAATATAGCCTATGTCACCCGGGGATAGTGTAGCTTCCCAACAATGAAAGAATTTTTTAAATCGGGTCAGTAGTTTCGGAGCCTATTCAAAGCAAACAAACAAACAATCAAATCTTTCCTCTTTATTATAGTAGTATAGATTATAGTAGTATAGATATAACTTTTATATCGTTTGTGAATAAATAGCTAAACACCCAGACTGAGGACATAAATCGGATTCCTAACCTTTACAATAGTACTTTTTTTGATGCTGTCCAATAGCAGAAAAACTGACGACTCACTTATCAGTTACTGTTAACATACTGCTGTTCACGTAAAAGAACTGGGTAACTTTTTTTATTGTTGTAGGACAGCAGACAGGCTGACGGCCCGCTTAGAATTTAGCAGTTACCGTCGCCTATGGATGTTTGCAACGCCGGTGGCATCGTGAACTCGCTGTTGTACCATAAGGGTACAGGAACTTGGGTCACTAATGCCGGAACACGATACATAGTTATTATGGCGGCATACCTAAGACCAAAGGTGGTCGCCATTCAGACGGGCTTGGGGCCCTACCACGTAGCTAGAGTTGTTTTGTCGCCTTTTACGACAGGCCGACCCCGGCCGCAGAGGTCAGTATTCTTTCTCCGCCCCTACACGGATAAATTACTTATACCGGAACATAACAATATTATTATGGAGGCATGTTTAAAAACCAGGAGTGGTGGCCATCCAGGTGGGCTTTGAGTCCTACCACCTAGCTAAGATTGTTTTTTGGTCTTTTACGACCGAAAAAAATCCGGATTTATGACCCCAACAGACAACTATTTAGGTAAACTTCACTAGTGTTCACGTAAATATTATTTGGTACAAAATTTCCCTCTTTGCGTTGAGGTTGGCAGTATGTTACATCTTTAAGACGGTAAAGTTGTTAGGTGCACGTCTGCCTGTCCGTTTTTACAGATAGAACCACTAGAATTACTGTTTAATATTTTTAAATGTCTGACACGATTTGAAGAGGTACACTAACATATGTAAATTTTTATGTTAGTACTTCTTCAAGCCGCGTTTATGATTTACAATATTTTTAGTATTTTATTATATTTATTTTAAAATTTTCATACTTTAACTTTATTTATATATCGTGGTTGTGATGATTTTATTGATTTCCCGGGATCCAATCCCCGTGGACGATTTCTGTGCATCTTTTTGCGCGCGTCTTCCGCCACTTTTTGCAAAGGAGTACCACTAAAACGATGGGATACATGTGGCATAATATGTATTTAGCGGTAAAGTATTATCAACACTATATGCGTATACAATTATTTTCCACATATCCGAATTAAATGTATATTGTATGTACGAGTAAAAGTTATAACACCTTCTAAAATTGATTCGATCTTCAAAAATGTTAGAGAAAATAAAACGTATGAGTTTTCAAATCATAATTCAATCGCAGTACATTTAAAAGTAGTATTATGTTAATAAAATGTACGTTTCTTATGATACCTTTACATTGAACCATATATAAGGTTCAAAGGAAATTATGGTTAGCAGGTTTCATCGTATTTTTTTAAAATCTTAATACGTGATAGATGGCGTAACTTGCTTAAAATACAAATTGTCACAATGAATTGCTTTCAAATGTCGTTTATTTTATATATAAATACTTCATATAAATTATTGTAAGTCTATCAAAATTATCTTTGTGCATTGAATCTGCATATAGTATATACTAATACAGTATTAATTAAACAATTATTAATTTACTACGCGGTAGGGCCCCATCCCCGTCTGCATGGCGACCACCTTTGGTCTTAAGATGTCGCCATAATAACCTTGTGTTGTGTTCCGGTATTAGTGACCCAAATCCATGTACCCTTATGGGACAGCAGCGTGTTCGCAATGCCACTGGCGTTGTAAACACCCATAGGGGACGGTAACTGCTAAATTCTAAGCGGACCGTCAGCCGGTCTGCTGGCCTACAGCAATAATAAAAAATATAAATAAAGTATTATAGTTGAATTTAATAATCAGTGACTGTTTTCCGTAGGGGAAGGCCCCAGTGGGATATAATGGGCTATCACAATATTATAATATATTTAAAAAGTGAATGATTTTAAGAAAATGTACTATCATATTACGTTCCCATCAAGTGGATAGCACTATTGTGTGTCTACCAAATTGTCTTCTTGTATTTACAAGGATATTCTCAACATACTGTTTATTTATTATACTATAACGAATCGCAGTTCAGTTTCAATTAGCGGTAGAGGCGCACGTTTACTTTTAATCTCCATATAAATGAAATTTAATTAACAAATGCATGAAACCAAATTTACATATCTGATTTCTCACGGAAGGGACGATTGAAGGGATCAGGTCGGACGTGAAACTCATTGAATCTTATAATCATGCTATGTCAGTTACGTTTTCACGCCTACACCGCTGACCCAATTTTGATGAATTTTGATAGACTGAACCTTGGAGAAGGACAAAGGCTACTTTTTTTATTAGTCAGCTAGTCATATATAACCATAAGAGTTCCTCTCTAAACCATCCCGCCGCGGGCGGCCTGTCGGTAACTTCGTATCCACTAACAGTCTCAAAATGTACCACCATAATGACCTTGTTTTTCTTTATTGCTATAGGGCAGAAGACAGGCTGACGGCCCGCTTAGAATTTAGCAGTTACCCTCGCCTATGGGTGTTTGCAACGCCAGTGGCGTCGCGAACAAGCTGCTTTCTCAGAAGCGTACAGGAACTTGGGTCACCAATGCCGGAACACAAAACAAAGTTATTATGGCTGCATACGACCTTTAAGACCAAAGGTAGTTGCCATCCAGACGAGCTTGGGGCCCCAGGTAGCTTGGGTTGTTTTGTCACCTTTTACGACAGGCCGACCCCGGCCGCAGAGGTTAATATTCTTTCTCCGCCTCTGCACGGATAAAATGATGATGATGTGATGATTGTGTTTTGGCATCTTTAAATCAGATTCCAGTTTACGACAGCGCGTTGGTAATGCCTCTGTTGTTGCATACGTCCATATGCGACGGTAAATACTGGCTGTCGGGTGGGCAGTTTGTCTGCCCATTGAACACAAGCTATAACAAAAAATCCTTTTGTAAACGTAATACATTGACTCTTGATGTTAATTTATATTTATAATCTTGCCATCTTTGTTCATATACAAAATAAACACATCGTTACGTGGATGATTACATGCCTCATACATTCTTTATTATGTACATGAAATGTGAAAACAGGCTAGGTTAAGGAAAATTAGATTTGAAATGTCAAAGTTATTTTCAACAGCCACATGCTGAGGAGCTAGGCTTGTTATAAATTACATATTTATAACAAGTGTCTTATCTTACAGTTATGGTGATAATATACTAAACATATTAAAATGGAATGTATCATCAAAATTTATACAAAAAAGTGCAATATTTTCACAACACGACAACAATTCAACTCCTAGTTTAGCAACTATTAGAGCTGATCAATCCATGATTTTCTTGTAGTTCACAAATGCCATATGCATCATCTCATTATCTGCTTTCTATATACTCCTCCTTAGTTATTACTTATATATACGGAGTTGCTCTGAGGTATCGTATTCGTAATGAAGTGATCCGTCAAAGAACCAAAGTCATCGACATCACCTCTTGAATGAGCTAGCTGAAGTGGCAGTAGGCCGGTAATATCTGTCGCAGAACCGATAACCGATGGGGTAAACAAGTTCTCGAGTGACCACGTCTCGGCAAACGTAGCGTAGAACGCTCAGCGACTTCAACTTGCTAAAAATAGCTGTCAAGGGCTGGATGCAACAGAGTCCAAGATAGGGCTCTGTAGCAAGCCTTAGAAAAAGCCTATGTCCAACAGTGGACTTCAGTAGGCTGATGATGATAACAAGATACAGGATACCTTATTGTCAGAACTGTGTACATAACATACAAAGATGGTTCACATTAAATTGTTTCACCAGTTTACCCCTTAGGGTGTACAATATTATTTCATTAATTATAACATAAAATTTATTACCTGTCAATAATTAGAACATCAAGTTATATTATACATGAATTTAAATGTCAAAAGATATCAAACAAAATACATTTAAAATCTAAATAATAATAAATTATAAGGATAATGTCTTTATTAGAATTGTTATAATGTCACAATTAATTATTATCATTTTTCCATCTCAATAGTCACTTATTTTTTAATATTATGACTTCTCAATTAATAATTACTTATGTCGATATTGAAAAATATTATCTGATTGTAGGTCTAGAAGTTCACCAGGTAGATGACTATAAATTCGTGGAGACATAAAAAAGTTACTTATATTTCGGAAAGTTGTGTTATTTACTGGACAGCATACGAGTATGTCATTTTTATTTAGTGTTTACAAAAAGTGCGTACGTATAAAGTACACATGTCAAAAGTAAAATTTCTTTGGAAAACTAATTTAGTGAACTCTAGATGGCCATGAATCGGTGCCTTATAGATTTCTATAATCCAAGTTTAATAAATTGACTGCGCTTCGAACGGAAATGTTTGGTATAATAATATTATAATATTATAAAGAGGAAAGATTTGATTGTTTGTTTGTTTGCATTGAATAGGCTCCAAAACTATTGAACCGATTTGAAAAATTCTTTCACTGTTGGGAAGTTACATTATCCTCGGGTGACATAAGTTATATGATATTTAAAAAAAATTAGGGATCCTGTCTAAGTATTATAGTTATGCCACAATAAGTGTTCTATAATTTTAAAAATTTAATTGAAATGCCGCCGCTAGAAAAGGCTCTTTATTTGTATCTTGGTATTAATCCATATCAAAATAACTTAATATTCAAGACTGCTTTAATACCTTTATATAAATTTTTGAATTATTCAAGTCGGACATTCCATTCGAAAGATATTACGAGTTTAAAAATGTAAGTATTAGAGAAAACGTTTCAGATCTTCGTGACGCTATTTGCATTTCATCCCTAACGTGACGCTAATTTCCGTTTCTCTGCCTACCCCTACGGGAAAAAGGCGTGATTATATGTATGTATGTATATAAAGGAAAGGAAAGGACAGTACTTAACTGAGTACATTAGTCGTTAAAGAAACCGTTAAAAATCATGAAATCCATTCTAATTTTAAATCGAATAAGTCGCAGCCGGCCATACATTGTTTGAAAGCTCGACTGAATGTAAACAAATGATGCGTACAAAAATCATTGAGACCGGCTTTTAATCTTTCTGCCAGTTTCATTGTTACGATATCGTGTGGGCGGTTGCCACAGTGTACCCTTGCACACAGTGCAAAGTCGGAAATAAAATTCGGAGCAAAGTTCTTAGAGACTTAAATATAAGAATTTCTATATAGTTAAAAATAGAAACACAACGTATTAGCTGTATTTATTATTTACATTTTTTATTGCTGGAACAGCAGATAGGCTGACGACCCACTTAAAAGTAAGCAGTTACAGCATCGCCTATGGATGTTTGCGACGCCAGTGGCGTCGCGAACAAGCTGCTTTCCCAGAAGGGTACAGGAACTTGGGTCACCAATGCCGCAGTGCCCCTAGGGGCACTGCGAACCTGGGTCACTAATATCAGAATACGACAGAAAGTTATTATGGCGGCGTACTTATAGACCAAGTAGTTCCCATCCAGGCAAGCTTAGGGCCCTACCACCTAACAAAAATGTTCGTCTATTATGCAATAAATTACGTACTTATATCATCAGTTATGCAGCTATTCTGGTCTCAACATATTGTCATTGCTCTGCGACGCCTCTGGCTCGTACATCATCAGAAAGGGGTGTCCCGGGTTATAATTTTCCCAATTGATTGATAGATTGAAAGTAGAAAACCCGTTCACATGTAAGAGTTACCGGTAGGTTCTACGGACGATGATTACTTCAATTCGTTCTACGTCTACTAATAGGTGGCGCTACAAGTTGACAATACCTTGTAGTCAAAAGTATGTTTTACAGAACAAGAAGACTGTATATATGTTAATTTTCCTTAAATAAAAAGTCTTGTTAATCTTTAAATCTGAAATAAATTTATAAAGTTATCCGAGTCAACTGTAATCGCATATAGTTAGTATTAAAATGCCTAAACTATGTAAACGACGCCGGCCGCGTGTTGGGCACGTGTTCCATTTCATTTATCTGAGTTATTTATCAGAGTACTAAATTCAAACCACAATGGTGAGAAAATATTCGTGAGACAGTTGTAGAACAGATTGAAGTCGTGATTTCTAGTGACTTGGCATTTGAATACTAACTAGGTTATATGTACGAGGTGAAGTCCTAACACCAGTTGACAAACCGTTTGCCATGATATGTGAATGCTGTAAAGCAGTCCTCAAAAGGAAATCCAGTGCCCTTTCTGTTCTTCTTAGGAACTAATTAAATTATTAATGTCAGTCCGTCGACGACTTCTATAACGCAACGGCTTTCGCACGTAAGAACGCTTGTAGGGTTGCGGTGTATGTATTTGTTTACAAAAGTAGCGTATCGGTTGTCAAGCACCAGTAACATAAGGGGTCTGCTACTTACTTTTGGACTAAATATAAAAGCGCTCTATACTCGTATACTGTCGCAGTACATTTATTATTATCTATTTATCATGTTTTATAACACTCCAGGAACGGGATAACTCTGCTGTAGTTAATGGCCAATTAAGTTAGCCATACTCGACACAACCGCTTTTGATGCATACTGAAGTAATACAATACTCTCCTCGCATGCGTCTTCGTATATAATTAAATAAACTTATAATTAAATTACACCTATTCCCCCCACTTATATGGAAGATAGGTTCCTGACAAGACCGTGTAAAATACAATCTCAAATTTCGCTTTACAAAACCAATTCCAATATGTGCTCAATTCAGTGGCTTATTTAAGTAAAACATCTACCTATAACATTTACTATAGATTATAAAAATTTAAAAATGAAACAAAGAAATTTTCAAGAAACTAAATATGCGAAGTCCAGCATCTACACTTTTTTCTAATGGAACCTTAATATTTTTTATTGCTCTCATTGTGACTTTATTGATGGAAAAAATAACAACAACCGTTAATCTTTCTCTATTACGTAAACGTTGCTTTATTTTTTTTTCAACGAAAAGTTATGTTATCAAAAACAAAAGTTATATCTTTTAATATTTTGTCGATGTTTTTGGCATCATAAAACTTAATAAATTGACGCAATTTATCCAAAAAGACTTTTTTATTGCTGTAGGACAGCATACAGGCTGACGGCCCGCTTAGAATTTAGCAGTTACCGTCGCCTATGGCTGTTTGCAACGCCAGTGCCATCGCGAACACGCTACTGTCGCATAAGGGTATAGGAACTTGGGTTACTAATGCCGGAACACAACACAGGGTTATTATGGTGGCATATTTAAGACCAAAGGTGGTCGCCATTCAGACGGGCTTGAGGCTACCACGTAGCTAGGGTGGGTTGTTTTGTCGCCTTTTACGACAGGCCGACCCCGGCCGCAGAGATTAGTATTCTTTCTCCGCCTCTGCACGTTTAGGCTTCAAAAAAGCTATAAAATTTATAACATACCAGTTTGAACACATAAACTCGCATTCGTATTCAAAAATAAGAGCTTTTTCGCCTTGCTTTCACATCAACTACTTTGTTTTTGCGAACGAGTATATTAAGGATACATGACGGTGACAGGGAAATGTTGCGTATCACCAACAGCAGTCTGAACTACGGAATCGGAGTCGCGGTATATGTCTCGGATAACGTCAATATAAGCCTCTGGAATCCCTTTAGACCGCAGTGCCCACCAGATCATCACGTGAGGAATACAGCCGAAGGCTATCTGCATTTCCAGAAACAGGCAATGCAGAGGCGTCATCCTCTATTTCTCCACACAGTTCTTAGGCCAAAAACAGGGTCCATGGCCCCATGACCAGGACAAAACCCATGACCAGGACAAAACCCATATTGACACTCCCAGACACACCTGTTCGTTTTAGTTATTAGTATTAAAAAGTTATTCGCCACGTATCTAGCCCCGCAAACCTCTCGGTTCACGTAAACCCCATCACACAATGGTGCACCCTTTTTATTGCTGTGGAACTGCACACAGGCTTACGGTTTACCGTCGCCTATGGATGTTTTTAACGCCAGAGGCAATTCTAACACGTTGTAGTCCGCTTAAGGGAACTGGAACCTGAGTCACGTCTGGGTCACTGGAACACAACACAAGGTTACTATCGCGGTATGTTTAAAGACTAAATGTTATTACCAACCAGACGGGCTAGGAGCGCTACCACCTAACCTAGCTTTGTTCTGTCGCCTTTTATGCTCCCAACCGCAGGGTAAGTATTCTTACCCCACCGCTGCACTGAGAGCTCTGGTCTTTTTGGAGAGTTTTGACACGCTTAAAAAGCATTTTTTTTATTGCTGTAGGACAGCAGACAGGCTGACGGCCCTCTTGGAATTTAGCAGTTACCTTCGCCTATGGATGTTTGCAACGCCAGTGGCATCGCGAACACGCTGCTGTCCCATAAGGGTACAGGAACTTGGGTCACTAATGCCGGAACACAACACAAGGTTATTATGGCGGCATACTTAAGACCAAAGGTGGTCGCCATCCAGACGGGCTTGAGGCCCTACCACGTAGCTAGGGTGGGCTGTTTTGTCGGCTTTTACGACAGGCCGACCCCGGCCGCAGAGGTTAGTATTCTTTCTCCGCCCCTGCACGGATAAAAAGCTTTAAGCTTTCTTAACCATATTATATATAAGTTATAACTTAAAGGTTCAAATGAATTTAACTAACTCGTTATAACAACAAAATTTCCACGTACCAAAGTTTACCGTTACGTGTTATAAGCTCTTGGGATTTTAGGTAGTGATAAAACTTATTCCGCAGTTCCTTTTACGAAAACATTAGTCATAAAAAGTTTGATAGAAAGACTGTGATTGAAAAAGTTAAGTGGTTTAACTTTAGTTGAATCTAATACAATTTACAATATAATGTACTAGGTATAAATCTTCTAGAATGCGGCAAAATATTAGTGAAAAGTCTAATACTACTCAACCTTTTTCTTACAAGTGTTTCGCTATAATTACATAAGGAGTTTTGAGGCACTGCCAAATACAAAAAAGAGTTAAACTTTTGCGTATCTATTAGCGTTGGTGCCTAACTATTTTGTTACCTTTTATTTTCTTGATTAAAAAGATATATCTATACAATCACAATGTGCCCAGATTGTAAGTCCGTCAAGCTGAAGTGCAATGCGATGGTCATACTCGCCACTATAATTTTCAAAAACATTTGAAATGAAACTTTCATCTACATAAAAAGGTGTAATTTTGTTATTTAAATTTTAATGACAACGAACAAAAGTATTTCATTAAAACTGAAATAACATACGAAAATTACCGATATGCTACTAATAAAACAACCCTAACTAAATGGTAGGGCGCGAAGCCCGTCTGGATAGCAACCACCTCCTTTTTTATATCCCGAAGGATCCCGAACATAGGTATGGCTAGCATGCAATAGGCTGGCTATTGCATTGATATTGCAGTGGTGGCCACTGTCATATCTACTAAAACCCCGGTCACCACTCAGAGGCGATCACCTCTGGGTTTTTTTTTATTGCTCTAGGACAGCAGACAGGCTGACGGCCCGCTTAGAATTTAGCAGTTACCGTCACCTATGGGTGTTTGCAACGCCAGTGGCATCGCGAACACGCTGCTGTCGCATAAGGGTACAGGAACTTGGGTCACTAATGCCGGAACACAACACAAGGTTATTATGGCGGCATGCTTAAGACCAAAGGTGGTCGCCATCCAGACGGGATTGGGGCCCTAACATGTAGCTAGGGTGGGTTGTTTTTTCGCCTTTTACGCCAGGCCGACCCTACTGGGTTATAAGTATGTTGCCATAATAACCTTGTATTATGTTCCAGCATTAGTGAGCTCAGAACCCCTATGCGGACAGCAGCGTGTTCGCCGTTTCCCGTCGCATACTTTCATAGGCGACGGTAACTGCTTACTTTGAAGTGAGCCGTTAGCCCGTCAGCTGTTCCTCAACAATAAAAAATCCGTTTTCCTAAAACCCCTTCTTGCATCAGAATATAATGCTAAACACCTAACAAGCATCTCTGGTTATATTTTAACCATTAAACAATATATTGAACCCGTAACCTAGTTTCAATGATAGCCATGAATGAGTGTAACAATGAGGTCAATGCACTCGACCCCATAGAGGCTGGGAAGGCCCATTGGATGCCAACACTTCTAACATATGCGCGTGTTATATGAACATCTGCCAACATTCCCCTTATGTTATGTGCATTAAATATGATTCAACACTTATGTAATAATAAAATGCTGAACTCATAAATATCTAATAGGCTTTACATATTAAAAAGGACTAGCTCACCCGGCAAACGTTGTTCTGCCATATAAATAACTATATACGTAGAAATATCTTATATATATATATAAGATTAACGCCCCCGAAACCCCTCTTGGGGGTGGAATTTCGTAAAATCCGTTCTTAGCTGACCTCTACTCGGTGAAATGAATATTACTACCAAATTTCAAGTCTTTAGCTCTAATGGTTCCAGAGATATCGAGATGAGTGACTATATACGTGGAAATCTCATATATTATAAAGGATAATAACTATGAATTTTTACGGTTAAAATCACATACGATCGGATGAAAAGGATTTTTTTATTCATGATGAAGAGCATACAGGCTGACGACCCTCATAATAGTTAGCAGTTGCCTTCGCCTATAGATGTTTGCGACGCTACGAGTACTGCGCACCCGCTGCTGCCCCATAGGGGTACAGGAACAGGTTCCTGTAACATAACACAAGGTTATTATAGCTGCATACTTATAGACCAAAGGTGGTTACCATCTAGACAGGCTTGGGGCCCTACCATAAGGGTCTTCTCAATATAGTACGTAAAGTATTTTGGCTATTTTAAACGAGTGTCACCAAATTACAGCTCGTTAATTAAACTACAGCATATTAATTACGCCACTAGCGTTGCAAACGGTTGTTTGACTTGGTCTTGTCCCTTGAAAACATTAATAGGCAATTACTTATTATTATTAGCTAGCCCGCCTGTTTGTGTATCTTAAGGCTATAAAAATATTGTTACATTATTATACTATATCATGTAAATGCTCGCTGTTCTGAGTCATCATCATGATGACAACCATCAACCCAACCTTCGCCTCAATGCTTCCGACTTTTCTTCTCTGCCATATTTTCCTGATCATAATTTTAATAATTTTTTCATTGCAGATCAAATTTTGACAGTACGAATATTTTAAAAAAGGGCGTCATACAATTTTATACGAGACCGTTAACATGTTAGCGTTGCTCTTGGCATCGCAAACATAACATAGGAAATGGAAACTGCTTAATAGCAAGCTGGCAGCATTTCTGCTTTACCGAAGCTATAGTTTAAAAAATATATCTGAATAACCAAGCTGAAAAAATAGTGTAGCGAGAATTTCACGTCACGATATTTGTGATGTTGCTTTATTTAAGACTAATTCGGGGATATTTACTTTTACTTTAACTTCACCTTATTTACATATTATTAATATATATTTATTTTCAGGTAAACATATTTGTCAACTCGAGGTGTACGTGACAGATTTAAGGTAACATGTAGTGTTGTAGAAACATGTTTGAGTGGAAGAAGAAATTCGATGAAATGCTTATATTTTATATCTTTAAATATTTCCCAGTTTATTGTACTAAGATTGTATTAAGATACAATGTCGTATTTTATAGTCTTTGAATTTATGTATACGATGTCCCTGATGTTGCAAATGGAATAGTGTAGATCAATACTAAACATTTTACGTATGAAAGTCATTTAGAATTTTTTTTATTGCTGTCGGACAGCAGACAGGCTGCCGACCTACTTAGAATTTAGCAGTTACCGACGCCTATGGGTGTTTGCAACGCCAGTGGCATCGCGAACACCCTGCTGTCCCATAAGAGTACAGGAACTTGGGTCACTAATGCCGTAATACAACACAAGGTTGTTATGGCGGCATACTTAAGACCAAAGGTGGTCGCCATCCAAACGGGTTTGAGGCCCTAACACGTAGCTAGGGTGGGTTGTATTGTCGCCTTTTACGACAGGCCGACCCCGACCGCAGAGTTTACTATTCTTTCTCCGCCCCTGCACGGATAAATCTGCGTTCCCTTTTCAACTGTGGGGGTGCACGAGCATATTTCAGGGGAGTCCCACACTCTCCGCTGTGAGCCCCAAGTAATGGGGTGTGCATAAAGCATTTTTTTTTAAATTTATTTATCAAATTCACAGTTTATATATATATCAATTTACTATCTTAAGAACAAACAAAAGCTTGCCCTTATTCGCGTAAGGGATAACGTTCTTTGTTATGAAAGAAAATTTTCTTGAATGTTCATATCATCAAGAATCTTAGATTGAAGTAGCGAAGTCATGACGGTGGTGGTGACGTAACCCAGAATCATGAATTTGATACTCACAAGTATCTCATTATGCGGTTTTTATGCCTAATTATCACACATCGACCTTTGGTCTTAAGTATGCCGCCATAATGATCTTGTGTTGTGTTCCTACATTAGTGACCCAAGTTCCTGTAACCCCCTTATAGAATAGCAGCGTGTTCGCAATGCCACTGGTGTTGTAAACGCCCATAGGCGACGGTAACTGCTAAATTCTAAGCGAGCCGTCAACCTGTCTGCGGTCCTACAGCTATAAAAAATATCACATACTGATCTGGATCCAGAGGGTATACTTACTGTCAGTTACGCGGCAGCCTGAGCTTGGTAAAAGGACATTATGGGCTGTTATTGTAATCTGAAAAAGATAAACAATACAAAAAGTCAACATGCATTATTTAGATTCAATTTCAATCTTCTATAACGCTTACCGTAAAGCTCACCCAATTTCAGATGCTATCGTAAATCTAATTGTAACGGTGTATTAATGCTCCCGAGATAGACAGAAACAGACTCAATTTCATACACTTTGAGACCTTTTAAATGGGTGTTTTAATATTCTGGATTGCTAGGTTTGAAGATTTTGCTAAAATTTTGGGAAAGTTTTAGGGTATTTATTATATTAATTTTCAACGCACTTTATCCGTGCAGAGGCGGAGAAAGAATACTAACCTCTGCGGCCGGGGTCGGCCTGTCGTAAAAGGCGACAAAACAACCCACCCTAGCTACGTGGTAGGGCCCCAAGTCCGTCTGGATGGCGACCACCTTTGTTCTTAAATATGCCGCCATAATAACCTTGTGTTGTGTTCCGGCATTAGTGACCCAAGTTCCTGTACCCTTATGCGACAGCAGCGTGTTCGCGATGTCACTGGCGTTGTAAGCCATAGGCGACGGTAACTGCTAAATTCTAAGCGGGCCGTCAGCCTGTCTGCTGTCCTAGAACAAAAAAAAACGCTCGGTTTAAGTAAGTAAAACAGTAATTTTATAAATAAGTTTAAAGATATACTTATACAATTATATTATTACTAGCTGACCCGGCAAACGTTGTTCTGCCATATAAATAATAAAATGTCAAAAAATTAAAAAAAATTTTTTGGGGGTGGGTCACCCCTAACATTTAGGGGGATGAAAAATAGATGTTGGCCGATTCTCATAGATACCGGATAAGCACAAAAAATCACTAACTCAATTTAGTTATCTGCCTACTGCCTACCCCCTAAGAACGATGGCTTGATTATTTATAGCCTATGACCATTTCTAGGTTATCATCTATCACCATACCAAATTTCATCAAAATCCGTTCAGCCGTTTAGGCGTGAAAGAGGAACAGACAGACAGACAGACAGAGTTACTTTCGCATTTATAATATTAGTATGGATTAGTATGGATGGTATGGGAGCTATAGCTTCCTTCCATTAAATAAAGGAGCCGGCCCCAGGTTCTTGACCATTGCCAAACGCACCAATTGATAAATCAAACTAGTGTTTTTAAACTTGTAATTAATAAAAATGTTAAACGATGTGCCTATTGAATCGGATGTTAAAACGAAAGATAGTGAGCACGTATGTTTGTTAAACTCTTGAACTGTACCTTAAATGTGGAACCTTGTGTTCAAAATATACAACGAGCGTGGATTTGACTACAAATATAGTATTACTCTGATCAAAGATATCACAAGTTCATTGTGTGTGTAGTGTTGTACACTATACACCAAAAACTATAAAGAGGAAAACGAACATCACTATGACCGCGACGGTACATCCCTACACGTTTGCTAAATAAAACTATTTACCTTTCTGGGATGTAAATACATACACGCATTTTTATAAATATATTAATTATGTAATTACTTTTATAACTTTATAAAAAATAGTTCTAAGTGAAAGAATTCAGCTTTATTGGCGATTTCAATAAATAACAGTCACTATAAAATATCTCTTACCCAGAAGTGAAAAACGATAAATGGGTTCTTTCAGGGTTGGGCGGTTAAATGGCCGTATTTAACTACACCTGGCCTGTGTATTCAAATTTATTTATTTACGAAATATGGGTTACAAACTAGATAGCAAAATATAATTTACTAAGGACACAGCCTTTCGGCATGCAACAATATAATAACAATATATGTACGTACAAGTAATCATTGAACAATATTTTCATTACTATCTTTATCATATATCATAATTTCAGTCAAATTATATGAAAATTTAAAAAGAAATATCTATCTCAGTGATTCTCAACATTTTTTTGTTGCGGCACATATTTAACGATTTCAAAATTTGGCGGCACACAAAGAAAACGATAAAAATTATTTACTTACTACAACACACTGCATAAATAGTTTATGACAAAAATTTTAAATATACGAAATAAACTAATATATACTACAATAATAACTAAACGTTTATTATGGGATTAATTACAAGCTAATAATAAAAATATTTTTAATACGAAATTTGAGCTTGATGTTTTTTGATAATTTCATTTATATTTGGTCGTAAAACTGACAATGCTACTCTCATATCGTCTTCTACATTTAACAATCTTGATCTTTTTTTAGTTTTAATGTTGGCTAATGCTGAAAATCCGAATTCACACAAATCCTCCTCCTCCTCGCGTCGGTTTCCTCAGTGCTGAGGGTCGTGATCATCTCGACGGAGTACTTTGGTGCGTATTATTTGCCGCCATCTGCCCCTATCGGAAGCAGAGTGTAAAGCGTCGTGGACAGTAGTTTCCAGGGCAGTGCGAATCTGATCGGTCCATCGCATGGGGCTCCTTCCTCTTGGTCTTCTTCCCTCACACAAATAAGATGTGGAAAATTGTAATAATATGTTTAAAGCTTTTTTGGCTATCATTGGATAATCGCATCTGATGTTAATCCAAAACGAATTAATTGATTCTGCTGAATGTTTTAAAATTAAATCTCGATTATTAGAAAGCAAAATGAGTTCTTCCTCTTCATTCAAAGTTAAGTCAAATACAGAAGTAACCGTTGCAAAGCAAATAATAAAATAATATATTTTTTTGTGGATTTAAATATACATTCATGTTAAAAATATGTTTCTTTTTAAATGATATAATTTAATAAAATTAACATTATTATATATTTGCAAAATTTGGCGGCACACTTTTGAAATTTGGCGGCACACAAAAGTGCCGCGGCACAGTGGTTGAGAATCACTGATCTATCTAGCCATTATCAGTCATATCTATACTTTTTATATCATTTATTTAATAATCTATACAAATAAATAAAATTGGGGTGTCTGTTTGTAATATTAAAATAAACGCTTTTTACTAAGTGCATTCAGATGTATACACGGTACATATACCAAAATAACATTTTATACAATTTTTGTCTGTCTGTCTGTTTGTTTGTTCCGGCTAATCTCTGAAATGGCAGATAGCTGATGTAACAAGGAGTAACTTAGACTACTTTTAATTAAAAAAAAATAGTTTTAGTTAAAAATGATCAGTTTTGGAATTTTTTTTAAAACGAATTTAAGTTGACCTCAGATTTATATCATCAATCATATGAAATAGAGTTCAGCTTAGGCTGGACTTTGTAGGTTCAAGTTTATAAAGTTTGTAATCCAAAATATGAGAAAATGAAAAGGGGCAGACCACAGAAAAGGTGGGATGATGACATTAGGCAAGTAGCAGGAGTAACGTGGAATAGAGTGGCTCAAGAAAGACAGGAATGGAAGAGGTTGGAAGAGGCCTTTACCGATTGGCAAACAGACCTACAAAAAATAATTAAGTATTAGAATAGAATAGATTAATTTATCTACAAAAAAAATATATTTTGTATATACATACTCATAGTTTTTAGTTATTAGTACTTTATAAATAGATACTAAGTGGGTCTGAATAAAGGGCTTTATTATTATAATCCAAAATATACCACAAGATATATCAAAAAAATGCTGCCCAAAGTCACTATTCCACGCGGATGGAGTCGCGGGCACAGCTAGTATATTTTATAAAAGTATGCTGATTCAAGGAAATAACTGACGCAAGTTCATGCTGAGAAGTTACGGCTTGACAATCAGTACGCCTCGGCCCCAATTTGAAAATGTACCATATAACGAGGACCGTTTATTCATTACGAATTCGAGGGAAACAACACGTTGTAACTTCCTCGGATTCAAATATCGTCCGGAAGTTTAGCAATAAATCGATTCGTTGCCGGAAAACCGGCAATGAAGGGATCCCCTTCATTTCTTTCGAGCGCTTTTCCGGCTAAACAATGTGTGTTTTCCTTAATTTAACGTAACATAATTAACCCATCTCTTCTCTCGTATCTTGAAATTATAACTTAAAAAAAAAACATTACTGCAGAAACTTGCTAAATTACTTAATAATATTTGTGTAAAATTTGAAAAAAGACATTACTGTCAAATCAAATGAATGTTAATTTAAAATTGAAATCATAATAGTGGAATTATCTAGAATAATTATACCAACGCTAATATTTGAAGCTAATGTATAGCATCTGGATTACTTGAAATGAAACAATAAAATAAATTATAATTTTTATCGTTGACAATATACTGAAGAAAAATAACAACAACACATTTTGAGTAATATGAAGATTTATTGTTCCGTATAAATCCAATATATATATATATATATATATATATATATATATATATATATATATATATATATATATATATATATATATATATATAATAAAGCAATGCAAAAGAAAGACACCTTCTGGCAGTTCGTTTTAATTTAGCGGAAACGTGTCACAATAAATATAACTTGTAATCAAATTCTATGTCTTTTGACATCGATTGCGATGTCAAGGCACGCATTGCTGCCGCGTAGGCCAAATAGTGTGAGGTAACTGGTGTCATTTGTGACCTCAAGATGCCGGTAAAGTTGAAGGGACAGGTCTATAAGACCATCATTAGGTCCGTCCTTTTATACGGATGTGAAGCGTGGCCGGTGTTAGAGCGACATAAGCAAGAACTGCATGTCGTGTGTCGCCACACACCCACACACATGTGTGGGTGTGTGGCGATGGATGTGTGGAGTGACGCGGAAGGACCGCATTAGGAACTCCCGCATTCGCGGCGGTCTTCATGTCCGTGACATTGCGGATAAATTGCAGGAGTGTCGGCTCCATTGGTACGGCCACGTTTTACGGCAACCGGATGTTTACGTGGGAAAAAAATGTCTGGCCATTCCGCCTCCGCCGGGTCCCGGCAAAAGGGGTAGACCCAAAAAGTGCTGGCTTGACTTCGTAGGGGTTGATATGCGTGCCAATGGACTGACCACCAGAGATGTCGAAGATCGTGCGAAGTGGAGAAAAAAAAGCGGACCCCGGGCGACGAAGCGAGAGTTTGGGCTGCAACTGGCATTCAATCTTAAGATGATGATGAAGATGCTCAAGCGATTTGCTCGTAGATACAATATAACCACTGAAACAAAGAAATCCTAAAATTGTGTAATACTTTGATGAAAATGCTTAAAAAGTCCGAAAGAGATGAATTTAAAATATTTTATATAGGTATGCTTTAAATTTGTGAATAAACCTTTATCCGAAATATCTGAAAAGTGTATTAAAAAAACCCCGTTATGAAAATACACCTTTTAAGCTTCAACTCAACTGAAAACCACCACAAAGCAAACCTCGACGAGAACGTACTCGTATTACGCATTCATAATATTATTTACTCAAAAATTTTCAATAACTGTAGTAATACTTTTTTCACGGCAACGTAATTTCAATATTCGAACGAATCACGAAGTAATTCATAATTGAATTATATTTATGTGAATTGAAACAAATGGTTTTTAGTCTGCCTCTATTTTAATATTGTATTTTAATCTACAAATCCTATTCAATTTCATAATTATTACATTAATATCAAAAATTTATTTTACTTTTGTTCGACCTAAGCCTGAAGATAAGGGACCGTACACCCACCACACTTATCCAAAGCAGATCGGTGGTTATATATCTCGGTTTCCTAAAGATGTGTTCCTTCGCCGTCTAGTAAAATACGTGTACCGATCATCATCATCATTTCAGCCTATAGCTGTCTGATTTCCAGCGCGACCGGTCCAATGCCACCTACTTCCAACGACATCCAGCAATCTTCATCAGATCGTCGGTCCATCTGGTAGGCGGCCGTCCCACGCTGAGCTTACTAGTTCGCGGTCTCCATTTTAGGACCTTTCTGCCTCGCGCTATGTTTCCCGCCCATTGCCACTTCAGCTTGCTTATCCTCCAGGCTATGTCAGTTACTTTGTTTCTCCTATGAATCTCCTCATTTCTGATTAGATCCTTAGGGTAACGCCGAGCATAGCTCTTTCCATAGCTCGCTGCGCGACAATGAACTTTATAAGAATATCTTTTGTGAAAGACCACGTCTCAGAAACATAAGTCATCACTGGTAACACACGTATATCGATACGTGTCAATTATGATATATTCACATTGAGGGAAAACCTGCTTAAGTGATACAGCCATAGTGGTTGGTATGTTTGATAAGAAATGATTATTAAGATTTTGATTACACTATCAACTACATAAGATCACGTAATTGTTAATCATGCTAATGGTATTCCCATTTTCAATCATAGTTTGAACTTTAGAGTCAATAAGAAAAATTGTTTAGCAATAAGCAATCCTAGAATAACATAAAAGAGAAGCGTCGTCTGCGTTGAACTTTGTTCGTGATACGTTATTTTCATGTGCCTGGATCATAAGCAAAAAGATTCAACTAATTCGACCATATGTATTGTTTTTCTTTTTATTTAAATTAATTAAAACGGCCACAGCCAGTTACATCGAATAATAATAATTGATAAATAATTAATACAAGACAGCGACTGTTTTCAATGTCTCACAGAATTAAATACATAATGTTAAAAGTTATTTCAATCTTATTCAAAAATGTCACAATCATGATTTGTATCCAGGAAAGCATTGAGAGTAGTGAAGGTGCGTGGAATCGGAGACTGTGCTCATGAGGCAGCAGACGAGACCTCGAACAATCTCTTTTTTCTTATTAACTCATTTTGAAGGTCCGTGGCATTTATTTATCTATTAATCACTTCGCACATTGTTACAACTTGATGGAAGGAACGACTCACCTCCAAGCTCCTATAGCCCAGGCATCCTAATATAAACTTTGTAGGGTAAATACGGAGACTGCAATGGCGTAGCGAGAGGAAGAGAGGGCAAGGGGGGCGTCATGCCCCGGGCGCTACTCACAAAGGGGCGCTAAATGATCGGCAAAACAAAAAATTCTGGATAATTTTTATTTTTATTATAATTGATTTCTGGAAAATGCATTTTAAATTTAGTGCCATTGTAAATATAATAAATGTTAATTCGTAAATAAAAAGTAATAAAGGAACACTAATAGTCTAAATCAAACTGTAATATTATAATAAGGTATATTCATAGCATACGTCTTTTCTAATATCTTTCTTCTTTGAAGTAATACTTGACGATCTTATACATTTCAAAATCTAGTCTTATTTTCTCAACTACATTTTATGTCTCAAATTTAAAGCCTAGCTTGAGCCTATGACTTTATTTAATTTACTTTATTTATTTATTAATTTATGAGTATATTTATACAAATAAATAAAATTGGAGGGTCTGTTTGTAACTTTGTGACATAATGTATAAGCTCAAACATCAAATGTTTAGATCGGACCTCTTACATACTTTACGCTTACGTTAAATATTTGTTGCAGAATGTAATTACTCGCGTCAGCAAGAACGCCGTGCGATTTTTGTGGAAATATTTTAGCGCGCTTGCCCGGGGCTTTTCTAAATTAAATTGTATTTAACTTAACAAAACTCATGTTAGATTATAATTATAGTTCAGTATGTGAAGAAGGTTTTCACTTCAGAATATAGTAATGCATAATATTTCATATGCAGAATTTGACTTTCATTATAAAAACAGCTATCAAAAAGTCGTCTGAGGAACAACTCTTTTTTTTTTTTTTTTTTTTTTGGTCTCGGGGAAAAACCTCTCTTGACGGGTTCCCCCGGCCCGGGGGGACCGAGGGATATGTGGGACTCCGGGATTTTTCCGACTACCCACTAAAAAACCCCGCTGTTCTCCTATCGCCTACGCCCGGGCCCACGGATATATGGCCTGCCGATCTCGTGGCCCGGGCCGGCGCCGGCCCGCCCTTTGTCTTGAGGCGGGCCCCTTCTAAAGTGTTGGCGCCAGGGGGTCAGGGTTTCGTCCCCCCGGCGCTCTCCTAACAACTCTAGGAGTTGAGGGGGCGCGGAACAGCACGCAGCCCTCACCCTCGCGGCAATAGTGCGGGCGGCGGATCCTCCCCCGAGGGGCCGCCCGCGGCCGCTTTTTACGGCGGCCGGAGGTCGTTACTGGCCCTCCGGCGCCGCCGGCGTGGCCTGCGTTGGCGGGAGGGGAGTGTGGTGGTCGACTCCCGCTCCCGCTCCGCCGCCTCCTTTGCGGACATGACTGCCTCGCAGAAGGAGGCGACGGCCGTCCATCCAAGATCGCCCCCGACCATGGACAGAACCAGGGCCGGGAGCGACAGGTCCACGCCGATTTGGGCGACGAGGGCGCGGCGCTCCTCGCGCCACGCAGGGCACACGGCGACAGTGTGGTTCACCGTGTCCTCCTCGTCGCCCGCGCCACAGTGGTGGCACCCTGACGTCATCTCTCGCCCTATGCGACACAGGTACCTCCCGAAGCAACCGTGCCCCGAGAGGACCTGCGTCAGGCGGAAGGTCAGGGCGCCGTGGCGCCTTTCCAACCATTCAGCCAGGACGGGCCTCACCGCTTCGATGGTGGCGAGGCCCGCGCTGGGGTGTGCGAGGCGCTCCTTCCACTCCACCATGAGCACCTCGTCGCGCAGCTCCGCGCGCTTCACCTCAGTTTCACGAGGCGTGGGGCGAGAGCCACGCTCGGCCGCGCCCCGGCGCCACTGGTACAACAGCGCCAGGACCCGGGCCTCGAGGTCCCATGGTGGGGATCCGGCCAGCAGGGAGGCCGCTTCGAAGGACACCGTGCGGTATCCTCTTATCGCCCTGACGGCCAGGACGCGCTGCGACCTGCGAAGCAGCGCCGTCGTTTTGGCCGTCAGGCGATCCGCCCAGATCGGGGCCCCGTAAAGGGCCATCGACCGCACGGTTCCCTCAAAGAGCCTGCGGCACACTGCGCCCGGCCCGCCGATATTCGGCAGCAGACGGGAGAGTCCCGCCGCCGCCCGAACTAGCCTCGGCGCCAGGCGCTCGAAGTGTGCCGCGAAGTCCCATCGCCCGTCGAGCACCAGTCCAAGATAATTCATGGACGGCCCGACGGCGATGTGGACGCCTCCTACCGTTATGCGCAGGCCCGGTGGCGGCCTCTGACGGGGCCCGTAAAATATCACGGCCTCCGTCTTGTCTGAGGAACAACTCTGCCTGAAGATCCTACAACACATTGTATTAGAGGTAAAGAAACCTTACACCTAATTTATCTATATCTATACTACTATTATAAAGAGGAAAGATTTTATTGTTTGTTTGTTTGTTTGTTTGTTTGTTTGCTTTGAATAGGCTCCGAAACTACTGACCCGATTTAAAAAATTCTTTCATTGTTGGGAAGCTACACTATCCCCGGGTGACATAGGCTATATTATATTTTCAAAAAAATTAGGGATCCTTACTAAAACTCCAATAATGTAACCCAAAGTGTAAAAAAATTACCTAAAATATTATTTAAATCGCGTGCGTTGCGAAAACTATTGATGATAGAATAAAATAATGTACTACAACTTTGCAGAACACATCATTATTTACAAAAAGTGTCGCGACAGCATATGTCTAACTATTATAGTTATGCCACAATAAGTGTTCTTTTATTTTAAAAATTTAATTGAAATGCCGCCCCTAGAAAAGACTCTTTATTTGGATCTTGGTATTAATCCTTATCAAAATAAATTACTTCATATTCAAAACTGTTTCAATACCTTTATATAACTTTTTGAATTATTCAATTCGGATATTCCATTCGAAAGATATCACGAGTTTAAAAATGTAAGTATTAGAAAAATGTTGCGTGGTAGCCGCTCACCCTGTTCGGCTAGCTAGGCAGCACCTTATGCAATGTAGGCGTGCGTCACTGGGGTTTTTACAAAAATTAGAATACTTATTAAAAAATAACGAAAAATAAATAAAAAGTAAAAATAAATAAAAATAAACAAAAAAAATCATTAAAATAAAAGCTCATAGAAATAATAATATTCAAACTTTCTTTATAATTTTATTTTTTTAGTAACCTGACGCAAATAGAAGGGTTTGCCCTCAGGGGCGCTCCTCTGTCCGAGGAGTACACGGGTGTGCGTACCCGAGGTGCCCGAGCATCCGTCGCTTCACTCCCCTCTCCGTTCGAGGCGACAGAGTCCTACCTTTCTTTCCGTCTACCTCTTACATCCTTTCCAACTTAGCTCTCTGTTCGTGGCGTGGTCCCCGGTGGGATGATTGCGAATACTGATTGGGGTCCCGGGTTCTACCCTGGGACCTGATTTGGTAGTCGAAACCATGCCTATTTCGACTGCGCCTGCACAGAGTGTTCCCGGGGCGGGAATTGCATCCTCGCTGTCGGTAGGTCTTGCTGGGCCGGCTACGACGTCAGGCCACTCTGCTTTTTCTGGAGTGTCGTCTGGTAGTCGTACCCACGCCTGACTAGCACGCGACGGGGATGCGAGTCCCGTCCGGAATTGGCCGCGGACCTGTCACTCCCGGCCCTGGTTCTGTCCATGGTCGGGGGCGATCCTGGATGGACGGCCGTCGCCTCCTTTTGCGAGGCAGTAGTGTCTGCAAGGGAGGCGGCGGAACGGGAGCGGGAGTCCGCCACCGCACTCCCCTCCCGCCAACGTAGGACGCGTCGTCGGCGCCGGAGGGCGGGCAACGATCTCCGGCCGCCGTAGAAAACGGCCGCGGGCGGCCCCTCGGGGGAGGATCCGCCGCCCGCACTATTGCCGCGAGGGAGAAGGCCGCGTGCTGTTCCACAGCCCCCTTCAACTCCTAGAGTTGTTACAAGAGAGCGCCGGGGGGACGAAACCCTGATCCCCTGGCGCCAGCACTTTAGAAGGGGCCCGCTTTAAGACAAAGCGTGGGCCGGCGCCGGCCCGGGCCACGAGATCGGCAGGCCATATATCCGTGGGCCCGGGCGTAGACGATAGGAGAACAGCGGGGGGATAGTGGGTCGAACATCTTTTCCGGAGTCCCTTATATCCCTTGGTCCCCCCGGGCCGGGATAACCCGTCAAGAGAGGTTTTTCCCCGAGACCGAAAAAAATAGAAGGGTTTAATTTTTAATTTTTTGTTAAATACCCGTGCGAAGCTGGGACGGGCTGCTAGTTATTTACATAGGCGAATAGACAATGAATGTAACTGTAAAATCTTAATCACAATTTTCGGAGTTATGTAATTATGAAATGTACCAATAAATTATACAAATTCTGTATTAATAAAAAATAGAAAATCAAATATTAAATAATGAAAGAAACCATAAACTGGAAAACTATAAATAATAATAATTGAATTATAAATTAAATTATTTTATTAAATATTTGCTGAGATGGTTTGGCCATGTTGAGAGAATGAATGAAGAACGATTGACGAAAAAAGTGTATAAGGCGAGTGTAATTGGATGTGTTGGAAGGGGTAGACCTAGGCGGACGTTTCGAGACCAGATCAGGGACGTCTTGAAAAAAGGCCAGGTCAAGAGTACTCTAAACCGAAGGGCATGTATGAAGGCAATAATGAAAGTGGACGAAGCGAAACAAGTATGTAAGGATCGTAGCAAGTGGAAAGAAGTGGTTTCTGCCCACCCCTACGGGAAACAGGCGTGATTATATATATGTATGTCTGTATTAAATATTTGGCTGGTACTAATATACATATTTCTCTGTGCTAGGGTATATATACGTTTTGTTTTGGTTGACATCAAATGTTTGACAACTGTTTTAATTGACTGTGATTTTTATACGAAAACAAAGGCTTTCTTCCGCCCAATTTTCTGTCTTCCTTCCAATTTTTTCAAAAATCATTACGCGAGAAAAGCTGCCTAAGCGATGCATGCCACTGTGGAATTCGGACCCCTGACCTCTAAATTTGTCTACAAGTGTAATGCCAATGAGCTAACAGGTAGGTACCTTTATTACTATTAATACACAAGAATTGTGAAAAATAACAAAAATTCAATTCCTCGTTGTTTATTTTGACACACATATTTAATTATAATATAAAAAAAACCGCTTGTAATCAATATGAAGCCGATATTGGTTGCGATGGCAACCACTGCACTCCATCGTTTCCATTATTCATTTATATCAACTGACAAACAGTTGACGGTATATTGATAGGCTATTTGAAACCTGTACCCGATGGCAACCGCAAATTAAAGCGATATGGAATCGATATTTCATTAATTCTTTCAACCGGAAATAATTTTGTCATCTGTGATTGAGACATTTCATATCCAATGATGCGGATTTGTGTGATTTTTGTGATTTTTATTTGTTTTGATTCTTTTATCAATACGTTTATAAAATCATATATAGTGAGAAAGAACACGGATACGATATTACTTTTGATTATTTTTAGTTAAATACTCAAAGATCGCTAAAGTGAGTGTTTAATACTTAAAATACACAGGTGTCGTGTTTGAAATTACTAGTATTATTGTTATCAGTATATTTCTGTAAATACATAATATGTCTTATTTAGTTTTAAAAACCGTTTTAAATGAAATAATTTTCTAAAGAAAAAGTAATGATATTCAGTACAAAAGAAAACAGTGTTATTTTGCATTTGATGATCTCAGAATAATCAGAACATAGAAAATACTATTTCTGATTTGCTTCATGATTAATTAAAGGTATTTTATTTTATACATAACACAAATAGATTGTTCTATGAATAAAAATTATGAAATTAACAATACTATAATTTCTTTGGTAAAATCACTGATCATTATGGATACAATATTTATCCGTGCAGGGGCGGAGAAATAATACTGACCTCTGCGGCCGGGGTTATTATTATTATTATTAGAGACCCAAGTTCCTGAACCTTTATGGGAAAGCAGCGTGTTCGCGATGCCACTGGCGTTTCAAACATCCATAGGCGACGGTAACTGCTAAATTCTAAGCGCGCCGTCAGCCTGTCTGCAGTGATACAGCAATAAAAAATGCAAAATTCAAATGCAGAGTTACGTACCTACTCTGCATTTGATTTTGCATTTTTTTTAAATAATTTAATGTTACTGTTCTCTTATCTTGTTTCAGGGCCGAGAAATATCTCGGACACTTCGACCCAATGGGATCTTTTGTGTTCCCCTAGATAGCAATCACTCATCTCCAATCTCATTGAAGATTTGCTTCATGAGCCTAACAATGAGATATGGAGTTAGGAGTCTGTAGTCTTCCGGTGTCGGATATCCTACCCCCAAAAGATTCATTCGCCTCCTGGCCAATGCATCGCATGTACACAGTAGGTGTTCCATGCGTTCTGTATGTTCCCCACACAACTTGCACATGGGTGTCGTGGTTAGATCCATCTTCATGAGCATGTTATTGATTCCAAAGTGCCCAGTAAAGGCCCCAAGTAAGTAACGTATTTGCCCCTGCTCATGTTTCAGATGGATCCTCGTGCTTTGTACGTGGATTCCAAAAAATTTTTGGAATGTTCCAGACCGATTCTGATCAGCCAGTGTTGTTGTTGACTGCGGTCTGCAAAATCCCTGAATGTAGCTTTCACGAGGCAGGTTGGAATGCCTACACATGGTTCTGGACCAATAAAATCATTAGTTGAGCCCTCTCTTACCAGTTCATCTGCCATTTCATTGCCATGAATTCCTTCGTGTCCCGGGACCAACATTCATCTTACCCTGTTATGCCTTCCAAGCCTATTTAGAGTTTGAATGGCATCCAGGACGAGTCCGGAGTCAACTTTGAAGGAGGCAATAGCCTTTATTGCAGCTTGACTGTCACTGAGAATATATATAGATTTGCCTTTGGTGCCTCTATCTATGTTCTCCTGAGCACAGGTTATTATGGCATATGTTTCATCCTGGAATACACTTGCCATTTTTCCCAAGCTTTTACTACATTTGTAGTATTTCGCGTATACTCCCGCCCCTGTACCTGATTCCATTTTGAATCCATCAGTGTACCATACCAGACTATTATGTGGATCTGGTCCCTTTGTCCATTCCATTCTTGTTGGAATTTGGACCCTGAAAATGGCCTTTCAAATATAAACTTGGTTTGCATTTTATCGGATACCATATGTGTTATCCGATCCAGGTCCTCATTTTCATCGAATTTTGTATGATTGGTTTTTGGCGTGGTGGCGTCCCATAGGCCAGCTACGCACGGCGAATACACATATAATACATAAGTTCAAATATTATTTAGTTGATTTCATAGTTACAGTACAATACATCGATTTTCACCAAGTTCAAGTCAACAAGTGGATGCTAATAAACAATTCATTTCTTATCCTCATTTCAATACTTTCAACTGTTGTAAAATAATCACACTGGCGCCTACCCGCAAGTTACATAATTTAGATGCTGCGGCGCTTGACGGTTATTTGAAAAGCTACTCGACCACCGCTGCACCGTCAAGTCTTGGCTAGCGCCCGCGCTGATAACACGTAATGCAGAGTCTTGGCTAGCACCCACGCCGACTACACACATCTTCGTTTACTGGGCTAGCCTCCGCGCCGAGGACACGTACCGTAGTGTTTGGCTAGCGACCACATCACTAATTCGTGTCATCAATTTAAACACCCCGCACGAGTTTTTATATGTATGTTCTTGATTTTGTATTACTCTGAACCGTTAATTATAAAGGCCTAGTACTAGGCCTAATACAAACTGCAGAACCAGCCGTGGAACCTCAAGTGAGTCGCCGCTCTTTCTGACTTGCTGGTATTTCAGTCTCCTTTCTTTTCCGCGCTTATATTCAAACCTACATTACCTTTGTTTTCCGCACCATGGCTACAGTCTTTTCTAAATATAAGCCGCATCATTTTTTGTCTATGGTCCTTTCGCCCCACTACCACACACCAATTTGATTTCAACCTAATTTACTCAATGTTCGTGCTGATTTAGAGAATGTTTTAGTTCTATGTTTAAATAATAACATTTCTAACTATGATTCATAAGAAAAAACAAACATAGCAGCATTATAACAACTACCATCCATGAATAAATAATATTTCCATATATAAACAAGAAAAAAAAATGAAATTAGGTTTTCACAAAATCATTGTTAGCACAGTTATTATATTACGGAATTATATCAGATTTCATAATATCCCGCACTGGCACAAGGGGTGGTCATTTTCACAGTTGTTTATAGGTTCAGGCATTAAGAGATAGGAGACCAGCAGGGTTTTAATGTAATAGAGTCCGACATAGAGAACATACACACTGACCCCTGGGAAAACGGGGCGACTCGGAAATGAGTTTATCCTTAAAATAGTAGTTTTCTCATTGATAAAAGAACATAAATGGTGACAAATGGATTATTTTTAATGCCAGTTAACGTTCAAAATTCAAAGTTATGTGACAGATTCTAGAGTATGACTTGTTGTATCACAAAAGAAAGTATACAACTCGAAAAGCACGCATTATATTTCATCTTTGATAATATCCAACAATAAATTATCGGATTCAAAGTGAAGTTTGGGAATCTAATAATTTTTTTGTTGCTGTAGGACAGCAAACAGGCTGACGGCTCGCTTAGAATTTAGCAGTTACCGTCGCCTATGGATGTTTGCAACGCCAATGGCATCGCGAAAACGCTGCTGTCCCATAAGGGTACAGGAACTTAAGTCACTAATACCGGAACACAACACAAGGTTATTATGGCGATATACTTAAGACCAAAGGTGGTCGCCACCCAGACGGGCTTGGCTCTACCACGTAGCTAGGATTATTTTGTCACCTTTTACAACAGACTGACCTCGGCCGCAGAGGTCAGTATTCTTTCTCCGCCCCTGCACGGATAGAAACGAATAAAAAATGCTCAAAAGAAGTCAAAATAAATATGAAAGTAGTGACACCTGAAGTACATTGTAAATCTCATACGATTGAGTTGTAGTTTAGATTGGTTCGGATTGTGACCATGGTAAGCCGACAAATAATGATTGGCATCCTATTGGAAATACTTTAAAGTTAATTGCTATACAATTTGTTGATATGTGCCTACATTTAAAATAATTGGTTTGTGTTCTATAAAATTTATCCGTGCAGGGGCGGAGAAAGAATACTAACCTCTGCGGCCGGGGTCGGCCTGTCGTAAAAGCTGACAAAACAACCCACCCTAGCTACGTGGTAGGGCCTCAAGCCCGTCTGGATGGCGACCACCTTTGGTCTTAAGTATGCCGCCATAATAACCTTGTTTTGTGTTCCGGCATTAGTGACCCAAATTCTTGTACCCTTATGGGACAGCAGCGTGTTCACGATGCCACTGGCGTTGCAAACACTCATAGGTGACGGTAACTGCTAAATTCTAAGCGGGCCGTCAGCCTGTCTGCTGTCCTACAGCAATAAAAAAAGTCTCTGATATTGAATATAGTATATGTATTTTGTGATCGAATATATCTTTTGTATATTTGTATTATCTGTAAAAAGATACTTTGAAAATTTTTGGGTGTCACTAACACCTTCGGGGCTCAAGACCAACCATCTGTCAATTGGTCACCAACTAGACAACGGAAGTAGATTTTAAGATTTTCCATATTCTATCAATCCATTTTATGCATTTTCTAGTTTTGAAAACTATCTTCATCCTGCCCTTGTCCCTATGTGGGGTCGGCACAACATGTTCTCACCTTCCACTTTCCTCTATTAGCCGTCATTTGAATATTTACCCCCTTTTTAACCATGTCATCTTTTACACAATCCATTCATCTTTTCTTTGGTCTACCTCTCCTCTTGTATCCATCTACTCTCATTTCTAGCATCCTCTTTATTACATGACGCTCTTCTTCGCATTATATGGCCATACCAGGCTAACCTAATACTTTTCAGCTTCTCAATCACTGGCGCTACTTTCAAACTTCCCCTAATATACTCATTTTTAATTTTATCCATTTTTGTAACTCTGCTCATCCATCTCAACATTATATTTAATCTTTCCCGTTTGTGGCCCAGTACTCTGATCCATACAATATGACAGGTCTTATAACGGACTTATAAATAGTTTTGAAAACTTTATAAAATTTCATAAATGACGACGTGCTCTACTTTCGCGCTGTGACTACTCAAAAATGAAGACCAGACTCTGAAGTGGAAACTTTGGACACAACCGAGAACCACTTTAACGACGATGATAACTTTGAACCTTTAGGAAATATATATTATACTAGCTGACACAGCAAACGTTGTTTGCCTTATAAATTAAAAAAAATTATACGTAATAAAACTATCCTATCCTAGACACGCCAGCAAAACACACATTAAAAAAACATGATTATTGGTTAGATAGTTTCAGAGTTCATCGTGAGCTACAATGTGACACGAGAATCATATATAATAGATTATATTGATTATTTATAATTAAAATAAACATTTAGATATAAAGTATGTTAAATAAAAGTTATAAACATAACTTATTATATAAACAAAATATAATTTTGTCTAAAATATGTTACAAATGATGAAAATTCTGTTAAAAGTCCTATCAAGTCTTAGCTAAAGTATACGCCACATAATGCAAGAACAATTTGTAAGTCTCTCCCGTCTTCTCAAATGTATACCGCTGACAGATGAGTTTGATGACAACTTGTCAGCAAAAGGTATTGCTAACATTATTAAAAGATAAATAAGAATAGATGGTTAAAAGTCAGGTTTAAATACGTGAGTGAAACAAATACGAAATAATAAATAGTAGAACGGACATTTACAGTAACGACTAAGAGGTTTCTGAGACATTGCGTTATCCTTTATAGCAGGTCATTGGTACCGTAAGTAAGAGAGGACCGTCTTTCAATCACGATTCGGGGTCAGGGCTGTCCCTAATACGGCTTAAGTTACGTTTTATTGCAGGATTTTATCTTTTTATTTTAGTTTGATGAAAGAAATAAAGAGATGTGTACACCATGACTGGTAGTAGCTACGTAGTCGATGGCAGCCACTTCTCATCTATTTCAATATAGGCTTCATCAAGTTTCCATATATTTTAACACATTGCCTTCAGCATACAACTCTGACCGGTTACATTTATCGAGACGTAGTATACACTCAAAAACTCGTGTGTCTACATGAGCAGCCCTTTCTATGCGCTCCATCAGAACAAAGTATTTTTTAATTCTTTAGTTGTTTAATTCTGGAATCAGCGTATATGTGTGTCAATAGTTTGTTTGTAAAAAGCGTTTTGATACAGGCTCTCAAATAATTATCAATTGTCCTTAAAATGGCCTACATGTAATTATTATTTTGTACTATATTTCTTTATTTCACAAATTTTTTATATTTTTTACAATATCTTACATATTTTTTTTATAAAAACAGTACCATAATAGTATTACTTTTATACAAAAATCAATAATAATAAAATTATTATTTATTATTATAATTCGTAGTTAATGAATCTTTATCTTATTTCTTATTGTTCTTAAGAACGAATTACAAAAATATTGTAGTATTAATAAATGTAGAAGCGAAATAAGAATATGGACTTGGCATCTAAGTATGCCACCATAAAAACCTTGTGTTTTATTCCGGCATTAGTGAGCCTGTTGTCAGTTCCCTTGCGCGGATAGCAACGTGTTAGCATCATAGTCAACGTCAACGGCTAGGCAACACCATCCTTGACGTTGCAAACATCCATAGGTGATAGTAACTGTTTACTATTAAGTGAGCGTTCGGCCCGTCGTCGTGTTCTAGCAATAAACAAGATAATTAATATACGTAGATCTTTTAACACTCATTATAAATATAAAAATTTGAAATATATTTCACTTTTCAAGTGTACCTAATTCTGTCAGTAGGATAATCCACGCAAAGCAGCCCTAAACGAGATAGACCGGCCCATTGTGGGCCCACATCAAATAGATTGGGACAGGTACGGATTTGGGATCAAAGAATACACACATAATTCTCAGATTAGCAACGAGTCTCAAGCTATTTGTATCGTTATATTTTGGAATGTTTATACTAGTTTTATAATCCCGGCGTTTTAGATATATACCCTTATCTATAAACGATACTATACAACGATATATAAATAAGTGGACTATGATTTCACACAGCGGCATCTAGTCCCAAAACAAACAACAGAAAGCGTATGTTATGGGTAATGAATAACTGACGCGCTAATTACTCTTACAAACTTATAAATTTATTTATATTTTATTACTCAGACGTGAGATGAATTGATGATCAATATATAGAATACGCCTTTCTTGCTAGTTTGCATGTAGCAAAAGAAAGACACCTTCTGGCCGTTGGTTTTAATTTAGCCGAAACGTGTCACAATAAATATAAGTTGTAATCAAATTCTATCTCTTTTGACATCGATTGCGATGTCAAGGCTCGCATTGCTGCCGCGTAGACCAAATGGCGTGCGGTAACTGGTGTCATTTGTGACCCCAAGATGCCGGTAAAGTTGAAGGGACAGGTCTATAAGACCATCATTAGGCCTGTCCTTTTATACGGCTGTGAAGCGTGGCCGGTGTTAGAGCGACACAAGCAAGAACTGCGTGTCACGGAGATGAATATGCTGCGGTGGATGTGTGGAGTGACGCGGAAGGGCCGCGGTAGGAACTCCCGCATTCGCGACGGTCTGCATATCCGTGACATTGCGGATAAATTGCAGGAGTATCGGCTCCATTAGTACGGCCACGTTTTACGGCAACCGGATGTTTTCGTGGAAAACAAATATCTAGCCATGCCGCCTCCGCCTAGACCCAAAAAGTGCTGGCTTGACGTCGTAAAGGGTGATATGCGTGCCAATAGGCTCACTACCAGGGATGCTGAAGACCGTGCGAAGTAGAGTAGAAACAGTCGGCAAGCGGACCCCGGGCACCAAAACAAAAGTTTAGGTTGCAACCGGGATACAACGCTTAGATGATGATGATGAAATTCCATTTCTTTTATTATTTATATTTTCAATTTTCTAGTTCTTTCTTATTGCTGTAGGATAGCAGACAGGCTGGCGGCCCACTTAGAATTTAGCAGTTACCGTCGCCTATGGGTGTTTGCAAGACCAGTGGCATCGTGAACACGCTGCTGTCCCATAAGGGTACAGGAACTTGGGTCACTAATACCGGAACACAACATAAAGTTATTATGGCGGCTTACTTAAGACCAAAAGCAGTCGCCGTCCAGACAGGCTTGGAGCACTACCACGTAGCTAGGGTGGGTTGTTTAGTCGTCTTTTACGACAGGCCGACCCCGGCCGCAGAGGTCAGTATTCTTGTCTGCCCCTGCACGGATAAATGCTTGTGCTTAAGAAAAGGAAAAGCACTAATAAAAAACGCGAGTCAATTGTTACTTTAACCTGATTTTGTTCAGCAACGTACTTCAGGTCCTGAAAACCTAAAAAGCAAACGGTTGCTTTTTAAGTTTCTACTTAATCAGTCTTAGCGTTCTTTCACACGGCAGTCCAGTTTTGCAGGACCGGCAAAACTAGACTGCCGTATGAACACGGTTGCATCCTGTTTCTTGACCATAGAGCAATGCGCGAGCGCTTCACACGCGCTGGGTGGCGTGGCGGGCGCGGGGCGGGGGCTGCTACCACTCCACTCTCCCGCAAAAAAACAGTGTCCAGCAAAAAACCGCACGCAGGAAGCCGTGTGGCCACTGCTATTGAAATATGTGATTAAACGGGATCCCGCTTTTTACTGGACGACGGATCCAGTTTCTAGTGAAAAAACCGAATGGCACAATTAGACCGGATCGGTTTTTTGCAGGATCCCGCATGCGGGATGCTCGTGTGAACGCTAGCATATAAACACATTCGCCATCAAACGGGATCCTGCAGGAAGCGGGATCCTGCAAAAAACTGGACTGCCGTGTGAAAGGGGCGTCAATGTCACCAAAATCGGCTGTATAATGCCAGTCACGGACCAAGAGTGCACCGTACAAGATTTGAGATAGCTCAAGAGTAGTGAACTGTATGAGAGAGGGGGGAGAAAGAAGCTGTGGTTAGAGATATGTGATACCCTGCAGTGGGTAAATAAATTACCACTGACCTTAATAATAATAATAATAATAAATCTTTATTGTAACACCTTATTATATTA
Source organism: Malacosoma neustria (assembly GCA_963693495.1). Classification (NCBI taxonomy): domain Eukaryota; kingdom Metazoa; phylum Arthropoda; class Insecta; order Lepidoptera; family Lasiocampidae; genus Malacosoma; species Malacosoma neustria. The sequence continues at coordinate 18,570,133 of OY856381.1, forward strand.
AGTCAATGAACCCTAGTCTCCAAACTAGACATTAGTCTGTGTCTTGGAAACTAGTGCCCTCTCAAATCATACAAACAAAAAAAAAAAGAAAAAAAACACCAAGAAACAAAAGGATACAAAATCTTATATATATAAGGTTTGTGTGTGTGTGTGTGTGTGTGTGTGTGTGTGTGTGTGTGTGTGTGTGTGTGTGTGTGTGTGTGTGTGTGTGTGTGTGGGTTTTAAGCATATGAGAGCCAAATCTATAATTCAACTAATTCATTATACTCAGCAATTCCTCAGTTTCTTCATAATTTAGGGTTAAAAGCCACGATTTCAATTCATATTTCAACATTCCTTGATTCCACCCTTTCCCAGTTCGGTTCAGATCCGCTCGCGGAGGAACTGTTGCACGGTAACAGCTAAATGTCACAAACTAGACACTGAATACACAATATTATGGTACGGCCAGTGAGATTTAGTAGGAGTAACTGAAGCCAATTGCGTACGGCGCAGATAATGGTCTTCAGGGAGGTCGAACGTCGACCGTCCCGCGCGGTTAGATGCTCACGCGATTACAATTAGTCTTAAAATCCTGAAATGATCTCTACTTCAATGTAGATTTTGTGTTACCCCTTCCTCAACAATGGGTGACATTTTCATTTTTCATCGGTCAAAACACAATCATTGTCCATTTCACAATGGCTTTCGAGTAATGGACGCCGGTTATTGTTCGCTAAATGTATTATACTTCTACGACCTATTTTAACTCAAATACTGATGAGCACTATATTTGAGTATTTAAAGCAGGCATTTTTCAAATATAAATATTTTGAATTATAATAGTGTGCTAGCAATTAAGTTAAGAACAAATTTTATTATTTTTTTAATGCTTATTATTTAAGCTATGTAAATATGAAAATAACATTTATAACAAAATGATATACGTTTATAAGTTTAATAAGTTTATTTGCAAAATATACAGTAATCTACATATAACAATATTTTTTACTTTAAAGTTAAATTTTTTTTTTTATTTTAAGTTTAAAGTTATTAAAATTATTACTAAATGGCCTACTTTTATTAGTATTAAAATACTTAGCTTTATTATCTAATGTGATATGCGGCTGTGATAGACGCTCTGCTTGCACTGCATGAACCTCCGTGCTATTCAGCACTTTCATATGCTCTCTAGACAGCTCTGCAGACCGACATATGTCCACAGCCTTTGTTATCGTCAGGTCCTTTACCTCCAGAAGTTTTTGCTGTATTTTTCCTTGATATCAATGATGATCCTGTCATGTATCATAAGTTCCTTCTGATTTCAAAAATTACCGTTTTCAGCTATCTTCCTGATTACAGTATAAAATGCATCAAATGATTCTCCATCATCTTGATATCGCTTGTTAAAATTATAGTTGTTAATAACCTCATTCTGCTTGAGTTTAATTATCCAGAAGACTAATGACATCATTTAATTTCGGCTTTTCGTCAGTCTTCAATATATTAAAATACAATTCCGGAGCTTGCTGTCCTATACAATTTAGGAAAATGGCTGCTTTCCTGGTTTCCGCTAACTTTTCAAAGGCAGCCGCCATCATAAAAATCTTGAATCTTAATCATTGTGGATAACAATCGTTTATACTGTCCAAATTAAGGCCCTTCGGCATTTTATACTCCACTGTACATACGTTATCAGTATCCAGTTTATGTGCATTGCGTGCATTTATATACATTGCGGCACACAACAAACTGTCGGAAGAACCGACATTTTGTTGTGTGCTGCAATCTGTTTTTACATGTTCGCAGGCCATCTTATATAATCCGTCTTAATTTCTAACCGCGCCATGTATTGTTGTAGTTTTGTCATTAATTAAAACACTGTTTGTTGTATTGGTGTTTATTATAATAATATTTTCTTCTATTTTACTTTTAATAGTTAATATTATTTTATATTACAAAACTACATGTTCTCTTACATTATCTCTTATGTCCAAGTGGGAGATCTGTCAAATGTCAAAACTATTGACATATCTGACATACTAATAACGTTCTGTTATTACAGTAACAGACAAGCGTGGTTTGACCATGTAATTCGAAGAGAAGAATTCCATATAACTAGGAAAATGATAGAGAGTGGATGGATACAGAAGCAGAAGTAACCCAAAGACTTTTCTTTGGGTTAATTCTGGAGATGGATGGATTGTGTACTTTTTTGATAATGTAATAATAATGTCCATCGACCCAAAACGTCGAATATAAATATATTTTTTCTTCTTAACTATATTTATTGAATGTTTGAGTTTTTCACCTGGCAAACAGTATTGCTTTTAATTTGGGATATCTTAGTAAAGCTTACACAGAAACTTTCGATTCACTAATTTTATTCTTGATACTTATAGCCACGAATGATAAACTAAAACTTGAATTAAACTAAATTCCACTTTAAAATAGATACAATAACTAATTTTAAAAGCTTATAAAGAAAGTTAAAAAAAATGTAGTTTGAAAAAACTAACAGAGACGCTTTTATAATTAATCAAACTAAAAATTTCTTTTTAGCTCGTATACTATTTAATATCAACCGTTATAAATTTTTTTACCAGTTTCTTTCCGTAATGCAGTGTTTAAAAATATCATACAAAGCACCCCACCCTTTTAACAGTGACATTAATTTTCTCGTCAGTAATTTTATTCTTATCTTAAGAATTATTTTTTACTTTTTAGTTTGATTAGTTATAAAAACGTGATTTTTTTTTTTTTAAACTATAATTTATTTTACTTTTATGTTGATTAACTACAAAATATAATTTATTTGCTGTCAATTCCCAGTCGTTAAATGTTTTTATTAATTTAACGCCATCTTTCAGCTGGTTCTTTTAAATTTAGCATCATCTGCCGGTAGTTTTATTTATAAGCGCCAGGTGGCGTTTCGGCAGAAGGAAAAGAAATCTTTAATCCAAAAAAGACTATGGAACAAAATTATTAATTTTTGTGTGTTATCAAGTATGCAAATTCTTTGGGTATTTTTAATCGTTCAAAGTGGATAAAAATTGAGTCAATATTTATATAAAGCGTGTAAAAAAATCATTAATCCTGAGGATCCTGGTAAGGATAATGATGCGAACTACACAAATTATTGCATTGTCATCAGTACTTGATAAGTGTGCAGTTTCAAATCAATCCGTCGTTTTGAAAGGGATGAAAATAGCGTTTAAAGATTCCGTTACATAGATACATACTAAGGTAATAATAGCGTGTTAATATGTCGCTACGCAATCCACACATAACATGGTTACCTCATTAATGACGCAAGGCTACGCATTACGGTGTCTACGCTTGACGTAGCCGTGGAATCGCTTTCAAAATTACTAGCGTAACAAGGCTACGATGACCCTCTACGTCAGGTCCTATTCATGTTAAGCCGCTTGAATAATACATATTGGTCCAAATAATTATTTTACGGAAATTAATATTAGGCTTGTTTTAATTAATAACTTAACTAAAAAAATATTAAAAACTGGGGTGAATTGGGACTCAAAAGATATTGGAGTTTTTTTTTTTGGATTACACCTAAATAATTAAAATTGAAGTAATACATTTCGTAATGATATAAATAAGAGTCCACAATGTCCTACTATTGGATTCAGGGGTTTTTTACAGGGTGTAACCTGGAAAGTTCTATCCGTGCAGGGGCGGAGAAAGAATACTAACCTCTGTGGCCAGGGTCGGCCTGTCGTAAAAGCCGACAAAACAACTCACCCTAGCTACGTGGTAAGGCCTCGAGCCCGTCTGGATGGCGACTACCTTTGGTCTTAAGTATGCCGCCATAATAACCTTGTGTTGTGTTTCGGCATTAGTGACCCAAGTTCCTGTACCCTTATGGGACAGCAGCGTGTTCACGATGCCACTGGCGTTGCAAACACCCATAGGCGACGGTAACTGCTAAATTCTAAGCGGGCCGACAGCCTGTCTGCTGTCCTACAGCAATTAAAAAAAAAAGTCGTTTTAGTAATATCAGTGCACAGGTTTCCACGCGATCTATAACATAAGATATAGTATATATGTATTATATAAATAAAAATAATTAAACAAATTCACCATAATCGAGACAGGGTAAATGCGTTATTAAACTTTCGTATAACGTATAAGGCGTGCAGTTTCTTAGCAGAAACTGGTTTCCAAAGTTTTATTTTTCCTTTTTATTGAAACCGAACATAACCGTTTAAAGTTTGTTACTTATATATTTTATAAACTAGCATTTTATACCCAGTTCAAAGCGTTTTAGGAAAAGGTTACCCAAATAGCCAACATTGGAAATATTGTTTCAGTATTGTTCAAATTTTATTTATGTTAATACGCAATTACAATGTAAAAACAACTTGTTTGCGAGCTTTTGAATATATGCATCCCAATTTCATAAAATGCGAAATCTCACTGTTATGTGATCAGAATATAATATGAATGAAAATTTTCTTCGCTGTAGATGTAAAGGAATTATATTTTTAAAGAAATATAATTTTCAATGGGAATTTTAATTCCCAATAATTTACTTGCATTCGATTATTGGTAAAAGAAGAATATTTTGATTTCAACATAAGAACGAAAAAAGGAAGAAGCATTGTGCAAGCTCAGACGTTATCGCATTTCTGTCAAAATCGTGTTTTATTTTCTATCATAAAGACAGTGCGATATTGTTGAAAAGTTTTAAAATTAAAGTGAAAATGAATCGACAAGCTAAATAATAATAGACTTTCAATGTCGTTTTTTTGTTTTTTTAGATATGATCTATAAGTAAAAGAATTGTATAAGTCATAATATAAAAGTATAAACTTAGGTTTAAATAAAATCTTTGTTTTTTCAGAGCAACACATTTGTTTGTTTTGCTGATTCCTAATTAATCCAAACGAATTGTCTTATATATCTTATACACTTCATTTTATATATTTAGGTTCTGCTCATAGATTTTAAAATTATTAAGTATATTGCTACAGACACCAATATTTGGCTAGCCAATGATGGACAGTGGTGGCTACGACGCCATACCCACTTAATACGATAGTCGTCAAGTAATGGTCACCCAAAAATGCGACAAATGGTCATTGCTCTTCAAAAAATCATCTAATTTACGTAAACTTTATTGAACTTCTATATAGTTATTTCCATTTCACATACACATATACAATTCGTGCAGTTGAAAGCTTGGGAACTTTAAAGTAGTCCTCTCACGTAAATATATTGCACAACTTTAGAGAATCCCGCTAAGGATGACAGTTTGGACTTTTCAGTCACATCTGCGGACAATTAAGAGGTATACCGTTTCACGCAGATATAAAGGTTTTAACACATGAGACCCCGTTTATGTAGAGAATATTTAAAAGAAATTTATGTATATATATCTTACAAAATATATCTTACAAAAATAGGAATACTCTGTCGATTTCGTTTTATTTCTATTAAAAGCTTTCATTTGGAAATCGAAGGAGTGCTTTTCTTCATTTTCATATAGCAATAGTAAATATACTACACCAATTATCAATAGTGCACTATGTATAATTCGTACAGAGCATTTTAGTCTTAAAGTAGGAAAACGCTTGTCTTATGGGTACTAGACAACTTATACGTAGACGTAACGTAACGGCTAACGCACATACTTCAATACGCTTGCGGAGGTCACGGATTTGATTCCCGTTTCGCGTCTGGGTGTTTATGTATAATATGTATTTATTTACAAAAGGGTGTATGTGTAGTGTATTAGTTATCTAGTACCCATAACACAAGTGCTACTTACTTTTGGACTATATGCTGCTGTGTGAATTGCTTAAAAAAAGAAAAAAAAATGTAACATATATTTTATATATTATCATCCAGACTCGGGACCGGAATCGAACTTGTTACGTCAGCGGGTGTTCAGACGCGAGGAAACTATTATGCCGCGAAGGTATAAAATCTCTTGATGATTTTATAGGAGATCACCCTACTGTATTTATTTTATACACCCTGTACAACAGACATAATTTAATCTACACATCATGGGCATTTGCGTAGTCTAAAGAGTTCCTTTTTAATTATCGGTAATAATTATACTGAAATAGTTTATAGTAAAATATAACAATAGACCATAAATAAATCTATAGAGTAAAAGTTAAACAAAGACCTTCCTGAATGCATCCATCTCTTATTTTAATAACAGTGTTTAAATTCAATATGAACGCTTTTAATTTGCACTGTGCAGAAAATCCAATTGACTGACAAATTTATTTTTAAGACTATCGAACAATTTTCCCGTCGAGCGCAATGAATCGAATCAATTAGCCGCCAAGTGAGTGCTTGAGACTTTTCAAAATTGGAATTCCAGACATTTATTTATTATTGCTCTTCGTTAAAGTATTATTACATAGTTAACTGTTTTTTAATATAAAGCTAACGACGAGTATTCTTAAAAAAGTAAGTCTTAAAAAGTTTACTTTTCAACCCGATTCGCCTATATAACAGAAATAGTATTAGTAGTATGAATGAATGAATGAATGAAAACACTTTATTGTTCACCAAATTAAAACTATGTTCTTAAAAACTAGGTACAATAATTGTTAAACAAAGGGCGGCCTTATCGCTTAAAGCGATCTCTTCCAGGCAACCCCTGGTAGTAGCGGTCGATGGCATCAGATATGTGAAATAGAGATCCAAATTTGTACGTGGCCCATGTGCGCGACTCTACGCGGTCTACGCGTACGAATGTGACATCTGTTGAATTACTTGTCAGACACCAGATTAAGCTTTAGGTTGCCTTACTCAAGAAATCCTTTCAACAAATGCGTCTACCAGAGGGATATCGTCATCATTCGGTATCTCTTAGAATAAACTTTACCGTTTGACTATGTGAAGACTATTTTCAATTATTTAAACTGTAAAACATAATTTTAGACACACAATAAGATAAAATTTATATTAAAAGAATGTAGCGCAAGAGTTCGACACGTGTTATTGTTTCAGTGTTAGATTCACGCCCCTTAACATATTACACATACACAGGTACAATAAAGGCGCTGGTTCGGGAGAATTTTTAAGATTGTCGTAGGCCTGTCAAGAACACCCTGTTGAGAGAGGACAGGAATAGACGGGATTTACCGAACTTGATACTGGCGAGAGACTGTCAACCTGAATGGTGCAATCCTGAATACTCCAGTTCTTTGGACAAGTGACGCGACACGGGGGGCACACCGTGGGGCGGCTCGTTGTGCAGTCGCCTTTGCGATGGACGGACCAAATTAAGTCGATGACACACACATCCCTAAACGACTGCGCAAGACAGGCTTCAGCTAGGGACAAATGGCGCGCGGTGGTGAAGCGCTGCCGGGCGTCTTGCGTGACCACGACTGCTCTGTCAAGAATATTCGACTGAGAAGACCGAGCTTGATGGTTTCTTCTCTCATGTACTGGTATTGTCCACCTTTATTTCGTGTGATACTCGCGTATGGTACACAACTCAAAAAATATTACAACTCTAGCAACATGACACTTGATAATGCACTGTTCTTAATTATTTAATACAAGCGTGCGCATATATGCAATTTCTATCCTACAATTGCTCAACACACGCTGTCAAATACGTCACGGATAATGAGATACGGAAATGGGTAAAGGGAAGGTGTCATAAGACGTATCGGTCTGAGGCAAATTGCTCATAAAGCGTTCTCACGTAACTACTTATTATATTTACGAAATACAGCAAACGGCCTACAAAAGCATCTAAAATTATTTCTCCTATTATATTGTTATTAAATGTATTACTTTTTTAACGGAGATACTGACTAATATTTTAAACTAAACCAACCTAGCCATTTCTGCACTTAAATTAATTGAAAGTGAATTACATAGCTAACTGTATTAATAATGCTAAGTCAAGTGTATTTAATTTAAAATACACTTCAAATAAACCCAATCCAGTCGATACCCAAGTGATTACTTTAAGTGAGAACGCCCGTAGGCCGTCGTTTATTAATTTCAGAAACCAATATTGAGATTAATCAAAATGAAAGCATCGTAAGGCATGTTTGCGGTGGGATATCATTTCCCTAATCGACGGACTGTATATTGCCACTTTATACCCAGCTTCGTATACTTAATTAGGCTGTTAGGGACCTTTTACATTATTTTGAGACTGGATAAGAAGTCAGTTTCTCACATTACATCAGTTATACAGTAAGAAAATCGTATAAGACAGTAATTTCTATTTTGTCCAAAATACAGAGACAAAAATAATATTTTGTATTATTGTTATATTCAGTATCCCATTCAATTATAATTTATCAGAAAAATAATGTCTACCGAAATCCTTTCAGGCTATTAAAGACAACAAATTCCCAGTTTTTAGAGCAAAGAACGGGTAGTTTGGTTTTATTTTCAAGTTTCAAATCAAATGGCAATGATCTCTTTAAGAAGCAAAATTAACCACATAAATATAATACAATACTACCAGACACAAGGTGCATTATTAATATGTATTTAATATTAGATTACATAGATCCAATTTATACATTTACAATACAATATTGCATTATCGGATAAACTAGCGTTTTAAATCTATCATCGCACGCGTAAAAAAAAATCCAGTGAGCAACCTAGACTAAAATAGTTTGAGTTATAGAATACAAAGATAACCAGGCCACAGATTTTAATCTCGCTGATGAAGAGCTAGTGGTGAAAATGTATGTGATACTGCACACTCCTTTAAATGTAAGACACAGAATGCTTAGTCTACTAGAAACAAGACTGGGAACGTTATAGATACCTCTGTTCTTTCCAGAAGAAAAAAATGTCTCCAAAAAAGACAAGATATCAGTGCAATCAGGATTGGAATGAAAATAAAGCCCTCCCAGCAGGTAGGGAGCACTGAGTTAATCAAAATAATATCCCAACATAATTAATGCTCCATAAACGCAGATCCCTAATGAATAATTCAGTCATCGGAGCCCGTTGATTCATTCCGAATGTATTGAGTACAATTGTACGTATAAATTGGATAATATCCGGATGACCGAGCTTTGCTCGGTATTTTTATTTTTTTTTTGGAAATTAACAACTGATTTTCTTAGTCTAACCTCAAAGCAAACACTCATTGACTTCGTGTTACTTAACAACGCCATGTACTGGAATAGCTTTAGTGTTGTTGTGTCGTTAAAACAATTTAAAAAAAATAGTATTATTATTCGCCGATAGATGTCAGGAAGAGTCATTTTTCAGTTTAAATTGGGACTACTCAAACGCCACCTTTTGACATTTTCTAGAAATGATTCCTAGCTAGATCGATTTATCACCCCCGAAACCCCCATATACTAAAGATATAAGATAATATAAAATAGTTTAGTGAACATTTTATTAATCCTCTATTTCCACGGAAGGCCAAATTCATATGATTGACAAATTGATCTGGGTCAATATGTCTATTGATTTTTATCCGTGCAGGGGCGGAGAAAGAATACTAACCTCTGCGGCCGGGGTCGGCCTGTCGTAAAAGGCGACAAAACAACCCACACTTGCTACGTGGTAGGGCCGCAAGCTCGTCGGAATGGCGACCACCTTTGGTCTGTGCCCTTATTGGACAGCAGTGTGTTCGCGATGCCACTGGCGTTGCAAACACCCATAGGCGATGGTAACTGCTAAATTCTAAGCGGGCCGTTAGCCTGTCTGCTGTCCCACAGCAATAAAAAGAAATCGATTGCTTGTAAAAAAAACCCTGCGCACAAATGTTAAAAATTGCTTGTAATTATACTTACAGTCTTTAGCATTCATTCTGGTCTATTAATAACGGTAGTACTTTTCGCTATTCTTAACCTTTAATGCATGGCTAAATGGCCAGCTCGATGTTCAAGGTTGTATGTTCCTCATTGCTCAATCGAAAATTAGTCATAAATATAGCCGGATCTCATGCGGAACAGCTTTAAGTGTTAATTCATGTTCATTTCATCATCATTTCCTCTAGGGGGAAGCCAAAGCCTAGTAGTGGGACGTAACAGGCTGTCATTATTATGTTTATTATTATCATCAGTCCCCAGCCCTTATTTTGGAGCCTTATGTAAACCATGTGTTATTTGGCCCACGTGAATTTCTAATAACATACCTTGGCAAAAAAAATTACATGGCTATAGAAAAATGGATTATTTTTTATTTTTATTTATTTGGGAAACATACAATTACAATAAATCACAATATAAAGATAACATAAAAATTAACAAATCAGTAAAATTTCCATTTAAAGGATTATTATTCTTCTTCCTTCGACCTTCGTGGCGCAACAACAACAACAGCTGACTATACTCCGGACGCCGAGCAGGAAGAATTTCGGCCATCGACCTGTTATTATCTGTCTCTGCCACTCCCGCGTAAATATAATGCCACTTTGCTCGCACAGAGCAATGACCGACGGTGTTCATTGCTCTATGCGAGCAAAGCGGCATTATATTTACGCGGGAATGACAGAGACAGATAATAACAGGTCAATGGCCGAAATTCTTCCTGCTCGGCCTCCGGAGTATAGTACCCATAACACAACCGCTCAGCTTCCTATTTTGAAAAACAGTGCTGTCTCAATTTTCTTACTTTACCTATTTATTTTCCATTTTGTGCCAATGTCTAAATTTGCTGTGTCCTCAAAGTGTCGGTAAAATTAATAAAAACTAAAATGTAAAAGTATGCAGAGGCAATTTTATACCATGAGTGATATAAAAGACATTTCCAACATTAATAAATATTACTTTGTAAAGTTGTTTGTGATGTTGGCATGTCGCGGCTTACGAATTTGCCAATGTCAAGTTAAGGAAACGAAAAAGGTAAAATTTACCGGAAATTTTGTATATGATCAGAAAAAGTTACTTTGTAAAGTAAATATATAATGTTGTCTAAGTTGTGAAAAAAAAATTTCGATATGTTTTACAAAAAATATATTTATTTAAATCTGAAAACCACATTTTCCATCAAATATCTCTTTTAATTGTGTAATTCTGAGTATAAATTCATACTTAGAGTAGCTCTTGCTGCTCCATCATTTATTTATAGAATTGTAAAATGTGACAAATATATCTGTATCTCTTCTTTGATAATTAATCATTTTGTTACTTGGGGCTGGGGGTAAGATATCAGAGGGTAAAGGTTTTTTTTATTGCTATAGGACATCAGGCTGACGGCCCGCTTAGAATTTAGTAGTTACCGTCGCCTATGGGTTTTTGAAATGCCAGTGGCATCGCGAACACGCTGCTGTCCTGTGTATAAGAGTACAGGAACTTGGGTCACTAATACCGGAACACAACACAGAGTTATTATGGCGGCTTACTTAATACCAAAGGTGGTCGCCATCCAGACGGGCTTGAGGCCCTACCACGTAGCTAGGGTGGGTTGTTTTGTCGCCTTTTACGACAGGTCGACCTCGGCCGCAGAGGGTAGTATTCTTTCTCCGCCCCTGCATGGATAAAAGTGTGTGATGGCAAGGAAGGAAAAGGACTTAGTCAGCCTTTATCCGCTTTTGAATCCCGCTCATGGTGTAATAATGTTTGTTTATAGATGTGAATTGTAATACGTACGTAAAGTTCCGGTTCTTAATTTTTTAAATGACAAAAACTGTATTTTTGTTTTCAAGTATAAATAATAATTATTGTAGTGTAATTATTTTAAAGATAATCGGATATCCGAGTGTTAAAGGAAAGGTTCAGGTCTAGACAGTAGTCGCGCCTCATGAAAAAGGTTGTGTGGAAGGTCATGAAATGGTTATTAAATAGTAACCTGGAATTTAAACCCTATGATAGCATATCTTCAGTTTCGAAGCGCTTTGAAAAATATTAAAACACTTTTAAATAAATAACAGTCCATATTGTTAATTTTAGAAGCTATTCTACGATACCATTTATATTAAAGTGGTCTTAATTGAAGGCAGATTGACACAGTTGATTGAGATTAAGTAAATCTTTGTTTTATTGTCAATATTTCGGTATTTATCTTGATTAAACTGTTATTCGACGGCTAGTTTGTACGTCCTAATTATATATATTACAGACGAAAATCTGCCCGTAATTTCCTCTGTTTCAATGTGATTTTAACAACAAGGTTAGTATTTAAAAGTTGCTCCACAAACTATGGAAAGTGACATTATGTGTAAAGTGCAATGATTATGTTTAACTCAGGATTTGCATAGATTATGCGTTATCTATTAGAGATCCAAATTTACCATGATTTTCAACTAATTAGGTGAAGTGATATTTGTCGGATTTAGGCAATATTTCAATAAAACTTCAATTAGATTTCTTATAAAACACGATATATATTTGCTCACATCTTTCACAAAAACATGACATTAGCGCGAGAGAACAAGACAAGACAACAGCGCCTACAGCGGCAGAAAAACTTAACCTTAATTTACATTTGCAAAGACAGTTTGCAACAAAAACGTTTACAGAGACACTTAGGAACTATCTTATAAATTTATTTATTCAACAATATTGATCACCTATATATATCGAAGAACCGACTACTATTAGAGTAGATAAGTTCTTGAGTAAAGACCGCGACTCTGTATTCGAAGCTTAGGACTACGCCTGACAAAGGGGTATGACTTGCAAAAGGTTGCCACGCTCTGCTGTGGTCTCCTAAAGAATACATAAATAAATATACTGGGACAATTCACATAGCGCCACCTAGCCCCAACATAAGTGGCTTAGCACTTGTGTTATGGGTAGTGTTGCTTCCGCGTCGTTTGATTGACGGGTGACATATACGCGGTGGAATTTATGTGCTATCGATGCTCGCTATTTAGGATCAAACAGTATAAATATAAACGCTAGACATACCTGAACGACGTTGTGATAACACCATCACATATAGTGATGATGTAACGTTCCGTTCACTCGTTCACGTTCGTAAGATCGTTGAACGAGTGAATTTGAACGATACTCGCCACTCGCCACGTCATTCCGAGCCAACGCATCTCAAAGCGAGAACACGCTATCAATTCTATTTAAAATATCAATCTATTTTGTTCTGATTGTGTAAAAATCCGACCATTACCGGAGTAATTGGTACCTTGAATTGGGGTCCATTCCAGGGCTAGAGCGGTTCCTACCACCTGACTTACGTATCGACGACACGCGTCGTGTACAACCGCACGTGCCGTGTACTGGCCGCCGAAAGTCTATCACTTCTTTGCCGCTGAATCTACCGAAGATCTACTACACAGGCCATTGGATGCGTTGATGTGCATTGAGGTGATCTGTGGTCGAACCCCGATCTACCTATTTTTAATTTATTTTTAAGAAAATTACCTTTCATCTTTTGATTTATTTTTTAAAAAAGAACTACCATCATTATTTTTTGTTGCAACTATATGAGTTTGTGTATCTGGGTTCAAAGTTTACAAGAGATGGAAAGTGTGAGAGTGATATTGAAAGAAGAGTGAATGCAGGAAACATGGTGAATGGAGCTTTGCACTCCTTTATGAACAGTCGGAAGGTGTCTAACAAGGCTCGTCTGACTGTGCATGAGGGGGTGTTGGTTCCGACACTCATGTACGGAAGTGAAAGTTGGGTATGGCAGAAGAAACATGAAAGCAGAATAAATGCAGTTGAGATGAGAGCGTTAAGAAGTATGATAGGAGTTAAACTGAGTGACAGGATAAGAAATAGTGAGATAAGGAAACGTTGTGGTCTGAAAGAAGATGTAGTGACAAAAATTGAGAAAGATATGCTGAGATGGTTTGGCCATGTTGAGAAAATGAATGAAGAACGATTGACGAAAAAAGTGTATAAGGCGAGTGTGAATGGAAGTGTTGGAAGGGGTAGACCTAGGCGGACGTTTTGAGACCAGATCAGGGACGTCTTGAAAAAAGGCCAGGTCTAGAGTACCCTATACCGAAGGGCATGTATGAAGGGAATAATGAAAGTGGACGAAGCGAAACAAGTATGTAAGCATCGTAGAAAGTGGAAAGAAGTGGTCTCTGCCTACCCCTACGGGAAAGAGACGTGATTATATGTATGTATGTACTATATGTAGCAGCTTGGTAGTTTTAATTCTAAAAAGTAACGCCTAGATCTGTCACAATGAATTGATGATTTTGTAATTTGAGATTTTCAGTAATACGTAAAAACGTTGATACGCACGGAATTCTCGTCAAACCCGTTGCGTTCAACTTTTTTTCTTTATGTCCTCGCTCTTTTGCGCTTTTGGATGCGTCAGTGTTTGACAGACAAAGAATTTACGTCTTCTGACACTGTCCGAGAATATATCAAGCCAATGCCGACTCATGCATGGGCTGCATAATTACGTTGACGAAACAAGTGGACTTGTTGTTATGAACAACTGATATGCTACTAATATACTTTTCATCCGTAAATGAAAACATATTACACATACATAAGGAAGCGGACCAAAGTGCATTAGCCATTACGCCATGGTGGTCGTCTTCTAAAGAAGGACCATAATCTATTTTAGGATTTTTAAAATTCATTGAAGTAAATCACTGTCCAGAAGCGACATGCCTACTATTTTAAGAATGCAAACATACTGGATATATAAATATCGTATACATAAGTTTCAGCCGTATATGCCGACGTTTCCCGGCAGCCGTTTCTGGCCCATTGGGCCGCAGTTTGCACCAGCCAAATGGACTGTGAACGGCTCCTACATTCGACAAACTCTGTTGGGTTTACGTAGTCTTTAACAGGTTTATATTTCTACACTGGAATTTTTCGTTTAATTTTCTATACACCTTTTATTTCTTTTTATTACTTTAGGACAGCAGACAGGCAAACGACCTACATAGAATCTAGCAGTTACCGTCGCCTATGATTGTTTGCAACACCGGTGGCATTGCAAACACGCTGCTGTCCCATAAGGGTACACGAACTTGGATCACTAATGCCGGAACACAACACAAGGTTATTATGGCGACATACTTAAGACCAAAGATGGCCGCCACCCAGACGGGCTTGGCCCTACCACGTAGCTAGGGTTGTTTTGTCGCCTTTTACGACAGGCCGACCCCGGCTGCAGAAGTCAGTATTCAAGCTCCACCCCTGCACTTATAAAACCTTTTGCCAGCGTTGTAAAATAATAGTTTAATATCGAAAGCTCATTGGTGAGTGTAACATATAACTTTGAAAGCTTACTTGCAATCAATTTGCCATTTGAAATTTAATCATACGATTTCATTTTATTGTACATTGCAGAAAAGTTTACATTGGAAGACCTTAACAATATTGCACAATGCTTGATTAACAAAATTTGTTTCTTTCTAAATGAATATTTGTCTTTACCCAGATAAACTTTAATAAAAATTAAGAAAGAACATACTGCATTATATATTACTGCGAGAGCAAATTGTAATAATTTTTTACAGATTTCTGTATATTGTTACAATGCATGATTTGTAAACTAGAATAATTTATGTACTTTACTAATATAACTCTTAAAAGATCATAGTGAAAGAAAAAGCTTTAGTTGATGAATATAAGAACATGTTTTTTATCTAACTACTTATTGAAAGTAAGCAAAGTTTAAGACCACGGCTGATTTAGTGATTAAAAAAGATTATTTTACTGTCGTATGTGAGTTCAATCCCCAGCATATTTCTGTATACTACTGATGTACTATTTGGTTTGCCAAAGATCATAATAAGTTGGAATCATAGTGATCAGTCGCGGGTGCAACCCCCTGGGAAAGGGTCGCAACCTGCACACACATGGCCGAGAGAGAGGTGCGCGTGGGTGTTCCACGCATGCAGCTCACTCCTGCGTGATAAAGAAGATGCTGGGGCTCGTCAACCCTCCCAGCTTTGAAGAGGCCCGTGATAGCGGGCCGGCGTCAGTCGGGGTCGCGGCCTAACTAGTCCGTCGCGGTCCGCGGCTTCGGCACTAAAGGTGTTTGAAAGAACACCAGGGTGGTTCTAGTGGGTATACCAGCGACGTGCGTTCCTCAGTCTAGAGAAGGGGACGTACGGGCGCATTGCACGGGGAGTCCCACGTTACCCCGCTGCCCGTTCTCAGGCTGCGGGGTGTGCGTCATTCATTTCCACCGCCCACAAAAAAAAGCTAGATACGTGGTAGTGCCCTAACCCCGTCTGAATGGTATTAATCTCAATAATAGGGTACAAAATATGAGCAGCTTATCTCTTAATAATAATAATTATGATAACGTCGTCTAGTTTAATTCATAATACGTCTACTTAGAATTCTCTAAACTGTATTACTATATCTATACTATATACTAATCTATAACTGTGCTATTGTAAATTTAATTAAAAGAGATTAAAACTTTGCTACATTTATTTTGTACAGAAATGTAGAATAAGTTTGGCGTCAGTATTCAAAGCTCTCGGGAATATAAATGTGGGAAATATTCGCCGACGAAATCCTATAAGTGTGAACCTAAAACTTTTGTAGTTCATAAAACTGTGGTCTTATTACAAACTTAGTCTTTTACAAAATTATTATTTATTAATGTATATCGTCTTTTTTCTTATTTAAATGAGAGTTTGAAAATATTTTATTAACATTATTAATATAACATTTTATTAAATTTCTTTGACGATTTGACACGTTGAAAAGATTGCGGGGGGCACGCGTTTGATGTTTGTCCCGAATCTGAGTGTTTTAGATATAATAAGTCAAGAAGACTTTCTTCCTCTTGCCCTTATCCCACATTACATGGGGTCAACACAACATGTTACATGTTGTAATAGTGGCTTAGTTTTTACAACCGGCCGCCTACCTGACGTTAACGTCTTTTTGTGTATAATAAGTATTTTATTATAATTGTATAATTATATAGTATCGTACTCAATCTTTGTGTTACTTACTTTGAAACTAGATTGCTTCCTGGAAACTATCACAGTATTTTTTATTATTATTGTGGTTACAAATATTTAACCCTGCATACAAATCAATGCTACGATGAGCATTGTCAAAGAGCTGAAATTCTGTCTATTTATATCGGTACTCTTTCTTTTTTCTCCTTTCCCTGAACAAAAAGCTGAACAATGGTAGAGGAACAAAGTGAGACTAATATTCAGTCTCTCCGTGGCTTTGTACGGTCTCATGATTACAGAACAAACCACTGCATGCGGCATTCGCCAATTATTTGTAAATAATTCTTGTGTTACATGTATGTTCAATTGACGAAAATGTCTTAACAAATATATATCCAATTGATTTTGTGTGACGTGATTGTATGAAAATATTATATCATTTATAATTTCTGTGTAGTCAGTAACAAAAATATTATTACTATGTAGCAACGTTCGCCAGTTGAAAAACGTAGTAGATTTGGGGCGATGCTGTTGCTATTAATTTTGTGGGTTGTTTTAGACTGATTTGGAAGTTATATTGGAGACCAGCCGTTTCCGCATGCTTCGCTGGGCAAATAACAGAAAAAAAAAATTCGTGAGATCTTTTTTTTTCTAAAACAATTTTTTTAAATAATAGTACTATAGACTAAGTTACCCCTTGATACATCAGCTATTTGCCAATGAAAGTCCCGTCAAAATCGGTCCAGCCATTTCAGAGATTAGCCGAAACAAACAGATAGACAGGGAGACAAAAATTGTAAAGGGCACATACAAGTATATTTATAAAAACACATATTGAAATACATCATCCGATTATAATAATAATAATAATCATAATTTATTTCAGAAACTAGGATCCATACATAATCATGAAGTACAAAATCATGAAAATACATTACTAAACTATATAATAACATTAAATAAAATGAATATAATAATAACATGTAGTAAGAATAATAATAAACGGGTTACAGAAATAGTTTATGAGGTACCAGCAGCTAAGCAGCTAAATATAAATGAATCTTTAAAATAACATGCTTTCTAGAGTACAAGCTATTTCACCGTATAAAGACGGCAGTAACAGCTCTTAAACGAAATTTTAAGTCAGTTTTTATGTTACAGTACTCGAGGGTTGCCATAGTGTTGCTACCTCTGATTTATTGTTATTAAATTTATAAAATCAGTAAATATATATTTGATAATAAATCAAGATTAATTAATGTAATTATTAGTTAAACTAAGGCTTCAGCTGCAGGAACGTATCGCATCACCCCTACCAATACACGCGGAGGAGCCAAAGAGAGAAATTTTGTTTCCCGCGTAATCTCACTTACAAGTAAACATCATTTTAATTATTGCAAAGGGTGTATATCCACTAAAACTTAATGATATTCGTGAGTGTCAGGAGACCCATACCAGGCACTACATTACTGAGGCTTCCCGTCGGATGGATGATTTTCATATTATGTCAAGTTACAACTCTCACGTATATAATAATTAACTTATCTTTTAATATTTATAAAACTTTGGTATATGAAATGTTTTTAAACAAACTATCTGTTTTCTACCAAGTTAGTCTTCATATTTACATTTAAATAACTTTATATAATTACACAGTTACAGTTAATTCTATATACTTGGCAACTCTAAGTAATAAAAAGTCACATATAAAAAGGACAATGCATCTTTTACAACGCGACTTCAAGGTTAAGGATGCTATAAGCTGAAGTTTAATATTCTATGATAGTGTTTGGACTACGACTGTTGTATATGTAGTATTTTATTTTATCAGCGTAAAAGGCGTCTTTTAGTTTAATCAGAATCCTATGCCACTCTTGAAGTTCCGAATAGCGAATAAAACTTGCGAATGACCTCTTGCATCCGCTTAGCTTTGAAGTTCGAACCAAGAAAGACACTATTATCTAGGTAGTTTTAAAATAAGAAAATATTTGTAATAGGCTGCCATTTATTGATCACCAGGTGAAACAAAATTGCCATGTCAGCATTTCCATTACGTGGCATGCCTTTTAAGTTTTGTCGTTTGGTTTTTCCAACGAACGTGACCACCATCTTCTTTGAAGTGCTTTGAGAACGAACAACTTTAGTCGGCTTTGGCTCGTCTTGAAAGACCCAGATTGTAGATTGTTGTTTGGAATTAGGATCGTAGGCATAGATCCAAGATTCATCACCACTGATGATATCGTAGACGTGATTTGACTCCCCTCGGTTGAACCTTTGCAGAGTTTTCTTACACCATCTGACGCGGGCCACCTTGTGATCGTCGGAAAGCAGATGCGGTATCCAACGGCAAACTAGCTTTTTCACACCAAGCGCTTCATGCAAGATCTTCTGAATGGTTGTCCCTGAGATGCCTAATAGAGCCTCTATTTCTCCATATGTCACATGACGATCTTCGAGAATTAGTTGTCTTACAGCAATGATGTTATCTTCAGTGAAGGCGGATTTTGGGCATCCTTCGCGAGATTTGTCACTAACACTAGTATATCCACGCTGGAATTCTAAGTACCAGCGTTCGACAGTCCGCAAGCATGGGGCTTCATCACTGAATACAGATGTTAGCTCTTCAAAACACTGAAGCCGTGTCAAGCCTCTTCTAAAGTTGTAGAAAATTACTGAACAAACATTTTCCTTACAAAGATTCATTTTCGTACGTGACCTGACAGATTCCAATCGACGCTGTGACTAAACAATAGTATTAATCCTACTAATACTTTCAACTGTTTTGAGATTCAAAATTTAAATACATTCGAATATAGAACAGTTCTAAATTCAAAATTGCCGGGAAATATGAAAACAACAGAACTTAAAAGACATGCCTAGTATATGCAACATGTAACTTGCTTTCATCCTTTTTTTTGTGGCCCAGCATTCCGATTCTCATAATGCGACTAGTCAAATTACGGACTAGTAAATTGCAAATCTACTCTATTTTTTTTAAATATCGTTTTAGTCAAGAAGAGAAAGAGTTACAGAAAGGCATTAACGTTAAAAACATGCAGAGGTTTTGTTCAGTCACACTACTCAAAAGTTTCGAAACGAAGATTTTGGAAAAGGCTGGTTAACCGAGAAATAAACACAACAACGGGAAATTTTCTGAAAAGTTCTTTAGAATGATGCCTTGATCTTATTTCTAACGCCGCACTTCTCGCCATCAGTATGGCATTTATCCCTATTTCATGGTATCTCTTCTGGTTTGACACGATACAGTTCTCGAAAACATTCATGTTGCGAACTCTCCGGATTTGGAATGAACTTCCGGCTCAGGATTTTCCATTGCAATACAGGAAGTTCCTGTACTCTTATAGGACAGCAGCGTGTTCGCGATGCTACTAACCTTGCAAACATCCATAGACGATGGTAACAGCTAAATTCTAAGCTGGCCGTCAGCCTGTCTGCTGTCCAGCAATAAAAAAAATATTACGAGCTTTACTTTGCTATAGCAATTTATAGACGATCTGACTTGTTTATGTAACAATTTCCGGCCTGCAAACAAGAGGGCGTAAGTAACTTTCATACTAAATTGTTACACAAATAATCAAATAGGTAAAACTTTGAAATATGTTTATCATATTATGAAACATGTTTTTATAACAGCGGAAGTTTTCAATCAATGCAAATTTTAAATGTTAACACGTATTCTTGAATATTATTATTGTATTAGTATTATTATATTAGGGAGTATTATTTATTTATAAAATAAAATACTTAAATAATATGAAAAATGTGCAATTAACGGACACACACCCAGACCAGAACAAACTATTTGCATCACATTTTAAATAAAGTAAGTGAATATACTAGGACCATTTTATCTAGTCCAAAAGTAAGCAACAGACCGTTTTTGTTATGGGTACTAGACAACTGATATACTTAAATATTTTTCTTTTCTAAATTAAATACATCAAATATAAACAACTATCGGAATGAGAACCCATGACCCTTGCAGGTGTGAAAGCCCTTGCACCACGGAGATCATTAATAAAAAAATTCACGACAACGTACTTGACAGTGAGTTGTATCACCAATTTCAAACGATACTATGTTATTAATTATTTATTGAACTATTTCATCCCGGTTACATCCAAGATATGATGCCTAATTATTGTATAAAGCTAACTTTTTGCTTGAACGCGTTACTTTTCTGAGTAAAGATAGATGAAATAGATACACGGGTACATCGTTTTAGGGGCGACTGTCTTCAGATCCGACCCTTAAATAAAAAATCTTCTCTTGCTGTCTTAGAAATAGCCAGAGGAGAAATCAATTTCCCACCTTTTATGACTCCTTATGAAAGTGTGGAGTGAACATATTATTTTTATCCAGGATCCCAAGGCGATTGAGGTTCATACAGTGGAAGTCTAGAATCGCGCTAGTGATAGACAAAATAAAAGTAACAAAGCTAATTATGGAGAACTGATACGAAGGGTAGAATGCCATTCGACAAGGAAAACGCTAGGAATTAAAGTAGATTAAACGGATGGGGTAAACCAAATTACCCTTTTCCGTAAAAAGAGGGACGGATAGCGTTAATGATGAGATGGCGAAAAAAATTCTGAATGTTGATATGACGACTAGCAGAGGAAGTTGAGGGAGAGAACATGGTGTAGGGGAGAAAGAAACATATGAGCAACATATAAATATGCTTATTGAAAATTACATTAACAAATTATATTTCAAAAGGCTATCTCCGTCGTTAAAGTAAATAAAATTGCTCTATTTGTTACATTTATTGGAGGCGAGGGTTACATTAATTTTAATAATTATTAACAACCATGGTTTCCATCAAATATAGTTAAGAATTTGAATAATCGATAGTTAAGCAAGTAACCCAACCGCTCGTAAATATGATGGAATTAAAACTAAATTGATGATATCGAGTGGATTGCGACATTAAATTTGTTTTAAACAAGAGTGTATATAACGCATAAAATCTTTAAACAACATTTGTAATACATCAATAAAAAAACATTCAAATGGAAATCAGCTGACCCAAACGGCCGAAAATAGTCGATCGTAGCCGAGGTCTTCCGAAAATAGTCGATCGTGGCCGAACGTATACGAAAATAGTCAAATCACCCGACGCACTGCCGACGCATTTCTTGACCCTATTTCAGAAAATTAAATGTCTTTTCTTAAAATAGGTTTTACGATGACCACGCTTCGAGTAATTTTACTATACACTGCACGTTGCGATACAGGTGGGGCGAATTATTTCTGTCATGTGTGTTACACGGGTTAAATATAGCTGTGTACAGTTATAATGTTTGGGACGATGTTATTCGAAATTATGTTGATGAGACTGCGTCGCCTGCGTAGATTTACGAGTATTAACATACGTAAATAGTAAATCATTTATTTTTTCGTTCTCGTCTCGTTATTCTTTCGTTCTGAATACCGAAAGACTATATTCGAAAACGATCTTTCTTCCGTATTCATCAGACAGGATTTCAACAAAGCCTACATTTTTTGTAACTAGTATGAGCAATAATAATAAAAGCATGTAAAACACGTTATTCCAAGGCGTATTGAGGATTTACGGCAACCTACGAATATATGGAGATTTTCCTGTGGTTTTTCTTCAGTACCTGGTAATTGTGTGATAATATTCGCAATAAAATAGGAAAACTGCCAAGGAGGTGCATGCAATTTACCTTCTTGCCGATGGTAAATCGCGAGGAAATCTGCATTCCGACTTAGACAAGTGTGGTGGGCATACTGTCCGTTGCCTGTAGAGGAGGCACGAGTCCAACAGTGGGACATTATGGACTGTCATTATTATTATACTTATATTTTAGTCACAGTTTATCGAATTATATTATATTATCGAATAAGATTAAAATTACCATATCTACATACATATATATTACAGCCTGGAATATGATGTAGGTTCTAGACCAGAGGTTCCCAGACTTTTTTTCTCATAGACCTAGGACAGCAGACGGACTGACGGCCCGCTTAGAATTTAGCAGTTACCGTCGCCTATTGATGTTTGCAACGCAAATGGCATCGCGGACACGCTGCTGTCCCATAAGGGTACAGGAACTTGGGTCACTAATGCCGGAACACAACACAAGGTTATTATGGCATACATAAGACCAAAGGTGATCGCCATCCGGACGGGCTTGAGACTACACTACGTAGCTAGAGTAGGTTGTTTTGTCGCCTTTTACGACAGGCCGACCCCGGCCGCAGAGGTTAGTTACGAATTTTAGAAGTTCTTTTTCCGCCTCTGCACGAATAAGAGTAACAACCACTTTCAAAATTTTGATGGTTTCGGTGGACCCACTTCAGCTACATTTGTACCATATTCCCAAAACTCGAAAAAAAATGTTAAGATTAGATCTTACTATGGATTTTTACGTTGCGGCTGACTTCCAACAAAGAATTGCAAACTGACACTGGCAAACACCTATTCACTTTACTTTTCCTACTATTAATACGTACTATACTATACTATACTATACTATACTATACTATACTATACTATACTATACTATACTATACTATACTATACTATACTATACTATACTATACTATACTATACTATACTACCGGATTACTAAATTCCGGAATCAAATGAGAAATTGGCATTTGTATTTATATTGGTGAAGAATCAAACAAGTTCATGCAATATTGCAAGCACACACACCACAAGTCATATTTCGCCCCTTTGCACGTCTAAACAAGAGTTGCGGACTGCGGAGGCGGCAGCAGCGGCACTTTGTAAATCTGAACACGTTGTACTGAATATGGAATATGCAAGTTTTTACAGATGACAATCGCTGAGCTTCTTAACATATTATCTACTGACATTGATAGGTGAAGTCAAGCCAACATTTTAGTTATTCACTATAGAAAGCTTACGAATTGTGAACCCCCATTTTTTGTCACGCAAACGTAGACCGCCGTTGAGTCTCCTGTGGATCCCTGAGGGTACCCACCTGGACCACTTTGGGAACTAAGGTTCTAGACGAACAAAATTACACATGACAGCTAGTAATTTTTATCATTAGACGTATTGATATCGTGACTTGTCCTATTAAATATTCAACCCTGATGATTTAAATAGTTACGAAACACGCATATTGCGGCACACAGAATTGGCATTTCATGTTTTCGTGCAGTGCTATATTTCGAACCAGAAAAATACACGCGAGGTGATTTTCATTTAAAAAATCCTTAAAGTAAGTTCCAATTGAAATTGAGATGGTTCTTCGTCACTCTGATGATGATCAGATCATGAAATCCGAAGAGAACCGTACTTTTCTGATTTGGTGGAAGACCCTATTTACTCTTACTCTCTTAAAAGCATAAATAACCTATTTGCAGCATATTTAAGTACATATCTCTTGTCGGGTTCCCCCGGCCCGGGGGGACCAAGGGATATGTGGAACTCTGGGAAAGATGTTCGGCCATCCGATTACCCACTAAAAAACCCCACTGTTCTCCTATCGCCTACGCCCGGGCCTACTGATATGTAGCCTGCTGATCTCTCGTGGCCCGGGCCGGTGCCTGGCCGCCCTTTGTCTCAAGTCGGGCCTCTTCTAAAGTGTTGGCGCCAGGGGGTCAGGGTTTCATCCCCCCGGCGCTCTCCTGTGTTGACTTAAGGAGTTAATAGTGTGGGCGGCGGATCCTCCCCCGAGGGGCCGCCCGCGGCCGCTATCTACGGCGGCCGGAGGTCGTTGCTTGGCAGGCGTTGGCAGGAGAGGAGTGTGGTGGTAGACTCCCGCTCCCGCTCCGCCGCCTCCTTTGCGGACATGACTGCCTCGCAAAAGGAGGCGACGGCCGTCCATGTATTTAAATACATGCTCCAATTTCACGTAAGCAGTTTTATATTTGATAAAACTCAAATCTATAAATTCGAAGTTATGAAATCTTTTCCGGGTTTTTTAATAGATAATCTCCTAACTACAATATTTTGTATCATGCTGTTCATTGAATCCTACTTTTCCTACTTTTTTACTGCTGTGGAACAGCATACATGCTGAGCCTATGAATGTTCGCGACGCCAAGAGAAGCCCCTTCACGTTGCCGTCATCGTATTAGCATATTCGTATCACAAATACTTTTCAATTAGAACCATATACCAGAAATTAAATGCTTGTAAGATGAATTGGTCTAGAATATTAATTACAATCACGAAGAATATTCACTTAAAAAAAAGGTTCACGTATCAATAGCCGATAAAACTTGGTGTAATATGTCCCACTGGAATAGTCATAATGGTCCCCCTACCGTATTGTGAAACGTCGAACGGGGAAGCAACCGTGTTACGTCAGAGGACAGTCGTGTTCTACATTCAACATTCATAGCCCTATCATTGCTTGGGTATTGGCTTAAGCGAGTATAGATTTCTTATAAGTGGACCTCTTTTCTATTCATATTTTGTTGAACAATATAGTTATCGCTCGACGTAAAGAGTTACGTTAGAAAAATATTAATTTATTAAAAATACACAATATTTGATCACATACATAAAAAATGTTTGAATGTGCTTACTTTCGTTCACGCTTCACACAGCGCCATCATCATCATCAGTTTCCCTGCGAGATCTAATCAGAAATGAGGAGATTCGCAGGAGAACCAAAGTCACCGACATAGCCCGGATGATTGCAAAACTGAAGTGGCAGTGGGCTGGGCACATAGCTCGAAGGACTGATGGCCGTTGGGGCAGAAAAGTCCTCGAATGGCGACCGCGTACTGGAAGACGCAATGTTGGTAGACCCCCCACAAGATGGACCGATGATCTGGTCAAGATCGCCGGAATAGGTTGGATGAGGGCAGCGCAGGACCGATCATCGTGGAGATCTTTGGGGGAGGCCTTTGTCCAGCAGTGGGCGTCTTCCGGCTGAAATGATGATGATGACAGCGCCATCTAGCCTCAGACTAAAAAGCGCTTGTGTGAAACATAACTGATACAAGATTGATTTTCCATTTAAATTCATATTATACATAAAACCCAGACTTAGAACGGAAATCGAATCCTGAACTCACGTAGGGGTTTTAGTCAAATAAAGCACATCGGGAGGAAGAGAATCGACTAATCTCAACTTGCCTAATCTATTTAACCAAATCGTAGACAAACATACGAGTAACATTAACATCATTATTATCATACTAGCCGATCGTCCCCGCTCCGCTGGGTTTTTTTTTTATAGCTAAAGTTCAGCAGACAGGCAAACGGCCCACCCGAACAGATGGTCACCGTCGCCTATGGGCGTCTGCAACACCAGAGGCATTACACACACGCTGCCGGCCTCGAAGAAATTTGATAACGCCTTTTTTGAAGAACCCCATATCGTACCGCGCCGAGAAAACCTCAGCCGGAAGCTCATTCCAGATCCCGAGAGTAAAACCTCAGCCTGGGTGATTAACAGGCAAAATTACTTCGTATAATTATTTTTTTTTTCAATAAAAAGTATCATATGTTACTTCTTACTTCTCATACCTCTAAGAATATGTGTACAAAGTTTCATGATGATCGGTTAAGTAGTTTTCGCGTGAAAGCGTAACAAACAAACTTACTTTCACATTTATAATATTAGTATGATCATCATCATCATCTCAGCGATGAATTCCGGTTGCAGCCCAAACTCTCGCTTCGGCGCCCGGGGTCCGCTTTCCGACTTTTTCTTCTCCACTTCGCACGGTCTTCAGCATCCCTGGTAGTGAGACCATTGGCACGCATATCACCCTTTACGATGTCTTATAATATTATAATGATGATTAGCCATAAATAACGGTAATGTAAACTTGTATTTTTTTCCAACTGTCACTTCTGCACCTATGGAAATGTATTCATTTGCACGCGTTGATTTGACAAACTTGAGTCACTAATGCTGGAACACAACATAAGGTTATTATGGCAGCATACTTAAGACCAAATGTGGTGGCCATCCAGATGGGCTTGAGGCCCTACCACGTAGCTAGGGTGGGTTGTTTTGTCACCTTTTTTCTTTCTCCGCCCCTGCACGGATAAAATGTAAATGAATAGGTAGTATACCATATATAAATATATATCATATATAAGATATATAAATACCCACATTCGGGGTGGGAATCGAAGCCGTGACCCCGCAGGCGAGTAAAAGCCACGCCACGGAGGTCGTCAAAATAATTTCAAATGGTTCCTATTGGCAATGAAGTAACTAAAAATTTATTAATTTGTTTTTTACCAATACCGTTATCCCAAACAGCAGTGACTGCGGGCGTAACTGACCAGTAGAAAAGATCTCTAGCCTACCAGGGGTATCTGGCATCCCTAGCTTCATTTTCCCATGTAGGAGAGGCTTCGTAATCCCCGAAGATCGTTTAACGATTTTTTTTCATTTTTCGCTGTGGGACAGCAGACAGGCTGACAGCCCGCTTAGAATTTAGCAGTTACCGTCGCCTATGGCTGCTGTCCCATAACAGTACAGGAACTTGGGTCACTAACGCCGGAACACAACATAAGGTTATTATGGCAGCATACTTAAGACCAAAGGTGGTCGCCATCCAGACGGGCTTGAGGCCCTACCACGTAGCTAGGGTGGGTTGTTTTGTCGCCTTTTACAACAGGCCGACCCCGGCCGCAGAGGTTAGTATTCTTTCTCCGCCCCTGCACGGATAAAATGTTGAGATATTAAGATGTTGTGCCAAACAAGTCATTGTGTACGTGAATAGACGTTGACTCTGTAAAGTTAAATTAAGGCTCAGACTGTCCATAATAGCTCCTTCCACTCCATTATAAGTTGGCAGAAATGTTTGAACGCTCAACGATGACAAACTCTATGAATTGTTTATAATATAGTTATATACGAGTAGACACATTTCATAAAAATGTTAATAATGAACATAACTTAAATTGAAATACGGTAAAAGTCACGTGGTGGAGAAATAAAAAAAGAATAAAGTTTGAATTAGTTCAAAATGTATTTACGTTAGAATAAATCACGCGCGGACTAGCTTCGTTTTTATAGTCATTTCCTTCACCTGAATCAAGGAAATTACTGTCTGTAGTAAAATCAGTAAAAGATACAATGCCGATTTGATCGGCCATGTTTCAAGCTCGCAAATTCTTGGCACCACTGCTAAATGGTTACTGTTTTTATGGACCTAATATACAACGGCGGCGCTTATAGAAATTTAGAGTAAATTTTTACGCCTTGTTGAGTACTGAATAAGGGACGCCCACGTTAGGCGACCGTATGAGCAGTGCCGAGACTATTGTCAGAAGAAAGCAATCAAACCGCTTTTTGCCTATGCAAATTGATTTCAAATGGTCAAAACAAGGTAAAACAAACGGTGCTCTTTATTTACTCGTACTTTCTGTTAAAAGTAAGAAGACTAATCCTTTTGTGGTCTTTTAAGACGCCATAGGAATAAAAAAGGTATTCTCCTTGTTACCAAAACCACGTGACTTGTCCAGCGACCGTATCCTTCTATTGCTACAAATTAATAATACCAATAAAAAATACTAGTTTAGAAAGTAGTGAACGCAGCCTATCCTAAGAAATGCGTAGTTACAGAGAGATGCACTAAAAACACAAGCTTCGTAAGTCTGATCTCTCAGCGCCGCATTAACATAATAATAACGATATCAAATAAATAAATATCTAGAAGGAAAGAAATATAAATTCTTTCTTTCTTTCAAATAGTATTTACTATTTTAATGGCCGCCACCCTGCTTAAGAAGATTTTATTAATACCATATTCACAAAATATAATATAGAAAAATGTAATACGAACGTATGATTACTAGGCGATAGTGGCGCCACCTACGTAACAGTTGTTTACTTATATGTTTAATATTTTCACATATGTGATAAAAATGAATAAATATGAGATTAAAGCGTAAATTAAATTTTATGTTAAAATAGAAAAAAATTGTATAATGGACACGTAAATAAAAAATACAACTTCTTACTAAGTGTTAAATTAATAATTAAATAAAAATATTTTTAACATTTTTTATTTATTTTAACAATAAAATATTAAAACATACAATAGAAAAATATTTACACACATTACATACAAAATTTGTAATAAATTATACGGTAATTAAATAATAGAAAAAATTCAATTATATATTAAAGAAAAAAATATAAATAATAAATAATTTCTACATAAATAAGTAACGCGGTGTATTTTTCATGGAAAACAATATTCTTTTAACTTTAAGCACTAGTTTTTTTAATAAGAACTAGATGGCGTTGTACATTTTTAAATCGCGCTATCGTTTCCCAAACGTCGCAGAACTAACCTATTCAATGACCAAAGTTTTTTTGAATGGATATAAATATCCACCACGCTTGTCTAAGGAATTTTTTAAACGTTCTTGTCAACGAACCACGTTGAATTAAGAACTGAAATTATGAGAATGGTAGTTGGCATTGGCTGGCTGGCTGGCTGGCACTAGACATGCGCAAAACAGTGCATCATGAAGTGATGTGATATGTCATTACATTTCGTTCCGAGTAATATTACATTTTACTAGTAGTGGGTCGTCGACGATTTTACAGTCGACGCAACGAGACCGTTTATCGTCGATGATAAACTAGTTGAAAAATCAGTCTAATTTTCGACTAGTTTATGTCGTAGACGCTTAGACAAGACGAGACGTTTAGTTTATATTGACATACGTTGATCGTCCATTGGTAAAGGACAACGTAAACTTCAACGAATTTTATTAAACAATATTTAATATTTACGAGCATGTTGAAATGAACTCTCCTTCATACTTTTTCCAGGCTTAGGACTGGCAGGTTTATTAGTTTAGATAGCTAATAGGAAATAATAACATTAAATTATTTATGTTAAATATTATGAACCTGGCGTATTTAGAAGTTCATTTCATTTTATATACATAATCAGTTTCAAGTATTTACATATTTACACGACTTTATAATATTCACTATTTACATGTAGTTTTCAAACGTAGTAGTCTTCGTGTCCGTGACATTGCAGATAAATTGCAGGAGTGTCGGCTCCGTTGGTATGGCCATGTTTTACGGCAACCGGATGCTTACGTGGGAAACAAATGTCTGGCCATGCCGCCTCCGCCGGGCCCCGGCAGGAGGGGTAGACCCAAAAAGTGCTGGCTTGACGTCATAAAGGGTGATATGCGTGCCAATGGGCTCACTACCAGGGATGCTGAAGATCGCGCGAAGTGGAGTAGAAAAAGTCGGAAAGCGGACCCCGGGCACCGAAACGAAAGTTTGTGTGGCAACCGGGACTAACGCTAGGATGATGATGATGACATGTAGTTTTCAAACCTTCCTTCATCTAAATTTATATTTAAAAACATTAATTGTTCTACTTTGCTGGTTGTTAATCTTGTCCTGCGCTGATTTAAAATTAATCCTGATTTGGAAAACATGCGTTCGCAAGGAACGGATGTTGCGACTATATTACAATGTTGTATGTACAGTTTTAATAAATTAGGATACACATGACGATGGTTTTTCCACCACAGAAGAGGGCTGTTCCACTCCCCGTTGGAATTTTTTCGCGGTAATGTATCATCAGCTAGATATATATCAACTTCTTTTATTGCCTTGGACAGAGGTGAACGGTTGCACGAGGTTTGATTGATCAGGTTTTCAAAAATATCCCAGGGATTGTATCCATCTGTTTCTTTTTCTTCAACCGCAGTTGGTGTGGCAAGCGCCTGTTGTTCACTAATAAGAGCGGCTACGAGCTTCCTGACCCGTTCTTTAGTTTTTATAGCCTCGTTTGTATCGTAAAATGCTTGAATTTTGAAACGGGGGTCTAAAAAAGTGTTAAGGGCAAGTGAGCCGCTTTGTTCCACTCTTTCAAACCTGTTATTTAAGCCTGATTCAAGAGCCAACACGACCTCACGTATTGACTCTGTTAGTACGGTGTTCTGCATCATTTTTTTGCAAGATTCTTTTAGGCAACGTACCATTATGATAACAGAACTGCCCGTTAAATATTTTTGCCCACTCATTGACTTTGTGATTTCTTCGAATGGGCGTAGTACTTGACAAAGTTGAGCGCAAGTGGTCCAGTCGCCACTTGAGAGTATCGGTAAATTTCTGTCAACAAGCGCACATGTTGATCGCACTGGTTCTTGTAACTCTACTATTCTCTGAATCATATAATACACAGAATTCCAACGTGTTTCGATGTGATGAATAAGGCGTTTAGGTTGTAGGTTTTGCTGTATTTGATACTTTGCGAGTCTCTCCGATGATATCGAGCTTCTTTTAAAATGAGCCACTATTTTTTTTATTTTCTCGATTAATGTCTGTTGCAGTTTTAGAGCGTCATCCACTAATAAATTTAAGGTGTGCGCAAAACATCCAAAATGTTTAATGCCCTGATGTTCCTTGATTGCTTTTACAATATTAGGAGCATTGTCGCTTACTGCAAAATTTACTTTATCTCTTAAATTCCATCTGTTCAGAATAGCATCTAACTCAGATGCGATGTTTGAGGCAGTGTGACTTCCAGGAAAACTACAACAACCCAATAACACAGTCTTAAATTCTAGTTCTTGAGTTATATAGTGGCCCGTGACGGCGATATAGCTGTCCATTACTCTCGATGTCCATAAATCCGTGGTGATACAAATCGTCTCAGCTTCTTTAGTAACTTGTGTCCTAATGTTTATTTCCACTTTATTGTAGCACTCTTGCAACAAAGATCCGGACAGAGTTTTCCTCGTCGGTAATTTGTACCCAGGTATCCACCTACAAAACTTTTTAAAAGCTCTTTCCTCTACAATTGAAAAGGGGTGAAAGGAATCTATACATAGGTCGAGTAAATCATTGTCAATAACCTTTTTTTGCTCGACGCTAATTTTTTTGTTAAAAAACGTATCCATCACTTTTTGTCGTTTAGCTGGCGGCACCGGCGCTTGAACGACTGAAGAGACCTGAGTTGAAGTGCTTGGAACTGGTTCTGCTTGTAATGCATTGGACCTAATTTCCTGATTATTCTGACTTACCTGGTCATCAGTACCGAACACCGTCAAATAAACTGCAGGATGTTTTCTCTTTAAATGACTTTTTAAATTTGCAGAAGAAGATTTATAACTGAGAATATCTTTACATATATTACACGTAGCTTTAAAAGTAGAATTGTTCTTTTCAAAATGGTGCCATAGAACACTGGTGTTTCTACGAACCAACATAGTTACTGAATACGTACTAAACACTAGATATTAACTCTAATCTACTAACACTTTAACACTAAATATTTACTTACAATTAAACTTAATAAAAAGTCCTAGCTTATTTAAACAATAAAAAATATATACACAATTTAACAATTCGAGTTCGCGATAGCCTTTTTTGCAGTCACCTTTCACCTGCACTGCGCGTAACGCATCAAATGAAACTAAAAAATAATGTAAACAAACAAAATTTCAATTTCCAATCCAATACTTTATTTATAATAAATGCAACACAAAATATATTTACACTAATTAAAATAGAGTCTATTTTGATCTAGCAATAAGCTCAGTGCAAGTATTTAAACTAAAAATGTTTCATTGTACAATGTACATTGACGCTTCAATATGTAATGATAGTCCCATCACATGACAGCAGAGTTCAATGAATTGTAACTCAATCTATCTATGCGTTTCGGCTCGACTCGCACCCATTGACGTTGAGGTTTTCGGGGCGGGTAAGGAGCGTAGCGAGCAGCGAGAGCGCGCGCGCGTCGCGTCGTCGATCGTCGTTCGTGTGTCCTTCGTTGATCGGACGACCGATCGCGAAGCCGTTCATACATAAACATGTTTATCAGTCAACTATAAACTAGTCTATTAGTTCACGGCAAAGAAACAGTCGAAAAAAACTGTTCGTTCATTCAACGACCACCGCTACATTTTACCATCACTTCAAACATCACGCGTGATGTCGCCATGTCGCGCTATGCGACAGCGCACTACACTTCAAACATCACGCGTGATGTCAACATGTCGCGGTATGCGACAGCGCACTATCACTCCACAGTATCACTTCTGTGATATTGTAATGGCATGGCATCGAGCGATGTGATGTTTCGTAGTGATATTACTGATCGACGATGTGCGTCTTGAGGTGACATGAAAAAAAATTATTACTAATTTATACAATGATTGCGTGTTTTTATGTACAGATTATACATGCCTTCATATTTACATATTATTATCTATATTCTTGAACATAATTTTACATGTAAACTTTTTTTATAAACATACCTTTTTTTTACTTATTATACATACATTAAGTAATGGTAAACGCTATTGATTTTTGTTTATTTTGTAAGAATATGAGACTAGTTATATAGAATTATTTTAATTGTATGCCTAAATGTGGTATTTGTGACAGGTAAAGTGTATCTATAATTACGGCTTGCGCCGCCAGATTTTCATGCAAAATGAACGGGCTTGAAAAAAATTATTTTGTATGGACAGGTGTATGGTTTTATTTTTTATCCTAATGTTTAAATAATCTTTGTAATTTACAATAAAAAATCTCTATGTCATCGCTTTAATTTTTGAATTATGACGCTACCTCTGTATTCAGCGTATCGTAATTCTACACCATAGTTGAATAATAATAAACAAAACACTTAAATAAATAGCTTCATTCATATTAAACAATAAACATAAAAAACATAACACGTTGGTGTTACAATGCAAAATGAATAGTTTTGTGAAAGGGACCCCCGGGGCGGAAGATATAACAATGGATGGGGCGCGGTCATGTGGCAACCTCGAGTTTCGAGCATCTGAGATATACCGAACATTGCCGAACGTCAACGTAAGTCATGAATTGCAGTTCGTACTTTCGTACTGTGCAATGATATGCCGCGCGGACAGCGCGTAATGTTTAGTGTGATGGGTGATGTTTAATTTAGTCAAGTAATGTGTGATACTACAGTACGCGGTCGGGTAATATTACGCGTAATACATTACTCGCATTACTTACACAAGTCTAGTAGACATGCGCAAAACAGTGCATCATGAAGTGATGTGATATGTCATTACATTTCGTTCCGAGTAATATTACATTTTACCATCACTTCAAACATCACGCGTGATGTCGCCATGTCGCGCTATGCGACAGCGCACTACACTTCAAACATTACGCGTGATGTCAGCATGTCGCGGTATGCGACAGCGCACTATCACTCCACAGTATCACTTCTGTGATATTGTAATGGCATGGCATCGAGCGATGTGATGTTTCGTAGTGATATTACTGATCGACGATGTGCGTCTTGAGGTGACATGAAAAAAAATTATTACTAATTTATACAATGATTGCGTGTTTTTATGTACAGATTATACATGCCTTCATATTTACATATTATTATCTATATTCTTGAACATAATTTTACATGTAAACTTTTTTTATAAACATACCTTTTTTTACTTATTATACATACATTAAGTAATGGTAAACGCTATTGATTTTTGTTTATTTTGTAAGAATATGAGACTAGTTATATAGAATTATTTTAATTGTATGCATAAATGTGGTATTTGTGACAGGTAAAGTGTATCTATAATTACGGCTTGCGCCGCCAGATTTTCATGCAAAATGAACGGGCTTGAAAAAAATTATTTTGTATGGACAGGTGTATGGTTTTATTTTTTATCCTAATGTTTAAATAATCTTTGTAATTTACAATAAAAAATCTCTATGTCATCGCTTTAATTTTTGAATTATGACGCTACCTCTATATTCAGCGTATCGTAATTCTACACCATAGTTGAATAATAATAAACAAAACACTTAAATAAATAGCTTCATTCATATTAAACAATAAACATAAAAAACATAACACGTTGGTGTTACAATGCAAAATGAATAGTTTTGTGAAAGGGACCCCCGGGGCGGAAGATATAACAATGGATGGGGCACGGTCATGTGGCAACCTCGAGTTTCGAGCATCTGAGATATACCGAACATTGCCGAACGTCAACGTAAGTCATGAATTGCAGTTCGTACTTTCGTACTGTGCAATGATATGCCGCGCGGACAGCGCGTAATGTTTAGTGTGATGGGTGATGTTTAATTTAGTCGAGTAATGTGTGATACTACAGTACGCGGTCGGGTAATATTACGCGTAATACATTACTCGCATTACTTACACAAGTCTAGTAGACACACTTTAGGTATATTGCATATTCTCCTACCTACGCCGCGTCGCGTCATTCCCGGCGCGGCGGCGGCGCAACGCTCATTGTGTATGGCGCGCGGCGCTTGGCATGTTTCTTACTTCCGTTAATTTCAGTTTCACACTGTAATGACTCTGTAATACTCTGTATTTTCTTCAATATTTTTATTTTCTAGTCCGTAAGCTTTTTTGCCGACGTCATCACACAAAAACTTTCATCCCCCATTTTTACCCCCTTTAGGGTAAATTTTTTAGAGACTTTGAATGTCGTATTTATTTAAATCTAATCAAAAGCCTAAAAAATAAGTTTCAAGCTAAAAATTACGTAATTTCCATGCAAACTCATCTCCTATTTCAACCCTTTACAGCCCTTTTTCGCATTAAAAGTAGCCTATGACATTTTTCAGGCTCTATCACTTGACTCTATGACTATCTCTGTATCAAATTTCGTTTAAATCGGTTCACTAGTTTAGGCGTGATTGTGTAAGACACAGACAGGCAGAGTTACTTTCGCATTTATAAAAGTGAAGTAAGTATGGATAACAAATAATAAAAATCCTTAAAACTTAAGACAAAATATTTTATTATTACATATATTTAATAATACATACTGAATTGAGAGCATGACTTCTTTAGTTCTTTCCAAAACCCATTACTTCACGTAAACTTTTCGAAATATTTATTAACGTAAATTTCTGCAAAGCTTTTAAGAAACTCAAGGTAAAAGATCATCCCTTTCCGTGGAAATTAAAACCCATGGCTCTTGATTGAAATAAATATTAATTTCTGAAATCCAGCTTGGCCTACCTACCTACTTGAAAAGACATTTTGAAATTAGATATTTTTACTTAATTTTTTGCTGGTAATTTTTATTAAATAATTATTTTAACCAATGCTTAGCACGGATATGTTATTTAAAAGTCTTATTTACAAAACTATGTCAAGCTGTATTTAAGTACTATTAAAAACAAAATCAAAATCGCTTGGCCGATTAGGATGTATACAGTCTATATAAAACAATTTTTTAAAAAGTTTAATTAATTCTACAAAACCTGACGTTTTAGAATATAAAACCTAAGATCTTTGGTGCTCCCTAGTTCACAAGGTCATCAACGAATGAATTGCTCCTTCAGTTTATTCTTTCGAAGAAATAAGGTTCCATCTTTTAAAGACGTACTGGAATACGTGGTTACCATCTGGAATCATATTCGAAGTTCTTCCTGGATCGAGTCCTATTTTGACGGATTGAAAGAAAGAAAGAAAGAAAAATATTTTATTCTAGACATTTTACAATAATACTATAATATAATATCTACTTATACAATATACAAATAGTATGTATGCCTTGAATTAGACCTGACTCAGCATAATTGCTGGTTGATTAAAACCAGCGCTGGTCTTCCGTCAGGCCTGTCGAGCAGCATCATGGACAGAGACACAGAATTGAAATATAGACTTAAACATAAAAAAACTAGAATATTAGTTATAAAAAAGGTAATTTAAACATATAAAAAAAAATGACATAAAAACAATATCTAACGTGTGACCTATCTACTAAATATCAAATAAACATTGGATTGAAAGATGGCTCCACGATGGCTTATATCTCATAAGCAGTTTTTTATCTTCATAATATTCCACTGCTAAGCTCAGGCTTTCCTTAGAGGGAACGAATATACCAAACGCTTTTCTAAGACGGATCGGCGGGTTACACATACCAGATAGCAGTGTACAGGTTTTTGTTCACTTATCTCGAGGTTTGTAGCCGAGGAAAACTGCCTAAACGGTGCATGTGATCGTGGAATTCGGACCGTTGTTCTACTATGGTCTGTGAGAGTGGATTTTCATATTATAATTATGAAGATATCTGTAAGGGATGTAGGGTATAGGGGAATGGTCTGAGCCACCTGGAACTTATGTTGTCGACATAAACAAAATAGAGCTTAAATATTTAAGTTCCTATTTGAATTAGTACAAACATGCAATTGATTTAGTACAAAGAGGACGCTGGCGTAGCACCTCCGTCCAATCGCAGGATAGCTTACCAACTACCGGAAAAGGCCTTAAAGATGGCAGCCCGGCGATGGGCGAAGATTCTAGGCCAGCACCACACTTGAATTTGGAATATTGAAGAAGTCGATCATACTTCTCGTTTATTGGGTAATTTTAAAAAGAGAAATTTTAAAGTGTTCGAAAAATAAATCTGCAAATACAATCTGTTCACTATTATAAAAATCTGGTTCCTAACAATTATTATAATCTCATTATATTACTCCGTTATTATAAAATGCTGATAGAGTATATACGAAGCATCAAGTTTGTTCAAAAGTAATACACCAGCATGGATAGAATCTCTCAAACTCAATATAAAGTATATCGTTATTTCACAAATATTTTCACGCTCGAGTCGCGCAATAAAGTGAACACCTTCGAGTGGCTGACACCTTTATGGTCCCTCCTACCTCCACAGTCACCCCGTTAAATTCACTTTAAAATATTACGTTTACTACGATGCATTTTGTTTATAAATATTTTTTAAATTATTTGCTTTAGGAGAAAGTTGTTGTGAGTGAATTTTATAAAGATTTATTTATTTATCATTATTTATTAATTTATTTATACATTAGATACAAGTTTAAACCTAAAAGACACATAGCACAACAGTTCATGTACAAACAGCTTACTTGTGTATAGAAGATTACACTGGCCCTTGAAATAGTGAATACTGTATCTTAGTGGGCCAGTATTCCTTCAAGTGCGCATGCGCATAACCATTATATTAATAACTTGAAACGCTAAATTGTTTAGTGTGTGTAGAATAATATAAATTAAAAAAATTATATGCAGGTACATGCGAAAATTTTCAACATCTTTTGTTCATGAAACGTAGCTTACTGTACATTACAGAAAATTCGATGTTGTACTTTAACTTTTGTACTCGATCAGATTAGAATGTGTATTCGACATTATTTTTTGGCTATTAGTTGAACTATCTTATTTGACTATTAAAATAGTACAACTAATTTATATTAAACATTAAATTAAGACTATACAGCTTACATATTTATACAAGGACTAGCTGACCCGGCAAACGTTGTTCTGCCATTTAAATAATAAAATGTCAAAAAATGAAAAAAAAATTTAGGGGTGGACTACCCCTAACATTTAGGGAGATGAAAAATAGATGTTGGCCGATTCTCATAGATACCGGATAAGCACAAAAAATTTCATCAAAATCGGTCAAGCCGTTTCGGAGGAGTATGGCAACGAAAACTGTGACACGAGAATTTTATATATTAGATTTTTTTAAATTTTAATATAAACATAATTTTGAAGTGATTTTGAAGTCAAAAGAGCATTCTGGTTATAAATGGAAGTCCTCGACATAACCTGGACCACTGAATTCACTGAAGATCAAGAACAATGCTGAATTTATATTCAGTTATCCAGTTTAGAAAAGTAGTTAAATGAGATATATTTATCTATATATTTATATAGATAAACTAGCAGCCCGTCCCAGCTTCGCACGGGTATTTAACAAAAAATCAAAAATTAAACCCTTCTATTTTTTTCGGTTTCGGGGAAAAACCTCTCTTGACGGGTTCCCCCGGCCCGAGAGGACCGAGGGATA
This sequence comes from Malacosoma neustria, assembly GCA_963693495.1. NCBI lineage: Eukaryota > Metazoa > Arthropoda > Insecta > Lepidoptera > Lasiocampidae > Malacosoma > Malacosoma neustria. Next base: position 18,608,706 of record OY856381.1, read on the forward strand.
TAAGGGACTCCGGAAAAGATGTTCGACCCACTAAAAAGCCCGCTGTTCTCCTATCGCCTACGCTCGGGCCCACGGATATATGGTCTGCCGATCTCGTGGCCCGGGCCGGCGCCGGCCCACGCTTTGTCTTAAAGCGGGCCCCTTCTAAAGTGCTGGCGCCAGGGGGTCAGGGTTTCGTCCCCCCGGCGCTCTCTTGTAACAACTCTAGGAGTTGAGGGGGTCTGCGGAACAGCACGCGGCCTTCTCCCTCGCGGCAATAGTGCGGGCGGCGGATCCTCCCCCGAGGGGCCGCCCGCGGCCGCTTTCTACGGCGGCCGGAGATCGTTGCCCGCCCTCCGGCGCCGACGACGCGGCCTACGTTGGCGGGAGGGGAGTGCGGTGGCGGACTCCCGCTCCCGTTCCGCCGCCTCCCTTGCAGACACTACTGCCTCGCAAAAGGAGGCGACGGCCGTCCATCCAGGATCGCCCCCGACCATGGACAGAACCAGGGCCGGGAGCGACAGGTCCGCGGCCAATTCCGGATGGGACTCGCATCCCCGTCGCGTGCTAGTCAGGCGTGGGTACGACTACCAGACGACACTCCAGAAAAAGCAGAGTCGCCTGACGTCGTAGCCGGCCCAGCTAGACCAACCGACAGCGAGGATGCAATTCCCGCCCCGGGAACACTCTCTGTGCAGGCGCAGTCGAAATAGGCATGGTTTCGACTACCAAATCAGGTCCCAGGGTAGAACCCGGGACCCCAATCAGTATTCGCAACCATCCCACCGGGGACCACGCCACGAACAGAGAGCTAAGTTGGAAAGGATGTAAGAGGTAGACGGAAAGAAAGGTAGGACTCTATCGCCTCGAACGGAGAGGGGAGTGAAGGGACGGATGCTCGGGCACCTCGGGTACGCACACCCGTGCACTCCTCGGACAGAGGAGCGCCCCTGAGGGCAAACCCTTCTATTTGCGTCAGGTTACTAAAAAAATAAAATTATAAAGAAAGTTTGAATATTATTATTTCTATGAGCTTTTATTTTAATGATTTTTTTTTGTTATTACTTTTTATTTATTTTTCGTTATTTTTTAATAAGTATTCTAATTTTTGTAAAAACCCCAGTGACGCACGCCTACATTGCATAAGATACTGCCTAGCTAGCCGAACAGGGTGAGCGGCTACCACGCAACATTTTTCTAATACTTACATTTTTAAACTCGAGATATCTTTCGAATGGAATATCCGAATTGAATAATTCAAAAAGTTATATAAAGGTATTGAAACAGTTTTGAATATGAAGTAATTTATTTTGATAAGGATTAATACCAAGATCCAAATAAAGAGCCTTTTCTAGGGGCGGCATTTCAATTAAATTTTTAAAATAAAAAAACACTTATTGTGGCATAACTATAATAGTTAGACATATGCTGTCGCGACACTTTTTGTAAACAATGATGTGTTCTGCAAAGTTGTAGTACATTATTTTATTCTATCATCAATAGTTTTCGCAACGCACGCGATTTAAATAATATTTTAGGTAATTTTTTTACACTTTGGGTTACATTATTGGAGTTTTAGTAAGGATCCCTAATTTTTTTGAAAATATAATATAGCCTATGTCACCCGGGGATAGTGTAGCTTCCCAACAATGAAAGAATTTTTTAAATCGGGTCAGTAGTTTCGGAGCCTATTCAAAGCAAACAAACAAACAAACAAACAAACAATCAAATCTTTCCTCTTTATAATAGTAGTATAGATGTAGTGTTTCAACTAAAACTACTTACGTGTGTTATCTAGAAAAAATTTTTTCAATTCAAGTTTGCCACAGTATATTTATTTAACTGTCAGTTAATCATCATTATCCTTGTAGGTAATGTCAGCTGCATCTAAAGATTGCTTCAATATTCAGTCCGGTACGAGCGCTTACGTAATACATATTATACGTAAACAGTCACACTGGATACAAGAATCAAGACCCGTAACGCCAGCAGTGGTACCGACGTGTGAAATTGTGCCACGGAGATAAGATTGAGCCTTGAAGCTTGCTTGAGACGACTTACACTCCATACTTGCTAATAAATGTTCACATTCAAGATATATGAATAGCGAGCGATCATTATATTACGATTCTCTTTCAAATCTTAAGATGTTTACTTCATCTAATAATAGCAATATTATTATGTTAATGTAAATTATGTTTATTCATGGTATCGACCACTCGCAGGCCGGGATTTGGCAGCCGCAGCATGATCTCGTGATTTCATTTCATACGATATATTCGGAGATATAATAACGGTCATTATATTTTGTTTTATAATTTAATGGCAACTTTGATCTTCCCAATTATTACGATCCAATTATATATTGATGAAATAGACTTAGATGCATTAAAATACGATAAAAATTAATTTGGAGACGGTGAACTTTCCAACGCTGATCTTCCGCTAAATCCAAAAATGAAGCCAGGATAAGAGAACACCATAAATAACAAGTATTATAATAATGCACTAATATATGCATAGAAAAAGAACGAAGTGTTTATATAAATAAATAACTTAAGCAAAATACGAATAAGTACCTTATAAAAACACTGTTAAATCATACTATACTATGCTTATATTAAATATACTTTAATAGTAACTTTGTACACATATTCTTGGAGGTATTAGAAGTAACATAGGATACTTTTTATTGAAAAAAATATTACTTTTTACGAAGATTGCCCTTAATATATATTACTCTTTCTCATTTTATTTCGATTTAATTTTGCCTGTTAATCGCCCAGCGGCCTGAGCGTGATAGGCTAGTTAACAATAGTTTAGAGAAAGTATAATTAGTAGAGTATATTATTAGTAAGACCGGGCAGTAAGCGCAATCAATCCGCACACTTACCCGCTTTACTGGGGTGAAGAGAACGGGAACGTGAATAGCTCCTGGCTGAAGGGTAAGTTCTCTCGTATTGGGGAGACCCATGTCCACTCACAGGAGAGCGACAGTCGGCTCGCGATATTTCGCGGCGCCTAAAATTTGTGTGACAAAGGATCTTGGGAGAGGTTTTAATGAGCAGTACACGCACCTGCTGCAGCTCGAGAGTCTGGTAGTCTAACGGTATTTTACCTTTTTTTTATTGCGTAGGACAGCAGACAGGCTGACAGCCCAATTAGAATTTAGCAGTTACCGTCGCCTATAGGTGTTTGCAATGCCAGTAGCATCGCGAACACGCTGCTGTCCCATAAGGATACAGGAACTTTGGTCACTAATGCCGGAACACAACACAAGGTTATTATGGCGGCATACTTAAGACCAAAGATGGTCGCCATCCAGACGGGCTTGTGGCCCTACCACGTAGCTAGGGTGGGTTGTTTTGTCGCTTTTTACAACAGGCCAACCCCGGCCACAGAGGTTAGTATAAATACCTCCTCCGGAATAAAAAAAAGTAAACGCATTCAACGTGGTAGAAGGAGGAAATACAAACATCTTGTATTTAATACGTAAAACTAATTTGAGTTCTAAAAACGCTAGATCCAATTTGTTTAGGTTTGTAATATAATATAAATAAATATGTATTATCATTCATTAGAATTTTTTTCTTGACGTTTCATTTTACTTACTATTTTTACTATAATATTGTAACGAATTGGTGATGATCTTTCCACTTCTCTTTGCACGAAAACTTATACAATTCCATCTTTGTTCTAGGATTTCAGTTAGTTGATTAGCTTAAGATAATTTCTTTTATACCTTTGATCTTGTGTGACATTAAATTAACACATATTTATATGTAGGTTGACGGCCCCGTTAATAGTAAACATTACCGTCGCCTATGGATGGTAGCGACGCCAGGGGCATCGCTAACACGCTGTCCTCCGCATAGGGGAACTGAAACCTATGCCAGTGCACAAGGTTATATGGCAGCTTATTTAAAAATCAGAGGTAATGGACATCCAAGCGGGCTTGGATCCCTGCCACCTAGCTAGGTTGTTGAGTCGTCAGTATTCTCATTCCGCCCTGTCCGGAGAGCTATGTGTGATCTTTATCCGTGCAGGGGCGAAGAAAGAATACTAACCTCTGCGGCCGGGGTCGGCCTGTCGTAAAAGGCGACAAAACAACCCACCCCAGCTACGTGGTAGGGCCTCAAGCCCGTCTGGATGGCGACCACCTTTGGTCTTAACTATGTCGCCATAATAACCTTGTGTTGTGTTCTGACATTAGAGACTCAAGCTCCTGTATCCTTATGCGACAGCAGCGTGTTCGCGATGCCACTGGCGTTGCAAACACCCATAGGCGACGGTAACTGCTAAATTCTAAGCGGGCCGTCAGCCTGTTTGATGTCCTACGGCATTAAAAAAAAGCTCACAGATACAACATATCCACTATTAGCTGCTTCGGCTTAAAACGCAATCTTATTAAAGATGATTGGTAATATTGAACACTCAAAGTATACAGTGGAACCATAGTTTCAGCTAGCGAGATCTATTCCAGACTTTATTTATATTTTCGATACGTAAACGCCTCGTGCTGGTGTTGTGTGGTGCAACAACGCGCTGTCAGCGATAAATGGATACTGAATATTTTTGATCGTCTTATAGAAAGATTGATTCATTGTGTTAATAAAATTCAATCAATATTCCTGAATAGAAAAAAGGTTAAGACAACCTTGTCACTTACCAAGGTAGTCATAAAGCGACAAAAGAATCGCCTACTTTGCTTGCAAAGTATGAATACCGTTAATTTTTGCCTTTTATTAGGAAATAGTCAATTTTTCTCTTTCTTTTATAGCTAGAGATCAGCAGACAGGCAGACGGCCCACCCTGGCAGGTGGTCACCGTCGCCTATGGACGATTGCAGCACCAGAGGCAATACCAACGTGCTGCTGGCCTCGAAGAAATTTTATAACGCCTTTTTTGAAGAACCCCATATCGTACCGCGCTAAGAAAACCTCAGCCGGAATCAATTTCAACAAATTGATGTTTAAAGTTAAAGCCTAGATGATAGTGCTAAAATTTACTCAATACCGCTAACCGCTCAATATAATATATTGCCATAATATTGTTACTTGTACCAAACATTAAACAGTTGGCGAGATATGAAGTTTTTTTCGCAAGGTTACGATTAATGCGTTTGTGTGTTTACGTGAGAGCACTGCTTCCATTGATTGAGATAGGCCGTTTTATGATAACGTATCATTAATACAATAAATACAACGCATCGTATATTACATTTATCTCGGCTACTTTTAAAACGTTTAAAGATTAAAGAAAGTTACTCATATGGGACAGCAGTGTATTCGCGATGCCACTGGCGTTCCAAACACCCATAGGCGTTGGTAACTGCTAAATTCTAAGCTGGCCGTCAGCCTGTCTGCTGTCCTACAGCAATAAAAAAAAGATTCCGTTCTTACCATCTAATAATAAATGAAACTTATCTTAACTACCTTTTAAATGAGAGTTCGTGTAAATTTCTTGCCTCTTGGCTCCTCTATAAATATTTCTCAAGAACCTTAATGAATTACGTTTCTAGGATGTTCCAACCTCCCCACATTATTGGATTTTATTAAAGAGCCGTTATCACATTTCCACGAGATCGAAACACGTTGGCAATGCTCTATCGTTGAAAACGTCCGTAACCAATGGATCACTACTGCCTATCTTTGGATTATTACAGCAATAACACAATAATAGTTATGAAAAGAAGTTATATAAAATATTTTCTTTTACGATCAGCTTACGTATTGATATTTTTATTTGAACAAGTATGTAAATTACATAAAAATACTTCAGACCACCCAAATGTAAAAATACCTTTATTAAAATTAAATAAACCGCAGACTGAGTTACGATCTAAGAAATATATTGCTGATTCAAATGTATTGGTTTGTTTATATTATGTTTGAATCCGTTTGTTGAGAATATATATCTTCGGATGATATTAAAGAAATTCTTGTAATATTGTAATGTGATAAAATAATACAGTATAAAATAAAAAATTAAAGGTTAAATTAAATAAACAAAATATTAAATATCATCAAAATTAAACAATAAACAACTTAAATTTCATATATTTTCATACAAACTAAACGTGAATACTTAAATTCAATCATAATAAAATCTAAAGACTTTATACCAAGTGGTGGTGGGCTGGGGGCATTTCCATGAAACTTTTATTCAGTTAAACATCTAATTAAACTTTCACATAATTATAAAAAAATAATTCGATTTTTTTTATTAATTATAGTTATTATAGCTAATTTATTAAAAACAGGTGACAAAATACTTAAAGTACTTTTATATTACGTATTTATTATTAGACATCTGATCCAAGCAGGGATTGCCATACGCTATGATGATGACGTATTTAAAATGTAGTCTAATGCGTTTTATATCTATTTATATTTAGTTTGTAATGACCAGATACCTCGAGCAATGTTATTTTTAGTAATAATTTGGGATACGTTTTCTACTACTCTTAAACAACTATCACTTATTCCATGGATGTTTAGTGTATATGTATTGAATATTGTATTTTTGTAAGAAATATTAGAGGTATATTGTATTTCCTAATTTTATAATTTGAAATATTGATCTAAGCATTTTGTCCTAGTTGCAACCAAAGTACTTCTAAGCTTGTTTCGTTGCTGCCTTCCACGCCTCATCTCCAGCCCTGGAAGTAAAATATAAAATAATTACCGAATGCATAGGCAAACTCGAGATTCATATAGCACAAAAAGTTAGGTAAACTAATAGTAGTTGACCTAACTTTTTGTGCTATATGAATCTCGAGTTTATTAAATAAAATGCCTATTACCGCGTTTTTAGAAGAGTCTGCCATCATTTACGTTTTGTGGAAAAGTTAAGAGTTTTATCAGGTAAAATATTTAGTTGTAATAAATCTCTCAAGGCATAAAATATGTATCCCTTATTGCGATAGTCTACTTTAATAAAAATGTTATATTATTTTTTAATAAATATTATGTTATATCAAACATTGATTTCTGAGAAAGGGGATCAAGGTCTATTTCCTAATGTTTATGATTTAGATATTATATTATTTTTATGTACATAAAATGGGTGATACGTAAGAGACAAGATGAAAGGTGGTGTTTGAGGGAAATAGTAAAATAGACTTAATGGGGAGGAAATACGCAGCATAGAAAATTTATCCTGGTTTGAGTTGTTTTTTTATTGCTGTAGGGCAGCAGACAGGCTGACGGCCCACTTAGAATTTAACATTTACCGTCGCCTATGGGTGTTTGAAATGCCAGTGGTATCGCGAACACGCTACTGTCCCATAAGGGTACAGGAACTTGGGTCACTCATGCCGGAACACAACGCAAGGTTATTATGGCGGTAAACTTAAGACCATGATGGTCGCGAATCCAGACAGGCTTGGGGTCCTATCACGTAGCTTGGGTGTGTGGTTTTATCGCCTTTTACGACCGGCCGACCCCGGTTATAGCCGGTTATAACCATTAATTATAGGGATAAAAACTTTTAAAAAATGTTGGTAACCACTAAGTTGCAGGCAATTTGACTTCGCCTAACAAAGCCACTACTCAAAACTTTCGGTTAAATAGCTACGTTGATAACCAATTACCAGTCACACCACACCCACTAGGCCCTGGCAGGTCGTAAAACGTGATTGATATGCATGCTTAGCGTAATAATCTCGTTATTCAGGATCCCGAAGACTACTATCAATAAATAATGTAAAAAAAGTCATAAGCGAATGGTTATAATTTTGCAGGGATTTATTGCTAATATGACATATATGTCAGACTGTCAGATATAAGACATGATATCGGAAGGTTGAATGCTCGACCAGTCTGATTAAGGATTTAAAAAAATGTCTGTGACTTACTAAGATGTGAATGTGCGCATTATATAAGTTTATAATCGATAGCGAGAATGAAAAAACTACCGTTTCTGAGTTCTTCTACTGGAGGAGAAGAAACAGCGAAAGAAACTCTCCCGCAACACGTCTATTCTACGTGTATTTATGTAATGAATGTTTGTGAGTCTATACGCTATGAGAATGAAAAATGACGAATATAGCTTGGTTTTATGTACAAGATACGTCATTTAAAAACTCCGATATACTCTGCTACGAGTAATTCAGTGCACGCCTTAATTAATTATGTATGTTTTAATTTATATATTGGTACTTTATATAATTATTTTTTATATATTATTTCCAGTTTATTCTTGTAATATGACTCAACTGAAACTCGGACTTTTAAATGTAAGTTTTCTATAAGTTGGGTTTTGTTTTAGTATAGGATAATTTATGTACAAATTATGTGCAGCAGCCATGACCATTTCCCCTCTGAGGTTCTGCCGCTCGCACCAAACATTCCACATGCCTCCATCAGGTTAGACACAGGAGTTTCCGGAGGTCAATATCCCCTGGAGCAACTATGAAGGAGGCCTGCCCTGACACAGGAGGTGGACCGGCGCCGGCCTGGGTCACGGGGTCGGCCAGCCAGCAGTCCTTCGGCCCAGGCACTAAACTACAAGAGAACAACTGAGTTCTTTTATTGGACAGTCTTACGTAGTCCCACATAAAAAAAACCTACAAATTATGTCAAATGTGCATATTTTACTGTCTCACGTAATAATAACCACGATTTAGACATTATATTTGCAATATCGTATTTAGAACCGATCGTGAATTTTATAGTTTTGGAACGAATCCAAATGTAACAATTTTACTTAAAATACAAGTGTTTACTAATCAAAACTTACACACTCAATAATATACGGCAGCCCTGGTTATGATTTTCAAAATATTCGACGTTGTGTTTTCGATTCTAGTTTAGTTTGCAAGGTTGTTTTGTTTTTCCGTTACATAAATACAAACATATACAGATGGATACATACAGGTCAAGTGAATATAAAGCGTCTATAAAATAATGTATTATGGGTACAATGAGAAATATTGTTTGAAGTGAAAACTTCTTTAGCGGCGTTGTGCACTTTTTTGTGATGGGTAAAAAATGGTAAACTCGCGTCAGGACACGTGACCTGATCGAAATTCGTAAGACGTAAGAAGGGAGTTTTGCTCCAGTAATACCAACCTTATTAATAATGACTTAAGGTTTGTTTTATAATGTAACTTTTTAATTATTGCATTGCATTACTTATACATATCTATTTGAATTGAGACTTTATTACAATGAAATACAGTTGAGTTTTTGAAGTGAAAACTTCTTTAGGCTCGATGAGCACTTTGTGGGTGAACAATTTTTGGTTTGTAAAGAAGTGTTAATGACCAATTTAATCTTTAATCCTTGATCATAAACACTTCTTTATAAACCGAAAATAGTAATCTAATAGCTCGACGATACAATTCACACGTTACTTAGTTTTCACTTCTGTCGGCAGTCCCCAAAGACTCGCATGTTTTTTATTGCTGTAGGACAGCAGACAGGCTGACGGTCCACTTAGAATTTTTTAGCAGTTACCTTCGCCTATGAGTGTTTGCAACGCCAGTAGCATCTCAAACACGCTGCTGTCCCATAATAGTACAGGAACTTGGGTCACTAATGTCGGGACACAACACAATGTTATTATGGCGGCATACTTCGACCAAATGTGGTTGCCATCCAGACGGGCTTGGGGCTCTACCACGTAGCTAAAGTGGGTTGTTTTGTCGCCTTTTACGACAGGCTGACCCCAGCCGCAGAGGTCAGTATTCATTCTCCGCCCCTGCACAGATAAAATACGGCACGGATACGTATTTGTATTTATTTAAATAAAGATATTCTTCAAAAATTTATGTTGTTCTAAATGGACGTTTAATAATATCCCAAGAAACAGCTTAAAATAAATTAAATGACCAATTAAGTATACTTAGCCATTAATAAATTCTGAGTTTGGAATAATTTGAGGGTCATTTTGTTATGTTTTACATAACAAAACAACCTTGCAAACTAAACTAGAATCGAAAACACAACGTCGAACTATTGAATCAACATTAGTTAGAAGTTTATAACTAGTAAATACGTACTCTAATTATTATTCTAATAACATAAGCTCTCTGCGTTTACTTTGAGAAAAGATTTTCTTCTCTTTATTGCTGAGGAACATTAGACAGGTGGACGATTCAATTAACAGTTAGCAGTTTCCGTCTTCTATTAATGTTTGCAGCGCTAGGGACATCGCGAACACGCTGCTATCCCTTAGGTGTTGTGCGAATTGTCACAATATAATTTATTAGTATTATTTTATAGTTCTCTAAACGACATGATTATCAACAACTTGTAACTTAACAGCTGATGATAAAACAGTGATAAATCAAAGTTGTATTCAAAAATTCATTTGGGACTTGGAGTGTATAATTATGTGACGTCTGACGTCCATTATTCAAGAGGTAGGCTGAAGTTCTATGAACGTTAAAATAAGATGTAATACCCCTATATTGGCGGGTACATACGCCAGGTTTTTTATTGTGCAGGATTGTATTATTATATCATAAGTAGCAGTATTAATTATGTAATAAATGCGTACATTTCTCTCGCACTCATTTGTCGAGAAAAACTCGCTAAGATAAATTACGTAAGTAAAAGTGAACGCGAAACTTTCAGTTTGCTATTTGATTGTAGTAATAATAAGCTACCATGTCATTTTAATTACATAAATTTTTAATTAAATAAAACGAACGATCCAGTAGAATCCTAGAAACAAAATAGAAGTAGAACAAAATAGAACAGACCTTGATCATTATTGGAGGAAGAAGTATATTTTATCCGTGCAGGGGCGGAGAAAGAATACTAACCTCTGCGGCCGGGGTCGACCTTTCGTAAAAGGTGACAAAACAACCCACTCTAGCTACATAATAGGGCCTCAAGCCCGTCTGGATGGCGATCACCTTTGGTCTTAAGTATGCCGCCATAATAACCTTGTACAATTGTGTTCCGGCATTAGTGACCCAAGTTTCTGTACCATTATGGGACAGCAGCGTGTTCGCGATGCCACTGGCGTTGTAAACAACCATAGGCGACGGTCACTGCTAAATTGTAAGCGGGCCGTCAGCCTGCCTGCTGTCCTACAGCAATAAAAAAATAGTTACTCCCGTATGTAGACTAAATTCAATTAAATTCACTTTATAAAAGGAACCTCGTATCTGGCGCACGTACATCAAAGTGATAATAATGTTTTATTGAGTTGACGCAGTCGGCGTGGGATCTCCGGGAAGTTACCCGTCGTCCGCCCGCATTTACCTACATCACTCTGTCTCATTGTGTGCGCTACAATGACTTTCTTTAATAAAGAAATACTTGGCTTTTCATTCTCTTTCGTCGTTCTCACTTATTGTAGAATTTCTTCTTCCTCCTGCCTTTAACCCACATTATATGGGGTCGGCACAACATGTTACATGTTGTAATAGTTGTGGCTTAGTTTTTACAACCGACCGTCTGCCTGATGTTAACCCCTTTTTGGGGAAAAATCTGTCATTCTTTGGTCTTAAGTATGCCGCCATAATAACTTTGTGTTGTATTTTGGTATTAGTGACCCAAATTCCTGTACCCTTATGGGACAGCAGCATATTCGCGATGTCACTGGCATTGCAAATACCCATAGGCGAAGGTAACTGCTAAATTCTAAGCGTACCGTCAGCCTCTCTGCTGTCCTACAGCAATAAAAAAAGATGTATAAAATTAGCTAGGATGTGTTACTGAAAGTTTTTACCAGTTTCTTTCTCTTCATTACTCAAAAACAATATGAAAAGGTAAATATTGCGCTAGGTTTCCGTAAAGTAAGAAAGTCCGTAAGAAAACTTTACAAATCTGATAAAAATAAAAGTAATAATATATGTTGAAGATATTAAAAAATGCTTAGAAGATAGACCTTTTCAATTATAAAACATGACTCTATTATCCTTGATAACAAAAAATTGATTATTATCACCAAATATCAAAAATTTTAACATTCCACGAAAAAACAAATTGAATAAAGCAAGTAAACATTTAATTTTTGCGGGTTAACAACTTAACAGTTGGACAGATAATGAAATGTTTTACGATGTTCCGAAATGGTCAGACCAAATGTCCCAAGCAAGTGCTCATAAACACGAGGAATGAAACCAACAAGGACTCCTGATATTAATAGCTGGTTCCGAATCCACCTAATAAATTGTAACTGCATTTAAACTGGTATTAAAATCATATTAACATGTGTCTATGACGACCTCGGTGGCGTAACGGATAACGCACTTCGGTACGCTTGCGGAGGTCACGGGTTCGATTCCCGTCTCGCGTCTGGGTGTTTATGTATAATATGTATTTATTTACAAAAAAAAAGTATATAAGTAGTATATCAGTTGTCTAGTACCCATAACACAGGTGCTATGCTACTTAGTTTGGGACTAGATGGCGCTGTGTGAATTGTCACAAAATATTATTATATTATTATTATTATGATATATTTCTTTTACATCTATTAACGAACCAATTAAATTTGAAATTTGACACAGAATAGCACTCGAAAATATTTTTTTATAATGATAATGGATACCTACATAAAATTGAAAAAAAGAGAAACTTGAGATTAAACAAGAGCGCGTTGTGTACATATATTGCTTTATTATTAAAAACAAGTAAAAGTAACTTAGGTTTAAATAATTATATTCTCAGATTGGTGTGCAAATATTTCGTCTTATGACAATATCAGTAGCTTAATTTTCGCAAGCAATTGGGATGAAGCGTTAGTAAGAATAAAAAATTAATCATATAGGTTATCTACCTCAGTTGCAAGAAACTCCTCTTACCATCTCAGGGAGTATTGGGATCCTTGGTGTCGACATCACGAATTGATATGTAGTTTAAGAGGCAATTGGAGGGCAAAGCTAAGATTGATTTCAAAAATCTGGGTGTGCTAAACCGGTCCAAGCAGGACACTAAGGCAACAGCTTGTGCTATACAAAGTACAAGTCAGACCAGACATGGAATACTGCTAACATTTATGGACTGGAGGACTAAATCCCCTGGACGTCATCCAACGGCACGCAGTTCATCTAGTCGCCGATCCCATACTCACACACAACAGTTTAGACACGGTTGGCTTTCGGAGAAATTTTACGTCTATTTGCTATCTCTACCGTCTGTACAATGAGGGGTGTTCTGAGTAACTATTTGGAATGGTGACTTCTTCGTTCTTCTACCACCGCACTGCCCGCCATCCGCTAGATGTTCAATCTAATTCCTGGTGCCTCTTCTTTCTTGTACGAAACGGTTCTCAAGAACATACTTGTTGCTTACTTTTCGGATTTAGATTGAGCTTCCGATTAGTTTTCCCATAGCAATACGATATGGGATTTTTTTCAAAAAAGGCTATAAAATTTCCTATAGGCCAGCAGCGCATTGGTAACGCCTCTGGTGATACAAACGTCCATAGACGACGGTGACCACCTTTGGGTAGGCCGCCTAGCGCTTGCCAGTCAGCTGAACTCCAGCTATAAAAAAATAACTAATCAAAGTGATAAATACACTCAAGCTAACATGGTTTAGTGCCATTTAGCTATAATTTAATAAGGTCACTAATATTTTTCCGGATACGCTTTGAAGAGACAATTTACTTATTAAATAATTATGTTACACAATTCTAAGTACGTTACTGCTATGTGGTAAGGATTTAACTACGTCTATAAGGCAAGCACTCCTGGTGCTACCACTAAACATGCCGCCGTAATGACCTTGTGTTGTTTCAGCATGAATGATCCAGGTACCATATACCCTACGCGAACTGCTTGTATTGGCGGTGCCCATGGCGTCGCAAACGTTCATAGACGACGGTAATTGCTTACAATTAAATGGGCCGTCAGCCTTTTATTCCACAACAATAAAAAAAAATGTTACTCAAATTCTTAAAGAAACTAGATTATACACGTTAAATAAAATTTTCTTCAGGTAATTAGAATATTAACTTAAAATGCGATATTATAATTAATTTGTAACCCGCTACGAGATTAATTGCCAAAACATAATTTGTTATGAGCTTTGACATCAAAGATAGTACAATTAACGCATTAATATTATATTGAAATAAACATCAAAGAGTAAAATTCACTTTGTGTTCATTTTAAGCATAAATTATTTTCATGTTTTGATTAAGACAGTATATTCGCTGCCACAAATTTAAAAAATATTTTTTAATCTTGTGAAACAGCAGGCTGACAGCTGATTTAATAGCAAGTAGTTACCGTCGCTTATGGATGTTTGCGATGCCAGAGACACCGCTAATACGCTGTGCTGTCCGCCGGAAAACAACACAAGGTTATTATGACGCATATTTAAAAACCAGAGAGGGTTGCCATCCAGGCGGGCTTTAAGCACTAGCTAGCAGTAGGTTGTTTTGTCTCTTTTTATGACAAACCATCCCGGCCGCAGGGATTAATATTTTTATCTCACCCCTTTTATCCGTGCAGGGGCGGAGAAAGAATACTAACTTCTGTGGCCGGGGTCGGCCTGTCGTAAAAGGCGACAAAAGCAACCCACCCTAGGGTGGTAGGGCCTCAAGCCCATCTGGATGGCGACCACCTTTGGTCTTAAGTATGCCGCCATAAAAACCTTGTATTGTGTTCCGGCATTAGTGACCCAAGTTCCTGTACCCTTATGGGACAGCAACGTGTTCGCGATGCCACTGGCGTTGCAAACACCCATAGGCGACGGTAACTGCTAAATTCTAAGCGAGCCGTCAGCTTTTCTGCTGTCCTACAGCATTAAAAAAAAGAGAAAATATACCCTATTTTTATCTTGAGGAATTATAATAATTCTTTCATTATAATACACCATGTCACAAGCATATAACAATCATATCATTTCAAAGATACGATTCCTTCCTACCACTTGAAATGTATACCACTACTGTATATTCTATACTTCACCTTAAGCATTAAATATTACAGCTTTTAAGGATGATATTAATAAAATCATAAAAATTTCACAAAAAAATTACCGTGACCTAGATATCAACACTACAAACCAATAACATACTCCATTAAACCAAAACAACGCTAAAAAACTTCGAATAAAAAACGTGTTCGGTAAAATTTCCTGGGAATGCAAAAAATTAAAAAAACGTTTCCATCAGCCGCCCAAAATGGCGCAAATTGTCGGCGAAATGGGAAATGTGAAACGTTCCGTATGAGCACTATTAACAAAACTTTGCAAATAAAACTAGAAACTAGACCAGTATAGATGATTTGCAGTTTTTCGTATTTTACTTGTTTACGGTTGTCGTATTATGAAATTTCTTCGAGGCCGGCAGCGCGTTAGTAATGCCTCTGGTGTTGCAGACGTCCATAGACGACGGTGACCACCTGCCAGGGTGAGCCGTTTGCCTGTCTGCTGAACTCTTGCTATAAAAAAAAATTAATGCTACTTTTTGCCATTCTGAGTCAGATGCTCTTCTACGTTTACTTTCTTTATACTAGCTTTCACCTGTTGATATTTCTCCATGAAACCCTTACAGAAAAAATAACTAAATATACTGAACAATAATTAACACAACGCTATCTTCGTTCATCATCGTTCCAACGTGCATTAGCTGTTGCGCCTTGGGGTTTATCAGAAAAGGTGGAATAAATGTGACTTGCTTTGGTTTTTACAGGATTCCTACATGACGCCAAACTCTGAAAATAAAATGAATGGGAGCCCTTTCTTTGATGATGTGTAGTAATGCGTTTATTGGCTTTTATAACCTAATTATGAAGTGGCCTCTGTAGCCCTATAAACCTAGAAGAATACTTCTCATTGGCTAATGAATAGCTAACATATCAACGGAATTCTTTACTTTAAGTATTACCCTGAATAGCCTTGCAGTTCAGGTGTTAAATAAGGCACTTCCCTACTTTCATAAACTACCTTGGTAGTCACTTGAGATTCCTTTTTCCTTCGAGGATTCGGTACCAAAAGGAGCCAATTCTATAAAACCAAAACGAAGGTATATCATCTCTTTAAAATTAAATTCATTTTGTTTCAGTGAGTATTCTATGAAGATTTCATATATGATTGTATATTTTGGACGGATAGATCCAGGAAATGTCCTAAAACAAAAAGGTTACCATAATGTGTCAAGTGCATCGGTGAGTCATGCGCCGGCGCACGCCAGACGCGTGACGTCAATGCAGTGTTTACCAATATTCCCATTTTAGCCATTGCATTAATCTAAGGAAATTCGTTTGATTCAAATAAAGAGTTAATGCATTTGTAATGTAACTAAAATTTTGGTTTAAAATGAAACCTTCTTTAAGTATATGCGATTTTTCAAAGAAGAGTTAACTAAATATATTCTCAGTAAGAAAGCTAAATGCCGTACGACTTTAGCTAGCTAGTTGTCATTCGGCCCATAGCGATAGGAGAACAGCTGGGGTTTTCGGTGGGTAGGCCAACGTTGTCCCATTTATCCCCCTACTCTTCCGCGATTGAAAGTCGCCGCCGAGAAAGGCCGTGAAAATTTGTTATTTTTTAATCGTCACCAATATTAGGGACACCGTTTTATATATACAGAAATAAGAATAAGTCTTGAAATAAATTGAATACGTCTTGAAAAAAGGCCAGGTCAAGAGTACCCTAAACCGAAGAGCACGTATGAAGGGAATAATGAAAGTGGACGAAGCGAAACAAGTATGTAAGGATCGTAGCAAGTGGAAAGAAGTGGTCTCTGCCTACTCCTACGGGAAAGAGGCGTGATTATTATGTATGTATGTAAGAATAAGTCCTTAAGTTTCCCAGAGAGTCCTAAAAAGAAAATTGGTTAAAGTCTTTTTCTAGTTCCAGGACAATAAAGAAAAACATTCATGGTTTGAACTCCAATCGCCCTTTTAAAAACAAATTCAGTAAAAGCTAGTTTATCTATTTTCTTGTTGCTTGCTCAGTAAAAGGAAGTGTACTCTAATTTGCACATAATATCAGCCCTGGAAAAAATTGGAACTATAAGGTCGCGTCGGAACTCAGCTACTGAAACTGTGACCACTCCACTGACTAGCGAAAGATAGTAAATAGAAGCGAAGAATAGCAACCAGGCGATCGCAGCGGCACACCAACTGAAACTCTGGTCTCCACCTCAATCCTTTGTAGAGCGTCGCGGGATTAACTTTTAGTAATTTTTCAGGGCGTCCACCTTTATTCGCTTGCCGTCTACGAATGGGTGGCGCCGCCACGTCCTTCCGTTTAGTTTAGCCCAACCGTTTCGACCACAAGTAATTGGGATAAAGTGTAGAGAAAAATACGTTATTAACCACTTTAAACCTGTTTGACGTAGTTGAATAAGGATATAAATTACTACGATAACAATAATGTATATACTCAAAGAGAGCAACGTAAGATCACAAAAGTTCAATATACTGACGTGGAGTGTATTTATAACAACACCGTGAATACACTTGACGTCATTGATTGCATTTATACAAGAGTAGTTTATGTTATTAAATGTATAAATCTGCATAGGAAATGAGTTTCTACGTCATTTGCGTAATGTTTATTTTTGAATACCTTTTTTGGTTTACTTTGTGATAGAACTGAACAAAATTGAACTTTTTTTATTGCTGTAGGACAGCTGACAGGCTGACGCCCCGCTTACAATTTAGCAGTTACCGTCGCCTATGGGTGATTGCAATGCCAACTATCTCGTTGTAGTGAAATATTTCTCCTTGATTATGGTGCAGATAATTTATTGCTAAAAATTTAAGACTATCATGATTCATGCGTGTAATTTTAGGCTTTCATTGAAGTCCAGGTCATTGTTTGAAATGTAAAAAAATATTTGTGAGCACTTTTGCGTTTTTTTGAAGTTACATTTCTTTTGGCGCGTTTGTAAAAAATTGTGATTGCGCGTTTGTGATAAATGTGATTAAAATATATACGATGCACGTGTACACGGACTGGCTAAAAGAGACTTAGAAGTTAGCTGATAGCTGTCTCTCAAGTTTCAGTGAAAATTCGTAATTAAAATCACAGTAGTTTTTCAAATATTTATAAATCTACAACACGTCTCTCACTCACAACAACACTATCCGTGCAGAGGCGGAGAAAGAATACTAACCTCTGCGGCCGGGGTCGGCCTGTCGTAAAAGGCGACAAAACTACCCACCCTAGCTACGTGGTAGGGCCCCAAGCCCGTCTGGGTGGCGACCACCTTTGGTCTTAAGTATGCCGCCATAATAACCTAGTGTTGTGTTCCGGCATTAGTGACCCAAGTTCCTATACCCTTATGCGTCAGCAGCGTGTTCGCCACTGGCGTTGCAAACACCCATAGGCGACGGTAACTGCTAAATTCTAAGCGGGCCGTCAGCCTGTCTACTGTCCTACAGCAATAAAAAAAAGAGTAAATATAAAAACTTGCTTTTTGATATTGCTCTTGTAGATCTGCAATTCGATAGGGCTTATAAACGAACGAGAATAAACGATGTGATTGTTCGACAGTAATTAACATAATATAACGCGGACCACTGAAATTGTTAGATGGAAGTTTATCAAATTTTATTTAGAAAGGGCGAAAACAATGCTATGATAAACCGCTAAATAAAAGATTTAATCTCGTGACCTAATTTCCTTGGCAAACAATAACCCCAAAGTTAAAATGATCAATCATGTTATGTTTGAACAGTAGATTACGTCTCAATGATGTAATCATGCGGTCGTTTCTGATACTCTCCGTATATGGGATGCTAAATGATCTTGATATATAATTTAGAATACAGATTTAAATAAATATAATAGTAGATAACGTGGTTAAATGTGATGAATAGAAAAGCCTTGCCATTAACACTATATGCAAAAAGGCTCTGACCAGAACCAGTGTAGTGATTATACCAGCACAAACCACTAGCTCACGTAAAATGGTGTTTCGTCACGCATATAAAGTATGCTTTGAAATCTAGTAGCCCGCGGCTTTTCTGCTCAAATTTTGTGACGCAACGCATATGACGAGTGACGTCACGCTATTCACTTGTCAACAAATAAACCAGTTGGTAAACAGTTGGTGATAATTTAAATCCGAAATTTCTACCTTAAATTGTTTTACACATCTAAAAATGATAATATACCAACTTGTACGACGTAACGACAATGGAGTAAAAAAATAAAGAGTATAAAGAGTATTCTTAGAGGAATATGGCTTCTTATCGGGTATGAAGAGGGGAGTAAGTGAGACGGTTGTGGACTCTTTTTTCTATCCTAAAATTTATATTATTTTTTTCACCGACTTATCACATATTATATATCATATTTTTATTATGATAAATAATAAATTTAAAAATTATTTTATTCTACGAGAAACAGAAAAATTATAAATATCTATTCGAGATCAGTTTCAGCCAGAAGCGTTCCCAAAACTGCACTTTCTATCCATGCAGAGGCGGAGAAAGAATACTGACCTCTGCAGCCGGGGTCAGCCTGTGATAAAAGGCGACAAAACAACCCTAGCCACGTGGTAGGGCCCCAAGCCCGTCTGGATGGCGACCACGTTTGGTCCTAGGTATGTCGCCATAGTAATCTTGTGTTGTGTTCCGGCATTAGTGAGCCAAGTTCCTGTACCCTTATGCGGCAGCAGTGTGTTCGCGATGCCACTGGCGTTGCAAACACCCATAGGTGACGGTAACTGCTAAATTCTAAGCGGTTCATTAATCTGTCTGCTATACTACAGCAACAAAAATAAAACTGCAAGCTTTATTAAAATATGTCAATAAAAATGTACGCAAAACTCATCAATAAATTATCTCAAAATGTCAACAATGAACGCTTATGGAATATGAAAGGTTTTATGTATTATATATGACTGGTTTAGTAGATTAAGCGGACAAAAAATGTTTGGGGGTTTAATGTCAACAGCACTTGAGTGTTATGGATAAACACAAATATGGGGAACATTTAACACAACAAATCTTTTGTGTAAGCAGTTAACAATATAATTGTTTTTTTTATACGATACTAGCTGTGCCCGCGACTCCGTCCGCGTAGAATAGTGACTTTGGGCAGCATTTTTTGTGGATACATCTTATGGTTTATTTTGGATTACAAACCCTATAAACCCTAAAATATAAATAAATGAAATATGCAAATAGTCAGTATTATCGAATGCAACTACGCCATGCGCCTCCGGGATACGTGCGTTCGAACTTACATAGTCCAGCTTAAGCTGAACTCTATTTCGTATGATTGATGTATCTGAGGTTAACTTAAATTGGAAAATAATATAAATAGCTTAAGTTACTCCTTGTTACCAGAACAAACAGACAGACAAAAATTGTAAAAAATGTTATTTTGGTATATGTACCATGTATATGTCCGAATGCACTTACTAAAAAGCGGTTATTTTAATATTACTAACAGACACTCCAATTTTATTTATTTGTATAGATAATATATTTATTGGAATAAGCTGAGCTAACAGCTGCCTTTGACGAATTGACTATAATTTCTCTATTCAAAAAAGTACACAACTAGCATTAGCATGCATTTCTAAAATAAACAACACTCTCGAAATACATGAAAGTTAACTTATTCTTCCTGGCCGTATCGTAAACTAATGTGAGGTCGGCATAAAATATTCCCTCCTTCCTCTGTTCTCTATTAGTCATCATCTGAATATCCACCTTTTCTTCCATACTATCTTTGTCACGATCCGGCGTGGTCGGTGCTGGGGCGACACAAGCAGACACTGCGAGTCACAGAGATGAATATGCTGCGGTGGATGTGTGGAGTAACGCGGAAGGATCGCATTAGGAACTCTCGCATTCGCGACAGCCTTCATGTCCGTGACATTGCGGATAAATTACAGGAGTACCGTCTTCGCTTGTATGGCCACATTTTACGGCAACCGGCTACTTATATGGGGAACAAATATCTGGCCAGGCCGCCACCGCTTGGTCCCGGCAGGAGGGGTAGACCCAAAAAGTGCTGGCTTGACGTCGTAGGGGTCGATATGCGTACCAACGGACTGACCACAAGAGATACCGAAGATCGTACGAAGTGGAGAAGAAAAAGTCGGAAAGCGGACCCCGGGCGCCGAAGCGAGTTTGGGCTGCAACCGAGATTCAACGCTAAGATGACGATGTCTTTTTCACAATCCGTCCATATATTTTCTTTGGTCTACCCCTTTTGTATTCAACCACTCTCATTTCTAATATTTTCCTTGTTACATGACATTTTTTTCTTCGCATTATATGGCCATAGGCCCTTAGCATAATAGTCTAATACTTTTCAGCTTCTCAACCACTGACGCCACTTTCGAACTTTCTAATTTTATTCATTTTTATAACTCCAATCATTCACTTCAAAATTTTTATCTCCGCAACATGCAATAATCTTTCATCTTTTACTTCTGTGGCCCAGCCATACACGAAAGTTATCTAAACATTTTTAATGCAAAAGTTATTTTAGTTTTTCTCATGATGTATTGTGTGACACTAAACCATTGCGTGTATTTAAGATATTATATGTGTTTATGTTTTTATTATTAATTAATATTTCTTATTTTTCTTTCACAGGAATCGTGAACCGTGGAGATTCGTTCCGGAGACGGCGTTCCCGTTCAGGTAGCCTAGCGCCATCCTCCCCCGCACAGTCAGCACCTGAATCGCAGGAGCGGCGGCCAGTGGCGTGTCATCGTGTTGCCATGGTGGGAGCACCAGGTGTTGGCAAGACAGCCCTGATCAGTCAGTTCCAGACCAGCGAGTGTATAAATGCTTATGACCGGCAAAGAGGTTAGTTCATTCACAAAAAATATTTAGAGTACTGCTTATACCCAAGATGTTTTATTCTTAAATGTACTTTATCGGTTACCAGATGAGTTCATTTGAAAACTTTGCATTAAAAAAGTTCTACGATATGTGTTTGCACATAGAGCAGGGTACTATAAAAGTTTAAAGATAAAAAGATAATCTACCTGTTAGTATGTAGTTACTGTCGCCTTTTAAAATTTGCAATGTCGTCCGTTGTTCAGCATTCTTTCAGCAAATCATGTTTGAAAAGGTGAAAGATTATCTAAAAAAAAATTAAATCAAAATGTCAAACCAAATAAAAGCAATTGATAACAAAATTTCTACATAAATGTTAATAGTAAAAAAGTGAAACAATCAAAAGACGATGTCTTTTAAACCTTATTGCAAAGCTAATCTCAGGAACGTAATTAGCTACGGGTGCTACGAACAAAGCTACGGACCGGAGTGGAGCATAATACAATTACTACGGCGTAGCAGAAACGTGAAGTAGGTATTTAGAAAATATTATAACAGTGTCATATGCTTATGGAATTATTGAAAATGAAAATTGAAAAACTGTCTATTAATTACCGGAGTATAAAAAAATTCAGTGTTTTATGTCTTGACTTTTTAAAACCTTAAACCATCTTCCATTTTTATATAGTATAAGGCTTCTTGAAACATATATATATATATATATATATATATATATATATATATATATATATATATATATATATATATATATATATATATATATATATATATATATTCCATATGGATAGAAGCCGTTACTTTAGGCCATATGCTGCAGGCAGGCAATACTCCAATAGTCGTCAATGCACATATAGATGAAAACGTTGCTAAATTCTTTCAATTTAGCGACAACAATCTAGATTCAACTTTATATTAGATTACCGGCTTTTATCCATCACTACTTTAGTCGACTAATGGTATTTTTTTCAATTGACAGTAACTAAAATCAGCAATCACTATTTCGACCAAACTCTTGATTTTTCAGCATATTTATTATAGTTCTCTTAAAATAAATACCGAAAAATTTGGAATAAAACAAATATTGACGTTATATCAATCAACTGTGTCAACGAACCTATCTTCAATTAAGGCTTCTTAATATTGTATAAATTGTATCGGGGAGTGACCCTGAAATTAATCAATATAGAATCTCCTTACAAGGATTTCGGTGTCAACCGAAGTATACATTTTGAAACCTGACAAACACTTAAGTATTACACATGGCTAAACCCGTTCGCTTATTTCCGCTGTTACCTCTTGATGGCAAATTAAATAATAAGTATAGGTGAATTGTCACAGGGTATTTTCATATTTCGCATAGTCCTAAAGTAAGTAACATAACCACAGCACATTGGCGGGTTATTCTTCGTATTATATTTCTTCCCTATGAAATGCAATTTGATAAAAAAATGCATGACACACACACAACATTAATAGAAAAATGAGATTTAATCAAATTCCTTTGAGTTACGACTCCAATTTGAAACTACGAAACTCGCTCGTATTTTATTAGAGCACTAGCTGTGCCCGCGACTCCGTCCGCGTGGAATAGTGACTGGGCAGCATTTTTTGGATATATGAGGTCAACTTAAATTGGAATTTCAACCTACTAAGTACAGTCTAAGCTGAACCCTATTTCATATGATTGATGATATAAATCTGAGGTCAACTTAAATTGGATTCCATAATTTCCGAAACTTTTTTAACAAAAAACTATTTTTTTTCTGCCAATGAAAGTCCCGTCAAAATCGGTGCAGCCATTTCAGAGATTAGCTGGAACAAACAGACAGACAGACAAAAATTTAAAAAAATGTTGTTTTGGTATATGTACCATGTATACGTCCGAATGCACTTAGCAAAAAGCGGCTATTTTAATATTACGAACAGACCCTCCAATTTTATTTATTTGTATAGATTCCGAGCGTTGACTAATCAAAATAGCTGTCATAAACATTCGCCCAATTATATCTGTCAATGTTCGGTCAATCACGTCTATGATAAGTCAATTAGGCCTCCATACAACCCAATTGCGTCCTGGTCAGAGAATTTCCCGTAGGTATTAATTTCGCGCGAAAAACGGATTGGTTGTCTACAGTATTCTGATTGAATTTCCTGTTCGACACCGTATGCAATAACGTGCGTGGTCATGAAATTCGCGATTTATATTAATAACTAAAAAGTGGTAAACAATAATATTAACAAAACTTAAATTAACATCTATCATGACGTCATGATAGAAGATAGGTTAAGTACGGATTATTTGTTCTTGATTGTAGTGGATAATAAATACTATGTGCTGGGTTTAAGAATAACATCTATACATTGATTTTTTATATTGTCTGTTATTAAGATTTTTTGATGATAAAAAAGGCTGCCGTTAAAAAGGCCTTCCGTCCGCTACATTCCGGTTAATATATTCAAACGATATTAGACAACATAATAGAATCTTTGACTTCATCGTGCTAAAAGTATCATTCAGTGGAAGTATAATGTCTTCTATTGGAAGTAAAAATCAAAATTATGTTTATTTATTTTAAACTGAAAGTGAATCCTGATGCCAATATTTATTTATATTTATTTTTTTATATTTTCTATTGTATACATAAATTAATAGTTTTCAATTTAAACAACCTAATATTGCCATTTATAGTTTTTCTTAAAAGCCGAAGAGTATTTGTGGCTATCGCTAGTGATGTTTTTTAAATGAATTGCATAATAATATGCTTGTTGTTAAAAGATGACGTGTATATGTATCCTTGTATTTGACCGATGGCTCGTCCATATATTCATCTTATTTAGTCACCTAACTAATTTATTTTTCTTAAAAAAATTACTATTAACTAGTATAAAATATATTCAGATGAGAAATGTGTCAAAGTATAAATAATAATACTAAAGTATTGCTTGCCCTACCAAACCAAAAGTACGTAAAAACCTAAACCTAGCGTAGCTAGCTAACTTAGCCTCAAAGGTCTTTAAGGAATAAATAAAATAAATATTTAGAATTGATTTCAATAAAAACACGAATAAAATCGGCTTTAAATTAGTTCTTCGATGTAATATATTAATTTACATCCCAGTCACTCTTAAGTACAAACAAATAAATGTCGTTATTTATTTCAATTAAGCTGGCAATCACGATCACTTGCCTGTTTTATGGCCTCTGCCTCCTGGGGCTTCGCATATTGCTTTTCTGGATCACTGGCAGGACATTATAGGGCTTTTTGTTACATTTATTTTCGCCGATTTCTTGGCCTCAATGTGCTCGAGGTTAGACACTGTTGTCAAATATTTGTGGCAAAATTGTTTATGCTATCAGTTACTCGAGTATTTCCTATAAAATTTTACACATTTTTGTAAAAAATAAGTATCCTTTATGTGTTTATGTAGTGGCAGCATTATACAATAATAATGAATTAACACACAAGTGTACCAATTCAAGAACATTGATTTCTTAGAGAATCTACAGCAAACGATAATCAAATAATGCTCCCAACGAGATAGTTATCCGTGCAGGGGCGGAGAAAGAATACTAACCTCTGCGGCCGGGGTCGGCCTGTCGTAAAAGGCGACTAAACAACCCACCCTAGCTACGTGGTAGGGCTTCAAGCCCGTCTGGATGGCGACCACCTTTAGTTTTAAGTATGCCGCCATAATAACCTTGTGTTGTGTTCCGGCACTGGTGACCTAAGTTCCAATACCTTTATGGGACAGCAGCGTGTTCGCGATGCCACTGGTGTTGCAAACATCCATAGGCGATGGTAACTGCTAAATTCTAAACGGGCCGTCAGCCTGTCTGCTGTCCTACAGCAATAAAAAAAAAAAAAAAAAAAAGTTATTTATTACAAACATATAAAATTATAAGAAATACCCAAGTAACTAATAGCATAAACAAATTTGCCACAAATATTCGACAACTGTGTCTAACCTCCAGCTCCATCTACTGCAATAACACACAATAAAAGTCATTGCTGCATTTCAATTTCTACATTGAACAACGGTATTGTACGGTCATATATATTACTTTCTGATTCGATCTCGCAGGAAAACTCCGAGCATAGCCCTCTCCATTGCTCTCTGAGCGACCATGAGCTTTCTCATAAGGCCCATAGTTAGCGACCACGTCTGCGTTCCGTATGTCATCACTGGCAACACACATTGGTTAAAAACCTTCGTAATAATGAATTCAGAAATGAGGAGATTCGCAGGAGAACCAAAGTAACCGACATAGCCCGGATGATTGCAAAACTGAAGTGGCAGTGGGCTGGGCACATAGCTCGAAGGACTGATGGCCGTTGGGGCAGAAAAGTCCTCGAATGGCGACCGCGTACCGGAAGACGCAGTGCTGGTAGGCCCCCCACAAGATGGACCGATGATCTGGTCAAGATCGCCGGGATAGGTTGGATGAGGGCAGCGCAGGACCGATCATCGTGGAGATCTTTGGGGGAGGCCTTTGTCCAGCAGTGGGCGTCTTCCGGCTGAAATGATGATGATATATTACTTCGATTACTGTGAGCCACCACCAAAATATATGAAGATGGACGCATTGTGCGCAAGCTACCTGTGTTTGCATTCAAGCGCAACGGCATGTAGGACCAAGAGCATTCAAAATGCTCGGCTCAATGAATTTCCTATTTAGAAGCCCTCGTGACGTAGTTGTCGAATGTGAATTGTGCATAGACCTCGTAAAAGTCAGCGAGCCGGGAAAAGTGCACCCTGCACACTCAAACCGAGACTCGGATGTTGTTTAGTCAAGAAAAAACCAATAAAAGTGCCGCTTGAGGATATATTAGATGACTGACAACGAAATTTCGTATTCTAGTTACTTTCAATGTGAAACGAGAAAAATAATTTAAATAAAAAGGATGACAGATTTTCCCCAAAAAAGGGTTAACGTCAGCCAGTCGGCCGGTTGTAAAAACTAAGCCATAACTAAGTGGGATAAAGGCGGGAGGAAGATATATATTCGATCCCTACAGATAATAAATTATTTGTATGATCTGCGAACAATTTGTTCTAATTTGGATTACGTCGTAATTATAGTTCAAAAACGCGACAGTGTGCGGCGCTTGTGTATGCTATGCTGTATTACGAATTGAACTATGCCGAGTTAAAAATTCCCTGTTCGACTCTAATAAATAGTTATTATAGGGCGCCTTCCTCAAACACTGACGCGATTGTAGTGCCACCTTAATTTAATGTATTTTGAAGGACACTTATAAAACACAGGATGTTTGGATATAAATTCTGATAAAATATTCTATCCGTGCAGGGGCGGAGAAAGAATACTAACCTCTGCGGCCGGAGTCGGCCTGTCGTAAAAGGCGATAAAACAACCCGCCCTATTTACGTGGTAGGGCCCCAAGCCCGTCTGGATGGCGACCACCTTTGGTCTTAAGTATGCCGCCATAATAACCTTGTATTATGTTCCGGCATTAGTGACCCAAGTTCCTGTACCTTTATGCGACAGCAGCGATGCCACTGGCGTTGCAAACACCCATAGACGACGGTAACTGCTAAATTCTAAGCGGGCCGGCAGCCTGTCTGCTGTCCTACAGCAATAAAAAAAATTGTACGTATGTAAAAACTTTACGATTCAAGTTTACACCAGTGCAGAAACTGTTGTTTTAAAATAGTATTTACAATTGGGGCTATATCCAATAGTAGTAGAGGTTAGAACATGACATTTAAAAAATCTCTGAGGATAGCGTAATACTAAATTAATTAAAGAAAATAATTAGCTTATCAAGAGTTGAAAACATACAGTGACTGACTGAAACTGAGCGAGTTCCCTAAAGCGCAACGATGTAGCCAATATTTGACGTTAATAGAGAAAAAAAATCTTATTAAATGTAGGTCATTTAAAATGGATACACGTTTTTTTGTTTATTTAATAAGGTTTCAAGCACATTCGAGCGCCCTTGACATTTTCCTATGAATAACATTGAGCGTTTAACCTTTAATACATAAAAAGTCGCGTTATATTAATAGGAAGGCTAAATTATCTTGGCGTAACAAGGTTGGTTGTTATTATTTTCTTCTTCAAACTAGCAGTTACAAGACATGTATCTAAGGTTAATAATTGTACTTCAAATGTCGAGTAACCTGTGTATTCGGTTGTGTATTTCTTAGAGGATAGAGGATTAGATTTCTGCACGTCTTTTGTTATGGTGCACGCTATGGTGCTTCTCAAAAACTCCCCTATTTTGACAGTGAAATGTTTCTGAATTGCCCTTAACATAGATGTTGCAGTATGACCTCCTGTTTTGAAAATAAAACCGAATAGTGTATCTTCTTTCGCTGTCTGTAAATAAGTAAAAGGTTGATCATTGATCAGTTTAACAACTCTTCGTGGGGAAACTATTTTTATTTCTAGCTTAGACGTTCTTCTAGTAATTTGAAATAGTGAAAATAGTCAATCAATACACTCATCAATATTCAAGTCCTGGTGACTTGTTATTTTTAAGTTTCTTTATGGAATCTTCTACTTCTGAGCGGAGTATATCAGGTTCAAATTCAAGTGGTAATTGATCTCTATTGTAGACTAAGAGTTGACAAGACTTTGTATCTCGATACAGATCTGCACGATATTCCCTCCATCTTTCTGCAGCTTTCTCGATATCGTGGATTGAATTTCCATCCTTATCGTCTACAATCTAAGAAGACGGTTTAAAATTGCGTGTGATACATTTGATTTTTCTGAAGGGAAACTGGCGAGTTTGATATTTTTTGCCATGTTGTTCTATCTCTTTGCAGATCTCTTCAAAATAGATGTTTTCTTCTTGTCTGCATTTTCTCTGAATTTCATGACTCAGCTGTGTGTATTCCATTTTTGTGTTTTCAGAGCTTGGCCGTTTTGCCATTAGCCGTTTATGAAATCTTTCCTTTTTTCGCTAAGGGTCCACTTCTCATCAGTAATCCAATCCTTCCTAGTCCTGGTTATTTTTAGTGTGCAACTAAAGATCCCATGCATCAGATCACGAAAATGATACCACTGACTTTCTGGGTCATCTCTCCCTGTTTCCATGTTAAACGTTAGTTTAGTTGCTGCTTGTTTGTGAACATGTTTGGTTTGCTCTAGAGATAAATAAATGCTGCATCTGGAGGACCTTTTTATAGAATAGTTGGTGGTCGGTGCCACAATCTGCACCATGAAATGTTCTTGCATTAAGTATAGATGATCTCCATCGGTTGGTAATTGTGATGAAGTCGACTTGGTTGCGGAAACTGTCTACTGGGGATACTCAAGTATATAGTCTGCATTTGTGGTGTTGAAAATGTGTGTTGGTTACTTTTAAGTTGTTACAAATGCAGAAATCTTTAAAAAAATCACCCCTTTCATTTCGCAGACCGAGTCCGAAACCCCCGACGATATGTCGAATGTGATCATCGCGGGTGGTGTCACCAATTTTCAAATTCCAATCACCTTACACCATAAGTAGCTTACGTTTAGATACTTCATCGATCGCTGTTTGAAGGGTATCATAACAGTTATCAATATCATCCTGTGTAGATTGCGCGGTAGGGACATAAAGCTGTATGATGTTCAACGGAACGGAATTGCAGTTTATACGAATAGTCATGATTCTATCGTTGATGGTCTTGTATCCTGTTACACAGGATGCTATTTTGTGTGGTACTATCCTAGCTATTCCATTTTTACTATCGTTATCGTGTCCTGAGAAATAGACAGTGTTACCCATTACGGTTTTAAAATATCCTTGTCCTTTTTTGTGGGTTTCACATAGTCTCAAGATACTGATTTTATGAATTTCAGTTTTTTTCTACCATCGATAGTTTTTCTGGTTTTAGGATGTCTCTCACATTCCATGATCCAATCCGGTGGATAAGGCGAAACAACACGATTCTTATCATTAGTAGCATTACTCTGTCGGAAAACTGATGACTTGCTCCCGATGAGTCTTCGGTGGCATATTTAATACCCATCGACCTGGATATCAATGGGTGCCGAGTGTCAGTCGGATCGCTCAACATCACAACGAATTTTCTTAGTGTTAGAGTATTACTAAGCTAACGATGAACGGACGAATGCGGTTATGGATCTGCCATCTCAATATCTGTGATCTTCATACTTGGATACATTCTAATTCGAGCGCATGCATGGATAAAAACTTTATACCGATAAGCAGGTGTAATAATGTAGAATCACTTCGTACGCGATATTTTTCAACTCCTTTAATTGACGCTGCATTTACTCGGCCCTTATTTGGTATAGCTAAGGTTATTTTGGTCATTGCTCTCTCATACATGGCACATTGATTAAGGCATGATAGGCATTAAGTCGTAGTAAATCATAGATATTAACCTCCATAGTTATACTTATTTTTAATCATTCCTCACATAGGGTTGCCTGGAAGAAATTGCTCTAAGCGATAATGGGTGGCATACCCATTGTTCAGTAGTTTGTAAGTTTATTTCATTTTCTTGTATATTTAAGGTGAACAATAAAGAGTTTTCATTCATTCATTAAGGCGTAACATACACTGAAACATGATAGGCATTAAGGCCTAATATATCTGCCATAATATTATGATCGAGCATGTAATGAATAAGGTTCTAAAGGCATAACCTTTAGAACCTTATTCATCACAAGCTTTTTTTTTTTTTTTTTTTTTGGTCTCGGGGAAAAACCTCTCTTGACGGGTTCCCCCGGCCCGGGGGGACCGAGGGATATGTGGGACTCCGGGATTTTTCCGACTACCCACTAAAAAACCCCGCTGTTCTCCTATCGCCTACGCCCGGGCCCACGGATATATGGCCTGCCGATCTCGTGGCCCGGGCCGGCGCCGGCCCGCCCTTTGTCTTGAGGCGGGCCCCTTCTAAAGTGTTGGCGCCAGGGGGTCAGGGTTTCGTCCCCCCGGCGCTCTCCTAACAACTCTAGGAGTTGAAGGGGCCGCGGAACAGCACGCAGCCCTCACCCTCGCGGCAATAGTGCGGGCGGCGGGTCCTCCCCCGAGGGGCCGCCCGCGGCCGCTTTTTACGGCGGCCGGAGGTCGTTACTGGCCCTCCGGCGCCGCCGGCGTGGCCTGCGTTGGCGGGAGGGGAGTGTGGTGGTCGACTCCCGCTCCCGCTCCGCCGCCTCCTTTGCGGACATGACTGCCTCGCAGAAGGAGGCGACGGCCGTCCATCCAAGATCGCCCCCGACCATGGACAGAACCAGGGCCGGGAGCGACAGGTCCACGCCGATTTGGGCGACGAGGGCGCGGCGCTCCTCGCGCCACGCAGGGCACACGGCGACAGTGTGGTTCACCGTGTCCTCCTCGTCGCCCGCGCCACAGTGGTGGCACCCTGACGTCATCTCCCGCCCTATGCGACACAGGTACCTCCCGAAGCAACCATGCCCCGAGAGGACCTGCGTCAGGCGGAAGGTCAGGGCGCCGTGGCGCCTTTCCAACCATTCAGCCAGGACGGGCCTCACCGCTTCGATGGTGGCGAGGCCCGCGCTGGGGTGCGCGAGGCGCTCCTTCCACTCCACCATGAGCACCTCGTCGCGCAGCTCCGCGCGCTTCACCTCAGTTTCACGAGGCGTGGGGCGAGAGCCACGCTCGGCCGCGCCCCGGCGCCACTGGTACAACAGCGCCAGGACCCGGGCAACGAGGTCCCATGGTGGGGATCCGGCCAACAGGGAGGCCGCTTCGAAGGACACCGTGCGGTATCCTCTTATCGCCCTGACGGCCAGGACGCGTTGCGACCTGCGAAGCAGCGCCGTCGTTTTGGCCGTCAGGCGATCCGCCCAGATCGGGGCCCCGTAAAGGGCCATCGACCGCACGGTTCCCTCAAAGAGCCTGCGGCACACTGCGCCCGGCCCGCCGATATTCGGCAGCAGACGGGAGAGTCCCGCCGCCGCCCGAACTAGCCTCGGCGCCAGGCGCTCGAAGTGTGCCGCGAAGTCCCATCGCCCGTCGAGCACCAGTCCAAGATAATTCATGGACAGCCCGACGGCGATGTGGACGCCTCCTACCGTTATGCGCAGGCCCGGTGGCGGCCTCTGACGGGGCCCGTAAAATATCACGGCCTCCGTCTTGTTCAAGGCCACCTCCAGGCCTAGTCGCCGGATTCTTGCCACTGTGTGCGCCACCCCAGCCGTGCCCAGAAGGCACGCCTGGCGGGGGTTCCTCCCGCGCGCTGTGACGAGCGTGTCGTCGGCGTAACAGATGACGCCGACGCCGGGGAGGAGTGCCCCCCTCAGGACCCAGTCGTATGCGATGTTCCACAGCAGGGGGCCCAGGACCGACCCCTGTGGAACACCGCACACGACGTCTCGCCGACTTTGCCCACCCTGGACCGGATAGACGACGGCACGATCACTCAAATATGCCCCAACTATGCGACGGAGGTAGGGAGGCACCCGATGGTACTTGAGCGCCTCCCGCACGCAGCTCCACGGCAGGGTGTTGAAGGCATTGGCGATGTCGAGTGACACCGCCAATAGCACCCCACCTCGAGCCACTGCGTCCCCCGCCTGGCTCCTCAGACGCGTGATCGCGTCAATAGTGGAGCGCCCCTGGCGGAATCCGAACTGTTCGTCTGCCAGGTTCGGCCCCTCTGTCTCTAGGTGCCGGACGAGGCGGTCTGCGAGGATCCTTTCGAAGATCTTCCCCACCTCGTCCAGCAGCACAATGGGCCGATAGGCAGACGGTGAGTCCGCCGGGCGCCCCTCCTTCGCGATAAGGACCAGCCTCCCCGTCTTCCATCTGAGGGGAAACCGGCCCGATCGCAGACACGCGTCGAAGAGCCTCAATAGTCGGGGCTCCAGGACGTCGTGGGACAGAACCCACGCACGCCCCGGTATGCCGTCGAGGCCGGGGGCCGTGTTCTTGGCCTTCAGCCGCAACATCGCTGCCCCCAGCTCTGCCCGGTCCACGTCGGGCACGGGGTCGTCGTCCGCGCTAGGGTCCCTCTCATCCCAATGAGGCGGGACCATGGCAGGAGGCGAGTGCTCAGCCCTCGTGGGGAACAGAGCACCGACAAAACCATCCACCTGGCGCGGGGGGAGACTCTCGGTCAGCGGGGGCGCCCACGGGCGGAGCTTGCCCCGCACCGTTTTGTAGGGTCGCCCCCAAGGATCTTGATCTAAGCTGGCCAAGAGCTCCTCCCACGCCGCCGCCTTCGCCTCGCGTATAGCGAGATGGAGGTCGTTTCTGGCGCTCCGGTACTCCCCGTAGAGCTGAGCCTCCGCGGCCGCTCTGTCCGCATCGCGGCGACTCCGTCTTCGGAGCCTGGTGTACCGGCGGTGGGCGTAGTTGCACGCCCTGCGGAGCCGCTCGAGCTCCGCATTCCACCAGTACACCTGGCGCGGGGGTCGGTGTGGCCCCCGCCTCGGCATCGCCGCGTCGCAGACGTCGGTCATAAGCGACCGCAGGTTCTCCGCCTCCTCGTCGACGTCATCGGGAGGTACGTCGCCCGGCCTCGACCACGTAGCGACGGTCAAGGCCTCGCGGAAAACCTCCCGATTCATCTTTCCAAGTGTCCAGCGCGGACAGTCACCCAACAGGGTCACCTGGGTTGGAGGCTCTCGCTGACGGGCGGAGACGCTGAACCGGATGTAGCGATGATCCGACAGCGTCTCAACGCCCGTGAGCACCCTCCAGCCTCGCACACGGCGGGCCAGGAGGGCCGACGCGAACGACACGTCGACGATCGACCCCCCCAACTCCCTCACGCACGTGTGCTCGCGACCCTGGTTGAGGATCTCCAGACCCCTCTCCACGGCCCAGTCCTCGACCAGCTCACCCCGCGCGTCGGTTCGCGGGGAACCCCAGGCCTGAGATTTGGCGTTGAGGTCCCCGAGGACGAGCACGGGGCGCGGGAGGAACCGCTGGACCGCGTTGCCCAACTCTTCCATGTACCCTTCAAAGTCAGCGAGACTCCTGTTCGGGGAGAAGTAGCCGCCCACGACCACTATCTCCCCGAATCTGGCCGCGACGTAGCCCCTGCCCCTCACCACTTCCGTGGGGAGCGGGGTACCCGCGGCGGTCCTGGCGTGTATAGCCACCATGCCGTCCAGATCCCCAACCCAATCGCCTCGGGTGGGGACGTAGTACGGCTCGGCGGCAACGGCGATACCGATGTTCCACTGCGCCAAGCTCTGAATCATTAGATTTTGAGCGTTGGCGCAGTGGTTCAGATTCGCTTGGAGGAGATGGATATCCATTATTCGGTTGAGATATCCATCTCCTCAGCCGCTGGGGCCTGCGCCTGCGGGGGGGCGATCTCCCCCGTGGCGGCTTCGGCCCGACGGCGTTGTCGTCTTTCCTTTTCTTTTCGCCGCTTCGCCTTTCGTTTGAGAACGAAGCGGCTGGTTTTCTCCGTTTCTTTTTCCGGATTTGCCGGTCGGCCGGTGCGGCGGCAGGTGCACAGCGGTGGGCCACCCCCAACCCTATGGTTGGCCGGTCTGCTGGCCGCCGCGCAGACCACGCAATGGGGCGTGGCCTTGCAAGTGGCGGCCGAGTGCCCTGGCTGACCGCAGCGGTAGCAGGCGTCGCTGCGGCTCATTGGGCACTTGCAATTCACTGCAAGGTGACCCGGCGCCAGACACCTAAAGCACCTCGGCTCCCTCTTATCCAGCACCTGGACGAGAGCCGAGGCCCAGCCGACTAGAATGTGGCCCAACCTCTTCAGATCGTTGGCGGCCACCACCGGCACGAGCACGTTCATCGTGCCCGTCCCGTCGCGCCCCAGGCGGATACCCCCGGACGTAACTTTCTCCGCGGGGCAGCCCGTGGCGCGAGCAATGGCAGCCGCCACGTCGTGCGCCGTCGTACAATCGTCGAGGCCCGAGATGCGCGCCTTGACGCACTTCTCGGGTCTCGCTATTTTGACGTCCTCCTCCTTGAGGACGTCTTTCAGCCGCGCGGCGAGGGCATCGGCTTTCGCCCCCTGGTCGGCACCAGAGAGCAGCATCATGCGTGCCCCCGTCCGCGCAGTTTTCATCTTTATGCCGCCCTGGATATCGAGGGCGGCGATGTCAACTTTGGCCTTGGCCTCCGCCAAGAGGCTCCCGTATGTGACCCCCCTATCCGCCGCTTCAGGGCGGATAGTTAGGGTGACGGCGGCGGATTTCGGGGCCCTGAGCTTGCGGGGACCCCTCTTCCTCCTCTTCTTAGTAGCCGGCGGCGGCTGCTTGGGCCTAGGTGGTATGGCCGATGCTGCCGCCTGCCTGGCTGCGGGTGGTTGGGGGACGGTCGTCGCCTTCTTCTTCGTATTCTTTTTGGCCACAACCGTCCATCCTTCCTCCAGAGGAGGTGGCGGAGGCATTATTCCTCGTGCGTTGGCTGTTGGCTGCGCTTTTTTCGTGGGCGCAGCCGCCGTTGCTCTTCGGTCCTGTGCAATCCTGTCCCTTTTTTCCGAAGCGGGAAGAGGCGGGTAATCTGCCACTGATATTTCTGGCCGGGTGACCGCCGCTGCCCGCCGCACCTCGTGGGCCAGTGGTGGCCGGTAGCGAGGGGCAGGCAGAAGGCGGTCCTTCAACCCCTCCAGCTTGGCGTCGATCATGGTTCCTACCTGGACCATGACGCCGCGCATGAAGAGCTGGTACTCTTCCGGCTCAACATGCGCTGCTGGAGGGGGCTGGCTGGACTCTTTCCTTGTTGAGGTCAGGGCCGGGCGGCTGGGCTTACCAACCTGCGCCGTGAGGCGAGCCACCTCCTGCCGGAGATCGGCCAATTCGGCCCGCATCCGGCGATTGGCGGCTGCCAGCCGTCCCACCTCTTCCGATTCTGTGCGGGAGGTAAGTTCGCAAATTACCTCCCGCACCGTCTTTACAGACTGTTTGAGGGCCTTTTGGCAGGTCCCTTTAAGGCCCTTGGAGACCCCGGCCACCTCTGTGATCGCGGCCAGGGCCCCATCCAAAGCATTTTGGAGGTCAACCGACGTTTGTGCGGTGACCTCAGTTTGGTGTCCTCTCTCTTTGCCCCTCTGGGCCCGAGAGGATTTGGATGCCTCTAGGGAAAGCTCGGAGTGGACCCGGTGTGCCACCTCCTCCTTGCGGACTTGGCGGCGGAGCTCCTCCTCGTATTTCGCGAGCTCCTTCTCCTCGGCACGGGCCGCTTGGAGTTCCCTCCGAGCCTTCCCTATTCCAATGTATTGCCCAGTCGACGCTGGGCGACCTCGTCCACGCTTCGACGGACCGGCGATTGTGGCGGCCGAGTCTGCCGAAACATCTTCCTCGGACGTTGATGCTCCGGGGTCATTTCCCCCACCGGAGCGATCCCAGGACCTCCTAGATCCCCTCTTGCGCTTGCCCAGGACAGAACCGGGACCAACGCAAGAGGGAGTGTTCGCTCGGGAGCTCGTGCCGCTCGGAATTGTCCGAAAAGACATCCCCGAGCGGACCGAATCGTCCGAGTCCTCTCCCTCGTTTCTCAAAACTCCGCCCTTCGCAGGCAACCGCTCCAATACCACCAAAGGTGATTGTACTCGGGAAATGTGGGCCCCCCCAGAATACGTTGGGCCCATGCCTGCGCCCGAAGGCGCAGGGGAGGATTCTCCACCCTGTCGGGTGGTACCTCCCTGGGGTAGTATTTTTGCATTTACCGACTTCATATTGATTCTTTTTTGAGGTGTGGCGCTCGTGACCGGGTTTACCCCCCGGCCATGCAGCCCATCGGCGCGCCACGGGACCTTGAGCTTCAGGAGGGCTGTTATAGGTCCCCCAGCTCCAGCCCCCAAAGCTGGGGGATTCCGGACGGGACGGGACTGGCATCTCCGCCGCGTGCCAGTCAGGCGTGGGTACGACTACCAGACGACACCCTGGAAAAACCAGGGAGTCGCCCAACGCCGTAGCCGGCCCAGCAAGACCGACGGACACCGGAGATACCGTTCCCGCCCCAGGAACACTCTCTGTGCAGGCGCAGTCGAAATGGGCATGGTTTCGACTACCAAATCAGGGCCCGGGACAGAACCCGGAACCCCAACCAGTACCCGCAACCATCCCACCGGGGACCGCGCCACGAACAGAGAGTGAATTTGGGAAAGGATGTGGGAGGTAGATGGGAAGAAAGGTAGGACTCTGTCGCCTCTCACTGGAAGGGGAGTGAGGCGACGGATGCTCGGGCACCTCGGGTACGCACACCCGTGCACTCCTCGGACAGAGGAGCGCCCCTGAGGGGTATTCATCACAAGCTCGATCTATTGCTTTTAACTCAGTGATGTTTGAATTTCATCCTAATAATCCCATTTCTCTCCTATCCCCGTAAAACTGTACTTAATTTTAGTGCACGTTTTACCCTAGTGAAGTAATAAAAAAGTAGCTCTGATTTAGATTAGCGGTTACTGTTGACACTTGGGTTGCTCAATTATTCTTCTGGTATAAGTTTATAAAGTCAGAATAGAGGAATTTTAATTTATCACTCAACTCTTAATTGTCATAGCGAAATTTTTATTGCAGAATTTTACTCATAAGCTCGTACTTTTTTCTAGTATTATATCATCTTCATTCTATTCATCTTGTTCATCTTTTTTCTAGTCTTCATGGTTAAGATACAAACCACAACTGCTTACTTAACACTTTGGAGCTCGTAATTTATATAAATATTTGAGTTTTACTTATTTGTATTAAACCTAACAGGGGTAAATAACAATAGGTACCCGCTATCTCGTAATAACACAGGCATTAAAAAATTAATATATGTAATACGATTCCAAAGCCTCAAATAGCCCTTAAAAATCCTCCTACCTCGAAAGGTGAAACTAAACGAATCTAAACAAGCAATGGAATTAACCTTAAAATGGGGTAGCCCGATTATTCTCGTTGGCGTAACCACGCGGCCTCGCCTAATCACTGGAATGACACGCGATATAACAGCCCCGCGTCAATCGTGAATCGCGACTTATGCGTGTTCAATCAGCTTTAAATAAGCTTGTACACTAATGTGGAGCTATATTACTCGTATATTTATTATATTTTAGATTGTCTAAGACGGATTGGCCGATTACATACACCCGTGATGCCAATGTACAAATTGTATCGTAATATTTCTGTTCACTATCGATATGTTTGTACAATTAGGTATGTAACAGGATGCAGATTAGTTAATAAAACTACATCATAGCACATGTCATCGTAAAAATCGTATCCATGTGTCGCCGTGCCGTGTGTTGTACATAATTATTTATATATATATATATTATGACCAGGTATTAATGATTATAGAAATCTTATTAAGATAAATATATATTTATGAGTGGACCTTTGTTTATGAACAATCTTTATTAATTAATTGACTTAATTTGCTTCACATCGCGACACCATGATCTGTGTTGTGGTGGCGGTGTGTGGGTTTTGGGATGAATTAGCATATTAAGAGATTTCAGCCACAGAATTGTGTGTACAATTTATATAAAATATTATAATATAAAATCACAAATTCATGTTTCACACAAGTGGATCTTTCAACACATTTTTCACACGGATAATTCCATGTGACAGATGTAAAATTATTGCCAAAAATTACAGCAAAAAATATTTGGCAAATAGAACAACATCACGTGTGTTATCTGTACAAAGTGTAAAAACAAAGAATTTCCAACAAATGTAACGATTTGTACTAGTAAATTTCCATTAACGAAATATTTAACTTATTATTTTAGTTTTACTGTCTCATATCACTATGATCATCATTATAATAGTATCAAACTTATAACATCATTCTCAACAACCCTGTTCATTAGGACAGGACATCGATTACACTAGTCATGTATACGAGTATATATAAATATATATAGGCAAACATTGTAGATAAATTACATGAGTGTCGCCTTCGCTAGTATGGTCACGTTTTACAACCGGCTACTTACGTGGGGAACAAATGTGGCCATGCCATCCCGCTGGGGAAACAAATAGTGTTGGCTTGACGTTGTAAGGGGTGATATACATGTCAATGGACTTACTATCCTGATATGATGCAGAAGATCGTACGAAGTGGAAGAACAAAACTCGGAAAGAGGACCCTGGGCACTCAAGCGGAAGTTTGGGTACCAACCGGAATTGAATGTGTTTAAATTAAAGTATTTAATTTTAACATAACATAATGCAAGGATGATGATGATAATGGGTGAAAATGGTTTCACAGGTTACGAGCACCGGAAATCTTGATTTGATAGTATTGTCCACTATGATAGATCTCTTATAGAATAGATAGATGGGTAGATTATTCTTCGTTTTCCACCAAAATATATTTTCAAAGTAACCCACAGTTAAACTTATAACTAAAAGTTTACAATATGCATTTCTTAAACAAAAATCTGCCCATTTTTTTTTCTGACACATAATTTCATTAAATAGTTAAAATATTTATTTGCAGAACATAGGTACAGGAACATTGTCGATTTGGAATGATTTTTGGTGAAAATATTAGAAAAAAAAAACATCGCTATCGCTGGTGATATGCCCAAAGTTCAAGAAACCAAATAGTCTAAGCTGTTATTTTAAATTTGATGGTTTATGGCATTTAGGAAATCACCTTCGTGATTCGGTCAGGAATTTATGTCATCTGAACACACTCATACGTTTAAGT
This sequence comes from Malacosoma neustria, assembly GCA_963693495.1. Lineage (NCBI taxonomy): Eukaryota > Metazoa > Arthropoda > Insecta > Lepidoptera > Lasiocampidae > Malacosoma > Malacosoma neustria. The sequence continues at coordinate 18,647,955 of OY856381.1, forward strand.
CAAACTAAAGCTTTTCACAGAGCTTCTATCGTACTCGTAACTGATCGTAAAAGGAACTGATCTATTTTACTCTTTCGCTTTACGGTGCTTAATTTCTAAAATACTTCTTTAATAATTATTAAGAAAGAAAGAAAGAAAGAAAGAAAATATATTTTATTGGTATAAAAATGACAAATACATACAAAAATCTATATAAAATAAAAACAAAGAAAAACATTATATCGTTATCGGTATATATAATAAGTTAGGGGATATCTATTAAAGAATTACTACTCACTTACTCACCATTACCCTCACTAATAACAGCTTAAATTCTCAATCAAGCTTGACAATGGCCAAAACTGAATCTATTGGCACGTCGATTTAGTTCGTGTAGTTTAAATATTTCGAATTATTTAGTTTTTTTATTGCTGTAGGACAATAGACGACCCATTTAGAGTTTAGCAGTTTGCAACGCCAGTGGCATCTCCAACACGTTACTATACCATAAGGGTAGCTAGGGTGGGTTGTTTTGTCGCATTTTACGACAGGCCAACCCCGGCCGCAGAGGTCAGTATTCTTTCTCCGCCCCTGCACGGATAAAATGCGCTTAGTCTCCCTAATTTAGAGATGGCGATGAATTAAAAGTAATTATTAAAATATAGTTATCTCACATTCTTTTGCTATTTTTATTAAGTCACTTCTCACCAAGAAGTAAGAAAAAAGTCTAATTAATGGATACTTTTTTTGCTGTAACAATGTAAACCTTTAGCCTTGGCAGCGGTATTTGCTATTATAATAACACCCTGTAATCTGTGAGGTTCTGGGTTTGATCCTCCTCCTAAAGGGAACGCTTATCCAAGGTGGGTACATACTGCTGATTTCGGTATGCATGCTTAGAGAAGAAAATATCCAAAGTGTTGCATGTAATCGTGGAATTTGATACCATGACCGATTGCTCTCCGAATTTGACACCACTAAGCTAGGCTCCGATAAACACCGAAGTCAGCTTCTTATGAAACTCTTTTCTTTTTATTTCTTCTTCTTCGAGAGTAAAGTGTAAAGTGCAGAGATGAATGTCCTTGTGAATGTACTCAATAGCCCCGAGAAAAAACCTATGAAAAATAAGAAATCTTATAGTTGAAGCAAAAAACGTGAACGTTGCCAACACTAGCAAATATCTACGTAATTGAGTAATCATTTAAACATATCACCTATTTCCGTATGTAATATTAATAATGCTCATAAAATGTCTCATTTCTTTTACATAATTAATTAGTAAGGAAAATGTTATACAAAGTTATTTACAGCTTCTGAAATTTATATGTTGTAATGTTTGAGTTAATAATAACATGACAGGTATCATAGATCACAAAATTTTAATTTATATTTAATTTTATCATCGCCACTTTGATTTTGATACTCTGATAATGATGATAATATCATCGCCAGCCAATCGTTGCCCACTGATGGACGTAGGCTTCCCAATGTTTGTTGGGAAGCTTGTGTTTTCCCACACATCCCGGTCCCGTACTATTCCCAGCCTAATCTGACTATTAACTTTGCACAGATCAGTAGCCCATTGAGCTGGACGTCCTACCTATCATATCTTACCTAAAAAGCTTACTAAAAAGCTTGAATAAAATAGAAGTTTGTTAGAAATGGTCCCCTGTCTGTCTGAAAGAGGATTTACACTAAAGCGATACAATACTACGAGTAATTAACTGTTTAAAAATAACCTTTTAAAAAAGAATGATTACATATAGAAGTATCCGTTCTTATTCTATGCTGGCAAAAAGAAAGAAAGCTGAGGCAAACTTTATGGCAGTTGGGACATGAATCCCGCGATGCCAGGATAACGATTTGGCAGAAACGTGCGTCAATTACAATCAGAGACAGAATTACGGCCTATTCACCAATTTTGGCCTCGAAATGAGCAATAAAATCGAAAGCGTTCAAGTATATTAGATTGTAAATGAAATAAATCGTAGTAATTAACTTGAAGAAATATATCGCTTAACGTTAACACTTTATCATTTTCTTCATTGTACATTATTTCAGATGACGTGGGGTAGCATGTATATCGTGGCCCTTAGGAAAGGCTCTTAGCCTGCAAGCATGAGCTTGGATTCGCAATCGAAAATATTCGCGCGTCTGCCTCACCCTACGTGAGAGAAAAGATGCCGAGTACCTATTGCCTCTCCGGTTATGAAGAGGCCCACAAAAGGTCACGGTCAGATTTCCGTCACATTTCGATGCACAAATGCAATGAGATATCAGGATAGTTTTAGTGGGTATATTAGCGACATACCCTAGCCAAAAACTGGGACATTTATTGCACGGGATCCCACGCTCTCATTTCCAGAGTAGCGAGGTATGCAGAGAGCATTTCTGTCTTGAAAAAAAAGCTCGAAGTAACATGTCTTTTTCTGCAACACTTCTCAGTATGTCATCTGTCAAAAAAAAATCACTAAATAAAAACTGACATAAACTTGCCGCAATCCAGTCTTTGTTGTTGCGGTTTAGTGATATATTACCTAGTCGCAAAGTAAACAATGACGGTAGTTTAAAATAAAATACTAAAGTATTCTAATTCTTCATATTATGTACTATTATTTAGTAAATATCCGGATGACCGAGCTTTGCTCGGTATTTTTTTTTATAAATTGTGTTTTTTGGAAATTAACAATTGATTTTCTTAGTCTAACCTCAAAGCAAACACTCATTGACTTCGTGTTACTTAACAATGCCATATGCTGGAATAGCTTTAGTGTTGTTGTGTCGTTAAAGAGATTTTAAAAAAATAGTATTATTATTCGCCGATAGATGTCAGGAAGAGTCATTTTTCAGTTTAAATTGGGACTACTCAAACGCCACCTTTTGACATTTTCTAGAAATGATTCCTAGCTAGATCGATTTATCGCCCCCGAAACCCCCCGTATACTAAATTTCATGAAAACTGTTGGAGCCGATTCCGAGATTCCAATTATATATACAAGAATTGCTCGTTTAAAGATATAAGATAATATCATTTAGCAATAAGTATCTCATGTAAATTGCCAACATCAACTTAAAGGAAGATCCTAACATCTAAAACAACGGTTCATCCTAATTTAGATATTAGTTATAAATTATTTTAGTATAGTCATTAAATAAGTTTAAATAAAACATTTTCTTCAATATAAGATTTGTAGTTAATAAATATATAAAACTAATTTCATCTTTAACAGTATATTTAATATTGTCACTTTATCTTGATAGTGTAGAAAGCTTCAATTGGTGAATCTGAAAAACTTCGGGAGTCAAATTTACCTTTTTTTATGAGGTGGAAAATGCTTAATGCACACCCTGCCGCCTAGGGGCTGGCGGCAGGTTAGTGTGGGAATCCCGTGCAATGCGCCCGTACGCCCCCCATAGTTGCCAAAGGGACACGTCACTGGGTTACCCACAAAATTTTTTTTTCTTAAAGCTAAAGCTGTTGTTGTCTCAGACGACTCGACAACGACTACGGACGCTAAGGCATTGCAACCCCGTGGGAGCGGGGTCGATCAGCCATGGCAGCGTGCTCGGTCACGCGCCTCCTGTGAGGTGCGTTTCCGGCTCGACCGCTGCATGGGGATAATTAAGAGCAGCCACGCATGGCAAGAATATTATTTATTTGGGGACTATCGACTTCACCGGTGAAGCCGATCCTATTCTAATCTACTACCGTTTTGGAGTGCTTATAGCTGAGGGAGAAGAAACGGCGGCTATTCTACGTGTATTTATATATACTGTGGGTTGTGTACGTCTACAGGCTATGGGGGGCGGAAGGCATCCCTAAACCTATTCCGTCGGGCTGGTCCATGCCGGATAGCGTCCGCATTACCCACTAAAACCAACCCAGTGTTCCTCTTATACCCGGAGCCCGGGAGGGAGATATGCTTTCGCGTGCGCTTCCCACCCAAGCGAGCTGGACCGGCTTCTGTGTATACTTACTCGGCCGGGGCATGTGTGTCTTACCCCGGCTGCCTCTGTACTCTCACAGAGGTGAGAAGGGAATCTCACCTGCCAGTTCATGCTGTAAAACACTAGACGAGGCCCAAATGGCTTTCCATTCGAGATACTTATCTATGATGCTGATTTTAACATTATAAAATTGTGTTATCTTTTTTCAGATGTTGACAGCACCGAACAGAAGGTTTCAATAATGTTGAACGGTGAAGAATCCGAGTTATATTTCGTTAATTGCACAAGTACAAAGGTATGTCAAAAATATATTTTTACTTAAATTATTTTGGTACGCCGTAGCCACACTCTACGGCCAATCGAGGTCACAACTGCGTTTCTCATAATAGTATGTAATGCTTAGGCAATTTTTCTACCCAACAAACTTGCCAATTACCGAGGATGAAGGAAACATCGTGAGTAAGCAAATACCAAGTTCACAGGCATGTAAATCAATTCGCCTTGGACAAGTGTATAATACGCATTCCTTCTATATATAGCCCAGCAACGGGGAAACATTATTATTACTTTAAAATTGCTTCGTCCCATTAGGTCATGTATTTTTAATTCATGATTTCAAATCAGAAGTCGCAGTATATACGAATATTTGCATGGATATTTAACACGCCGTACTTCTTTTTAGGATTGAAGGTCAAATACTTTTATAAAACTTAAAGTTAACATATCTATCACTTAAGTCATGAAGAAATAAGAAAATAATATGTGGCATATAAACAATGTCAAAAATTGAGTACGCGCAGTTCAGAGTACAGTCGGCTTTGGTCTAATTTATAATAAACATTCGTGTACCAACTAATTATCAGAACAAAGAGGAACAAAATGCATCATTATATGAAAATACTCAATATCGAATCTAGGGGAAATCTAAAGATGCAACCGAGATTCAATACTTTAATATTAAACATCTTGGGTATGGATATCTAAATTTGTATGCATAAAAGTAAATATTAGTTTAAAAACTGCGTATTTATAAAAAGAAACCAAACCAAAACGTAACAAATGTGCCCATAATTATGAAAGTGGTCTAAGTCATAAATTTCTTGTGTCGCGATATTTAATGCATTTGAACAAACTAAAAATATTTTTACATTGTACGACATTTAAGTTTATAATTTTTTAGTCTTGATTAATGGAAATTTATTACGAATATGAAATGTTGTCTTAATTTTATACGAAAATGTTGTTTTTAAAGTTTGAATTGAATTGACAATTTTAAAAATTAACTGAATGTCCTATATATGACTTAAAACAATTAAGAACTTAAGAAATAAATAAACAATAGCAGCCAACACACACCGGTTACCGAAAGATCGGAACGAACAAACAGATAACACTCAACAAAACACCTACAGTAAAAATACCTCCCACTGGTGTTTGTAACGCCAGTGGCATTTCCAACACGCTACTGTCCCTTAAGGGTACAGGAACTTGGGTCACTAATGCCGGAACAGAAAACAAAGTTATTATGGTGGCATACTTAAAACCAAAGATGGTCGCCATCCAGACGGGCTTGAGGCCCTACCACGTAGCTAGAGTGAATTGTTTTGGCGCCTTTTACGACAGGCCGACCCTAGCCGCAGAGGTTAGTATTCTTTCTCCGCCCCTGCATGGATAAATATAATATATAAATTACATGGAATAAATTTAGTTTAAAATAATCTGGTGTGAAATAAGTGATAAACTCATTTTTTTAAATTTTGACTTAGACCACTTTTATAATTATGGTCACATAAATAATGTTCTATAAGTGGATAATACAGGGTGCGTGACAAAATAATTATTTTTATTGCAAAAAAGTGCGGGGTATATTTTATGGCATATTTATTCATACTCTGAATACACATTTTGATTCTGGCCGGAAACTACAATATAACAAACTTAGATTATTTTAGTGTTATATATGTAGTTATGGATTTATTATAGTATCATCGGCTTTTGACAAGTATGCAAAGTTTCAAGTTGACAAACATTTTAATACATAGCTGACAGATATAGGTCTAATTATATGAAGCGCATTAAAAATAAGTTCACTAGTTAAGATTATTTTTCTTTTTATCTGGTTACAGGAAGAAATCGAAAGATCAGAGCCGCCAGACGCGTTTGTGGTCATATATTCAGTAGTCGACAAAGCATCGTTCCAGAAGGCTGAACAGGAATTGGCAAGGCTATTAGACTGTGATATGCTGAGGGCACGACCTGCTCTACTGGTTGGCAACAAAATTGATTTGGCGAGGAGTCGCGCTGTTTCCACACAAGGTAATATTTCTGTAAACTTTTCTTATAATTTTCTCTTGACGGTGTTTGTAGCGCAACAGTTTTTCACGTCGAAACGCCTGTGCAATCAAAAATTTCATTCTAGTCTCATTTCTAAGTGATTATGTATAATATATACTTATTTATAAAAAAAAATATATTAGTTATCTAGTGTATATAACTCAAGTGAGAAAGTGAGAAGGAGAAAATAGACGTTCTCGAGATGTGGTGCTGGAGAAGAATGTTGAGAGTGTCCTGGAATCAATTCCGGACCAACAAGTCCATTCTAGAAGAACTCGGCATTAAGCAGCGTCTATCTTCCATCGTACAGGCTCATACATCGTACATCGAACGTCTGGTTGTCCAAGGGAAAATAGAAGGAACAAGACCTCGCGGCAGATCGCCTATGAGATGGACGGACCAAGTAAAGGCTGCAGTGGACGTCCCATTACACGTGTGCTCCCGAAAAGCAGCTGTCCGGGAGGAATGGAGACGGATTGTCAGGCGTGTGACTGAAAAATGATGACCACGACCACTCTGACAAGAGCGCAACGAAAGAGAAGAATAACTCAAGTACTATTTTTTTGTCTCGGGACCGAGGGATATGTGGGATTCCAGGAATGATGTTTGGCTATCCGACTACCCACTATAACACCCCGCTGTTCTATCGCCTACACGCGGGCCCACGGATATGTGGCCTGCCGAGATCGTAACCCGGGAACTCGAGTGCTATGCTATTATACTTACTTTGGGTCTAAATGACGTTGTGTGTATTTATTGTGGTTTTATCCACTTATTTTGGAGGTTTTATCCACCATAGGTTGCAATTAACTGTGTGTTCCCTTTCTAGCAGTTACTTTTTTTCTCGTATGTAAGCACAAGACAACGAGAGTAAAAGCTTCATGGAAATACCCTGTACTGCCCCTTGGCTTCACTTACAAAACAAGTATTAACGCCTTTTTGATATGTGGGACTCCGGGAAAGATGTTCGACCATCCGACTACCCACTAAAAAACCCCGCTGTTCTCCTATCGCCTACGCCCGGGCCCACGGATATATTGCCTGGCGATCTCGTGGCCCGGGCCGGCGCCGGCCCGCCCTTTGTCTTGCCCTTCTAAATTGTTAGCGCCGGGGGTCAGGATTTCGTCCCCCGGCGCTCTCCTGGATCAACAGTTGAGGGGGGCCGTAGAACAGCACACGGCCCTCTCCTTCGCGGCAATAGTGTGGGCGGCGGGTACTCCCCCGAAGGGCCGCCCGCGGCCGCTTTTTACGGCGGCCGGAGGTCGTTACTGGCTCTCCGGCGCCGCCGGCGTGGCCTGCATTGGCGGGAGGGGAGTGTGGTGGTCGACTCTCGCTCCCGCTCTGCTGCCTCCTTTGCGGACATGACTGCCTCGCAGAAGGAGGCGACAGCCGTCCATCCAGGATCGCCCCCGACCATGGACAGACCAGGGCCGGGAGCGACAGGTCCGCGCCGATTTGGGCGATATACCTAGTCAGGTCATAAATTCTGTCACATGTTTAATGTAAAATAATTGTAACAAGTTTATTCATTATGTAACCATTCATATACCAAAATGAACTTAACAAAACATAGATTCTTATGACATTAAAGTTTATTCAAAATGACCTCCGTGATTTTGAATACAAGCCTTCAATCTGCGCGGCCAGTCGTCTATCGCAGCACGAACGAGGTCCATGTCAATATCGGCGGCTGCCTTAATCAAGGATGTCTTGAGTGACTCCAAATTGGGATGAGGCTTTGAGCACGCCTTTTCCTCCAAGTGTTGCCATATCTTGTAATCTAACGGATTCAAATCTGGACTGGAGGAGGGCCAGTCTTCGTGCCGGATGAAGTCGATTTCACGCGCCGCCAGCCAGTCTTGTGTGCTCTTCGCTCTATGAGCTGGCGCCGAATCTTGTTGGAATACCCAGTGCCTGTTATTGAACATGGTATGAGAAACAGGTTCCACAAGGTTCGTCAGGACTGTATTTTGATACACAACAGCATTCGTTTTTACACCTTTCTCACAAAAATGTACCTCTGTTAAGCCCCAATAAGAAACTCCCAACCATACCATGAGCGAGGATGGAAAATGACCTCGTTGGACACGCGGAATACGGTTGCTCGCTTCTTCACTACTGTGTGCGTACACCTTATCATTTTGTTTGTTGTAGCTCTCTTCTACGGTAAACATTTTTTCATCCGAAAAAAGAATTTCCCGATATTTTTTTCCCGCGTACCGCTTCAACAAAGCGCGGCATCTCTTCAGTCTCAGGTCCATTAGACGAGCATTCAAACGATGTCCTGTTTTTCTTCGATATGCCCGAAGCCCTAAGTCTTCATTTAACACCCTTTTCACCGTGGTTCTGCTTAACCCCATCTGAAGGGCCAACAGTTTCTGCTTACGTTTGGGATTTCCTTGAATTCGTGCCTTCACAGCTTTTATCACTGCTGGAGTCCTAACAGACCGAGGGCGACCACTTCTTGACCTGTCATCTACACTAGAGTCTTCACTGTATCGTTTGATGGTACGATAAACGAATCTTTTGGTTATATTCAAATTTTTCAGTATGTTAAAAATTTGAATTGGCGCGTAACCGCAACGATGCAACGCAATAACTGCAACACGGTCTTCTTTAAGCATCCACTCCATGTTTAAAAATGAGTAAAATTCTAAAAGTATACATTTTTATTTTCATGAACAATTCGAAATTCGAATTCAATAAACTTTTTTGTGGCCAGCATTCTAAAAGAAAAGTTTTTACTGTGTGACAATACTTATGACCTGACTAGGTATAATATCAACCTTTAAAAAAGCCTATTTATTCTGTAGAATTATTATTCTGTAGAAAAATAATTCCAATTCAATTAGGAAAACACAAGATTTTTATTACGCAAATCTTTATAGCGACAGCACAGATAATTATGTCCCCTCACCTAATTTCAATATCTCATTATGTCTGTGATAAAATTAATAAAGCCCGGAAATAATTCCCAGCGCCACCAGGGAAATCCCGGCTCCGTTTAATACGGGATAATGACCGGAACGAAACCGACGCCATTAATAACACGCAACTACTGAGATAACTAATTCTGTGCTCTGGTATTCGTGTAAAAATATTAATTCATATACAGCCGACTCTCGTTAATTCAAAACTCGAGGGCTGTTTAAAATATTACGAATTATCGAGCGTTTGAAATATCAAGTGCTTTAATTTTTCAAGGGAAAAATTATGAAAGCTCGAACTATTACATAATATTTAATAATATTGACTAATATTATCTTAAATTATTTTGCAACATCACTTTTCTTCCCATAACTATAAATAAATAAAATAAATAAATATTTTGTGACAATGCACACAGCGTCATCTAGTCCCAAACTAAGTAGCACTTGTGTTATGGGCCCTAGACAACTGATATACTACTTATATACTTTTTTATGTAAATAAATACACATTATACATAAACACCCAGATGCAAGACGGGAATCGAACCCGTGACCTCCGCAAGCGTACCGAAGGGCGTTATCCGTTACGCCACCGAGCAGTCATAACTAACACAAACTTGTAATTTATGTACTTAAACGAAAGAGTAACTAAAACTAAACTAATTATTGCGGAGTATGTGTAAAACTAATTATTACAATAACAAACGCTCTTGCAACGATGATAAAAATTTGAACTTCTTTCAAAATATATCTGTATGCAATCTAATAACTTTTACATGTCGAATGTTTGACTCCGATAAGTTTTAACGCGACATTTTGTTACGTAGCGATGATTTTTTTTATTACGATTACCAAGTGCTTATAAATGTATAGATTTTTTTAGAAATGTAAAGAGATGTTCTAGATTACTCATGATAACTTCGAATTATCGCAGGATTGAATTAACGAAAGTCAGTGTTTAATACACTGATTTGACTATGTATAATAGATACTAGCTGACCTGGCAACCGTTGTGTTTAGATAAGATTTTTAAATCCGTTCTAAGTGAGCGTCTACATTGCAACATGAGTAGCTATGCTAAATTTAAAATCTCGTAATGAGTGATAGCTTTGCTTTCATTTTAAAGATAGTCAGTTAAACATCTGACTCGATAGGTTTTGGATTCGAATTCTAGCAAGTATAAGATCGACAAGAATCCAATCATACACATATCGCACTCTTAATCATAAACTGACCGATTACGATTTAGGTCTAAAGTGAGATAATATAACGGGCAGCATTGTATCGACGCCCTCTATCGGCCAAACTAAGATTTATTTCGATATCTCTTTCCCACACTGAGTTACCGCTATTTAGTTAGAAGTCAATATATGGGATAAGTAGTAAATGACAAAACGTTTTTTGCGATTTCCCAAAAAACAGGTTTGTTGAGTTAGATCAGTTTATGATCAAGCGTGTGACCTTATTACGAGATTTAAACAGGATTTCCATTATTTTGTTTTGATAATAATATTTAAATAAAAAATTAAAATTAATTAGAATTGACCGTTAGTATCATAAAATAAAATATATTACTTTTGCGCAGACACCATCTTTACATTAGAATACGATTACTCCACCAATCTCTCTCTTCCTTTTAGTCGATAACTTATGCTTAATGCCAAGTCAAGCATTAGTTTCGTAATGGCAACGTACGTCATCTGCAAATGCATAACCATTAAGATCTTGAACATATCGTATCGTCTAAACTCATGTGAGTTCTCAAATATCTAACCTAATTCACATACTGACAAGAAAGGTGGCCTTTTCTGTCAACGCGGATGGTCCTTTGATGAAATGTAACAGGAAAAAACGACAATATAGCTTCTAAAGTAAACCACGTAAATAACTCTTATATTAGTTATAGAAAGTTAGTTATAGAAATCAGAAAGTTCAAAAGATTGGGCTTAACAAAGTAGCATGTCGTCTCTCACTTAATCCAAATCACTCCCGCAGTAGGAAGATGGAAGCTTTCAATTATAAGTGCTTCTCTATATAATTATTAACGTAATTGTAAGGAGCTTAAATCGTTTTCCACCCTTTGAGGGAACTTTATCAAACCGTGTGAAGTAATCACCGAGTAATTTTGGTGGGCTTCTTGTTCAATTTCCCTTTATCTCATTTGTAAGGCTTCTGTAGCTGCACGCTTTTATGTAATTAAACGCCACTCTCGTCATTCGAAGCCCTTTTTAGAGTGTACTTATTACGACTAAAAACTCTTTTTATCGAATGCTCTTTACCCTATTATGGCTTTTATTATTACCTTCATCTATGTAGTATTTTGCTTATCTCTTTATTTCTGTAAATATTTTAATACTTTGTAATAAATAATTGATACTTTTGTTATTTTCCATAAACAGAAACGAATTTTAAGAAAGTGTCTATTTAATCTCCAATCATCTATTATTACTTAATCTGCAATTATATATTATCATTTATATTATTATTATAATAAATACATAAGCAGGTATGTATTTTGTGGGATGTAAATGGCTATGAGTATCTTCTTCCTCCTGCCCTTATCCCACATTATATGGGGTCGGCACAACATGTTACATGTTGTAATAGTTGTGGCTTAGTTTTTACAACCGGCCGCTTGCCTGACGTTAACCCCTTTTTGGGGAAAATCTTCCTTCATCCTTTTTATTTAAATTATTTTTCTCGTTTCACATTGAAAGTAGGACACGAAATTTCTCAAGCGACACTTTTATTAGTTTCTTCTAGAGTAAACAACATCCGAGTGTCGGTTTGGGTATGCAGGGTGGCACTTTTGCCGGCTCGTTGACTTTTACAGGGTCCATGCACAATTCACATTCGACAACTACATCACGAGTGCTTCTAAATAGGAAATTAGCAGTGCAGAGCGTCTTCGAATGCTTTTGGTCCTGCATTCCTTAGATGGCTATGTAAATAATAATGATATCGTTCTTGTAAATGATCACAAGAACAAGTAGTAGGGACGTGCAGACTTTTCTATCTGAAATCAGAAGAAGATAATATATAAGTTTTATGTATTGACATATTTATGATTATTTGTATTTTGGATTAAAATAAGTATAAAATAACAGTTCACATTGCGCCATCTGGTCTCAAAGTAGCAGATCGCTTTTGTACTAGTCAACTGACATACATACTTATGTATATCCTGTTACTAGCTGAACCGGCAAACGTTGTTCTGCCATATAAATTTAAAAAAAAAACAATAATAAAAATAGCCTATGTCCTTTTTCAAGGTTCACTTTGCGGACTTTTTTATCGATCTTTTTAAGATATACAATTCCGAAGTACATTAATTTGATCTATCTCGTAAGGTTTAGCCAGTGTTTGCGATTTAAGCGCTCAAAAGTGTTTGTACGATATCGCATTACAAATCTTTGAATTTTTCGGCTTTTCTGTACTATTAATATGTATGTATACATATAAACCTTCCCCTTGAATCACTGTATCTATTTAAAAATTAAAATTCGTTGCGTAGTTTTAAAGATCTAAGCATACATAGGGACAGACACCGGGAAGCGACTTTGTTTTATACTATAATAATAATAAATTTATTTCTTAACAATATCATATACATATCTAGTTTAATTCTCCTGACCCCTGAACTAGTAGTAGTATAATACTATGTAGTGATTTTGTTAAAAAATATAATCAACACCAAATTCAGGACGATAACCAAACTCATGACCTTCGCAGGTATTCTGGTGTGTGAAAATCGTTACGCCAAGAAGATCATCGATATATATTATATTTTTAGTAGTAATTTAATTTGAAGCATCAGTACGCTGGCATGTGTTATACAATATAGAACAAAACTTGCGCAACAATTTGTCCTGACTTCCCTCTTTAATACTTCCTTTTCTCGGAAAAAAATAAATATAATATTAAATAGATTCGATTTCTGTAGCGAATATTGACTGATTTCTTGTAACGAAGTAAAAAAAAAAGTAATTGAATTATAATTTTTCTCATTTGTTTATGAGGAGGTGTCAGATGTAATTTCGTTATTTGTCCACAGACGGCAAATGCCTGGCTTGCACATACAAAGCAAAGTTCATCGAAGTATCAGTCGGCATCAACCACAACGTAGACGAATTGTTGGTCGGCATTCTCAACCAGATTCGGCTGAAGAAGCATCAATATTCAGCAGAGGGCGGGCGAGAGTCCTCACCAGCCCACTGGTATAAGTCCCGAAGCGTAGTGCGAGCGAGCATGAAGGCGAGGCAAATGTTCACGTGGATATTCGGCAAAGAGGATTCCAAATTCAAAAACTGTGAAAACTTACACGTCCTGTGAGTCGAGAATGACGGACCTGTGTTCGTCTGAGTTGACAAAAATAAACTGTATTTGTGTGCATTAGTGTTGGTATATTCTAAGTCCTGCTTACCTCTATATTTGTGATGAGTTACGCCTAGAAAGAAGTCCCGCATTCAGCATTTGTGACGTTACAATAAAGACAAGAATTGACAAACGACGCACAATCACATCACATATTATTAAGTTACCAAAATTAAAAATTAAGTGATGATTGGAATGTGTCCTGCCAGGGATCGATTTTTTATATAGCATAAATTCATTAAACAACCAATCTGCCCACCGATAGTAGGTGGTCACCGTCGCCTATAGATGTTTGCAACATCAGAGACCTTATCAACAGGCTGGAGGCCACGAAGAAATTTTATAACGCCTTTTTTGGAAAACCACATATCGTGCTACGATGTAAAAACCTTGGAGAGAATACAACATCAACATTCTTGATAACCGTTTCGTACAAGAGAAGAAGCTTCAGGAAATGGTGATGAACACCCAGGTATGTGGAAATTAAGTGTCTAATTTTCTCGGAGACAATAACTGAGTATTTATCTGTTTAGTAGGCTCGCATCAAATAGCTCAAAACACTATTAAAATCGTGGCATTACCAAGACGTGTAAAAGTGTGTCGCTTAGATTGCACCAGTCTATTTCAGCCAATATTTACCCATTTGCCACGGTATGCATTATTAACGGCATAATTACGGTCCATTAATGCATTTATGTACTCACGCCAGGAAAATTATTTTACGGGACTTCTTTATATTGGTATTTAAGATTCTTATTTACAGTTTTGTTGACAACAACATAATATTAAACTAGTTTCTGTATGAATTAGAAAGTTTTCAATACTTATTTAAACACCAAATCAATGTATTTTAATGTATAGCCATGAGTAACTATTATATAAAAATTATTGTTCATAATTTAGAAGTATTTGCAAATATATTTCATAGTCATAAGTTTTGTTTAAAAAAAATAGTAAAATAATGTGTTTAATTCTATTGTTAAATTTTTAACTTACTTACTAAAAAGTTCGCTATTAATAAATATTATTTCTAATATATATTCTGCGTATAAAGATGTTAAATAGTGATGAAATATTAGTAAAAGAAATAGAGTAGTGTAAAACGCTCTCCAGCCCGACAAACTGGCGCTTTGCACATGGTTGCCGGTAACGGGACTGGATGGGAAAGACACGGCACCGGGATTTGTAACGCACACCTGGGAGGGCCTACGCCCGGCCGTGGACTTCGACCGGCTGACGATAAAACGAAAAATAATAGTCAATGTGAGCATAAGTTAATTTCATTTTAACATTTTTATATCAATAATCAATCATTTATACGCACATGAACTAGTTTGGTTTTTATAAAACAAATATGTACTAGTTGTTAAGTCTATTTCTGCCCTTGTCCTCCTTCCACTCTACTCCATTAGGGGCTGCCTATTAATCACGTGAGGCTCGAAAGGGGGGGAGGGGTCCAAAAAAAATCACGAAATATCACAAGGGGAGAGAGGTGTGTAATAATATATCACGTGTATTTATTTTTTCGGCAAACGCGTACAAAATCGAATTTAGCACTGTGCCAACAACTGACTTGCAAGATGCTTATCCAGTTATTGATGTTGAAGAAAGTCTTGCTAATCCGTGGTTCGAGGATACTGTATATTAAATTATGTTCATTGTTCATGTATTAGTATAAAAAAGTTTTTCGCATTTCTTTCATTATTTTTATGTCAGTCAAAAACAATCTGCAACCTTTCTGCCTACCTCTAAATGTTATTATTGTAGTCTTTAATTTTCTATAATAAAATTAGATGATACTTAAAATTAAGATCCTATGTAGGTACTAAAAACACACGTGATAGGGGTGATAGGGGGAGGGGGGTTAAAAAATTTCAAAAAAAACATTACGTGATTAATGGACGGCCCCTTAGTCGTCATCTGAGCATTCACCCCTTTGGACCCTTTTTTACCTCCATCCATACTCATTTCTAGCATTTTCCTTGTTATATAGCATTCTTCTCCTCGCATTATATGGCCACACCAGGCTAGCCTATTACTTTTCAGCTTCTCAATTACTGGTACAACTTTCAAACTTCCCTTGATATATTCCAATTTTTTTATATAACCAATTTTCAATCTTTGCAAAGCATTATTTGCGTAGTATTTAAATTATTATACCACAATTTAATTGGTATTTGAAATGTGCCAATTTTTGAGAGAATTTAATATATTAAGCTAATTTATTAGTTTTAAGACGTATGTTTACTTAATTAAGATTTATTATATCAATATGCTTCCTTAGTAATTGAACGTCATTTCTCTTTTTAATTATTTTAGTTATATACTACTAGCCGATCACTCCCACCCCGCTGGGCGATTAACAGGCAAAATTAAATAGAAAAAAAAATAAAACGTATTCTATGTTACTTCTAATACCTCCAAGAATATGTGTACAAAGTTTCATGATGATCGGTTAAGTAGTTTTCGCGTGAAATCGTAACAAACCAACTTACTGTCACATTTATAATATTAGTATGATTATGAAACCTATATTTACATAGTTTTTGTTCTTGCTATTCAACTATCATGTAAAAAAGTTTAAAAACGTATTTTAAATATAAATTAGAATATAAATATACTCTTTATCACATATTTTAATATTAACTTTTCTGTAAATATCAATAATCTTTAATGTATCCGAATTAAAAATATTTAATCGTATTTAATAAACATATATCATATAAACGTATCAGCAGTAATTTAATTATTAAAAAGTAACATTTTACTAAACGAGACCAGTATCACGACCTATAAACTGGTGATAAATAAAATAATCAATATGAGTATACAATTTCTAGCATTTATAATATTTCAAATAAATTCGTATATAGATAACTCCAATATCAATTTATCTTTATATATTTCAAAACCTAACCTAATATATTTCTATACTATAAATAATAATTATTCAAATCATATAGGTCCCTACTTATGTTATATGGCCTTGATATTTTCGTGTAAAATAAGTATTTTAAAATAATTCTATCTTTTATTTATGTGACGTTGATGAATTGAAATTCAAATGTAACTGAAAATATTTGGTTTTAAACATTACAGAATTTTTTATGCAGTAATATTGAGATATTCGTATTTTTCCAATACATATTTAAAAAGTTTATGAGTGGGACTTAAATGGTATAAATGTACATACTCGAAACATACTCATAATATGCGAATGCACATAAGGATTTGATGTTGTATCAATATTATAATAACATTTTATGTAGTTGTAATATACTTATTGTTAATAATATATCTATGTATATTATGTAGTAAGTTACTATGTTACTGAGGCTATGTATTCCTCTAGTTATTTTTGTCCGACTATATATCCGACGACTAAAAAGCAATATAAAATATCCCATACAGTAATAAAAAAATCCTCAATAAAAACAAATTGTTTAAATAAATAAAAATAGTATAATACGATATTACACATTTCCTAAACTTAAAGAAAATAGTTTCATTATTCACTGTTTGTCCTTAAACCTTTTGAATTATGATTCAAAACAGTGCCTTTTTATTATGTAATTATATATATATATATATATATATATATATATATATATATATATATATATATATATATATATATATATATATCTTTGTTTGAAATAATTGTATTTAATTCTATCCGCCCTTATTGTTTTATTAATAATAAAAAGCGGTTGGATACTGACAGTTATACGATAATTTGTTTTTATAAAAATGGTAGAATATGGCTACGTAAAATATTCAGCGACACAACAGGCACCACAAACTAGCAAAAAAACAAAGATATCTTCGTTACAGAATGGACTTCTCGTTTTCAAAAATATATTCTTGCGGTATTTGCCGATTCAGTTGAACCATATTGGCGAATTCAATTGGAATTCGTCTAATATAACACACCTCAAAAACACGGCTTTTAAAGGATCATACCACGAGCTGCGTAGCGGCTCTCTTCAGCGGCAGTTTAAAAACTATAACAACTACAATAAATTTTTTATAAATATAAATTATTATGAAACTTAATGTAACAACCCTTTTTTAACAAAACAACATTATTTATCTTTCTATTCTTTAACAGACTTTATCCATCATTTTAATTTTTATGGTATTTATCCGCATTTTTGTGTACATCGTAAATATAAATATTGTGTTTTGTGTATTATAGGGAGTTATTTTAAATTAAATATGTATGAAAAATATAAGCATTTCTTAATCGTATGAGCTTGTATTTATAAGTATAAGAAGTGTTATGACATAAAGTAGTCCTTTGAAACTCCATACTAAAAACATGTAGTTAATAATTCTCTGTAAAATATTCAAACTAATACCTTACCAAAATGTATTAATCTCGCTGTTACTATTTATAAGTAGTAGGCCTTTTGAATATATAATTATCATATAAACTTTAGCTAGAATTTATTGTAAATATTGGTTGACAATAAATTTGATTACTGTATGTGTTTGTTTGTTTATATTTCAATTCCCCGGACTCGTCACTTTTGACATCCGGCGTGCCAATTATTTAGAAATCCGCTACTCTTAAAAATTCTTTCTAGTAGCAAAAGCGAACCAACGTCTCACAATTTTCCTACAAAACCGCACACTCGCCTGAGTCCACATATTCACCACAAATTTCGCGAAAGTTTGTAGAGTTTCGTGGGCCCCGGCAGGAGGGGTAAACCCAAAAAGTGCTGGCTTGACGTCGTAAAGGGTGATATGCGTGCTAATGGTCTCACTACCAGGGATGCTGAAGACCGTGCGAAGTGGAGTAGAAAGAGTCGGAAAGCGGACCCCGGGCACCGAAACGGAAGTTTAGGTTGCAACCCGGATACTACGCTTAGATGATGATGATGATGAGTTTCGCTTGTAGAGTCGATATGATTCCTTGCATCTAGTCAATTGCCCTAGCCTCCTTTCTCATGCCCTTCTGCATCTAGCCCCACCATGGTTGTTACGTTGTTGAGATACAACCTTATATCATTAGAAAAAAAAAGGAAAATAAACTACAGTTATCTCCGAGACAACTTCTATTTATATAATACGCAGACATAAATTCTTATGTACGTACAAATTATATTTCTAAAACAATTCAAGAAATATTATTAAATGGCATCTTTAAAAAATATCACAAACAGTTGGCATTTCACTGATTATTTACATTTCTGAAACGAAACTTTTTTTTATTGCCGCTTAAAATTTAGCAGTTACCGTCGTATATAGGTGTTTGCAACGCCAGTGGCATCGCAAACACGCTGCTGTCCCATAAGGGTACAGAAACTTGGGTCACTAATGCCGGAACACAACACAAGGTTATTATGGCGGCATACTTAAGACCAAAGGTGGTCGCCATCCAGACGGGCTTTTCTCCGCCCCTGTACGGATAAAAACTTCAGAAAACGCGATCTTTTAAATTTTAAAGGCAATAGATATCATATTTTTATTGCTGTAAACAGCACTGATGGCGCACTTAGTAGTATGCAGTTACCATCGACTAGTAGGACAAGTTATTAATATAAGTTTATTATGGCGGCATATCTATAGAACAAGGGTTGCCATCCCGACGTGCTTAAAGTCCTACCGCCTAGCTATGCTTATTTAGTCCCCTTTTACGACCGCAGGGGTATTATTACTCCACCCCTGCCCCGAGAAAAACCTATAACTTAAACATTTCACCATCGAAGTGTCGATACTCCAACGATAAATTTTTTAATGAATGCGATTGAAGTCAATTTGCTATCCTGAATAATGAAAAATATTGATCGAGACGATATATGTAGGTTAAATAAACAAATTATTGAGACATAAACATGCCTGATAATTCATTACTTGACAACGTTCGTTATAAAGTACAGTACAAGGGCGTATTTGGGTATAAATTTATATTTGAGACCCACACACAAATGTGGCCATAACAAACAATGTTATGAAATACAACGGGTTTCCAGAAAGCTTACTTTGCGTATGCTGCCAGCAAAATTAATATCGTAACTAGATATGTCGACATACATACATACATGACAATAACATTTGATTTCTATCCGTGCAGGGGTGGAGAAAGAATACTAACCTCTGTGGCCGGGGTCGGCCTGTCGTAAAAGGCGACAAAACAACCCACCCTAGCTACGTGGTAGGGCCTTAAGCCCGTCTGGATGGCGACCACCTTTGGTCTTAAGTATGCCGCCATAATAACCTTGTGTTGTGTTCCGGCATTAGTGACCCAAGTTCCTGTACCCTAATGGGACAGCAGCGTGTTCGCGATGCCACTAGCGTGGCAAACACCTATAGGCGACGCTAACTGCTAAATTCTAAGCGGGCTGTCAGCCTGTCTGCTGTCCTACGCAATAAAAAAAAAAGATTTACTAGAACCATTATACTCGAAATAGAGGTCAAAGCTAATAGTAGATTTTTAAATGTGTGTTATAAAATAATCATAGCACATCAATTAATAGAAAATACTATTAAGATTATGAATATTATATAGTCGCACATCTACGAATTATATATTTTTAAATGCAGTAAAATGTGCATTAAATACAGAGTAATAATTCCAATAAATTACTTTACTTACCTTAGATTTTACATTATTGCTACTTAATAAAGGTGTCATTACGATTACGTTAGAAACTTATAATAATATTATAATGATTACATATAACTTATGATAATTTCAGCATCCGATGATTTCACCAGTGTGAAATGTTAGTGCACATGTTGATAGGCCTTGCAGAATAATAGCGAAAGGCTTCCAGCAATATCCTCTGCGCGCCCTCACTTTTATAAGATTTATCTATTAGTTTCGATAAAACACTTACCAAGTTTATCCCTGTAGAACATTGAAGCAGATAAACTTAGTCGTATATTCTTTGTAAAAGCCGTCAATACATTTCCTCGCGTCGCCTCGTAAAATGTGGCACACAGGCTTCATAGTTGATGTTATTGTATTTAATAAAAGTTTAATTACATTATTTTTAAACTATGTGAATACTTCTAATAAACTTAGCCAAGCAGGTATTTATGCATTCATTCACAAGCAAAGTTAAACCTGTTCTATTGAGTTGCAAGAAAGTAATTTCGGTTTGCACCAGTAGATACGAGGGGAGGCTTAAAGTTCGCGGCCTAAGGTACTTAACGATTACTAATTATATTGTTACTCCTGTCACTCATTGCGAAATCCAGCGGTAGTATAAAAACAACCCGTAATCAAATTTTAGGTCATAATTTAATTACCTGTCGAACAACGAACATCACCATCAATTGAATTCGAAAATTCACGGAATTTTGAACACCGCGCCGATAAAGTAACTATTTAAATAATGTCAGTAAGCAGCATAATGTTGACCCATTTGGGATCAGTATTTCGGGAGCCAAGCGGTGTCTAAGTAATAAATTTTTCTGTGACTAGTTCTATAGTGTAATGCAGATTTGCATATCTGCGTGTTAGTTATTCAAGATATTATTCGTGAAAACCTGTAATTGGCTGTCTGATAATAATTTCAAGTATTTTTTCATGTGTATTAGCTGTAGGTTTTCCATCATTAAATAAATAAATAAATAAATAAATAAATAAAGTACCTTGTAAAAAAAGGAAATACGCCGAAAAACAAGAAATGTCATCGGTTTTTCAAGATTCTGCGCCTTCGTATACAATGATGAAAAAATAGCCCCGCTTATTTCATAGCTGCAAAGATGATCTCCGTGCCTCCCTGTCACAGTAATGACCGAAGAAAATGTTCAAAAAGTAGATAAGTTAGTAATGGCTGACAATCGAATTAAATCTTGGCAGGTAGCTGATAAACTTCAGATTAGCAAAAAAACAAGTTGCAGAAATTTTATATTAAAATTTACACATGAGAATACTAACATCACTATACAAGCAATGACGACTTAAGAACTGTAAGGATTTTTTAGCGCTAGCTGACAATAAAATGGACAAAATTTGTGATCGGGTCGTCAACGTGGATAAAACGTGGATTCGCCAGTCAGATCCGGAGTCCAAGCAAGAGTCGATGCTATGAATTAAAAAAGGAGAAAGGCCGCCGAAAAAATTCAAGGTGGAAAAGTCGGCGTCTAAACTAATGGCGACTATCTTATAGAATAGTGAGGAAATTATATTAATAGATGTACCTACCGAAAAGGACTACACAGAACGGCCAATATTATGCCAATCTGATGAGTCAGGCTCTTGAGGCTGTTCTGCAGAAATGACGTGGAAAGCTAGCGCACGGAATGTTGTTTTTGCAAGACAACGCGCCCGATCAAACTGCGCGTGTTTCGAGGCAAGCCTTGAAAGACGCGGGGGTTTTAGAAATTGACCACCAACCGTACAGTCCAGATCTCGCATCTAGCAATTTTTTCTAAATTGAAAAAGGACTTACAACGCCGAAGATTTTTGGATGACAACGAAATGAAAGCTGCCGTAGATCGTCATTTTGAGGACAAAGAATATTTTTTGAATGGTTTAAAGACATTGTATGCCAGATGTGAAAAGTTTATTTTACTTAAGGAAAATAAACATCTTTTTTCCTTCATTAAGTATCTTGGGCCGCGAACTTATCAGTCACCCTTCATAGCTTTATGTTTGTTTCATTATTCTTTTATTAATATTAGAATTTTTTCTTTTCGGATTTGTTAGTAGATACTTATATCTTTAGGTTGATATAGAAACAAATTCCGCGTATTATTACAACTGTCAGTTTTAAAATGAAGTGCAAAAATGAGCATTGTCTACACAATTTACTTTTTTATTATCATAAAGGCAAGAAAGCGGCTGAGTCTCATAAAGAGATATGTGAAGTTTATGGGGTTAATTATTTGACAGAACGCACGATAAAAAGCATATTTGTTTTAAAATGAATACCCGTAAATCTCCCCGAATATTCGAAAAACATTTCTTGTCATGAAATAATAAATCCTGTTTGGAGTCTCCAAAAATAATTTCCGTCCATTTTAGAGGGCTTACGGTATCTTGTTATTAAAACGAGCCGGACGAAAAATAATAATCCCTCTTCTTTACGTATAAAGCCTGTAATCAGTTATTAAATTACTCCAGATTGTACCGGGAATTTTTGTTTGGCCTCGACTATAGACGTACAGTACAAGTATCTAGATCATGCGAAGCGAGCTAAATGATTTATAAGTGGTTTGGCCGCTACACCACGGAGGTTGTCAGATGCAAGCTTTACACGATATATTTAAAGATGTCGTATTCATTAAAATACGTAACGAAAGCAACATGTTATCCTATAGGTAGGCGCGTTGGTCAGCAAATAATTATACGTCTGCAGTATATGGGATATTTACTCTCATACATCTCACGAAGCCTTACGTTTCCGTATAAATAATACGTTCAGTGTTGATGGGACTGCCGCGCTACTAGCGCCTAGGACATGTTTGCGAATGCATACAGCGTCAATGATCAAAACGTGGCAATCACAATAGCTTCCTGAACAAAATATACTATTCCTTGTCTAGGGTAGACTATCCTTAATTAAGTAAATTATGTAGTAAGTAAGATGTTTGTTTATAAATCTTTATATACAATTTACCAGTAAAAATTACATGGGATTGACATAATCTACAAACAAAGTATTAATTATCACCTAGAGCTGGTAATATCCAAAATATTTAAATTCGCTTATTTGCTATATTTGGAGGAGGCTACGCATACCGTGGACAGCAAAAATAACCAACACATCCATTCTCAACCAGCTGAATGTCAGAACCAGATTGAGAAACTGATAGTGCTAGGCAAAATAGAGGAGAAAAGGCCTAGGGGACGGTCACCTACCCAATGGTCGGATCAAATTAAGGCAATCACGGGGCTCACTTTGCCTGCAGCTCTGAAACAGGCCGAGGAAGCAGTTCGTCAACGTCTCCGTAAAGGCTTATCAAGACGGGCACGACCTTCAGGAATGAAGAACACGACGAAGAAGAAGAGATTTGCTATCCAGAATATTCGTATATAAAAATTTATAGTAACATCGGGCTTTGAACAACGGTGGTTCCTATTTTAAAACTTGAAAGGTGAAAGGTTACTTTACCTTCGAATTTAGTCAAAAGGTAATAATAATAAAATAATAATGCCTCGGAACACAGAATGTTTGAATCATTTGAAGAAGGAAGTGTAGTCGTAAAAACTTTTTGTAGGATGGTTGGTGATGACCTCAAGCTGGAAACTTGTTTTTAATTGAGCAATCAACATACAATATTTAAAAGAAATTTGTTTGAAACCAGTCGATTTGTAATGGATTCATTGTATACACACTGTTGCCTTCATTCCGATGGACTTCAATAAAATGATGCTGATAATGACTCCCTTCTTCTTCTTATAAGATTCTAGCAATACTCGTATTCACTTCGATATCCATGTTGAGTAAAGTCTCAAAACAGACTTGTATGGGGTTACAAATGTATATATTTAGCATTTTTTGTTCTTCAGCTAGACTTAATTTTATTTTACAAAAGAAAATGAATTGAAGAAAACCTATCCCGTATAAGAAGTGGCTCTTAGACTTACAGGGGATCCCCCATCTCTGTAAAAATAAAAATAGTGCAATACTTATAAACTGAAATGATATTTTATTTGTTTATGACTTAGTATTTATAATAATAAACACAACCCATAGGCTAAGTTTATCCGTGCATCATTGCCTGTAGGATATATTTGTAAAGGAAAGATAGGAATTCTAACCTTGCGTGTTTAGTCCTTCGATGAGATTGCGTCTTGAGGTCGTTGATTCGGTTATATCACAACACTTAATATCACCGTATTTTTTATAATTAACAATATTTATATGATTTAGTTAGAGAGCATTTTTTATCGGCGCGATGGTTAGAGTAGAAGAGAGTGAGGAGAGGGATGCGAGTAGTGAAGGGAAATAGGTAGTCGATTCGTATCGATTATAGAGGTGGGAATAGATGGCGTTAACATTGCCTATCAGGGCCGCGGTCTGGCTAATCCGTGGCGTCTCGTAGCTTCGGCACTCAAGGCGTATGAAGGAACACCGGGGTGGTTTTAGTGGGTATACCAGCGACATGCATTCTCCAGCCTAGAGAAGAGGACGTACAGGCGCATTGCACGGGAAGTTTATCCGTGTATCATGTAATTTTACAAATTTTCCGGCTGACGTCATCCGCCCCGGTGAGAGGCGCACGCGAAAGCATATCCCCGTGGGTTTCGGGCAGTAAAGGAACACTAGTTTTGAT
Organism: Malacosoma neustria; assembly: GCA_963693495.1. Lineage (NCBI taxonomy): Eukaryota > Metazoa > Arthropoda > Insecta > Lepidoptera > Lasiocampidae > Malacosoma > Malacosoma neustria. The sequence continues at coordinate 18,672,758 of OY856381.1, forward strand.
GGATACTTCATTGACGTGCGTCCCTGTTACGACGGGCAGTCGCGATATTCCATATATGTAAATGATAATTAGCAACATTTGTTTCAATAACTAACAATACTTGTTTCAATATCTAGCAACATTTGTTGCGATACCTGGCTACCCTGGAAATGGTTGCGATGATTGGCAACACTAAAATCTATAAAATGGCTTTCGGCGCCATTCTATCCATCATTTTATCAGTCGAAAGGAACAGCTAAATTATGAACATTCTCTGCAGTGAAATCTTAGTGAAACCTTAGTTGTACCAGTGAATAACGTGCCCTTGTTGCCGTCAGCTACGTGCCTTTTACCACAGGGAGAACACTTTTGTGCCAGTTAAATATTCTAGGTAAGTTACATTCTAACTCAGTAGCAAGTACGAACACGCGTCATCCTTAATAAATGTTCAGATAACCATTGCTGTGCTGACACCGATTTTATTCGTGAGCCGAGCTCACTGATTTTAATTCAACGCCATGGATTCCGTTGGACCTGGTATCTGACACCTACCAGACCGGACAAACCTGCACCTCGGCGCAGGCTAGGTCGTAGAAACTCCTGAGTGGTGATGGCAATGGGCCATGTGGACCAGGTAACGTAATTATATTTCGCGGTTGTATAAATAGAACTTGAGAACCGTACATATGTCTACATAGGTAGGATCTTACAAGTATTCACATAGGTAAAATCTCAGTAGTATTCACGTCGCTAGAATCTCAGTACTATTTACATAAGTAGGATCTTATAAGAGTCGAGACAGGTAGGGTGATTTATGAGGTAGCCGGCTGGCCATGAAATCGTATCTTAATATTGAGTATATGATTATACTCATACAGTTAATGTCTTGCTTACTCTATAAGGTTATATAAAATACTGAGAATTCTGGAATACTTGGTGGCACAAGGCTAATAGGTACTTTAATGTTACAGGAAAGAGAGGAGAAAGTGCAAACCATCCTATAAGATGTGGATCAGGGATAAAGAAGCACTTGATGCGTGTTTCACTTGTATTCGCCCTGTCGTGGTGTTCAAATGCGAAGCAGATTAAACCCATTGATTAATTTAGATTGTTCAGAGACAAAGGTCAACTCTTAAATGAATAATTTTCATATAAGATATCTGTAATCATTATTAACTGGTCATAATATATATAAATCATTAAATACAACACACGATTCACACAACATGCGATAGTCCCCTTGCTATGGCATATTGCACGCAAGTGCCTATCCAGTCACGAGCCCCCAAACAGTGGACTGTGCATGAAGAACTTCCACCTCAAGAACCAAAAAGCAGCATGTCATTAATTAATATATCCATTGATATTACCATTATTGAGCATAATATAAACTGTATATGCAAAATTTAATTTAAAGTATAAAGGAGATATCATTTCTCAAATTAAGTCGAATTCATATGGCCAATTAGGACATGTTGATTTAAAACGAAGGCAAAATTTTATTCCTCTGCATCCGTAACTCGAGGCACGTACGCCAAGACACACGCTTCGTTTAACTCGAAGTATGCCTTCCATATTGTCGTTGCAGACATTCTATTTTATTTACTCTGTATATTATTGTACGTTTTATTATTTCGTCATAGATGATGTTAGGGAAAGTCAAAAATTAGTTGTTTATATCAATTCTCATATATTGCACGCTTAATCATAAACTGATCTAACTCAAAATACCTGTTTTTTGGGAAATCGCAAAAAACGTTTTGTCATTAACGTCTAATCCCATATATTGACTTATAACTAAATAGCGGTAACTCAGTGTGGGAAAGAGATATCGAAATAAATCTTAGTTTGACCGATAGAGGGCGTCGATACAATGCTGCCTGTTATATTATCTCATTTTAGACCCAAATAGTAATCAGTCAGTTTTTTCAAAAAGACCGCTATCTATGAAATATCCTACACCTGTATAGTAGTTCAGCTCTTAAATTCATACTCTACTCACTGAAATGCCAAATTAATATCCACTACTTTTGAATGAGCTTTACAGATGCTGCCGATATCAGCAAATATGCCTATTAATATTCCTTATGGAAGGATTAATATGGGTCACTTCAATCTATGTCTAGAGTTATGCCACGTTTAATAACCTGTCTAACGTTGGTGACGAGTTGAGGACCTATTAGTGATTTAATTGCTTTCAACATAGATCAAATAGAACAGAAGATTCTCCAAACAATATTTGACACGACCGATAGCCCGGAAGAAAAACTATATTAACTACACATTATAATTAATTTGTGAGTATTGAATAAATATTCAACAAAAAAGTTTTTCTTTTTAAATTTTCCAAAATTATGCACCCGAAAAAATATACGCCAATAAATAGCTGGCAGTAATAAAAAAATACGCCAATAAATAGCTGGCAGTTTAATCTATACAATGTTGTAGAAAAACTGAACTTGCGTTTGTATCTGGATCTCGCTTACCGTCATTAAATGGGTCACGTTACATCGAAGAGTGTCTGTAGCCTCATGCGATACCCTACGCACATTTTACTGGCGAAGACTTCATTTTTATGCAGGACAATGCCAGGGCTCATACCGCAGGCATTTGAAATGAATGTCTGAGTAAAGTCGGTATTGCGGTTATGGGTTGGCCAGCAAGAATCGCTATGGCCCGGATATGAATCCCATAGAACATTTATGGTATGAGTTGAAGAGACGAGTCAGAGCGAGAGATCCTGCTCCGGAGACAGGCCAGCTACCTATATAATAATATCCCACAACACAAGATTGTGATGCTTATCCGTTCCATGAGGAACCCCATGGAAGCAGTGATAAGATCCCGGGAAGAAAATACGACATACTGAATAAACTTACGAGTGTTTTAACATTTTTCTGTGTAAGACTATTTTGGATCCATATAAGATAACCTTGGATAGCAATAATGGCCTGCTCTGGGCACAGGTTGCTCAACAGTGCACACATCCCTTTACCAATCTCATCACTGTAAATAACTAAATTGTTATTCACATGAGAAAACGGTTTTAATTTTCCTATTTTATGTATTCATATTATTTTTATTCATATTACTATCCACAGGAAAGACTATTTGCATTGTTTCACTAGTAGGTCCGTCATCGACGCTGCTGCTGAGACAGCTCAAAGAAGAACCTAAGGTTGTATATGGGCTGTGGACCTTCATGGAGCATATGCAACTACATTCATCCTTATACAGGGTGACTTTGACAAAACCGTCCCAATTTTTTACGCACTAAACATCAAGGAATTAAGGAACCCATTTTTGCAAAAAAAAAAATTGTATGTCAAATTTTCACCATAAAATATTTCAATAGGATCATTAATTCTATCGTACAGAATAATCATATGGTGCAAACAGCGTACGTTAACCTGTTATTACCTGTCTCTGTCTCTCCCGCGTAAATGAGTAGTGCGTATTCGCTCGCCCGGTGCAATGCCGCCGTCCTCGGCCTTTTACTAGGTCAGATGGAGAGGTCATTGACACTCTAGCGCCTACTCTACATAATATTGTAAATTGCGAGTTCTTTGAATGACTTTGTGATGCTGATTACTCAACATTTTTGTACTATGTGATACAAAACTAAAATACATGTTTCTCATAACTTTTACTAAAGATTATTCTGTGTGAATTTGGACAGGTTTGTCAAAGTCAACCTGTATATAATCCTTATATCGATTTGCCGATATTCAAGAGATGAGTAGCTCTATTCACATGCCAGGAACACATAAATAACATAAACCGTATAACATAATCAATAAAACGTATTTCATGTTATAAGGTTGTTCTTTTTAACCGACGAAAAAAACGGAGGAGGTTCTCAAGTCGATGCGTATATATTTTTTTATTTTTGTGTATGACCACGCATAACTTTTTACAGAGTAGTCCGATTTTAAAATTTCTTTTTTTATTGGAAAGTGTATAACCCCGAAGTTGGTCCCATATAAATTTGGGAAAAAAAATTACAACCCTAAGGGTGCGAAAACAGAGAATGATTGATTGTTCACTCACTGATTACATCCATGACCACGCATAACTTGACAGAATTGATCTATTCAAGCATGTAGTAATTAGTATAGTAATCGGGTGTAAAATAGTGTAAAGGTGTGTTTGATTACTCCTACGAGTGGATCATCCGTGGGCCCACGCGAAAATAAGGACGAGTAACGAGAATCGTGAGTACCCTTAAATATTCATTTCCCTTCAATAGCTCTTCGCCTAGGAAGACCCTTACCAGCGCGAACACTTAGGTATACTTATATTAGTTTAAGAACTTAGTTATTAAGATTAATAAAAAGGTTTATCATTTTTTGCGTTTCAGTTTATTCGGCGGTTTAACTTTTAAATTCTGTTTTCACTAAGTCATTCTACTTTTCACATCTGTCATTTTTATACTATGACATTGGCGAATTCAAGGTGGTTGAAGGTTTTTTTTATTACGGACGGCAAACAAGCTGACAACCCCTTAATAGTATACAGTCACCGTCGCCTACGGATGTGTGCAACACCAAGGACACTGCTAACACGCGGCCGTCGCCCTGGTAGGTGGTTGTGGTAGGACCGGTACCTGGCCCACTTATGTCGTTACACAATACAAGGTTATTATGGAGGAATTTTTAGAAACCAGGGCTGGTTGCCATCTGGACCGGATTGAAGCCCTACCACCTAGCTAGGGTTGTTTTGTCGCCTGTTACTTAGGGTCAGTTTTCTCAGTTCGCTCCTGCACGGAGGTTGTACTAAGCTTTGCAAATACCTACATAAATAAAAAGTTTTCTATCAAGTTCTAAATCAGGGACTAGAAACTTATTTCAATGTATCACAATACGGAGAAAGTTGGGATGGCACGTATTGAAGACGTGATTAATAGAGGCAGTAGAGGGCCACGCTAAATTGGAGTACGCATGTCTAACTTTGTTGCTTAATCCGGAAAATCGAACACTATAGACAAGTCAAATTTTCATTCGTTACCTTCACTGTAGCTTGTGTAGCCTGCATGTAGATATTATTTAAATCGATACAAGCACGTGGTCTATCAATAAATAATTGTTTATACTAGTATTTAATTAGTATATTTATCATAAACCGTACCGATCTACAACAACTCATATACTTTTATAAATATATATATTATCGAACATATGAAATAGAATCGAACCAGTGACCCCAGTAAGCATTCTGCTCTGTGAAAACCATTGCACCACGGTGATTACCAATGTATTACTCCCATTGTTAATTCACAAATAGCCAAAGAATGACACCGTTGGGTTTTTCATTCAATGTTAAAGACAGAACGCTTCTACAAATTAGTTATTTTTTTTTTATTTTTTTTTATTTATTTAAAAAAACCAACAGCGTTACAATATATATATATACAATTAATTATGTTACTTATTCATAAGGCCAATAACAGGTTTTTCTTATTTTATATAACACTTATGGACGTGAAGCAAATAATAATTCTCATTTTTTTTTTACCTATAGCGAAGCAGAAGCGAGGAATAAAAAATATTTACAATTAAACAGATCTAGAATTAAATATAATATAAAGATATCATTAGAGTATAGTATAAAGATATCATTAGAGTACATATTATATACCTACATATAAACTAATGGAAAAATTAAAGATACATATATAAGGCAGAGAAGAACAACAAAAAGAAAACAAAAATTATTTAAGAACGTTCATCATCAATCTCTTAAATACTTGTTTAGTGTGGAAGAAAATGTCAATAGTACTGAATGTTGTGTTATAGGTCTTAGAAAGACGGGTAAAAATACTATTGCTAGCATAGTTACTTCCGTGGGATGGTATATGGAATAAGGGAGTATGGCGTGTTCTACGGATCGGTGTATTAAATACAACTCTGTTTAACAGTTCAGGGCAGTCTAATTTTGAATTTAAAATATCGAAAAGTAAACACATGTCTAAAATCCTTCGTCTATTTTCGAGAGTTAATAGGCCGAGATTCTGACAAGTGCTCTCGTAATTTGTGTATCCTTTACGGAGTTTGTAGTTAAGATGTTTTGTGAATTTTTTCTGAATTTGCTCCAAGCGGTTTATGTGAGTTATATAATGTGGTGACCAGACTTGACATGCATATTCCAGAACGCTACGAACATATGCGTAATATACACATTTAATGGCTTCAACGTTCTTGAAAACTTTACATGATCTCAATATGAAACCTAAGTTTTGGTAAGCTTTTGAAACAATTAATTCAATATGCTCTGTAAATGACATTTTGCTATCAAAAGTGACTCCCAAATCACGAACCACATTTGTTCTATTGATTATAGAACCATTAAAATTATAATTATAATGTAGTGGTTTCCATTTCCGAGTATAACTAACTACCTGGCATTTATGAACGTTAACTTTAATTTTGTTTTCAGTGTAATATTCGTGCAAATTATTGAGATCTTCTTGTAATGCAACACAGTCCGATTCTGATTTTATATTAATGAATATTTTTTTATCGTCAGCATACATTAAGTGTAGTGCAAATTTAAAAACTTCCGATATATCATAAAGATAAGTATTGTAGAATAATGGTCCCAAATGCGATCCTTGTGGGACACCGGTTGGAATCGTAATGTAGTCAGATTTATATCCACCGACTACAACCGCCTGTGACCTATTCGTTAAGTAAGACTGTACCCAACGCAACAGATCGCCGCGTATACCTAACTCAAATAGCTTACGAAGAAGGATCACGTGATCCACCCGATCGAATGCTTTCTCAAAATCCGTGTAGATCACGTCGACCTGTCCGCCTCCATCTATATTGCAGAGTATGTAATCAGATATGTATGCAAGGTTTGTGATAGTAGACCGTTTACGCAAAAATCCATGTTGATTAGTTGAAATTCCTGATGATATAAACGGATAGATTGCATTGTATATTATTTTTTCGAAAATTTTAGCAACTGTGTTTAGAATAGATATGCCTCTGTAATTTTCAACTTTTGTGCGTGACCCTTTTTTGTGTATGGGCACTATATGGGCCTGTTTCCATTTTTGAGGAAATACACCAGTCGAAACAGAACGATTGAAAATAAGTGTGATTGGGGTGGTTAGTGTATTGGCGCAATTTTTCCAAAACAGCGGTGGGACCCCGTCACTACCAGCTCCTTTGTGATCATTTAACAACAACAACTGTGTTTTTATGTCTTTTGAGGTTATTTCCAAGTCACTTATGTGGTTTACGGTGTTATTTTCTTTTTCTTTGAAATTGATACTCTTATCATCAGATGGAGCTCCAAACACGGTACAAAAAAAGTTATTGAAGGCGTCGCATACATGTTCTCCAGAGTAGGTTTTGTTATCAAATGAGAGCACTTTGGGGTAATTAGATCCCCCACGTAGCTGTTTAATATAACTCCAAAATGATCTGGGTTCTGTTTTCAGTCTATTTTCAATGTGATCAATATATTTATTAAAGCACAATTTTTGGACACGCCGCTGCCTATTTCGTAATAAAACAAACTCGTCGTAATCCCTCATATTACCATAGCGTTTCCATTTGGAGTGTGCTTTAGCTTTTTCTTTAATAATGTTAATTAAAGCAGAATTGTACCATATTGGATATTTCCGTTGTCCAATTTTGCGGGTAAGAGGAATGAACCTATCAATGCCTTCTTCGATAATTTTGTAAAATTTATTTATCATATCGTCCACACTATTTCTAGATTCGAGCTGGGTTTCCCAATCGATTTCAGAGAAATAATTATTCAAGTTAACATAGTCACCTCTCCAGAAATTACGTTTTGGTACGGAGGATTCTACTAGTGCAATATGTGACAGATGATTTACATTTATAACAAAAGGTGGATGAAATGGATCAGTTTTAGTTAATGGGTGGTGACATTCATTTATTTCTATAGACATATTAGTGAAAACTAAGTCTAGTGTATTACCTATATTATTTGTTAAATAATTATATTGAGTTAACCCCAAGAAACCCAAATCGTCTATTAAGCGAGTACCCGCGTTATGAACATCAATTGAACCCCTTTTCTGGTGAATAGCTCCAAGGGGCCCCCAGTGTATACCAGGAAGATTAAAATCACCAACTAATATTTGATTACACATATTATCTTTGTTATGTATAGATGAAATGCAATGTAATACACTGTCTATGTCTGTGGGTATTTGCCGAGTTTCTGGAGGAATGTATACAACACTGATGTATAGATCACTTGGAGAAGATAAGGAGCGTGCTGGGATTACAACAGTGAGGATCTCAGTTATATATTTAATTATGGCTTTATGCTTAGGTTACAAGAAGAAGGCACGCTTAGAAGAAAAAGTTTACTCAGACGGATATATTTTTGACAGCAACTGGGACGAATTAAAAAAAGTATCCGTGCAGGGGCGGAGAAAGAATACTAACCTCTGCGGCCGGGTCGACCTGTAGTAAAGCGACAAAACAACCCACCTTAACTATGTGATAGGGCCTCAAGTCCGTCTGGATGGCGACCACCTTTGGTATTAAGTATGCCACCATAATAACCTTGTGTTGTATTCCGGCATTAGTGACCCAAGTTCCTGTTCCCCTATGGGAGCGTGTCCGCGATGCCACTGGCCTTACAAACATCCACCCATAGGCGATGGTAACTGCTAAATTCTAAGTAGTCCGTCAGCCTGTCTGCTATCCTATATCAATAAAAAAAATACCAAATAATTGTTCCATTTTGATTTTAATTAAATAACTTCGATGTAAAATGTCATCCAAATTTACAATCCAAATAACTTTGCGTTTGTAAAATCTATGCGTACACCATCCCGAGGAAAGTGGGTTACGCAGAAACCTTATATTAACTTGACAAAATAAGTTTTGAAGTTACAAACTTCGAAGGATTTTGGACAATTGCATTTGTTTGGAATTTAATTCTTGTAATAAATGAATTATATGTTTTAATTTGTAGTAAAATAAGTCTGCAAAGTAATTAATTAAAATATTTCAGTGTCATGCGTTTTTGCTATATTATGTCTTACTAGCTGTGCCCGCGACTCCATCCGCGTGGAATAGTGACTTTGAGCAGCATTTATTTGGATATATCTTATGGTTTGTTTTGGATTACAAACCCTATAAACCCTAAAATATAAATTAATGTAATATACAAATTGCGCTCGAACCTGCAAAGTCCAGCCTAAGCTGAACCCAATTTTATATGATTGATGATATAAATCCGAGGTCAACTTAAATTGGATTAAGAAATCCAAAACTGATCACTTTTAACTGAAACCATTTTTTTTCTAAAATAAAAGTAGCCTAAGTTACTCCTTGTTACATCAGCTATCTGCCAGTGAAAGTCCCGTTAAAATCAGTCCAGCCATTTCAGATATTAGCTGGAACAAACAGACAGACAGATAGACAGACAGACAAAAATTGTAAAAAATTTTGTTTTGGTATATTTACCGTGTATACATTCAAATGCACTTAGTAAAAAGCGATTATTTTAATATTACAAACAGACCTTCCAATTTTATTTATTTGTATAGATTAAATATAATATATCTGTATAATGAAAGAAAGAAAGAAAGAATTTTATTTGTCAAAAAGCAACAACGCATAACAAGATCGCACACATATAAATAAGTACACAAACTGACTGTTACAGTTTAACAAACAAGGCTGACATCTCAGCATTATGCTGTGTCGGAGTTACCGACCCAGCGCTGGTTTTCAGTGTCCGCCTCAGGTTATAGAGTCAGAAATAAGAGTAGGACTTCCCAATGTAACTTTTTTCTAGCGGAGTTAAAAATAACTATTTTATTAAGTTTAATTAAATATATCGTACTCCAGATAACGAAATAAACGGTAAGCAATTTTTCGTCAAATTATAACCCTCTAATAATCATTTCTATACATTTCCCCATTTTATAAAAGTTTTTATAATTAAATAGAAAAATACTAATATTTATAATTCTTTAAATAAATCATCAATCATGTTTCATGCTTCAACTTCGTCATACTATCATAAAACTTAATAAATATATATAATATACATAATGCTAACCAATTTTTTCTCTATGCAGAGGTGGAGTAAGTATACTACTAATCTCTGCGACCATGGTCGTCTATCGTAAAAGGCAACAAAATAATCCTAGCTAGGTAGGAGGGCCCCAAGCTCGTCTCGGTAGCAACAATCCTTGGTCTATACGTATGACGCCATAATAACCTTGTGTTGTGTTTCTGCATTAGTGACCTAGATTCCTGTATCCCTATGGGAAAGGTGCGTGTTCGCGGTGCCTCTAGAGTTGCAAGCATCCATAGGCGACAGTAACTGCTTACTATAAAGTGGGCCGCCGACCTAGTTAGGTCACCAGTTGGTGTTCCTCAACAATAAAAAATCCATAACTGCACTTGGTTTTTAATGTTTAAATTTAGATTTTACATACAATAAAAGGTATAAAATAAATATACACGGAAAAAAATCTAGTTATAACTATGGCAAAATCTAAGAAAATAAAAATAATTAACGATTTTCTAAACCAGAACATATTGGTTGTTTAGTTCTCCACCTACGCCGACGATATTTCTGTGTCTAAATAAAAATATACATTTAAATAATGGTTTACGTTCGAAAAAATGACACCATCAAAACGGCTCAGAGCAGACATTTGGTTGACTTCGCTTTCATCAATGTCTTAACCAGAGCGTGAAACGTTTCATTCAACAGTATGAATAATAAAACGAAGCAGAAAATTGTGGAAACCAACGAGGCTTTAATTACGTATATCTGGCATATCACAGGCTTTGTAAACTCTTTGACATCAAGCAGGTTCGTTATGAAACGTTTTTGAATATACAATGAAAAATTTAAACGGAATGTTTCCATTCGCCCTTTATTTTTAGTAGTACATTAAAGAGTGTGGATCTTCATTAGATTTTCGCTATATAACTGATGCACCATTATCAAACGGTTTATGTTGTGTAATAATAATTCCACGTTATATTGCCGGAATTTCAGTTGAACCGGAATGAAATCTTTGCAATAAAAAATATTACAAGCCCTATTAACAAAAAAATATGTACTAAACAGTAATAATAATCTTGTAAAATATATTTTGCCGTTTTTTGGATATTATCTTCAAAATCAAAGCTCTGTTTTTTTTTTTTTTTTATTGCTATAGAACAGCAGACAGGCTGACGGCCCGCTTAGGATTTAGCAGTTACCGTCGCCTATAGGTGTATGCAACGCCAGTGGCATTGCGAACACGCTGCTGTCCCATAAGGGTACAGGAACTTGGGTCACTAATGCCGGAACACAACACAAGGTTATTATGGCGGCATACTTAAGACCAAAGGTGGTCGCCATCCAGACGGGCTTGAGGCCCTACCACGTAGCTAGGGTGGGTTGTTTTGTCGCCTTTTACGACAGGCCGACCCCGGCCACAGAGGTTAGTATTCTTTCTCCGCCCCTGCACGGTTTATTCATTAACTTGGCATTATCTCTATTTGTGGTCGGCACAGTATGTTTTTTTCTTCTATTTTATTATATCCTGGCATATTTCATCTGTCACTTCACCATATCATGCATCACACATTCTATTCAACGCTTTTTAAATCTACCCCTGTGCATGTAACCATCTACTTTCAGGTTCAAAATTCTAGTATGTGGTCAGCATCCCTTCCATTACGTGCCCGTATCATACTAGTCTACTCCCTCTCAATTTACATTTATAGATACTTTAAGAGATCATCTGAACAAAGCTCTGTGTGATGTGACATCAAATAATTTAATTATGCTTTTAGAATTAGTACTTGAGTAATCTTAGTGTATAAATATACCTATACTAAACAATGGGAAGAATTATATCCGTGCAAGGGCGAAGAAAGAATACTAATCTCTACGTTCGTGGTCGGCCTGTCGTAAAAGGCGACCAAACAACCCACCCTAGCTACGTGGTAGGGCCTCAATCCCGTCTGGATGGCGACCACTTTAGTATGCCGCCATAATAACCTTGTGTTGTGTTCCGGCATTAGTGACCCAAGTTCCTGTACCCTTATGGGACAGCAGCGTGTCCGCGATGCCACTGGTGCTGCAAACACCCAAAGGCGACGGTAATCGCTAAATTCTAAGTGGGCCGTCAGCCTTTTTGCTGTCCTATAGCAATAAATAAAAAATTAATGCTTGTTTTGCATGAACGGAATTCTTCTGTCTAGTCTACGAATATTTAACTGGAAATTTCGGTTAGCAGTTACGTTTTATAATAAGAATTACTCACTAAAGATATAAGATGTAATATAACAATAATAAAGTACATAGGTGTAATAATTTTAATACTCTTGTGTTAACGAGCTTATTTCTATACAACAGTGAAATTAATTAGTTAATTGACTTTTGTTGTGAATACTGTTGCCATCGTTTTTTCCCCAATGCCAGCTTTATTCTAGATTCTAGAATGCTGGTAATGCTGTCGAATTTAAAACTGCAGAGCATTTTGTACCATAATCATATGATAGTAATACATTAATTTGAGCTGCTTTTAAAGTAGAATTAGTTATATGATTTTAAGTATGTTACTATGTTATAACTTACTATACTTACTATATTAAAAATATATGAAATAGTAAAGTAATTATAAATTTAATGGTAAGTTGTAAATATATATTGGTGGGTCAATAAAGAATAATCTATCTATCTATTAATTAACAAGTATTCATTTGCCAGAACCAACCACGTGGTATCGACAGATGTTCAGATAAATGTAGACAGTGACTCTTCATGTTACAAGCTGAAGGCGCTGGTTCGGGTAAATTTTTATGGAACTCTTTTGTCGTCATGTGAAAACACACTATTGATAGAGGACGGGAATCGAAGTGAGAAGTGGAATTGAAGGGGTCTTCTTTTTACTACTGCCCCTGTCGACCTTTATATTCTTTAATTATTGATGCCATCATCAATGCAATATCTACGTTTCAACGGGTTAACAAACACTCGCTCACACATCACGGCACCTCATGCGGCACGTCATAAGACGCACAGGTGTGAGGGAGGGCACATAAAGCGTTCTTGCATGACTACGTATTAAGAGTACAAGTTTTTAATAATATTAACGGCCTGAGGCCTAAACACAAGCCTTTGCGTCACTTCACCCAAAGAAAGTTTAATGAAGTCCGCATCACAACATCAGACACCTCATTAAAACTGTACCCAGTACATTCTCAATCAAGTTTTCCAAAAATCAATCTCGTGCAAAGCGGATGTTTTGAACAATTTCCACAAGACCTGCGTCGTCAACTTTTGTTTATTAATTAGAAATTTCTCGTTTGATCTCTGTGTGCATTTAAAAAGTTTTTAAATTTATAATAAAGTGCGCTTAGATCCCATTGTTAAATACAAAACCAAGGGTTGTTCTTCCCCCTTCTGAACTGGAAGTTCATATCCCTATTGGTTAAACTTCTGCGCGCCTATTTACTATTCATAACGCCATGTGATTAAACAGCCATAAGTTATGTGGTTACACTAGTAATAAAATATTTATTAGCCTTGAACTAGTATACAGTAATTACTTAAAATACGGTCAATATGTTTATACAAAGGATATTGCTACCTGACCCTAATCTCTAATTTTCCAGAACTACACCACTTCCCACCCCTGCGGTTATTTCGGTTGTGATTTTGTGGACAGCTGGTGCCAAAACAGCATCAGTGCTGCCATTTGCTGAAGGAAGATGATAATATCAACTGTGCAAGATGGATACTCATCCGTTCAAGATTTGTTAGTTTGTAAATGATCAGATCTTCTTTAGACACTCCAATTACTACGTTAATAATTAAAATTAATATAAAAATAATCCTCAATTATTTCTATTAATTGTTTCTAAGTCTACTGAAGACTCTTTCAAGCGTAATTAATATAAAATGTTCGCAGTCTTAACATCACTTCGCTTAACTTAACGAGGGCCCTTATCGAAATTATGTCTCACGAAATCTAACAATTTAAGTCACTTTATTAGTTTACCTTGTTGGGTTAGCCCAGCGTATTCTGGGGGGGCCCACATTCTGCGAGAGAGGTCACCTGTGGTGACCTCGAGAGATTTGTCATGCGATCCGGTTGACGCCCGGCGCTCGCAGGTACCCGGGCCTGCGAGTGATAAATTGGTTACCGACGGACGCACAGGGGTAGGCGACCAGGCCCCTGTTGCTGATAGTATTACTGGAATCTGTCATAAAATAAATAATGACGGAGGGCCGCGTGGTCCGTCTTCCGTTAGGAAACGTCCACGCGACCCTGCTCTGGTGGGAAGTGGGTCAGTGGACCTGTCCTCAGATGAGGAAGGCCTGCTGGCCCCGAAGTTGCCGACCGCGAGGAGAGGTCGGCAGGCTTCGAGAGGGCTGAGTGCTACACGGCCGCGGAGGGACGCACAGGGTAGGTTCGTGCGCTCCAACACTCCGGCGGCCAGAGAAGCAGAGAGTGACATGGGAGTCACCACTGAGGACCCTGGTGGCGAGAGTTGTGTCTCGCTAGGGAGCTCAAAGGCTGAGCTCAGCGCCACCAAAAGAGAGCAACGCAAAGCCGTCGCGGCCGACGAAGTGTCGCAAATGGCCCGACGCGCACGTGAGCGACGCGCTGTTCTAGCGGCGGAAGGGGGGGAACCATCTGCGGTGGCCCTAAGCCAGCTTGCCCTGGACGGGGTGGACTTAGTCCTGAAGGTTGCCACCAAATCCGGCAGCCTAAAGGGGACGTTCACTCGCGGTCTAAAGGAAGCTGCCGCGGACATTAAGGAGGCGATTGGCATCCTCCTCAACAGGACGGCCTCAGACGAGGTCGCGAAGTTGCAGGAGGAAAACAGTCGTCTCCGAAATGATTTGGAGGACCTCCGGCGACAGGTTGCTGCTCTGAGCGAGCAACAGCAGCGACGTACGTCCCCTAATGCCGCATCGGTAGTGGCCCCAGCTCCCGCACCGAGACCGGCAAGCACTAATACCGACGACGAGGTCGAGCGCATTGTCCGGCTCTGCATGCTCCAGTGCGGGAGCATGGTCAATGCTCGTATAGAGGCTATTTCTCGGCGCCTCCCTGCGGAAATCCTCCGTCCTCCCCTAGCGGCCGATACACGGCGGAGGGCTGAGGGCCCGCCGAGACCTACGCCTCAGAAGGGGAAGCCCGCGGAGGGTGTTAAAAAGCCCGTGGAGGGAGCCGCATCGAGTGATCAGCCCACGACTGCCGGGTCTAAGGGTGAGACCTGGGCGACAGTCGTGAGCCGCAAGAAGGCCCGCAAAGCCGCCAAGACGGCCTCAGCAACAGCGCGCGCCCCCGGCCGAGCCGCAAAGGCGGTTGCGCAGCCTGCGCGGCGGACTGCCAAAGGCGGTCGCAAAGGGCCGGCGGTACGTGCTCCACGTTCCGAGGCTGTGACGCTCACGCTACAGCCCGGAGCTGCGGAGCGTGGTGTAACGTACCAGTCGGTCATTGCCGAGGCCAAGGCCAAGATCAAATTATCAGATCTTGGTCTTCAGTCCGTCACCCTCAGGCAGGCTGCCACGGGCGCGCGGCTGTTCGAGGTGGCTGGTGCTGCGAGTGGCAGTGCCGAAAAGGCGGACGCTCTGGCCGCCAAGATGAGGGAGGTCCTCAACCCTGAGGACGTCCGGGTCTCCAGGCCAATGAAAACCGCAGAGATGCGGATTGCTGGTCTGGACGACTCCGTGACCTCTGAGGAGGTGGCGGCAGCCGTTGCCCGAAGCGGAGAGTGTCCGCCGGACAAAGTGCGGGCCGGTGATATACGCACCGACGCCACCGGACTCGGCGTGGTCTGGGTTCGGTGCCCTATAGCATCGGCGAAGAAGATCGCCTTAAGCGGCAGATTGCTGGTTGGCTGGGTTGCGGCGAGGGTGAAACTCCTGCAGCCCCGGGCTTTGCGTTGCTTCCGGTGCCTGGAGAAGGGGCACGTTCGGGCTAAGTGCACCGCTGAGGTTGACCGTAGTGACCTTTGTTATCGCTGCGGTCAGCCCGGCCACAAGGCGTCCCAGTGTTCCGCAGCGCTCAACTGCAGCTTATGTTCGGCTGCAGGGAAGCCAGCGGGACATAAAGTGGGCGGAGGGGCCTGTGGCGCGCCTGCCAGCAAGGCCAAGAAGAAGAAGAAGAGGAGCTCTAAACCTGCCGGGGAAACCTCGCGGCCCCGGCAGGCTAGTAGCTCCGCGGCCGACTCCCGGCCCAGGACCGTTGCCGAGGGAATGGAATGTCAATAATGGCACAACTCCATTTCCTCCAGGGCAACATCAACCACTGTGCCAGAGCTCAGGATCTTTTACTCCAGAGCATGGCAGAGTGGTCGATCCACGTGGCTGTGGTCGCCGAGCCGTACTTCATCCCCGCCCGTGACAACTGGCTGGGGTGCGCTGACGGTTTGGTGGCCATTATTGGCGAGGCTCTGATCGACCCGTCTCGTGGCCGCGGCTGGGTTGCTGCGGTCTCGGGCGGCATCGTCATTGTGGGGGCGTATTTCTCCCCCAACAAGAGTCTCGCCGACTTTGAGAGTTTTCTTGTCGAGTTGGGCGCCGTAGTAGGCCGCTATCACCCTCGTCCCGTTCTGGTGCTCGGGGATCTCAACGCTAAGTCATCAGCGTGGGGATCTCCGGTCACTGACCCTCGGGGCGAGGTGCTGGAAGAGTGGGCGGTGACGACTGGTCTGGTCGTCCTGAATCGGGGTTCGGAATACACGTGCGTGCGGCAGCGGGGCGGGTCGATAGTGGACGTCTCGTTCGCTAGCCCCTCTGTCGCTAGCCGAGTCCGCGACTGGCGTGTCGCCGTGGAGGTGGAGACGCTGTCGGACCATCGGTATATCCGGTTCGACGTCTCTGCCCAGACCGCGAGCGGCCGCCATCCAACAGCCCCGATTAACGACGGCCCGCGTTGGGCGCTTAAGCGCATCGACAAGGAACTACTCGAGGAAGCTGCCTTAGTTCAGTCCTGGATTTGGGAGTCGGCGACGGACGGCCCCGTCGACGTCGAAGCGGTGGCGCTGTGGTTTCGCGGGGCGATGATGCAGATCTGCGACGCGTCCATGCCCCGTGTCCGCCAACAGTCCGCAAGGCGCCAGGTGTACTGGTGGACGGACGAGATCGCCCGGCTGCGCGTTGAGTGCGTTGCGGCTCGCCGCCAGTACACGCGATACCGGAGACGACGTCGACGGGATTCCGTCGAGGAAGACGCGCTGTATGAGGTGTACCGCGCGTCCAAGGAGACTCTGTGGCTGGCCATCGGCGACTCTAAGTCGCGTGCCAGGGAGGAGCTGCTGGGGTCCCTAGATCGGGATCCGTGGGGGCGCCCCTACCGTTGGGTACGGGGCAAGTTGCGTCCCTGGGCGCCTCCACTGGTACAAAGTATGCAACCCCAGTTGCTAGAGGCGGTGGTATCGGCCCTCTTCCCTGAGCGAGTGGGACACGTTCCCCCGGCGATGGCTTCGCCCTCAGCCACAGAATCTCCAGAAGAGGAGAGCACCGATGTCCCCGAGGTGACGCAAGCAGAGATGAGAGCGGCCGTGTCGCGACTCCGGGCTAAGAACACAGCGCCCGGACCCGACGGAGTTCCTGGTCGAGCTCTCGTCCTGTCTCTGAAGAAGCTAGAGCCCCAGCTGAGGGGGCTCTTCACGGCATGTCTCGAGCGGGGTCAGTTTCCCAGTGTGTGGAAGGAGGGGAGGCTGGTCCTGCTCAGGAAGGAGGGGCGCCCCGCGGACTCGCCGTCCGCGTATCGGCCCATAGTGCTGCTCGATGAGGCGGGCAAACTTTTTGAGCGCATTATCGCAGATCGCCTCGTCAGCCACTTGTGCAGAGAGGGGCCGGACCTGGACGACAACCAATTTGGTTTTCGTCGGGGGCGCTCCACCATAGACGCCATCATGCGCGTGAGGGCCCTGGCGGAGGAGACGGTATCCCGGGGTGGGGTGGTGCTGGCGGTGTCTTTAGACATCTCCAACGCATTCAACACCCTACCCTGGAGTTGTATTCGGGAGGCTCTGAAATACCATCGCGTGCCTCCCTACCTCCGCCGTACGGTAGGGGCTTATCTGGAGGGTAGATGCGTCACCTATCGGGGACGTGACGGTGCCGGTCGGCACTTCATGTCGTGCGGTGTTCCACAGGGATCGGTCTTGGGACCGCTCCTGTGGAACATCGGCTACGACTGGGTGCTGAGAGGCGAACTCCCGTCGGGCGCCGACTTGACGTGTTACGCGGACGACACGCTTGTCACTGCCCGGGGGAGCTCGCACAGGGAGGCGACGTTGATAGCCACGGCTGCGGTGTCACAGGTGGTGAACCGCATCCGGCGCCTGGGCCTGGAGGTGGCCCTAAACAAGTCGGAGGCCATGGTGTTTCATGGCCCCCGACGTGCGCCGGCGCCGGGATCACACATCGTGGTCAGCGGGGCCCGGATAGCTGTCGAGTCCACCATGAAGTATCTGGGACTGGTGCTCGACAGCCGATGGGAATTCGGGCCCCACTTCCGGCGGCTGGCGCCCAAGCTGATGGGTGCAGCGGGCGCGCTTTCGACGTTGCTTCCCAACTTGGGGGGCCCGAGCGCCGCCTGTAGGCGGTTGTACGTGGGAATCGTGCGGTCCATGGCCCTGTACGGGGCCCCTGTTTGGGCGTTGGACATGACGGCCAGCACTCTCGCCATTCTGCGTAAACCGCAGAGGGCGATGGCCGTCAGAGTCGTCCGCGGGTATCGCACGATTTCCTACGAGGCGGCTTGCGTCCTGGCCGGATCCCCGCCCTGGGACCTAGAGGCGAAAGTACTCGCGTCATTATATCGATGGCGCGAGGAAGAGCGGGCACGGGGCTCGAAGCCGGCGCAGCGGCAGATCGCGCTGCGCCGAGAGGAGCTCCGTCAGGTCTTGGTGGCGGAATGGCGGCAAAGGCTTCTGCGCCCTACCGCCGGCCTCGCTACCGTCGAGGCGATCCGGCCAGTACTCGACGACTGGCTCGGGAGAAGGCACGGCTCCCTGTCGTTTAGGGTGACGCAGGTGCTGTCGGGGCACGGCTGCTTCGGCAAGTACCTGTGCCGCATAGACAGGGAGCCGGACGCTCGGTGCCACCACTGCGTCCATTGCGGGGAGGATACGGCGCAACACACGCTCGCCGAGTGTGTAGCTTGGGAGGAGCAGCGCCGTGTCCTCATAAATGAAGTGGGAGACGATCTGTCGCTGCCGGCCGTAGTGCGGAGGATGGTCGGTAGCGCAGAGTCGTGGGACGCAGTGGTGTCCTTCTGTGAGGACGTGATGTCGCAGAAGGAAACTGCGGAACGGGAGAGGGAGATCTCGACTCCCTTCCCCGGCCGCAGAAGGCGCACCGGGCGCAGGAGAAGGGCGGACAACGCCCTTTTCCAGCCCCCATGAATAGGTCCAGGGGCGAGGGACTTGGGGAAGTTCCCGCCCCCTATTCGATGGACCCGAGGTGGAGGCGCGCGCGGGTGTCGGCGCGCGCCTCTGAGGCGATGCACGGGGTAGTTAAACACCTCACTACCCCGTGCAGGAGACGAGGCCCGGACACACCGGGCCAGCACTAGTGTGGGGCTGCGGAAGAATTTGGATTCCCGCGGCCCCGCGCGCACGTGTGAGGAGACACCGGGGTGGTGGTTTTAGCCGGTAAGAATCCGGCACGCCCCTCCGCCTTTCCCCAGGCGGAGGTAGTCCATGAGGATTTCCCCACCCCGTAAAAAAAAAAAAAAAAAAAAAAAAAAAAAAAAAAAAAAAAAAAAAAAAAAAAAAAAAAAAAAAAAAGTAATGGGTCGTTAACTTAGAAAGATTGCTCAAATAGCTTCAGTTTACTTTTAAGGATGATCTCTTTGTAGTGTAATACGAATCCCTCTTGTAAGTTGAAGTTGTAATTGTATAAGAATAATTCAAAAATCCAACTCCCAAAGGAAACGTATTTCAGTGTTATTTTTTTACGTCAGCTTTGGGCTAACATAAAACATAATAACTGTACAATGTTTATAAAAAAGGTTTCCGTCATTATTTATATACTTAAATAATTTCTCTTTCGTATTCTATCTTCCAAATGGTTCGTGACAGTTGTGTTCATAGTTTTTTTCATTTAGAAATTCGGAATCCAGTGCTGAATAAGTCAAAGCGAAAGAAAAAAAACGCCTTCATGCGTCGACTGAAGAAAGTGAACGTTTATATACAGGTTGACTTTGACAAACCCGTCCAATTTTTTTACGCACTAAACATTATTTAAGGAACCCATTTTTGCAAAAAAAATTATATGTCAAATTTTCACCATAAAATATTTCATATAGGATCATTAATTCAATCGTACAGAATAATCATATGGTGCAAACAGCGTACGTTAACCTGTTATTACCTGTCTCTGTCACACCCGCGTAAATGAGTAGTGCGTATTCGCTCGCCCGGTTCAATGCCGCCGACCTCGGCCTTTTACTAGGTCAGATGGAGAGGTCATTGACACTCTGGCGCCGTATTATGTAAATTGCGGGTTCTTTGAATGACTGTGATGCTGATTACTCAACATTTTTGTACTATGTGATACAAAACTAAAATACATGTTTCTCATAACTTTTACTAAAGATTCTTCTGTGTGAATTTGGACGGGTTTGTCAAAGTCACCCTGTATAACGAAATAAAGTTTTGCAAAAAAGGTTTTCTTTAACCTGCTTGCTGTGCTAGACTGAATTTTGACTACACTGATTTATCAATAGCTGTATATACGTATATAATAGCATCGTCGGTGTTATGTGGGTTCTAGCCTTTTTTTTTTTGGTCTCGGGGAAAAACCTCTATTGACGGGTTCCCCCGGCCCGGGGGGACCGAGGGATATGTGGGACTCCGGGAAAGATGTTTGGCCATCCGACTACCCACTAAAAAACCCCGCTGTTCTCCTATCGCCTACGCCCGGGCCCACGGATATATGGCCTGCCGATCTCGTGGCCCGGGCCGGCGCCGGCCCGCCCTTTGTCTTGAGGCGGGCCCCTTCTAAAGTGTTGGCGCCAGGGGGTCAGGGTTTCGTCCCCCCGGCGCTCTCCTAACAACTCTAGGAGTTGAGGGGGGCCGCGGAACAGCACGCAGCCCTCACCCTCGCGGCAAAAGTGCGGGCGGCGGATCCTCCCCCGAGGGGCCGCCCGCGGCCGCTTTTTACGGCGGCCGGAGGTCGTTACTTGACCTCCGGCGCCGCCGACGTGGCCTGCGTTGGCGGGAGGGGAGTGTGGTGGTCGACTCCCGCTCCCGCTCCGCCGCCTCCTTTGCGGACATGACTGCCTCGCAGAAGGAGGCGACGGCCGTCCATCCAGGATCGCCCCCGACCATGGACAGAACCAAGGCCGGGAGCGACAGGTCCACGCCGATTTGGGCGACGAGGGCGCGGCGCTCCTCGCGCCACGCAGGGCACACGGCGACAGTGTGGTCAACCGTGTCCTCCTCGTCGCCCGCGCCACAGTGGTGGCACCCCGACGTCATCTCCCGCCCTATGCGACACAGGTACCTCCCGAAGCAACCATGCCCCGAGAGGACCTGCGTCAGGCGGAAGGTCAGAGCGCCGTGGCGCCTTTCCAACCATTCGGCCAGGACGGGCCTCACCACTTCGATGGTGGCGAGGCCCGCGCTGGGGTGCGCGAGGCGCTCCTTCCACTCCACCATGAGCACCTCATCGCGCAGCTCCGCCCGCTTTTCCTCAACTTCGCGAGGTGCAGGGCGAGAGCCACGCTCGGCCGCGTCCCGGCGCCACTGGTATAACAGCGCCAGGACTCGGGCCTCGAGGTCCCATGGTGGGGGTCCGGCCAGCAGGGAGGCCGCTTCAAAGGACACCGTGCGGTATCCCCGTATCGCCCTGACGGCCAGAACACGCTGCGGCCTGCGAAGCAGCGCGGTCGTTTTGGCCGTCAGGCGATCCGCCCAGATCGGGGCCCCGTAAAGGGCCATCGACCGCACGGCTCCCTCAAAGAGCCTGCGGCACACTGCGCCCGGTCCGCCGATATTCGGCAGCAGACGGGAGAGTCCCGCCGCTGCCCGAACTAACCTCGGCGCCAGGCGCTCGAAGTGCGCCGCAAAGTCCCATCGCCCGTCGAGCACCAGTCCAAGATAATTTATGGACGGCCCGACGGTGATGCGGACGCCTCCTACCGTTATGCTCAGGCCCGGGGGCGGCCTCTGACGGGGCCCGTAGAATATCACGGCCTCCGTCTTGTTCAAGGCCACCTCCAGGCCTAGTCGCCGGATTCTTGCCACTATGTGCGCCACCCCAGCCGTGCCCAGAAGGCACGCCTGGCGGGGGTTCCTCCCGCGCGCTGTGACGAGCGTGTCGTCGGCGTAGCAGATGACGCCGACGCCGGGGAGGAGGGCCCCCCTCAGGACCCAATCGTATGCGATGTTCCACAGCAGGGGGCCCAGGACCGACCCCTGTGGAACACCGCACACGACGTCTCGCCGACTTTGCCCACCTTGGACCGGGTAGACAACGGCACGATCGTCCAAATATGCCCCGACTATGCGACGGAGGTAGGGAGGCACCCGATGGTACTTGAGCGCCTCCCGCACGCAGCTCCACGGCAGGGTGTTGAAGGCGTTGGCGATGTCGAGTGACACCGCCAATAGCACCCCACCTCGAGCCACTGCGTCCTCCGCCTGGCTCTTCAGACGCGTGATCGCGTCAATAGTGGAGCGCCCCTGGCGGAACCCAAACTGTTCGTCCGCCAAGTTCGGCCCCTCCGTCTCTAGGTGCCGGACGAGGCGGTCTGCGAGGATCCTTTCGAAGATCTTCCCCACCTCGTCCAGCAGCACGATGGGCCGATAGGCGGACGGTGAGTCCGCCGGGCGCCCCTCCTTCGCGATCAGGACCAGCCTTCCCGTCTTCCATCTGTGGGGAAACCGGCCCGATCGCAGACACGCGTCGAAGAGCCTCAATAGTCGGGGCTCCAGGACGTCGTGGGACAGAACCCACGCACGCCCCGGTATGCCGTCGAGGCCGGGGGCGGTGTTCTTGGCCTTCAGCCGCAACATCGCTGCCCCCAGCTCTGCCCGGTCCACGTCGGGCACGGGGTCGTCGTCCGCGCTGAGGTCCCTCTCATCCCAATGAGGCGGGACCATGGCGGGAGGCGAGTGCTCAGCCCTCGTGGGGAACAGAGCGCTGACAAAACCATCCACCTGGCGCGGGGGGAGACTCTCGGTCAGCGGGGGCGCCCACGGGCGGAGCTTGCCCCGCACCGTTTTGTAGGGTCGCCCCCAGGGATCTTGATCTAAGCTGGCCAAGAGTTCCCCCCATGCCGCCGCCTTCGCCTCGCGGATAGCGAGGTGGAGGTCGTTTCTAGCGCTCCGGTACTCCCCGTAGAGCCGAGCCTCCGCGGCCACTCTGTCCGCGTCACGGCGACTCCGTCTTCGGAGCCTGGTGTACTGGCGGTGGGCGCAGTTGCACGCCCTGCGGAGCCGCTCAAGCTCCGCATTCCACCAGTACACCCGGCGCGGGGGCTGGTGTGGCCCCCGCCTCGGCATCGCCGCGTCGCAGACGTCGGTCATGAGCGACCGCAGGTTCTCCGCCTCCTCGTCGACGTCATCGGGAGGTACGTCGCCCGGCCCTGACCACGTAGCAACGGTCAAGGCCTCGCGGAAAACCTCCCGATTCATCTTTCCAATTGTCCAGCGCGGACAGTCACCCAACGGGGTCACCTGGGCTGGAGGCTCTCGCTGACGGGCGGAGACGCTGAATCGGATGTAGCGATGGTCCGACAGCGTCTCGACGCCCGTGAGCACCGTCCAGCCTCGCACACGGCGGGCCAGGAGGGCTGACGCGAATGACACGTCGACGATCGACCCCCCCAACTGCCTCACGCACGTGTGCTCGCGACCCTGGTTGAGTATCTCCAGACCCCTCTCCACGGCCCAGTCCTCGACCAGCTCACCACGCGCGTCGGTCCGCGGGGAACCCCAGGCCTGAGATTTGGCGTTGAGGTCCCCGAAGACAAGCACGGGGCGCGGGAGGAACCGCTGGACCGCGTTGCCCAACTCTTCCATGTACCCTTCAAAGTCGGCGAGACTCCTGTTCGGGGAGAAGTAGCCGCCAACGACCACTATCTCCCCGAATCTGGCCGCGGTGAAACCCCTGCCCCTTACCACTTCCGTGGGGAGCGGGGTACCCGCGGCGGTCCTGGCGTGTATAGCCACCGTGCCATCTAGGTCCCCGACCCAATCGCCTCGGGTGGGGACGTAGTACGGCTCGGCGGCAACGGCGATATTGATGTTCCACTGCGCCAAGCTCTGGATCATTAGATTTTGAGCGTTGGCGCAGTGGTTCAGATTCGCTTGGAGGAGATGGATATCCATTATTTGGTTGAGATATCCATCTCCTCAGCCGCTGGGGCCTGCGCCTGCGGGGGGGCGATCTCCCCCGCGGCGGCTTCGGCCCGACGGCGTTGTCTTCTGTCCTTTTCTTTTCGCCGCTTCGCCTTTCGCTTGAGAACGAAGCGGCTGGTTTTCTCCTCTTTTTCCTCCGTCGCCGGATTTGCCGGTCGGCCGGTGCGGCGGCAAGTGCATAGTGGCGGGCCACCCCCGACCCTATGGTTGGCCGGTCTGCTGGCCGCCGCGCACACCACGCAATGGGGCGTGGCCTTGCAGGTGGCGGCCGAGTGCCCTGGCTGACCGCAGCGGTAGCAGGCGTCGCTGCGGCTCATTGGGCACTTGCAATTAGCCGCGAGGTGACCCGGCGCCAGACACTTAAAGCACCTCGGCTCCCTCTTATCTAGCACCTCGATGAGAGCCGAGGCCCAACCGACCAGAATGTGGCCCAACCTCTTCAGATCGTTGGCGGCCACCACCGGCACGAGGACGTTCGTCGTGCCCGTCCCGTCACGCCCCAGGCGGATACCCCCGGATGTGACTTTCTCCGTGGGGCAGCCCGTGGCGCGAGCGATGGCAGCCGCCACGTCGTGCGCCGTTGTGCTGTCGTCGAGGCCCGAGATGCGCACCTTGACGCACTTCTCGGGCCTCGCTATTTTGACGTCCTCCTCCTTGAGGACGTCTTTCAGCCGCGCGGCGAGGGCATCGGCTTTCGCCCCCTGGTCGGCGCCAGAGAGCAGCATCATGCGTGCCCCCGTCCGCGCAGTTTTCATCTTTATGCCACCCTGGATATCGAGGGCGGCGATGTCAACCTTGGCTTTGGCCTCCGCCAAGAGGCCCCCGTAGGTGACCCCCCTCTCCGCCGCTTCAGGGCGGATAGTTAGGGTGACGGCGGCGGATTTCGGGGCCCTAAGCTTGCGGGGACCCCTCTTCCTTCTCTTCTTAGGAGCCGGCAGCGGCTGCTTGGGCCTAGGTGGTATGGCCGATGCTGCCGCCTGCCTGGCTGCGGGTGGTTGAGGGACGGTCGTCGCCTTCTTCTTTGTATTCTTTTTGGCCACAACCGTCCATCCTTCCTCCAGAGGAGGTGGCGGAGGCACTACCTCTCGTGCGTTGGCTGCGCTTTTTTCGTGGGCGCAGCCGCCGTCGCTCCTCCGCCCTGTATGTGGGTTCTAGCCTCACCGAGGCCAAATTATCTGCAAATTGGTTCTGGTCTGTATGTATAATAATTAAATAATAATTTATACACTGAATATTATTTTAGAATTACTCTATTATACAGGTTCATGTGAAAATTGTGTGTTAATTATAAATTATGCTACGATTTCCGCTACGCGGCGTAGCGGTTTTCGGGAGGGGAAACGAAGTAGAGCGTTGCGGTTGGGTGAACACTCTACTCACGTTAACATGCTCTTATGATTTTGGGTAGAAATTTTATTACAAAGCATTTCATTTGATTTTGAATATAAATATTTTTCACCGTGCAGGGATCAAGTCAATAGGATGTACAGTTTTAGAGATCTCGTGATATCTATCGTTGATTACTTTAGCTGGGCTACTCACAAAGATATAAAAAAATAAATCGCACGCTTAATCATAAACTGACCTAACTCAAAAAACCTGTTTTTTTGGGAAATCGCAAAAAACGTTTTGTCATTTACAACTTATCCCATATATTGACTTTAACTAAATAGCGGTAACTCAGTGTGGGAAAGAGATATCGAAATAAATCTTAGTTTGGCCGATAGAGGACGTCGATACAATGCTTCCCGTTATATTACCTCACTTTAGACCTAAATCGTAATCGGTCAGTTTATGATTAAGCGTGCGAAATGTCACTTGTAGAAGTACGAGTATATATAACTCTTACGGATATAGAAGTTTAGTAGATGTGAACGGTAAAAAAATGGAGACAAGTAACCATTTATAAAACATAGGCGGCTTAAAACTACATATTTAATGTTAGGAAAGCGGATCTCATCAAAATGGAGTAGCTTATATTTTGCTTAAGCGTACCTTTTTATTTCGAAGAATCCCAATTATCACACCAGGCTCCGGGGAAAAGCTAACGTGGCTTATACCAATCTCACCGTTCTGGGCGTGCTTGTTTATTGCTGTAGAACAGCAGACAAGCTAACGGCCTGCTTAGGATTTAGCAGTTACCGTCGCCTATAGGTGCTTGCAACGCCAGTGGCATCACGAACACGCTGCTGTCCCATAAGGCTACAGGAACTTGGGTCACTAATGCCAGAACACAACACAAGGTTATTATGGCGGCATACTTAAGACCAAAGGTGGTCGCCATCCAGACGGTCTTGGGGCCCTACCACATAGTTAGGGTGGGTTGTTTTGTCGCTTTACTACAGGTCGACCCGGCCGCAGAGGTTAGTATTCTTTCTCCGCTCCTGCACGGAAAGAATCGTTTGATTCGTGTATAAATACCGTACGAAACAATACTACAACAATTTGGTGACAGTTAATACTGAAAAAAGTACCCATAAAAGAGCTCGATTTTCCTGCTGCCGTTGAGAACAAAAATGTTTGTCAACTTTTATATAGTGGGATCATGGAAGGTTGTTACCTTACTTTTACTTTCCTTATTTACTTTCAAATATAATAAATAGCGGCTCCATGAAAGTGCACCAACTATCACAGTGATATTTTACGTCCATGTATATAGACCATTATTAGCCACCAGCTATCGTCGTATATTGCAGTGTTTACTACCACTATCCGCACAGTTGGTTGAGCCTTATTAGAAACGCGGCGTACTAAAATTAAGCGTAATTGCGAGCTCAGCTCGATTCAATGGATATTTTATACTTGACTCGCCCTGCCTTTTTAGTTTAATAAGAGCATTTCGTCGTGTCGAAGCTAATTTTAATTGATGTAATGATAAACGGGTTTGAAACTATATAACAATATATCATATAAAAAAATGCAACTATATCACGAACGAAGTGATAGGGGCATAAAAAAGTTTTACCATATTTAATGCACCTCTTCATCCAATTAAAAAAAAATAGTGTAAACTTTGTTATTATAAGATTACTTTTAAAAATTAAATCGTATTTTGGTTGTGTAAGGGATATGATATTGTTTGAGTAACCAACATTAAGTCACTCAATCACGAATAAATACCATAAAATCTGTACTAACATTTATTAGTAGGACACCTATTCTGAAGGTGAAGTATAATGTCCAGCACTTGCTTTTCGAAATTACTAAAGACCTGATTTTAAGACCTAGCAGTGAACGCTGTTCGAATTCGAAGGCTGCATGAAAAGGAACATAAGAGAAAGCCGTTAGAGCTGGTATACAGTGGTGTAGTGTAGTGGGGGTGGCAGGAGCGGCCCGCCCCGGGCGGCACTTTTTAGGGGGCGGCAAAATTTCACAATAAATAGTAATAATAATATATTGTAAATATTTTTAACATATTTTTCCACACCTACGATTCGGACCGATTGAAATGAGCGGCAATTTATTCGTGCCGAAAAGTTATTTAGAATTACTGTATATTGTTTTATAAATTGAAATACTTACGTAAGAGGGCGGCAAAATTTTCTCCCGCCCCGGGCGGCTAATACCCACGCTACGCTACTGCTGGTACAACAGGGTAAAATACTGACTTGGCCGGCGATGCCGACTCTGTCATAATACTACAGTTTCGTAACATGTTATATTTAGAAGAGAAGAAATGGCGAAACAAACTAATGGAAACACGCCATGATATGTCTATAAATAGAAAGAAACGCATGAAAGAAAGGGTATATTTGTTTGAGGGAATAAATATACTGAGATATAAATATTCACACAGCGCCATCTAGTGCCACAGCAACTAAATTATAAAGCTAAGTAAATGGGTTCAGTGTCACATACTTCAAAAGTAAAAACATGACATCTCTAACTAAAACTAATGAAACTGAACCCATTTAAATTTAAATTGAATTTAAATTCATTTTAATTTTATAAGTTTATTATTTATTTGTTGTATTTTATAATTTATTAATATTAATTTTCTTTTATTATTCATTTATTTCTTTATTTTATAAATTTTTGAAGACTAACTTCTTTGCGCGCAAAAGGGTAATTTTTTTACGGATGAAACGCAATATTAGCGTCACAAAGATGTGAAACGTTTTTTTTGCTCCAGTAATACTAAGCTAATTAATAATGGCTTAAGGCTTAATCTATAATGTGTTAGCGATGCCCCTGGCATCACAATCATCCGCAGGCGATAGTAAATGTGTAACTACTAAGTGAGCCGTCAGCCTGTCATAGCAATAAAAAAGACAAGTTTAGAACCCAATCATGATTAAACATTTAGGTTAATATTAGTACAATATCTAAATAAAATAAAGAATTCAAATTAAACATTTATTAAATTACTACAACTATTTACATCTAATTTATAGCAAAAATTACTCTTTCAAAGCCTTCCCTTTTGGTTTTAATCGATTACTGATAATATTCTGTCTCTCTTGCTCTTTAGCCGTTTGCATATCTTGGTACCGTTTTTTCGCAAAGTCCAATTCTGAACACATCTCTACTATCTGCTTTGCATATTCACGTTGCCTTAACATCCTTAATTTTTGCTTATGCTAGAAATAAAACAAATTTTTACAGCTATTGTGTTACTGGCACTAAACAACTTATATACTTTGTACACACATTTAATGTTTTTTAAAGTGAAACTTTTATTATATCATCGACCCAAAATTTTTCGTCCATCTATCGCATGTCGCATTACCCCGGCGCAAGGCAGCCAAGGCCAATATGGCGGTGCCCATAGCTCTCATTAGCTGACCGTGTTTATATTCTCAATTATTCGTGCAAGTGTTCCACAGTATTTCTGTGTTTTGATCTGTATATTAATCTTAATGTTTTTTTATTATTCACTTTATCTTTATGGATAACAATACAGCTAGTGAGTTAAATAAACCGGGCAACAAGGGAAAAACCAAGACTAGTGTAAAAAGATTCGACGATTGCCTACAAACTGAAAAAGTTTCACTTGCATAGTGGTTTCATAAAACCACACAATATAAGTTTTTGTTTTTTTTAATGCTATAGGATAGCAGACAGACTGACGGCCTGCTTAGAATTTAGCAGTTACCGTCGCCTATGGGTATTTGCAATGCCAGTGGCATCGCAAACATGCTGCTGTCCCATAAGGGTACAGGAACTTGGGACACTAATGCCAGAACACAACACAAGGTTATTATGGTGGCATATTTAAGACCAAAGGTGGTCGCCATCCAGACGGGCTTGAGGCCCTACCACGTAGCTAGGGTGGGTTGCTGTGTCGTCTTTTGCGACAGGCCGACCCTGGCCGCAGAGGTTAGTATTCTTTCTCCGCCCCTGCACAGATAGTAATGATGTTGCACTATGGTGCAGGTCAAAAAATTGTAAGTTGATGTAGTTGTACAGGTCAAAAATGTACCCTTGTTTTGCTGTTTGTGGACCAACAAAATTAATTACTCATTAGTACTTGTGTAGTAGACTGATTGATTGACTTTTATAGATTCCTTAGGAAAGTGTAACTACATCATCTTATTTTTGCACTAACTGGACATGCATTCCTCATAAAAGTACATCTACTGAGTATGATGTTGGAGCACATATCTATGTGAGATTTTCATCAATCCCATAAAACATTCAAGATATATAAGTATCAATTGTGACTTTAAATATTTTTTGATCCAGTACATCATTGTTAATATAAAAACCAAACTTCAGGTAAATATTTATCTATGCTAGGGCTTATATTTTCAGTTCATAAATATATAAAGAGTTATAAACTTCAGACCGAATAACCAATAAATGTCTACTAACCAACAAAGGGGTCGGTCGTCCATCAAGAAAAGTATAATCAGGAGCATCGGTGAGAACACCCTCAGCGTTTTTATTCACAGTCAAACCTCTCGCCACGCGCCATTCCTTAATACTCAAAGCACTTGTAGTATTAATTGAACGTAAAAACACTGAAAAAATAACTTTTATTATTAACAACTCATTTGTTATAAAATGTAATAAATAAAAACATACCAGGTGATATTATAACACATTTCTTGAGTTGTATATTCATTTTACTGGATATTTTAAATTAAAATCAGCTTCAAAGTAAAAATAAATATCAATTTTTAGGTAATTTTGGAGATTATTGAGGTTACTACTCTTTTTTTCTTTTCGTATCGTTTACTGACAGTGACAGATGACAGTAAGTTTTATATCCATCATCCATCGTTTGATTCATTTGTTTGTTGCCAGTGTCAAATCAAATGTAATATTTTAAAAACTTTTAATTTTTTATTTTACACTACAATATTTAGTTTTATATATAATAGCCTGACATCTTTCAGAGATAATTTTTGTTAGCAGGGGTTGGGATAGTAAAGAACTAAATTTTAAATCTTGATACGAATTTCCTGTTGCAAGAAATCGTAATAAGGGTACGCGTCCATCGGCCCGCGCCGGAAGCACCGCACACACGACACGCAACGGATTGAATGAATTTGCCGATCATAAATGCCACCGGCGTTCGGTGCGGGCGGCGCGGATAGTGAACGCAGCACTATGTGAAATCATACAAAGCAAAAAAATCCGTTGCGTGCGGTGCGTCCGGTGCGGGCCAATAGACGCGTACCTTAATGTTACAACCATGGAAGTAATATGTACTACGTGTTACAACCAATCTTTCTTTTGGACATAAACTATCTTTATTATCCTGCTTTTGAATAAATGGTGTTACAAGATTTAATATTAGGTCAAACGATCTCGAATCCATTCATAGATAATTTCTGAAGTCTGCTGGTTCTAAATCACTCATGCATACTGTTTATATTTGCTAACTTTCCGCGCAGCAATAAACATTTCGTCACCCATATTCTTCTTTTCCTTTTTTTTATTTCAATTGAGCCGACAGCGAGAGCTACGTTAAGACCAATTTTTTGTTGTCTAGACAATACTGGGGCCATCCTCGTACACACACGACACGTCCAACTTCGTCGCGTTTAAACTGGCAATTGATTCAGTAACTGAATTTAGAACAATGTGATCAGAAGCTTCTAACTTGCTTCTGAATTCAGTCGACTAAATTTAGCCAAGTGTAATAAGCCTTAAATAAAACTGTGTTAATTAAAACTGTGGGTAACAATAAGAAAAAAACAGTACAAATCCATAAACAAACTAAACAAGTAGTCGTTTGTTTGTTTATGACTAACTCTGTCATTAAATGTGAATTGTGATCAGTGTGACCGTTTTTAGTATATTCAGTACGAAATTGGTATAATTTGGGCTCCATAAAACTAAATTTAGTTTTTTTTTGGTATCCTTTCATATTTTGGTATTTTTTAGTACATTTTTAAACTTTCAACATTTTTAAACACATTATTGATATATTTTTGCGTTGGACGGGCAACAATAATTTCCATTCGTTCGTATTTCGTTCACATAATTTTGTATTTGTCTGATGTTTACCGCAACTGTATCATTTTGTCTCTTTCGAACGAAACGGCTTTAGCTACATATCTACGTTACATGCTTTACATCGCGGGGAATTACTGAAACTTAAAAAATGATTATTAACGATAAGTTAAGCAGTGTTTCCACTTTTAGGGAATTCTCCCTTTTTTAGGGAAAAATAGCTGATATTTTGGATGGTTAAAGAATTTGAAAAAGACAAGGATTTAGGGAATTTCAGGGTAAAATCAAATCCTATACTGGTAACATGAAAGATTATCATGGTAATTTCATTTACGAAATGACAAAAGAAACAGGCTTTCTAATGAAACTCTGAACAGCTTGCTTCATACAAAGCTGGGAATGCTAGCAAACAATTGCTCAAATTTAGTGTTATGTTGTGTGCACCAAAAGAATATAAAAGCAATGCTTCGACTTCCAAAAATTCTAATCCTGTAGACCTATGATCTAGAAAATCTACTGTGGGCGTTTTATTATTATATATACCTACATTAAATAATATGTTGTGGTTTATTTTCTGTATTTTATTTATGCTCCCTAAATAACGGATTTATAAAAGTAGTTTAGGGTATTTTAGGGATAAATTTAAAAAAACTAGGGAAAAATGGAAAATGTAAGTGGAAACACTGAAGTTAAGGGACCACGGATTTTTTTGGTCTTTTTTTATGTATCTGTGTTATCGTGCGTGTGTAGTGAAGATAATGTCTAATATGCATACCCATTTCAAAAGCTGATTGCGAAAGAATTATTTCAAAAGGTAATCATATAAAAACTGAATACAGAAACAGGTTTATAGCTAAACATATTGCGTGCCTGTTGCATGTTAAGCAAGGTCTAAGTGAAGGGAATGTAGGTTGTCTTATTTTTTTTTTTTTGGTCTCGGGGAAAAACCTCTCTTGACGGGTTTTTCCGGCCCGGGGGGACCGGGGGATATCTGGGACTCCGGGAAAGATGTTCAGGCATCCGACTACCCACTAAAAAACCCCGCTGTTCTCCTATCGCCTACGCCCGGGCCTACGGATATGTGGCCTGCCGATCTCGTAGCCCGGGCCGGTGTCTTATTTGACCCATCGAAAGATATGGTAAAATATAATCCGTCGAATACTGACTATTTGGAATAAAACTTATTTTAAATATTTATTATTATTTTAATATGTCTGTATAATGTACGTGTGTGTTGGTAAAATTAAAAAGTAGCTGATAATAAGTATTATAGTTCAAGTTTTTCTCTTCTATCTATATACTATTTTTATTTTAGTATATTTTTAGTATAATTCAGCATGTGTTTTGGTATTATTTAGTACCGGCACCTTGTAGTTTTGGTAGATTACCATTTTTTAAAACGGTCACACTGATTGTGATTATTGTGATAAGTGATTGTGCCATAGTCCAGCGTTGCCAGATGGGGGGGATTCCCTGCAAATTCGGGGGTTTTTTCGACGTTGGGTGGGAAATTCGGGGGAAAAGATTCTTTGGGGGGACCTACGGGGGGAAAAATTAAATTGGGAGAAATTTTGGAGATTTTTTAAGTGCCAATAATTCATCCATAGACACAATTACCATCACTACAATTATTATATAATACGATATAATTTTATCTTATAATTAAATATATGTTTATTTATACATAAACTTCAATTCAATAGTTCATTAATAATTCAATTCATTCGTTCGTTCGTTAATATGCCACCTCTGTCTCATGTTGCTCGGCAACTCATGTTGCCGATTGACGATTGCCGATGCGATAGCAAGAGCCGAGAGTGCCTATGAGTTTCGTTATTTGGTAATGGTTTGTTACTGTTTCTTGTTGTTGGTTGATTTTGATGTCGTGTCGTTGTCGTGTTGTTCATTTAATTTTCCAAGTTTTCTTCTTACGAATTGTTTAAAACGCAAGCAAAATGTCGAAATATAACAAGTCATATATCAAAACATACCGGAAAGAATGGGAAGACGAAGCGGTATTTTCAGGTTAGTAAACAATGTTTTTACATATTATCGTAGGTATTAGTATCGTATTTTACCATAAGTAGGTACATATGTTCTTCGAAAGGCAGCTGGCAGGAAGTGGATGAAAGAGACGAAGATCGGGCTCAGTGGCATGCTTTGGCAGAGGCCTATGTCCAGCATTGGACTTCAATAGGCTGATGATGATGATAATGATGATGAGGTATGTTCTGTTGAGTACCAGGTTATTATTATAGAAACTTTACTCGGAATGAAACATAAGTAATCATTATTATCATAATTATTGGACTTCAGAATATTTCAAAAAATAATAGTGTCCCTGTTTAGACATACTACGATTATTTATATATAGCTACTTACTCAGTACATTAACATTTTATTTTTATGAAACAGATCGTCCTGTTCATGATGATGTCCATCATATGTTTATAAAATAAAGATATACCATGTCCTAGCAAAAAGTTACGTAAGTAAAGATTAAGTTGGTGGAGGCAAATTAAAAACTACGTTTGCATTGCATTATTTTCTTTTGTGATTTGATTATTGTGTGATTGGGTATTGATGTTGGCCGATGGGTGGTGGTACAATCTTAATTCACTGGAATGTACTAACTAATTGAGTATTGATGTTGGTTAAATAAGACGAGTAAACTAACTAGGGTTTGGGTGAGCCATATTAGTCGTTTCATTGTCTGTCTGGCTTTCTGCTCTGCTGCCTCCTGCAGGAAAAAGTAGCAGAGCAGGTTTAGTGGCTGTTTTGTACATTTGTCACTTGAGCTTATGCGGCATTTTATTTTACATAGATACATATAATCACGCCTCTTTCCCGTAGGGGTAGGCAGAGATCATATGTATGTATATATTTATTTATTTATTTATTTATTTTATATCTGAATTAACTCTAAAAATGAGGTAAACAATAAAGAATTATCTATCTATCTACTTTTGCTTTTTTATTTCTCTTTTTAAAATTAGTAAAAACTGTTTTGGGGGTTTTTTTCCAAAAAGCTTATTTTCGGGGGTATTTCAAAAAAAGTTGGGGGTAAATTCACATGACCATCTGGCAACACTGCCATAGTCATACAGATACAGTCTTATGAATCTGTTTGTGTTATTGAGAAAGTGATTTTTGTGTTTTAAAACAGTTTATTAAGTTTATTTAAGCTCTCTGTTGTTCTCGTTCCTGTGCGTTGCAGATAAGCACACACAAAGCGTATCGATTTTTAGGGTAAGTCACATTTTTACTTAAAACCAGTGTTAAAGAAAACAGATCGATCGTTTGTGTTTGTTGCGACATTCATCTAGCACTTTCCGGAACATGGTGTTTGGATATTTTCAAATATTTACATTACACTTTCATTAGGATCTTGCCGATTTTCTGGCAAGTACCTTACTTGCATATATTTAGTTTCTCTTTTGTACGACAATGCCAAAAAAGAAATATTACGCCATATTATAGTGACGTTTCAAAAAACAAAATTACGTACCTATTGCTCCTCCGCTCAATCTGTTTTGTTGTCAATATAATCTATAAAGCTGAAAATATGGTTTATACATCTGAATGGTGGAAATTCTTTGAATTTTATGCATTTGTTTTGCCAAATGTGAAACTAGTACAGTTTCTATTTTTATTATATTTAACGAAACTCTATCGCACGATGACTAAGAACATCTTTATCAAAATAATGATTTTATGGCTAGTCTAGGGGAAGAACCAACTTTTTTGTGGGGAATGTAATATGATGACCCTTTTATTTAGATTTAAATACTTAGGTGCTCCTCACTGTTTGGGGGCTGTGGCACTCCTGTGAAATGCGATTTCGCACTAAAGCCACCCAGTGTTGCTCTACTAGATATATTCTTCAAGAATATGCTCTGCCCCCGATGTAATATGATAGTGACCTAATTTACTGTACCCCTATGGGACAGCAGTGCGCTCGCTGTACCCTAGTGTCGCAAACATCCATAGGCCATGGTAGCTGCTTATTATGAAGTGGGCCATCAGCCAGTCTGCAGTTCCTCTGCAATTAAAAAAAATTATGACCTTAATTACCCCGCCTCATTCTTGAGGTTTTATAAAAGGCAGTAAATAGCTTATCTTATCAGCCCCATATTTACTTTAATAAGAAGAACAAAGAAAAAGTGAGTTGGCAAAGTAGATTCAAATGAGTAAATAAACTACTGATAGCTAATAAAATTAGCTGGGTGAAAGGAAATAATAAGCCATGAAGTATCA
Source organism: Malacosoma neustria (assembly GCA_963693495.1). Taxonomy (NCBI): domain Eukaryota; kingdom Metazoa; phylum Arthropoda; class Insecta; order Lepidoptera; family Lasiocampidae; genus Malacosoma; species Malacosoma neustria. The sequence continues at coordinate 18,708,751 of OY856381.1, forward strand.
CTGCTGCATTTTTATTGCTGTAGGACAGCAGACAGGCTGTAGGCTCGCTTAGAATTTAGCAGTTACTGTCGCCTATGGGGGTTTGCAACACCAGTGGCATCGTGAACATGCTGCTGTCCCATAAGAGTACAGGAACTTGGGTCACTAATGCCTTAACACAAGGTTATTATGGTGGCATACTTAAGACCATAGGTGGTCGCCATCGAGACGGGCTTGAGACCCTACCATGTAGCTAGGGTGGGTTGTTTTGTCACCTTTTACGACAGGCCAATTTCAACCGCAGAGGTGGTTAGTATTCTTTCTCCGCCCCTGCATGGATAGAGAGGCTTACGTCTAAAGGAAATGGACGATATACCGACCATGCTTATCCAAGGTGGTTTTGCATGTTACATATACAAGTAATCTGTATGCGGGTTTCCTTGTAGTTATCCATTACTTTTGATAAAACTGCCTAAGCACTATGTGCTGTTGTTTTATATGAATCTGTGATGTCTGGATTGATATCAGAGTGTGATCACACTTGGCTTACCTGGAACTTAATGCTATCAAATGTAAAGGTCTTTGGAAGAGGCACAATAATAGAATGAAATCATTTTATTATTGTGCCTCTTAAAACTATCTGTTTTCTGTGAGTGTTTCTAATTTGATTTCTTTATAGGAATTATGAGCACAATAAAATAGCTTTGAGAGATTTAGCAAGGTTTCCATTATTACAGCTAATTAACTAGCTATTTTATATTAGCCATTTTAGTGGCTGTGTCATGTCATGTGGGCATAATACAAGGAGTGTGCGAAACTAACTAAACTTCACTTTAAGACCACACCTACCCATAGTATGTTACTGACATAGTTTACATTTTCACAGATTACCAGTGTTCTAGTAAGTGGTGTCGTCAAAACGGCTACTGATCATTTGAATAAAGAAAGTCAACCCAACTACAGCACTATGTGTATGTATTTTTTTTTTATTGCAATAGTCTAAGACAATATTCTCTTTGTACAGTTGCATTTGGAACTTTTTGGAGATGTGGCCGAACTCTGGAGTTTATCCTGGAGGTTTAATATGATTTTTATTTTCAATGTTACACTGTGTTGTTTACTGATTGAAGACTTTGGTTTTAGCGAGAATTTTTAAAATTTAAGGTACTTACATATTAATGCCACCACAATTACAGATTTTTAGCCACGCTGATATGGATAGACATAAAAAAATAACCATAACCTATAAACAGCTTGTGTACCAAAACGGGAGTCCGTGCATTCCGACACAGGTTGCTTGTAGGTTATAATTGTTTTTTTTTATGACCACCTGCATCTGTATGGCTAAAAATCTGTAGCTGCGTTGGCATTAACAAGTAAATACCAAATATAACTATAGCTTATGTAATGGTGAATTTTCAGATCTTTCATATCTTACTAAGTCTCTATTACATAAGGCAGTCAAAGTATAATGTTTCATTTCTTACTTTCTATAATCTTGTTTTAAAATTTATTTATTAATCACTACATTGTTTTTGATCTATTATCAACTGGTATTTAGTGATCAAAGTCTTCAAACATTTAATGTTGTTGCATCCAGCACAGTATGTAAGCAGCATGTCGCAACATGTTTCATGAAATAATACTTTCTCATTAAAAAATTGTGAGACTTATATTTGCTATTTCGCAGATAGTAGAATTTTAATTAAAAAAAATTTAATGTATTGACTCGTCCCTTTAGAGTGAGTCTAGGGGATTCCCAAACCTAGTGTGGGATATTAAAGAAAGAAAGAAAGAAAATATTTTATTGGTATAAAAATAACAAATACTTACAAAAATCTATATAAAATAAAAACAAAGAAAAACATATCATTATCGGTATGTATATTAAGTTAGGGGATATCTATTATTATTATTATTATTTCTTGCCAATATCTGTCACTTCTGTATCCAATAAGGCCTGCTCACTGAGCATAATGCCAAGTTGAAACCAATCTAATTTCGACTGGACGCTGGTTTTCAGTGGGAGCCTTAACTAAGATCATAGTTGACCCTTTAGATTTTGATAAAATTATTTGGTTTTAAAATTAATACAGTACGAAACTTAAAAACAAAGGGTAAATAGATATTTTAGCAAAATTATTTGATATCAGACTATATGATGGAAGTTAATTTTCCATATTATAAATAGGTACATTAAGTTATTTAAGTAGCAGATATATAATAAATTAACATGATACACAATATTACTTGTAAGTCGTACATTCTTTATATGAACCTTCTTATAATAATATAGAAATTTGAATTATAAACTTGAGATTTGGACAATTAAATATAGTTTGGGACACTTCATACAGCACCATCTAGTACTAAAATAAATACCTTACAGAGTATATAATATTTATAAAACATGTAGCTTAATATAATTTACTTATTATAATATTATAAAGTTAATAATTAATTTAGTTTATATAATATATATAAACATAGGCAAGTTTACAAGTGCTAACAGGTGTTTACAACATGGGAGTCATTCACAAGGTCCTATATTATCATTTATGTCCTGCACACTTTGAATCCTGAGCACCGCTTCCCCCGGTTTGCGCCTACAAAGCACTCGCCCCCTGAAGATCCAAATAAACTGCCATCCATTTTGACGGCCAACATTGTCGTGCCAAACCAAATAACTTTCTATTAGCTGTAGTCAGTCTTTCGTTTATGTAGATGCGGTTCGGTTCTCCAGGGAATCCAAAAACTCCAGTATACATAGACCGATGTGCTCGAGCTTTTGATAACAATTTATTATGGACACTATGACGCACCATACGCACCACAATAACTCTAGGTCGTGGTTCTTTTACCCCCTCCTTGCACAAATTCAGGTTATGAGAGTGGCTGCCAACTCGTTCCACGTATCCGATGTTGCCGGTATCTATATTGACACCCAACTTATTGGCTATACACACTATCAGATGCGAGGGATTTTCATCGCTTACCTCTGGAATGTTTCGGATTTCCAGGTCATCTGCCAGAAGATCCTGATCTCTTTTATTAATTTCTGCCCTTATACGATCTATATTTTTCTCCACCATAGCCTGTGCTCTATTTTGCATGGACACAGCTATCTCCAACTCATCTAATCGAGTTTCATGTTGTCCCATGTGGTCATTGAAAGATTGCACCTCAATTCTCAAATCAGTAATTTCCTTTTTAAATTCCAAGAAGTCGAGGCGCTTGGCCCGAATTTCGTCCACCACATCTTTAATGGAAAGATCTTTAACTTCATTGACAATTATTTTTGAAGCCATCTTACTAGGTATGTTTTCTGATGCCTTACAAGCCTGGCAACACCAAGCAGGTGGCACTTTTCCTTTAGCAGGAAGGGCCACACAAGCCCTATATTGGAGAAATCCACATGATCCACATCTAAGGTCTTCTGTAGATGACATGAATTTCCTGCATGTGCCACATCTTTCCGAAGGCATGTTGAAAACGATATTAAGATTTTACTGAAACTCAAAACAACACTTGATGTTATTTATTATGTTATTATGTACACTTTCACATTGAAATATTACTTATATTGTACTGTATTTAATTTTAAAACTTGAACAAATCTAAGAACACATGTTATCAGTCTAAATATTCAAACTACCCTCCAATATTAATAATTAATTGATTTTTGCAACATCAGAGGTATACACTCAAACCTTAATGCCGTTCACCACCATCTTGAAACGGCAAAGCCTGCTCTACTGTTTTTGACGGAGACGCAGATATCTGCCCCGGCCGACTCATCGTACCTTTGCTACCCCGGCTACAATTTGGAACATCTATTCCTCCCAAAAGCTGGGGTATGCTTGTACGTCCGGGATGATATATGCTGCCGCCGTCTTCACGGTCTCGAAGACAGGGACCTTTCCATCATATGGGTGCGAGTGGATTTCGGTGGTTCCACCCGGGTGTACTCCTGCCTGTATCGGTCCCATGGCAGAGAATGCGAAAGGACTGAAACAGCTCATTTTTTCGGGCGTGTTCAAGACGCTACCGACAAAGTTTTTACGCAGTATCCCGCCGCAGAGGTGATCGTTCTCGGAGACTTCAATGCTCATCATATTGAGTGGCTGGGTTCTCCAAAAACTGATCTGCCGGGGATTGCTGCCTTTAATTTTGCTCTTGCCCATGGTTTCACTCAGGTGGTTCAAGGGTTTACCCGCATACCGGATAGAGTGGACCATGCGCCGTCTTTGTTGGACCTTCTGTTGACCACACATCCGAAGATTATCAGGTCTCGATCGGGACTCCATTAGGAACCTCTGATCATTGCTTGATATCTTCCGTGATGCGCCCTCCAATTCCCGAATGGGCTCGCCCCACCGTGAAGCGGAGAGTGTGGCGCTATCGGTCAGCAGATTGGGATGGATTGCGTGAATTCTATGCGTCCTACCCATGGGGGCCGCTGTGTTTTTCTTCGGACGATCCTGACGCTTGTGCGAACTCGATTGCCGATGTGGTGCTGCAGGGAATGGAATGTTTCATTCCTAACTCTGTGGTGCCCATTGGTGGTTCGGGAAAGCCATGGTTCGATAGGCCTAGTGCTGAGGCTGTTAAGCTGAAGTAAAAGGCCTATCGAGCCTGGACTACAGCAAGGGCTTGTCAGGATCCTAACACTTCCGACTTGAGGAAAAAATACAATGTTGCCTCCAGGACCCTCAAAAAACGGATTGCGAGAGCAAAATTTGAGCACATCGGCAGGATTGGCGAGCGTCTCGCCAGCTATCCCTCTGGGACTAGGGCTTTCTGGTCGCTTGCTAAAGCTGTCGAAGGAAACTTTTGTCGGGCGTCCATTCCTCCACTACGTGCAGCTGACGACCGTCTGGCTCATGCTGCTAAGGATAAAGCCGATCTCCTGGGTGAAATCTTTGCAGCCAATTCGACTCTTGATGACGGGGGACAGTCTCCACCTTCTATTAGAAGATGTGGAGACTCCACAATGTCGGAGGTACGGTTTTCCCAAAAAGCCGTGAGACGTGTCCTCCGATCCCTCGACGTCAAGAAGTCCACCGGGCCAGACGGTATCCCCGCTATTGTGCTGCGAATGTGCTCAGCTGAGCTGTCTCCAGTCCTTTCCCGACTTTTTACATTATCCTACCGCAACGGTTGTGTCCCGGCTTCGTGGAAGGTGGCCCATGTTCACCCTATTCCCAAAAAGGGTGACCGAACGGACCCGTCCAACTACAGGCCTATAGCGATAACTTCTTTGCTCTCAAAGGTGATGGAGCGGATCATCAACGCACAACTCCTGGGTTACCTGGAGGATTCCCAGCTGCTTAATGATCGCCAATATGGTTTTCGACATGGTCGGTCCGCTGGGGACCTCCTGGTTTACCTAACCCACCGTTGGGCTGAAGCCGTTGAGAGCAAGGGAGAAGCCCTGGCTGTTAGCCTAGACATCGCTAAGGCCTTCGATCGGGTCTGGCATAGGGCTCTTCTTGCGAAGCTTCCATCTTACGGGATACCTGGGAGTCTTTGCACCTGGCTATCCAGCTTTCTCGCTGGGCGCAGTATTAAGGTCGTTGTTGACGGTTGCTGCTCCAGTGTGAAACCTATCAATGCTGGTGTGCCCCAGGGTTGTGTGCTGTCGCCGACGCTATTTATTCTGCATATCAATGACATGTTATCTATAGATGGCATTCATTGCTATGCGGATGATGGCACCGGCGATGCACGGTACACTGGTCGTGTAAGTCTCTCTCCTGCGTTTTTGGAAGAAAGTCGGGTCAGACTTGTGTCTGAAGTAGAGAACTCTCTAGAGAGGGTCTCTGAATGGGGACGACAAAACCTTGTCCAGTTCAACCCCTCGAAGACGCAGGTCTGCGTATTCTCTGCCAAGAAAACCCCGTTCGCACCTGCGCCACAGTTTCAAGGAACCTCTCTTTCCATCGCAAGTAGTATTGGGATCCTTGGTGTCGACATCACGAATGATGTGCAGTTTAGGGGACAATTGGAGGGTAAAGCTAAGCTTGCCTCCAAAAAGCTAGGTGTGCTAAACCGGTCCAAGCAGTACTTCAGTCCAAGGCAACGGCTTGTGCTATATAAAGCACAGGTCAGACCGCATATGGAGTACTGCTCATATTTATGGGCTGGAGCACCGGCCTGTCAGCTCAATCCCCTAGACTCGATCCAACGGCGCGCAGTTCGTGTTGTCGGCGATCCCATGCTCACAGACGGTTTAGACACGCTTGGACTTCGGAGAGACTTTGCATCTCTTTGCGTATTCTACCGTCTGTACAACGGGGAGTGTTCTGAAGAACTATTTAGGATGATGCCCTCGTCGTCTTTCTACCACCGCACTGCCCGCCATCGGCTGGGTGTTCATCCCCATTTCTTGGACCCTCTTCCTTCCTGTACGAAACGGTTCTCCAGAACGTTCATGTTGCGTACTCTCAGGATCTGGAATGAGCTTCCGGCTGAGGTTTTCTCAGCGCGGTATGATATGGGGTTCTTCAAAAAAGGCGTTATAAAATTTCTTCGAGACCGGCAGCGCGTTGGTGGTGCCTCTGGTGCTGCAAACGTCCATAGGCGACGGTGACCACCTGCCAGGGTGGGCCGTTTGCCTGTCTGCTGAACTCAAGCAATAATAAAAAAAAAAAAAAAAATTATTATCATATATATACACAAAGAAATTATAAGGTGATCTCCCAAAATAGCTGAATATTATTGTTCTAATTCTATTTGTTGCAAATCAGTTTGTGTTTATCACTCGATTTATAGCCTGGCTTTGATTTTTGTCTAAACTATTGTAACTTTTTTAAAAAATCCCATCATTGTATGACTATGATTATAACTTTTGAAGTCCAAGGTCATTGGACCCTATGATTATATCCAGGCATGATCTATGGGTATAATTGTGATATTAATGACCATATTTTATGTCTGCCCATCCATGCCGTAGCCTCTGCCATTGTTTATCAACTTACATCTTCAGCACTCCTCGTTGCAACCCAAACTTCGTTCGGTGCCTGGGGGTCTGCATCTTCATTACTCCTAAATATGGAATATTCCAGAACTAAATTTGTTAATTAATATTTTGGTTCAGGTTAGGCTCCTAGCTTAGCTATTTAAACTTTTTCTTTATGGGCAGCCATGATTCACATTGTTTTTAAGTAATAAATTCATTATCCTTATTATTAAGAAGAATAATAGAAAATAAAGTTGTGAAATAGTGTTTGAATATTTTAATAGCAGATCTAGTTTTGTAATAAGACACTAATGTCAGTGCAATTAAACACATCAGAAAAGCTGTTATAATACAAAAATATAGTAGTAGATTGATATGATATCTACCATCTTTAAGGAATCTTTGTATTTCATTAAAATAAATTTAAAAACAAATATGTTGTAATTTATTACAGTAGTGGTTATTGGAAAACTTTAAAATACTTCATTATAATAATTCATAAAAATTTAACTAATGTATTTTTATCTGATTAAATTTACATTACAAGAATATTTCGAGAATTTCCAATCAGTAGCTAGGTTTTTTTAAATTAATACTTTTGATATAGAAGTAATTTTATGGTTATATGAAGTCATCATCCAATGCCGATGATGGCTTACACCATTCATAGATTAAACCGAATGAATTTCCCTTCACGTTTTGTAGGTTTCATTGCGTGACTCTTACATGCAACGTTCGCCGTAATATATAAACAGGATGCCCCGATTCGTCATTAGTCATTATGACGTTAAACATGCATCATCTTGTATGATTGGGGTTAAATATCGTTTATATAAGACAGCTTGAACTGACAATCAGTAGCCTGATTAATAGTCTGAGAACTGTAGTGAAATCTTTATAAGAAGTGAGATACGTAGACAATGGTTGTCTGTGATGATCCCCACAGTCTGAGTGTGCTACTATACAGGTTTTTATCTAGCTCAGAAACTATAGAGAAATTGTGTCATTTGTGACCCCAAGATGCCGGTAAAGTTGAAGGGACAGGTTTATAAGACCATCATTAGGCCTGTCCTTTTATACGGCTGTGAAGCGTGGCCGGTGTTAGAGCGACACGAGCAAGAACTACGAGTCACGGAGATGAAAATGCTGCGGTGGATGTGTGGAGTGATGCGTAAGGGCCGCGTTAGAAACTCCCGTATTCGCGGCAGTCTTCATGTCTGTGACATTGTGGATAAATTGCAGGAATATCGGCTCCGTTGGTACGGCAACCGGATGCTTACGTGGGAAACAAATGTCTGGTCATGCCGCCTCCGCCGGGCCCCGGCAGGAGGGGTAGACCCAAAAAGTGCTGGCTTGACGTCGTAAAGGGTGATATGCATGCAAATGGGCTTACTACCAGAGATGCTGAAGACCGTGCGAAGTGGAGTAGAAAAAGTCGGAAAGTGGACCCCGGGCATCGAAACGGAAGTTTAGGTTGCAACCAGGATACTACGCTTAGATGATGAGAAACTATAGAGAAAAAATGGTATCATTCTGAATTTTGACGAACACTAATGTTACCTATGAGTGGTCGTCTGATAAATATGTATAGGGCAGACAGGCTGGCGGTCCTCTACATACATGTTTGCGATGCTAGGGGGCTTCAATCCGTCTGCATAAGGATACTGGAAGACAATACAAGGTTATTATGGCGGCTTATTTAGAAACGAGGAATGGTTGCGATCTGGGGTTGTTTTGTCGCCTTTTAGGACAGGCTGACCGCGAGGGCGGGGCTCAGTATTCTTACACCGCTGCTGCACGGAGAACTAGGTTTTGTTATGGATAGAAAATTAAATAGGGTTATGATATGAATATAAAATGTGCATAACATTACATAAGCAATTACAACAATTGCAATTATTTTGTCAGTACTGGCAAAAGAGTTAATGCCTCCTTCAAAGGTAGACTTGAAATTATTTCTTACATTGGATGACTCACCATTGTGTTTTAAAACAAGTTTCCTGTTCACAAGCCGAGCGTATATTTTCATGCAAATTATTAATGATGTATCATTATCTTATCTATGGGCGGGGATTCCCCACTTAGACAACCAAATAATGCGTGTAAATGATTATTCATTCATTTATTTATTAATAAAACAAAACAATGTTCATGTCTGAAAAATTCGAGATAATACACTGACGGACTCATAAACTGCATCAAAGTAATAGAGAACTTTGAAATAAATATTTTAACCAATTAAGCAAACTATCTATATTTAAATTGAAACCTCTAGATTGGTTCGTGAACTTTAAAACAGCGTAGGGTCATATCCTTAAGTTTATGTTTGTGTACTGGAAAGGACCTTAGGACTTTTTTGAAGAAAAAACAGAAATTTAAGGAAAATTGGTTTAATTAAAAAATTGGTTTTAACAATAGACACAAACTTCATGCAAGGGTTTATTTATGTTTTAATAAGGTGTATTACCTCCACGTGTCCTCATTACGGATTCTAATCGGTTCCGCATAGATTTTATTAGGGTTATTAAAAGATCTTGTGGAATATTGTCCCATTCTTCTGAAAGTGCTATTCTTAGTGCTGCTACTGTCGTGGGCAAAGAGTTTCTCGCATATACAGCTCTTTTTAAATTGTCCCAAATATGCTCAATGGGATTAAGATCCGGGCTGCGTGCTGGCCAATTCATTGTACGTATCCCACCTTCTTCGCAATATTGTCGAACTTGTGCAGCAGCGTGCGGCCGGGCATTATCCTGCATTAAAGTAAAATTTTCGCCAATGAATCCCATGTAAGGCACCACGTGATCTTCTAAGATCTCTGTTATGTAGCGATGTGCAGTCAAACCCCCCCTCTATTACCGTTTTGACGGACCATGTCTATGAACACAAGTTCTGTTCGCCCGTTCATCGATATTCCACCATACACGAACCGCCTCCAAAAGGAACACGCTCCTCAATGCAACTTTGAGCATATCGCTCCCCACGTCAACGATAGACTCTTCTGCGACCGTCTGCACCATATAAACATGTGCTACACTCGTCCGTGAACAATACGGAGGCCCATTGCTCTTCTGTCCAATTCAGGTGATCACGCGCAAATCTTAAGCGAGCTTGTCTGTGAGCTACAGACAACTTTGGACCATTTGCTGGTCTAAAAGCGGTGATATCTGCTTCCTTTAACCTTCTTCTTATTCGTGCACTCAAGTTTACTCCACGCACTTCATTAAGCTCTTGTTTTGATGTTAACTGACGTGAGGAAACGATTTCGCAGGGAAGTTGTAACAATAAATCGATCATCACGACCGGTGGTTGCTCGAGTCCTGTCTGTACCACGTCTCCTTTGGTAAGAACCTGTCTCCACAAACCTTCTGTATATTCTAGAAACCGTAGACTGGTTTAAATTTAAATTTCTACCAATCATTCGTTGATCCAAGCACTCCCGCACCAATGCTTCAATTTGAGCCGCTTGTTCGGACGAAGTATCCATATTATGGTTCAAAAACTCTCGATGAGTTAAAAAAAACTAACCCAACGATTCTGCTGGTAACAATAATTCATTTGACAAAAGAATAAAAAATCGATGAGAATCTTTGCTATAAATAACACGCAATTCTGATACTACGAGTAAATTTTCTTTTCCCGGCTATATTCGTTTGTTTTACTGCAGTTCTATTTTTAAATTTTCCTTTTTTTTGAGATTAAGAGCCAGTCTCTCCATATTTATATAATTTAATCTAAAAAGTTTGCATACTTATTAAAAAATATAATTTCAAAGTAATCCTGAACTTTAATGCAGTTTATGAGTCCGTCAGTTTACATTAAATGTTCACAATAAATAATGTAAACATTTACTACAATTTGTCTCTAAATATACACTCATTTGTATTATCAATTTTATAGATTAACATATCAAAATATGTATTGTACACACACAACGAATCAATATCAATTAAATGGAAAAGTATTCATCAACTGAGTAAAACAATTTTTATTAAATTCTGAACTCTATAATTGCAGCTAGACGTTCAAGTTCATTAGCGAAGATGTTGACCTTCAAGCACTTGTTAACATATCGCAGATTTGAGTCGCTTAACAACGTAGTTTTTTAGACCGTTTTTTATTGCACATGTAAGGCAGGAAAATGGTCAGTCCTCTTAATAACAAACCGTCATCAACAGGAAGCATTTATATAGTTCTATTAAAAACCGAACAGGGGGGAAAATGGGTGAGGATGCAGAAGACAAAATAGACTTACTAAGCGGGGATTTAGGAATAGACTAGGAGATAAAGTGAGTCGCCAGATTCAAGCAGTTATGCTTTAAGATATCAAATGCATTGTAGTAGCAGACATGTTTCTTGTATACGCTCATATTTCAAGTCCATATTGAATCTTATTGCCACGTAACAAAATCGACAGTTCTTTAAATCAGTTATATAAATAATAATTAGTATATCAGTTTACATGGAAGTATTACTTTGGTGTCATGTAAAGTGTAAATAACATTTGTATTCTGTCTACTGTCATTAGAGACTGAGTTGAAGTAGTGTGAGGTGGTGTTATGTCGGAGAACAAAGGTCTGTTTTATATTTTTGAACAAGTTATTTACAATATGTACTTTTGGATTGATGAAATTGAGCTTAAAAGTGAAGAAGCCAGTTTATGAACACTACATGTGCTCATTAAGCGGACAAATATACAAACATGCATGTTAAACTAAGTAATTCTAACGATTTCCCCTTGCTACTCGCGCATGATCAAAATTCGTATTGTGGGTACCAAATACGAATGCTTTCTCGCATTTGTAAAATGCATAAACGCTCATTCAGTGTTAGCTTATTGCACTGTATCAAAATTTTGTACATAAACAAAATTGTCACTGCAGTGTGCATGAATTTTCAGTAAGAATACAATTTTATTTTCCTATCTATATTCCCTTTATTGTTGACAGAAATATATGAAATTCACATAATTTATAAATTTTCTTTTCATTACTTTTAAATTAAAAATTCAGAGAAGGGAGAGTTGGGATATTGAAATTGGACTTATCATGTGATTAAGCGAGAATTTAATATGTTTGGCTAGCTACATAGAAATGTTTTGTTGTCACGTCTTCACAAAGTTCTCGTCTGATACGCTTATATCTATGTTACTGTTTGAATAGGAAGTTATTGCTTGTTAATAAATACAACTTTAACGAAATTTATGATATAATTAATTAAACTTTTTTAATGTTGAATGTATATACCACGAGTAAACCCAATCACCGCGGAATAACAGTTTTGTGCTAATATTAATATGTTGATAATTTCCTCTGCGGGAATTCCTTGCTTATTGTTTTTTTTTTTTTATGGGAATTATCACTATACATTATACATTTATGAGCGAAACAATGCAAAAATTTCCTGTTCCTAAGCCCGTGTCCACCAAATGTATACTACTGTTAACTAATTAGCAACTTGTTGCTTACAACTTCTACCTTCAGGGCTGATCTGACGTACCAGATGCACTCCTTTGGTGTATCCAAAATGCGTCAACATAGTATTATTATATATACACGTAAAATCAGCCCTGTGGTTTGAGATTTCACTATTTTTGTAATAAACCCTTGATAAATCTGAATTTAACCTTTTTAACTTTGGTGGACATGGCCTAACATATCAAATCGATGAGCGTAAAGTTATATATTGTGAAAACATTTCTATTCCAACTTTAGATCAGAATCAAGGTGGATTCGCCAATCCGGGGTACCCGAGTGGGTATCCCCCGCAAGGTGGATACCCGCCGCAGGCTGGCTACCCCCAGGGGGGGTACCCGCAGGGTGGATATCCACAAGGGCCAGGCTACGCACCGCCGCCGCAGCCCGTTTTCCAACCAACGGGATATGGTGGAGGAGGATATGGCGAGGTAAGTATTATTTATTTATTTATTGGCATATACGTGAGCGAGGATATCGTATGATCTCAATATAAAAACAGGGTCTTTGGATGCCGTAAAAGTTGATTATGGGCCCATTTTGTTTTTCTTTAAGTATTTTATCAGGTCAAATATCAAATCTGCTTCTGCTATCTATTAATACATTAGCATAGTCTTGTCTGTTGACCATAAATAAGAACTCTGAAGCGAAGGGGATTAAATGCTTATATGAGATGAGCAAAAAGGTTAATTAAAATTTAAATGTAATCTCTAGTTTAACAAAACCTCGGTCTCTATATTAAAGTTTAACATTCACAATATATTCTTAGAAATACCACAATATACTTTCGTTTTTCTACCACCGCACTGCCCGCCATCGGTTGGGTGTTCATCCCCATTTCTCGGAGCCTCTTCATTCTTGTACAAAACGGTTCTCAAGACCGTTCATGTTGCGTACTCTCAATATCTGCAATGAGCTTTCAGCTGAGGTTTTCTCAGCGCGGTACGATATGGGGTTCTTCAAAAAAGGCGTTAAAAATTTCTTCCATGCCGGCAGCGCGTTTGTAATGCCTGGTGCTGCAAACGTCCATAGGCGACGGTGACCACCTGCCAGGGTGGGCCGTTTGCCTGTCTGCTGAACTCTAAGCTATAAAAAAAATACTTTAATACGAAATGTATAAGTAGAACATAATATTTTTATAACGCAACCGCAAATGAATATAACAAAGAATCTTTATCCAGAATTTGTATAAAAGGACATCCATCAATTCAGTAATATGTCTTTGTGTCATATTAAATTCAGTTATGAGCTAGAAGTTCGCAATTATTGAAAACCCGTATTGCAGGATTTTTTTTCTCACAAACATACTATTGAAAAACATGTACACTCAGATCAGGTAAAATTTTTTTCCGATCATATAAATGTTTTATATTTCGTGGGGATCTTTTCGACGACACAACCATTCAAAGCCATTTACAATTTCAATCACATTCTTCATTTATTGTAATGTATTCATTCAGATTTATCTGATAATCTGATATAACCAACGACCTTTATTCGTCATACACAACGCGTAAAATTTAGGTTTGTGTTGTGAACGAAACAAAGTCAAGGTTCTCAAGTAATCGTATTACTGTCAAATGGATCGATTTTCTATATAAAATTATAAATAGTGGGTTCATTGGAAACCGTTTATTTATCACTCAAGTTTCTGATTTGATGATATAAACATAAAAAGTATTAATATTGCTATTGTTAGAAGGGAATACAAGAAATTTGGATGGGAGTAAATCCACTCACTAAATATTGGAATCAACGGATTTCTATATTTAGTTTAATAAAGTTCTACTCCAAGGTCGTAGTGGCTTCGAACATTCAATACTTTGGAGCATTGTCATAACCTTCATATAGACAGTTAAATTAATAACTTAAGGATTTCCAATGTTATTTAAAAAAAAATTGTATTTAGTAAAACAAAATTTATGAATTAAATCTGAAATATACTCTAGAATTGTTTATATATTTCCTCAATGCCATTCTCGTTCTTGAATATGTTTGTTTAAATTAGCTTTTTAAAATGCATCATATTTTAATTGAATATATGAATGGAGATGATATTGTAGAGAAACGCATTATTCGTTTATTATTAATTTGTAAATGCTTGCTGAATATCTATGTGCCTGTGATTTCTATTCACATCCATAGATATTCTAAATTATGCTAATATCATAGTTAAAAAACTTGTTTATGTCCATGGTAATAGTGAGATAATGTTATCAACTTAATTTATTTCGACTTTCAAAAAATGGTGTAGCTAAGAACTTATTTTGAATAAAAATTTTGAGTTTAATAAATCTAGTATGTTTCTCAAAGGTCAAACTATTTCAATCAATTGAATTTAATGGTGCTGGTGCATTAAAATATTATAAAGTTTATATATTATGATATATTTTACCAAATGGAATTTATTATTCCTAACACTGTTAGTATTGAGTTAAAATTTTTAAGCGAATGTAATGAGTCTTAGACATATTTTTACATACTTATTTTTGTATTGTCTGGCGTACAAATGTTGAATGAGCGCACGTGTATATTTGTGTGATATCTATTTTCTTATAGATAATTTCTTATAGATTTTATCCGTGCAGGGGCGGAGAAAGAATACTAACCTCTGCGGCCGGGGTCGGCCTGTCGTAAAAGCCGACAAAACAACCCACCCTAGCTACGTGGTAGGGCCTCAAGCCCGTCTGGATGGCGACCACCTTCGGTCTTAAGTATGCCGCCATAATAACCTTGTGTTGTGTTCCGGCATTAATGACCCAAGTTCCTGTACCCTTATGGGACAGCAGCGTGTTCGCGATGCGACTGGCGTTGCAAACACCTATAGGCGACGGTAACTGCTAAATTCTAAGCGGGCTGTCAGCCTGTCTGCTGTCCTACGCAATAAAAAAAAAAAAAAAAAAAAAAAATGCCGCCATAATAACCTTGAGTTGTGTTCCGGCCATCCATTAGTGACCCAAGTTCCTGTACCCTTATGGGACAACAGCATGTTCGCGATGCCACTGGCGTAGCAAACACCCATAGGCGACGGTAACTGCTAAATTCTAAGCGGGCCGTCAGCCTGTCTGCTGTTCTACAGCAATAAAAAAAAAGATAAAAATGTTAATTTCGCTGAGAAATAGAGTTTTAATAAAATGCTTATAATATTGATTTATAGCAAGCGTTGGTTATGAAATCAATTGTTGATTAATATCCATTATCGGCACCGTAGCATATCGATTGGTTACCAAAGAATCCGCTGAACACGTTTTATTCTAAATACTTTCCTTTAACTTAACCGATATAAATTTGTAAAATGTAATAATAGAAAATTTGTGCACCTAATATAACGACTTTCATAAAGCAGAAACTCTATTACATGGGTGACATTTCACTGAACATTTTTGTTAGTAACAACAAATAAAGGCTAGACTTTCAGTTCAGTTCTTAAGGTTATGGCTCCAACGCCTCTAGCAAGGCTAGACTTTATTATTGCCGTCTTTATTTTTTTTTATTAAATCATATAACTGAGGCTTCTACATAATTATCAAGAGCATAACTGATCTCCATTTCCGAAAGCCAAGCATAAATAATTGGCCTGTTTTCTTGACGATATTTTCTTAGTTTTTGTAAGTACATAGTTTATTCTCAATAATCTTATGGCCGTTGTTTCTATTAAAACTTTCCTGTTATTCCCGGTGACTTTTCATTTGAACCCGAGTTCTTTAATGATTCGGTGAAGACTTTTTTCTGAACCTTGAAAATTTATATCTGGGCGTAATTTTGCACAAAGTTTACCAATGGTCGGCAATTCGTTTTCAGTTTTATGAAAATTGTGAATGCATCGTTTTATTACTCCCTTGTCGAAATCATCTATGCCTGTCACTGGCTTCATTCGCTGTTTCTTTTTACCAGGGGTCCTAAACGCAACTATTAATTCAAAACTTTTGCTTTCTCTTATAATTCTTTTAACTGTAGACACATATTTTTTGTAGCTTGTGCAGTTTTATTTATAAAAAAGTAATGTTACTTTCTTTAAAAAAAAAATGTAAACGTCAAATATGACGATAATTTCTCGACTGTCTCTTTAAAGCTGGTTGGAGCCGAGACATTTTCGTGAAATTAAATTATCACAAATTTGATAGTCTGAAGTGAAAAAAATGTGCGTGATTGTACACTAGGACCGCGGGGAGCGTGTGCGGGTAATGCGGGAGAAGGTACTGCGCGGGAGCTAAGCCTGCATTGCTATGGATCCGCACGCCCCCTCACGTCTCACCGCATACCGCACACAATTGAGACCCAAAAATGTGTCACTGGTCATGGTTCAACTAATAGACCGCGATCTATATATAGTTCTTTCTAAAAAAATGTTAAACTGTTATAGCCAACTGGATATGCGCCTCCGCCGGCTGGGGTGGGCGAAGATGGCGAGGTCAAGGGGTTCGATTTCACCGAGCAGTCCATCAGGAGAGCATTCATTCGTAAGGTAAAGCTATATAAACACTTTCTTATTCGGACATAATTATACTTTTCTAAATCAATAATTACATGATTATTTAAAATATAATAGCATATAAACTGTAATTAGGAACATTTCATTAAATTATGACTTTAGTTTTAAAATAAATATATCTGCTATATCCTAGAACACCCAAATCGGAGAAAATATGGAAAATATAGTTTAGTTCTTTGGGAACGGAATCAAGAATTTTGAGGTTGAGTCCCTTGAAGCAGACTATAACCATTACAGAGTAATTAGAATAATAGAAGAAATTTATATTGATTTTATGCTATTTCAGGTGTACTCCATTTTGATGTGTCAACTTTTGGTGACAATGAGCTTCATTGCGCTGTTTCTGTTCCACGAGCCGACGAGACTATGGGCTTACAATAATAGATGGCTATTGTGAGTATAAAAAATTGTTGATATTTTCAGTCATACAAGAATCAATTCAAGTCTCAGTTGGATCCAACATCGTCATTTTCCAATTTTACTTTAAAATTAGTGTCAGAGGTTATAAAGAGCACATTTTATAGTTATATGGTTGATACAGTGGTTATGTGAATCTTCATGTATGATCGCATGTGTGGCTTTAATTCCTGAAGGTGACAATATTTGTGTGACTATCAATCCTGTTTGTAAAACAAAGCTTGCGATATACCAAGTGTACCGGAAAGTCATTACCGGTTTTCTTGGAAAAAACTACGTAATTATCACGAAAATGAAAAAAAATTATTTATTCAAAGTATTGGCCATTTGATTCTATACATCTTGTCCATCTTTCAGGCTATTTATGGATGCTATTCCAAAGAAATTGTTTGTACTTATAGCAAAACCATTCATCGAGCCATTCTCCAACTTCTTCGAAATTGGCGAAATGCTGCTCTGCAAGCGTGTGTCCCATTGATGTGAAAAGTTGATAGTCAGACGGGGCAAAGTCTGGAACTCTCCAGACGGCGGATGCGATAATATGTCTCATCCAAGTGCTTTCAACGCTTCCTTGACCGGTTTTGCTTTATGAGATGGCGCGTTATCATGCTGTAAAATCACTTTACCGTGTCTTCGGGCCCATTCTGTACGTTTTTCAATCACTGCATGGTTCAAATTGATCGTTTGTTGTCGATGGCGATCACTGTTAACATCACGCCACTCTGGTCTCACCAAACACAGAGCATTGTCTTGCGACCAAAACGATTTGCCCTTGGAGTCGATGGGCCGGCTTCGCCAGGTGATAACCATGATCTTTTGCGCTTAGGGCTTTTCAAAATAAATCCACTTCATCACCCGTCACTATTCGATGCAGAAATTACTTCCGATCATACCTTTGAAGCAGCATTTCACAGAATATTTTTCGATTTTCCATTTGCCTGTCATTCAACTGATCTGGCACCCATCTTCCTAGCTTTTGGATTTTCCCCATTGCTCTTAATTGGTCGCTAATCGTTTCTTGGAGCACGTTTAATGCTTCTGCCAATTATTTTTGAGTTTGGGTTGAATCTTCATCCAATGACTCCTGCAATTTCGCATAATCAAACTTTTTCGGTCTACCAGAACGTTCTTTGTCTTGCACATCGAAATCACCATTTTTGAATTTTCGAAACCATGCCTCACATGTTTTTAAAGTGCATGGTAATGGTAAGTTTCTGCCAGCAAACGATGACTTTCAGCGGCTTTTCAGGCACGAAACTTGACATATTCAAAGAAGTAGAAATCTGTGCCGGTGTTTCTTTTGCAAAATATAATATGTATAACTTTAAAGCTTGATGTCAGTAGAATAAAATGCCATATTTGTCAAATCATAACATTGCTTACTTCAGCCTAGCGACATCTGTTTGAAAAATCGGTAATGATTTTTTGGTACACCTGGTATGTTATGAACAAAGATAGGGAATCGTCTTCAATAAAATTACCGTAAATTTTATGTCATTCTATGGTATTTATTTTATACTGTTGTGTTATTGGATTCAGTAGTCAGTCGGGATAAAATATGTGACCCGTGATAAAGATATGCCTGGGCCACTGAAGTGGAAGATCAGAAAAGTTTCTATTTAGCTGAGATCAAAATGTTGAGATGTATGTGTAGAGTGACAAGAGTGGATGGGAGTCTAAAAGTAGCACCTATAAATGATAAATTGAGAGGAAGGAGACTGGTGTGGTACGGGCATGTAATGAAAATGATGCGGACAATGTTACCAAAGTTGAAGAACTTGAAAGTAGATTGCTTGTTAGCCATCAAATTAGCCAACAAAGGGTAGACATAAAAACGAGGAAAAGAATGTGTGATGCATGATATGGTTTGTTAAGTGACAGATGAGTGCCAAAACCCAAATATTTAGAATAAGGCTAAACTGATTTGCCTCCAGATTTATATATATTTATATTTGTGTTTATTATATTTATATTTGTGTTGATTTATTTTTTTGACTGGAAAGGCACAAAGAAAAAGGATGCTGTCATTTGTAATTTTTACAGGAGCGACTGTTGTGAGCAAAATTTTAATTACATCTAATAATCGAAGTGCAATTAACAAACTCATGACTTCATTCCAGTTGGGTTGCATTCGCAATGGTGTTTGTTTGTCTGATCGCTATGGCCTGCTGCACAAACGTCCGTCGTCAAGCCCCCATGAACTTCATATTCCTTGGCATATTCACCGTAGCCGAAAGTTTCTTGCTCGGGGTCACTTCTAGCGTTTATGATGTCAGCGCTGTAAGTATTCTTTTTTTTTATTGCAAATAGGTTTCAATTTTTTGTCTATAATTGTGTGTTAATTCCTTTCTTAATATCTTGCTGTTATATAAATTTTTATCAAACCATAAATTGTAGTACTGTTCCAAATTCAGACTATTTAAAATTTCCGCGTTAAAACTAATTGGAAAGATAAAGGTAATATGAATTACATAGTTTATTTTATTTATTTATTTATTTAACAATGATTACACGGCTGACAATTCAAAATATATTCACATAATTAACTGCAATTTGGCCAAAAAACGAAATTAATAAACAACTCCTTTGCAAAAAAAAGGGCAGTTTTGATTTTTCTAGATTGTTCGTAATAATTTACCTAGTCAGGTCATAAGTATTGTCACACAGTAAAAACTTTTCTTTTAGAATGCTGGCCACAAAAAAGTTTATTGAATTAGAATTTAGAATTGTTCATGAAAATAAAAATGTATAACTTTTAGAATTTTACTCATTTTTAAATATGGAGTGGACGCTTAAAGAAGACCGTGTTGCAGTTATTGCGTTGCATCGTTGCGGTTACGCGCCAATTCAAATTTTTAACATACTGAAAAATTTGAATATTACCAAAAGATTCGTTTATCGTACCATCAAACGATACAATGAAGACTCTAGTGTAGATGACAGGTCAAGAAGTGGTCGCCCTCGGTCTGTTAGGACTCCAGCAGTGATAAAAGCTGTGAAGGCACGAATTCAAAGAAATTCCAAACGTAAGCAGAAACTGTTGGCCCTTCAGATGGGGTTAAGCAGAACCACGGTGAAAAGGGTGTTAAATGAAGACTTAGGGCTTCGGGCATATCGAAGAAAAACAGGACATCGTTTGAATGCTCGTCTAATGGACCTGAGACTGAAGAGATGCCGCGCTTTGTTGAAGCGGTACGCGGGAAAAAAATATCGGGAAATTCTTTTTTCGGATGAAAAAATGTTTACCGTAGAAGAGAGCTACAACAAACAAAATGATAAGGTGTACGCACACAGTAGTGAAGAAGCGAGCAACCGTATTCCGCGTGTCCAACGAGGTCATTTTCCATCCTCGCTCATGGTATGGTTGGGAGTTTCTTATTGGGGCTTAACAGAGGTACATTTTTGTGAGAAAGGTGTAAAAACGAATGCTGTTGTGTATCAAAATACAGTCCTGACGAACCTTGTGGAACCTGTTTCTCGTACCATGTTCAATAGTGCCTGTGTATTCCAAGTGTATTCCAACAAGATTCGGCGCCAGCTCATAGAGCGAAGAGCACACAAGACTGGCTGGCGGCGCGTGAAATCGACTTCATCCGGCACGAAGACTGGCTCTCCTCCAGTCCAGAATTGAATCCGTTAGATTACAAGATATGGCAACACTTGGAGGAAAAGGCGTGCTCAAAGCCTCATCCCAATTTGGAGTCACTCAAGACATCCTTGATTAAGGCAGCCGCCGATATTGACATGGACCTCGTTCGTGCTGCGATAGACAACTGGCCGCGCAGATTGAAGGCCTGTATTCAAAATCACGGAGGTCATTTTGAATAAACTTTAATGTCATAAGAATCTATGTTTTGTTAAGTTCATTTTGGTATATAAATGGTTACATAATGAATAAACTTGTTACAATTATTTTACATTAAACATGTGACAGAATTTATGACCTGACTAGGTAGTACTAAAGAGGTTTTAATAGCCAAACTATGTCATTAACGTACTGCCACTTAGGCCCTTCGTACACAAGGCTACGCAAATCTTCGATACTAATGTTTTAAACAACATTAGTATCAAGTCGCGAGTATCGAGTAGCACACGGTCCATACACACGACATTGAATCGCAAGACGCGAGTTGCCTATTCAATCACTATAGGCGTAACGACTAAACAGATCACAATTTTTCCAAAATGTCTGACACAAGTGATGATGATATATAATTATAATTTTGTACTATCTTTATCGAAAATAAAGAAATCGTCGTAACAGAAGATACTGGGTTCATCCGTATATAGAGAGAAATATAAAGTGCAGACTGTTTGTAGCTGCAAAAGAATTACAAGAAACAGATGCGAAATACTTATCAATGTTTTTTTTTTGCTAAATTACTATGTTTAAAACTATAAAAATATACCATCCTGTTAAATTAACGGCCTTTCCTACTGCTACCCAAGCTTTTTCTGTTATTTACTTTTTTGAGTATTCCTTTAATTTATAATTATATAAGCAAGGATATTTTTCCACCTCAGAAACAAATTTAATATTAAAAAATTGCTCTGCCATCTTGGAAATCGCCGAGACTTATGTAGCGGCGATCTCGTCCTGCAGGTAGCGCACGACTGGCACGATGCGAGTCGCGGGATGAATGTTGGCGACGCGACTCGTGTACGAACCTCAATGGATTTATATAGCGGTAGTCGCTTAGAGACTAAAATCGTTGAGTATCGAAGATTTGCGTAGCCTTGTGTACGAAGGGACTAAGTCTTAGCAAAGAGTCTGTGTATGAAAAGAAGTTAATTCCAAATTGGGAACTTTTGTTTTTAAAATAATAAATCATTTTCAGTTTGCCTATGACTATTGCGTGACCTATTCGCGTATTTGCGGTTAAAGGGTTAATCAGGCAACTAAAACTAACTTCTCGTTATTTTTAGTACAATAATTTATATTTGTCACATAATCCCGCCTTATTGTGACTTAAAACAGATATCTTTGTCTATTTTAATGGCAGAAAAAGTATTAAGAGCTAGCAAAATTATAGTACTGCTGGAAGAGTAATGTAGCCAATGTTATGTCTCACAACGGTTAAACGTGAGTCATTCAACCATCCAAAAAAACTGGACTCGATAGCAAGAGACAGGTTCCGCTCAGAGAAGGCAAGGTTCTGAGAGAAAACGTTGCACACAACCACGAGGCGCTGAGGAACCGCAAATGCAGTTACATTCACATTGAAAGAAACCTTGAAAAATTACGAGGAGCACAAGTTAGCCTATGAACTGTGAGGAGGTTTTTAGCGACTGACATACGCAGTAGTTGGAAACACGGAGGGTAAACGAGCCCGCGGACGGTCTCCAATCAGATGGTGCGTTCAAATAAAGGCTCTAACCTCATCCAAATTATGCTCGGTCATCAGAGACGCAACGGATAGGCACCGATGGAGGCAGGCTATCAAAACAAGGTGCACCACAGCACCGATATTCACATCCAGCGATGACCAGCGCGGAGCCCCAATTTACTCCGTAAGCACCGGATCTCTCGTTTGAGTACTCTTCTCCGATAAAGCTCGAAATGGTCTGCATTGTGAGGACCGACGTCGGCGAGTGTTACGAAGAGCAGGGGAACGCTATGGCGACGTGTATTTTGAACAAATCACCCCTTATAGTAGAGGGTCCGTTACGTTTTGGGCGGGCGTAACTTCCAGCTATCACACCGAGGTAGTTTTCAGTGAAAATGGCTCACTAAATGCGCAAAGGCACATAACAGAAATCCTTTGTCAACATGCACAACTCGCACTGACTGTAATTGGTGATGATGACATTTACATGTATGATAATACTCGGGGCCCACTGTTCTCGTGACGTAGATGCTTATATGCAAGAGGTCGGTATTCGTCGTTTGTATTGACCGGCGCGAAGCCCCGACCTTAACGCCATTGAGCACGTCCAACTACCTCCACAAAAAATCAGGGAGCTTAAACGTAGGTAATCTCGGCTGAATGGAAACACATTCCACAGGACACAATCAAAAACCTGGTGGAAAACATGCTAAGACGTTTACATGCCGTAATCGCTGCACGGGGAAGGTCATACTCGTTATTAATTTTTATAGTATTCTTTTATTGAAATACCATAAAAATACTAAGACTGCCAGGTCTTAATTTCATTATACCCATAAAAATGTCCATTTTAATACGTCTTAAATCTTTTCGTCCCAAATACCGCAGTGTCTCAAAACGAAGGTTTTTAACCAATGTGTGTTGCCAGTGATGACATACGGAACGCAGACGTGGTCGCTAACTATGGGCCTTATGAGAAAGCTCATGGTCGCTCAGAGGACAATGGAGAGGGCTATGCTCGGAGTTTCCCTGCGAGATCAAATCAGAAATGAGGAGATTCGCAGGAGATCCAAAGTCACCGACATAGCCCGGATGATTGCAAAACTGAAGTGGCAGTGGGCTGGGCACATAGCTCGAAGGACTGATGGCCGTTGGGGCATAAAAGTCCTCGAATGGCGACCGCGTACCGGAAGACGCAATGTTGGTAGGCCTCCCACAAGATGGACCGATGATCTGGTCAAGATCGCCGGAATAGGTTGGATGAGGGCAGCGCAGGACCGATCATCGTGGAGATCTTTGGGGGAGGCCTTTGTCCAGCAGTGGGCGTCTTCCGGCTGAAATGATGATGATATTTTTAATTAAATCGCAAAATTACTTTGCAATGTAATATATAATTGAATACTTAAACTACGCCTACGCCACGGGATCTGCCGGCCAATTGTACGCGGCCCAGGCTGGCACTGACGCGATTTGTGAAAGGGTGGGCCGTCCGCGGCCTCTCTCGTCCTGCATTGATGGAACGGGAGATGAATTCCTTGCTCCTGTTGATATAATGAATATAACTTAACCCTTTGGTAACTTATGCAGCCTTTTCAAAAAAATTTTTTAATTTTTCAGGTAATGATGGCGGTGGGTATAACGGCTGCCGTGTGTTTGGCCCTCACATTGTTCGCATTCCAAACTAAATGGGACTTCACTGGAATGGGAGGCGCCTTGCTTTGCGCTACTGTTATTCTGCTGCTTTTCGGTAAGTTTCTAATGTGTTGAACAAGTTTAAAACTTATAAAAACAAATTAATTAAAGGGATTAGAAAAAAGTAGACACAAAATATGAGACTTATTAAAGATGACTGAGTGCTCAGGAAGTATAAACATTTATCATGCAGCTCTTAAATAGTATAGCCCATAGCACTCCACTACTGTATTCGGGCCTCTAGGTCTAGGGCGGATTCGGAGGTTCTGATCTAGATATGTGTACCGCCAACATTTTTATTTAACACGATAGTAGGTGATCACCGTCGCCTATAGAGTTTGCAACAGTCATTATGTCGACATGTAAAACCAGGGGTGGTTGTCATCCAGTCGGGCTTGGTGGCCTACCACTTCGCTAGGGTTGTGTCCTCTTACCACAGGCCGCTTCCGGCCTCATTACTCCGCCCCTGCACAGATTTTTTTTTGTTTAAAATAAATGTGTCCATTTGGGATTTGGGTCATTTACCTGTGGTAGACACACCAGTTATAGAATGTTTACCATAATATTCCTTACAGGTATAATCGCAATCTTCTTACCAAAGAACCAAATAGTCACTTTGGTGTATGCTTCCATCGGTGCTCTGATCTTCTCCCTGTACCTGGTATACGACACTCAGCTGATGATGGGCGGCAAACACAAGTACAGCATCTCCCCTGAGGAATACATCTTTGCAGCTCTCAATTTGTATCTGGACATCATTAACATCTTCCTTTACATTCTCACCATTATTGGTGCTGCGAGGGATTAGGACACGTCTTAAAGGGCTTCGGTCAGTGTACGTTCTGATTGGTTAAACTGTGTTTCATAAATAGGTATGGGTGATTTATATTAATAATATTTATCATGGAATATGCAATTTCTCTAACAAAATTTTTATTAATTAACTAATTAGTTCCAATTAAAGTTCTTTTAAAATGTAATTAATTTTTCACCCATATCTAACTATAATGTTCTTGTAAAACCATAGACAACATTTTGGTGTGGACAGAAAGCTTGTTAATATCGCTAAATTAGTAGCATCGCTTGATTTGGTTCAATGCTAAAGCTTAATATTCCTTAATGTTACAGCAATTAATGTGTTTAATATTTTAAATTTAAGCATATATTCTCTTAAATCCAAAGAAATGGTAATAAAGAGTTTATAGACATGTAGAATTATATTATTGTATATTTAAGGGTTATCGGATCGATATATTAAGATCTTTAATAAATTGTTCTATTACGTAACAAAAGTGTATTGTAGAGAACTAGTGTAACGCTCGTATTGATAACCATCGACTTCATTTCTCAATAAATTAAAAAGTTTATACATCATGATAGTTAAAATTTATACTAAAAAATTTAAAAAAAATTTAATTTGAAATCTTGATATATGAATTTGATGATAGAGAAGTAATAGGGAATTGAACGAGCTGAAAGTATTTTAGTGTTAATAAATGTGTATAAATAATTGTAAATTGCACCAAAATGTTGCCATTTTTAAGATTTACATATATTAAAGTTTCCACTTATCGTATCTAATTCGTAGTGTTTTATTGGTGTACTTTTTCCCTTTTACATATTTTGATTTCTATAGCAAATATGTGATTCAATATTTGTGAATTTTAAATAATATTTTATTTTCGACTGTAAGATTGCATTTAAAAAATGACAAAGTAGTTGTGACCGTTGCCCTTTAATAAGTATTGATGTAACAAAATGACTTATTACGCTTGTCGCTGTCAGACTAATGTATGGTAGAGTTTATTGGGGCGTTGTTCTTTGACTTCTCCTTATTCGATATTTTTCGTCTTTATATAATAAATAATATGTACTGAATGTTCATTAATTTATAGTTATAGTGAGACTAAAGTGCAACAAAATACTTTGAAATTGTACAAAATAAACAGTATTTTATGTTTGACAGTGAACATTGTCACTATGGGCGACGACGCTGCTGTTACTGTCTTGACATGTTTATTTTTATCCGTGCAGGGGCGGAGAAACAATACTGACCTCGGCGGCCGGGGGGGGGGGGGGGGGTCGGTCTGTCGTAAAAGCCGACAAACAACCCACCCTAGCAGCAATAAAAAAAATCTAATTTGTACATTTAATACGTTCACGTCAACGCTGTAATTCATGTTTCTCGCACATGGGCGCTTAAAGCTTTTCGCTGTATCGGTTGCAACGGAAGATTATCAAAGGATGACGGTTTTCAAGCTTTGTTCTTTTAGCGCTGTTGTTGTTGTGTTGAGTATATGTGGTGTTACGCGCCGGCGTGAACGTGTTAATCGATTCTCAAGTGAAATGTGTTAAGTTACTCGTACTTGTGCGTATTCGGATTTGGAGTGAGCTTTCGAGTAAAATGCACCCTGTACAATATGGGGTTTTCCAAAAAAGGCGCTATTAAATTTCTGCGGAGATCGACAGCAAGGTGGCAATGCCCTTAGTGTCGCAAACGTCCATATGTGAGGCTGGCCACTTGCAATTAGGTCTGTCTGATAAAATTCTACTTAAAAAGCTCCTGAAGTAGTAAATATATTTTTGTCGGCTTTTACGATAGGCCAACCCCGTTCGCAGGAGGTCACTTCTCATTTTAGCTCTATGGTGTCTATGATCGAAATGTTTCACTCTATAAAATAAAAGAAATTGACAGCTAGCGATAAGTCACCGTATGTTTGGTCTACGCTTAGCCTTGGTGACAAACCGCATAACAGTTACATTTACCACGGATTGCGATGAGTGATGAGACGGTGAAGAAATATCCGTATGCACTCGGATAAGTAACCAGCGTTCGGTAACCTACATTAATAAAACATTCCCATTATTGTAGTGTATGTTACCAATCAAAAGTAATTTAAGAAGTCACTTATGCGCCACTTAAAACTATGATATACTTAATGACTTAGTACTAGAGACCTTTTGCACATTCGATGGTCAATTTTACATTACATTTTTATATTGATTAATTGTCACTCTTTACAAAGCTCCTCAGGTAGAGTGTCAACACAATGTTTTTTGAATGTCCGAAAATTGTCTACCCTCTTTATGATATCTTACCTAAAGACTCCTCGACCTATTAATGTAAATTCTTTTTAACGCTAACTGATTCTATTTTTATATAATAAGTAAATTGTTGTTGTTAAATGATATCTGATCTGTTTATAGTATAGTCAATTTATCATTTATAATTATATTGTCACCAGGTCTTCAGAATACTTTCAGCTAAATTAATTTATCCATAATATCATTTGACTCGCAAACAACACTGGTCAAATCTTCTCTTATCTTATCTGTCCGGGACATTGGCAAAATCAGTGCCCAAAGCGTTGGAGCCAAAAATAACAAGAACAGAATAAAAGTGTCCAATTCTCTAACGAATATAAATAAATTTGAATATTCAAACTTTAGCGAAGTTAATAATAATTTGTGATCACGAATAAGTCTGAACACTTGTTTTTTAAGGTTTCTCTATCTTGATGTGTTTCATTCAATTCAATTTTTTTTAATAATTTAATTATAACGTGTTCCTGTAATAAACTTACGTATAGCTTCTATTATATAATTTCATCGAATGTGTGAATGTTAGTTATTTAGTATACCTTATAATGTACTCGTTGTTATCTATGTCAAATGCAAGCAATGTATAAGGTACAAATAGTCCATTTCTATATTATATCAAGAATAGCTTTTCCATGGTATCAAAAAATTATATATTCCTGCCATAACGTGACAAAAGTATGTAATTCAATAGTATTATTTATTGTCTTTGAAGAAAATTTGACTATTCTGTGTAATTTGAATAATAAACGAAAATTCCACAGTATAATTTGTATGTAATTAAAGTAATAAAAAAAAAATGGATTTCGAAAAATTTTAGTTACCGGTAGTTTTCCAATTACAGAGCATAATGCGACTCAATGGCGCACAATGCCGAATCATGCTTATGGTTATTTGGAACGTGAATTAGTTTTCAAATGCACCACCAGAGTGCACCATCCATACGTATATTTATTTTTTTAACACAGTTTGAATTAACTTTATTTCCAAAAAACTATGACGAAACGAAAGCTTTAAAAATGTTTTCAACAATAAACAATATTACTAACATTAATATATAAATAAAATTTCGATAAATGCCAACTTAAAGAAAAAACACTTGTTAATTTTCTGTCACTGAGTTGATATTCGATTGCACGCATCACTTTTGAGAGTGCTCGATTGTGCGAAGCGTTGCTGTAGTTGAAACATCAACGCTGAGCATTATGTCGCATAATACGCTCTAGTGCTGTAATTGGAAAACATACACCATCATTGTAACTACAACATAGTGATGTAAATTCAATATATAAAAATAAAGCCTTAAACATATTGACTCTCATCATATATTTATTTATTGAAAATCATACTGTGAAAATATATAAAAGCTATGTCATTCAAGTCATCCTGCACATGTGATGCCCCCGCTTTTATGGCTTAGATCGATGATGACATGGTTTTAATTATGGTAGGTATGCTCTAACAGCATTGCACTAGTGCCCTACCAGGAGAATCCCACAAAACCATAGCCAAACCCCTTTCCGCTGAAACTGTTGCAATGCCTGCGTAATTATTAACAATTTTATACCATAAAATAAAATAAATACCATAAAAGCTTATAGAATATTAACAGTAATGCTGTGTTTCAAAATGATTATTCAATGTCCACAGTAAGCTTTCATAGGACAACTACGGTCAACAATTCATTGATATGTAGCCGCTAATTTCGATTTATATTATCAGCCAATCATAGCCATCTTATGTAGGTCTTTACCAACCAACTGGGATTTGATGAAACGCTGTCTCCAATCGAGAACTTTCCTTTTTATCCGTGCAGGGGCGGAGAAAGAATACTAACTTCTGTGGCCGGGGTCGGCCTGTCGTAAAAGGCGACAAAACAACCCACCCTAGCTACGTGGTAGGGCCTCAAGTCCGTCTGGATGGCGACCACCTTTGGTCTTAAGTATGCCGCCATAATAACCTTGTGTTGTGTTCCGGCATTAGTGACCCAAGTTCCTGTACCCTTATGGGACAGCAGACAGCAGCGTGTTCGCGATGCCACTGGCGTTGCATACACCTATAGGCGACGGTAACTGCTAAATCTTAAGCGGGCCGTCAGCCTGTCTGCTGTTCTATAGTAATAAAAAAAAAACGCATTATTGCTTCTATTACATAATAATTTTATTACCATCCCTGCAGGAGCCTTTTTGCAAACATTTAACGGAATCAATCCTTGGTATTACGTTGTAGTTACAATGACGTTTAATTTATTTTAAAATACGGATACTCATTTTTCCGTTTACAATTTAAATAGTATAGTTATTGTGTTAAACCTTAGTTTATGTTATTATTCTTAATTAAAAAATTACTAATAAGGAGGCTGGTTTTATTTAAATGTCCTGTTACATTCTGAACTGAGTCTGAATTCTCACCGTGGTTCTAGAAGTGAAAGTTCCAGAATATAATAAGCAAGATTCATAAGAATAACAAATAAATCACCAAACCAAGCAATCGCTGCAGTTAAATACAGTTATTTATGCATATTTATACTAAAGATCATGTTCAATTATATTATTATGTAGCTAGTTTTAACTGTATCTCTGGAAATAGTTTCCTCTTTCTTATGGGGATGATTCGAGTCGGAACGTAGCGTTGCGTAGTAGAATGTGTGTGCGTGCGTACGTGTATGTGTGTGCATCATGTATGTATATGAAATGTAAATATGTATTATTAGTAATAGTTTACTCTCCTATATGTATTAAATTTTCTGTTTCATGGTAGTCCAGTTTTAATTTTTTTTATTCGTGTAGGACAACAGACAGGCTGACGACCCGCTTAGAATTTAGCAGTCACCGTCGCCTATGGGTGTTTGCAACGCCAGTGGCATCACGAACACGCTGATGTCCCATAAAAATACAGGAACTTGGGTAATGCCGGAACACAACAAATAATCATGGCGGCATACTTAAAACAAAGGTGGTCGCCATCCAGACGAGCATAGAGTCCCACCACGAAGCTGGGTGGATTGTTTTGTCGCCTTTTACGACAGGCCGACCCCGACCGCTGAGATCTGTATTATTTCTCCACCCCTGCACGGATAGCCAATCGTTTAAAGTGGATTTTTAAGAGTTTATTCAATGTGTTAAACTGTGTTGTGTGTTCCCCAGATGAGATATGCGACCTCTAAAAAATGTGAAAATCTGAACCTCAATGCGGAAAACACCTAATCTTAACGGCGTGCCCCGTCGTGACTCCCACAATAAAATGACGAACGATTCATGTTCGAACGTGTAGAACCATTCATGTTTATATTAGTTTTGGACGACTTCGTATGTACACATAGATAACTCTGTTCCAGCTTTTATTATTCCTAGCCTTTAAAATCCGAGATGGTTCCATTCGTAGCCCTTAAGGCGTAAATATTAGTATAGGCGACTGCTATTTAGACTCCTATTCGATGCGTGCATAATGTGGGTTTACCTTCGTTTAGTAATTTTATAATTTAGGAGCTTTGGTAGTCTTGAATTTTTACCGGTAATAGAGATAAATGTGTGGTGTATTCATATTGAACTAAAATGTTTGAATAATACCTATTAGTATTAATCAAACATTCCCCATTGTTTCAATATTACACAATATTAAAATCCGGATATTCGCATCAAACAAAACAATTTTAATGTTATGACTGGGCTCGAATCGGTATTTCATCGGCCAGAAGTTAAGCGACTGAAATATTCACATCTGTCTAGAAGCTGCTTGGTTGCGAACATCTGTGAGTATTGTATGCAAATGGAAACAATGACGCATACCCAATGCATCACCTTTTTCTTAATTAATTTAGTAATTAAACATATGTCGGGTAAGACGGGGCTTGTTGTTCAATAATGGAAAAACAGTAGATATTTTCGTTATATCCAAAGAACAATTATTAATTATAGTAAATTAAATTCCAACTGTTCAGTAATTATGTTTGAATTACAGATATAAGCAATATTGTCTTTGTCAACATGTTACTAATATACAAATCATTTAGACTCTTAGCAAACATTTTGTTTAGCGTAGTTTGAAATATATCGTTGTTGAAGATTTTTTACAATCTACACGTATATGTTACTCGTAATGAATATTCTGTTCCAGTATCTCAAATAAAGGTAAAAATTAATAATTACATAATATCTAGACAAATACCTACAAACGAATTAGACGAGAGCAGCCACTATCAAACTGCACTGCACGCTGTAATTGAAAGAATATCTATGTCTACTCCCGCGACACTTACTACATTGATGAAAAAGATCCCGGACTGACATATAGATGGCGCCACATATGCAAAATCTATTATACCCTTCGATAGCGCTATCCTTTTTAAGGTATGTTTCAAAATTTCATGACAATTGACCCACGTGTTCTCAAGTCATTGTTGTTTGCGTCAAGAAACTTTGGTGTCTTTGTCAAAAGATGGATAAGAAAGAATTTCGTGTGTTGATCAAACATTGTTTTTTGATCGGAAAAAATACGAAAGACGCAAAAGAGTGGCTTGGTAAGCATTATTCGCACTTTGCTTCAGGGAAATCAACCGTTTGCGAATGGTATAATGAATTTAAACGTGGTCGTAGTGACGTCAACGACGCTCAACGCAGTGGTCGCCCAAATACGGATTTTAACGAAGAAAACGTCAAAAAATCCGCAGAATTGTTTTCACCGACCGCAAAATGAAAGTCAGGGAGATGGCTGAGGTTTCAAAGTTATCATATGGCAGCGGGCTTACTATTTTACACAACAATTTGGGTATGAAAGAGCTCAACCCAAAGTAGGTGCCGCGTTTGTTAACACCGGATCAAAAACAATAACGAATCGACGATTCGGAGGTCTGTCTGAAGTTTTTCAACCATAACAAAGCGCATTTTATGCGTTACTATTATACTACAGAGTCAAAGCGCTCGTTAGCTGAGTGGGTTGAGACAGGTGGAAGCATTCCAAAGTGACCAAGACACAACAATCGGCTGGCAAGGTTATGGCATAAGTATTTTGGGATGCGCATGGTGTGTTTATCGACAATCTTGAGAAAGTAAAAAGGATCAATTCTGAATACTATACACTTACAGCATTATTGCCAATTTATTGGACCAATTGAGCGAAGAATTAAAAAACAAACAACCCTGGCAACAAACGACATGGCAAAGAAAAAACCACTGTTCCACCAAGACAATGCACCATGTCACAAATCAATGGCTGCGATGGTCAAATTGTATGAATTACACTTTGAATTACTGCTCCACCCCCTGTATTCGCCAGATTTGGCCCCCAGCGACTACTGGGTGTTCGCAAACCTGAAAAGGATGCTCCGGGAAAAATAATTTAGCACCAACGAGGAAGTCACTACCGAAACTGGGGCCTATTTTACGAGCAAAGTTCAAGCGTTCTATAAACATGGTATTGTGAAGTTAAAGAAGCGTCGGGCCGATTGAATCGCCTTAAATGGAAATTATGTAGATGTATGAAAATTAATTTTGCGAAAATTTTATGTTTTTCTTACTTAGTCCGGAAACTTTTTGATCAATGTGTTATTTCGTATCTTACAAGAATTTAACCTCGATTGTATCTGCAGTGTGGACCTCGGAACCCGGGGTATACTGAATATATATACAAGTTTTTAGGTTAGGGAACGTATACGACCTAAGCCGTTTAGAAGTCTTCAAAATACCATGCATGCTCACAGAAAGGAGGTGGGGCTCAGGTTTTCTTCAGGTGGTCGATATATTTTAAAGATCATCTCGGACTTTTTCGAGCTATATTAAAATATAGCGCACAGCGATTGTCGCTGTATTAATAAATATAAATATATGAGCCCAATTAATAATTGAAGTGAAACTTCTTTGCGCGCATGAGGATAATTTTTTTACGGATGAAACGCAAATTAGCGTCACGAATATGTGAAACGTTTTTGAAGTGAAAGTTCTTTGCGCACATGAGGATATTTTTTTACGGATGAAACGCAACTTAGCGTCACGAAGATGTGAAACGTTTTTGAAGTGAAAGTTCTTTGCGCACATGAGGGTAAAATTTTTACGGATGAAACACAATATTAGCGTCACGAAGACGTGAAACGTTTTTTTGCTCCAGTAATACTAACCTTATTAATAATGGCTTAAGGATTATTGAAGTGTTCTACTATGTAATTTTAGAATAATTGCATTGCATTACTTATATATATCTATTCGAATTGCGACTTTATTGCAATAAAATACAGTTGAGTTTTGTTTAATAAGATATAAAATAATAATATTTCATAAATTCTCTTTTCTAAATTTATTAGAAGATTTAAAAATTAGTTTGCCAAAGAAGTTTCACTTCTGACATGTGTATGTACTTTGTACGCACGCACTTTTTTATTTTTGTAATTTTTGTAACTTCCGGTTTCCAAAATTGATTGAAAACCGTATTTATAATTTACTTCGCGAAAAGTAGTGGGGGAGAGGGGTTTTCTCATTTACTACTATTGGGAGGACAAAAAATTTACAAGAATAGATCATTTGATTATAGTAACGTTACCTTAGCATCATTTTCGCTGAGCGGCTTTCCCTCTGTCCCCCTTTTATTTTAGTATAACTATTACCGAAAGTAGTAATTCGAACAG
Source organism: Malacosoma neustria (assembly GCA_963693495.1). Lineage (NCBI taxonomy): Eukaryota > Metazoa > Arthropoda > Insecta > Lepidoptera > Lasiocampidae > Malacosoma > Malacosoma neustria. Next base: position 18,742,805 of record OY856381.1, read on the forward strand.
AGTAAGCACGCACAGTCGTTGCTATCAACCTAAATTTTTTGTGATAAAATAACATTATTCATCATTGTTATCATTTTATCAGTACTGAATAAACGTGTATACCGCTTGCATATTGTCATGGCGCAGGTAAAATATTTTATTTCATTTTGATATTCAATTACAGTACAAAACTTTTGGTTTCACGGTTATATTGTTATATTCATCGAACTCTTCTAACAATCGTGTATCGTAATTGCCAAATAAATTTATTAATAAATAAATCAAATCCGGTTGACTCATATTTTGATAATATATGAAAAACTGTTGTTAGAATTCATTACCGATCAAAATTCCTTAGTTGTAGTTTAATTACTTTTAGAGTTTAGTTACTTTAGTAGATTAATTACTTTTTATCATAAAATTAATGATAGGATATAATATTTATTAATCATAAATTTATACAATTTGCTGCTAATATTGATCGTATGATAAATTTAAATTATGAAATTAATTTAATATTTCATTTTGTTCTAATATTTCCAGGCATACGTGCCACCCTCTATGACGATTGGTGAAGATGGCGAGGTTCAAGGATTCGATTTCTCCGAAGCGTCCATCAGGCGAGGGTTCATACGTAAGGTAAGTGTATTTTAATGGTTATAAAATGAATGAGTACCTTATTTAAAGGTCCTAAGGAAGAATTTTCTCACTTACTACTAAACATTGTAACATATTTTTTTACATAATTTAAAACTAAATTGGACTTGACGCTCTAATGCGTAGAGAAGAATGCCAAACAAGGAAAATAATAGAAATGAGAGTAGATGAATACAGGAGTAGAGGTAGACCAAAAAAGTTGGATGGATTGCGTAAAAGATAATATGACAAATAGGGTGTGAATGTTGGGATGACTGCTAACAGAGGAGAATAGAGAAAAGAACATGTTGTGCCGACCCCATATAATGTGGGATAAGGGCAGGAGGAAGAAGTAAATAAGTACATTTTTTATTGTTGTAGGACAGGCTGATGCCTGTCTGCTATCCTACAAAAATCAAAAATGCCATCAGGCCATCAGGCCCACTTAGAATTTAGCAGTTACCGTCGCCTATGGGTGTTTACAACGCCAGTGGCATCGCGAACACGCTGCTGTCCCATAAGAGTACAGGAACTTGGGTCACTAATGCCGGAACACAACACAAAGTTATTATGGCGGCATACTTAAGACTAAAGGTGGTCGCCATCCAGACTCGCTTGGACTCTACCACGTAGCTAGGGTGGGTTGTTTTGTCGCCTTTTACGCCAGCCCGACCCTGCCCGCAGAGGTAAGTATTCTTTTTCCGCCCCTGCATGGATAATACATTTCTTTAACCATTCTATTGATGAGTGTCTAAATGAACACAGAAAACATTTTTTTTAATTATCATAATAGGTCTTGATAGCTTGTTGGTTACAGTCGGAACAACAGAACACTTCCGATCCGTACTAATCTTAACCACATTTTACGATGAATATAAATATCGTAAAAAATCCTAACGTATCACTTATGATATAGGATTCTTAAATCCTTACCAATACGTATTGGTCATGCATGCGAAGTAGTACTATAAATACCGCCAATATACGTATATATTACGCTTTTAGGTGTATTCGATCTTGATGGTCCAGTTACTCGTCACAATGGGTTTTATCGCACTGTTTCTGTTCCATCAACCGACAAAAGTATGGGCACATAACCACCCATGGCTTCTGTAAGTACCTATCTTTCAAAATACGTAATTTTTATTGTATAACATCATTTAGAAAAAATGCCTAAGCGGCATCGGGATAGTGTAACTTGTTACAAGCTAAATTGAAGCTATGGAATACTTAAAGTTGTAAATTATATTGGTTGATAGAAATTCCGAAGGTCCTATAAAGACATCGCTTCTTGAAGACGTAGAGTTGATGCCATTGCATCGACTCTACGTCTAAGTAGTAAGGTTATTACGTTATTGACTCTTCAAGTTTCAACCTTGTCTTGTGTTCACGTGCTGACTGGAATATATTCAGCCGAACTTACCATGTCAGTTCCATGATTTTCATGTTTTATTAGTATGAATAATAAATATGCGGTTCGCATGGATGAGGTTTATTAAGCTACAAGGCTAATGGATAGCCATACAATATTATATTTCTGCATATTTTAAGTTTATGTTAAAGTGTTGTGGTAAACAATAAAGTATGCACAGTGTAATCTTTATATAGCGAACTATCTGTTTAACGAAAAACTCTTTAAAACATAGACATTGCTAAAGTTTGTTTGATTTTATACACTTTTTTCGTCAACCGTTCTTCATTCATTCTCTCGACATGGCCAACCCATGTCAGCATACCTTTCTCAATTTTTGTCACTACATCTTCTTACTGTTACAAATCTTCAACCTCTTTAACCTACAAACAATACGTTTTTTTCAGTTGGGTCGCGTTGGCAGTTGTGTTTGTGAGCCTCATAGTGCTGTCGTGCTTCAACAACGTGCGTCGGCAGGCTCCCATGAACTTCATATTACTGGCCATCTTCACCATAGCTCAGAGTTTCTTGCTCGGAGTCACCTCCAGTATTTACGATATTACTGCTGTAAGATTTTATTATAAGCAACTTCTTCCAACTAGTTTAGTTCTCATATGTGTCAAATAAGGATTACAAAAACCTCCTTGGGTACGGACACGTTTTAGGATAGATAGATAACTCTTTATTGTATACTCAATTCATCTACAAACATAAAAGTTCTTACTACTAATACACAATAGGCGGCCTTATCGCTTAAAGCGATCTCTCCCAGGTAACCATAAAGATATATATTTTATTATTATTATAAGGAGTCTGGTGATGTAGAGTCATGTGGGTCAAGTGTACGCACGCTTAATATCTCGACAATCATTTATAATTAATCTCTTAATCGGTGACTACCCTCTTCGGTACCCCACACGACGTCCTAAGAAGTGCTTGTTTGTCAGATCCCAGCTGCCGCGCCGTTTTGTTTTTGGAGGTAAGTAAATTATTTTGCTTAATTTCTTACAATATTATATCATATTTACCAGGGATGTTACGAATATTCGCATCCGCATCCGCAAATGCGGACTATTCGCATTAATTCAGACATCTGCATCCGCATTCACATCCGCATCAATCAATGCGGAGTTTTACGGATGCAGATTCACATCAACAAGTAACTACATGTAAAGAAAGTGGGCGGAGCCAGAGTTGCACGTGCTCCGCGTTTGTTTTGGTAATTGCTAACTTCATTTGGTAACTGACGAATAGGAAGGCGCACATTGGTAACAAGATCCTACAGGTTTTGTTTGTTGTGTTTTTTCTCATTGTCAATAAATTATAGTTACAACGAGTGTTTACTGTGTAAGTGTGTACTTCATAGTTTTTTGCGTGATTAATGAATATTTTGATATAAATGTTAAGTGAAATGTCGCCAACAATAAAAAGCAGTATCTGGACTTATTTTACAATAAACAAAAATGGTCCAGAGAAGTCGGAGTGTAAGATTAAAAAGATTTTTTATTATGAAACTCGAAGCTTAAAATTCTGTTGTGTCATAAGTAAAACTAAAAACTTGTGTAATTTTGTTCTAAAAATATGATTAAATAAATAAAAAGTTAAAATTAAATTGATTTTCAGTTATTTATGCATGCGGCATAACATAGATACCTCGCAAATGCGGATTTTGGGATTTTAAAAGGATAATTATTTAATTTTTTTAAATAATTATTCTTTTAAAATCCCAAAATCCGCATCCGCATCGCATCCGCATCCGCATCGAATCCGCATCCGCGGATGTGAACTTTTCATAATCCGCATCCGCATCTGCATCCGCGGAAGTCTAAATTTTTGCATCCGTACCAACCCTGATATTTACAATGTAATCTTTTGTAGTTGTGTATGATTATATAAAATCTTACATTTATTATCGATATTTGCATATTTTAAGGTATTAAAATTAACATTGTTTGATTTTCTTGGATGACACAATCATTAACAAATTTGACAAAATTCTCAATTTGATGGATGGGGTTAAGTGTGCGCACAAGCCTGTCTTGTAAGTGTGCGCGCGCACACTTACCCCACTTGGATAGTTTTGCTTTAATTGATCAATATATATTTAAATTACTTTGCATGTATATAATTTTTGGTGGACAATAAAGAATAATGTATCTATCTATCTAAATGTTTGATTTCAGATTACAGTATAACCATTTAAAATGTTTCGGAACTACCAACGGAAGGCTCCAGGTAGATGTGTAGTGACGCATGAACAGCTAGAAGCTGCCAAAGAGTTAATTGTAAAAGGTGCTAATAAACACAAAGCTGTTTCACAGGTTGGTTTAAAAGAGAGTACTTTGAGAAAATGTCTTATACTTGGAGGGGCTGCAAAATATGGGAAGATATTTTCCAACATTTACAAAGGCTCAAGAAGAAGAAATAAACCGGTTCGTGAAAAAATCAGCCGCGGGACATTAATATATGAATATGCTTAACATCACGGCGTCTACACCGTTAGATCTACCCTCTATATACCTTTGATGACCACTGAATCTCAATCAAAATCTCCTAGCCTATTATCAATCGAGAATTTTTCAAACACACCTTTATCGGAACTATCTTTGGAAACATGTCTACATTCGACCAGTGAAGAGAAGAGTTAAAATTGCCAAAAACAAAAACACAAAATCGCCAAAAGAAAGGCAAACAGTCAATAATAGCAACTGACAGCCCTTTCAAAACAGAACTAGAAAATAAGAAAACAGAAAAGAAGAAAAATTGGCTAAAAAGAAAGTAAGGTTAGGTTTAAAAGAAAGACTTCCAACGAAAAAGAGTACAAGAAAGATTGCTAATAGAAAGACAGGTAGAAATAAGGGAACAGAAAATGCGGAGAATGAATACCACTGTCCATTATGTGGCGAGAGATACATATATGCACCGACTGAAGACTGGATAAAATGTATCGTTTGTGATAGCTGGTGGCAGTATTTTCATATGTGATAACTGTGCTGGTAAATAACGTTATTAATTAAAATACTGCTCTCAATTATTGGCACCTATTTGATTTTTATTTTCAATTTATTGTTCACTAAAATATAATTAGATAGTTAAGTTACATTTATGAGCTTTTGAGAATGTTAACATCTCAGATTGTAATAGATTTATACAGTGTACACTTACCCCCACCATTGCGCACAGTTACCCCATACTCGGGGTAAGTGTACGCATTTTGACTACCTTTGTATTTTTTTAAATCAAAGAATTTGTGTTAATGTAGACAATTATTCACATGCTTAAATTAATAATAATAATAATTTTATTTTCATAATGAACACCACAATTATAATATTATATAAATAATCTAATATTAACTTTAACTTTATTATATTATTACAATGTATTAAATTTAAGTAATTAAATTTTAAAATAAAATGATCAAAATAAAATTTGTAAACTACCTACTTAAAATCTAAAACATGCAAGAATTTAGAATATTCATTAGTAATACATTTTCGGAATAACTGGTTATAAAATTTCCTCGATAAGTTACTAACTATTACCAATTTTGAAAACATACCAAGATGATTCGGATTAAAACATTATTCTTTGTATAATATCATGATTGATTCCACTAGTCCCAGAACTAGTTTTAACTGTATCTCTGGAACTAGTTTTCTCTCTCTGATATGTATGTGATGGGGATGATACGAGTTAGAACGTAGCGAAGCGCAGTAGAATAAATGTGTGTGTGCGCGTGTGTATGTATGTGTGCGTGCGTATGTGTGAGTGTGGTGTGTGGGTGTGAGTGTGCGTGCGTGTTATGCATGTGTATCAGATATAAATAATTTATCGGTTTACTCACCTATATGTATTAATTTTTCTGTTTCATGGTAGTCCATCTTTAATAACCAATCTCTTAATTTCTGTTTTATTTCAAATTTGTTTAGGCTTACGATATGAAGAATATTATCAATTTTATTATACAAATACGAACTTGTAACAACATAATTTTTGCTGGCAAATGAGATTCTTGAAGCGATTTCTGTATATGGTTTTAGTCTTCTTCTCAATGAATCTCGCTTGGGTAAGTGGTTAGGTAATTCAGAGTGTTTACGAAGAATAGTGCACAAAATATATAATTGACGGACAGTGAGTACTTGACACTCGTTATATAGTTGTATAGTCGGGTATAGGAATGGTTTAAAATGCATAACTTTCAGCACTGCTCTTTGGACTCTCTCAAGTTTTAAAAGAGATGATTTATGAGTTCCCCCCCACACAGGAATGCAATATCTAATTATAGAGTGACACAAGGCATCATATGTCATCCTAAGGACATCGGGATTTGCTGAGCTACGAAGCTTTTTCATTATGAAAATTAGTTTACGGACTCGGGCACATACGCTATCTATGTGTTTTTTCCAGTTAAGCCTTTCATCGATAGTTATCCCTAGATATTGTATACTGTTGGTTCTACTAATTTTCAAACAAGAGCAAGACTTTGATAGTTGATTCATAAATGTGCTAACTAATTAATACTGTGTATTTCATTTAGATTACAATTTTTATTTCAGAGAGGTTTTAAAGCTTAAGTGCGCACACTTGATATTTATAGCGCCATCTTCTCGCCAGATATTTTATCCAAATTCCTTTTGAGTACGGTTGCCTGGAAGAGATCGCTGTAAGCGATAAGGCCGCCTATTTTTCACCGTCAATTTATTGTATACTTGTGCTGTAATTTGTAATTTTGGTGATAAATAAAGCGTTATCTATCTATCTATCTATCTATCTATCTATCTATCTTGACCCACATGACTAGGTGTTTTAAGTTCGAGTATCCATGCTTATTATTTTTCTAAAAATACTTACAATCAATATAAACAAAATGTTACATCACGACACTTAGTTATTGAGCTTGAAATAGTGATTACGAAGTAACTTCCTGAAACTTGACAGTGATTTAACTTGCCTGTAAAGATGGCGTTAACGGTTGAATTTATTTATCTGTTAATTGGTAATTGATATTTTTTTATTGGTTGAAAATATCGGTAAATCTTTTCGTTGATTTAATTTTGCTACTGTTAAACTAGAATGGTTGAGTTTCTTAACATTGTGCTTTATTTTGAGCGCCATAGAGCATACAATCGAATCATCAAAATTCAATATTTACATGATAAGTTGAAAACACCTGCAAGGCGGAAATAAATCTTATGTGTTGAGGAATAAAGTTGAAACTTGCATGTATATAATTTCCAATAATTACCTACGCGACTACATATGCAGTGTTTTTGTTAAACTGTATTTTTAACAGTTTTGGTTAATTTAATTTATCGAATAGAAGTGATAATTTTTTTACCGGTAAATTTATTGGTTAGTGGTTATATTTGCCACCATTACTTGCCTGACATCGAGAGGCAAAGAATTCCAAAGTTGGACAGCTTGCACTGCAAAATAGTTTTTATAAAACTAAGAAGTGTGTTCAGGCGTCTTGAGCTTACTATACGTAGGTACTAGTGCGCAAATTTAGGGAAGTAGAAAGGCGCAGGAAATCGAAACGTTCCTTGAGGTAATGTGGACCAGTGGGTGAGTATAAAATGTTACAAAGGAGAGTGAGGAGTTGATTATTCCTGCGAAAAGTTATTGGAAGCCACTTGAGTTTTTTATGATAATCAGAGATATGGTCAAATTTGCGTAATCCAAAAACGAACCTTATACAAAAATTTTGAATACGCTCAATTTTATTTAATTGTTCTAAGGTTAAATTCAGATAGCGTGCGTCAGCATAGTCCAGTATAGGGAGCAGGGAGACTCTGCTAATCTAATTTTGGTAGCAGTGGGCAGAAAGTTTCTAATTCTTCTCAGAGATCTTGAAGATAGAAATACCTTACGACTTATCTCAGATATATGGGGCCTCCAAGACAATTCACTATCGAATACTATGCCAAGGTTTTTGACTGTATCACTGAAGGGAATAACCGTACCATCGAAAACTACTTGTGGCAATGAGGCCCATTTTATTTTAGCTAACCTGTGGAACAGCAAATAAGATGATGGTCCACTCCTGTAAACGATTACCGTCGCCTCCACTAACGCGCTGCCGTCCGCGTATAGGAATTGAAACCTAGGTCACTCACGCCAGAACACAGGGTTTTTATAGCATTTTTAGAGATCAGAGGTGGTTGGCATCCAGAAGGGCTTGGAGCCCTAACACCTAGCTAGGGTTATTTTGTGGCCTATTAAGACAGGTCGCTCCGACCGCAGGAGACAGTATTTGTCGAATTAGTTAAATATGAATAAATCCTGAATAAACGAACAATTATTTTAGTATGTTCTTTATAATATCTGATAAGGACACGGGTTCAATTCCCGTCCCGAGTCTGAGTGTTAGCTAAGTATGTAAGTAGTATTTCAGTTGTCTAGTATAAATGGTCATAGTATGTATATATTTATGGAATAATTTTTAAATTACAGGTAATGATGGCAGTGGGTATAACAGCAGCTCTATGCCTGGCCCTGACTTTGTTTGCTTTCCAAACGAAGTGGGATTTCACGGTGATGGGCGGCGCATTAGTATGTGCTACCGTAGTTCTATTGATATTCGGTAAGTTATCATTATCAGTGAATTTAGGACCGAAACAAATAAAGTTAATTTGTTAAATTCAAAAGCTTAAACTTTAAAACTTGGTTACAAGTTTATAGAAGTCAAAGTATGGTAAAATTTAATTCAGTAGCGTAGCGTGGGTATTAGCCGCCCGGGGCGGGAGAAAATTTTGCCGCCCTCTTACATAAGTATTTCAATTTATAAAACTTCTTCTTCTTCTTTCTTTTTCAACCTTTCACCACCCAATGCTGAGTGTAGGTCTCTTCTAATGCACGCCATTCTTCTCGGTTCAGCGCCTTTCGCATCCAGTCCTTACCGGCCACTCTAACAAGGTCGTCGGTCCAACGCATCGGTTGCCTGCCTACATTTCTATGCCCTACTCTAGGCCTCCACTCAAGCACCCGACTGCCCCACCTGTTGTCCTGTCTACGGCATATATGGCCCGCCCACTTCCATTTTCTGCTAGCGATCACATGGGCTATGTCGACCAATTTCGTTCTCTTCCGGATCTCTGTGTTCCTGATTCGATCACGTAGAGATATCTCTCTACGTGGTACTTAGGTACTTAGGTATCCCTAATATAGCCCGTTCCATGGCTCTTTGAGTGACTTGGAGCTTGTGTATCACCTGCTTTGTCAGCGTCCATACTCGGCTCCATAGACCATGACTGGTAGGACGCATTGTTCAAAGGTCCGACGCCTGAGGTTAATGGGAATGCTTGTGCTCTTGAACACTTCGGACAGTTTGCCAAAAGCACCCCACCCTAGGCGGATGCGGCGCTCAATCTCGCTATTTTGTCCGAATTTGGCAAGGTTCAAGGTTTGTCCCAAGTAGACATATTCCTCAACTCTTTCTATCGCATGCCCATACACATGCACCTTATTTTATTATATTATTATATATTTCCTATTTATAAAACAATATACAATAACTTTAAAGAACTTTTCTACATGAATAAATTGCCGCTCATTTCAATCGGTCCGAATCGTAGGCGCTGAAAAAATATGTTAAAAATATTTACAATATATTATTACTGTTTATTGTGAAATTTTGCCGCCCCCTAAAAAGTGCCGCCGGAGGCGGGCCGTCCCTGCCGCCCCCACTACGCTACGCCACTCACTGATTTAATTCATCACTTACTAATATGTAGCCGTAAATCCCATCTACATCCGTAATTTCCTACGCCGTAGCGGCCACTATTCTAATTTTGTACTTACGCACATTTTGGCAACCCTGCTTATAATACCGACGTGGAAAAGTACAGCCGACTTATAGCTTTATAGCTTTGTGTAAGATTTAAATATTTATCAAAAACGACGACCGAAACAAAAAACCCCAAGATGGCGCAGAGTAAGACTATTGATCCCTTCTACGGCGGGGGGCGGTCTGTCGTAAAACGCAACATAACAGCCCTAGCTAAGTGGTAGGGCACCAAGCCCACTCGATGGCAACCACCCATGGTTTCCAAAAATGCCACCATAACCTTGTTGTGTTCTGGCATTAGTGACCCAAGTTCTTCCAAATGGTCGCACGTTAGTGGTGCCTCTGACGTCGCAAATATCCATAAGCGACGGTAACTGTTGACTAGTTAAAATGGGCTACTGCTAATGTGCCTTCAGCATGTCTGTAGTTGTCATGTTCTGTACCAATATATTTTTTTATTAAATAACTTATATATTGATCTTGTGCCAAGTATTTTTCATCAGCACACCGAAATTCGGTCAACTTTATAAGCAATCAATCTAAGATAGAATTAATTAAAGCAGAGTCAAGACTCCAATACGGCTACTAATATATTGTTTTTATTTCTCTTTCAGGTATAATAGTAATTTTCATCCCAAGGAACGATATAGTCACTCTAGTTTACGCCTCCCTCGGTGCTCTAATTTTCTCTCTCTACCTCGTATACGACACCCAACTGATGATGGGCGGAAAACACAAGTACAGCATCTCGCCTGAAGAGTACATCTTTGCAGCCCTTAATTTATATGTCGATATTATTAACATTTTCTTGTACATTCTCACTATTATAGGAATAGCAAGGGATTAATTTTATAGCTAGATTTAATACGTGCATTCTATTTGCCCTGGATACACACTTTTCTCGATCTAAACGCATATTATAGTTGCGTCGCCTGACGGTCATCTGTGAAACTACAAAAGTGCACCTCAGTCGTTAGATTACCACTGCTACGCAAAGATATCATTGATATACCTGCGCCGCATCTGTCGCTTAATACGTTGTGTGTCCTTATAATTTTGTGAACCTTTAATGTTCTATTTTTTTAATCAAGGTTCCTAAACGGGAACGGCGGACTACACGACGTTTGAGATCGCGTAGCGGGCTAGGTCTTCCGTGAAATACATCCATGATTCGCTGTATATTGATAGAAGATGCATTTTGCTGGTTTATCCATTAAACCATCCTAGTGTTCCTTACGTTTATTTTGCTAAAACCATTGCAGAGTCAGGCATTAAGGGATTTAAAAACCTCGGGTAAATCGCTATTCTTTCCATCTGGTTAGAAATTTTCCTTTCATTTTCTTTTCCACCTATCATTTAATACCTTTTCCACTCTTAACATCACCATATTGATGGTACTGCAAAGTGAATACACATTTCAATGATGTAGTGAAGCATACTAGCAAAACATTATCAGTTGGAAATCAACGTGTATGTTCTTAACAATTAACTTTAGTAAATCGTTAAAGTAAAATATTAAGATGTAAATGTTGTAATAACGTCATCGTGTAAATTTGTATATAATATACAGGTATGCCAGGTAAGTAAGGCAAGGGTCTAAGGTTTTCTCAAAATCAGATGTTTAACTCAATTAATCGAAAAAGATTTTTTTTAAATATTAAATTTTGGCACCCCTGTGTATGACGTACAAGGAGTGCTCTATCTTAGGGCTAACGCTTGGTATTCTTTCTAGAACATGCTTTATAAAACTTCTAAAGTGATATACAAAATTAGATGCATGGGTTTCTTCATGGTAGTTTAAAAGGATAGGTGACCGTGATATAAACAGAACTGATTGGGACGCGTATGCACTCACGATGCCACTGCATCGTTTGATTGCATTTTTATGTCCCCTCGATGTCGATGAAAGCCGAGGAGAATGCAAGACTAGTGGACTCTACAAACTAAATTTATGAAGTGAAAACTTCTTTAGCGGAGTTGACTTTTTTGTGATGGGTAAAAAATGTTAAACTCGCGTCAGGTCACGTGTCCTGATCGAAAATTCGTAAGATTCGTAAGACGGAGTTTTGCTCCAGTAATACCAACCTTATTAATAGTGACTTAAGGTTTATTTTGTAATGTAACTTTTAAAATATTGCATTGAATTACTTATACATATCTATTCGAATTGCGACTTTATTACAATGAAATACAGTTGAGTTTTTGAAGTGAAAACTTCTTTAGGCGCGTTTTTGACCAATTACCAATTTAAACTTTAATGCTTGATCATAAACAATTTTTTATAAAACCAAAAATAATAATCTAATAGCTCGATGATGCAATTCACAAGTTATTTAGTTTTCACTTCTATCGGCAGTCCCCAAAGACTGCCTCGTATGTTTTTTTTAAACAATATAATTTATACAGTAAAAATAAAATATATTTTAAGTAACTGCGTTTAGGTTATAGATCTTTTACAAATCGTTTAGATAAGTTAATAAAGCATAGTTTATAACATACTTGTTTTATTGCCTTTTATGAACAAACCGTCCTATATTAAAATTATACTTCGCGTTGTGTAATAGCTTGTTTAGCAAAAAATTTACATTCTGATTAGAAAACACAAATAATTCAGAACTGTTGTTGACTGAAATGCGACCTGAAGAGTTTGCCCTCCAATCATTTTCAGGCACATTATTATTTTTTATTTTTTAGCTTTTTACCACGATACCACGACGTGCGTGAATAAATAATTGTTTTTAGGAGTTTCTTATTAAAAAATTCTTCACATCAACAACGATATCGACTCAACTCGAACCCAACACAGGAGAGCATAAAATCGCCGATGCTGTTAAGTACACCAGCATTATTGTCAACCTTTGATGTGACATGTAGTATACTAGAGGTCGAAATTTGACCATAACTAATTAAAATTTTAAGTAGAACTTTATTATCTGTTCTCAATTTGACAGACTTCAACCACAAAAACGTATGTAATTTTTGTTTACTATATTTTTATAAGCATCATTTTAAATATATGTTAGCATTTTGCATGTCTACTTTACTTTGGGAAATTTCATGCATTTTTATCTGTGTGAATTACGTAAACTAGGTTCTTAGGCGCCTATAAATATTTTAATATAATCTGTTCGATAACAATATCTTATGATTCATAATTATGATATTAACAAATGATTACCTATGCGATATGTTCTACGTCTATTGAACATTGATCGGTTCATCGATGACTCTATTAACTTTTTTATGAAGAATCAAACTGTAGAAACTATCGAAAATGTGAAAAATCTAAAATGTATTCATAACACCTTATCGACAAAAATGTTTACAACCCATACTTTCTCTTCGATTCCCGAGATCCGCTTTCAGACTTTTATAGTCCACCTCACACCGTTTCCACGATCCAATAAAGGTTTTATTGGATCTTCGTTAGTTCCTCACGTAAGATAGCGGTTATCCTAAAACGTGCCACACCAAACCTCTTCTTTATTGCCTAAGCTCCGCTTCTTCACTTTATACCAGCATCGGCATTGATATAGTTGAATATATAAATAAGAAGTGCGATAAGGAATGTTATTAAAAGGAGAGAGAAGACACCTTATTTAATTTAATTACTAAAATTAATTAACACTGCCACAGCCAAGTTACATTAATTAATAACTGATAAAAAGCAATTAATACAAGTCAACGTTTGTTTTACAATGTCTCAGAACTGAATACATAATGTCAAAAAGTTACTCCAATCATCCTCAAAATGTCAATCATGTTTTGTATGTAGGAAAGCATTGGGAGCAGTCAAGGTGCGTGGAATTGGAGACTGTACTCTTGAGACCGTACGGCAAGACTCGATTAAAGGAACAAAAGAAAATAGGATAGATTTGGCTTTAGTGACTCACGAACGCAAGAGAAAAATTGAAAAAACCTGGCTTGTGAATTAGTACTAAAAATGATTTTATCATTTAACGAAGCTCTACAAATAAGATGGAGTGGGCATTTTGTCGTAGTGGAAGTACTTTTCACATACTGCGCCGATTGGAAAAATGCGAAGCAATGTAATGTGGGTCTACCGTGCAGCGCATGTACATATCTTGGTTAGGGGATATGCTTTTTAGTATTGTATACCTAAAACCACCTTGTTATTTATTTACGCGCATGGATCACCGGAGGCGTGGCTATGACCGCACCGGGTAGACCTGTTGCCATCGGCTGGACTCGAAATTTACTTAAAATGCAGCTATCTACTGTCAAAATGTACATGAACTTATCACTTAAGTCTCATTAATTACGGCCGACCGATAAGCCTATAGATGTTTGTCCATAAATGGCATACATCGATCCGTCTACATTGAATTTAATTATTTTTATTTACGAATATCTACTTTCTTTGTATATACATAAGCGTGTTGCGTGTGTATACAATCTTATCGATCGGTATTATTTACTAATCCATTAGTGATGTTTGCATTTAAAAATGTCGTGGTTAGTTGTGCTGTTTATATATTTGTATTATAATGTAAAACTGAAGCTGATGTACTCTGTTTAATAGGCAAATCTCTGGCACAATTAAGACCTCATGACTCTATCGCACTTCTCCATATGACAAGAGTTCTGCTACTTGCTCGGGCCTAGATGTATGAATTGTCGCATTGTTTATTATTATTATTTACCAGTTACTATTTTCTACTAACACTCTCTTTAGTCAAGAATTAGAAGTGTTCAGGAAATGTATCGATCTGATAAAGACATGCCATTTTTTCCCTGAGCGAGCGTATTTCAAGCTTTGAAATATAAGCTTCAGATGTAACTCGCATGAAACGCTTGTAAAATGGGGATATGTTACCTTATAAGTAAACAATTTTATTTTCTTTAGTAAAATTTGCATCTTATGATGTCGGCCATCTTGTGATGTCATATTACATAAAACATATAATTTGTCAGTGTCTTCCCAAAGCTCTAATAGGATGAAACCTTAAATATTTCAATCTGTACTAATATATGATGTCCGTGCCTTTTTCACGTGTAATATAAAGAAATAATGAATATAAAATACTTGGGCTTTTTTATTTTCTTTTCTAAACTACCAAATTTTAACAGATATAAATACTTACGTAAACCTTAAAACAATTAAAGTATTCACGAGTGAAGTAGATAATTATGAAGTTCTTAAAGGCGTAAATTAGTAAAATTCAAAGTCAATCTGACTAAACATTCCGAGACAGAAGATGTAATACAAATAATATTGAACGATAAATGATGAAAGTCAAGGACAAAATAATACACAAAAATTATCATAGCATAAAGTTAATAAATAATGTAAACAAAGTTGAGTCACAGCACATCACTACAATTCATTCGTATCAGTTTATGTAGTTCGTGTGCCGTCACCATGTCGTTCACACTCGTTGTAATAGGCTTGATAATTATTTTACTTATTTATAATGCTAAAATTAAAGATCCAAAACCAATTTTTGGTATTTACCAAGTGCCGGGAAAGTGGTATTATTTGAAATATGTGCTTTTTGCCGCCGTTTATTATTATAGAAAGGTGAGTTATTTAGATGTTAAGAAATATTATTTTGGCCTTTGGGCACTGTGCTTTCAAGAGGCATTCCAAAACACCACTAAGCTCCGTTTGGCTCTATCCCAGTTGTAAGTATTCCAATTACGATTTAGTTTTCAATGAACTCGTCTTAACGATTGGATTTATGTGGAGTGTACCTACATCAAACGATCGATATCGTACTGTTTCAGTGCCGCATGTATTTTTTATAGCTGGAGTTGTCAACAGGCATGCAAACGCCCCACCCGATAGCAGGTGATCACGTCGCCAATGGACGTTTGCAACGCGGCATTGCCAACGCGCTGCCGGCCTCTAAGAAATTCTTTAACGCCTTTTTATAAAAACCTCATATCGTAGCGACGGAAAAATAAAAATGATATGGCAAAAAATGGGTGTGAATGTTGGGATGATGGCAAATAGAGGAGAATGGAAGGAGAGAACATGTTGTGTTAACCCCATATACTGTGGGTATAAGGAAAAGGAAGTACAGCGACGGTAAAACCTTAGCCGGAAATTTATTCCTAATCCGGAGAATACGCAACACGAACGTTTTTTTACTGAGAACCGTCTTGTACAAGAGAGAAGAGGAAATGGGGATGACCGTCCAGCCGCTGGCGGGCAATGCGTTGGTCAAAAGACGATGAATGTACCATTCTACACAGTTTCTCAGAACATTCCTCGTTATACAGACGATAGAATACACAAAAAGACGCAGTCTCTTCGAAGGCTAAGCGTGTTTAAACAGTACGGGATCGTCTACAACACAAATTGCGCACCGTATGAGGGTAGAGGAGAATATTATAATTATATTTTTATGAAACATTTTTAATTTATCTGTTCTCGTCCAATTTCAAAATGGATTGATTGTTCTTTGGCGTCTTAAAACAGTGAAAGTAGTTTTTGAATTGAAAACTTCTTTAGGCGCGTTGAGCACTTTTTGGGTGAACAAAAATCATGGAACTCGCGTCATCGTCACCGAACGCTACCCTACCGCTACTCACCCATGAGTTATTTTTGCTTCAGTAATACCAACCTTATTACAAAGGTTTATTCTTTAATGTAATTTTTAAATGATTGCATTGCATTACTTATATATATCTACACGAATTGCGACTTTATTACAATGAATTACAGGTATTTTTTTAAATTCTTTTTCTTTATAAATAATCTACATACACAGGAATCATTTCGAAAAAGTTTTTAGAAAATTTTAGAATGCGTAAACTTTAGTTACTTTTGAATTATTTTTGGTTTGTAAAGAAGTGTTAATGACCAATTTAAACTTTAATCCTTGATCATAAATACTTTTTTATAAACCAAAAATAATTCGAAAATAATAATCTAATAGCTCGACGATACAATTTACAAGTTACGTAGTTTTCACTTCTATCGGCAGTCCCCAAAGACTGCCCCGGTTGTTTTTTTTTATTCGAAAACTATTAGACCTAATAATAAACCTAATAAATCAATACTTAAATATTATAAACGTGAAAGTTACTGTGTCTGATACATTTTCACGTCTAAACCGCAGAACTAGTTTTGTTGAATTTCGGTATATAGAGAGATTGGACATTGAAGAAAGACATTATGCTACTTTTTTTATATGGCAGAACAACGTTTACTCTCGATAATTCTCATTACCAAGGTAAAGAAGATTTTTCTAAATTGAAACATCCCTGACGGTTACTACGATTGATTTACAACTTAATTCATGATTTAAGAATCGGAATCAGTGTTGGATATTTATGTATTAGATATGACCGGCCGGCGCGGGCTCGCCTTAAGACAAAGGGCGGGCCACGAGATCGGCAGGCCATATATCCGTGGGCCCGGGTGTAGGCGATAGGAGAACAGCGGGGTTTTAGTGGGTAGTCGGATGGCCGAACATCTTTCCCGGAGTCCCACATATCCCTCGGTCCTCCCGGACCGGGGGAACCGGTCAAGAGAGGGTATTTCCTCGAGACCAAAAACTGTAGTCCAACGTGTTGTGAAGATCCACCTATGTGCTATCCCTGCTTGCCACGATGTCCTTCCCCGAAGGTTATGTATTGTTGTGAAAAGAAGCCGCGAGTTGCAATACCTTGCCAAGAGGAAGACTGCTGTAAGCCACCACCAAAATATATAAAGACGGACGCATTGTGCGCTAGTTGCCTGTATCTGAATTCAAGCGCAACGGAATTCAAGGCCAAGAGCATTCGAAGACGCTCGACACTGCAAATTTCCTATTTAGAAACTCTTGTGATGTAGTTGTCGAATGTGAATTGTGCACGGACCCCGTAAAAGTCGTCGACCCGGCAAAAGCGCCACCCTGCACATCCAAATCTTTTCGTGTCCTACTTTCAATGTGAAACGAGAAAAATTATTTAAATAAAAAGGATGACAGATTTTTCCCCAAAAAGGGGTTAACGTCAGGCAGGCGGCTGGTTGTAAAAACTAAGCTACAACTATTACAACATTAACATGTTGTGCCGACCCCGTACAATGTGGGATAAGGGCAAGAGGAAGAAGTCTCCAAACGTAGATTTTGATGACATAGCAGATGCATATACAAACTGAATAAAATATTTTTTTATAGCAAGAGTTCAGTAGACAGGCAAACGGCTCACCCTGGCAGATGGTCACCGTCGCCTATGGACGTTTGCAATGATGTACCAGTATTAACAATGCACTGCCGGCCTCGAAGAAATTTTATAACGCCTTTTTTGGAGAATCCCATATCGTACCGCGTTGAGAAAACCTCAGCCGGAAGCTCATTTCATATCCTGAGAGAACACAACATGAACGTTATTTAGAACCGTTTCGTACAAGAAAGAAGAGGCTCCAAGAAATGGGGATGAACACCCAGCCGATGGCGGGCAGTGCGGTGGTAAAAAGACGAGGGCACATTCTAAATAGCTCCTCAGTACACTCCCCGTTTCATAGACTAGAATACGCAGAGACGCAGTCTCTCCGAAGTCTAAAGATATGATTCCGAACTACGCTGCATGCAGCAGTGCTGCCGCGACACTGCTGCCGCGGCACTACCGGTCCCCATACAAACTCTATCGCGCAGCAGTGCTGCCGCTACATTGCTGCCGCTGCATTGCTGCCGCTGCATTGCTGCCACTGAATGTACATATAAGCTTATAGAGATTGTTTGGGGACCGGTAGTGTCACGGCAGCAGTGTCGCGGCAGCACTGCTGCGTGCAGCGTAGTTCGGAATCATACCATAAACGTGTCTAGACTGTCTGTGAGTAATAGTAAAAAATATGTGTGATTTATTTGTACGTATACGTCTCTCTCTCGAAAGAAGAGAAGAAGAAGATACGTCTATTGAATTATTTTTTAATTTCACACTATAATGAATATAACGTGATAATTCACACATCGTCATTTAGTTCCAAATAAGCAGCTGAGCTCTTGCCTTATTTACCTTTTGGAAATAAATACATATTATACATAAATACCTAGTCAGGTCATAAGTATTGTCACACAGTAAAAACTTTTCTTTTAGAATGCTGGCCACAAAAAAGTTTATTGAATTCGAATTTCGAATTGTTCATGAAAATAAAAATATATACTTTTAGAATTTTACTCATTTTTAAATATGGAGTGGACGCTTAAAGAAGACCGTGTTGCAGTTATTGCGTTGCATCGTTGCAGTTACGTGCCAATTCAAATTTTTAACATACTGAAAAATTTGAATATAACCAAAAGATTCGTTTATCGTACCATCAAACGATACAATGAAGACTCTAGTGTAGATGACAGGTCAAGAAGTGGTCGCCCTCGGTCTGTTAGGACTCCAGCAGTGATAAAAGCTGTGAAGGCACGAATTCAAAGAAATCCCAAACGTAAGCAGAAACTGTTGGCCCTTCAGATGGGGTTAAGCAGAACCACGGTGAAAAGGGTGTTAAATGAAGACTTAGGGCTTCGGGCATATCGAAGAAAAACAGGACATCGTTTGAATGCTCGTCTAATGGACCTGAGACTGAAGAGATGCCGCGCTTTGTTGAAGCGGTACGCGGGGAAAAAATATCGGGAAATTCTTTTTTCGGATGAAAAAATGTTTACCGTAGAAGAGAGCTACAACAAACAAAATGATAAGGTGTACGCACACAGTAGTGAAGAAGCGAGCAACCGTATTCCGCGTGTCCAACGAGGTCATTTTCCATCCTCGCTCATGGTATGGTTGGGAGTTTCTTATTGGGGCTTAACAGAGGTACATTTTTGTGAGAAAGGTGTAAAAACGAATGCTGTTGTGTATCAAAATACAGTCCTGACGAACCTTGTGGAACCTGTTTCTCATACCATGTTCAATAACAGGCACTGGGTATTCCAACAAGATTCGGCGCCAGCTCATAGAGCGAAGAGCACACAAGACTGGCTGGCGGCGCGTGAAATCGACTTCATCCGGCACGAAGACTGGCCCTCCTCCAGTCCAGATTTGAATCCGTTAGATTACAAGATATGGCAACACTTGGAGGAAAAGGCGTGCTCAAAGCCTCATCCCAATTTGGAGTCACTCAAGACATCCTTGATTAAGGCAGCCGCAGATATTGACATGGACCTCGTTCGTGCTGCGATAGACGACTGGCCGCGCAGATTGAAGGCCTGTATTCAAAATCACGGAGGTCATTTTGAATAAACTTTAATGTCATAGGAATCTATGTTTTGTTAAGTTCATTTTGGTATATGAATGGTTAAATAATGAATAAACTTGTTACAATTATTTTACATTAAACATGTGACAGAATTTATGACCTGACTAGGTACATAAACTCGGAGCGCGAAATGGACACGTGAACGCAAAACTGTTACGCCATGATGGTCGTCAGTAGACGTGGCTTGCTTGATAGTAGGATTAACTACTATTTGACCTCTCAACCTCAAAAAAGAAATGATCACCGCTTTTGCTCTGGTATTTGTGAGCTAGCAAAATAATTTGTTGCCTTTACGACTATGTACATAAGATATAATAATAGCTAACGTCTCACTGCTGAGGTCGGGCAACAACAAGACATTAGTAATAGATAGACTCGTTACCAAGCCCCTTATCGGCTCACGAATTAGAAATTAAGATGCATGTTTGATAAATGTAGACTGATAATAAAACGATTATCATATTTATTTAATTCATGATATCTATGCGTTCTGCTGCCTAATTTGGAGCTAGATTATATATTATGATTTGTATTGGCACAGTTTATATATGCCTATTGATGTAGGCTTCTCACGATACGTTCCGTTGCAAACGCATCGATATTTTATAGATAGAGAATAACTGGTGTATGGAGTTAATTAATCAAATATTTAAAAATTTTAATCTTGCACATCTTGAAGATCTATGTTCACAGTTACAGAGCAAACTCTGCGTCTTTTTGTGAAGATACCTCTTGACGACTCTTTTTTTCCTCTCTTGATCAAGAATGCTTAAGAAATCATATAAGTAAATGTAAATTAGGTCTTGTTCTTTACAACAGCGATGACCAAACGACCAAACGCTGTCTGTACTTCTCCGTTTATATTTACAATTAATTTCCATGTTGACATCGGAGGTTTTTTAAAAACCAATTATCTGAAGTGTTGTGATATCTACATCCGTTGCTATTTAGCCTAGGTTCTTTTACGAATTTGCCCTTTGTAACCATGGCCATGTAATCTTACTTTAGCATCAAAGTTGAATGTTAACGCATTTAACGAGCAGTGGAGCTTCAGTTGCCTTAAATTGGATTTTGATCTTTATATTTTTATAATATATATATAATTTTTATATATTTATAATTTCAAAATATTTTCGTCAATACTGTCTAAGGGAAACTTAATAATGAGATTACCACCCTTAGAAAGAATTGACTTGATTACACGCAATTATCTCTCATCGTATAATGGTTGAAGAGTTCGGTTTCGGGATGTGACGACCCTAAAGTGTTTAAAAAATGGTCTGCTCGAAACCACTTTACCTCGAGTTTTCAGATTGAATTCTTTGGAATATAAATTTTGAATACGAACTTGATTTTGTTTGCAACGCCGTGGCATCGCGAACACGCTGCTGTCCCATAAGAGGACAGGAACTTGGGTCACTAATGCCGGAATACAACACAAGGTTATTATGGCGGCTTAAGACCAAAGGTGGTCGCCATCCAGACGGGCTATGAGGCCCTACCACGTAGCTAGGGTGGGTTGTTTTGTCGCCTTTTACGACAGGCCGACCCCGGCCGTAGGGGTTAGTATTCTTTCTCCGCCTCTGCACGGATAGAAATGTACTTTACTTATTTATTTATGAAATATTTATTTAAAAAACTAAATTATCATATGTATAGCAAGCATTTGTCAGAATATAAAAACGGTATTTGTTATTGTGTGGGGGGAATACCAGAATCGAACTTCAGTTTAAAGATTAAAGTAATAAATATTTGTAATTCTAGTACGCAAAGAAAGATGCAGCAGTGGGTATAGATGGCAACGCAGGGAGAGGCGTCAAGGCCATAGCCGATCCAGCTGACATGGACAGGGCTCAGCATCTCAGTGAACACTCCAAGGTAATCTTCTCTTTTTCTTTCCCTTAACCGTGCTGTGGAACAACAGCCAATCTGACGACTCACTTAATAATAAGCAGTTACCATCGCTTATGTATGTTTGCAACGCTAGAGGCATCTTTAATACACTGCCTTCCGGTGGAACCAAAACCTGCGTCACTAGTGCGGAAATACAGTACAAGGTTATTATGGATTATTTAGAGCTAATAATACCCATCCAAAGTGGTTTGGATCTTTACTACCTATCTAGGGTTGTTTTCTTGCATTTTACGAAAGGCCGCCTCAATCACAGGGATTCTTACTTATTCTTACTTCGTCCTTCTCCATGATAAAAGTAAAGTAATTGAGTTCTTCGTGTCGTCAAAGTTTGTTTAATTGAATAAAGCTCCTGTTATTAAACAGGAGTCAAACTCTTCAATTAATGTACAGAATAATTATACTCTTTGCATCCCTTGAAAACTTGATTGTGAGTTTCACACGAATTGGATGAATTCAGGCGGATTCTTGCGTGGCTATATACGCCGTGATCAAATGCAATTACGTCATCAGCACCACCGATACGTCTTACTAGCTACTTTTTCGTATTTTATAATATAATATAAATAAATAAATATTTTATGACAATTCACACAGCGCCATCTAGTCCCAAACTAAGTAGCATAGCACTTGTCTACTAGACAACTGATATACTACGTATATACTTTTTTTATAAATAAATACATATTATACATAAACACCCAGACGCGAGACGGGAATCGAACCCGTGACCCTCGCAAGCGTACTGAAATACGTTATCCGTCACGCCACAGAGGTCGCCTAATAATCATTAGAAGTAATTAGGTTATCATTAAATCCTCGTCAGAAAATCTCTACCAATGAACATAACAGCCCATAATGTCTCACCACTGGGTTCGGATATCCCCCAAGAGGTACACCGCCAGTATACCGTCACGCTTGTCTAAGGCGAATTAACGGGTTACAACAGGATTCCTCATAACGTTTTCCTTCACCGTCGGCATAATATGCACATTAGGCGAGAATACCACTTACCGAGTTTATTACCGAGTGTATAATACTGACCCAACAGGTACCTGCTAAAAGCATTATTAATTTAAAATACTACTGAGGGTGATTTACGAGTCTTTACATTACCCGACCTACATTATTATAGCATAAGAATAAAGGCAGAAATCAAACAAAGAAATTTCTAAAGATGCACTGTATTAGTGTATTATCAACTTGTCAAAGAGTTATAACAATAGGGTAGAAAGTACGAATAAAAAGTACGTTACAATACGACTTAACGCATTTATCGGTTTATTGGCGGGCGCGCGCCTGGTTAAGAGGCGAGCGCGGAGCCGTCTTGGCGCGCGGTGGACGACTTACTGAATACTGACCGTCGTGAGCGATCGGATGAGCTTCCCCAGACAGCAGAGGATGGTTTCTATGATGGCGAGTGGTGTGAACCGATGCGTGCCACGCTAATTACTATCATTTGCCGGTTAGATTATGTTAAACTAATCAAGGTTCTTCTCTTTCAGGCTTTTGATGCAGTTTTCTTTATATCAGGAAGTAGGAATAGTGACGACAAAGGAATTTATGTTGTCATAGGTTCAGAAAGACGGCACTTGGGAATATGCAATGCTTTGTTTTATTTAGGGGTAAGCATTTTAATTATACTTATTAAGAAAGTTTCGGTGCGTTGTAACCAAAGTGTATCACAAATCCTTTTGAAAAGTCACGAATTCGATTCCTTTTTTATTGCTGTAGACAGGCTGACGGCCCGCTTAGAATTTAGCAGTTACTATTGCCTATGGGTGTTTGTAACACCAGTGGTATCGTAAATACGCTGCTTTCCCATAAGGGTACAGGAACTTGGGTCACTAATGCCGGAACTCAACACAAAGTTATTATGGCAGCATACATTAGACCAAATGTGATCGCCATCCAGACGGACTTGGGGTTTTACCACGTAGCTAGGGTGGTTTGTTGTGTCGCCTTTTACGACAGGCCGACCCCGGCCGTAGAGTTCTGTATTCGGTCTCTGCCCCTGCCAGAATTTCCTACGATGGTATGCTCCTCTTGCCAAGGACAATAGTGGTGGATATACCCGTTCGGATGGCGACCACCTTTAGTCTTAATAACTTTGTTATGTTCAGGCATTCGGGATTCGAGTTCCTGTACCCTTATGGGACAGCAGCGTGTTGCGATGCCACTAGCGTTGTGAATACCCATTGGCGACGGTAACTGCTAAATTCTAAGTGGGCCGTCAGCCTGTCTGCTGTCCTACAGCGATAAAAAACAATATATATATATATATATATATATATATATATATATATATATATATATATTCGAATGACATAATTTTATAGTTACCAGAAATAGGACTGCTGTGTAGCAAGAAGTTGCCAGATACAGTACTTTTCGGAGCGGAAGTTGGTGAATTTAGTGCGGAAGGTATACAAATCACTCCTATTGAACCCATGGTCAAGTGGAACCTGTCATATAAAGGACAAATGTGGTAAGCAGTACAAGTCCTCCTTGGCTATAAGAAAGCTAACTACATATGTTATTATACAATATTGCTCTTGTAATAAAAAATATCCGGATGACCGAGCTTTGCTCGGAATTTTTTTTTTATAAATTGTGTTTTTTGGAAATTAACGATTGATTTTCTTAGTCTAACCTCAAAGCAAACACTCATTGACTTCGTGTTACTTAACAACGCCATCTGCTGGAATAGCTTTAGTGTTGTTGTATCGTTAAAGCAATTTAAAAAAAATAGTATTATTATTCGCCGATAGATGTCAGGAAGAGTCATTTTTCAGTTTAAATTGGGACTACTCAAACGCCACCATTTGACATTTTCTAGAAATGATTCCTAGCTAGATCGATTTATCGCCCCCGAAACCCCCCATAGACTAAATTTCATGAAAATATACAAGAATTGCTCGTTTACAGATATAAGATAATTATAAGCAGTTTGTGTTTACCACACTTTTATTAACTTGACCTGTATTTAACTATGTATCTATGTAACTGAGTTTTCGGATTCGCTCACAATTAAAGCAGTCGCTCAGCTAGCATCTCTCATAGCATGAAGAGAGAATGAGAATTAGTATCCATTAGAACCCGAAGTAAATACTAGAAACAATTAACTTCAGTACGTTGAGAACTGACCAAATAGCATTGATTTAATTTTATTTAGATAATCAATTCCATCCGCAGGTGCTACAACGACCCGAGCAAAAAGTTTGAAGTAGATTTCCAAGGAGAATGGAAGGCTTCCACTAAACATTTCGACTATGACACAGATCTTCATCCGCCAACTGTTATCAGATCCATCGCGAGAGAAAAGTGGAGCAGGGAATATTTTGACGGATTAAAAGCGTACGTAGATTTATAATCGCCCTACTAACAAGTAAAATCCTAACGTTGTAAACTTATGCCTAAGGTTGCGTGCCTATTTCATGCCATTGTCATACGATTTGTAATATTATTAGCTCAACACAATACGAGAAATTGTAGTGGCAGAGTCCCGAAAAGAATTGCTGTATATGAACCAATTCTTTAAAATAAATAAATTTGTAAGATGCCGATTAACAAGAGTTTATTTTAACAAGACATGACAGAAGTAGAATGAAAAAACACGTTACGATGTAAAAGTCACTAGAATATTTTTAAAGTATACTTTTAAAACATGCCAGTGCTTTGATTATATAAATATACAAAATACGCAGGTTTTAACAGAAATAAATACCTATGTTTATTCCATTATCACATAGTGAAAAACATATTTCATCATTATCGTTATCTTAGTGTTAAATACCTGTTGCAAACGAAACTTTCGCTTTGGTAACCGGTTTTTTGGCATCTTTAGTGGTCAATCCGCACGCATATCACATCTCTTTACAATAAAAGCCAAGATTTTTGGGTCTACCGTCCGGCCGGGGCCGTAAGTCGTAAGCCATAGTAAATCATCATCATCCCAGCGTTGTATCCCGGTTACAACCCAAACGTTCGTTTCGATGCCCAGGGTCCACTTTCCGACTTTTTCTACTCCACTTCGCACGGTCTTCAACATCCTGGTAGTGAGCCCATTGGCACGCATCTCACCCCTTACGACGTCAAGCCAGCACTTGGATTTACCGCTCCTACCGGGGCCTGGCGGAGGCGGCATGGCCAGACATTTGTTTCCCACGTAAGCATTTGGTTGCCGTAAAACGCGGGCGTACCAACGGAGCCGACACTGCAATTTATCCGCAATGTTATAGTAAATATGGCAAATTAAAAAAAATCTGCCAAATATAAAAAGAAATTCAAAGTCGATGTGGCTAATTCTGGTGTAATCCAAGGCTTTTTAGTACACGTGATCCCTTTTCAAGTACGAGTGCAAGGTAAAATATTTGAGCGTATCTTGCGTCGATGCCTCTTGGCTATTCACTAAGAAGGAACAAAGAAATATTTTGTACGGAGCATCTGCCATCAGGCGGAGTATTTTTTTTGACGTGACTGTTGGTAGGATGATGACTGATAGTAAAAGGTCCTCTCTGATGGTGAGGTGGTCTCAAAGTTCATACAGCACTTGTCTGGAGGGTACTAAGCGTCGTATTTTCTTTACTTTTATCACCAGCACTCTAGTGGTGGTACTCTGTCGTTGCCTCCTCATGAGCGATACGAAATAGGTACCGCCTTAGCCTCCGTGCCCCAAAAGTATGAGTAACTGTATCACCTGCAACGACAGTGCCATGGCGCCTTTTTCTTAAGCCCGGTGTACTTCAGCGTAGAACACGCAAGTTTACTTTAAAAAATATAACGTAAGTTGTATGTAAATAAGTGTAATTGTATGTACGTATGTAAATAAGTATTTCTAAGTTATATAAAAAAAATTGATGACAACTTCAAACACTACATCCAGCTATTAAAATTGGTCACGAATTTCACACATAGTTACTTAAGTATTGTTTACTCTTAATTTGCGCGCTTTGCATTTGATTTTAAAATGGTAATTCCTACCTTCCATCGTTTACACTGTTGCTATTTTTTATTGCTGTAGGACAGCAGACAGGCTGACGGCCCGCTTAGAATTTAGCAGCTACCGTCGCCTATCGGGTCGTCTATAAGGGTACAGGAACTTGGGTCACTAATGCCGGAACACAACACAAGGTTATTATGGCGGCATACTTAAGACCAAAGGTGGTCGCCATCCAGACGGACTTTGGGCCCTACCACGTAGCTAGGGTGGTTTGTTTTGTCGCCTTTTACGACAGGTCGATCCCGGCCGCAGAGGTTAGTATTCTTTCTCCGCCTCTGCACGGATATAATCAACTAATGAATATTTAAAAATGTTTTATACATTGTATGTATTTTAAACAATTTTGTATTATAATGTAGGTGTGGAAGGTCTTTAGATAAGCCCTCATCTACTAGATTAAAATAGCCATTTCTTTTCTAAAATGGGGTTTCCTTTCGCAAATATGCTTTCCAGCCAATTAGTCCTGTGATTCCTGGGTGTATAAATGATGTTCCTGTTTGAAATGTATTTTTACAGAGCCCACCAATCGCATTATGAGCAATTCGGCATTCTGAAAAGCAAAATCAAAGTGGATAATGAGTATTTCGAATTCACCCAGCCGGCCTTCAGGGATCACAGTTTCGGTAAATAAATACTATACTTAATAATGACCTTTTCTTCTATGACAGCAACATGTTAGCCTCGTGTACACATAGATACAAAGATACCGTGTCCAGCATGAAGTTTTTATTAACATAACGTACTAAAAATGGTAGCGCGGAGGAAATGACATCTGTTATGTCTTTTGTTTGGAGTTGTTCGGTATCGGGAGTAGAATCTTAGCACCACAAATGCACTACCACTTACCTCTTGTCTTCATGCTGCTGGAGCTCTTCTATTAGGACTGTAGGAAGCACTGGCACGAACTACTTTCGATTATGCTAGTTAATTTATGGAAATATTGAAAAGAACAACGGAGATGGATGCGACGCGTCCGCAGCGTATGTTTTTGAAATGTATCGAGTCGAGAGATGGCAGCGTCGTCGTAGGATAGGGGTGGCAATGCATTTGCTTAGATACGATCAACTCGATACTAAGAAATATTCGCGGTAAATTGATTGTGCTAAGTACGCAACAGGAGTCATCACAATACGCAGGCCAAAGTGTTTATATAAAAGGCTTAACTTAAGACAAAGCAGATCTCAAGAACATGGTATTCGCCCTTAATAAGCCCTTGGCAACCAAAAGCACAAAACTGCTGCGTTTAGAGGTTGCTTTAAATGTGCTGCGACAAAATGTTGGAATGATATCCCTCCGCCAATAAGAAACCTAAAATCAATGTATACATTTAGACAGCAGTATAAAAAATTCTTACTTCAAGTACAGAAAGGACAGTGAATACATGAATTTACGATTATAAAATATTAAATCAATAACTACAATAATATTTTATGGTGTAAAAATAGTGGATATGTATATGTAATAATATGTCTTATGTATATTACATATATATACTAGCTGACTCGGCAAACGTTTTGGCAAACTAAAATACATGTTTCTCATAAGTTTTACTAAAGATTCTTCTGTGTGTATAAGAGATGTATGTGTTTTATATATATATATATATATATATATATATATATATATATATATATCTATATATATATATACATATATATATATATATATATATATATATATATATATATATATATATATATATATATATATATATATATATATATATATATATATATAAGATCAATTATCTCTTTAATTTTGGTAAATGATAAACTTGTTGTTGCTCTGTAAACAAAGTTTTATTTTTACAATTATTTTTATATTTACTTTACAATGATATGCAATTATGATAAACGAAACTAACCTGTAAACAAAGAAACGACATTTAATGTTTATCCTTCCACATATTAGTATCTTATTTATAATTTCCGTCTTCTTTGTATTGGAATAACCTTATACATGACATGCACTACTTTATGTTTCTAGCCAATATGGCCGATCATACTTGACGACGTGACGTAGCTGACAGCATTATGCGCGGCAGAATTCAAATTAAAGTATTAGTATAGTAATTACTTTACATCTCCCCTCCTCGGAGAAGAAAACTTCCATGCGAAGTTTCTTCGAAGACGTAGACACTCCGCTTTTTCATTGCGTCTCACATTCTTCTATTCTAGTTACTGGAATAAGTTTTGTAATATGGAATAGATTTGATTCTTTTTTTCTGTGTCCAATATTGATTCTGTATATTGATTTAGAAACTTTTTCCTCAATTTTAAAAGGTCCAATTTTCAGCTCATCTAATTTTTTCCTGTTTAATTTATTCCCATTTTCTACATACACTATGTCTCCAACATTAAATTCAAAGTACTTCCTTTTTTTATCAAATAACTGCTTATTGTAGTTATGTGATTTGAGTGTATTTTTTAGAGCTGTCGTTCTGTCTCTTATCCAGTAAGTCTGTGTTTTTTCTTCTTTCAATTCCTCCGGTAAAACAGCAACATTCATGCCATACAAGAGATAACTTGGAGAGAAGCCGGTTACTGAGTGAATAGTCTGATTATACTTTTCTACACACTCATGTGCTATTGTTGTCCAAGCTCTATTATTTCCAACTTCATTTATTTTGCATCGTATTTTGTTAATCAACGTTTGATTTAATCTCTCATTAAGGCCATTAGAGAATGGTGCATTTACTGCCGTGAACACCATAGGTATGTGTTTATCCTGTAAGAATCGCTTAAATTCTTTCGAATTTATACCTGGATACTGGTCAGTAAGTAACATCCCAATATCTTCTGTTTCAGATATGTTAGAAACTAGTTTTATGAAATCGTCTGCACCTTGTGTTTTTGAAGTCAGTATAAATGCATATCTTGTAAAATGATCTACCAGTAAGTGTAAATACTTCTTTGTGGACCTTGACCCGCCAAAGCCTCCTATTGTGTCAATAGAGACTATTTCAAATGGCTTAGTGGCTGGACCCAGATGCGACATAAATCCAATCTTTTCTTGTCCTCTTGATTTATTTTTTATACAAATTGAACAGCTTCTACATATTTCCTTGATATTTCTTGTTAGGTTTCTGGCTATATAGAGTGGACTAAGTGTCTTCTGCATTTGTTGAATTCCAATATGACAAAGGTTCTTGTGAATACTTTTTATAAGTTTTATGCTGAATTGCTCTGATAGCACAATTTTTTCTCTATTTCTGACATTTTTATAATAAATAATTTGTCTTTTCAGCATTTTATCTCCATTCCTTTGTATTTCTTCATTACTATTCTGATCCATTAAAATATCTTCTAGATTGATTAAATTCACAATCCTTAGTAGTTCATCTTCATTTTCTTTTTCCTCTAACACCGGGTTCCTACTAAGGCAATCTGCTTCTACATTCTCTTTCCCTGGAGCATATTTAATATTAAAATCATATTGTGAGAGATAAAACATCAAGTCACCTAACTCTTCATCTGTTCTTGATTTTAAATTCATATTCTCCAATGGTTTATGGTCTGAAAAAACAGTGAAGGACTTTCCTAGTAACCAGTATTGCCAATATTGCACTGCCTCTTTAATAGCTAAACACTCTAAGTAGATGGCCTTCTTTTTCTTCTGAGCTCCATTTAACTTCTTGGAGAAGTAAGCTACCGGTTTTTCTTTACCATCGAGTTGCGTCTGCTTCAATATAGCTCCAATGCCCTGTATAGAAGCATCTGTATAAATTTTGATTGGCAGGTCTTTGTCATAAATTTCCAAAACTGGTTGACAACATAGTAAGTTTTTTATTTCTTCAAATGCTTCTTGGCATTTATCAGACCAAATAAAATTTTGATTTTTCCTTAGTAAATTATGCAATGGATCCAGTATTATTGCACTTCTTGGAATGTATTCATGATAATAGTTTATTTTCCCTAAAAACTGTCTAATATTTTTCTGCGTTTTTGGAATGGGAAAATTCCTTATCGAAATTAGGTTATCTTTTAATGGTTTTATTGAGTTCTTCTGTATTATATGACCCAGGTATTTTACAGAATCCGATGCAAATGTGCATTTTTTGAATTTCAATTTGAAACCTTCCTTTTTAATGGCTTCTAACAGCTGTTTTAGATGATAAATATGTCCTTCAAATGATTTTGAAAATAATAGCACATCGTCTATATAATTAACAGCAAATTCTGTTAATTTGTATTTCCTAAGTATATTGCTTAGTATTCTTTGGAAGATGGCGGGCGAGGTTTTTAATCCGAACGGGAGGCACGTCCACTGATAATGACCCTCTTGGGTCACGAAACCAGTTTTTTCCCTGTCTTCTATTTTTAGAGGGATAGACCAAAATGCTGAGTTAATATCTAAAGTTGTAAAGTAATTGCAATTCCTCGTTTTTGCCACCAGATCTTCTACTAACGGAAATGGTTGGGCCTCCGGTATTACTATTTTATTCAGTTCCCTGAAATCTATACATAATCTAGACTTTCTATTATCTTCTCTTTTAAACGCCAAGGTGACAGGTGCAGCAAATGGACTGCAGGATTCTTCGATAAGTTTATTGTCCAATAAGTTTGCTATTTGTTCTTCTATTTCTCTCTTATCTTCCATAGTACATCTATAGGGTCTCTTTCCGCAATACTTGTCTACCAATAAATTTATTCTGGCTTCGTATCCATTAACAGTACCCACGTCATACTTATTTTTCGCAAATACTGTGCTATATTCATCAATTACTTTATTTATTTCTTTCTTTTTACACTTATTTAAATGATCTATCTTTATTTCGAATTCTTCTTCCTTTACGTGTTCGTTAAAATTAATTTTGTACTCTTCGACTGCTATACTTTTCCCTTCTTCAGTATTCATTTTTATATGTATTTTATTTAAGCATTGTTTCTGACTTATTTTTAAATCTTCATTTTGTATGAGCCTAAATTTTTTTATCAAGTCTAATCCAATGAGAAAGTCATATTTGAAATTCTTTTCATCGATAATGTATATGTCCACATTTTCCTCAATTTCAAATATTTTAATTTTTATATTGATCGAACCACTAGTTTTCTTGACACCATTAATAGTCACTAAATTGGCCTCATTCATACTGTTTCCTTTCCCTCTTAGTTTTAATAACTTTGAATTAATTAAGGATACATTTGATCCTGAATCATAAACTCCATGTATATGTAATGTATCATTTAATAGTATTTTTACTTTTATTAATGGTGTCACTATTAGTTTTTTTGATAAGTATCATTTAGTTCGGTTTCAATGACTGAATTGTTAACATGTTTAATATTATTTCCTTTTTCTTTCTCATCTTCTTTTCCCTTAAACCAACATGCAGAATCAGGATGATAGCGAGTTCCTTTATTTAGTTTTTCACATATTTTACATGGGCTCCGATCTTCATTTCGATTGATACTTGTGTGACTGCCATATTTTTTATAAACCAAATTTTTCTTTTTATTCATCATATGCTCACACTTCCTCACTTCATTGAACAAATCAACTGTATCTTTCAATATTTCTCTATCGATTCTATTAAGAATAAATTCCGGTAAACCAGCCGCAATAAGATCTATCAAAGTCCCCGTATCAATTGTGTTCCTCATATCCAGTAGTAATTTCTCTTTTTTTAAAGCATAATCCACCAATGACCCATCTTTATATTTAAATGACAATGCATATGTTATGTGGTTCCAACCTCTGTTTATAAATGATGCACAAAATTTATTTTTCCACAAAGACCATTCTGAATCCATGGTCAGTTTTATCATCATCGAACTGTACCAGTCCAAACAACTTTTATCCATGAACAGTCTGAGTATTTCAATTTTTTTCACATCCTTTGTTATAGTAAAACGCTGGCACTCTTTTTCAAATGTCTCTATCCATTGGTTAGCATTGCTATTTCTTGTAGTAAATTTTTCGAGCACAAATTTCTCTGCAATATGCTTTAAACTTTGTTCCTTAGTCTCCTGTATGTTTTCTGCCATTTTTTCAAATAATTTTTCTAATACACTTGCTTCACTGATTTGTGCCGTTGTTGTTGTTGTTTTTTTCTGATCAACTTCCTCGAGGTATTGGTTTCCAAATTGTAAGTTATCATCTTCATCTATATAGGTTTTTCTAAGTTCCTCTGTCATTGTGATCCAGATTTTCCGATTTTGATATCTTTTCTTCATACTATTTTTTACCTTTGCATAGGCCGGCGTCTTTATGAGCTCGGTATGGTTACTAACCGACTGACACTCCTCGGGAATAGCATACACTTTAGCATCACTTGTTTCTATTGAGGTTATACAAATGGTGTTCGATTTTCCGTCACTCGATGGCAAAACTTCGAATCCAAAACGGAGTTTCTCCATATTTTAAGCTTGTATGTAGATCTCAAAAGCAAATGTCGTTTTATAAGATCAATTATCTCTTTAATTTTGGTAAATGATAAACTTGTTGTTGCTCTGTAAACAAAGTTTTATTTTTACAATTATTTTTATATTTACTTTACAATGATATGCAATTATGATAAACGAAACTAACCTGTAAACAAAGAAACGACATTTAATGTTTATCCTTCCACATATTAGTATCTTATTTATAATTTCCGTCTTCTTTGTATTGGAATAACCTTATACATGACATGCACTACTTTATGTTTCTAGCCAATATGGCCGATCATACTTGACGACGTGACGTAGCTGACAGCATTATGCGCGGCAGAATTCAAATTAAAGTATTAGTATAGTAATTACTTTACATATATATATATATATATATATATATATATATATATATATATATATATATATATATATATATATATATATATATATATATATATATATAATAAATAAATAAATAAATAAATAAGCCTTTATTACTGTAGAATTACATTTACATCTATTTTTTATTATTATTATTATAATTTTTTTTTTTTAATAAAAAAAAAATATATATATATATACCTAGTCAGGTCATAAATTCTGTCACATGTTTAATGTAAAATAATTGTAACAAGTTTATTCATTATGTAACCATTCATATACCAAAATGAACTTAACAAAACATAGATTCTTATGACATTAAAGTTTATTCAAAATGACCTCCGTGATTTTGAATACAAGCCTTCAATCTGCGCGGCCAGTCGTCTATCGCAGCACGAACGAGGTCCATGTCAATATCGGCGGCTGCCTTAATCAAGGATGTCTTGAGTGACTCCAAATTTGGATGAGGCTTTGAGCACGCCTTTTCCTCCAAGTGTTGCCATATCTTGTAATCTAACGGATTCAAATCTGGACTGGAGGAGGGCCAGTCTTCGTGCTGGATGAAGTCGATTTCACGCGCCGCCAGCCAGTCTTGTGTGCTCTTCGCTCTATGAGCTGGCGCCGAATCTTGTTGGAATACCCAGTGCCTGTTATTGAACATGGTATGAGAAACAGGTTCCATAAGGTTCGTCAGGACTGTATTTTGATACACAACAGCATTCGTTTTTACACATTTCTCACAAAAATGTACCTCTGTTAAGCCCCAATAAGAAACTCCCAACCATACCATGAGCGAGGATGGAAAATGACCTCGTTGGACACGCGGAATACGGTTGCTCGCTTCT
Organism: Malacosoma neustria; assembly: GCA_963693495.1. NCBI lineage: Eukaryota > Metazoa > Arthropoda > Insecta > Lepidoptera > Lasiocampidae > Malacosoma > Malacosoma neustria. The sequence goes on from OY856381.1 coordinate 18,777,334, forward strand.
TCACTACTGTGTGCGTACACCTTATCATTTTGTTTGTTGTAGCTCTCTTCTACGGTAAACATTTTTTCATCCGAAAAAAGAATTTCCCGATATTTTTTTCCCGCGTACCGCTTCAACAAAGCGCGGCATCTCTTCAGTCTCAGGTCCATTAGACGAGCATTCAAACGATGTCCTGTTTTTCTTCGATATGCCCGAAGCCCTAAGTCTTCATTTAACACCCTTTTCACCGTGGTTCTGCTTAACCCCATCTGAAGGGCCAACAGTTTCTGCTTACGTTTGGGATTTCTTTGAATTCGTGCCTTCACAGCTTTTATCACTGCTGGAGTCCTAACAGACCGAGGGCGACCACTTCTTGACCTGTCATCTACACTAGAGTCTTCATTGTATCGTTTGATAGTACGATAAACGAATCTTTTGGTTATATTCAAATTTTTCAGCATGTTAAAAATTTGAATTCGCGCGTAACCGCAACGATGCAACGCAATAACTGCAACACGGTCTTCTTTATGCGTCCACTCCATATTTAAAAATGAGTAAAATTCTAAAAGTTTACATTTTTATTTTCATGAACAATTCGAAATTCGAATTCAATAAACTTTTTTGTGGCCAGCATTCTAAAAGAAAAGTTTTTACTGTGTGACAATACTTATGACCTGACTAGGTATATATATATATATATATATATATATACACATTAAATTAAAATATGTAGATTTTTATGGCGGCATACTTAAGACCAAAGGTGGTCGCCATCCAGACAGGCTTAACGCCCTACCACGTAGCTAGGGTGGGTTGTTTAGTCGCCTTTTACGACAGGCCGACCCCGGCCACAGAGGTTAGTGCTCTTTCTCCGCCCCTGTACGGATAAAAAGTGTGGAGTGAATTAACTTAGTGAATTAGGAGTGGTTGCCTTCCAGACAGTCTTGCCACCGGCTTGGGGTTGTTTTGTCCGCTCCTGACCATGGACCATTCTTACCCCTGCCCCTTGCCCCTGCACGACGAAATAGATTTGTCCACTCGACAAAGATCGTCTAAATAACCCTAGATATAATTTCTTGAATCATACCCAGCATTAGCTTGTAGGTGAAATAGAGGTAGAAGGTGGACTTGTAAAAAATGCTGTTATATTTCATCGTTGCTTGTTTGTTCATTTGTTTCCAGGACACAAACGTGACTGGTCCCTGATGCACAGATACGCATTCCACCAGATATTCTTAGAAAATGGAACGAACATGACGATTGGTGTAATTTGCCAACCAAGTACGGCTTCCATGTAAGTAGATCTTTTTTTTATTTTATTTTTATTTATTTGAAAACAAACAGTACAACAGAAGCATAAGTAGACACATAAAATTTTTACATTAACCAAAATAGTTTCTGCAGTTAAATTATACATAAAAAGAATGCTAGTGAGAAAAAAATAACAATAATAAAGAACAACATTAAATTAAGACTAAAAAAATTAATCATTATACCTTTTGGTTTGATTGGGCAGAAGCTAACTCAGAAATAATGCATTTTTTGAACATATCTAACTTGAGATAGAATATGTCTACATCCGCAAACAGACCATTAGCCAGAAGCCTTGTACAAATATATAACAACTGTGTACAATTATAATAAATACAGCCTATAGCGTGCCATCGATGGACTTGGGCTTCCCCTAGCGGGAACGGACAGTATACCCACCACGCTTTTCAAGGCGGATTGTTGGGTTACACGTACCGGTGATCTCGATATGAAGATTTCCTCGCGATTTTTTCCTTCACCGTCGATACATGACAACATGCTATTCATTATTGTACTATAATACTACTTCTAATATGTATTACAATTATGTAATATTAATGTTGGTCTCAGTGGCTATATCTATATCTCGGAAGCCCAGAAAGTCCCAGTTTGGGCTATAACCATAATTTGATGTCAATATAAGTGAAATTATTTCCAGTTTTGAAGTGGGTTTCGTGGCTCTACCAAGCGGTGCACTATTTCCAGTAAAGTGGGTGGACCTCAAGTTGTATCAACATGGTGAAGGCGGCACAGCGCCCAGGGATTACGCCTTCACTTTCGGTGCGGGAGACGAAGAGTATCATGTACAGGTAATTTAACTAAAACTGTATCTGACTTTTTTTAATACTGTAGGACAGCAGACAAGCTGACAGCTCGCTTAGGATTTAGCAGTTACCGTCGCTTATAGGTATTTGCAACGCCAGTGCCATCGCGAACACGCTGCTGTCCCACAAGGGTACAGGAACTTGGGTCACTAATGCCTTCCGGCAACAACAACACGAGGTTATTATTGCGGCATACTTAAGACCAAAGGTGGTCGCTATCCAGACGGGCTTGAGGCCCTACCACGTAGATAGGGTGGGTTGTTTTGTCGCCTTTTACGACAGGCCGACCCCGGCCGCAGAGGTTAGTATTCTTTCTCCGCTCCAGCACGGATAGATCTGACTGTATCGGCACCCTTTAGTGACCGTTTTTTCTTGTAAGAAAAAATACATAAAAGTTGTATGGATTGGAAATAAATATATTGGTATTTCATAGTGGCTCTAACTTTGAAATGAAAGCCTATTGAATAATTAATTTGTTGGTTGGACGTCCTAGAAAAATAATTGATAGGATGGCCCTATTTTTATTTCTAACAATCTCATAAGACGTAAGCGTTGGTGGGACATGATGAAATCATGCAGACCGTTGGCAGAATTTGATTTTGAAGAACTGCCATGACAGGAATAGTTAACGACCACGCTTCGTATTCTTTTCCTGGCAGTTCATTTAAATTGTCCTCTAATGCTCAATTAATGAATTCTCACAATCTTAACGCACAGAAAGTATTTTCGTCAGTTATATAAACCCAAAGCAAATTACGCCTTTGACGATATTTTCAAATAAATCACAATATTTTTGTGCAGGTTTTGGTTGAATACGAATCAGTCCATTACAAGTCTGAAGAGTGGGAGGCGCGGATGGTGGAACGATTCTGCAAGTATATTGTAAACAACGTGCCAGGACGTGGAGTTTCGGAATTCCACTACCGACACACTGGTGGAAGACCTGACTCAGCCGCTGTCAACGATCCGGAATGGTTTCGAAAAATGTGCCATAGAGTATAAGACTGTCATGTTTCTTCATTTGTATGGAAATTGTTAGTATAGTTTTTCGGAATGAATATGAGCTTACTATATTAATATATATTAATATGTATGCCCAATTGCAACTGGGTAACCCAACACTCAACCATCTAGAATTCACTTTTATAATACCATATTAATATAATTTAGTCCAAATTGTCTATCTAATCTAGTTTTGTGTAATCAAAGATTAATATAATTAAAATTAAGTTCCTTTTAAATTATCATTAAAATTCCGTAACCCTCTAATGACACTTCTAATCCTCGTGCTTATACTCGTAGTATAAAATGGATATAGTGTTTGGTTCTATTTGTCTTCTGTCAGCTGATCTTCTAATAGCGAAAGAAGAAGAACCGAATCATGTTCACATCATTTCACATGTCTTTGACGACTTGAAACTGGTAAACTCCCATTATTGTATAATGATTATGATATTCTATGAAAGTCGTAATTTCATTCCGTATGATTCACTAACAAAAGAACTCCAAATTGTTTGTAATTATATAGCAACAAACGATGTGGAACTTCATCCTGCAATTTATGAAATTAAATAATTTTATCTTTTATATCATACACTGAGACACTTATAACCAATTAATAAATTATATAAAATAAGTTTATTATTTGTTTTTTTTTTATTGCTGTGGAACAGGCTGACGGCCCGCTTAGAATTTAGCACTTACCGTCCATGTGTGTTTGCAACGCCAGTGGCATCACGAACACGCTGCTATCCCATAAGGGTACTGGAACTTAGGTCACCAATGCCGGAACACAACACAAGGTTATTATGGCGGCATAGTTAAGACTAGAGGTGGTCGCCATCCAGACGGTCTTGAGCCCTACCACGTAACTAGGGTGGGTTGTTTTGTCGCCTTTTACGATAGGCCGACCCTGGCCGCAACGGTCAGTATTCCTTCTCCATTCCCCTGCACGGCTAAAATTAAAAAATATATATAGAATAAATAAATAATAATATGAAATACATGCTCTTTATTTTTTATATAAACATTCCAATTTTGCATTAATGTCCTACAATGCAAATTTGATCCATTCTTGGATTCCATGGACTCATTTTATAGAATTAGAAGAGAAACACAACTAAATAAACTAAGTGCTATCTTATCGTTTAAAATGATCTCTTCCAAACAACCAATAGGTAACCAATAATAATTTAGGAGCCGAGAACAAGAGAGTTATTTGGCTATGCAGGTCATTTAATTCTCTTCTTTCAAAACTGCATTTTAATGGCGCACAATACATCAGTCGTCCCTTTTCGCGTAAGTCTTGTGTGCCACCACTATTTGGTGCAATAAGTGCGTAGGCCTCCATAAGTTTGCACTACAAATCCCGGTCCCTCGCTATTCTCATTCAGCCCCACTGCTTAGACAGTACCACTATGTCTGCCCGAAGCACAGTGGCAGATTACAAATATCAGTTGACCCCAGTATGCAGGTTTTCTCACGATGTTATCCTTCGTGATCAGTACCTGGCAATTCTCTGAATGTGATACCAAGGCTACCTCGTACCTTGTCTATAGATCTATACAAATAAATAAAATTGGAGGGTCTGTTTGTAATATTAAAATAACCGCTTTTGACGGGACTTTCACTGGCAGATAGCTGATGTAACAAGGAGTAACTTGGGCTATTTTTATTTTAGAAAAAAAAAATAGTTTTTGTTAAAAATGATAAGTTTCGGAAATTTTGAAATTCAATTTAAGTTGACCTCATATATCCAAAAAGTGCTGCCCAAAGTCACTATTCCACGCGGATGGAGTCGCGGTCATAGCTATGTGTAACATATGAATACTTGTTTTAATTCCATTACAAAGTAAATCATTACAAACTCAGATAGGAAGCCTGTCCCCGTGATTGTCCAATTATTGCCGCTAATCGAATTGACTGCTGGGGAATGGACATAATTGCGCACACGATTCCCGTTCATATACATGGGATTTTATACGAATCATTTTTTTATAGTTTCATAGTTTTTCGGGTAGCCAGCTTAGGTTTAGAATAAGCTGCCTACACTTTGGCCTCGAAAACGAGATTTGTTGGGTCTACGCACGCCCAGGCGGCCGTAGGAAGTTGAAGCCAGGAGAGTTCACTAGACAGTGAAGTCCACAAACACTACGAGCAACAACAGTTTGAGGTGGCGGTAGTCGGCCCGCTTTATTTCGCGGCCTTTGCGCTCTCGACAACGAAGGTAGCGTGCAAAATTGTCGTGAGTCCCACACGAGCCTATTGTAGGCCTGTACAGCACGTAGTACGTAAAAGCAATTTTACTCCTCCAGATCAAAACATAATAGTAATAATGTTATAATCAGGTGAAAATGATAATCGTAAAAACGGCGAAATGGAATATTATTTCTGAATTTTAATAGAAGGTATATATAAGTCTGAAATATTTATGTTGGTCCTTTTTACATATTTTCTGCTAAATTTTTCGAGCTGGATCATCAAACAATCGGTTTATGGCCGACATATTTTTTGTAGAGTAGACACACAACTAAACAAAAAAGATGGAAAAATTATTTCTGTGAATTGATGAATGAAGAGAATGTCTGGAGTGGTATGTTAGAGAATGCACCCGTTAATATGGGCGTTGTGAAAGAAGTGAGTACGGCTGAGGTTAGATTGGCTGTAGATAGTATGCCAAATGGCATGTCTGTAGGACCTGATGAAATACCAGTGGAAGTATGGAAGTTCTTAAAAGCAGATGGGTGGAAGTGGCTAACTTTGTTCTTCAATAAGCTGTTTCAAGACGAAGTATTTTTAAGAACAAGGGTGTACAGGTTGTAACAATTATAGAGGAATAAAGTTCACGTCGCATAGCATGAAGATTTGGGAGAAAGTAATTGCAAGCCGACTACGAGAGGAGACCGAAATAGGTGAGAACCAATTTGGTTTCATGCCCGGACGGTGGATAACGGATACTATATACGCACTTCGCCAATTGTACGAGAAATACAGAAATACACATAAGAACCTGCACATAGTATTTGTTGACCTCGAAAAGGTATATGACCGGGTTCCTAGAATGGTTTTGTGGTGGGCCATGAAAGCGAAAAGAGTGCCTGTGAAGTACATGTATCTATTTCGTGTTTTGTATGATAAGGCAAGTACATATGTATGTCTGGTCCCTTGCTGGTGTCACAGATAAGTTCAGTGTTGTGGTAGGTTTACACCAAGGATCGGCTCTTAGCCCTTATCTGTTTCTCCTGGTGGTAGATGCAGTAACATCAGGAATTCAGGAGGAAGCTTGCTGTATGCTGTTTGCCGATCGATGACATTGTGCTGGTTGGAGAAAATGCTCACGAGGTACAGAGCAGATATGGTAGGAGAGATTACAGGGTGTTGAGTTAAAAATAAGTAGAACCAAAACTGAACATTTATTTTGCGATTTTGGTGAAACATCCAACTTCACTCCGATTACCTTAGGAGACGTGGTGCTGCCAACTTGCTCCAACTTCCGGTACCTCGGATCATTAATCCAGATCGACGGTGAGACGGGCCGAGATGTGAAAACAGAGTGAATGCAGGATGGATGAAATGGCGACAGGTCTCAGGAACAATATGTGACCCAAGAGTACCACTTAAACTCAAAGGTAAAATTTATAAATCCGTAATAAGACCTATCGTATTGTATGGATCGGAATGCTGGGCCACAAAGGGGATGAACGAAAGGGTGGTACATGCTGCGGAGATGAGAATGTTGAGATGGACGTGTGTTACGAAAAGTTACGAAAATGGATAAATTTAAAAATGAGTATATATTAGAGGAAGTGTGAAAATAGCACCAGTTATTGAAAAACTTATGAATACTCATATTGAGAATTTTCGTCGCTTTTTGGCGACAGAATGCTCGTTAGAAAGGCGAACTGTAATTGGATTTTATTGGTCTCCACACTAGAAAGGCATTAAACTCTAACTGGCTCTACAAACCTCACCACGGACGACTACTTTCGGCTACTTAATTTATCTAGTGGGTAAAATGACCGGGGCGTCATTTTACCCACGATCTGGCTGCACTGCCTTATACCAACTTCAAGATAGTTGACAAAAGTAAGCGGAGCAATGATTTTTACCTAACTGCTCTAGTCAAGAACAAAATAATTGGGTGGAGAAATGCGAAGATAACATGTCATTGTATCGTTTCGCATTTTACAGTTCTTCTTTCGATGTGAATTGTGAGGATCAATGTTTTTTTCTTCTTCTACGATTGATAATAACAGCCGTCAAAGTACAACTTGCAAATGAAATGCTTATCAAAGAAAGGTCCAAATGAAGATAAAATGAAAAAAAAATTTATTTAGGAAACTAATCGTAAATCACCCTATGACTAGATTGGCAGTATTTAGTCTCAGGAACACACAGATTATCTGGACAAATGAACAATTTGTTTGGATTGGTAGTCAGTTGATTGCAGTACTTCATATGGGGAGAACGTAACGAACATCTTTTAAAGGTGGGTTTGATAACTTTTTATGAATATTTAAATAATTTTTTATTTTATTTGCATTGTACTAGCTTCGCACTGATCAAAACACTGCATTGTGTTTATCATGACTGCAAATTAATATATTACAGTCAGCAGAGGACAGTTCAGTTTCACTTTAGGAAAATGGCTGAAAGGATCTTATGGTAAAGGAAACACCTCCTTGGCCTGCCTTATAAAAACCAAGAGCTCAAGGGAGGGTCTCAGAAGGATATCAAATCAAATAGGCGTGCATAAAGCCGTATAAAAAGTTCAGCTGCGTACTTCGGGCTGCAAAGGAGAAGCTAACGATGGAATCAGGATCAAACGCTAGTAAAAGAAAGCCATGTGCTAGCCAAATATACGAGTAGGTATGTGATGATGTTTGCAAATGACTGCAGATTGCTTAATGATTATTTTTATAGAAACAGATAATAGAACATCATGGATACGTGGTAGCCAAGTGATATCATACTGGGCGACCAACTTAGAAGTCACGGGTTTGCATCCCACGATGACATGTACATGCATGTATGAAAAAAAAATATAGCGGAGAAACCTGCAATCGGTAATCATCAGTAGGCGTTCCCGCCAATCCACCTTCTGCAAGCGTGGCAGATATACTGTAGGTTCAGGTAGACCAGCTTAGCAGTGAGACGTTATTCTGACTATAAATATGTATGTTGAAATATTAATGACAGTCCTGTTTCTTCTTAGAATGGATTTCGACGCAATCCTAGAAGATGTCGGCACCTTCGGCCGTTACCAGAAATTGGTGATCTACTTTATTCTCTTACCAGCAGTGATACCTTGCGGCTTCCATGCCTACTCTCAGCTGTTTATGGCAGCGGATATGAAACACTGGTGTAGGGTACCGGAACTCGATAATATTGCTGACACTGAACTTATAAAAAATCTGAGGTAATAATTATCGCCTTGATTCCAAGTTTCCAAAGATTTCATTTACTCCTGTTTAAAAAGAAATTGCTTTGTCCCTTACATGTTTGATCATATCTGTTACGTTTTGACGACAAAGGAAAAATTATAAGGTCATACTAATATACGTAACATAACTACATATTTATCAATATTTATTTTCTAAAAGACAAAACAAGCGGTTTACTTCAGAAGTTATTAGACATGCTTGATCTTGATTACAAAATATTTTATACGTGGGAAACATACAAATGCAAATTTTATATTTTTAATTTATAGCATACCTTTAGAACTCAAGAATGGAGTTCTCCAATATTCTCAATGCAACATGTATAAACGGAACTACACTGAACTTGCTAAAGATTATATTAGCAACTATGAGAGTGTTTTTAAAAGCACGCCTACTGACATCGTTTCTTGCACAGACGGGTGGTCTTTTGATAAAAGTATTTACAAAAACACTGTTGTTTCTGAGGTAATTATTTATGATTCATCGCCGTAGCTTAAGTCTAACTAATGCCTGAACTTTTTGTGATCTATGTATAGTTTTTTTTGCTGTAGAAGAGGCTGATGGCTCACTTAGCAAGCAGTTACCGTCGCTTATATATGTTTGCGATGCTAAGGGTAACACGCTGCTGTCCGCGTATGGAAACTGAACTCACTTAAGCAGGATAATGCAATATTATTATGGTAACATAATTAAAATCCAGGTTTAATTGCCATCCAGACGGGCTTAGATTCCTACCACTTAGCTAGGGTTGTTTTGGTGGCTTTTACGACAGGCCGCTCCCAGCCACAGGGATCAGTATTATTAATTCGCCCCTGAATGGAGAAAATTTTAGAAAAAGTTTTTATATGTGACGACCTCTGTAGCATAACGGATAACGCACTTCGATATTCGCGTCTGGGTGTTTATGTATATCTAATATGTATTTATTTACAAAAAAAGTATTTAAGTAGTATATCAGTTGTCTAGAACCCATAACACAAGTACTATGCTACTTAGATTGGGACTAGATGGCGCTGTGTGAATTGTCACAAAATATTTATTTTATTTATTTATTATTTATGTTATTTTGTTTGCATTTTCTGACTGGTGCATGTACATAGAATCACACAAGTTAAAATAGGATATGATCTGAGTTTAATAAAAAGCTCCAAATTGTTTGTTTTTTAAAAGTCCGTGATATATGTTTTCACATAGTACAAAGAGCTGAGTTAAGCAACGTCTAGGTCGATGGGTAATTGGATGGATGACCATGTGACGTTGTAACACATTGGTTATTATAACAGAAGGTTTTGGTACCTCGAGTCATTCTATCTAAGCAGGATGCTACACTTTTTATTTCATAACTAAATCTTCTTCCTACCCTTATCCCAGCTATGTGTGGTCGGTATCCTCTTCTTCCACAACGTATCCTCTTCTTCCACTCTAATCTATTAGTTGTCATCTGAACATTCACACCTTTTTTTGTCAAATCATCATTTACACAATCCATCCATCTTTTCTTTGGACTACCTCTCCTTTTGCATCCATCCACTCTCATGTCTAGCATTTTCCTTGTTATATGACATTCTTTTCTTCACATTATATGGCGATACTTTACAGCTTCTCAGTTTGCCTTTTACTTTTCAGCTTCTCAATCACTGTCGCCACTTTCAAACTTCCCCTGATATATTAATTTCTAATTTTACCCATTTTTGTAACTCCACTCATCCATCTTAATATTCGCATCTCTACTGCATGCAATAACCTTTCATCCTTCCTCTTTGTGGTCCAGCATTCCATACAAAATGACAGGTCTTATTACGGTTTTATATATTTTACCTTTAAGCCTAAATGGCACTCATGGGTCGCAAATTGTTCATGAGATCTGTCGCCATTTCAGTCATCCTACATCTAATATATAAAATTCTCGTGTCACAGTTTTCGTTGCCATACTCCTCCGAAACGGCTTGACCGATTTTGATGAAATTTTTTGTGCTTATCAGGTATCTATGAGAATAGGCCAACATCTATTTTTCATCCCCCTAAATGTTAGGGGTATTCCACCCCTAATTTTTTTTTTTAATTTTTTGACATTTTATTATTTATATGGCAGAACAACGTTTGCCGGAGTGACGCGGAAGGACCGCGTTAGGAACTCCCGCATTCGCGGTAGTCTTCATGTCCGTGACATTGCAGATAAATTGCAGGAGTGTCGGCTCCGTTGGTATGGCCATGTTTTACGGCAACCGGATGCTTACGTGGGAAACAAATGTCTGGCCATGCCGCCTCCGCCGGGCCCCGGCAGGAGGGGTAGACCCAAAAAGTGCTGGCTTGACGTCGTAAAGGGTGATATGCGTGCCAATGGGCTCACTACCAGGGATGCAGAAGATCGCGCGAAGTGGAGTAGAAAAAGTCGGAAAGCGGACCCCGGGCACCGAAACGAAAGTTTGGGCAGCAACCGGGACTAACGCTAGGATGATGATGATGATGATGATGATGATGAACGTTTGCCGGGTCAGCTAGTTCACTCTATTTTTCACGTCTCGGCCTATCTCACCGTCGTTCTGGATTAATGATCCGATGTACCGAAAGTTGGAGCAGTGTTCAGAGCCACGCCTGCTAAGGAAATCGGCGTCAAGTCTGAAATTTCACAAAAGTCGCAAAATGTTCAGAAAGATATTGAGTTTTTTTAGTTAATCTGCTCTGGATCTCATGAGCATTTTCTCCAAACAGCACAATGTCATCGGCAAAGAGCATACACCAAGGTGCCTCCTCCTGTATTCCTGATGTTACTGCATCTACCACCAGGAGATACGGGCTAAAGCCGATCCTTGGTGTAAACCCACCGCAACATTGAACTTGTCTGTGACGCCAGCTACAGATCGGACATGTGAATTTGCCTTGTACATCACACGAATAAGATACTAGTACTAAACAGGCACCCCTTTAGCTTTCATGACCCACCATAATACCTTTCGAGTAACCCGGTGATATGCTTTTCAAGATCAATGAATATAATGTGCACTTGTGTTCTTATGCGCATTCTGTATTTCATACACAGTTGGCGAACTGCGAATATGGTATCCATTGTCCCCCATCCAGGCATGAGACCAAATTGGTTCTCACCTAATTTGATCTCCTCTCGTCTTGCAATCACTTTCTCCCATATCTTCATGCTGTGCGACATGAGCTTTATTCCCTCTATAATTGTTACAAACCTGTATATAACTTATTCTTAAAATGAGAATGTCTGGAATAGTGTTAGAGAAGGTACCTGTTGAGAGAAGTGAGTACTGCTGACGTTAGATTGGCTGTAGATAATATGAAAAATGGTAAGTCGTAGTCGTAGGACGGGATGAAATACCAGTGGAAGTATGGAAGCTCTTGAAAGCAGATAGATGGAAGTGGCTGACTTTGTTCTTCAATATATTTCGTAACTAAATATATACTATACAATATTGATAACTTTTTACTATGAATACTTTCTTTCAGTGGAACCTGGTTTGCAACAAAGACTTTCTTCCAACATTAGGTTTGGTGCTCCTCGCAGTTGGTGGAATAATTGGGAATTACATATTCGGCTACGTCCAAGATAGGATTGGCAGGAAACCCGCCTTTTTCATATATTTATTCATCGAATGCATTTTCGGGGTTGCCACGGCTTTTGCTCACAATTATGTGGTGTGGATAATTTATAGAATTGGCGTAGGATTTACTGTGCCAGCTATAATGACCACACCTTACGTTTTAGGTAAGGTATTGAAATTTATTTTTTGTAAAATCATTTATGGATAGTAAAGGAAAGGAGGATGGTAAAGGAGGAACTCTTCTGAAAAAATGTCGAAATGTGGTTAACTTGAGGTGGTGCCACAATCGCATCAGTGAATTTTTTTGGGTTATTTATAGCAAATAATTTTATACTACGCTAATAATTAATTTGACGACCTCCGTGGCGATATGCTTACGGAAGTCATAGGTTCGATTCTCGTCCCCCGTCTTGTTTTTGTGTATAATAATAATGTTTATTTACATTTAGTATTTTTTTACAAAGAATATATATGTAGTTTATCAGTTGTCTAGTATACATAAAACAAGTGCTATGCTACTTACTTTGGGACCAGATCCTAACAGAGGAGAGTGGAAGGAGAGAACATGTTGTGCCGACCCCATATATTTTTTTTATTGCGTAGGACAGCAGACAGGCTGACAGCCCGCTTAGAATTTAGCAGTTACCGTCACCTATAGGTGTTTGCAACGCCATTGGCATCGCGAACACGCTACTGTTCCATAAGGGTACAGGAACTTGGGTCACTAATGCCGGAACACAACTCAAGGTTATTATGGCGGCATACTTAAGACCAAAGGTGGTCGCCATCCAGACGGGCTTGAGGCCCTACCACGTAGCTAGGTTGGGTTGTTTTGTCGCCTTTTACGACAGGCCGACCCCGGCCACAGAGGTTAGTATTCTTTCTCCGCCCCTGTACGGATGAGATAATGTGGGATAAGGGCAGGAAGAAGATTTTATTCATTATAAAACACCATGATTACCACGTACGTATGTTATCCTCGTTAAGGGATTAAATATGAGCATCACAAACAGCAAATAGATAGTAAAATTTCGTAAATAACTTGAAAACTAAATTTTTTGTGTTTATTTTTCGCTTTAAAAGTTTTAACTTTTTTACAGCAATCGAGCTTGTTGGCCCTCGTTGCCGGACAATGTGCACCATTTTATCCAACATTGCTTACTCATTGGGTCTCATCCTACTCGCCGGAGTGGTGTACTTAGTAAGAGATTGGCGCTATCTGGCACTAGCCACGACTCTTCCTTTTGTATGCTTCTTTTTATATATGTGGCCAATGCCAGAAAGTCCAAGATGGCTGCTCGCACGCGGACAGTTTGAAAAGGCCGAAGTTATTTTGCGGAATATTGCAAGGTATATTCACGTAGGTTATGTGTCATTAGGAAATTAATTGCTCAGTAAAATATACTAATTCATAACGAAATTTAGTCCGTCGCTCAGATTCCTGTCACCGGGCAACGTAACCAGAAAACTAGCAGCGTTACTTCTAAAAAGTTAGGACTTTTATATGACTCTCTCTTTTTACCGACAGTTTATATCGGTTTCATTCTCTCAAGACAGATTTGGACGTTAAATTATGTTACAGTGCAAAACATTTGTTCATTTCCTTTTGAAAATAGGCATACAAGTTCTATCCGTGCAGGGGCGGAGAAAGAAGCGACCTCTGCGCCCGGGGTCGGCCTGTTGTAAAAGCCCGTCTGGATGGCGACCACCCTTGGTCTTGAGTATGTCGTCATAATAACCTTGTGTGGTGTTCCGGCATTAGTGACCCAAGTTCCTTTAACCTTATGGGACAGCAGCGTGTTCGCGATGCCACTGGTGTTACAAACACCCATAGGCAACGGTAACTGCTAAATTCTAAGCGAGCCGTCAGCCTGTCTGAAATCCTACAGCAATAAAAAAGTGTTGTGAAAACAAATCTAATATTCGAATATAAAGTTACTCTATGATAGTATTATATCTGTGGTCAAAATTAATAAAACTGTTTAATGTGTGTGCAGACAAATGTTCTGCATTTATTGGGTTAGTATCAATTAATTACAAGAAACAAATATGTCCACTTTTTAGAGTTGTGTATGGTATTTTAGTTATACCGCTTAGTGGAAAACAAATCTTATTTATTATTGTTTCAGAATCAATGGAAAATCTTTACCAGCGAACTACATGGTCCAGTTACACAGAAAATACGAGACAGAGAAACTGAACACCAATGTAGAGAAAATTAAAACACGAAAATATGGTATTCTAGATTTATTTAGGACCCCCAATTTAAGGAAGAAAACAATAATAATAACATTCATATGGTTTACAAATACAAGCGTGTATGTCGGTTTGTCTTATTACGCGCCAATACTAGGCGGGGACGAGTTTTTGAATTTCTTTTTGGCGGGAATTGTTGAATTGCCGACATATTTGTTTCTTTGGCCGTCTATGGAGAGACTTGGCAGGCGGTGGACGCTGTGCATGAGTATGGTGGTGGGTGGGGTGGCGTGTTTGACCACGTTTTTAGTACAACATGGTAAGTTAGCACAAATATTAATAATTTTCGCGTAATTTCGAATGTTATTTCGATGTAATTATAAAGCTAATTTACAACTTTAAAGTCGACCTCATGGAGTAAGAATAAAAAAATCATCACTAACTTAAGTCTTAAAGATAGATGCCGACAGCATCTTAAATCTAGTTGTAGTCCGAAATAGTCCGCGACATCGATGAGAACTAAACTAACGACAACAAACCGAATTACGGCCATCTGAATATATGATAGATAGTCATGTGCACTATTTAGCTAAAGGGTTGCTTTGTTAGGATAGCCCAATAATAATATAGAAACAAAATTCAAGACTTATTTGACACATGTTAATTTAAAAAACAATACATACACGGCCTAAATTGATCCTATACGATGCTGGTCACGGACCGAGTGTGCACCGTACAATAGATGAGTGGGATAGCTCGAGAGTAGTGGACTGTATGCGAGGGGAGCGGAAGACGAGCGGCGGTTAGAGATATGCGATGCCTTACAGTAGGCAAAGAAATTCGCACTGACCTTAACTAAGGCATAACAGGGTAAGACTAATGTGGGTCCCGGGACACGAAGGAATTCATGGCAATGAAATGGCAGATAAACTGGCAAGAGAGGGCTCATCTAATGATTTAATGGGTCCAGAACCATATGTAGGCATTCCGACTAGTCTCGTGAAAGCCACATTCAGGGATTTTGTAGATCGCAGTCAACAACAACACTGGCTGACTAGAATCGGTCTGGAACACTCCAAAAAAATTTTGGGATCCACGTACAAAGCACGAGGATCCATCTGGAACACGAGCAAATACGCTACTTGCTTGGGGCCTTTACTGGACACTTTGGAACCAACAACATGCTCATGAAGATGGGTCTAACCGCGACACTTATGTGCAGGTTGTGTGAACGCATGGAACACCTACTGTGTACATGCGATGCATTGGCCAGGAGGCGAATGAATCTTTTGGGGGTAGGATATCCGACACCGGAAGACTACAGGCTCCTATCTCCATAGATATGGAGGGGACACCGGGAAGGGGTGGAATTATCTTATTTCGGGGCCGAGAAATATTTCGGACACTTCGACCCAATGGGATCTTTTGTGTTCCCCTAGATAGCAATCACTCCTCTCCAATCTCATTGAAGATTTGCTTTATGAGCCTAACAATGAGATCACTGTTAATTAATAAGATAATTCCACCCCTTCCCGGTTCGGTCCATGTCCGCTTGCAGAGAAACTGTTGCACGGCACTATCTTATGGCACGGCCAATGAGAGTTAGTAAGGAGTAACTAAAGCCAATTGGCTTGGCGCACGGCGCAGACTAGGCTACAGGGAGGTCGAACGTCAACCGTCCCGCGCGTTTAGTTATAGCCGGTACACACTACAACGATTTATCGTAGCGATTTAACTGCACAGTTCGTTTGTGCAGTTTTATCGATAGTGTGGACGGAAATTGCCACAGATTTTTTGGTTGGTGCAAACGACCGGAGGCATGAGCAAAAGTTATTCGATAAATCGTTGTCGATTTAACTGCACAGTTCGTTTGTGCAGTTATCGTAGCGTGTGGACGGAAGTTGGTCCAATCGCTCAGTTCGTTCACAAATCTTTCTGTAAGCGGACGTTGATATCAACGTAGAAAACTTCATGCATTCGTACGAGTGACCTGTAACTAAAAACCTCAGTATTGCAGACAATCTTTCATGAGGACTTATTGCTTCTCTCATTAAGGCATTGCTTTTTTCTATTTGCGGAGTAATTAAAGACAGGAGGTGTATATAAGTTTCATTCATCCTCAAATAATTGTGCCAATATTTTATGGAAAATATTAACTCATTTAATAAATTTATGTGAGAGTATGACTTTCTATTAAGAAGCCACTCCTTACACCACACACTACATGATTTTCTTACCTGTTTACAAAATAAGCCAGGCTATCGCAAGCGCATCATCGTCTTCTATCGCGGACGACATGTTTATAGTCTGAGCTTCTGCAGAGAACTGAGGATCGATGCAGATATCGTTGACTTGTGGACAGACAATGGACGTACGATAAACTGCACAGTCGAACTGTGCAGTCACATCGCTACGATAAATCGTTGTAGTGTATACCGACCATTACTCACGCGATACTACTCTTGTCCCACGCACACTTTTACCATTCACCTCACCGAGAATGAGGGTAGATAACAAAATTAGCAGGCGAGATTTTAACTATCATTTATGCAAGGATCGACCAGATCCTGTTTCATCATGCTAGCGTTTTTCTACCATAGTTAATTACTATAATGATTAATTACCTTAAAGAGGGCTAGTATAAACAGTCGATCAAACAACACTTTATAACGCAGTCAGCAAATATTCTTATTACTTCTTAAATTTACAGAAACCTACGTGACTTTGGCGCTCTACTGCGTTGGGAAAATGGGCATATCTTCATCCTTTGTTGTTTTGCCTCTCATGGCGTCTGAATTATACCCAACCGTAGTTAGAGGCCTTGGAATGAGTTTGAGCTCTGTGCTTGGTATGCTAGGACCCATTTTTATTCCTCTGGTCAATTATTTAGTAAGTTCATATTTTATAATACTAAACAAAACGTTTTACAAGGAAGGAGTATAGAATGTAAATTACATCCATTTATAAACTCTTATAAAACAACAAGATACAAGATGTTTTGATATCTTATTTTACAACAACGTTATGGTACAACTTAAAATACCAATTGTATAACGTACAGTCCTATGGGGTCAATAATTCGGATATTTTTAAGCTGTTTAACATGCGTTTGTTTTATTTTTGGGGCAAAATATGCCGTAGCATGACACTTCAAACGTAGCAAAGAACTCCGATACGCTGTACCACGCCACCATGAGGAAATTTTAATAGCAACGGTCAAATACGAATAATTGAGTGGAACCTTCTATAATTTTTTTAACTAAACAGTTGTAATGATATGCTTATTTTAATCCTTCTGTATTTTTTTAAAGGACTAAATAACAGAGCTCCTGGTGATGAATCGAATAATTAAATGAAAAACCCTATTTTATTTAGCGACTTACTCGAATAACCTTTTAACCGAAAATTTAATTTTAGGGCTCCGACATCATGATATTGCCTCTTATCATAATGGGTGCATTACTAGTAGCCGGTGGAATAGCCAGCTTACTTCTACCAGAAACACTGAACCAGCACCTCCCGCAGACGCTTGAAGATGGAGAAAAAATGGGATTAGATACCGAATTCTGTTGTAACCCACCAGTTAAGGATACTGTTGTAAAAATCAGTGGTAACGCTCAGACCTGCGGAGCGTGCAATACTCTTTGCACGTGCCGTATGGTCAACGTATCATTAACAGATGGCGGTAGTATCACTGAAAAAGGGAGTGAAAAAATCGAGTTTGCAATCATTAAATAATATAGTACACATCTGTTGGTGTCGTTTTATTATTTTTTTTTTTTATATTACTAGAAATCTACTATCTTATTTCATGATAGGCTTCGTAAAATAAAAAACTCAACTGGCACCTCGTCCCAAAGCACCTCAAAGCATACTGGGCAGATAATCTATACCAAAATGTATTTAGCTATCTTTGGCATTTCAATAACTTCAATAATTTCTCAATTTACTGTGGGTCATTCCTAACTTTTATTTAAATTTGACTTTATCGTATGGCTAGATAGATAGCGGTCGCCCTATACAGATCCATCGCTCATCTAGAGAGCGGATCAGCGAAAAAGGCGGCAAATAGTTTACTTTTTTTATCTCCGTACAGAGGTGGACTAAGAATACTGACTCCTACGGCCGGGGACGACTTGTCGTAAAACCGACCTTTTGTAGGTTCCAAGCCTGGCTGAATGGCAACCACCCCTCGTATCTAATTATACAGCTATAAAAAGCGTGTGTTATGTTCCGGCATTAGTGACCAGGGTTTCAGTTTCTCTAAGCGAACAACAGCACGTTAGTGATGCCCGTGACCTCGAAAACATCTATAGGCGATGGCAACTACTTAGGTACTACTAAATAGGCCGCCAGGCTGTCTACAGTAATAAAAAAAATAGTTGAGTGTCGTAGGACAACCATTGAAAACTCATTCCAGGATTGAGATGCCAATTAGACAAAAAATAGTTTGGTTTTAACACTTTGATACTTTTCTATAGTCAAAGCAAGAAAACGAAAAGGATGTTGATGATGAAACTGGGAGTGGTAGGTAGTATCTAATTAATCTAAGAGACAAATTAACGCCCTTGTGACGTCATCAGCAAAGAAAAAGTACAGTCAACAAAACGTAATATTCTCATTTATTTATAAAGGAAATTTGATGTGTTTTTGAATTTTTACGTTACATATGTTTTATATAAATGTTACATATGTTATGGGAAAAATTTGATGTGTTAACTAAATGTTTGAATAATGTTTAACTTATAATAATCATCATTCATCACATTTTTGATAACTCTTCAACTTCACTCATTATAATCTACATCAGACAGACTCAGAATTGGTATGCGAATCTGATGTCTCGTCTGAATCAGATCATTTCTCGTGTTAGTAATAAATAACTCCTCGACCAATCTATCTTTTCGCCAGTATTCTTCTTCCAGTCTCTTCACATGATCTACCTCCTTTTTCCAATCTTCAGGAGTGATTGATTGCAAAGCCTCTAAAGTTAAAGATTTGATCTTACTCTCCAATTGTTCAACATTCTTGTCTGAAACTCTTTGTTTTACGAGGTTCCAAATACATTCTATGGGGTTGAGGTCACAGTTGTACGGTGGCAACTACATTTTACTACACATGCCGGAAATTGCCGATTTTAATTTACAATCCAATAACAAAATTATTGAAATACTATTAATAATTTATGTGAAATACAATTATGTTTCGAAACTCTTATAAATGTTACTTAAGTTATGGGAAATCAAGTATTTACAATAATTTTATTTCTATGCATTTTGAAAGGATAACCTATTTATTAAATCATTAAAATATCATGAATAATGAAACGTATGTATGCGTTCCAGCATTGTTATATTGATAAATGATAATGTCAATGTGACTTTGACAGTATTCATATTGCTTACTGTTGCTACGTCAACGCTGAAGGAAGAAATGAAATGAAATGAAAGAGGTTGGATTTGTGTTAAGTGCATGTTGATTACCCATATTTTATGAAATAAATATATACGAAATAATTAAAAATAT
The DNA here is from genome assembly GCA_963693495.1 of Malacosoma neustria. NCBI lineage: Eukaryota > Metazoa > Arthropoda > Insecta > Lepidoptera > Lasiocampidae > Malacosoma > Malacosoma neustria. The sequence goes on from OY856381.1 coordinate 18,797,179, forward strand.
AAAATAAGTCTAACAGCGCTCGTCTTCGAGTGCTAATGAATTATTTATTTTTATTTAGACACTAAGTAAATTTCGAAAACATAACCATGCCGCCAAAAAAACCGAGTGCTGGAGGTCCTAGCAAGAAGACGGAGCAGAAAAAGAAAGAAAAAGTTATCGAGGTTAGTGATGCTATGTAAAATAAATTGTCTTTCTTAAACACTGTGGGCATTTGAGGAAGATATGATACTTAAAGTGGTCACCTATCACAATATTTTTTGGTGTCCTAATAGACAATAAACGATTGATCTGGCAGGTTGTTTGATATGGTCTGGTACTGTTCTAATTCAATAGTTGGTATCCTTAAATAAGCAGTTCATAATTATTAAGTGGCAAGTAAGTTTTCTGCTCACTGGAACCATCAGGCATAATTTTCAAGATCTATATAACTTGATGATATCTATTTACAGAAAAGATATTCATTATGAAAAAAATATCAGAACCATTTTCCAAATAGATTTTACAACCCTAGTAGGTTTTTTAGTGCCACAACAAAGTAAATTCTCTGCTTCCAGCTCCAGGTACAATCTTTTGAATCAATAATAATTAAAATAAATTTAAAAATAATAGATTATATTATTAAAGTACAAAAATTGTATATTATAATTTCCAGGATAAAACATTTGGTCTAAAGAACAAAAAAGGTGCCAAACAGCAAAAGTTTATCCAACAAGTGGAAAAGCAAGTAAAGAGTGGTGGGATCCATCCTGGCAAGCCTGTGGAGGATAAGAAAAAAGACAAAGAACAAAAACTAAAGGAACAGAAAGAACTTCTTGCGTTATTCAAGCCTGTGCAAACACAGAAGGTCGAAAAAGGTAGTGTTTGGTCTTTTTTATTATATTGGCAGATGGTATCATCATAATTACAATCAAGTGAAATTGCCAATTGTATCCAAACTTATCAAATGGCAGCCACAGAGCTAAATTAGTGCTTGTCATTTGCATTGCATGTCCATCATAAATGAGCACCCCATTTATGAAATAATGATTGCAGAATATATTTAGCAAAATGTTCTTTTTACAGTAGTGACTGCCATCTGACCATTGCCCTTGAAATCCTTGTGTCAGGAGCTTGTCACTTGTTTAACAGGATGTATAACACATGCCACGAAAGATGAGACTTGATGAGCATCAGTAGTGGGATGCCTGTGCAGATACAATACTGCAGGAATTAATAGTCTATAATTTGTATATTTCTTCTAGGATTTTTCAATGACATTTAGAATTAAGTATATAGCAATACTATATTAACATTCTCAACAATATCTATTATCAAATAATAATTTTAAGATAAAAAATGGCATATTGTCCTAGTCACTGTCAATACATAACGCACGCACTTTGGTACGCATGCAGAGGTCACGGGTTCGATTCCCGTCTCGCGTCTGGGTGTTTATGTATAATATGTATTTATTTACAAAAAAAAGTATATAAGTAGTATATCAGTTGTCTAGTACCCATAACACAAGTGCTATGCTACTTAGTTTGGGACTAGATGGCGCTGTGTGAATTGTCACAAAATATTTATTATTATTATACATGATACACCAGCGGGAAAATCATCATACGGGACACGGCTGGAACCATATACATTAGTTCTAGAAAATATACCATTTGTTCCAGGAATTGACAGATTATCATTTTCATCAGATAACCATGAGGAACTATCTGAGTTCCCAGAGTTCTTGTCAATTATGTGATCACTTTCTAAATAAAAATCTTAATTTGTTTTTGTTTTATCACATACATTTTTCCTTTCATTTGGTCCTATTTGATTCACCACAATTTGGATGTAGTGTGTGTGTAATGCACGTAAGCCTCCTCAGTGTATACAGCGGCCTATAATGTATAGAGCGGCCTTGGCGATATTTTCAGATATTCAATCCTTTTTAGTCTGATATTGGATTTTTCGATAATTTTCTGTCCTTCTCTATCGAAAACTAAGGTATTTCAGAATGCGGCTCAGACTAGTTTTAGAACCTAGAAAGACAATATCATCACGCTAATATTTTATTAAGGGTTGGCAGTTTCTTGTTCGTAAACATGTAAATTGTGAATACATCTTTTTATCACTCCTTTGTCAAATTTATCCCTTACAAGTTTCGACCTTTACCTTTTTTCCCGGGAGTGCGAAAACTCGGAATTATTTGCTTCATTAACAAATGTTTTCACAGTAATCAATGATATTGTGGCCTGTGTACGGATTTGTACCTGCTTCAAATTATGTACACCTTCCTTTGCTTCTTTTAACATATAGGTGTACACATTGTAAACCAGCTTTTCTTAGTCTTCCTACTTTGCCTTCTTAATATTTTACCTTGAGGCATAATGGAGATTTTACAAAGTTGCATTTGTATACAACACAACTGTAAACAAAGTAGAAATTTTTTAAACACAGGTTGTATTTGTCTGTACTGCGGAGTTAAACGGTGTGTGCACGGGATGAACGGGAGGCTACGTATACACATGCGCAGCGCCGTACCGTGCCTCCCGCATTTTTTTCCACCGCCCCTATGACACCCGGTACCTTCCCGCCTCAAGTCCCATATCGCCAAAGAGACTTACAAATCATCTACTGCGCAAGTCAAGCCACGTGCTCTGTCAGGTCTCATCTTTAATGGCACATATTATACAATCCCACTTAAGAAAATTGTTTTCATCGTCTTAGTCTCAAATCACAATTGATGGATTGAAATTTCCACAGGTCCAATATTTACTCTTTCTTCTCAATGTTACCTGGCCTTCAGTGTCCATGGTAGTGTTTTTTTATTGCTGAGGAACAGCAGGTAGGCTAACGGTTTATCAATAATTAACAGTTACCATCGCCTATGGATGTTTACGACGCTAGGTACCTGGAACCTGGGTTCCTAGTGGATTGGCAGTGAATCCAATGTCATATGTCTAGTATTGTTGTCTACACTATAAAATTACAATGATTTTTCTTACTACATTAGGTGAAAACCTATATTGCAGTAATACATTCAATAGACATTTGCAAATGATTTTACACTAAAATGTGGGGGTAGTTAATGAAACTTTTTTTTGTTGCTGTAGGACACCAGACAGGCTGACGGCCCGCTAAGAATTTAGCAGTTACCATCGCTTATGGATGTTTGCAACACCAGTGGCATCGCGAACACGCTGCTGTCCCATAAAGGTAATGGAACTTAGGTCACCAATGCCAGAACACAACATAAGGTTATTATGGCGGCATACTTAAGATCAAATGTGGTCGCCATCCAGGCGGGCTTGAAGCCCTACCACGTAGCTAAGGTGGGTTGTTTAGTCGCCTTTTACGACAGGCCGACCCCGGCCGCAGAGGTTAGTATTCTTTCTCCACCCCTGCACGGATAAAAACTAAGAAATATATCTAAGTAATGTATTGTCCTCAGGCTTACAGGAATCATAATACTGTCCAAATTTACATCACCTCCTTACAAATTTGCCACTTACATTGGAGTCGATAATTGTCTAAAGGAAGAAGTCATGGATTTAATAAATGAGATGTTATTTTGTTTTTAGGTTCAAACTACATATATATTAATATATCAATTCTAGGCCACTACTTGTAGCCAGTGAAAATTAATTATTACTCCAAACATATGTGATTGTTTCAGGAACTGATCCAAAATCTGTAGTATGTGCATTTTTCAAGCAAGGCCAATGTACTAAAGGTGATAGGTGTAAATTCTCTCATGATTTAACTATTGAGAGAAAGGTAAACAAGCTATTTTTATTAAATATATGCAGTATAATACTAACTCGCATGCTGCGGAAATGCAAATGTCGAGATGGATGTGTGGAGTTTTTTTTATTGAATTTATTTCTAAAAAATATCATATACACATCTAGTTTAATTCTCGTGGCCCCTGAACTAGTTTACGCTGTACGCTGTATCTCAGGGGGCCAGGTTCCTCTCTGGTGATCAATAATATAATGAACATGATTATAAAATTACAAAAAAGGAAGAAAACAGAAACCAATGAGCTCGCTTGTGTTTGTGTGTGTGTGCGTGCATATATATATGCGTGTGCATAGAGAGAGAGACAGAGTGTGATATTACATTTCAATTCCCTATTTTTAGTAGACTTCCCACATCATCATAGTAAGTGTTTTTAACCAACTTGTTTAAAGTAATTATTAGATTAACTTTTTATTGGTTTACTTTTGAGAATTTTATTATAAATAAAAGGGGCCGTGAAAAATATATGTTTTTGTGCTAATACTGTCCTGACTTGTGGAAGCGGACACATGTCCACATGTTTAGGACTAATGTTTAGGTTTGGTACAAATTTCTTGTGATAGATACAGTCTAAGCATTTCATATAAAAAGAAGATAAAGAAGATAGAAAGAGATAAAATAAGTAAGAATATTGAACCTTGCGGCTGGGGTCAGACAGTTGTTAAATGCGTCAAAACAACCCTAGCTAGGTGGTAGGGCCCGAAACCTGTCTGTATGGCAACTACTCACGTTTTATAAGTATGCCGCCATAATAGTCTGGTGTTATTATATGTGTTCCGGCATTAGTGACCCAGTTTCCAGTACCCTCGCTGTGTCCTTAGCGTCGCAATTAGTTCGTCGTCGCCTGTATGCTGATCCTCAGCATTAAATATAAACCCCGAGAAACACCTGGTTGGCATAAACAATACTTTAGGTGAACGATGTGTTTTATAGGCTGAGAAACGTTCCCTGTACGTGGACATGCGTGATGATGACGACAATATGGACAATTGGGATGAAGAGAAGTTGAAAGAAGTTGTGGAGAAAAAACACGGCGAAGGAAACAAACAACGTCCCTCTACAGATATTGTAAGTATTGGTTATACCAGTGGTCGGCAAACTTATTAGCTAAAGAGTCAAATATGAACATTACAACAATTTACCCTATCCGTGCAGGGGCGGAGAAAAAATACTAACCTCTGTGGCCGGGATCGGCCTGTCGTAAAAGGCGAGAAAACAACCCACCCTAGCTACGTGGTAGGGCCTCAAGCCCGTCTGGATGGCGACCACCTTTGGTCTTAAGTATGCCGCCATAATAACCTTGTGGTGTGTTCCGGCATTAGTGACCCAAGTTCCTGTACTCTTATGCGACAGCAGCGTGTTCGCGATGCCACTGGCTTTGCAAACACCCATAGGCGACGGTAACTGCTAAATTCTAAGCGGGCCGTCAGCCTGTCTGCTGTCCTACGCAATAAAAAAAAAATTAAATAAAAATGGGAGCCAAATCTTCTTGCTTAGTAACTTTTATAACACTAAATAAGTAGTACACTAAATAAAACTAAATTTCATAATCAAGTGCTTGCATCTCCTTGGTAAGTCAGGTTTGTATGTTGTTGTTTTTAATTTTAGGCATGATTCCAAGTTCTCATCAATAAGACGACTTCTCAGGTTTTAGAATTTTAATTATTCAAAATTAGATTTCATTTTTTACCTACCAAGTTTTTTTTTTAATGCGCCTTCATTGATATTTGTGCCAAAGCCGCACTTAAAGAGCCAAAGGGCCACATGCGGCTCTGGAGCCGCACTTTGCCGACAGTTATACTATTAGATTTCTATTTAATAACAATTTCCTCCTGTGGATCCGTAAAGAAGTAACTAAGTGTTTCATACTTAAATTAATAATGATTGCATTAAAAAGTTTACTACTTTTTGTTTCTGTTCCGTAAATAGGTTTTTTTCAATAATATTTATGTAAATTACAATATTTTATGTAAAAAATAGTCATTTGGATTAAGTACATACGGAGTTACATTGAAGCAATGTTTTATTGGCTTGACTGTTAGAATTCTCACTCTCATAAAATTGTTGTGAACGAGCTGCAAGATAGTCATTTTATATAGACATCAAGAGTTCTGATGTCAAATCCACTTTCTCAGTCTGTCTCTTTTTTCTCTTTTAATTTTATTTTCAACTAGTCGTTCTCGCCCGCTTTGCTGCTAGTCGAATAACAGAAATAAATTTTTTTTCATGGGATCCTATTTATTTTCTAAAACTATTTTTTTCTAAAATAAAAGTATCTTACTGTTACTCCTTGTTACATCAGCTATCAGCTAGCCAGTGAAAGTTCCGTCAAAATCGGTCTAGCCATTTCAGAGATTAGCCGAAACAGACAGACAAAAATTGTAAAAAAATGTTGTTTTGGTATATGTACCGTGTATACATCCAAATGTATTAAGTAAAAAGCGGTTATTTTAATATTACAAACAGACACTCCAGTTTTTCTTATTTGTATAGATGCTGATCCAATATTGGTAACATCTTTCCTATTGAAAATATGCATAAATAATATCCATTTACTATATTTTTTTTTTGGGTCTCGGGAAAAAACCTCTCCTAACGGGTTCCCCCGGCTCGGGGGGACCGAGAGGATATGTGAGACTCCGGGAAAGATGTTCGAACATCCGACTACCCACTAATAAACCCCGCTGTTCTATCGCCTACGCCCGGGCCTACGGATATATGGCCTGCCGATCTCGTGGCCCGGGCCGGCGCCGGCCCGCCCTTTGTTTCAAGGCGGGTCTCTTCAAAAGTGGTGGCGCCAGGGGGCCAGGGTTTCGTCCCCCCGGCGCTCTCCCGTATTGTAGGAGATGAGGGGGGCCGCGGAACATCCATTTACTATCAGGCCTAATACCGGATAAGTTTTTATTGAAAAAAAGAAAAAAAACTTAAATAGTTTTCAAAAAGGAAACAAACATTAAAATTTCTTTTTATAGAAACGGGATTTTAAGCTAGCATTATTTTATTAGTTTATTATTATATTATTCGGATATTTACAGATATGCAGATGGGTATGACACATTGAACCAGAAAAATTATGCAAATCACATGATGAATAATTTGTCCTGTGTGAAAATTAAACCTATATAAAACCCGTGTAGGTTTTGTGTCATCGAACTCGTCCATGAACAATAGGACTTAGCCAAAGTATAAATGTATATATATTGTATACTATGTGATTGTTAGGATCATGAAAAAATTTCTTTACACACTTGTTTTTTTCAGTTTCTCACCTTGTCATAAACAATTAACAAGCAGCTAGACAGTGGCGTAGCGTAGTGGGGGTGGCAGGGGCGACTCGCCCCGGGTGGCACTTTTTGAAGAGTTATCTAGAATTAATATAATATGTAATACTAGCAGGCTTGCCCGGCTCAACACGGGCAGATTTTTCATTAACGCTCCGCTGCTATTGGTCCTAGCGTGATGTTATATAGCCTATAACATTCCTAAATAAATGGGCCTTCCAACACAAAAATAATTTTCAAAATCGGTTCGTCACAAACACACAAACTTTACTTCGTTATAATATTAGTATAGATATACTATGCATTAAATTGAAATACCTACATAAAAGGGCGGCAAAATTGTCTTCCGCCTCGAGCGGCCGTCACCTACGCTACGCCGCTGCCGTTAGATATAAAAATCAGCAATATTATATAACAATATGTATAACAAGGGATCACTTATAATCATACTTTTTATTTTGGATAATCTCTATCACATTTCATTGAACTTTTTTTTTCAGATTTGTAAACATTTCGTAGAAGCAGTAGAAAAATCTAAATACGGCTGGTTCTGGGAGTGTCCCTCGGGCACTAAATGTATATACAGACACGCATTGCCACCTGGTTTCGTACTCAAAAAAGATAAAAAGAAAATGGAGGAAAAAAAGAATGAGATATCTCTTGTAGATTTAATAGAAAGAGAACGTGCAGCGTTAGGATCTAATCAAACGAAAATTACTTTGGAAACTTTCTTAGCTTGGAAAAAGAAGAAAATTAAGGAGAAACAGGTATATGATGGGCTTAATATTATTAATAATGCTTCAGTTTTTAGTAATGTTATAGTAATGTATAATGTCTATGGTCTATCCTTCTATGCGTCGAGACATGGCTAAAGCAAAATAAGCTAGAATTGTGTGTCAATAAGATGAATAAGCTATAATGGATGTGTAATGTGGTCTATCCGCATCAGGAAACTCGCAACCGCAGACTTTATCCATACAGAGGCGGAGAAAGAATACTAACCTCTGCGGCCAGGGCCGGCCTGTCGTAAAAGGCGACAAAACAACCCACCCTAGCTACGTGGTAGGGCCTCAAGCCCGTCTGGATGGCGACCACCTTTGGTCTTAAGTCTGCCGCCATAATAACCTTGCGTTGTATTCCGGCGTTAGTGACCCAAGTTCCTGTACTCTTATGGGACATCAGCGTGTTCGTGATGCCACTGGCGTTGCAAACATTCATAGGCGACGGTAACAGCTAAATTCTAAGCGGGCCGTCAGCCTGTCTGCTGTCCTCCAGCAATAAAAAAAAGACTGTCCTGTAACTATTTGGACAGAATTGCAAAAGCTACCTGTGCTAGTATTACCACATGACAGCTACATAGGGTTGGAACAATTGTTAACATGCTAACTAAGGTGATGAACACTGTCAGCGATCTTAAAAACTATGTCAAATGGATAGAAATAAGTAAATTTAGGCAGTGAAACCGATGTGCTGAAACTAATAACTAGTGAAATAAGAAATCTATTGACTAAAATAATTTTTTTACAGGAAACATTAACGAAGGCTGAAGAGCAAAGAAAGCAGGACTACAAGGCTGGTAGGGCAGTGGGACTGTCCGGTAGAGAGATGTTCTCGTTCGACCCGGCGCTGGCGAGCCGCGACGGCGACGACGAAGACGCCGTCGACTTCCAAATACCCCGGGACGAGGATCAGGATGATACGGAGTATCGGGAGCTGGAGCTGGACATAATAGGAATGGAGGCATCCGAGGTGGGCACCACATTTACATGTGTGATGGAAATAATATCCTGAATTCTCTTGATATATAAGGAATATATTTTGTTACAATTATTTTTTTTATTGGTGAGGAACACCAGACGGGCTAACAGACCACGTAATGTCTTGTCTTTGTCCACATAGGAGTTTTGAAACTTGGGTCACTAATGCCGGAACACAAGGCTATTATGGCGGAATACTTATACTCAGGGGGTGGTTGCCGTCCAGAGGGACTTGGGGCGCTACCGCGTAACTAGGGTTGTTTTGTCGCCTTTTATTAAAAGGCCGACTACTACAGGCGCAGGTGTCAAAATTTTTACTCCGTCCTTGCACGGAGGAGGCATTATTACGTTATTGGTGTACTAACCGAATCAACTTTTTGCATTTCTTATTTGTTTTAAAATATACATTTAAATATTTTCTTAAACATTATACAATAATAATCCTGTGTATATTAATCATAAAGTTAAATAAATCATAAAGTGGCCTCCTATCACCAAAGCGAAAGTATGCGTTGCGACAGTAATTAATTGCATGTTTTATTTGTAGAATGAATGAAATATACCTAGTCAGGTCATAAATTCTGTCACATGTTTAATGTAAAATAATTGTAACAAGTTTATTAATTATGTAACCATTCATATACCAAAATGAACTTAACAAAACATAGATTCTTATGACATTAAAGTTTATTCAAAATGACCTCCGTGATTTTGAATACAAGCCTTCAATCTGCGCGGCCAGTTGTCTATCGCAGCACGAACGAGGTCCATGTCAATATCGGCGGCTGCCTTAATCAAGGATGTCTTGAGTGACTCCAAATTGGGATGAGGCTTTGAGCAGGCCTTTTCCTCCAAGTGTTGCCATATCTTGTAATCTAACGGATTCAAATCTGGACTGGAGGAGGGCCAGTCTTCGTGTAGGATGAAGTCGATTTCACGCGCCGCCAGCCAGTCGTGTGTGCTCTTCGCTCTATGAGCTGGCGCCGAATCTTGTTGGAATACCCAGTGCCTGTTATTGAACATGGTATGAGAAACAGGTTCCACAAGGTTCGTCAGGACTGTATTTTGATACACAACAGCATTCGTTTTTACATCTTTCTCACAAAAATGTACCTCTGTTAAGCCCCAATAAGAAACTCCCAACCATACCATGAGCGAGGATGGAAAATGACCTCGTTGGACACGCGGAATACGGTTGCTCGCTTCTTCACTACTGTGTGCGTACACCTTATCATTTTGTTTGTTGTAGCTCTCTTCTACGGTAAACATTTTTTCATCCGAAAAAAGAATTTCCCGATATTTTTTTCCCGCGTACCGCTTCAACAAAGCGCGGCATCTCTTCAGTCTCAGGTCCATTAGACGAGCATTCAAACGATGTCCTGTTTTTCTTCGATATGCCCGAAGCCCTAAGTCTTCATTTAACACCCTTTTCACCGTGGTTCTGCTTAACCCCATCTGAAGGGCCAACAGTTTCTGCTTACGTTTGGGATTTCTTTGAATTCATGCCTTCACAGCTTTTATCACTGCTGGAGTCCTAACAGACCGAGGGCGACCACTTCTTGACCTGTCATCTACACTAGAGTCTTCATTGTATCGTTTCATGGTACGATAAACGAATCTTTTGGTAATATTCAAATTTTTCAGTATGTTAAAAATTTGAATTGGCGCGTAACCGCAACGATGCAACGCAATAACTGCAACACGGTCTTCTTTAAGCGTCCACTCCACATTTAAAAATGAGTAAAATTCTAAAAGTTATACATTTTTATTTTCATGAACAATTCGAAATTCGAATTCAATAAACTTTTTTGTGGCCAGCATTCTAAAAGAAAAGTTTTTACTGTGTGACAATACTTATGACCTGACTAGGTATAAGTAATTTTAAATTTAAAAAATCTAAAAACACGCTTTTATAGTTAATCAAATAAAAAAGTAAAAAATAAATCTTAACATAAGAATAAAATATAAGCGTGGGTGCTCGATATCAATTGTTATAATTTAATTTTAAAATGTGTTTTTTAGTTTTTAAATTATAATTTATTTGGTGTCAATTCCCAATCGGAAAATGTTTTAACGCCATCTTCCGACAGAAGGAAAAGAAAGCGTCAATCTCGATGATCCTGATAAGAACTTTAAATGGCAAAATAATTAAATTTGTGTATTTTCATCAGGTCAAGTGTGCAAAATTTTGAATTTTTGATCTTTCAAAGTGGGTAAAAACGAGTATGAAGAGTCAAAATAACTCGTTTTAAAGTCATTCATTCACACATTCCCTGTTGATCCGTGTGTGCAGCGCTTCTCAGTTGAACGAAGTGCAGCAATCACTTTTCATTCACTCTATAGCAATTGTTCCTACAGCAACCAAATTTTGACTTCTTCCGTCTAGTATTTTGTAGCATAAAAAGGAAGTATTGCTGTTCCATTGATGGACAAAGAAACTATTCCCTGTGATAAAACTTGACAGTTGACATTAAGTTTACAAGTGAAAGTTTCAGATGTAACTGTATTGAAAATGTTTTTTTATTTGTTGCATAGGCGGACGATTCGGGTACGAAAGCGACCGCCGACAGATTAGAGCAACTAGGGAAGGATTTATCAAACGGTCAAGAGGATGATAATCAAACGACTGAGAAGAGTGAGGTCCCAATCAACGAAAACCTATTCCTCGATGAAGACCTAGACGAAGAACTGCAAAACCTTGATTTGGAAGACTAGCGAATCGAACTGTTAATAAAAATAAGTTTAAAACATTGTAAAATCCCATTTTCAGTAAAACCTAAGTAGGTTAGGTCAATGCTATAATGAAGTAATGCAGTAAACTCCTGGTTGTTGTTTAAATCTGTGCAAATATTGGGTAAAGTATTTCAGCCAACCTTCCTTGTTAAATGTAAAATCCTTTTCAAAAGGCAGACCAGTTATGTGGGCTCTTGGTTTTCACTCAATTCTATATATAATTCTGGTGCTATTCTCCACATAACCGTCTTTACTCTCAATATAAACCCGGCATCAAAACAAAACTTAATTTATTTAAAATAGAAACTGAATAGCAAAAGGCACTTCTATTTCCGTAAACATCCCGTAGTATTTTTTTTTAATTTCATACATACACTAAATTGATGGAAATAGTTTTATATTGTTAGAGCGAGTGGCTAAAGTTAAAAAGCTAACAATAGTTTCAGTTACGGAATTATTATTGAGATTTGGAAATTTTCCTACAAGATATTTGGTTTTGAAGTATAGAATAGAAAAGTATTAAATTATATGACAGCGTCCATTCTCTTTGCAGTAATTTCCAAGCCTTAATTTATATTTTCCAACTATTTAAAAAAACAAATGTACACTTTATCGACAGACTAGCTACTAACCGATGTGCCGGCACACATTTTCCTTTTTTTATATACAAATTATGTAGAAATTTTAAATATCGTTATCAGGAAGAGATATTAAAGTTGAAATTCTAACACATTAAGATGTAAATAAAAATATATTTAAAATATGCAGTCTTGGTGATTTCGGCCCTTAGTTATTTGAAGCTCCAATAGATCTATTACCTATACACTTTTTACAGTGAGACAGGACAGAAATCATTGTCTTGAACTTTAAAGATGACGGTAGTTTAGAAAAACCTTTCTACCGCCGCACTGTCCGCCATCGACTAGGCGTTCATCATCATTTCCTGGGGCTTCTTATTTCTTGTATAAAATGGTTCCCAAGAACGTCCAAATTGCGTACTATCTGGATTTGTGGTGTTCTCCCATCGCAGTACGATATCGGCGTTTTCAAAAAGGCGTTATATAATTTCTTCGTGCACTATATAACTTATATTCTACAATAATTATTATACACTGTCCGTGCAGGGGCGGAGAAAGAATACTAACTTCTGCGGCCGGAGTAAATATAATTTATAGTTTGATTGAATAGGTAGTATAAATATATGAAAAAGATAAATCTCTATTTTTATATTTAAAAAAAATTGTTGACGTGTGATTGAGCCTGAAGACAGCTATTGAGTATCGTAAGACAGGATCTCGGTGTGCCTCTTTGTATAAACTGCTGTATCCATTATTTCGATTAAGTTATTTTTAAAAGGGCGACTGCAAGGGACTTGGTAAAAGCCGACATTTATAATTATTTTTTGCTGATGAGTGCAATTTTTTTTATTGCTGTAGGACAGCACACAGGCTAACAGCCCGATTATAATTTAGCAGTTACCGTCGCCTATGAGTGTTTGCAACGCCAGTGGCATCGCGAACACGCTGCTGTCCCATAAGGGTACAGGAACTTGGGTCACTAATGCCGGAACACAACACAAGGTTATTATGGCGGCATACTTAAGACCAAAGGTGGTCGCCATCCAGACGGGCTTGAGGCCCTACCACGTAGTTAGGGTGGGTTGTTTTGTCGCCTTTTACGACAGGTCAACCCCGGCCACAGAGCTTAGTATTATTTCTCCGCCCCTGCACGGATAAAAACAGTTTTCATATAAATAATATTTTCACCGTTATTCCAAAATTCTGCATTACAGCTCCGCATTTTTAGTAATTAGAAACCGTACCAGACGTCTATAAGCCGCTAGGTCAATAAATAAATGTAATTGTCCAGGCCATAGGGCCTGGAGTAATGCGCATCTGGTAAAAAAAATATAGTAGAATAGAAGTAGTTTTCTTAATCAAACCGACAGAGCAACGTTAGCCTGTTCAGCTAGTAGTAAATATACCGACATTATAAGACTCCATATTAAAGAACATTATTATTCACGTCAATGTGATAAACAGTGTTTATTTGAGATAAACTATCGGATGTTAACAAACGTCTGCACTGATAAATTTTGTAAAACAAATCATTTAATTCGTGGGAAGTGAAGATGGCACCGAGAATACAAACTGGTAAGTCTATTTATTGTATGTAATATAATTTTCATGTTATTGTGTTATTTTTAGAACCAATCGGTATTCGCATTGATAGGTATTAATAAATGACATTGAACCCAATCTCAGGCTAATAATAATTGTGTTTACGGAATTTGTTGCAGCTACACAAGTTACGAAAGATGTTATCAAACAATCACTATTATCTAGCTAGTAATTTTATTCGTATGTAAGTTGTTAAATAATATAATTATGTTTTTTTTTTATTAATTTTATGTTTTTAAGCATTGTTTTAAAATTCGTTTTCTACTCGCCTTCTTAAACCAACTGTACCAAAATTTGTTTTAATAAGTCTTTTTGTGTTCCATAATACGTTTGTTTTACCTTATAGGTTTTGTTTTACATATAGAAGATATATAATATATAGATACCCAATTACCTACATTCAATATGTTGTGTTCTAACATTATGCGTTGTGCTTTTCTTCATAATCATTTTGTTTATATAGTTATTTAACAATACGAGCATAGCAGATCCATACAATAGTCATTTGGAAAGCGAAATTTTTAAATTGAGAAAAATATATTTTTTTTACTGCTGTAGGACGACAGACAGGCTGACAGCCAGCTTAGCAGTTACCGTCGCTTAAAGGTGTTTGTAATGCCAGTGGCATTGCGAACACGCTGCTGTCCCATAAGGGTACAGGAACTAGGGTCACTAATGCCGGAACACAACACAAGGTTATACTTTGTAATGGCGGCATACTTAAGACCAAAGGTGGTCGCCATCCAGACGGGCTTGAAGCCCTACCACGTAGCTAGAGTGGGTTGTTTTGTCGTCTTTTACGACAGGTTGGCCCTGAACGTCAGGCAGGCGGCTGATTGTAAAAACTAAGCCACTACTATTATAACATGTAACATGTTGTGCCGATCCCATATAATGTGGGAGAAGGGCAGGAGGAAGAAGAAGTATACAATATAATATTGTTTACAGTAACTGGAGATGTGGAACCAGAGGATCTGGGCATCACGCTCACTCATGAGCACTTGGCGATGGAGTTTTCCCACTTTTACAGGAAACCACCCACAATTATTGCGAATAAATTTGATTGTTTCGAAATTGGCAAGCTGGGATATATCAGGCAATATCCATATAGTATGCGTTCGAATTTGGTGCTCAATGACAATCATGCAAAGAGAGACGTCGAAAGAGATTTAATCATGTTTTCCCAAGTTGGCGGAGGTGAGATTGTTATAGCTATAATTTTTTTTTAGCTGGAGTTCAGCAGACAGGCAAGCGGCCCATACTATAGCAGGTGGTTACCGTCGCCTATGGACGTCTGCAATACCACAGGAATTGCCGACGCCCTGCCGGCCTCTAAGAAATTTTATAACGCCTCTTTTGAAAAAACCCATATCGTACTGTGATGGGAAAACTAGCCGGAAGTTCATTCCAAATCCGAAGAGCACGCAAAATTAATTTTCTTGAGAACCGTTTCATACAAGAAAGAAGAGGCTCCAGGAATTGGAGATGAACACCCAGCCGATTGCGGGCAATGCGGCGTTAAAAAGACGACGAAGGCACCATTCCAAACAGTCCCTCAGAACACTCCCCGTTGTAAAGACAGTAGAATACGCACAGATGCAGTCACTCCGAAGGCCAAGTGTGTCTAGACCGTCTGTGATTATGGGATCGTCGATATGCAACACGTAATTAAACTGAAATCCAAGTTTATTTGTTTTTTTTTTATCGATGCAGTGGACAGGCTGACGGCCTGCTTAGAATTCAGCAGTTACCGTCGCCTATGGGTGTTTGCAATGCCAGTGGCATCGCGAACACGCTGAAGTCACATAAGGGTACAGGAACTTGGGTCACTAATGCTGAAGCACAACACAAGGTTATTATGGCGGCATACTTAAGACCAAAGGTGGTCGCCATCCAGACGGGCTGGCAGAAGGGCTTGGGGCCCTACCACGTAGCTAGAGTGGGTTGTTTTGTCGTCTTTTACGACAAGCTGACTCCGGCCGCAGAGGTTAGTATTATTTCTTCGCCTCTGCACGGATAAAAATTGAATTTCGCATATCGGCCACGGTGCATTATTTATCTTTAAGAAGCTATCCCTCAAGCTAAATATGCTTGCACTCAAAACTTACTTATTAATTATACATATACCTATTAATTGAATGTTTTAATTATTCAAGATAAAACAAGTTTTATATAACCTTCGGGATATGGGTAACTATGGAGAAAAATAATGTTTAATTTTTTGGAAAAAATTAGACTTTGAACTGCCTTTTTTAATTGATGCGCATTGTGCAGTTCTTCTATCAGTATCTTGTGGAACTAATGTTGCCATCTGTCAAGACAGGCGCCCGTGTGAAAACCAAATGAAGACAAAAAAGTATTCGATATTGTCTTGTGAGAGAATTCTGAGCAGTAGCCAAATTAAATATAAACTAGTCAAAAAAAACGGAATTTGAGCTAACACCGTTTACTTCTTACAGGCGCTATTGTAGAGAATACGACTCACGGCCTCGCAAGAGATGTGCAATTTTATAAGCAGCTATCTGATTCAGTGGGTATCTATATAATCGCCGGGACAGGATACTATATCGAGGATACACAACCTGCTGAAAACTTGTATAAAACTGTAGAAGATTTGTATAACCACATGCGAACCGAACTTGTTGTGGGTTGCCAAGAAGATAATGGTGTAAAAGCAGGGTTCATGGGGGAGTTGGCCAGCGTATGGCCGATGAGAGGTTTGGCTATACTTTATAATATTTAGGATTGTTGTAGCTCTTAAATTGTAGTTTTGTTATGTTCCTCCTATGCGGACGGCAGCGTGTTAGCGACAACTGCTTCTTATTAAGTAGGCCGTTAGTCTATCTGCTGTCCCACAACAATATAATCAATCACTAGTTTTTAACCGACGAAAAAACGAAGGAAGTTCTCAATTCGATGCGTAAGTATATATTTTTGGAGTTTACTCCTTAAGAATCGATTTTCATATATAAGGCGCCCGGTATGAGAAAAATGTGAGAGTAAAATGTACTAATGAATGACCTCGTTACGTTTTTGGTGCGCATGCACCGGAACACACTGAACAAAACAAAACGATGTATCTCTCAAGGCAAAAATTACTTTATGTGTTACAACTTAAGGTTGATTTCACATTAAATGTTGTTTAACATATGTCTTTTCATTTGTAAGTGACAAGAGTAATTTATTGCTTTGCTCATTTTATATGACGAATGATCGTAAGTATTAGATAATGTTTTGGAGATTTGTGACTTTATTACTAGGTGCCATAGTTGTAATTAGGTTGAACTTAAAACTGTTAAAACTTTTTTATATATGTAGGTATATTATTTTCATTAATTTGTTAATTTACCCTTTCATATGGTATTAATCTTTTTTCAGTTAAATAAGTATGCCGCCATAATAACCTTGTGTTGTGTTCCGGCATTAGTGACCGAAGTTCCTGTAACCTTATGGGACGGCAGCGTGTTCGCGATGCCATTGGCATTGCAAACACCTATAGGCGACGGTAACTGCTAAATCCTAAGCGGGTCGTCAGCCTGTCTGCTGTCCTACAGCAATAAAAAAAAAAAAAAAACTCTTTTTGGGTATGTTTAGACAATCGTACTTAAGTAGTAAACTCCAGTCGTGCGTCGGAGCTGACATACACAGTTTTTGTTTTCTTTTTTTAGGTATGACCACGCATACTTTTTGCAGAGTAGTCCGATTTTAAAAATTTCCCTGAACTTGGTCCCATATAAATTTAGCAAAAAAATTCCAACCCTAAGGGTACGAAAACAGAGAATGGTTGATTGTTCAATCACTGATTATATCTATGACCACGACTAACTTTTGACAGAATTGATTTATTTAAGCATGTAGTTAATTAATAGATTATAGTTACAAAAAATTATAAAATAAAAACTTTTTAACAAAAAATTAAACCACCGTAAAAAACTGAAAAGCAAAAAATAAAAAACCTTTTATTATTAACCTTAATAACTAAGTTCTTAAACTAATGTAAGTATACCTAAATAATTTTGAATCGACGCCAAACAAGCAAATTAATTAATTACGTAAAGCGTGATGCGCGCGCAACGTGAAGCCCCTTCCCCGGAAAATGCTGAGCGTTTACGAAGTTAATGTCAGCAAGACAGCAACCTTTTTTTTGGTCTCGGGGAAAAACTCTCTCTTGACGGGTTCCCCCGGCCTGGGGGGACCGAAGGATACGTAGGACTCCGGGAAAGATGTTCGGCCATCCGACTACCCACTAAAAAACCCTGCTGTTCTCCTATCACCTACGCCCGGGCCTACGGATATGTGGCCTGCCGATCTCGTGGCCCGGGCCGGTGCCGGCCTGCCCTGTCTCAAGGCGGGCCTCTTCTAAAGTGTTGGCGCCAGGGAGTCAGGGTTTCGTCCCCCCGGCGCTCTCCTATGTTGACTCTAGGAGTTGAGGGGGACCGCGGAACAGCACGCGGCCCTCTCCTTCGCGGCATAAGTGCGGGCGGCAGATCTTCCCCCGAGGGGCCTTTCTACGGCGGCCGGAGGTCGTTGCTTGCCCTCCGGCGCCGACGACGTGGCCTGCGTTCGCGGGAGGGGAGTGTGGTGGTTGACTCCCGCTCCTGCTCCGCCGCCTCCTTTGCGGACATGACTGCCTCGCAAAAGAAGGCGACGGCCGTGGCGAGGCCGACCATGGACAGAACCAGGGCCGGGAGAGACAGGTCCGCGCCGATTTGGGCGACCAGCGAGACAGCATCCTGAACGGGCACACACTTGAGAGCACTGGCGCCGATTCAGAATTACTTAGGTATATTTACATTAGTTTAAGTACCTACTTAGGTAGTTATTAAGGTTAATAAAAAAAGGTTTATTATTTTTTGCTTTTCAGATTTTTCGACGGTTTAATTTGTTTTTTTAAATTTTTAAAACAAACGACTTGCCGGAATATCGTTTCTACGTGTCATTTTATCACCCTAATGCATAATCACCGTTTAGGAGTCCATTTTGAACTGTGAGCTGATTTCCATACAGTATATCTTTTAATATTTAGCAAACGCAAGTGAAAAACAATCTCTTTATTTGTGTACGAAATTTAAGCACCTTAAAATACATCACAGTTTAGCAGACTTTTTTATGACTAAATCAGTGTTGATATTTGTAAAATTTAAATTTTACTACAGATTTCGAACGTAGAGTGGTAAAAGCTGCTGGAGAATTGCAGAAGGAAATAGGATGTGGCGTGAGCTTCCATCCCCACCGAGACGAAGAGGCGCCGTTTGAGATCATTAGACTTTATTTGGAGGCCGGTGGAACGGCTTCAAAAGCTGTCATGTCGCATTTGGATAGTAAGTCCCTTCTTTTCAAATCTAACAGCCGTCAGTTACGTGGGGCCTGTGGTTGACTGGTGTGGGTTGGTGCTGCTGTGGCGTCACCAAGCATTTTTACTAAGCTCGATGGGAACATCACAGGACAAGTGATTTCACTACTTTGTGTCATCTGGCTAGTTGACCTTGAGTGAGAGTAACGTTGGGGGACATTTCCCCGTAATCAAGGTAGACCAGGATAAGGAAACCTCCGTTTTATTGCAACGGTGACTAGTAACTGAATGCGTAATTGCGAAGCTTAAACATATAGGCCTCTTAGTAATTTATTTAGTAGTAGGTATAATTGACTTTTACATTCACAGATCCCAGGTGTCAATACCGGCGTATTGACGATGACTGCGTCGAATCAGGGATTTACGAAGTAAAGGCAAAGAAGAATTCGATCATATCTAACACCACGATGATGATAACTAAACTTACATGTCTGTATTTAAGGAACATTAAAAGGCGATAAGCTTTTGGAGTTTGCCGAATTGGGTACTTACTGTCAGTTTGACTTGTTTGGCACCGAAGTATCCCACTACCAGCTCAATCCTGGCTTCGATATGCCTTCTGACGCGCAAAGGATCGACCTCATGGCCACTTTGCTAGCTGAAGGGAAGGAAGACAGGATGCTCATGTCTCACGACATTCATACAAAACATAGACTGGTAATTATTCTTGGACATAGTATTAAATTAATTAAATATTTATAAATTGCACTCGTCGGCTATTTTTTTATAAAAGATAAAAATAGACACGTTCACTATTTCTCTAAAGTGGTGGTAGACGATTGAGATTTATCTTTCTCATATATTTACACTACTTATTCAATCAAACTGTAAAATATCTTTAAATGTATATCATCTGCACCTGGTCAACGACGCGACGGTCTTAAAAACAATATAGGTTAGAAAGGGAGCACAGGGCGTTGTCAGTCCGGGCTAACGTGCTGGCCCGCAGATGCACGGACGCAGTAAAATAGCGCCTTTCAAGGCTTATTGCACGTCCGTGTATTCGCGAGGCTAACGGGCAATTCCCTACGAATCCAATATAACAATGATGTTGTTGCGACTGCGTCGCTTCTGCAGTGCCTCCGACATGTTCGCGGACGGGCGAACGGATAGCTTTGACGATATTTGGCGTCAAAGGACAGCCTTTTTGCCAACCAAGATGCGCAGGAGCAGCAATGCCATCCTGAACGTCATACGAACAAGTTCGACAGTCCTCGACTGTAGGCACTGACGGAGAGGACTAAATCACAATTAGTTATTAAGTATACATATCAAAAAAGTCTAAGCAACATGCATAATATTACAAATTCACCATTTATACTAATTAATTTCTGTCTTTACTCACTCAAAGTGCGTATGTATGTAAACTTTTTTGTTATTGATGACATACTGGCTGGTTGTAAAAAAAATTCGATTATGTTTTGTTTTTTTCATAAAATTAAATGAAAGGGAATTTGTTTGAATTTAAGTGCGTTTTTAATGCTACGTTTAGTCTTGATTTTATAATTTTACCAACCATTTAAATAAAGATAGCGACAAAATTGAATTGTTAGATATTCTTTACGTCATGGAGCGACGTCATTTGACAGCAAATGAAATGCAAAGAGCTGTAGGGATGTTGTAAGCGGGGAGTAATTAATCTCAGGTATCTCGGCATTTTGGCATTCATAGAAGTGTTATTTGTCATCTTTGGCAGCGCTACAATAATACAAGGGAACCCGCTGAACAGCATCCAGACCGTAAAAGGAGTACAACCACTCGGCAAGACCGGTACATACAACTGACTGCAAGACGCCAGCCGATGTTAACCGCTCGAGAGATAAGTTTGAGGCTACAAAATTCAAGTGGTGTAGATGTAAGTCCCCAAACTGTGCGAAATGGACTGCATGAGTACGGCCTACGAGCTCGACGCCCAATTAGGTGCCCACTGATACGTCACGGGAATCGCGCTCGTCGAAATAAATGATGTAGAGAACGCAGAACGTGGACCCAGGAACAATGGGATAAAATTATGTTATTAAAAGAACATATAAAGACAACAGCTGTTATTTTTACATCATAGGTTCCTAAAAATATTATTTTAAAAATAAAATACAACGTTATAATGTGAAAAACCATCCTAAAATTTAAATTAGTACATGTTGCTTAGACTTTTTTGATGTGTGTATTAACATAGTATTTAAGTTTCTACTAACAATTTATGGACTCAGCGTCTGAATTAAATAAATAAATGTATATAATGAATAAATAGATAATAACCGCACTTGGTGAGGACCAACTGAAAACGAGTGCTTTCATTATTTTAAACAGCAAATGCTGAGTCGGCAACCCTGCTACACGTTATAGGAACAAACTCTTCCGCCTGCCCTTATCCCACATTATATAGGGTCGGCACAATGTTTTCTCTCCTTTGTTAGCCGTCGTCCCAACATTTACACCTTTTAGCCATCTTTATTATCATCTTTTACGCAATCCATCTAATTTTATCCATTTTCGTAACTCCACACATTCACTTCAGCATTCTCATCTCCGCAGCATATAACACCCTTTCGTCCATCCCCTTTGTGGCCCAGTATTCTGATTCATACAATACGACAGGCCTTATTACGGATTTATAACAGGAACTAACTATATTATAATAAATAATGGAATATTCCTATAATTGTTTTCTATATTTATACAATTTAAACGTATAAATCTATTAATGTCAGATGATAACGAATAGTGACTTTATTGTTTTAGTCTGCATATGGAGGCCACGGGTATTCCCACATCATAACCAACGTACTCCCGAAAATGAAACACAAAGGATTCAGTCAAGATGTCATCGATAAAATCACTGTCAATAATCCGTCAACATGGCTGACGATTGATAACTAAGTTTATCCACAGTGAAGTTCCCCTCCATTCAATCGAGCACCTAAACTCACTATTCGTCTGAAGTGCTCCTCATGTTATTCTTGGTAAGCCGTAAAGGGCTACGAAATGATGCTCATTCGCATACAGCAAAGGGAGCAACTTTCGAAATAGCAGTGAGACAAAACAATCGTTCCTATAAAAACTAGCCACGTCTTGAAGCAGCTAGTTAGCTTGTCTAATTAGGAACAAGTTAATTGTCTTATTGTTGTGATTTATGTAATGACGACCTCCTGACGTAACGTCTAACGTACGTCGGTACACTTGCGAAGGACACGGGTTCGATTCCCGTCCAGCGTCTGGGTGTATATACATATAATCAGTATTTATTTACAAAAGAAAAATATCTATGTAGTATATCAGTTGTCTAGTACCCATAACACAAGTGCTATGCAACTTAGTTTGGAGCTAGATGGCGTTGTGTGAATTGTTCCAATAATTATATTTATTTTTGCCCCATGCTATTAGTTTAAAGTATATACTATAATTTTGGCTAACACTGTAGATAAAATATCAATGTGTGGGTTTGAGCACCATATTGGATCCGCCATTTTAAATTGTTGAAGCCATTTTGTCTCATACAGTTCGGAACAAAAACATTGGCTTACTGGATTCAGACGAACGGGAAGTGAGCAATTATTTTATTTTATTTAGAAATAATCAACAGTTATTTTAATTATTTTTTAAAACATTGTTTCTGTAAAATTATAATAAATAAAATGTATCACAAATATTATCCTTTTATTATTATTTTTTATTGCTGTAGGACAGCAGACAGGCTGACGGCACACTTAGAATTTAGCAGTTACCGTCGCCTATGGGTGATTGCAACGCCAGTGGCATCTCCAACACACTACTGTCCCACAAGGGTACAGGAACTTGGGTCAATAATGCCGAAACCTAACGCAAAGTTATTATGGCGGCATACTTAAGACTTTAGTCTTAATCTTTAGATGGTCTTAATTATTATTAATTGCAGTATGTCCGATGTTAGTGGCCCTTGTCCAACAACGTGCTGGGAAGATCCACCTATGTTCTATCCCTACTTACCACGATGTCCTTAGCCGAAGGTTGTATATTGTTGTGGAAAGAAGCCGCCAGTTTCGAGGTATCTAACTTGCCAAGAGAAAGATTGCTGTAAGCCACCACCAGAATATATGAAGATTGTGCGAAACATACGTACATAGTATAGATTTTCGTTGTAATATTGGATACATAAAAAAAAACTAAAGTTGTAGGAGATTTAATTTTCTAAAACAAATGTCTCTTATAATTTTTATATGATGAATATTTTTTCCGTAATGTAAAAATACCACATTAGGAATTCACATTCTTAGTAAGTCCCTAGGTCAACAAAAACATAATGATTGGCTAGATTGCGTTACTCCAGACGCTATATATTATAACTAATAACGCTATATATAACTTTAGTTTTTTAATCAAATACTCAATAATATTGGTGGGGCTGAAGGACTGTAAATTATGCGGGGGGGGGGGGGCGTAAAAGAAATGGTGCGGCTTAGGCCTCGAAAGGAGTAGCCGCGGTGCGGGAAACAAAGGTAGTGCGGGTTCGATTATTATACATGGAAAGGAAAAGAGACGGAAATACCCAGCAAGTCAGAAAGAGCGGCGACTCACCTGAGGTTCTCCGATCTGCTACTCTCCACGGCTGGTTCAGCGGTTTATAGTCTAAGACTGTAAGCGGTTCACAATATAATAACACAATAACACACATATATAAATTCGTGCGGGTTTTATCAAGACTCGATAATAATAGTCGTCGGCGCGGGCGCTCACCAAGCAGCGAGAGGGCAGCTAGGCGGTGGTCGAGTAGTTATTTTTTCATCGATAACCACCGTCAGCCGCAGCATCTTAACTAACTTGCGGGTAGGTAGGGAAAAAAGGATAGGATGAGGCGCCTAACCAAATATGGAATTAAATAGTAAACAATATAATAAGCTAATAAATCTCTAAAATTATAATGCCCCTTAGAAATCCCACTGAATTTGTTAACCCTTAAATCTGGGGAAAAATCCCTAAACTGGAAGCCCTGATACACAAACGTTTTAAAATTATTAATTAATAATAGTGATTCTTGAATATCCAATATTCGGTCACATTTTCGACCGAGAAGTCGCCAAATTCGGCTACAATGTGTGTCATCAAAATTTTATTCTAAAAGAGGATCATCTCGATCGTCTAAAAACTAGACGCTTGGTACAAATTTATAGGTAGATAATTGCTTTCATATAGGGATCTCATATAAAACTCATACGCCAAAACATCTTTACATTCCTTGTCACTTCTACTTTAATTAAAAGGTAATACATAAATATAAAACTATTTCAATACACTAATTATAGTAACTATATATGAGTATATCGGTGCCTCATAAGGCAAGTTTGTTGTTGTGAAGACGATGATAATTTCTTAAGAAACAACAAGCACATAACAATTATGTAAAAATAAATAATATTGATGATTCCGATCAATATGTTTTAAAAGAAATAATGCAAGGCTAATTAACTTTAAAAACTATAGTAAGCCGTCGCGGAATGTCTGGCAGATGTGAAACATCGAAATTATATTGTTCAGGTAATATGCATAAAAGAATAGTTTACGACAGGGAATAAATATGGCATAGAGAAAATTAAAATATTAAGATTT
This sequence comes from Malacosoma neustria, assembly GCA_963693495.1. NCBI lineage: Eukaryota > Metazoa > Arthropoda > Insecta > Lepidoptera > Lasiocampidae > Malacosoma > Malacosoma neustria. The sequence continues at coordinate 18,821,846 of OY856381.1, forward strand.
TTTTAGGAAAATGATGGCTGCTTATTAAATCAACCAGCTTTTGCCGCGCAGTCTGCCCCGTGGCGATGATGATGGAGCCACGCCAATAGTCGATTTGACCCGCAGCGTGCCTCTATGTTTCACATAAATAATACTGTATTAACATTTCGATCCTACACTGATAAAGAAAAAAGCAGCTATTATATTGAATACCGAAATAATTTACTCTAACAGGCCACCTATTGTACTAGAGTAAGAGACTACTTAAAAAAATACGGCGTTTTAATTAATGCCTATCATATTGTATGTGAAGTGGATATTTTTGATAATTTATTACTACATTGTTCTACTAACCAAGTAGGTAATATTCGACTGAATAGTGCATATTACAAAAAAAGTAGCCGAATAACAAACCGAATAGCATGGTATCACTATTTGATTATCAGATTTGACGGTATTTTCCTTTTTTTTATACCATCTCAAAGACCATAAATTATTCACATCAATAATGTGATAAACTGTTCATTTGAGACTAACTATTGAATATTAGCAAACGTTTGCGCTGATAAATTTCGTCAAACAAATCATTTAATTAGTGGAAAGTGAAAATGGCACCGAGAATACAAACAGGTGAGTGTATGTAGTGTATTTTCGTGATAATATGTTGATATTATAATCAAACGGTATGCGCATTTTTGAGTATTATTAAATGACATTGAACTTGAACCCAATCCCAGGCGTATACTAATAATATTGGTGTTTACGTACCTAGTTTGTTGGAGGTACACAAGTTAAAGACGATGATTAATCACTATTAACTAGCTACTAATTTGATTCATATCCAGGTTATAAAATAGTATACATATTTTTTTTATTAATTTAATCTTTTTAAAATGCATTATTTTAAAATTGTTCATTTTCTACTCGAATTCTTAAACTAACTTTTTGTTTTCTTACATTTTTTTGTGTTCCTTTTTACGTGAATTTAACTTTTTAACATATAGACTACAGGCCCGTGGCAAAAAGTGATGGATCATTTGAACCACCAGGAGACCTTTAAAGATAGATAGAAGAGCATAAAAATTTTATTATTTTGTTAATAAATATTATTTAATATTAAGATTCAGCACTATGCTGTCACTTGTAAGCTGTCCAACTGAGTACAGGTGAGAATTCAAAAGCACAGGTAGAGCGGGTACATTTTGGTCATATATTTTTGTACGGCATTCTTACCATCAATAGATCCATGAAAAATAATGAGAAAACGCGTAGTGCCGTACAAAAATAAGGCGCCGCAGTCGGAATTTTTTTTTATTTTCCGGCGATTTTCAGGGTTAATTTGGCCATTTGATTGTGTACGGCATCGGTTCCATACAGTTTCAATACCTCTTCTAATCCATTATCCCGCAACGCCGTACAAAAATCATGCGACAAGGGGAAAAGATCGAGGGTTGCAACCCCCTCTCTTCTGTGGTCCGGGTGGGTTATTTGAAAAAGTACGGCATCGGTTCCAAAACATTATCTAGCACTCAAAAGTACTATTAAAAATAATGCCGTCAATAATATTGTTCATTTGAATGTATATCGGTAATTATCAAAATTTCATCATAAACTTGATTTAAGGTGGAAGGTCAATTGACCTTCTACTTACCTGTACGGCAACTTTTTTTCAACATGACATTGCTAAAAACAATAACTAGGTTAACATAGAATATATAAAGAATGTTTCATAGGTACATCACATCACCGTACGTAAAGAAAAAAAATTTTTTTATAGAACCTAAAATTTAATAGGTATTGATATTTTACACTAGTATTTGATTATATTAACTTGATTATATTAAGGTTTTTAATTATAGCGCTCCAAACTTTTTACAATATGGTATTTACTAATGAAAATTTCGGAGAATATTCTTTAAATGTTTTTTTTTTAATTTATCATTGACCATTAACTAAATATTTAGTAAAAACCATATTGTAAAAAGTTTGGAGCGCTATAATTAAAAATGTATGCGTTATACAAAAAAAAGTTTCAAATAAAAAAGATGGCAAATATTATCTACAATAATAATTTCTAAAATTTTTGTCGTACGATGCGCGGTTCGCGAGATATTCGATAAAACGTGTTTTCCAAGATGGCGGCTGAAGTGAACCTCCCGCCGCGCCCACTTGAATTTACATTCAGGGGAAACCCTTGAACATATTCCAAAAAAAAAACCAGGCCCCGTACGTTGCATTACAAACCTACTTTTTTTTGCTGCGGCGCTTGGCCTACATGCCGATGTCGGTATCGGTACTATTGAGTACGACGCACCTGAGCAGCGCGCAAAACGCCGGGGACGTCTGTATGTATCCGATCAATTTGATGGTCCAATACGTTCTGCGAACACAACATCACACTCATCCAGGGATAGCTCCCCCAGCTTTGTTACCAGGACTTTTTAGTCCTGATCTACGACGTTTTCCCCTTTATCCTCAGGGAAACAGCCTATGTCTAAATTAGTTAACAATGGATCCTGTTCGCGATCGCTCGCTTTTCGACCCCCGCAATTCTTTTCTCGAGACCATCAAGCTTCTGACCTATTCTAGTCAAGGACGATCTAAACTCGGCCATTTCTTCGCGCAAGCTTCGTATTTCCGCCATGTACCCAATTCATTACGCAATGCTCTCACTTCGCTATTATCGCACGGGCTCGGCCGTCTCGTGAGAAGGGTACTCGATTCCGCCAACACGTTTTACCGGTGTGTTTAGTATTATGTGGATTATCTATCAGTTTTCCTAATTTTCTTCTTGCATTCGGGGCAAACCCAGTTTTTAGGAACAGTTCCGGTTTTTGGGATAATAACACACATTTTGTGATACATACAAAGACATTTGGTGCACGAAGCTACTCCCGTTTGAGAAATTAACTTCCCGCAAGCCGTGCACTTTGCCATTATATATCGTTAGATTGGATCAGTGTTTTTCAATCTGTGGGTCTTTACTCGGGGGGTCGCCGTCAAAAGGAAAAAGCTTTCGCCCGCGACGACAATGCGGTGTGGCCACGCTGTGAAGTTAGGTCCGCGCAAACTGGCGTCCTAATCAAAGCCGCACGCAGCCTTACCAACTTACCTCGTACTTACTTTCAAAGCTGTTGCGGTTTCTTACAGAATGTGGGTCTTATTAATGAATATAGGTACCAAAATAGAGAAAATTATAAACGTAGCCTTATAAATTAGTTACTAACTTTTCTCTCACTCTCTATGAAGTGTGATGAGTTAGTATTAGGTATTTTTGAGTCCCTTAAGAGTTCCTTCGGGTGCCTCACTCGCTTGCTAATGTCTACGTACATCACTTTTCCTGTATGTCGCTCACTCACCAGATGCTTTAGTAACTTGACAATAACATCTATATACCCAGCGTAGGTTTGTGGGTTTTCATACCATAAATTTAATCGCGTACACTATAGACCCCCCCCCCCTTCTTGTCATTAAATAATAGTATTGTTTACAGTAACTGGAGATGTGGAGCCACAGGATCTGGGCATCACGCTCACTCATGAGCACTTGGAGATGGAAATTTCGCATTTTTACAGGAAACCACCCACGATTATTAAAGATAAATTTGATACTTTTGACATTTTCAATATGGGGTATATCAGGCAATATCCATATAGTATGCGATCGAATTTGGTGTTCAATGACAGTCGTACAAATCAGTTCGTAGAAGAAGATTTAAGTATATTTTCCCAAGTTGCCGGAGGTGAGTTTGTTTATGTAGTGATAGATTTCCCGCTGAACCATGGTATATAAGTAAACGGAAATCCAAATTTATTTAATTTCGCATATCGGCCGACGGTGCATTATTTATCTTTATGAAGCTATTATGCTAAAGCTAAATATGCTTGCACTCAAAACTTACTTAATAATTTTTATCCATGCAGGGGTGGAGAAAGAATACTGACCTCTGCGGCCGGAGTCGGTCTGTCGTAAAAGGCGATACAACAACCCACCCTAGCTACGTGGTAGGACCCCAAGCCCGTCTGGATGGCGACCACTTTTGGTCTTAAGTATGTCGCCATAGTAGGTTTGTGTTGTGTTCCGGCATTAGTGACCCAGGAACTTGCTGTACCCTTATGGGATAGCAGCGTGTTCGCGATGCCACTTGCGTTGCAAATACCCATAGGCAACGGTAACTGCTAAATTCTAAGCGGGCCGTCAGCCTGTCTTACAGCAATAGAAAAAAATTATACATATGCCTATTAATTAAATGTTTTAATTATTCAAGATAAAACAAGTCTTAGCCTTCAATTGATGCGCACTGTGCAGTTCTACCAGTATCTTGTGAAACTAATGATGCCATCTGTTGACATCTGACAGGCGCCCATGTGAAAACCAAATGAAGACAAAGTGTTTGATATTATCTTGTGTTTACCAATATGGACATGACAATATGGTTACAGGAAAGGTAGAAGGCAAGAGGCCAAGAGGAAACAGTCCAAAAAGGTTTCAGGTATTCGAATACCTAAAAATACCTGCCAGCGTGCCACTACACCGGACCATGGACCGCAATAAGTGTAAGGAGACGGTCGGGAAGTTGCGGCAACTGAGTCACGATCCTCAAGAGGGACCGACTGAAGAGAGAGATCAATATGTACACAAAGAAAAAAATTTTCTTAAATGGACACCAAAAAGTGCGGAGAATAGTATAGAGAATTCAAAAGCCACTAATTAGCCAAACCAAACATAAACTAGTCAAAAAACTGAATTGTAGCTAACAGCGTTTACTTTTTACAGGCGGCGCTATTGTAGAGAATACGACTCATGGCCTCGGAAGAAATGTGCAATTTTATAAGCAACTATCCGATTCAGTGGATATCTATATAATCGCCGGGACAGGATACTATATCGAGGATACACAACCTGCTGAAAACATCTATAAAACTGTAGAAGATTTGTATAACGACATGCGGGCCGAGCTGGTAGTGGGTTGTCAAGAAGACAAGGATGTAAAGGCGGGGTTTATGGGGGAGTTGGCCAGCGTATGGCCGATGAGAGGTTTGGGTATACTTTGTAATATTTAGGATTGTTGTAGCTCTTAAATTGTAGTTTTGTTGTGTTCCCCCTATGCGGACGGCAGCGTGTTAGCGACAATTGCTTTCTATTACGTAGGCCGTTAGTCTGTCTGCAGTCCCACAGCGATAAAATCAATCACCAGGTTTAAAACAAACGCTTTGGCGGAATATCGTTTCTATGTGTCATGTTATCACCCTATTGCATGATTACCGTATTGGAGTCCATTTTAAATTGTGAGCTTATTTTCATACAGTCTGTCCTTAATATTAAGCGAACGCAAGTGAAAAACAATCTCTTTATTTGTGTATGAAATTTAAGCACCCTATAATACATCACACTTTAGCAGACTTTTTTATGACTAAATCAGTGTTGATATTTGTAAAATTTAAATTTTACTACAGATTTCGAACGTAGAGTGGTAAAAGCTGCTGGAGAATTGCAGAAGGAAATAGGATGTGGCGTGAGCTTCCATCCCCACCGAGACGAAGAGGCGCCGTTCGAGATCATTAGACTTTATTTGGAGGCCGGTGGAACGGCTTCAAAAGCTGTCATGTCGCATCTGGATAGTAAGTCCCTTCTTTTCAAATCTAGCAGCCGTCAGTTACGTGTAGTGCCGCTGTGAAGTCGAAAAGCATTCTTATTAAGCTCGATAGGAACATCAGGGGACAAGTGATTTCACTACTTTGTGTCATCTGGCTAGTTGACCTTGAATGAGAGTATCGCTGGGTGACATTTGCCCGTAACCAAGGTAGACCAGGATAAGAAAACCTCTGTTTTATTGCAATGATGTGTAGTCGCGAAGTTCAAACATATCGGCCTCTTAGTAATTTATTTAGTAGTAGATATTTGACTTACATTCCCAGATCCCAGGTGCGCCGGTATTGACGATGACTGCGTTGAATCAGGGATTTACGAAGTAAAGGCAAAGAAGAATTCGATCATATCTAACACCACGATGATGATAACTAAACTTACATGTCTTTATTTAAGGAACATTAAAAGGCGATAAGCTTTTGAAGTTTGCTGAATTGGGAACTTACTGTCAGTTTGACTTGTTTGGCACCGAGGTATCCCACTACCAGCTCGATCCTGGCTTCGATATGCCCTCTGACGCCCAAAGGATCGACCTCATGGCCACTTTGCTAGATGAAGGGAAAGAAGACAGGATGCTCATGTCTCACGACATTCATACAAAACATAGACTGGTAATTATTCTTGGACAGAGTATTAAATTAATTAAATATTTATAAATTGCACTCTTCGGCAATTTTTTTATAAATTTCGTCTCTTACCAAGGCTCCTGCAGTCGCCCTTTTAATAATAACTAAAACAAAAGAAGGGACACGGCAGTTATACAAAGAGACACACCGAGGTCCTGTCTTACGATACTCAATAGCTGTCTTCAGGCTCCATCACACGTCATCAACAATTTTTTTATAAAAGATAAAAATAGACACGTCCACTATTTCTCTAAAGTGGTGGTAGACGATTGAGATTTATCTTTCTCATATACTTACACTACTTATTCAATCAAACTGTAAAATATCTTTAAATGTATATCATCTGCACCTGGTCAACGACGCGACGGTCTTAAAAACAATATAGGTTAGAAAGGGAGTGCATGGCGTAGTCAGTCCAAGCTAACGTGCTGGCCCGCAGATGCACGGACGCAGTAAAATAGCGCCTTTCAAGGCATATTGAACGTCCGTGTATTCGGCGAGGTTAACGGGCTTACAATTCCTTGCGAATCCAATATAACAATGCGATTAGGATGTTGTTGCGACTGCGTCGCCTCTACAGTGCCTCCGGTATGTTCGCGGACGGGCGAACGGATAGCTTTGACGCCATTTGGCGTAAAAGGACAGTATTTTTGCTAACCAGATGCTGAGGAGCAGCAAAACCATCCTGAACGTCATACGAACAAGCTCGACAGTCCTCTACTGTGGGCACTGACGCAGAGGACTAAATCACTATTACTTATTAAGTATTAATATAGTACAAGCTTCTACTAACAATTTATGGACTCAGCGTCTGAATTAAATAAATAAATATATATAAAGAATAAATATATAATAACCGCATTTGGTGAGGACCAACTGAAAACCAGTGCTTTTATTATTTTAAACAGGAAATGCTGAGTTGGCAACCCTGCTACACGTTTTTACATGAACAAACTCTTCCGCCTGCCCTTATCTCACATTATATGGGGTCGGCACAACATGTTCTCTTCTCCACTCTCTTCTGTTTGCAGTCATCCCAACGTTCACATCACACCCTTTTTTGCCATATCATCTTTTACTTTACTCTATACTATCATCTACTATTTTGTAACTCCACACATTCACTTCAGCATTCTCATCTCCGCAGCATGTAACACCCTTTCGTCCATCCCCTATGTGGCCCAGCATTCTGATTCATACAATACGACAGGCCTTAGTACGGATTTATAACAGGAACAAACTATTATTATTATAAATAATGCAATATTCCTGTAATTGTTTTCTATATTTATACAATTTAAACGTATAAATCTATTAATGTCAGATGATAACGAATTGTGACTTTATTGTTTTAGACTGCATATGGAGGCCACGGGTATTCCCACATCATAACCAACGTACTCCCGAAAATGAAACACAAAGGATTCAGTCAAGATGCCATCGATAAAATCACTGTCAATAATCCGTCAACATGGCTGACGATTGATGACTAAGTTGGTTTACCTGCTTTTCGATACACAGTGAAGTTCCCCTCCATTTAATCGAACACCTAAACTCACTATTCGTCTGAAATTTTCCTCGTGTTATTCTTAGTAAGCCGTAAAGGGCTACAAAATGATGCTCAATCGCATACAGCGAGCACCTATCGAAATAGCAGTGAGCCAAAACAATCGTTCCTATAAAAACTAGCCACGTCTTGAAGCAGCTAGTTAGCTTGTCTAATTAGGAACAAGTTGATTGTCTTATTGTGATTTATGTAATGACGACTTCCTGGCGTAACGGCTAACGCACGTCGGTACACTTGCAGAGGACACGGGTTCGATTCCCGTCCAGCGTCTGGGTGTTTATATATAATATGTATTTATTTACAAAAGAAAAATATATATGTAGTATATCAGCTGTCTAGTACCCATAGCACAAGTGCTACGCAACTAGTTTGGGAGTAGATGGCGTTGTGTGAATTGTCCCAATATATTTATTTATATCTTCGCCCCATGCAATTAGCCAAAGTAAATTAAAATTTTGGCTAACACTGTAGATTAAATTATCAATGTTGTTGTGTGGGTTTGAGCACCATGTTGGATCCGCCATTTGTCTCATACAGTTCAGAACAAAAACATTGGCTTACTGGATTCAGACGAATGGGAAGTGAGCAATTATTTTATTTAATTTAGAAATAATCAACAGTTATTTTAATTATTTGTTTCTGTAAAATTATAATAAATAAAATGTATCACAAATACTGGTTTAGTATTCACAAATATTATCCTTTTATTAAATTATAAGTTGGTATAAAGAGGCACAAGAAAAATTCAAGATAGCTCTCATGAGGCCCCTGCTGCTTAAATAAGTTAAAGATAAAATTAATTCATACACTAAAAAAAAACTTCGGGCCATGAGGTTGTTTGTTATTGAACAGTTATTATAACTAAACATAAATAATTTCTCCGCGCAAGGCAGAGTAATAATAATACGAACAACCTGGGGTCAACCTATATTAAAAGGCGACAATACAACCCTACTACGTCTGGATGGTAACCAACCCTGTTGTACAAGTATGCCGCCATAATTACCTTGTGTTGTGTTCCGGCATTAGTGATCCACGTTCCTGTAAGCGGACAGCAGCGTGTTCACGGTGCCTCTAGCGTCGCAAACATCCTTAAGCGACGGTAAATTCTTACTATAAAGTGGGCTATTAGTCATATACGAGTGTAGATTTTAGTTCCCCATTTCTTGGAGCCTCTTCTTTCTTGTACGAAACGTTTCTTTAGAACGTTCATGCTGCGTACTCTCAGGATCTGGAATGAGCTTCCCCGGCTGAGGTTTTCTCAGCGCGGTACGATATGGGGTTCTTCAAAAAGGGCGTTATAAAATTTCTTCGAGGCCGGCAGCGCGTTGGTATTGCCTCTGGTGCTGCAAACGTCCATAGGCGACGGTGACCACCTACCAGGGTGGGCCGTCTGCCTGTCTGCTGAACTCTAGCTATAAAAAAAAGTTACGAACCGTCTTTGTCATCATTATCCTAGCGTCAAATCCCGGTGCAAAGCAAACATCCGCTTCGGTGCGCAGGGTCCGCTTTCCGAGTTTTTCTTCTCCAATTCTCTGTTTTCGGCATCCCTGGTAGTGAGTCCATTGGCACGCAAATTATCATGTACGACGTCAAACCAGGAGAATGGCTAATTATTTGATCCCCACGTAAGTAGACCTGACTGTAAAACTAATTATATTAAATCTGTTGACAATTTCTACAATTACTGTATTTCTTTGCTAAAAATATTTTTTTATTAAACAAGCACTTAATTGCAATATTTCTACAATATATTCTCGTGAAACAGCAGACAGGCTGACGGCTTATTTAATAATAAGCCCTTACCGTCGCTTATGGACGCTTACTGCGCTAGGGGCATCGCTAACACGCTGCCGTCCGCGTAGGGGAACTGTAAGCTGGATCAAATTATAAAGTCTTCCATAAAAATTTGATATTGTTCGATCCTTGCATAAAGGGTAGCTGAGATCTCGCCTCCTGATTTTGTTATCTACCCTCACTCTCGGTGAGGTGAATGGTAAAAGGAAGCGTGGGATGAGGGTAGTATCGCGTGGGCATCAGAACGCGCGGGACGGTCAACGTTCGACCTCCTTAACTCACTATCTGCGCCGTGCGCAATTGGCTTTAGTTACTTCTTACTTACTCTCATTGGTCGTGCCATAAGATTGCGTGTTCCGTGTCTAGTTCGTGACATTTAGATGGTGCCGTGCAACAGTTCCTCCGCGAGCGGACCTTAACCTGACCGGGAAGGGGTGAAATCAAGGTCAGTGCGAATTTCCTTGCTTACTGCAAGGCATCGCATATCTCTAGCCACCGCTCCTCCCTCTCTCCTTTCATACAATCCACTGCTCTCGAGCTATCCCTCATCATCATCCCTGTACGGTGCACTTCGTAGGTCCGTGCCCGGCATCGTACAAATCTATTTCATAATACGAATTTTATAAATACACTTGATAATATTGATAATTATATAAAGATTTAACTTTGAGCTCGAATAACTTTTAAACCAATCAATAGATACAACAAAAAATCATAAAAACCTTTTTCGTAGAGCGTTAAATTTTCTATAAGAATATGTATCGTTCATTATTAGAAATACATTTCTCCTAGAGCTGTAAAATTCGGAAATCGAAGATAATTTTTCTTATTTCCATAAGTAACTTAGGTTGAAATTCGGACTATCTTAGAGTTAATATTAAGAGCTCTAATTTTCAGGGAACTTTTTATCATTTTAGAAGCGTTTGAGCCCCTGGAAGCGAAGAAATTCGAAAACATCTCTGCTAACGACAATCGTAATGCTTAGAGAAATTACATTAGCTTAGTCTGAGAAACTAAATCAGCCCAATTCTTTAAGAGGTGTTATTCCCAATTTTTTTATCCGTACAGGGGCGGAGAAAGAATACTGACATCTGCGAACAAGGTCAGCCTGTCGTAAAAGGCGATAAAACAACCCACCCTAGCTAGCTACGTGGTAGGGCCCCAAGCCCGGCTGAATGGCGACCGCCTTTAGTCTCAAGTATGCCGCCATAATAACTTTGTGTTGTATTCCGGCATTAGTGACCCAAGTTCCTGTACCCTTTTGGGACAGCAGCGTGTTCGCGATGCCATTGGCGTTGCAAACAACCATAGGCGACAGTAACTGCTAAATTCTAAGTGGGCCGTCAGCCTGTCTGCTGTCCTACAGAAATAAAAAAAGGTACGGTGTTACAGGTCGATTATATACGTCCTAAACTCTACATGCTATATCATTGTTATAATTATTATTAAATTGAATAAATATACTTGTATTACTTTCGTATTAACATTATTGCATAGAACGGATCGCCTTTTACGAGCCAACAAATAAATATCGCAGGAAGTTGCCATGGCGATATTTTAAATAGATTTGTTCATCAGAGTAAAGGAATATTTTGTCCAATTTAATTTTATTCTAGCCAGTGATTATAAAGATTATAACGTATAAATATAATTAAACGTTTGTCAAGTAAAACATTATGCCTTTATTAGTAAAAGACTACATTTGGACGCAAACTCCGACAACTGTAAATATAAAAATTCCTTTGAATTCTCACAACCATGAGAAAGTAGATCTGTATACAACGGACTCGTACATTAAAGCCCACTTTCAACCGTACTTGTTCGAAGTCTTTCTGCTTCATGACGTGGACAGTAAAAAGAGTCACTGTATCATCAAAGAAGATATGATAGTGTTAGATCTGAATAAAAAGGAGGAAATGAACTGGGATCAACTGGAAAAGGTGCTGAAGAAAGAAGAAAAAACACTTTTAAGGCAAGAAATCCACACCAAATGCCAAGAAGAGGCCAATCAAGAGGCCGAGGATAGACGGGTTAAAAAGACCCAGTTGGACAGATTCACTGTACAACAAGCTATGGATATCGATACTAAACAGCATGCATTAATGGATTCAAGAAAAGATTATGAGAGAAAGAAAGCTATGGAAGCGTTAGATGAATGGAAATACAACGATATTGAGGAAAGAACAGAACAAAATAGAGAACCTAATGTTAAAATTGTAAAACTCGAACATGACTCTGTTAGACGTGATAAAAAAGATACCTTCTGTCAAGCCAACAAGGATACAAAATCTTATAATAATATTGCTAATTTGCCGAAAAACAATCAAGCAGTGGCAAATGCCAAGAAGCCAATAAGATCAGAATATGTAGAGAAGAAGAAAGAAGAGGCCGCTAAACGGGTGCTTCCTAAATTACGAGAAACTTGTCAGTTGGAGGTGAAACACACTCCCAGAACATTTCCGACTCCCAGTCGAGAGTCCACAGCCGAAGAAGAAAGCGCTTGGTTAAAAAATATCACAATGGCTCGTAGGGCTACAGGTAATTATTATTTCTCGCTGAAGTTTAGCAGATGGCCACTGTCGCCTATGAACGTTTGCAACACCACTTGTTCAAAAAAACCCAACGTATTTTTTTAGACCTCGGTCACTATTAATCACCTAATTGGGTCTTACAATCTACATGACTTAAATGTTTTACAGGCTTTGTATCTGAGGATCTAAGACCAGAGGAACAAGACCCCCAGTGGTGCAAAGAGAAGGGCGACGAGTTTTTCCGCGGCGGGAACTATTTAGGCGCCATCAGTGCTTATACACATGGGATAACGCTTTCGGACAAATTGCCAAGCCTCTTCGCCAATCGTTCGGCCGCTCATTTTGCGTTAGGAAACTTCAACAAATGTGTAAGTATGGAAGGATAATTGACGATTAATATCGAGATCTTGCAGAGGTCGTGGATTCCCGTTTCGTATCTGGGTGTTTATGTATAATATGTATGTATTTATTAACAAAATAAAAATATACATATAATCACGCCTCTTTCCCGTAGGGGTAGGCAGAGACCACGTCTTTCCACTTGCTACGATCCTTACATACTTGTTTCACTTCGTCCACTTTCATTATTCCCTTCATACATGCCCTTCGGTTTAGGGTACTCTTGACCTTGCCTTTTTTCAAGACGTCCATGATCTGGTCTCGAAACGTCCGCCTAGGTCTACCCCTTCCAACACTTCAAAATCAAATAAATCAAAATAAAGATATATAAGTAGTATATCAGTTGTCTAGTACCCATAACACAAGTGCAGGTTTACTTTGGGACTAGATGGCGCAGTGTAACAATTAGTTACAAAATATAATATTAATACTTTTTTTCTGTCCAGATGAGCGATTGTTCATCAGCTTTGGATCTGATGAAACCGGCGTGTGAGGGCAACAGGCGGAGTCGTGCTAAATGCGTAGCGAGGCGGGCGGCCGCTCTCGCCCGCGTCGGCTATCTCTCGAAAGCCATCGACGAGATGAAGGCGGCAATCAAATTGCTACCCGAAGATGAGAATATCAAAAATGACTTATATAACATGGAGAGGGCCTGGGAACAGAATCCGGATTCTGATTAGACGACCTTCTGTGTTCTGTCACCAATCGATCTGCAGCCAGTTTCATTAATACCCACCAACACATTGGAGTGGTAGCTTTAACTAGTCGCTATGATAATATATGGTAACTGTTACTAGAGCTTGTAGTTTTCATCATTACTGACGGATTTGACTATGAAACACCATACCCTAAATCTAACCATTCTCAAAATATTGGACTTCAATGGTTTTTTTATAAAAAAAAATCCCGATTTCCGTCTATTCTCATTTTTTTCTGATTTTTTTAAATGTTTTTATGTAGTAGACAAGTTGCTTTCCAATTTTTATCATCATCAAAAAATAAGGTAACTTAGCAAATTGGGTTAAAGTACATAGATGATTGATTGTAGAGCAAAGAAATAAATTTCCAATAACATCTATTGATGTCTCGAGACAGAGAATAATCGATGCGGCGAATAAAATGAGAAGGCGTTTGACAACTGGTGTAAAAAGTGGGTTAAGAAAAAGAACAGAGAGAATATGTGTGACCCAAAAAAAATTATTAAAGACGGAAATCGAGAATTGTTATAAAAAACCTTTGAAGTCCAATGTCTTGAGAACGGTTACATTTAAGGTATGGTGCTTCATAGTCAAATCAGTCAGTAATGATGGAAACTTCAACCACTTAAAGTACCTAGATCCACTTAACCTGTAGCCCTGTCGTATACGTAAATCAGACACGAGACGGGCGTAGAGCCCGTGACTTCCACAAACATTATTATTGTAGATACTACGCGACTCTTATAGTCGCACCGATACCCTTCTCGTCACTTGTTTTTGTGCCGACAATGGAAAATAATAGGTACATTAATTTAGAAAAGCATAGCAGGGTTTCTACCTCTAACCTCAATTTCCGAAATGAAAAATTAATAGTAATTGTTAAATACTCACAAAACCCTAGGAACACACAGAGCACGAAGCAGTCGTGACAGTTGCTTTTTTGAAACTGGTTTTTGGTCAACTAACTACAGTTTTGTACATGACAGTAATAAAAGGAAGAGCTCCTTTGCTAGCTCACAAGCTACTTACTATGCAATAACAAATTGCTATCGTCTTGGTTTAGCTCTATTTTTATTTATTTAAGCCCAATATAGGATAAATGAAAATTATCCTAAATTGACATGCGACTGCTGATGTTACCAACAAATAGTAGACTATGAAATAATTGTAAAAAATAAGCTGAGTCCATAATTCCAAACAAAAATATTTAAGAAGGTAATAGAAGATTGTTATATTGACTATATAAAATCAACCTAACAAATTCAACTTGCTTCAATTTATTCTAATAAATTATCTACACAAATAAATAAAATTGGAGGGTCTGTTTGTAATATTAAAATAACCGCTTTTTACTAAGTGCATACGGACGTATAAACGGTACATATACCAAAACAACATTTTTTACAATTTTTGTCTGTCTGTTTGTTCCGGCTAATCTCTGAAATGACTGCACCGATTTTGACGGGACTTTCACTGGCAGACAGCTGATGTAACAAGGAGTAACTTAGGCTATTATTATTTTAGAAAAAAAAAAATAGTTTTTGTTAAAAATGATAAGTTTCGAAAATTTTTGTTTCCAATTTAAGTTGACCTCAAATTTATATCAACAATCGTATATAATAGGGTTTAGCTTAGGCTGGAAATTGTAGGTTCTACACGCCTGCGCGGGTATATAAAGCGCGCCGATAGGATTCAAGAAAATTTGGATTCTAGAGATCAGCGTCTAGAAAATGATCGTATGTATACGACACGCTATTTATATTTCTAACGCGAAATACAGAATTAATAAGTTATCGTAATCCTACTAATATTATAAACGCGAAAGTTTGTAAGAGTGTAGGTTTGTTACTCTTTCACGCAAAAACTACTGAATGGATTTTAATGAAACTTTACAATAATATAGCTTATATATCAGAATAACACATAGGCTATAATTTATAAAGATGTTGTGTGAATTGTTCAAAATATAACGATAAGTGTTAATTAAGTAGGAAAAAACTCTGCCATCTGCGAGCTATTCTGGCGTGCGCTGCAAAAACCATTAGAGTTACAAGTATTTAATGTATAATGGAAATGTTTATCTTAAATAGTCCTACAAAAAAGCCCGGGACAACATATATCTATATTTTATGTGTAAGCCATACAAAATACTTAATACGTATTTGTATTAATATATAACTCTGTTTATCTGTTACGTTTTCACGTCTAAACCGCTGAACCAATTTTGATGAATTTCGGTACTGAGATAGAGTGAATCTTGCAAAAGGACATAAGCTATTTTTATACTAGTATTTTTTTTATATGGCAGAACAACGTTCGACGGGTCAGCTAGTAAAAAATAAAATGAAAATCTTACGAGGTTAGAAAAATAATCTTCTAAAATTGTTAGGTATTATACTAGAACGGCCCCTAAAGTGTTGAAATATATGACCATATATAGGCAAAGACGGGATATACAATATTATCAATATGTAATATTAATATATTATGAAAAATTAAATAGTGTTCTAAATTAATTTCACTATATTCAACAAAAACATTTTATTTAAAGATATAATACAAATATGTATATTGTCTTTATTCTTCTACAACTATTTTGGGCAAGCCCAGGTTCCTGAGCAGGGCTTGTGGAGATGGGTCCCGCCCACGGAATCTGCGGAACACTTCACTAGGATGACAGCTACCCCCAACGGCCAAGAAAGTATCCCTATACCGTTTACCTACGCCTAACACGTCCTGATCTCCTTGCTTGGCCTCCTCAAACGCACTGTAAATGTCCGCCGCGATCATTCTAGACCACAAGCGGCAATAGTATGCGGCTCCCCACTCCTCTGAAATGATCTTCGTAAATGAAAGTGGGTGTGAATCATACTTATCGTACGGCAGCACGTGGTACTTCGGCCAGAGCTCCCTAATCAAATCCCTCCAAAAGGTCTTCTTTGAATGCAATTCCAAGTCCAATTTCGATAGATATAACTCTTTGCATAAATTATAACCAGCCATGTGACCCCTAATATTTTGGAGGTTATTCACTATATCATCTGACAAAGGTTCGTCTGTGCTAAAATGGCCACTAATAGCTCTTATTGTGTTTGAATCGTATAACCAATGTGTCATAACCTGACCACAAACTTCAGCAGCATCCCACTCCACATTCGAAAGTCCAGCAACTTCTGAATAGTTTGCTTTAGTTAGCAAATGCCTCAAAGAGTGTCCGAATCTTTGAAATAACATTGTGACTTCATTGAATGATAATAGCGATGGCTTACCTTCGACAGGCGGTTGAAAGTTGAATATGAGTGCGGATAGAGGACTTGTTGAAGTTACACCACTTCTATTTCTGATTACAATATGCCAACCAGCATCATCATTGACTCTGATTTTCAGATTTTGCCGAGCATATGGGTCCAAATAGAAACCTGCAATGGGATTATTACTGCTTTCATCGTAAACATCATAGAACTTAACATCTTTATGCCACGTGTGGACACCTGGCCTCTCCACAATCTGTATTTTAAACAATGTGCTACATAAATTGAACAGACTAGTAATAACTCTTGGTAATGGGAAGTATTCTCTTATCTTTTCCTCGTCAAAACCGTACAGTGACCACTTCTGTTTTCTTTGCCAATATGGAATATCCCATTGCTCCAGTTTATCATCGAATCCTCTCTCATTGGCAAAATGTTGCAATAATTCAATTTCAACTTCCTGCATTGATCTGGCACTTTCGAGCAAGCTCTCTAGCAAATTATTCACATTTTCTGCAGAACCAGCCATCTTGGTCTCCATACTCATATTAACATATGTTTCGTAACCTAATATTTCTGCTTGCTCTTTACGTAGACTCCTTATATTATCCAAGTGAGTGGCTGTTTCTAATTCTTTATTATTGTAATTAGAACATCTTTGGACACATGCTTGCCAGGTATTCCACCGTAACTGTCTATCAGGACAGTATTGCATGAAAGGTTCATATATGTGTGGTTGGAGACTGACTTTCCAGGGCCCTTTAGTGTAATCACCACCAACTACCATATTTTTGACTAAGCCTTCAGGGAAATCTCTCAATAATCTGCCATCCTCAATATTACTGCTAAACACCTTAGTAGCAATGTTAACTTTATCCCTGAAATACTGTCTTTCTTTCTGTAATGTTGTAAGGATATTGTTTAGTCGTTCTCTTTTGATGCCTTTCACATCTAAGCCATTCAACTTGCCCTCTAAAATATACTTATCCAAAAGCCTCTGTTCCTCATCTGTGAGTTTCTTAAGACGATTTTTCTCATTGATTGCTGCTTGAAATATTGGTATGCTATTAAACTTTGATGACCTTGCTAGGTGTGCTCTTTCATGAATTTGTACATATGACTTAGTGGGCATTAAAGAACTATTACCCAGATACAGTGTCTTAGCCATACCCCAAGTCAGCTCAAGTTGCGAGTCCAGCTTCTCTAATGGTTGAAATATCTCTACAAAAGCATTTTTGCAATCTTGGGAAACTTGCTCTACTTGCCTTACACCATTTTCATACTCTAAACTCTGTTTACTTATTGTAGCAATACATTTCTCTATGGTTATATCATTAAACACTGGTAATCCATTTTCTGAGAGTAATGTGTTTTCAGCATCCTCCCCTATCTCAGGAATTCTGTAAATAAAAAGGACATATTTCAATAATTTGTTTGAAAGAATAACTTAATAGTGCCTTTCTTTTTACTGCATGTGTACTAGTAAAAGGATCAAGCCAATTCTTATTTTATGAATTATTAGGAAAGTGGTGGTAAGAATATGGTACTTAGGCCGGAATTTTAAATCCACAGATATACAATTGATGAACTAAAAATGTATTCTTACATTTATTGAACTAATTTACCAACACAGAGTTAAATTGTATCTCAACAATAATATTTACAAATAAATAAAAGTACCCGGACGACCGAGCTTTGCTGCTCCGTATTTTTTTTTTATAAATTGTGTTTTTTGGAAATTAACAATTGATTTTCTTAGTCTAACCTCAAAGCAAACACTCATTGACTTCGTGTTACTTAACAACGCCATCTGCTGGAATAGCTTTAGTGTTGTATCGTTAAAGCAATTTAAAAAAAATAGTATTATTATTCGCCGATAGATGTCAGGAAGAGTCATTTTTCAGTTTAAATTGGGACTACTCAAACCTTTTTGTTTAAGTTGATAAAAAAATGATTCCTAGCTAGATCGATTTATCGCCCCCGAAACCTCCCCTATACTAAATTTCATGAAAATTGTTGGAGCCGATTCCGAGATTCCAATTATATAAGTATATATATTAGGGTGTCCGTTATTTACCAAGTTGGCTATTTCGACTTGGGTATCGTCAAAATCGTTTCTTTTTGACCTAATAACAATTTCAGAAACCAAAAAAAATTTTTACGATACCGTTTAACCCTGCCTAAATAAGGATACTTTTCCCATTTAATTAACATGGGATTTTTGCACTTTTTAGCAAATAATTTTTATTTCGCTCATTATACTCTTTAACTTACCAAAAATGCTCAATTCTGCTTCTATTATGATCCCTTTAGACGGAGAAATTTTCATATTGGCTTTGGAAAGGTCAAAATTTATTGAGGTGAAACATCTATAGCCGCACTTAAAGATGAAAGTTCAATAATTAACATATGTATTAAAATAAAATCAATAATGATTTGTGTGTTAAAATTTACATTTATAACCTGTACGATTATTGAGAGTTTAAAATGAAAGATCTTACACGAAATTTAGAATAAAAATTAATTAGTAAGTAGTTTAAGCAAAATAACCAAAAAAATCAATAAAAATATTTGTCTGTTTGTTTCGGCTAATCTCTGAAATGGCTGCACCGATTTTGACGGGACTTTCACTGGCAGATAGCTGCTATAACAAGGAGTAACTTAGGCTATTTTTATTCTAGGAAAAAAAAATAGTTTTTGTTAAAAATGATAAGTTTCGGAAATTAGCTTAGGCTGGACTATGTAAGTTCGAACGCACATATTCCGGAGGCGCATGGCGTAGTTGCATTCGATAACACTAACTGTTTACATATTTCATTTATTAATATTTTTGGTTTATAGGGTTTGTAATCCAAAATAAACCATAAGATATATCCACAAAAATGCTGACCAGTCACTATTCCACGCGGACGGAGTCGAGGGCACAGCTAGTTACAAATAAAACTATACAATCTGAAAGTTTTTATTTATCATTTTCTTACTTTTTGGTAGTATATTTTTAAGCTTAGTTTATTACATATTTACATAAATATTTATGAAACAAAGTTAGAAAATATGATTAAAAATAATAATTACAAAAATAAATATTTAGGCTCTTCAATGAAGATTTACAACAAAATTGAAAGAAAATTATATAAATTTTATTGTAATATATCTAAATAATATAGATCCTATTATTTATCCTCTAGATCTAAAATGAAATATTATCCTAATTTTATAAATGTGAAAGTAAATTTGTTTGTTTGTTACTGCTTTCATGCCTACACACCTACACCGCTGAACCTATTTTGATGAATTTTAGTATAGTCATAGATTTGGACCTTGGCGAAGGACATAGCCTACTTTTTTTAAATTTCATATGGCAGAACAATATTTGCCGGATCAACTAGTGTAATTATAAATCAAGAAACATAAAACACATCCTTAGCAATAAAACCTCTGCCCAGGCCAGAGGTGCATATCTCTTGTTATTGGGTGTCGGGCAATAAAGTAGTTTGGTAGTGGTCAGGCAAATAGTTTTAGTAGGTATACCAGCAACATGTGTTCATCTTGTCTACTGTAGGAAGTATATGAGCACACTGCATTGGAGTATCACACTACCTTATCGCGGGCCCCCAAGCAGTGGAGTGTGCATCAAGCATTTTAAGAACAAAAAATATTTAAATCTTAGTGGAAACTTGAAATACCTCTAGCATATTTACAAAATTAATAACTTCAATATTATGTGCCTTTCTCGAAGTCATATATTACAGTTCAGTAAAAGCTCTTTATTCGCAGGGTATGTGTTCCGTAAATATGCCGCACCGCGAATACAAAAACCGTGAAAGGCAATGGTTTAAAGAATTTTATAATTTTGTCTTGCTTGGCAGTTTTTAAAATCTCCTTTAATTCACATTGATATTCAGCAGTGGCATTAGCAATTTGCCTCTTAAAATCAAGGGATCAATTTTCATAAAGAAATCACAAAGCATTTCTTAAACCTTCACAGATTTTTCAAATTAAATGTCACATTTTCAGTGCTTGTTGAAGCCTCTTCTTCAATGGGCTGTGAATTCAACATTTCCTCCAAGTCCATTTCAGTCAAATCTTCATCTTGCAATTCAAGCAACTCCTGATCAGAGCAGACCACACTTTTTTCCAGCATGATTTCAATGTGTATGACTTCAGTTCTGCCAATGATTCTTTTATGTTCATGATGCATTTTGCTGTGACAAATTTCTTCCAGCATTCCATAACATTCAGATCATGTTCACGACGAACGCAAATAAATATAAAGGATATTTAGAATTAAGTGAATTATTGCTGTTTACATAATGTTGGAGAATAAACTATGTATTTTTATGTGTTTTATTCGGGGACGTGTTAGATCTATGTACAATATTATGGGTGCGTAGGGGAATATTATGGCTTACATGTCCCTTAGAAGATATAATGGATAATGGATGGTTCTATTACTGAATCACGAACAATTTTAGCTGACAGTGAAGTTGAAGCTACTGATGACCTTATTTTATATTCGGATTTTTTATCGATCGTACAGTTGATTCGTTGACATTAAATGAGTGTGATATGGATGCAAACGACTCTCCAAAGCATAAACCATCAAGCATTTCTATTTTCACACTAAGCGGTAACACAAATTTTTTCGCATCGAAACTAGTTTTTCATTTTTTTTGTCGACATTGTAAATTAGGAAGACAGCTGTAAAGACGTGTTACTCGATCACAATTTTTGTAGAGAAATCTTTAAGAAAACGCAAATGAAGGAACTGTGAATAAGGAGCTTTTACTGTACTAAATATTAAATATGAGTTTTTAGCCCTAAATACCGGTATTCACCCTGAGCCATGCTTGACTCAGTGTCGACTCGAGTTGTGAATTAATAAATTCCGAATAAATTACAGAATTGTTAGCAGGCAAACAAAAACATTGTTGTTTTGATCAATTACTAAGCACTCTAAAGTAAACGAGAAAAAAGCACTAAAGTAGCAAGATTATTATATTACTCACAAAACAACATATCCAGCGTTGCGTTTATTCAAGTAAAACTGCCTCGTTACATGTCGGCTTACAATTTTTGTACGTAAAAATGATAATGCCATTCTATCCTTGCGAATAAGAATTTAATATATTGCTATATTTATATAACTTCTAAAATATTATCTTGATAAACCATTGAATTCTGCAATAATCTCCTGAATTCGGGATAGAATTTTGACGTTACGGATTTAGTAATTTTTGACATATTAAATATTTGACAGAAAATGCGTATGTTGTATAATTAAATAAAAAAAATATTTAGACAGCGAATCCTTGATCTATAATGGATACCATTTGAAATATTTCAGCGCGTTTTTGCTATCAAAAATAAACCTAGCACTGATTTTGCCAGAATCTACCATCCACACTTTTTTTTACTTCCCCTATAGTGACAGTGATAGTCGAAAATTCTGCGACAGATGTCAATGCTGGTCATATGCCAGCTGTCCGTTCCGTCATTCTTCAGTTGAATTCGCTGTAAGTGGTGATTTAGTGTTGCTTGAATATTTACTCCCATTTAAATCGTAAACGTGAAATAAACAATTTCTGAAAGTGGGCCATGGCGTTAACTATACACCTTACTAATAAACGGGAACGTTATACATAAGCCGCTTTCAATTTACACTAACAACAACAATGGAAAGCGTCGACGTAGAAGAATGCCAGGTTGACCCCGCGGCGGTCACAAGAAAGAAAAGTTTATGGGCTAAAATTAACAATAGGACAACGTACAGCTATTTATTCAACATAGTGGTATCAATATTGTTGTTGACTTGTTTAGTGTTAGTGTTGTACTTTTTCAAAGAGTACTTAAAGACAGTGTTATACTGGGTAGATGCGCAGGACCCTTGGATAATATTTTTGTTGTTTATGGGATTATTCTTGATAGTGAGCTTCCCGGTGACTATAGGGTATTTAGTGTTGATTATAACCAGCGGATATTTGTTTGGGATTGTGAAAGGTTTGGGTACAGTTCTGGTGAGCGCGAATTTTGGTGTCGCGGTGGCGCACTTTACGTTGAAAGCTCTACGTTCGTACTTACCACTCGATAGACTGCTAAAAAACGACACGGCAAGAGCGCTGCTCAAAGTAATTGCGGGCCCACAGGCCTTCAAGATTGTCTTCTTTGCCAGATTGACTCCAATACCTTTTGGATTACAAAACACAATTTTCGCAGTGAGTACTTTCCCTATTTGTAGTTGTCAGTTTTAAACCTTTAAAAAAATTGCTGTATTTAAAAATTAATCATTTGAAGTTCATGTCAGTAATGAAAAAATAAATTTTGAATTGTTATACACGTTTTTTTTTCTTGTTTAAATTCAGGGTAAAAATTTAGTAACAAGTATCGAAAAGATATGAGTAGGGGGGTTGGGGGGAGGGGGGGGGGAGTGCCCTGACCCTCCTGGCACACTCCCATAAATAGCAAATGCACCGTTCATAAAAAAAAATTACATAAACAACTAACCTCAGAACGCATTAAAGTGACGAGATATAGAAGGATATGGGTCGGGGAGAGTGGGGGGAAGAGGGGGAGTGCCCTAACCCTCCTGGCACACTCTCATAAATAGCAAATGCACCATTCTTAAGAAAAAAAATTACGTAAACTAATGCTTTAAAGTTGCTTCTGCATCGTCTCCCTTCGCGTCTCCGATTTTAAACTTTTTAAAATAATAAACACTAGGGGTAGCAGCCCAAACACCACAAAGTCGGGGTGTCCCGATTCGGTATTATAATAGATTCAACTTATTTTACTCACAAACACAATGAACGGAAAACATTAACAATAAACAATGAACAAACATGACGCTAATGGTAGAGTTGTATCAAATATCGTTGAATGAAAAGTATCAATATATCGATATTTTTAATCAATATACGATATATATATATATATATATATATATATATATATATATATATATATATATATATATATATATATATATATATATATATATATATATATATATATATATATATATATATATATATATATATATATATATATATATATATATATTACAATTTATTAACTAATGGTTGATTCATTGTTAGTTACTTTATATAATGCTTTTTATAAATTCATCAAAACAAACCAACCTAACCTAACCCACCCCCTGGCACCACTCCCATAAAACACAAGTCAATTTATTAACTAATGGTTGATTCATTGTTAGTTACTTTATATAATGCTTTTTATAAATTCATCAAAACAAACCAACCTAACCTAACCCACCCCCTGGCACCACTCCCATAAAACACAAGTCAATTTATTAAATAATGGTTGATTCATTGTTAGTTACTTTATATAATGCTTTTTATAAATTCATCAAAACAAACCAACCTAACCTAACCCACCCCTTGGCACCACTCCCATAAAACACAAGTCAATTTATTAACTAATGGTTGATTCATTGTTAGTTACTTTATATAATGCTTTTTATAAATTCATCAAAACAAACCAACCTAACCTAACCCACCCCCTGGCACCACTCCCATAAAACACAAGTCAATTTATTAACTAATGGTTGATTCATTGTTAGTTACTTTATATAATGCTTTTTATAAATTCATCAAAACAAATCAACCTAACCTAACCCACCCCCTGGCACCACTCCCATAAAACACAAGTCAATTTATTAACTAATGGTTGATTCATTGTTAGTTACTTTATATAATGCTTTTTATAAATTCATCAAAACAAACCAACCTAACCTAACCCACCCCCTGGCACCACTCCCATAAAACACAAGTCAATTTATTAACTAATGGTTGATTCATTGTTAGTTACTTTATATAATACTTTTTATAAATTCATCAAAACAAACCAACCTAACCTAACCCACCCCCTGGCACCACTCCCATAAAACACAAGTCAATTTATTAACTAATGGTTGATTCATTGTTAGTTACTTTATATAATGCTTTTTATAAATTCATCAAAACAAACCAACCTAACCTAACCCACCCCCTGGCACCACTCCCATAAAACACAAGTCAATTTATTAACTAATGGTTGATTCATTGTTAGTTACTTTATATAATGCTTTTTATAAATTCATCAAAACAAACCAACCTAACCTAACCCACTCCCTGGCACCACTCCCATAAAACACAAGTCAATTTATTTACTAATGATTGATTCATTGTTAGTTACTTTATATAATGCTTCTTATAAATTCATCAAAACAAACCAACCTAACCTAACCCACCCCCTGGCACCACTCCCATAAAACACAAGTCAATTTATTAAATAATGGTTGATTCATTGTTAGTTACTTTATATAATGCTTTTTATAAATTCATCAAAACAAACCAACCTAACCTAACCCACCCCCTGGCACCACTCCCATAAAACACAAGTCAATTTATTAACTAATGGTTGATTCATTGTTAGTTACTTTATATAATGCTTTTTATAAATTCATCAAAACAAACCAACCTAACCTAACCCACCCCCTGGCACCACTCCCATAAAACACAAGTCAATTTATTAACTAATGGTTGATTCATTGTTAGTTACTTTATATAATACTTTTTATAAATTCATCAAAACAAACCAACCTAACCTAACCCACCCCCTGGCACCACTCCCATAAAACACAAGTCAATTTATTAACTAATGGTTGATTCATTGTTAGTTACTTTATATAATGCTTTTTATAAATTCATCAAAACAAACCAACCTAACCTAACCCACCCCCTGGCACCACTCCCATAAAACACAAGTCAATTTATTAACTAATGGTTGATTCATTGTTAGTTACTTTATATAATGCTTTTTATAAATTCATCAAAACAAACCAACCTAACCTAACCCACCCCCTGGCACCACTCCCATAAAACACAAGTCAATTTATTAACTTATGGTTGATTCATTGTTAGTTACTTTATATAATGCTTTTTATAAATTCATCAAAACAAACCAACCTAACCTAACCCACCCCCTGGCACCACTCCCATAAAACACAAGTCAATTTATTAACTAATGGTTGATTCATTGTTAGTTACTTTATATAATGCTTTTTATAAATTCATCAAAACAAACCAACCTAACCTAACCCACCCCCTGGCACCACTCCCATAAAACACAAGTCAATTTATTAACTAATGGTTGATTCATTGTTAGTTACTTTATATAATACTTTTTATAAATTCATCAAAACAAACCAACCTAACCTAACCCACCCCCTGGCACCACTCCCATAAAACACAAGTCAATTTATTTACTAATGGTTGATTCATTGTTAGTTACTTTATATAATGCTTTTTATAAATTCATCAAAACAAACCAACCTAACCTAACCCACCCCCTGGCACCACTCCCATAAAACACAAGTCAATTTATTAACTAATGGTTGATTCATTGTTAGTTACTTTATATAATACTTTTTATAAATTCATCAAAACAAACCAACCTAACCTAACCCACCCCCTGGCACCACTCCCATAAAACACAAGTCAATTTATTAACTAATGGTTGATTCATTGTTAGTTACTTTATATAATGCTTTTTATAAATTCATCAAAACAAACCAACCTAACCTAACCCACCCCCTGGCACCACTCCCATAAAACACAAGTCAATTTATTAACTAATGGTTGATTCATTGTTAGTTACTTTATATAATGCTTTTTATAAATTCATCAAAACAAACCAACCTAACCTAACCCACCCCCTGGCACCACTCCCATAAAACACAAGTCAATTTATTAACTAATGGTTGATTCATTGTTAGTTACTTTATATAATGCTTTTTATAAATTCATCAAAACAAACCAACCTAACCTAACCCACCCCCTGGCACCACTCCCATAAAACACAAGTCAATTTATTAACTAATGGTTGATTCATTGTTAGTTACTTTATATAATACTTTTTATAAATTCATCAAAACAAACCAACCTAACCTAACCCACCCCCTGGCACCACTCCCATAAAACACAAGTCAATTTATTTACTAATGGTTGATTCATTGTTAGTTACTTTATATAATGCTTTTTATAAATTCATCAAAACAAACCAACCTAACCTAACCCACCCCCTGGCACCACTCCCATAAAACACAAGTCAATTTATTAAATAATGGTTGATTCATTGTTAGTTACTTTATATAATGCTTTTTATAAATTCATCAAAACAAACCAACCTAACCTAACCCACCCCCTGGCACCACTCCCATAAAACAATAAATTAATTCAATATATGTTAATATTTAGCTGATATATTTTAATCCTATACATCGATACAAAATATCCAATATTATATCGATATTTTCCTACACTTACAAAATCCCTAGCTAATTAACTGTTACCAGGTAGAAATTGCAAATTATATAATCAGCAAACTAAAATTGTCGTGTTTTAAGTTTAATTACCTTACATTTATTTTAAAATTACAATGTATATTACTGTGTCAATGTAAAATAAAATACAACGCCGCAATAAAAAAAAAAACAATAATAGAACATTACCGTTAACCGTATTTTGGTAAAAAAATACCATGTATCTAAGATAATTACCATGTATCTGGTAACACTGAAAGTTGTTATCACAGATTATATCGTTTTGTTTACACTTTTTATGTGATTGAGATTAGAAACAATTTTTATTATTTTCTCGATAAATATGGATAAGCTAAATTATAAGTAAGTACCATTATAATCAGGAACCCAAGCTCTACCAGCTGTGACCACTAATAACCCAAAACAAACGATTCCTTTCACTACAGTGGAGCCAAATTCAGTGATGGCGTATTGTACTCCTACATAATGGACTGTGAAAATCAAGTGTTAAAATATTATGTGCTGTTCATAAAATTAGCTATGTGTCTCCTACCTGTAAGAGGAAAAAGGAGACCTAACTTGCTTCTAGGATGTTAATTACTTAGTCCGAATTATTAAAATGGACTATTTTTTTATTCTAATAAGTTGCATTAGTTAAAGTAGTCATTAAGTTATGTGTTTAAATGTGTAGGATATAACACAATTGTAAGAGTTGGACGATTGTTTTCTTTATGATTAAATGTTATATTGGACCTGTAGATAAATGTATGAAAGCAGGTAATAATCATCATCTAAGCATAGTATCCCGGTTGCAACCTAAACTTCCGTTTCTGTGCCCGGGGTCTGCTTTCCAACTCTTTCTACTACACTTCGCACGGTCTTCAGCATCCCTGGTAGTGAGCCCATTGGTACGCATATCACCCTTTACGACATCAAGCCAGCACTTTTTGGGTCTACCCCTCCTGCCGGGACCCGGCGGAGGCGGCATGGCCAGACATTTATTTCCCACATAATTTTCCGGTTGCTGTAAAACATGGCCGTAATAATCATTACATTGAATTTAAGCTTTTGTAATTTTATTATAGTGCTTATACCTCTGTCACAAGATTTTCATTACAGTTCTATCAAAAGCTTTCAGTTTACCATACCATGCATTGGAAAAAAGTACAGTGCAAACATAATCATATCATTGGACATGGAATGTCTTATGGGAAATGTAAATTATTGCCTGATTTGTATTCTGTTATAAATTTGATGACTTACATGAAACATTGTTTAATAGTTTTAGTGTTGTTGAAGTCTTTTTGTAGTAGTAATCATAAAAATCAACACACCCCGGACACCAAAGCTAAAGTTTGGATTGTAACCGGGATTGAACACTAAGATAATGATGATTGAAATATGTCTTGAGGAATTAGTAAATTTAAGGATTATTAATATAATAATATAAACCATAAATGAGGTAAAGTAACCAATAGAAGCACCAGCTTCTATTAATAGCCCATTGGAAAAGCAAAGGTCAGCCCATTGCCAGCTGAATATAACATTAACATGCTCCCGCATGTGATGTGGTGACATGACATTTACTTGATGTAAGGTCTAGTAAACTTTCATTAATGACATGCAAGTATTGGTATATGTTCTGACTAAAATTATGAAATAAGCGATTCTTAGAAGGCTTTCTAAGCCTTATAGACAATTTTAATGAATTAAATTGTGTAAAGAAAGTATGTCCATATATAATTATGCACCATGCCTCATCTCAAAATTATGTAGACTCTTGGACTAATGACACACTTTGTAGTATATCTGCGTGGATTATTTTGAGTTATGTGAACTATTTTGGTACTCTTTTGATTTTCATTGCAGAATCTATGATTAAAAGATATCTTGAGCCTGTTCACATAGATATCTAGAGCTCTGTAATTTATTGTGCAACTTTGAAATTAGTCTGTCCTTTCAGAGAAGTTGGTGAAGAGTTATATTTCTGTATTATACATAATTATATCAATAAGAGTTTTTAAAGCTTTCTCCATAAACAAAGACTTGTATATGGCATTTATAAAAAGCACATTTAACCATGGACAATCTATTTTATGTTGTCTCTAGACAAATGTCGCGACAGTGCGCGCTAATGCGGAATATGCCATTGTCCCAGATAGGAGGACGAATGGGATTTACATAATGAATTGTCTTTGTTTAGTGCAAATCTGCTTAACAGTGATGAACTAATTATGAACCCTCAAAGCTTGTATTGTAAGAGTCATTTGGATGATATTATCTATAATATTAAAGATTTACCACAGGACT
This sequence comes from Malacosoma neustria, assembly GCA_963693495.1. NCBI lineage: Eukaryota > Metazoa > Arthropoda > Insecta > Lepidoptera > Lasiocampidae > Malacosoma > Malacosoma neustria. The sequence goes on from OY856381.1 coordinate 18,850,977, forward strand.
TGCTTGACAGCAATATCCTTTTGCATAGCGACAGTCAATTGCCTCCACAGTGTAATGGAGGTAACATGAGTTTTTACTTTTTATGGAAATAATTGTATTTTAGTTAAAAATATGGAATAGGGCCCATTCTTATTATTATTTTTCCTAGGAAAAAATTATTTGCATACCGCCATGATCAAGGGGAAGTCAGAAGTTATGTGGGACTCTGCAATACTACAATGGGCGGCTGATAAGTAACATGGCCTAAGGTCGTAATGAAAGAAAAATTGAGATGTATATTTTTTATTTTTCAATATAGTCTCCCTCAAGTGTGAAATATGTACACTTCTCATATCTGGCACACAATGCCTTTAAACCACTCAAAAACTATAAAATGTCTTTGTCCTCAAAATTACGATCTACGGCAGCTTTCATTTTATTGTCATCCGAAAATCTACGGCCCCGTAAGTCCTTTTTAAATTTGGAAAACAGGAAAATATCGGTAGGTTCCAGATATGGACTGTACGGTGGGTAGTCAATCTGAAAACCCCGTGTCTTTCAAGGCCTGCCTCGCAACACGCACGGTGTGAACGGTGTGTGTCTTGCAAAAACAGCAGTCCACATTCCACATCGTTTCTGCACAACAACCTCACGAGCCTGACTCACCAAATTGGCATAATATTGACCATTCATTGTAGTCCCTTTCGGTAGGTAATTTATTAATAAAAATCTTTGGCTATCCCAGAAGATACCGCCATTAGTTTAGACGTCGACTTTTTCACGTTGATTTTCTTCGGCAGCCTTTCTCCTTTTATAATTCAGTTCTTCGACTTTTGTTTGGATTCCGGATCATACTGGCGAATCCACATTTCATCCACAGTCGATCACAAATTTTGTCAATTTTATTATCAGCCAGCGCCAAAAAATCTGCAGCTTTCGAGTCGCCGCTGTTTGTCGAACGGTGTGAGCAATCGCGGTACCCAGCGCGCGCAAATTTTCTTCATGTGTAAATTTTGATGAAAATTTCTCCAATTCGTTCTTTGCTGATTTGTAGTTTTTCTCTGCCCCAATTTAATTCTTCTATCGGCCAGTATTATTAATTTTTCTACTTTTTGAACATTTTCTTCGATCACTACCGTGACAGGGCAACCCGCGCGGGAATAATCTTCGCAGCTCTCTCGCCCTTGTTGAAATAAGCGGGCTAATTTTTTCACCGTTGTATATGAAGGCGCACAATCTTGAGGAAACGATGGCATATCTTGTTTTTCGGCATATTTCCTTTTTCTCGAGATACTTTAAAATTCTTTGAAATTTTCGGATTCCGCTGACATGGTGATGTTCGTTGTTCGACAGGTAATTCAATTATTATTATGACCTAAAATTTGGTTACGGGTTGTTTTTTACTACCACTGAGTCCCGCAATTAGCGCTAGGAGCAACGATATAATTAGTCATCCATAAGTACCTTAGGCCGCGAACGTATCAGCCGACCCTCGTAACTTAAAAAGAACCCCGCTTCCGCACAAAAACCTGACTCACCGACAGACAAAAAGTATTAGTACTAATTCCTAGGATATGTAATAAGCAACAGATAGATTATTTATTCCCAGACAAAAGTAGCTTAGATTGCTTCTTATCATCAAAAACTACCAGTACTTTCTACTGATAAAATGAGCAGCATTTCGGAGATTATATTTTTTATATTTTTATTTTTTATTGCTGTAGAACAGCAGACAGGCTGACGGCCCGCTTATAATTTACTTGTTACCGTCGCCAATGGGTGTTTGCAACGCCAATAGCATCGCGAACACGCTGCTCTCCCATAAGGGTAGAGGAACTTGGGTCACTAATGCCGGAACACAACACAAGGTTATTATGGCGGCATACTTAAGACCATAGGTGGTCGACATCCAAACGGGCTTGAGGCCCTACCATGTAGCTAGGGTGGGTTGTTTTGTCGGCTTTTACGACAGGCCGACCCCGACCGCAGAGGTTAGTATTCTTTCTCTACCCCTGCACAGATAAAAAGATATAGAATATTATATGAAAGAACAGTTGTTGTTATTAATCGTGCGTTAAGATTTAACCCTGAAAAACTCAGTCTATGCACAGAAGTGTCCCAGATATCCTTTTTAATCATAATCTGCCATTTTAATGGATGTCATTATAAGATTAGTCATGACTATGAGGTCAGTTATCACCTTAATTTAATTGTCAATTATAGTGATTGTTATATGGACTCATTTCATGTTTCTGGTTAGGTATTCAATCCATTATTGAACAAAAAGAAATAATAATAGAGTTTCATTTTATTATCAATTATAATTGTGGCTTAAGAATCTTTGTTCTGGGTTCTAATTGTTCTTGTTAAACTTTTTTTTTTGTTGAGTGGCAATATTATTTTGTTTTTCAACCCACCTTTACACGCTAACTCATTGGTTCTCACATTTTTTCGCTGCGGCACCTTTATCGGTGAAATAATATTTCGTGGTAAAGACAGTATTTAAGCGGTTTAAAGAAAAGCGACGCAAATTTAATACTCTGTTGTCTTTATGGTAAACGCACACTTGTCCGAGCCGAACGCGTCGAACGAATCGAAGTCAAGGAGGCCTCGCACACATATCCCCACCAGAAGAATCGACCGCGTCGAAGAAATCGTTTCTATTTCCTTTACGCCTGCAATACAGAAATAGTACTCGCTCGTTGCTCTGTTATACACAACTGATAGAATGCAAGCGCATCGGTCGAGTCGACCGCATAAGCCGCGCCGAATCTGTTGACGTTCTCCGAATTCATCTAGGATTTCTGGGGTTCTTCCAGATTCAGACGATTCGACGCGGGGAAGTGTGCGAGGTTTCATGAGATTTCATATACAGAATTCTAAAATTCGTTTTGTTCGACTCGTTCGACGCGTTCGGCTCGGACAAGTGTGCGTTCACCATTAATGTGATGAATGAACCTGTTTCGATGACTTTTTTCATATGTTTATGGGAAATTTAATTTTAACTTCAAATTTGTTTCTTTACGTACGCGTAAGTGGAGAACGTAAACTCAAAAAGATAAGTAGATGAAAAACGCACAAGCTGTTTCACTGCAACCTTGCCAACCGTGCTGTTTTTTTAGCCAACTTTGCCTAATTATTTCCGCGACTCCTACGTTGAGAACCAAGGCGCTAACTAACCATCTCAGTGCTCCTTCGTACGATTCTAATGTCATGATGTCGAGACGTGATCTAACTATGAACACGGCCCCACGTCCCTTATCTAATCAACAATGAGCAAGTAGTAATATTTTTAATTAATATTATAATTATTATATACTTAATACTAATAGCTGTTCCCCCGACTCCGTCCGCGTGGAATAGTAACTTTGGGCAGCATTTTTTGGATATATCTTATGTTTAAATTTTGGATTACGAACCCTATAAACTCTAAAATACTTATGAGTAAATGAAATATGCAAACAATCGTGTTATCGAATGCAACTGTCACGCTATGCGCCTCCGGAATACGTGTGTCCGAACCTACAAAGTCCTGCCTAAGCTAATCCCTATTTCATATGACTGATGATATAAATCTGAGGTCAACTTAAATTAGATTTTAAAAATTTCCAAAATTGATCATTTTTAACTAAAACTATTTTTTTTCTAAAATAAAAGTAGCCTAAGTTTTTACATCAGATATCTGCTAGTGAAAGTCGCGTCAAAATCGGTCCAGCCATTTCTGAGATTAGCCGGAAAAAACAGACAGACCAACAAACATTGTATAAAATGTTGTTTTGGTATATATGTACCGTGTATACATCCGAATGCACTTAGTAAAAAGTGGTTATTTTAATATTACAAACAGACACTCCAATTTTATTTATTTGTATATATTAGGTAGGCTGAAAATTTCGTAGGCTAACGTAGAAAAAAAATTGTTTTGATACAATTTGATTTGATTATTCAATATAGTTGCCTTCGAGAGCGATACACGATTATAGCGGTCATACAATTTTTCGGTACCATTTTTATAGAACGATTTGTCTTTAGCCTCAAAATAGGCTTCAGTTTCGGCGATTACCTCTTTATCAGCGTAAAATTTATGTCCAATGAGCTGAGGTCTGAGAACAGGAAAAAGTCGCTGGGGGCCAAATTTGGAGAATACGGTGGATGAAATTCGGATTTATTACGATTGAACAGCTTCAAACACTGGCTAGAATCATAAATTCGTTGTTGTTTATGTTCAATTGTTAGCTTGCGCGGCACCTACTTTGAACATTGCTTTCGCATATCCAAATATTCATCTAGGGTATGTCTAACACGTTCCTTTGTTATCTTTAGTTTCTCAGCTATCTTAATCAACTTCACTTTTCGGTTATCCAAAATTATTTTGTGGACTTTTCTGATGGCCTTTTGACCTGGCCTTTTGAGTACCCTAAACCGAAGAGCATGTATGAAGGGAATAATGAAAGTGGACAAAACGAAACAAGTATGTAAGGATCGTAGCAAGTGGAAAGAAGTGGTCTCTGCCTATCCCTACGGGAAAGAGGCGTGTATGTATGTATGTACTTTTTTGAAGTTTTCGTCGGTAACAGCCTCTTTCGGGCGTCCACTGCGTGCATCGTCCTCGGTGCTCATTTCCCCTCGTTTAAACTTAGTAAACCACTTCTCAACGGTTGATTTTCCTGGTGCAGAGTCCGAATAATGTTTATCAAGCCAAGCTTTGGCTTCAATAGTATTTTTTACGCCAAAAAGCAATGCTTTATTTAGTAACACACGAAATTCCTTTTTATCCATTTTTTAAACAAAGTTCCTTCACTCAAAATACTATATCTCACAACCTAATAGTATGTCAAATTTATACGTGTCTTTTAAAGGTTAGGGCTAACTAAAAATTATATTAATTTAATACTAGTAGCACCATCTATGTGTCAGCCTACGAACTTTTCAGCCCACCTGTTATACTAGTAAGTATACAAATGAAAGTTTATTTCTCACTCAGCCTAATCCGTGTTGTTCCTGGCGATGATTAACGTACAAAAATTGGCAAAGAGACCAATTAAATATATAAAAATTATAATTTGAAAAAACTGAAAACCACGCTTACCGCCGCCACCCCCGGAAGCATTCTGACATACGAAAGTCGTTGCACTAAAGAGATCTCTTGGTTATTATTAAAAAAAAACATAGTCTAGGTCCTTTGATGCGTGTCCCCTTTTATCCTTCGATCCTATAATAATGCTAGTCTTTACACTATCCTCATAACATGCACATAGCGTCACCATTATCACCATATAAGTATGTCGTTAGCAATGTACAAACAATTTTATCATGTGTATTTAGCATTTAAAAATAAACTCTTCAAACTCGGAAACTGTATGCGTTGTAAATTATAAAATACAATTTTAATCTTCTTACGTGGAAAATGTTATGAAAGAAAGTGGATTAAGTCGAAGGAGAGGGGCATCAAAGAAGAGATTGATGGATCGCGTAAATATGACATCATCTGATGTAATTAAGATAGGCGTGAATGGTGGCTAAAAGACTCTCCACTGTGACATAGCGAATGCAGCGTTTCAAAGTGTTGGAGACGTAACTTAAAAGAGGAAGTAGCTGAAAAAGAATACAGAACGTACAGAAGATGCGTTATTGCGGGCTTTTAGAAAAGCGCGGCGCTGCCTCACAACAAACTACGAATGTAATGACCGTTGGTTTGCCACATATCTTAGAACAGATAATGTAGATACATTATTTAAATGTATATACATTCTAAGAAAGAATATATTATAATATATTATAAAAGAAACATTATTACAATTTGCAAAAAATGTATAAACGTTCCCTTTAATTTAATCAAACACACCTTCGATACAGAATTCGTCAAACAATAATCACACTCAACGTTATCTCCACTACTTATCATGAAATCTTATCTTTCAAGTTCATAAAAATAGAATAATTTCTGTGATAAAATATGGACCGTTTCATCCGAAATCAATACGGTTAATAATAATCATTCGTTTACGTGGCCGAATGAACATAGTGATTACAAGATTGGACAATAGAGAAGTAAATTTAATAAGTACTTTGCGCCCTCAAACAAACAAATAAATCACATGGCTTATGGATAAGAAAGTTTAAACACACTGCCACTGTTTAAGCCGTGGAACCGCTCACCTGCATATTACTCGGGCTGAGCATAGTTGTAAAATTAAACTGATAAATTCATGTAGATTTTATCCGTGCAGGGGCGAAGCAAGAATACTAACCTCTGTGGCTGAGGTCGGCCTGTCGTAAAAGGCGACAAAACAACCCTAGCTACTGGATGGCGACCACCTTTGGTCTTAAGTATGCCTCCATAATAACTTTCTGTTGTGTTCCGTCATTGGTGACCCAAGTTTCTGTACCCTTATGGGACAGCAGCGTGTTCGCGATGCCACTGGCGTTGCAAACACCCATAGTTGACGGTAACTGCTAAATTCTAAGCGGGCTGTCAGCCTATCTGCTGTCCTATAGCAATAAAAAAGCTGTGTTATACTATACGATAAAGTAATACCGTGGTGACAGCATATAATCGAAAGAAAAGTATACCTTGTCAAGAAAAATGTGACGGACGGATTTAAAGCCTCGAAGAGGTAGAGAAAGGCAATTTAATTGTTGAGAAGATGAGAAGAAGTTACCAGAATCAATTTAGATTCGTACTAAAAAGTACTTAAACTATTGGAAGCTATCTATGATGGCCTTTGTCGAATGACAAGCTGTCAAAAAGAAATAAATACTACGGTAGCCGAGAATAATTTAATTGATAACATTTTTAAAAAACAAACGGCTGTTAATGCTAATTTCATTTACTTAAAAAGGCCTGAATGTTGAGATGGTGGCTAGCAGAGCTGATAGGAAAATGAGAAACTATATGCACAAACGTAATGTAGGATGAGCGCAAGAAGACGTGCGTAACGAACGCAAAACACACTTGCGTTCGTTGCGTACTCGCCTACTCATCAATAATGTGAAGTACCAATTATTATTGTAAAATCGAAGCTTGGGTTTGGATATAAATAATTTTATCTTAACGTACTTGATAGTGAATGGATATTAATAACAACTTTGTTTGTTTCTTTTATCGTAATTATTATTATTTATTTTATTATTTATTAAATTAATCAGACAATTACAATAACAGACATTATGTCCATAGTGGGTTAGTAGCATAGGTTAACTTAATAAAACTATTATTAGTGAATAAATAAATGACAGCTACCCCCGCTTCCAAATATGCCCTGTAACCCTGTGCCGTGCTCCGGCACACGCGGCCCAGGCTCCATTTCTCCCACGCGGACGGCATTGTCATTGGCGTCACAAACATCCAAAAGCGTCAGCAACCGTCCACTATTAAGTCAGTTTATCCGCTGTTTGAAAGCAATAATTAAATTCGAAGAATCTCCTAAGAGTATGCTGTCATCCATTCCTTTTATATTACAGATATTTTCCTAATGTATACATTTTCGGAATAACTATATAAATTTTTTTCGATAAGTTACTATCACCAATTTTTAAAAACATGTACCAAGATGATTCGGATTATAACATTATTCTTTGTATAATATCATAATTGATTCCATTAGTCCCAGAACTAGTTTTAACTGTATCTCTGGAACTAGTTTTCTAGTTTTCTTTAATTAATTATACTACTATAATTACTTAAGTTAATTGAAAGATGTTTATTCCCCACCATGTAATTGAGTAAGCGATGTTTGTTATACGTATTTAACCTTATAAGTTTTTCTTGCCCAGCCTTGAATTGTCCATAATATATTGAATAATTATTAGAAGGAAGCTTTCCGTGTCAGTTTCCATATGAGACACCCCTTTTCTGTTACTCAGATTATTAGCATAAAAAAGTCCTCTAGATATATTCCAGGGGCTACTGCTGTCTAAATCTTAACTACGGAAGGAAAAAAATTGTTTGACAGGGAACACTAACTGGCAGATAGTCTTGAGCCTCGGAGTTTTTATAGAAACAACGGATCTTGACATTCAAAATCTAATTTCACGAGCCGCTAATTAGTACTCTCCAAGAATACCTGCGTGAAATTATGGGCCTTGAATCCGTACATTGTATCATGGCTGATAATCCAGTTCCACTTCTTCGTTACTATTTTTCCTCTCTGCATCTTCTCGCACACGTCTCATTCATCTACTACATTTGAAGCGTTCAATATAGTATTAACGAGTTCGATGCCCGTCTGTTGTTGATGTTCTGATAAAATAAATATCCCAGAACTCGATCGCAGCGCCACCTACCGGGTACAATTGCGAATCTAAACCATTCTCGAATCCACTTGAACACACACACACACACACACACAAAATTTCAACAAAATCGGTCCTGCCGTTTAGGAGTTCAGTGACATATACACGCACATTAGAATTAAGTCATGTAACGGGGACGACTATCGAAAGGAACTGAATGATTCCCTTTCTCTTCTTCTCTTTACGAAGTTCTAAAAATGGAATGAGGGTAGTTCTATTAATTTCGTTAGGCGAAACCATAAGGTCGCTTGCCAATGTTTCTCTGTGACAATTTTTTTACTTCTGTGCTACTTCCTTGCTCATTGAAGCCTTCTTGTGTATTTGGATATGCTGATTAAAACATATGTATGAAGAAAATGATAAATGAAAAATCTTACACGTTTGTTCAAAAACCCAGTGCAGAAAACCAACGCTTTCGTCGAAAATAACGCGGCAGTTTGATAATTTCGTCGTCGATATATTCTGTTCACGCGGAATGTTTGGGTTTCGTCAGAATTTTCCTTGCGTCTTTCAGTATAATTCTAAAAATATCTAGTTTATAATAACAAATCGTGAGAAGCTTCGTTTGGTGATTTACAAGAGATTAACCTATGGTACATACATACATATATTCACGCCTCTTTCCCGTAGGGGTAGGCAGAGACCACTTCTTTCCACTTGCTACGATCCTCACATACTTGTTTCGCTTCGTCCACTTTCATTATTCCCTTCATACATGCTCTTCGGTTTAGGGTACTCTTGACCTGGCCTTCTATGTTCATTTATAATATAATATACGACGTACTTGTAGCGGACGTATGTATGTATGCTTTTTTGAATTTTGATTATTATGTATTTTTTAAGTTAATTTATAATATTACATCGAAACAAAATTATGTATGTATTGTATATGTTTTATCACTTTTCGCTTCATTGTAATTGATTTACAATATGCACATTAGTTGAGAAAAATGCCTAAGGGATACATATTTTGTTGATATTCGAACCCGTTATTGTTAAGTTACGTCTCGACTATGATTCAAACAAAACAATCACGTGAATTATTTTAAAATTAGATTAATCACGGTTTCAATTCAAAATTTTCACTCTCGAGTTATACTTAAATATTGTCACCTAGAGAAACTTCTGGTCGTTTCTTTTTCATTACACCAAAAAAACCTCGAGAAGTATATATATATATATATATATATATATATATATATATATATATATATATATATATATATATATATATATATATATATATATATATCCTGTGCAAAGACTGGCTGGGCTCGGCAGTCTTGGAACGAAATGAGAAATAATAAAATGATAATTCAATTATTTATACTAAATTGTATCTAGAAATTGTTATAAAGTGATAACAATAGTAGATAGGTTGTCAGACCGAACAAGGATGTATCTGTTACGTGTCATCAATTTTCCAATCGGCGTAACGAGGCCTCAATTGATGGTTCGAGGATTATTTTATTTGCATGGCACTCGGTGACAGCTAAATAAAATATAAGGTGTAGTAAAAGAAACCCATTATTTGTGCATGAAATTGAAATATATATTTTATATAATTATAAAAATCCGATTTATGTTAAAATGCGCCATTTTGTTCTATAACTTATTTTTATTTTGACGGTAATTCCATTATGCCTCTCTCAAGAAAGCCCACGTCCCTATTGGCAAAAAACTGAGACAGGCGAATAACACTATCCACTCTTGAGGCGAATTTTTCACCAGCGAAAGTGTTTGCCTTGGACAGGAACAGGTAGTTGGAGTCAGGTCTGGACTATAAGGTGGATGCATAAAACCTCGTAAACAACCTCTGGCCAGTCACCCTCGATGTATATGACCTTCCTTTGTCCTGATGGAATAAAATTCCTCCCCTATTGGATAAAGATGATCGCTTTTGAGCGATTGCTTCCTTCATACGGTCTAATTGTTAACAATACAAGTTCAAATGAAGATTTGCCGTAGAGAAGCAGCTTTGTAAACGATTCCTGACCAATCCCACCAAACACTCAGCAAAAGGTTCCTGGTTTCATCATCGCGTTTTTGCTTAATGTTGTCGTAAGTGATCCATTTCTCGTCATCAGTCACCATACACCTCAGAAATGGGTCGATTTTTTTTGCGACTATGTAACGAGTTGTAGATGCAAATTTGGTCCATGAGATTTATATGATAGATTACATTAACGTGTGCGGCCACCCCTTTATGTATCCAGCCTTATTCAAATGGTTCCAAACGATTTTTAAGCTATTGCATAGCTTTTATCGCAGGCTTTGAGCGCGGCGACAGAAACAAGAAATTCCGTAACGAAAAAAACCTATCACCCCCCACTCCGCCTACCATGTAGCTCGGCCGAGCGGTCGCTTAACGTGTATGTATTACGACTGTACGTAGGGATGGGCGATATTGAAAAACATTTTAATCAACTTATGCAATTATAATTATTTATTTATTTTTTATTTATGCAGTAATTATTTTCTTTGATATTAATTCAAGTTTTTTCTTTGATATTAATTCAAGTTACACTTTTTGAATGTACACCTTTATATACATATATACCTACATGTATATTTACGGGGCGCACGTGCGATGAGTGTGGTAGGGATGGGCGATATCTATCGATATTTCAACTATCGATTTTTTTTCTAAAGTTTCGGTGTTTTCTATCGATATTTTTGGACAATATATATCAATACTCGATAATAAAAACATCGATATCGTAACATCGATAGTTTTAGTTTTTTATTATCGAGTATCGATATATCTTGTCCAAAAATATCGATAGAAAACATCGATACTTTAATAAAGTATCGATGTTTTCTATCGTTATTTTTTGGACAAGATATATCGATACTCGATAGTAAAAACATCGATAGTTTTAGTTTTTTTTATCTAGTATCGATATATCTTGTCCAAAAAATATCGATAGAAAACATTGATACTTTAGAAAAAAATAATTACTGCATAAATAATAAATAAATAAATAATTATAATTGCATAAGTTGATTAAAATGCTATGGAATAGCTTTTTGTGTAATGTTTAGCTCCTGAACAACCGAAACATTGATTGCTTGACAGTCGGACTCGAGGATTTCCGTAATTTTATCGACATTTTCGACAATTGAATCGACGGAACCCAAATTGCACGTATCGTCTGTAACAGTATTAGAACCATAAACACTATTCTATTCGTTAAGATACTACAATTTTGGAGGAATATAATTTTAGATAGATATGTCATATTGCTATGAGCAACTTTGTTGATCCTGTTTACACAGTCTCAAGGTCAGCACAATTGGCACGAGCCGAGCAGTGACAGCATTCTTCGTAGTACGGTTTACTACAGACTTTGTAAGGCCATTGGGTCAGTGTCGTTAATATCATCATATGTTATTGACCTTGCTCTATATTAATTAAGAGGTTGGAGTTTTTCAGATTGTTCTTGTAATGCTTAGAAATCTGAAACAAGGACAACACGACGATGAATTTACTGATTTAAACTAGATCCATCAAAGCCTGGATTTAAAAGTTTAAGCGGTAACTTACGTGAAATATAATAATTTACTTATATAAAGGACTTAAGAGTAAATAAAATTCTATCCGTGCAGGGGCGGAGAAAGAATACTGACCTCGGCGGCCAGGGTCGGCCTGTCGTAAAAGGCGACAAAACAACCCACCCTAGCTACGTGATAGGGCCCCAAGCCCGTCTGGATGGCGACCAACTTTGGTCTTAAGTATGCCGCCATAATAACCTTGTGTTGTATTCCGGTATTAATGACCCAAGTTCCTGTACCCCTATGGGACAGCAGCGTATCCGCGATGCCACTGGCGTTGTAAATATCCATAGGCGACGGTAACTGCTAAATTCTAAGCGGGCCGTCAGCCTGTCTGCTGTTAAAATGTTTTCACTTTGTCCAGAAATATATATATATATATATATATATATATATATATATATATATATATATATATATATATATATATATATATATATATATATATATATATATATATATATATGTATCTGTATCTCTGAGTGGTTTGTCACTTTTATTTCTAAGAACTTATTAAATTGTTATAATCATCACTATCTTAGGTGCAACCCAAATTCCGCTTCGGTGCCCGGGGTCCGCTTTCCGAATTATCCTTTTGCCCTTATCACACATTATATGGTGAGCCCCATGTTCTCCCCTTCCACTTTCTCCGTTAGACATCATCTCAACATTCACACCTTTTTTCACCGTATCATCTTTTACGCCATCTATCCATATATTTTTTGGTCTACCTCCTATATGCATACATCCTCATTTCTATATCCTTGTAAGAAAATAACATTCTTCCTCTTGCATTATATGGCCATACCACTCCAGTCGCTAGCTGATGGATCACAAGAACTTTCATGTTGCGTACTCTCCGGATTTGGAATGCACTTCCGACTGAGGTTTTCCCATCGCAGGTAATGCCTCTGGTGTTGCAAACGTCCATAGACAGCGGTGAGGTGACCCGCTTTAGGGTGAACCGCTTGCCTGTTTGCTGAACTTCAGTCATAAAAAAGTGCGTTACTTTTTAATTTTCAACCACTGGCTTTCCGACTTCTTATAATTAAATTGTAATGTAAATACGTAATAAGTAAGCATAATATGTCCTTTGCATGACTTAAGCTAATGCGTTAATTCTCGACTACAGTTAAAAATACATCCAATAATATCGTCACCCCTTTTCTTTGAAGGTGGAAATGTATGACGCACACCTCGCTGCGTGCGAACGGGCGGCGGGCTAGTGTGGAACTCCCCATGCTCTTGAACCAAAAGGAACCTTTGTCGCGATGAATTGATGTTTTGATTTACCGTCACAGCGACAGCGGTACGGCCTGCCCTGTGTGTCAGACAGGCGTCACGACTCGTTTCACGTGACACACATACTCTCGGGGGACAGTTGCTTCGATCGGTAACTGTGTCGCACCGCCAAAGAGCAAACGACAAAGCACAGCGCTGTATCCACATTGCCCCAAGTGTGTTCCTCCAGTCGCTGTAGTTAGCTCGCAACCCGCACACACATTGCCGAGGAGTACGCGTGACGGTATTCCGTTTGTCCAGCTCACGTTGCGAGAGATTGGTAATGATGGAAGCTCATCACCCCCGAATGAGATCCAGGTTCGCGGAAAATTTAACTTTCTTTACGTCCCGTGGCTCACTCAAGACGAAAGACAGAACAAGGGTTGGTTTTAATGTGTACCAGTGACGTACGTTTCCTAACCAAGAGACGGGAGAATATTGCGCGGGGTATATGCCCCTGGAATACTACACGACTGCATTTTTCCACGCAGTACCTCAAAAAAAGGCTGTATAATATGTGCGATGTCGGTAGAAATTTATAGACATAAACATTTTTATTAGTTTAAAGAATTTTTCAACCATAGCCTTCTATTAACGAGTATACACGCTTTACCTTGGCTTCGAGTAATAGCATGAACTAAAATATTTACATAACATTTGTTTTCTTTTGTTTTAATTTACGGAGGAAATTCACGTGACATTCCGTGCTCCGCTGTTTGGCTTTGATTTCAAATTTACAATAATGTTTACCCGTGGTTGTATATACACATATTACATATATTATCGGTCGTATATAACACTTATTCGGAATAAATAATTTTCAGATAGCCGTGTAACCAGACTAACATGAAGAATATGTTCTCCCCTTTGTTTTTATTAGATCACTTCAGACGGTGTGTGGGTTTTTCAAAAAATTCACAGAGTGCCATCTAGTCTCAAATTAATCATCAGCGCGCTTACGTTATGGGTACTAAATAACTCTTATCTTCCACTATTAAATAACTGACTTTCCGTTTGTAAATAAATACATTTTGAAACCTCCTTACTCGAGAGGCAAATGCCAACGTGCAAAAGCCTTTGCGCCATAGAAGTTATAATATGTATACCGTTACGGCCCGCTGTTAGACTACCACTGCCTGGTGACCTGGTGTGAAGGTTTCCCTATTGTGTATACTAGTTATGTGTTTGTTTTGTTTCTATTTTTCATAGATTTCAAGACGCGAATGGCCACTGTTGAAGAAGTAATTTTTAATTCTTGTACAATTTTGGTATCACAAAAGTCTTTAAGTTATAATGAATACATTCGTCGTGCTCCAGTAAGCCTTAGCGTTCTTAGCTGTTGTTTAAAAATAATAAAATACACGAAAGTCAACGACGCACTTTACAGTATTGTTTGCCTTAATTGCGTGACTATGCGAGCTTGGAGCTTGTAAAAGTGTATACTAACCGTTGCCGCAGGTTTAAAAGTACGTAAATTGTATGTTTACAAAATGCCCTGCGTCACATGTTTTCGCCTAACAGATTATTGTACTCTGAAAACTTAAAACGATTGTACTTGGCTGTAGCGATACGAAAAAGCTATACAAAAATATTTAATTAAATACGTCTGTATAAGTGTATACTCGTGTAGACATGGAAAAAACTTTATTAGTGTGGCGCATTCGGCGTCTTCAACTTGTAGATATTTAAATAAATACTATAGTAATAATCAAACACCCTTTAGTAGTATGTCGTGTCTTCTCGGTGCAGGGGCGGAATTAGAATACTGACCCCTCCAGCCGTCGTTCTTTTTCAGTATGTAAGCTATATTGATCACCTCCGTGACCACGAGTGAGGTTGTTTATGTAAAATATGTACATTTACAAAATATTGAATTTAAAAAGCGTTCTACTGCTTGCTTTGGAACTAGATGACGTTTGTGAATTGTCACACTATTTTTTATTTTACCTTTTCATTTTATATAGGTACATATACGCGTCTGGTGACATCGATTACGACGTCAAGGCACGCATTGTTGCCGCATGGGCCAAATGGCGTGAGGTAACTGGTGTCATTTGTGACCCCAAGATGCCGGTAAAGTTGAAGGGACACGTCTATAAGATCATCATTAGGCCTGTCCTTTTATACGGCTGTGAAGCGTGGCCGGTGTTAGAGCGACACAAGCAAGAACTGCGTGTCACGGAAATGAATATGCTGCGGTGGATGTGTGGAGTGACGCGGAAGGACCGCGTTAGGAACTCCCGCATTCGCGGCAGTGTTCATGTCCGTGACATTGCGGATAAATTACAAGAGTATCGACTCCGTTGGTACGGCCACGTTTTACGGCAACCGGATGCTTACGTGGGAAACAAATGTCTGGCCATGCTACTTCCGCCGGGCCCCGGCAGGAGGGGTAGACCCAAAAAGTGCTGGCTTGACGTCGTAAAGGGTGATATGCGTGCTAATGGGCTCACTACCAGGGATGCTGAAAACCGTGCGAAATGAAGAAGAAAAAGTCGGAAAGCGGACCCCGGACGCCGAAGCGAGAGTTTGGGTTGCAACCGAGATTCAACGCTAAGATGATGATGATGACCTTTTCATTTTATATAGTTCATTATAAGTTTCTAGTCTCAGTGACGTTTCATTTAACCTGTAAATATCAATGAATCTATATATTACATACATAGCATCCTATCAACTCATGCAAAGATATTATTATGAAAAATTAAAAAGCCATGATCTAATCATTACACCATGAGTAGAATGACAACACAATAAGGGAGTGTAAAAGAATTTATGAATTAACAATATTGTGCTAAGGTTTGTCACCATGACTCATTTATTGGCAATTACGCTAAAGTATTATCTTATCCGTGCAGGGGGAATACTAATCTCTGCGGCCGGGGTCGGCCTGTCGTAAACGGCGACATAACAACCCACCCTAGCTACGTGGTAGGACCTCAAGCCCGTCTGGATGGCGATCACCTTTGGTCTTAAGCATTCCGCCATAATAACTTTGTGTTGTGTTCCGGCATTAGTGACCCAAGTTCCGGTACCCTTATGGGATAGCAGCGTGTTCCACCCATAGGCGACGATAACTGCTAAATTCTAAGCGAGCCGCAGCCTGTCTGCTGTCCTACAGCAATAAAAAAAAACAACAAATAAACTCACGTTCGCATTTATAATGTTCGTCAGAATCATATATTTAGCAATAAATATATTTAGCATTTTGTACTCATTCTCCATATGAACTTTAACTGTAATTTACGAAAAAAGGGGATTAAAGATTTGCTTCACGTTTTAATATAAAGATTCTTAGATTAAAACGTGACGCAAATGCTTTGTTAGAGCTATAATAATTACAGCCTATGTTAAATTACAAATCAATGAAACTATGTATAATCTATACAAATATATAAAATTGGAGTGTCTGTTTGTAATATTAAAATAACAGCTTTTTACTAAGTGCATTTGGATGTATACACGGTACCAAAACAACATTTTTTACAATTTTACCAAAACATTTGTGTACCAAAACAACATTTTTTACAATTTTTGTCTATCTGTCTGTCTGTTTGTCCCGGCTAATCTCTGAAACAGCTGGACCGATTTTGACGGGACTTTCACTGGCAGAAAGCTGATGTAACAAGGAGTAACTTAGGCTACTTTTATTTTAAAAAAAATAGTTTTAGCTAAAAATTATCAGTTTCTGAAATTTTTGAATACCAATTTAACTTGACCTCCGATTTATATCATCAACGATATGAAATAGGGTTTAGCTTAGGCTGGACTTTGTAGGTTCGAACGCACGCATTCTGGAGGCGTAACAGTTTCATTCTATAACACTGAATGTTTGCATATTTCATTTATTTATATTTCAGGGTTTCTAGGATTTGCAATCCAAAATAAGCCATAGGATATATCCAAAAAATGCTGCCCAAAGTCACTATTCCACGCGGACGGAGTCGCGGGCACAGCTAGTTTTATAATAAATGTTGTGTGCGAGGTACCTGGTAGACCGGACAAGCGTGGTGGGTATGTTGTTCGTTCCCTCTAGGGGCAGGCTCGAGCCCAACAGTGGGATGCTATAGGCTGTTATTATTATATGTAGTGCTTCACAATATTTTTTTATTTAGAAAGAAAGAAAAATAGAAAATACATTTATTTAAGACAAACATAAGCACTTACAAAAATAACATAAAATAGACAAATAGAGAAAATTGTCCTAAAAAGGCCCCAAACTCAGCATGTGCTGGTAGAAGCTACCAGCGCTGTGTTTCCGTTTGGGCCTGGTTACCTCGGGGAGTGCAGAACCTCACTTACCTAAGCATATGGCCAAAGGAACAAAAAAAAAATTAAAAGTGGACACCATTTTTACACTGTTGGTTTAACTGACATAAACAGTGATTTTATTGCAGCCTGACAGATGTCAGGCGTCCAGATGGACTACCTCCACTTACCGCATTATCCATTATTAACGATAGACCCTGTATATATAATCAGACCCTTTAAACGTCTATTTAATAGAATCTATTACATAAATTTAGCATTACATTTATACAGTGCCGGATTAACCACGTAGCAAGAGTAGCAATTACTACGGGCCCCGCTCAAAAGGGGCCCCTCATATTTAAACCCGCTCATCTGTGTCTGAGTATCTACTGTACTATTAAGCACCCACAACACTGTAACCTATAGACGGCAAATAAACGTATTGAGGTATTGAGTACTGAATTATATTTTACAACATTTACTTAAAAATCCATAGCAGATCAAGGTTCATTCGAAAGAATTTGTTACGGGCCCCGCTCTTGTTTGATGCGGCAGTGCATTTACACTCACTTAATGAGTTGCGTATTACCCATTATATCTATAAACTTCCAGTGGAATTCGTGTGAACAACCTGATAACGCTTATAAATTGTAATTTTCTACTGATTTCATTATTGTCCATAGAGAACAATTGTTATTCGCATGTGTTTTGGTTTTCATACAAATATGTAGCGAAACCCCTTTTTACGAAAATTGTGATTACGGAGGGCAAATAAATACTTGAAATTTGGCGAAGTTAAAGTTTATGAAGGAGAAATGCAGAAAGCTTTTCCTTTTTTACCTAAAATCCAAATACATTGAAATGAACATTACACACATAATGATCCCAGCGTTGTATCCCGGTTGCAACCTAGACTTCCGCTTCAGTGCCTAGGGTCCGCTTTCCTAATTTTTCTACTTCAATTAACACGTCAATTCAATTATCACCCTTTACGTGTATATAGCCTTTGACAAAAGAATCCTAATAAAGTTCAAACATAAAAATTAAATGAATTATAGGCGAACCTCGGCCCCTGGGCGACCACTAATAAATAAATAAATAAGCCTTTATTACTGTAGAATTACATTTACATCTATTACTATAAGTGTTTAGTTGTCGGCATCCGGTTTCTCCACTACAGCTTCTCTTTCGACAAAGGCCTCCTCTAAAGACTTCCATATTTCTCTGTCCTTCGCAATTTGGCTCCATGCTGGCCCAGCTACTTTTTTGATGTCATCCTCCCATCTTTTAGAACAAGGGCGCCCACTAGTATCAGGTAAATAAGCTCATTGCGGTAATGTCCACAATATATTCACCACATTATTCACCGATATTCCTATACCATTGTTATTCAAAGTGAAACTCGAGTCGGCAATAATTTTAGGTAAATTCTACGTAAAGTCGATATTGTTCTCTTTAGCATTTCAATGTCAGTAGCATTTCCATAATTTTTTGTGTATCTGTGGTGTTTCGATAACAGTAACAAGAATTAATACAAACAATTACAATACACGCAAGACCTGTGTGACATTGTCAGTGAACAGATCAGAACATTGTACACATTCTGTAGTACAGCTGTGTAGACTACAATGATATGGCCGTATTTTATTGCAATTGGATATTATGGTTAGCAACAAATGTGCTCTGCTGCCTTAGGGGCAGTGTGCTCCCCTGAGCCTTAGGGGAAAGATTTTATAGACCCAAATAGTGCCATTTTGACGTCGTAAAAAGTGATGATATGCGTATCAATGGTCTCATTGCTTTAGATGTCAAATAACGTGCGAGAACCGCCTGTTTCAATCGGGATTTAATGTCAAAACTACGATGATAGGCCAATCTATATAATTTTTTTTATCAGAAGGCCGTTTGTTTCAGGTAAGTGATGTGCGTGGCTGTGGTTACCACTTGGCCACGATGCTGGGCCTGTTGCCGGCGCAGGTGATCAACGTGTACCTCGGCTCGACCCTGCGGTCTATGCACGACGTCCTGCACGAATCACACGTCACTGGATACATCGTGTTTGCTTTTCAGGTATGTTTTCACATAGCACTCCGTATTATAAATCCAATAATCTACCTAGTCAGGTCATAAGTATTGTCACACAGTAAAAACTTTTCTTTTAGAATGCTGGCCACAAAAAAGTTTATTGAATTCGAATTTCGAATTGTTCATGAAAATAAAAATGTATAACTTTTAGAATTTTACTCATTTTTAAATATGGAGTGGACGCTTAAAGAAGACCGTGTTGCAGTTATTGCATTGCATCGTTACAGTTACGCGCCAATTCAAATTTTTAACATACTGAAAAATTTGAATATAACCAAAAGATTCGTTTATCGTACCATCAAACGATACAATGAAGACTCTAGTGTAGATGACAGGTCAAGAAGTGGTCGCCCTCGGTCTGTTAGGACTCCAGCAGTGATAAAAGCTGTGAAGGCACGAATTCAAAGAAATCCCAAACGTAAGCAGAAACTGTTGGCCCTTCAGATGGGGTTAAGCAGAACCACGGTGAAAAGGGTGTTAAATGAAGACTTAGGGCTTCGGGCATATCGAAGAAAAATAGGACATCGTTTGAATGCTCGTCTAATGGACCTGAGACTGGAGAGATGCCGCGCTTTGTTGAAGCGGTACGCGGGAAAAAAATATCGGGAAATTCTTTTTTCGGATGAAAAAATGTTTACCGTAGGAGAGAGCTACAACAAACAAAATGATAAGGTGTACGCACACAGTAGTGAAGAAGCGAGCAACCGTATTCCGCGTGTCCAACGAGGTCATTTTCCATCCTCGCTCATGGTATGGTTGGGAGTTTCTTATTGGGGCTTAACAGAGGTACATTTTTGTGAGAAAGGTGTAAAAACGAATGCTGTTGTGTATCAAAAGACAGTCCTGACGAACCTTGTGGAACCTGTTTCTCATACCATGTTCAATAACAGGCACTGGGTATTCCAACAAGATTCGGCGCCAGCTCATAGAGCGAAGAGCACACAAGACTGGCTGGCGGCGCGTGAAATCGACTTCATCCGGCACGAAGACTGGCCCTCCTCCAGTCCAGATTTGAATCCGTTAGATTACAAGATACGGCAACACTTGGAGGAAAAGGCGTGTTCAAAGCCTCATCCCAATTTGGAGTCACTCAAGACATCCTTGATTAAGGCAGCCGCCGATATTGACATGGACCTCGTTCGTGCTGCGATAGAGGACTGGCCGCGCAGATTGAAGGCTTGTATTCAAAATCACGGAGGTCATTTTGAATAAACTTTAATGTCATAAGAATCTATGTTTTGTTAAGTTCATTTTGGTATATGAATGGTTACATAATTAATAAACTTGTTACAATTATTTTACATTAAACATGTGACAGAATTTATGACCTGACTAGGTATATATTAATACGTGAAGCAAAAACTTTGTACCCCTTTTTACGAAAATTGCGCGGACGGAGGAGTATGAAATTAAATACAGTTAAAGTTTATATGGAAAAGAAATGCAGAAATATATTTTTTTGTCTAAAAACCACTAGATATATATTTAATTAATTAAAATAAACATTACGCACACTATTGCTCGAATTATACACACACACATGCATACTTTACTTACGATTTTGATTTTTTATAATAGTTTATGGCCTGGTAAAGAGCATTAAGATTAATTTTATAATAATATAATATTTGTATAATATAATTATACATTTATTAATAATATTTATTTAATAAATTAATATTAATTGTCTATAAACTTAGTGATTATATTCTCTTTGGTCTAATTAAACGTTAAAATTAACATTTGACAAGGAATGAAGCTTTGTAATTGTTTTTATTTGTAATTTTAAAATAAATCTAGCTCAAGTATAAAGAAAATGGTGTATAATTAATCTGAATTGATTTATTTTTGCCTATTTGTGAAAATAGTGTTTACATATGCTTACGAAACGGATCTACAATGCAGATTTTGCAATGCTAATTATAGTTAAATAGAAAAATTGTAAATTTAAGAAGAAGGAATTAACAAATTGAAAAAATACTTTAATTATAGTTTCTTTATTTTCCGGTAGGTAATATTATTTAAGTTTACACAAATTGTTTTTATTAGTGTACTATGTAAATTATAAAATAAAACTTTATTTTCAGAGCAACGCTATTGTTTTTAAAATTTGCAATTCCAAAAAAATATTTTAAGGTATTGTTTTATATGAACTATGGTCGAATTTCGACCTCTGGGCGACCATTAGTATTATCGTATTAAATTAATATGAAAAGAAACTGGTAAAAGGCATGAGGAAATGGATCCCTTGATACTCTATTTACCTATTTCAATATAAAACAAAATGGGTTATTTATAATTATGAAAATGTTATTAAAAAGAAGCTAATCAAGTTAGATTAAATGTACGAGCGAAACAAAAGATAGGCTATTGCGCGAGTAAAACGTCGGGCGCAACTGGAAGAATGTAGAACTTGAAAGAATGCGGCACTGATGTATTATTTTCTTGTTGAAGCGCACTAATTTCGTTATGGGACAATTCACCTGGTCTCTAGCGTTAGATTAAAAAAATGGATAGATGGAGAAACCATTTATTTGCTAGTTGACTGTCTTGTTCGCTCTAGAGACGATATAGGCTACTAAACTTTCATATCGTTTTGATTTGTAGATGCAAGGAAAGAGCAGTTTTCGTATTATGAAATTATGAAGATTGGTGGATTAATTATATCTCACTGTTTACAGCGACCGTCAGTTGCGTCTACAAAGTTTACAGCACATAATGTGCATATTCCTGAAAATAGCTTTCTGCTCTGCCAAGTCATAGAATTTTGCATTGAGCTGATATTTAGAATTACATAAATCCTTATGTACTCATGTTACAATATTGACAAGTCTTTAGATATGTTCTAATTTGAATTCGTATATTCGTTTATAATATTATAAGCTTAGCTTAGCTTTTGAAAAACTTGACAAGTAAGCACTCAGATTGGATAAATCAGGTGAAATTGATTTAACCTCTAGAGGTAGAGAATTTGAATTCAGTTGATGCATTTTGACGCTATACCAGAGCTAGTTCAGTTTTTATAGGTGTGGCTTTGGCATTCATTTTGCCAATGTCCAGATATAAAAGTGACAAATAAAGATATGAAAGTGACAGGTTTTAATGGAGATTTAAAAAAAGGCCTTGCCGCGGTGATTTGGTCGGAAGCTATCTTTTTAATGGATATTTAAAAAAAGGCCTTGACGCGGTGATTTGTTCGGAAGCTATCTTTATATAAGATAGCTAAAAGCCCGATTACCAATTATAGGCCATTTTCAAACCACATGCGAGCGCATGACGGCTGCACAATTTCAAAACACAGTAAGGGACAAATTTGTTAAAATCAATGTTTTTAGTAATTTTTGTTTAAGTGGAGTCTAGTAAATTCTGAATCCATATTTTTTTTAAAATATTACTTTTACCAGTTACTGTATTTTGAATTTGGGCAGCCGATGAACGTAGAGAACTAAATTGAGATCGCCATAACATTAGTCGATTTGAAGAAATTATAATAGTATATAACTAGACAGATTCTTCAACTCTTCCTTTTTTTAATATTTTGTCTTCTGTATCTTAATATTAAAGAACTATTTGTGAACGAACTATATTGTTGAGGAACAATAGACAGGCTGAAGGCCCATTTAATAGTTAGCAGTTAACGTGGCCTATGAGTGTCTGCGACGCCAAGTCGTCCGCGAATACGCTTTTGTCCGCATAAGGTTACTGGAACCAGGATAACTAATGCAGGAACGATCAATATTATTATTAGTGATGATGATTATGATTTTTTAAAACTATTGTAAAATTAAAAATTGGTAATTTTTCAATACTTAGTTATTAATTTAACTTTTTTATTGGAAATTTCCTCCTCTTTAACGAGCTTGCTCAAAATTGCTTAAATATTAATATTTTTCGAGTTATTAACAAATAACGAAATATAATTTTTTTTTCATCTTATTTTGTTAATAACAATTGCAATTTTTTACCTGCACCAAAATCCTTCAAAAACATTTTTCTAGAGGTGATTCCGAATCGAATGAGCTATCGCTCATATTTTTAGGACTTTTATCTCTATTTTTCACGTTTTTGAACTTGTTGACTGGACTATATAGACGAGCTTGGGCCGCAGGGGTCAGTAGTCTTACTTGACCCCTGCACGGAGGAAAAGTAATACTTAATAATATAAATAATAGAAATTTATATACGTACTTTGTCAAGGCACCGAAGGGATTAAAACTTATCTATTAAATAGCTTTGTAAACGCAATAATATTAATCACTACCTCTAATCTACGCTCATTGTATATATCTGAAGTGATAACTTTATCGATTACTGTGTATTTGCGACTTGTTTGTCACTCAATGATGTACGAGGAAAACTCCGTTTACGAGTCCTCAGGGGGGTGGGGAGGTCAATATGAGTCTCCGGGAAAGATGTTCAATGTCTGACTACCCATTAAAAACCCCGCTGTTCTTTTATCGCCTAGTAACTGAGCCGACGGACAAACTCGCCGGCCGTCTTATGGCTCAGGCCGGTGTCGGCTCGCCTTTGTGAGAGGCTTTGCCCTTTGAAGAGGCCTCCAAAAGTGGGTTAGCGCCAGTCGGGGCCGCAGCCTGACTAGTTCGAAGGAACACCAGGTTGGGGTGTGCTTCAGTTATTTCCACCTGCTAAAAAAGGTCTCTTCCCTAATTAGCATCTGTGGGTCAAGATTTTGACCCCCTAGCGCTTTTCTGTGTCAATCCGGTCCAGTTCTACCATAGCAGTCGCGTCTTATCTATTAAGACATGGATTAGTATTGTAAATTTTTTATTTGAGGTTTTTATAAATACTCGTTTATGCCAGTATAAAGAGATCTACTACAATTCGCATCCTACAATAGGATTTAAGCTGTGGTGAACCACAGCAATCGTAGGTGTGTCGGGAAATTAATAAAGATAATATGTACACTGAATAAACCCGGCGTGTACTGGTTTCATAGGTAGATTCTTTATACTGAGGACACACTATTGAAAGCGTTGTATAGCTGTGAATACAATCGTATTATTACGATGAAGGAACATCATACAAGAACAGAGATGTAAGGGGCTCCATCCAGTTCGGGGCCCGAGTCAACCCCCACCTGCAAGTTGGTGCATCCTCTTGAATAACTTATGAGGTTCCGAAAATGACTTTCTCTTCGGGGTTCAGTGAGACGGCAATCGCTAATAGTCAAAACCAGCTAAATCATACATGGGAGCGGACCCGGGGTATCGAAGCGACGCGACTGTTTATTAGGGTTACAAAGCAAACATATAATGAGTCCTATATTTGGCGTGTACTGGATAGAATTTTAGCAAAATTCGTCTCGCATTTTAGTTGGGCGATAGTGATTTTATAGCTCCATAAATACATGTTTGTGACACCCTTTCTTCTTATGTGTTATATTGTCGATAAATTTCGTCGTTAGACATGCGGGATGATTACCGTCATGAGGGCATGACGATCGCGATGATTCCGCCACAAAGCAGAGAGTACAAATGTAAAGCGTGTCATACACGTACCGCTCTGTAATAAATAACATAACTAAGTGCAGTAACATACAATTCGGTTAACGATAACTTAATATTGCTGCTTTATTGTTGCGAGCAAATGTAACACAACACACCTTACATAGATAGGCACACTCAAGAAGCCGGCTCGCTAGTACAAAGTTTAAAAGGTTAATAATTTCTGTAATCGGCATGCTAATGCTTTCTCGGTAGAGATATAGAAAATTATGCACTACAACACACCAAGCGTATAATGACATAAACAAAACACGGCTGTCTGCGTTCCAATAGTATGTAATAGGCTTTATTTTTTATTTTTTTTTCAGAATCAGTACGTTTCATTTTTTCTATTTTCTTTTAGTCCTGTTATTGGCATTATAAATGATATTTAATCATACGTATTTATTTTCCTCGTTTGTTATTTTCTTTTATCTTATATCGTTTTCGTTCATTTTTTATTTTATTTTGTATTTTTATTTTTTTAGTTCTGTAAACATATTTGTTTCGTATGAAGTAATATAATAAAATTTTTATGTACGTGCTAATATCTATATTTAATGTACAAAATTTGTATTAAACTAAGATTAAAAATATCGTACACTATTCAACCAAAATAAAACACGGAAATTATAAATAAAATATAGAATTCATATCGTTTTTGGTCGTAAACTTCTTTTTTAATTTCTAGTTTATATATTTATATATTTTTTTACACTTATAATAAGATTCTACCATATTTAGTTTCAATTATAATTTATTTTTACCTATTTTACATTTGGTTTATGATTTTTATATTTTGTCAATATATTAAACACCAGACAGGTTTCAATTTTGACCTAATTCGACGACACTTCCACATACGAGTTGTTGATGACATGGTCCAATCAAATACTTATCGATCGAGTACTCAGCTGATTACTGGGATGACATAAGCATTTTATTACATGTGTGCTTATATGATTGCGTATGATGTTATTTTGTAACAATCAATAGCGCTATTGTAACTTTATGAGGAAATTGCGAGGACAGTATTTATGACAGTACGCCGTAAAATACATAAACAATATACAAGCTCAAACATTTGTAGGTATATATAAATTAAAATAAATAAATATGTAAATGTAATGGGACATTTCACACAGCGCCATCTTAGTCCCAAACTAAGTTGCATAGCACTTGTGTTATGGATACTAGACAACTGATATACTACATATTTACTTTTTTTTTGTAAATAAATGCATATTATGCATAAACACCTAGACGGTGGACGGGGATCGAACCTGTGACCTCCGCAAGCGTACCGGCATGCGTTATGCCAGGAGGTTAGGAGGAACATTATAATATATTTATTTATGACTAAATCTGCCATATACGATTTCCGTGGCGCAAGAACTTTCGCACGTCGTAACGCCTGCGGAGGTTACGGACTCAGTTCTCGTCCCGAGTGTGTTAGTTTATGTATATAAATATTGTATAATATGTATTTATAAGAAGAAAAATATTATATGTAAGTATTGTATCAATTGTCGCAATAACGCAATCGCTCTGCTCTGGGACTAGATGGCGACGCACGACGTGTGAACTGTCATAGGATTTATTTATTATTTATATTATAAGAGGACGTTTATATACAATATGTCAAAACGTATGCTATGCACAAAAATAATTACAAATAATAAATACTGTAACTGGCGCGGGGTTTGAATTCGAGTCCCACTTTGGGCGCCAATTGTAACGGGGGGGGGGCACGTTTGGAGTCAATTGTAACGAGGTGGTGAGCGAAAATTCGAATGCAAAGATCTTGAGTACAAAATTTATTGCAACAATATACAGTACAAATACAAACTACTATACCGGCACGCTATGATGATCGTTTTGATGTTTGTCCACTCCAATTTGACAATAAAGAACAGCAATTTGCTCCTTCAAATGTAATTACTAATTAATGCGAAACTTCATAGAGTGGACAAACATCAAAACGGCCATCATAGCGTGCCGGTAGCATAGTCACTAGATTATGGCAATCTGCCTGAGAAAGGCGCGGGGCGCCTAAGTTACGTTGCGATACATCTAACGGCACCGATAACAATACCGTCCCAAGAATTACAAATATCATATGTTTGTATATAGATAGGTTAACGTAGACGGGAGTTAGTTTATCTCTTTCCCTCCGACGTCAACGTGGGTGATGTCCACCTCCATAACAACAATAGCGCCTGCTTGTCCAGTTGCATGACCTTGTTTTTCCCGCAAACCAGGTGTACAAACCATGTGGAATGATTTTTGATAGGTAGGATTCCCAAATCTCATACTCGTTTGACTCTCCTGATGTAAATAAAATAATTTTACGTCGAAGGCGAGGTTTAAGAAGCCTGTTCTTATAAAAAGTTATTTGTTTAAAGTACAGTATTTTTAATTGCTGTAGGACAGACAGCAAACAGGCTGACGGCCCGTTTAGAATTTAGCAGTTACCGTCGCCTATGGGTATTTGCAACGCCAGTGGCATCGTGAACACGCTGCTGTCCCATAAGAGTATAGCAAGTTCCTGGGTCCGAATGCCGGAATACAACACAAAGTTATTATGGCAGCATATTTAAGACCAAAGGTGGTCGTCATCCAGACGGGCTTGAGGCCCTACCACGTAGCTGGGGTGGGTTGTTTTGTTCCCTTTTAAGAATGGCTGATCTCGGCCGCAGAGGTTAGTATTCTTTCTCCGCCCCTGCACGGATATTAAGGCATACAGTGTCTATATCTATCTATATAGGCTGTAATATATCTATCTATATAATCTATCTATCTATACAGGCTGTAAATGTTATGCAACAACATTTTGCAATACGACATTCACGTAATGTATACGTTGGTATATTCTATATAAAACTGAGACTTGTATGTATTCAAGAAGTACCGCATTTATCAATTGTTGAACTCGATATAATCGACAGAACCCGATGTAAGCCACTATGACGTTGGTGCGACGACAATTGATTTTATGACCGCTATTTAAGAATGTCAACAATATATTATGTGTATAATGTGAGGATAATTTAAAGGTAATAGGAAAAATAATAGAGGTAACTGCCTAAAACTATATCGAATCGAAAAATATCTGCAATACATGCATTATATGTTTATTTTATAATAACGCATTTGAAATTTTAATTCAAATCTTATTCCAAGGTTCATAGGTTTTTTTTGTGACCAGAACAGCCTTTATCTGCGTACAATCAGGACTGTGAATGCTCCTGATGCAGCTCTGACGAAATATTTGTATAATATAGTTATTTTTAACGGTCAATTCGTGTAGCTTTGAGTCCGGGACCCGTACTACACAAAAACTTTTTACTGTTTACCAATTAGACGGGCCCTAATATACCAATCCGGAAAATTCTAACCATACCCTTTCAGCAAATGCACCTGAAAAGTTCGTAGTATATTCTAAAGAAGTTATACTATCTGCCACTGGCTCCGATGGTAAAAAAATAACAGATAGTTAAAATTAGTTTGCATTCAGCCGTTAATGTGACGAATGCCAGAAATTTATCAATTTCCACTACATTAAACTAATAGACGGCTGTTTGTTACAGTGTTGTGGAATATGGGTACAAAATTATTCATAAATTATGTTAATCATTTTCATGTTACGTTAAAAGTTGAAATAGTAATAAATAATTATATCGGGAACTAATAGGGTATCTTGTATTGGTATGGTATACCACGTTCCGAGCGATTCCAAAGTGAAAGTTTGAGCAACAACTGGTGCGGAAATTAATCGACACAAGGATGTGACAGTAGCTTTATTAGACAAGTATTAGTAGTTTTTATGTATTTTAAGTATAAAGTTTGTGAAATATTTATTATTTACTTATGTATATTATTATATTTTATTAATTATATAGTTATAATTTTAGTTAATAAATTTATTCGGGTGGTTTTTGATACAGAATAAGGATATGGTTTGCACTGAAAATCAGCGTTGTATCGGATATAACTCCGACACAGCAACAAGCTGAGTGCAAACCTTGTTTGCTGAAAATGCGGCGTACAAATTTACAAATTCCTAATACTATTTATAAATACGTAAGCAATGTAAGTGCGTCGCTATTTCTTCAAATAAAGTATTTCTTTGTCTTGTCTCTGAAACACATTATATTTCATCGCCGCGTTATTCCTAGATAAAAGGCGTTCCCATCAAGTACTCGCCAGCTAAGTATTATGTTCATACAATGCGATTCAAATAAGAATAGGAACGTCAATGACCTTTATCTGTCAAATGTCACTAGAAAAGTACGGTTTGGAACGAAACCTTATTTGCGTATCAATAATGGTGAGTGGAATTGAAGTCATAAATACATGTAACATACCTAATTTTATTTTAAACAACAGACAGTAGAATAAATATTAAAAACCTATGCTATGACGTTACAACATGGCGCAAAGTCGATCCTATTCTTATTTAAAACGTATTATACAGCCTTTTATATCTTCAAACTTAGTTGGAACGTTTAGAATTTTTTCGTATTTATCCTGACAAAAATGAATATTGCACTAATGTATAGTATATGTATAAATACTTTACCGCACCCCATCCCTTAGGAAGTTGAAAAGGGCTGTAAATTAATTATTTAATTTCGCTTCTACTTTTGTGATTTCGGAGTCAGATGGTAGTCACTTCCGTAGAAATACACCGAGAAGCATCTATACAAAAGTTTTGCCCCATGAGTCGACTCGACAGTCCTTTTCTCCTCTTTCCACAATTGCACTTATTTCTTTTACCGCCCCCTTTGAAAATCAAATATTTTTCAGCGCCCCCCATTTTTTATACACCCCTAAAACTTAAAAACCACAATTTCATTATTTTAATTAATTTAGTTATATTAGTCGGTTCTGATGTTTAAACTTATATTCTAAACTAGAAATTTTTACCAGTGAGAGCAAATAAAACCCATTTATAATATTAATAATATATTTTAATCAAATTAAAAGAAACAATATAAGTATGTAATCAGTTTTCGTTTTTATACTAATCTAATGAGATGGATGAATTTGATGATATTTAATAAGTTTGTTGTTATCAGGTTCGATTTTTTTTTTTTTCTTAAAGCTAAGGCTGTCATCGTCTCAGACGACTAACGACAGCGACACCGGGCGGAAAAGGCATTCCGACCCCGTGGGAGCGGGGTCGATCAGCCGTGGCAGCGTGCTCGGGGCGCGTCTCCTGTGAGGCGCGCTCCCGGCTCGAACGCTGCATGGGGAATATACGAAGGGCAGCCACGAATGGCAAGAATACTATTAATTGGGGACTATCGACTTCACCGGTGAAGCCGATCCTATTCTAATCTACTACCGTTTCGGAGTGCTTATAGCTGGGGGAGAAGAAACGGCGAAAGAAACTCCCCCGTATCAGGTTCGATTTTACTCGTGTGGTAACTTGCAAATGATTTCTCTATTTAGTAAGCAGCGTTGTCACAGCGCTAAATCCACGTTCACACAAATCTGACGATGGGAATGCTATCAAAAATCGTTCAACGATAAACCATAATCCAGGGTACAACTGCGGAATTGACTTTTGTAGCCAAAATGGTTGGTAGCTATTTTTGTATTTGATTTTTATTTCCTCGTTCGTTGTCAGTTCTATAAGTTCTTCTTCCAACTGGGGTGATATTGCTATGTTGACATTTAAAAAAGGATCTAACACTCAGTCTGGTATTTCCAATTTCAAAATGTCCTGGAATCTTTCAATGAAATCACTGAAGATTTTCCAAATGTCGGCAGTAGACGAGCAAGTCGTCATTGTTGCAGGATACTGATAAATTGGGAAAGTTATGAAACTCACGTCTGCCGATATTCTTTTTGTGTAAGAGCAACTTGGCTACGAAAGCAGCGACGATATTTTTTGTTTTTATTAAGTTCAAATCATCGCCTTGAAGTTGGAGATTCATATAATTAAGCAATGTATAAAGGTCTGTCAGGTATGCGATATCATTCTTTGATGTGATGAGGTTCTCGCGCAATTCTGTGTCGTTGTTTTCCAAGAACTCTATGACAGAGTCAAACAGATTGTAAAAACGAGTTAGACAATTTCCTTTTGATAGCCAACGCACTTCTGTGTGAAAGATCAATCTGTTGAAATCTTCATCATTATCAACACAAAGCTGATTAACTAATCTGTCGTTTAAAGAGTTGTTTCGGATTTTATTGACTGATTTGATGACATGTTGCAATGATTGAAAATGCTGTCGATGTATAACGCAATGTACAGCAAGCACATCAGGAATTTTGTTTTTTAAATACGATATGAAGCCTTTTTGACACCCCGTCATAGCTGGAGCACCATCTATAGCAGCTGATATAATATTCTTCAACGGAATTCCTTTTTATCACAACACTTTTCCAGTGTTTAAAATACTATATAAAGTAAATGAAATTACAAATTATACATCGCCCCCCTAACCCACATCAACGCCCCCCATTTTTTCTGGGCCCTTTAACGCCCCCCTCTATGTTTCAAACGCCCCGAAGGGGGCGTTATCGCCCACTTTGAGAAACACTGGTCTAGAGCATCAACGGTCTATCTTAAGTGGAATGTTTTCTCACCGTACGATGTAATACATTTTGAAAAGGGCGTCATTAACCTGCAGGGTGTTAGCGATGTCCCTGGCGTCGATTCTCCTGTCTGCTGTTCTATAACGATAAAAAAGATTTCTTCATTAACTATCTCGTTGTTTAAATGCTAACATATAAAAATATTAAGAATAATTTTTAAATCCCACAATTTGTGCGCATCACTGCATTATAATTAAAAAATTTCCTTCAACGAATAATTCATTTTGCCATTAAATTATACAATTGAGTATTATGACGCATTGACAATAAAAATTCAAAATAACGATGACTGTGCCCTTGACGCGTTGTAAAGATAAATTTTATATTTTGAGATTACTCAGATTTGTCAGTTTCAAAGTATTTTACGAATATGTCAAATATTATCATCTCTAACAACAATAATTATTGACATATCCATATTTATAACACAGTATTTATAAATAATGCTATTGTCATCATAATGTTTATTTAAATATATGTAAAGAAATTATATTTCTTTAATTCCCTTTGAATGTACATGCAGTCTTCGATTCCTGGTAAAATAAGAATAGGAATAGTGTGGTTTCAACATAAAGAAACATTGTTCGACCACAGCCACAGATGTCATCGCAGTTCTGTCAAAATCAATTTTTATTTGCCAAAGTGGAGTGAATTTACAAATATATAAATATATATATATATATATATATATATATATATATATATATATATATATATATATATATATATATATTTACTATCGTTTATTCTTGTAATTTAACTAGTCGTCCAAACACTTTTAATTTAATAATGTTAAGATTATTCGCTTATATGTTTTTTTTCTTTCTGCTCCCATCATCTTTTGTTTTTATTGCTGATGAGCAGCAGACGGCACACTTAATAGCAAGCAATTACCGTTGCCTATGAATGTATGCGACACTAGGAGTATCGCGAACACGCTGCTGTTCCATAGGGGTACAGGAACCTGGATCATCAATGCCGGAACACAACACAATGTTATTATCCTCGTTTTCCAATTACAGAGCATAATGCGACTCAGTGGCGCACAATGCCGAATTATGCTTATGGTTAATTGGAACGTGAATTAGTTTTCAAATGCACCACCAGAGTATACATGAAATCGAACTTACGTCATTGGTCATTAGCATTGTGATAACAAGATGAATTAGCTAGGCAACCGATAACAACACTACACGCTGCTCGTGTAAGATTAATTTTGACTTCACGGCTGTTACAGTGGCCACCTAAGTGGCCTTGTACGATCTGGTCACGGATTCGATTATCGTGCAGGTTAAATATTTTGATTCCTTGCAAATATTTTATTTACATGCTAACTGAAAAAAAAAGGATTCTAGAGCAATAAAAAAAGACACGGAACGAGAATCGTATCCGTGACCCCTCCGTAGGCGTTCGTACGAAAGCCATTGCGCCACAAAAGTCGTCACATGTGTAATAAAATTTAATACGTTATATACACAACCTAGGTATTTATAATTTAAATATTTTTAGTTCACATACGAGATTCATGAAATAAACAATGAGGAAAATCGTTTGCCTTGAAAATGCAAGCACGTGTTATGCATTTTAAGCGACTTGTAAAAAAAAAACATACCTGTTTGTTCTAGCTTTCGTGACGTTGAGAACCATCATTCAATATTTTATATCTTTGTAAAGCCAAACCTGTTTAATTTCCTTTACTTTTCTCTTTGTCAATTATTTTTCTAACGATCTATTATATTTGCGAGCCTCGGGTTTCTGACATTGAAGGTTTTTTTTAGGAACTGCGATCTCTATGGACATTCGCGCCGTTTCTGGCATGGGTATACTTGTCTAAATCGCTGTGATTTTTCTTCACTATTCTTTCTGCATTCTATCTGATTCTGTATAGAGACGACGATGACCCTTATATGCATGAATATCTGTACCATTTAAATACAATACGCTGTTATATATATTTTTTTATCCGTGCCGGGGCGGAGCAAAATACTAACCTCTGCGGCCGGAATCGGCTTGTCGTAAAAGGCGACAAAACAACCCACCCTAACTACGTGGTAGGGCCTCAAGCCCGTCTGGATAACGACCACCTTTGGTCTTAAGTATGCCGCCATAATAACCTCGCGATGTGTTCCGGCATTAGTGATCCACTTTCCTGTACCATTATGGGACAGCAGCGTGTTCGCGATGCCACTGGCGTTGCATTTCTAGAGCCATAAAAAAATTATACAGTGTATTGGATGAACCCGGTACATTTATGCATATATAGAGAGGTGCAGGGGCGGATTAAGAATACTAACCTCGACCTGTCTCAAAAGGTGACAAAACAACCTTAGCTACATAGTAGAGCCCCAAACCCGTCTGGATAGCAGCCACCTTTGGTTTATAAGTATGCCGCCATAATAACCTTGTGTTGTGTTCCGGCATTAGTGACCCAGGTTCGTGTACCCGTATGGTACAGCACCTGTTCGCAGTGCCCCTAGTGTCTCAAACATCCATAGGCGATGATAATTACTTACTATTAAGTGGGCCGTCAGCCTGTCTGCTGTTCGTCAGAAATTGAAAAAAAATAACAAGAAAATTATAATATATCGATTCCAAATCACTTTTGTCCGAGAACGTTTCCAAAACGCCGGCTGCTGTAATGGCGGCTCCACATTAGTGCCGTGAATTCACGCGCAAATTCACGCCGTGAATTTACGACGCAAGCAGTGACCTCCACATTCACGGGATGCTCACAATCGTTCGTGAAACCCGCCGCGAAATGGACGTAGAAACTGCTGCTGGAATAACTTTGTTTGCTGTCATTTTCAGAATGGTAATGCTCTAAAAAGAGCATTTCAGTTTCATTATTCCAAACGTTCACGCTCGACTCCATTTTACGCGCGTACACGTCCGTACGCCTTTTGTAGTCCAGAGTAAACTGGCACGGGGCCGTAAATGTGGATATATGTATGTACGCGTGAACGTCGCGCGAAGGGGGCGCGAACCCTTTGTCGCGGGACAAAATACCGACTCTGATCGGGGAACAGGCGTGAATGCGCGTGAACCATGCGAAAACCGTTTACATTCACGTTCACGCCTGTTTACGGAGCTTCACGGCACTAATGTGGAGCCGCTATTACGCATTGATTGGCAACAGTTATACTTTGCGACCTACATAAATATAACATTATGAAGCTATTTGATCTCTTGAGACCTCTATCAAGCATCTTGGTAGGTTTTTATAAAGGTTTATACTAACTTATGAATCTTTTGATTACAGATACTAATCGGCATTACACTCATGGTGTGGGTGGTGCAAAAAGCACGCAAGGAGCTGACGATAGCGATAATGGCGGCCGAGTTGGGCAGGGAGACGATATCCACATCGAGCAGTTCCTCCAGCTAGCCCACGCCGCGGGCGTCCACCGACCTGGACAGCGTTTCTAATGAGCGGCCGCCCAGCTAGGGTAGCCTTGACCCTCCGGCTGACATCAATACGCACTCTTCACCGACCATCATGAACGACCAGCAAAGGAGGTGTTGACTCGGAAGAAGGTCCCAATCGGCCCTAAAAACCTGTATGATAAAACGGGTTAGTAAACCCACGTGATATTATGTTAAAACCCTTCTACTAGCCATTACCTCAGAGGATAATTAAGAAAGAGTATTTATTAAAGTATCCCTATATAAATTAAGTGATAAAGTTTATGACTGAATTTACCGAGATTGTAAATGCGATAGTTTTCATTTAGACTTCGGTTGTTCGTTATAGTTTTTACAAAACTAGTATTATTACTACGTTTATTAATTGGTTTTTTTTACATTCACACGTAAATAATTTTATCATAACAATGAGTAATAAATCACTCAACAAAATATATGGCACAAAATATCAGGAGCCGAGAGATTTACACTTCTACGACTCTAGTGAACTCAATAATTTCCTCGAGCCTCCCACACGCTTATTACTACTGTCAAAAAAATTTCGGCGTGATAACATTGATAAGCCGTACAGGAATTACCGCCTTGTAGATAATTTTCAGGTTCAAACATTTTTAAAAGCATTTATCCTTTAAAACCATTTGAATAAGCTGATGAGTATGAGAGCTTACGTATCACGCTCTAAACATATTGTACATAAATTTGATGGTTTATACATTGAAAGACTGAATACCTAGTTCATTTTTTTTACATTAAACCTCTTATTTAACCGAAACTCATAGTCCTAATGCGATCGACTGACGTAGGTATTAAAAAAAAAACATGCAGGGCAGTCTTTGGGGACTGCCGATAAAATTGAAAACTAAGTAACTTGTGAATTGTATGGTCGAGCTATTAGATTATTATTTTCGGTTTATAAAGAAGTGTTTATGATCAAGGATTAAAGTATAAATTGGTCACTAACACTTCTTTACAAACCAAAAATTGTTCACCCAAAACGTGCTCAACGCGCCTAAAGAAATTTTCACTTCGAAAACTCAACTGTATTTCATTGTAATAAAGTCGCAATTCGAATAGATATGTATAAGTAATGCAATGCAATCATTTAAAAGTTATTAATAAGGTTGGTATTACTGGAACAAAACTCCCTCCGTCTTACGAATTTTCGATTAGGTTACGTGTCCTGACGCGAGTTTAACATTTTTTACCCATCACAAAAAAAGTGCACATCGCCGCTAAAGAAGTTTTCACTTCAATAAATTACATACGTGTATTTGCATCTGTCAATTTGATATTCTATGTACACTGGGTGCTTAGCCTTTAATAGAATTAACACAAGTAACATAGCGCAAGTGAATGATAAACTGGTGTTTCCCCGTTTTTCAATTGAATAATCAAGCACTCTTATGGACATTCAACTTTTTAAATATGACGCATATAACGTGTGTGCATACGATACACAGTTGAAAGCAAAAAAAAATGTTAGGCCTAAGCAATTGTGGTTCAACTTCTAAATTATTAGTTTATCAATATTTTCACCGTCTATTTTTATTATTGGACATGATTTTCAATGATAATTATTTGCTTATTTACTTCTTTATATATTACAAATATTAACCATCTCACTAAACTACCTCTCATCTACAATCCTCATCATTTCAACTACAACTTATTTATGTAGGATGTTGACGTATATCGGTCGCCAATTTGACTAATTAGGATTTTTAATAAGAAAATCTAGTCAAAATCTACATTGAAATTTAGTATATTTTAAACTAACAACAAAATTGAATTTGATGGAGAACTGGTCGAGAAACAGTAAAAGGAAATGGCATTTTTACCACGCTCTTGTTAACTTGACCTGTGTATAACGGAATTTTGAAGTGATAACTTCTTATGGGAGGGTAAACCGCTTCGTTACGTAACACATTACGACGCCAGTCTGTCTGGCTTCCTTTTCTCTTACGCATACGGCAGCGGTATACAGGCTCCTCTCTCACTCTAACCCACAGCGCTAGATCTATTCGAATTGTGACTTTATTGCAATGAAATACAATTGAGTTTTTTTTCTCTTTATAAATAATCTACATTAGAAAATAATTTAATATAATTTTGAAATAGTTTTTGGAAAAATTGGAAATACGTAAACTGTAACACTGTAGTTATTTTTGAATTATTTTTGGTTTTATTAATAAATAACCTTTCCTTACATTATCATATTAATATACATAAAATTTAAGTAATAACCTAAGCTTTTCTCAAGTTAACCAATTTTAATATTAAACAGTTCAACTTAGATTAGTTTAAGTTATCACTTCTGTTGGGCATCTCGAGACGCACACGTTTTTTTACTAAATTTTTATCCACTTTGAACGATAAAAAAATTCATAATTTTGCACATTTGTCAAGAGCTGGTGACAATACACAAATTTAATAATTTTGCACCATAGTCCTTCATTCCATCAGAATCATCAGGATTAACGCTTTCGTTTCATTCTGCCAGAAGATGGCGTTAAGTTAATAAAATCATTTACCGATTGGGAATTGACAACAAATAAATTGTAGTTTTTTTATCCGTGCAGGGGCGGAGAAAGAATATTGACCTCTGCGGCCGGGGTCGGCTTGTCATAAAAGGCGACAAAACAACCCACGCTGGCTACGTGGTAGGGCCCCAAGTCCGTCTGGATGGCGACCACCTTTAGTCTTAAGTATGCTGCCATAATAACCTTGTGTTGTGTTCCGGCATTAGTGACCCAAGTTCCTGTACCCATATGGGACAGCTTCGTGTTCGCGATGCCATTGGCATTGCTAACACCCATAGGCGA
The DNA here is from genome assembly GCA_963693495.1 of Malacosoma neustria. NCBI lineage: Eukaryota > Metazoa > Arthropoda > Insecta > Lepidoptera > Lasiocampidae > Malacosoma > Malacosoma neustria. Next base: position 18,888,781 of record OY856381.1, read on the forward strand.
CGGTAACTGCTAAATTTTAAGTGGGCCGTCAGCCTGTCTGTTGTCCTACAGCAATAAAAAAAAGTAAAAAAAAACTAAATAAACGAGCTTTTATAGTAAGTTGATTGAACTAAAAAGCAAAAAATAATTTTTAACATAAGAACAAAACTACTGACGAGAAAACTAATGTCACTGTTCTAAAAGCGTGGGGTGCTTGTACGATATTTTTAAACTAACTCTGCATTTCGGAATGGAACTAATAAAAAAATATTATAACGATTGATATCGAGCACCACACGCTTTTTAGAACAGTGACATTATTAAAAAGAATATTTTAATCACAGCAGTGCATACATGATACACGATTATAAAATTGAGTACAAAAAAGAACAAGTATATTGAAAAGCAATGAGAACAGCTTTTGTACTCGACGTACATTATTTTTTTCTCTTATTATGCTTTGGACGTGTTCCAAGGAGAGTAGCAGTTATATTGAAGTCAACATTGCGACTATAGAATTGGGTCGCATTAATTCGGGCGTGTGTGCGTGTTTTATTTTTTTTTTTCTGGCGGAGTACAGTCGGGTGTACAATTGTTGACGACATTTATAATTTTTATTTGTTGTACTACTAGCTCACCCTGGAAACGCTCTTCTGCCATATAAAATATAAAAAAAAAACATTTTGTATAGGATTTTTGTAAAGTCAGTAGTTAGTCTTTAATGAGCGTCCTAATTGTGAAATTATGCAATATTACAAGTCAATCGGTTGTATAGTCTTAGAGATCTCGTGGTTTATATTTAGCTTAAAATATCTCAAACAGACGGGAATAAAAAAAAATATGTCAAAAGAAGTTTGTCGTTGACCTAGATGCGCTAGTTGTCAATGAGAGTTGTGAATGTTTACAATTTCTTTTCGAATCTTTTTATGTTTGAGGTGTGTAACTTATAATATAATCTTATTTCTTTCAAAAAGGTCGAAATTATGGTATTTATTTTTAAATTTAAATAAGTCTTGAAAAAATCATAACGATTGCGACATGTGTTGGAACCAAATAGTTTACTAAGATTTGTATTATCTAAATGTCGGTATATTTATTACTAATTACTATTTATATGCTAGAATACTGTTTAGTGCATTTTATCTTAAAACTATTTAAACCGTGAATTTAATGTGAAAAAATGAGTTATTATTGTATATAGGATAAGATATGTTTAAATATATTGATGTATATTTTTTCCAAGTATAAGATTCGGAATATAATGTACAGAATATAATAGATTTTTTAAGTCATCAAAAATAACATTTTTATATTTTAATATTACATATTTTTAAAAATCGCAATATAGCGAAGTTAAATAATTAGACAGCATGAAAAAGTATTTTTTATATTGTGTTCTTATCAGGTAGATATTTTTTTTATCCCAGAATACACTTCCATTTGATAGTTGAGATTTTTAGTCAGTGCTTTCTTCATTACGGCTTCCACCTTTATCAAAAAGTGTTTTCTTCACAAAGATTTTATGGTTAGATTATTTCAAACAAGGTGTCCAAACTAATTAACCAAGTAGTCTTCTTAATTAAGCTTTCAGTGAATTATATAATTCATATTACATATACATCACAGTGAGCAAAAATAGCCGCCTAAAATTTAATAAGAAATTACACTTACTTCAATATTTTTTAAATTACATTATATATAATAAGAATATAAATATAGTATATGAAATTTTGGGTGCGTAAAAATAGTCTTTATAGTATTTAAAAAGTTGCCAAAATATCTGTTACGCTCGAAAGATTACTTATGGCAGTTTTGAAATTTTTTATTCTATCTCAATTTTAAGGACTTAAAGCGTATGACGCTTAAAAAGCTAGTTGTTTGACTTATTTACATTATAGATACGTTTATGTTCCATACTCTTGATTGAAATGAGCCTCCAGCTGAAGTTTTCCCATTGCGGAGACGATATGAGGTTTTTCAAAAAAGGTGTTACAATTTTTTTCGAGGCTGGCAGCGCTTTGGCATTGTCCCTTGTGTTGCAAATGTCTATAGGCGCCGGTCACCAGCCATCAGGTACCTAGATCGTTTGGTAATAATTTTGTCCCATAATACTTATCAGAATCATCAAGATTAACGCTTTTGTTATATTCTGCCGGAAGATGGCGTTAAATTAATAAAAACATTTTCTGATTGGGAATTGACATCAAATAAATTATAGTTTATTTTATCCGTGCAGGGATGGAGAAAGAATACTGACCTCCGCGGCCAGGGTCGGCCTGTCGTAAAAGGCGATAAAACAACCCACCATAGCTAGGTGGTAGGGCCCCAAACCCGCCTGGATGGCGACACCCTTGGTCTTAAGTATGCTGCCATAATAACTTTGCAGCTGTGTTCCGGCATTAGTGACCCAAGTTTCTGTACCCTTTTTGCACACATTGACAACAGCGTGTTCGCGATGCCACTGACATTACAAACACTAACATTATAATATAACCAACACTCTAAGTGGGCCGTCAGCCTGTCTGCTGTACATCGTTTTCCTTTTCACCTGTCCTCGACATGTATGAGTTATTTTTTTAACCATTGATGTTTTATGACAATGTATTGTCACAAAGGATAGTTAACAGTCGGCCATTGACGACGGAAGTGTATCGATTCTAATATCGCCCCAAACCCCTATAAGGTAACCCTGACCGATATGCCTGATCTGCAAACCAACTTACACAAATTTCCATACATTATTCAGTAAATAAACTGCTTTATGTATTTTTTACGTGTAGTTTATTCGTCGCAATCTGTTCGTGGATCTCGTGGCGTGACCAGTAAGCTTAGTAAGGCGTTTTGTAGTGGAAAAATTGTATTTCACGCTGCGAATAAGTTATTATTCACGTTACCTGCTACTCACACAAAAAAGTTTATTAAAATTAAAAACAAAATATTGTTGGAACTGTGTAATACCTCGTTTGGAATAATGATTTTCTGTTGTAGTATTTTTAAGTAACACCGACTAGACGAAGTACATATTGACGCTTAAAAGGACAACCTTTACTAAGTGACATTGAGTGAAATATCCAGGAAAGTGATTTGAAGTTTTAATATGTAAATTTGTACATTACATATATTCATCATTTCAGCCGGAAGACGCCCACTGCTGGACAAAGGCCTCCCCCAAAGATCTCCACGATGATCGGTCCTGCGCTGCCCTCATCCAACCTATCCCGGCGATCTTGACCAGATCATCGGTCCATCTTGTGGGGGGCCTACCAACACTGCGTCTTCCGGTACGCGGTCGCCATTCGAGGACTTTTCTGCCCCAACGGCCATCAGTCCTTCGAGCTATGTGCCCAGCCCACTGCCACTTCAGTTTTGCAATCATCCGGGCTATGTCGGTTACTTTGGTTCTCCTGCGAATCTCCTCATTTCTGATTCGATCTCGCAGGGAAACTCCGAGCATAGCCCTCTCCATTGCTCTCTGAGCGACCATGAGCTTTCTCATAAGGCCCAAAGTTAGCGACCACGTCTGCGTTCCGTATGTCATCACTGGCAACACACATTGGTTAAAAACCTTCGTCTTGAGACACTGCGGTATTTGGGACGAAAAGATTTTACGGAGCTTCCCGAACGCTGCCCATCCGAGTTGGATTCGACGAGTGACCTCTTTCGCGAAATTGGACCTACCTAACTGGATCGTTTGACCCAAGTAGACGTATTCGTCAACAATTTCGAAAGTACAGTTCCCAACTGTTACGGGGGTAGGTGCGACATGGACATTAGACATGATCTTCGTCTTGTCCATGTTCATTTTGAGACCTACTCCTTGGGAAGCTGTATTGAGGCCATCAAGCATATGGCTTAAGTCTTCCATGGTTTCAGCCATGATTACGATATCATCTGCGAATCTAAGGTGAGTGATGTACTCACCGTTAATGTTGATGCCCAGTCCGTTCCAGTCCAGAAGCTTGAAGACATCTTCCAACGCAGCAGTGAACAGCATCGGCGATATGACATCGCCTTGTCTGACTCCCCGCTGTAGTCGGATAGGCTTCGAGTTCTGATCCTGGAGACGGACTGACATGGTGGCGTTTTCATACAAACACTTCAACGCTTTGATGTATCGATAATCAATGTGGCACCTCTGGAGAGACTGAAGCACCGCCCAGGTCTCGATCGAATCAAAGGCTTTCTCATAGTCCACGAACGCCAAGCATAGTGGCTGGTTATACTCCTCCGTCTTCTGTATAACCTGCCGCAGCGTATGTATGTGGTCTATGGTGCTAAAACCTTTTCGGAATCCGGCTTGTTCGGGAGGCTGGAAGTCGTCAAATCTGCGCGCGAGACGATTCGTGATGACCCTTGAAAACAGCTTGTAAACATGGCTCAGAAGTGATATCGGTCTAAAGTTCTTCAAAAGGGTTTTGTCGCCCTTTTTGAAGAACAGCACCACTATACTTCCGTGCCAGGCCTGCGGCGTTTTGCCATCGAGGATGACGGAATTAAATAGCTTCTGGAGGATTTTAAGGACAGGAGTACCACCAGCTCTCAGAAGCTCGGCTGTAATTCCATCATCACCCGGCGCCTTGTTGTTTTTAAGCTGTTTAAGGGCCACACTAATCTCGTACAGACTGACGTCTGGGATATCTACGGTGTAGTGTCGGGTTAATTTGGCTCTTGGGTCTTTAGCCTTGTTGTTAACAGGTGCCCGTGTGGTCGTGTATAGCTGTCCGTAGAACTTCTCGACTTCCCTCAAAAGTTCGGGTTTAGACGAAACGACCCTGCCGTCGTCGGTCTTCAGCTTCGTCAGTTGGCTCTGCCCAATAGACAAGTCTCGTGCGAATACTTTAGAGCCCTTGTTACGCTCTATAGCCGCCTTTACACAGTCTGTGTTATGGCGGCGGATATCGCGAGTCAAGGACTTGGAGATCTGTCTATTTAGCTGCCTATACTGGGAAGCATCGTCCGGGGACTGAAGGGTCATTTGACGTCTCACATCCATCAATTTGAGAGTAGAATCTGAGATTTTTCCGGTTCTTTTTGAACGGCTGGCCTTGAAGAATTTAGACCCGGCCGTTTGAACAGCTTCCACGAACCTGTTATTATACTCGTCCACGTCAACGCAGTCACCGAGGCATTCGAAGCGGTTTTGCAATTCGAGTTGAAAGTTTACCGGGTTTTGGATCTGTATGGGTGCAGGTCGGAGCGTAGACTTCACCAGTCGAGACCTCTCCAATTTTGGATTGATATTCAATGTGCCTCTTACTAAGCGGTGATCACTCCCAGTTTTCACCGAATTGATCACAGAGACATCATTGAATATCTGTCTTTTGGTCGACATAATGAAGTCAATCTCATTTTTGGTGGCACCATCGGGACTAATCCAAGTCCATTTGCGTTGTTCTGGCTTCATGAAGAAGGAGTTCATCATATACAGGTCCTCCTTCTCCATGAAGTCGGCCAGCATCTGGCCTCGGGTGTTCCGATTTCCGAACCCAAATTGCCCCACTCTCAACTCATCGCCGCTACGTTTCCCCAATTTTGCGTTGAAGTCTCCCATGACAACGTTAAAGTGGGTTTTAGAAGTGTGGATGGCTGTTGAGATGTCCTCATACATGGCTTCCACCTCCTCGTCAGGATGTGTCGAAGTCGGAGCGTAAACCTGAATGACCTTCAACGAATACCGTTTGGTAATTTTGAGTATTAGGTACGCTACCCTAGTCGAAACACTCCCCACCTCAGTAACGTTGTTCACAAGAGACTTGTGAACGAGAAACCCGACACCACCTTGGGACAGTTGGTCGCCCTCCCGGAAGTAGAGCAGATTTCCGGAATTTAGGATTATTGAGTCCTCTCCCTGTCTTCGGACTTCAGATAACTTCAGATACATATATTACATATTTAGAAAAAAAAATTGAGTTTATTTATTTTCTCTAAGATCATTTCAATCTAACAATCAGAACTTCAAATCGCTTTTCTGTAAAGTACACTAAATGTCGCTTAATAAAGGTAAGCTACCCTTGAGGCTGCGTCGATATCGATCTATTTCTATAAATTTAATATTTTGTGTAAAATTTCTTCATAATAAATAAAAAAATCGTAAAATCAGCGAAGTCTTTCGAGCGCGACAGTACAAATTCCTATGAGGCCAATGCAAGTATGTATAAAAATAAATATTGAGAAATAAAACAAGTATTTGGCATATATTCTTATGAAATTGAGACTAATTTCTGGAGTAATAAGACATTGTATTGTATGTATGGTCAATGAGTCAAATTTTATTTATTTTGTAAATTTATACGATTGCTTAGTTTTTTTTTTTTTATTGTCTAGGTATTTATTTATTCATAAATAAATAGAGCCACTCGTCGTCATAGATGACGACGAGTGGCTCTACGTGAGTGGGGAGCCAAGTAACAATATCTAATGCAGATTAAATCACACTTTGTGCGACTTGTTATAATTTTTAAATTATTATTCATATGTTTCGAGAAATATATTTTTTAAATATTTCAAATAAGCTTCATTCCGTTGTTGTTTTAACATCAACGTTGTGTATGAATCTAAGTCGTGTCTTTAACTATACTATTCGTTGTGTTCTATAACGAAATAAAAAAAAACTGCTATTATACTTCGTATATTAATAAGAGTCATTTCAGTTTTATCACTTTAAAACTTATGTACACAGATTCCTTAGAAGGCTAAATGTAAGGCATTTTATTACAATTATTCTATCTACATTTGTATTTATTTGGATTAATTATATATTGTTTTGGATATGGAAGGACAATAGAATCTCGGAATTTTTTGTAACATTATGTGATAATTCATTCAGCGCCATCTAGTCCCAAAGGTAACAGCAGAGCGCTTGTGTTATGACTACTAGACAACTCATATACTATTATAATTTTCTTTTGTAAATAAATACATATTTTGCGCTACAGAGGTCATTAGTATCTACAAGTTTATTATGACTAACCATGTTAAAATATTAAATGAATAACAGTATAAAGGTTTTAAAAATTCCTTTGGGATTATTGAATATTATTGGAGAATATGCTTCTAGTTTTGAATCTCTGGAGATCTTTTCCTGGGAAGATCCATCCATTTTGGCGCCATCCTGCCAATTTCAAGCTCGATTCACGATAGGTTCTGACGTAGTTCAGTTCTGCTGGATGGATATACACCATCCTCTGTACATAGGTGGACTCTAAGGCGCTTAACCGATACACTTGATTGTTACCAGGTTACAGTAATGCAACTGAATAAACTTGTTATATACTAATAATTTTGTTATAACACATGTTTTTTTACCTATCGAAATAATCAACAATGTAAACGAATACCTGTGCCAAATTATTATTTTTTATTTGTATTCTTGTTTTTTTATTGGATAAAACACTATTTCAGAAACAGAAATCCAAAGCGTTATTGTTATGTGACATCACAATTTTTTATTGATCCTATTTAAAATTATTCATACATTTTAATTACTTGACTTCACAAATAGAAATGTATGTCTATATGCTCAGAAATACATATTTTTATAATATATAATACTTATGTGATTAATATTACAAATATAATGCATTTACTATTAACGAATTTATTTTTGTTGTTACTAATTATTATTTTTTGTTCAAAATGTGAGTATAAAAAATACAGGCACGGCTTTGGGAGATCTAAATATTGATTGATACGAACAAAAAATCACGCTCTTATAGTTTGATGAAGAAAATTGAATTCTTAAAAAATATTCTATTTTGTTAATAATAAAAACTTTGATTGCATTTCAAATACAGCTTCTAAAACATCTTTATTTGCTACTATAGTGAAATATACTGAAAAATGTACATAAAATATCATTAGATCATTAGATGAAATATCATGGACATTTTTCATTGTATTTCCATGGGTCTGACAAACTTTAACCATTTTTTAAAGAAATAATTAGCATTGTTCTATGTATACTTAAATGATCTCTTATCTCCGTGTTTGTTGTAATTTAAGACGGGAAATTTTTGTAATGTTTATTGTAAAATATAATTTAAAATAAAATGGAGCCTTATGATAGACCTATAAACGTTTCTATATTAATACTGGTGTTTTATTTAAACACACCTTTTTTATTGCTCTGAAACAGCAATCCACGTAGGGGCACTCGAATCCGTGTCACTTACGCTGGAACACAAGGTTATTATGGTGGGATAATTATAGATTATGTAGACTGCACCCGGCAAACTTGAAACCACAGCTGGGCTTGTTTTGTCGCTTTTTACGACAGGCCGCAGTATTCTTATTCCGTCCCTGTATGAAGAAGATCCTTTACGAGTTATTCCTAAAATTATAAAATATTCTGTCAACCCTATAATTACTTTTTTAATAAACAGTAGAAAGAAGTGTTCACTACCGTTAAACAGTACATTGATATGATTTTTGTCTTTCAGGAGCTCGAATTATACTTTCTTCAGAAGAATAACAATTAAGCAAACGACAGCAACGCGTTCTCCTAAATCCAGATAAACATCTTAGATTTTTATTATATAAAGATTTCAATAAATATATAGAAGTTTTGAACGAAAACAAAAAAATGTTACTGTGATATTTTAGAACGAAATGTATGCAGAGTTGCCTATATCGATTATTTCATTCATTAATATAGATTTCTAAATAAACATGTAAATCTTATTCTAACCCAAAAGACTAATAAATTCATAATAAATCATTTAATCCCGTTTTTTAATAAATATTAAGTAATTTTTTACACTGGCTTATACTTATGTGTCGAAATTATACCTCTCTGATATGTTATATGGTAAAAAATATATCGTATTTTACACAAAACCTTATTAATGTTATATTTTTTAATATTTATTTTTCTTTTAAATCGTTTGCTCCAGACCGGAAACTTTAGTAGGGTCAACCCATTTAGTTCATAAGACATATTAAAACTTTGAAACTTAATTAGTTCTTTTGTTAGCTCACTGGCAACTACGGAGAATACTATTTGACTATTTTTTTGGGTTTCTAAAGGTCGAATACTGTAGAGGAAGAGTCCTGAAAAGAATTGCTGTTTAAGAAGCAATTCTTTAAAATAAATAAATTTGCAAGATGCCGATTAAAAAGAGTGTATTTAATATGACGTGACAGAGGTAATAAAAAAACCATGTTACGATGTAAAAGTCTAAAACTAGAATATTTTAAAGTATACTTTCAAAACATGCCAGTGCTTTGATTATATAAATATAAAAAACACGCAGGTTTTAACAAATACAGCCACAGTGAAATCCACGACCGAAGATGGAAAAAATTAATTTAACGACCACGAGTGCTAAGAGTGACACTCAGCGGCATACCCTCTAAAGTGAAAATGAAACGCTTGTTGAAAAAACACGCTTAAGTATTTTACAAATATTTAATGCTCCATTATTGTATGTAATTGAAGTAAGAATTATTTGATATCTTTACGTAGTAAATTTGTTGATATTGTTTTTGTTTTCATATAACTGATTAATTTTATTAAAATAACAAATAACATTCAATAACACAAACTTTAGTAAAAGTTTATATTTTACGTAAACAAAATATTTTCCCCGTTTTAAAATTTATTAGTAGTAACCCTATAAACCTATAATAAAATGTCATTTTCATTATCATGGCGGAAGACGAGGATGGTGTTTCAAACAAGAAATCTCATCAAAATTCAAATAATTCTGGCTCTTCCCAAGAAGATGATCAAAATACAACGAAACCCGACCTAGGTATTGAAGAAGCTAAATACAACAGCAATGAAAATGGCGACGTTTCCCCGGAGGAGCCGAAAAGTTCGTCATCCAGTGGGTGCTTTGCTGATTTGTTTTTTGTCCCAAATATAAGGACATTGGTCGCTAATGGTGTACTTTCGTTGCAGAATCGACTGGTTCGACTCGTAAAGAAGAGAATCCGTTCTCATTTCGACACTTTCTGAAAAGGGATTTATCGTTGCCGGGCAATTCTAGTTACGAGAATACTGGTGCTCGGCCGAAGGTTTACGCTAATACGGTGCAGCACTCACCAACGAGGCTAGACGTGCACGCCGAGGGTCGCCGAGATCGCGCCCGCCCTGACAACCAAGCCAAAGAGAAAAGTATCCATGGCGAGAGCCACCGTACAAGTGATATGAACGCATCTTCGTGTTGTTCCGTAGAGATACCCTTTAGTGTAGTGGATAATACTGAATCTAAGCATAATTTTTACACGGACAGTGCGGATGTGCCCTTTTACCACAGACCAAATTTGGCCTCTGAACCACTGGGGATGCCCTCTCTACCAGACTTTGTTCAGGACCACATTTTGGTGGAACAGGCTTACTTAAGTAGTAATGGCCCCATATCAGTTGATTTGGATAACTTACCCGACTTTACATTTAACACTAGTTTTAATGCAAGTTCATCTTCATCTCTGGGGAGAAGGGGGAACAGAGGGTATGACTATGAATCCTACATGGGGGCAGCGTCCACTTCAAGCGCTAGTGGACAAGGTGGACGGAGTATACCCCTAGACCTGCCAGCTGGGGCTGAGGCAGTTGGGCCAATACCCCATGATCTACCTGCACACATTAGTTTAGACTTAACTGAGTCTGTTAATCCTGCAGACAGAAGGAACATGTCTCCAAGGAACACCTTTCCTTTGGATCTGCCACCTAATGCAGGTATGATCAATTGCCTTTATTAAAATCTCTTCATCTTGGAAAGTTATAATATCATACTAGTGTAATTGTTAAAACTACAAATCTTGCTAATGTTTTTAGGAATATAGGGTTGTTGCACTCTGATCAAATTTAGAGTTTTTCTTTAGTTAATTTTTAGTCCAACTGTATTGCATATCCTTATCTCCGAGCAGGGATGGAGTACCAATACAACACCTGAGGCCAGGAATGGTCTGTTGTAAAAGTCGACAAAACTAGCTAATATTGTAGTGCCCCAAGCCCACCTGGATGGCAACTACCTTTGGTCAATAAGTATGCCGTCATAGTAACCTTGTGTTGTGTTCTGCATTAGTGGCCCAAGTTTCTGTATCTCTGCAACAGCAGCGTGTTTGTGGTGCCACTGGAGTCGCAAACATCCATAGCCGACAGTAACTGCTATCTATTAAGTAGGCCGTTAGCCTGTGTTGTGATCCTCAACAAAAAAAGCTTGGATCTTCAGTTCACTATCTTCTGAAGGTCTGATCCCAAATTCAACTGGAAAATGGACCCTATTTCATTGCCTATTTGTATATTAACTGGTAGTTCCAATCAAGATGGTTCTTATTAATTATACTCAATTTTTAAAATCATTTGCTAGTATTTATGTAATTTTTTTTCCATCCAGTATTCAAATACAATATGGAGGTATCAAGCATTATAATTTCCTTCTATAAAATTAACACAAATTTTCCCTATTTCAATGAATATTACAATTTTTGTAATACTAATTCTATTGTGTGTTAATTGAATATCTTTTGTTTAACAGGTATTTTGTAAAGTATCTTTTTTAATGTTGTTAAATTTACTTAGTAGAATTCCATATTCATTTTCTTGATTAAATTATGTGTAGTAGCCTAAATTGTTACTTTTTTATATTTTCATCAGTTTTTTTATATTAACTTGCCGCTTGCCTTGCCCCTTTGGATATTTTTATTTTTCCTGTCAGTTGGCTGACAGCCGCTTTAGGTTAAAAAATATATGTACAACATTAAAATCAATGCCAAATGCATTGGAGCCATAATAACAAAGAAAGAAGAAGAACAATTACGAAAAAAAATTTCATAATTTTATACACATTTACTACTGAAACTTTTCCTTTGTAGTAAAATGCTATAGGCCCAAAACGCTTTGTACTAACAGGGATCCAAGTTTAGAAAATTGCTGTCTATAAAAAATATTCCAATACAGATCAAAGATGTAGCAGGCATTTTCAGTTCTGTATTTGTTATCTCACAAGCATTTGTAAAGTTATGTAACATAAAGCGAGGATTTAGTCAGAAATAACTTTATAGCTGTACATTTTATAATTTGAAATTTAAATTTATTAGTATTAATACTTTAATAGGTTCGGAGTCAATGCGGTTACCAGATTTCCTACCAGTACACCCTGGGAGGACCTCACCAGAACCTGAGCATCCAGATGAAAATTTGCAACAGATAATGGCAGAGTTAGACAGGACAAGGTATTGTATAAAACATATTGAATAAATCAAGGAAGGCCAAAGGAAAGGAAATAATTGACATGTTTACTGACACACTGATTGTGGAGGCACATGGGTTATTAGACTTCACCGCTCTCAATAACCTTGTGTTCAGTTCCGGCATTAGTGACCCAAGTTCCTGTACCGTTATGGGACAGCAGCGTGTTCGCGATGCCACTGGTATTATAGGCAATGGTAACTGCTAGAATTCTAAGCGGGCCCTCAGCCTGTCAGCTGTCACACAGCGATAAAAAAATTTTTGTCTTAATCATTATTAACAATAATATCCTGCTGCAGATCAATATATTTCAAAACTCAAAATTAGCACATCGCAGAACCAAATAGAAGTGAAATCCTCTGCATAACATATAAGTGATGGGCAATACTTTCATTAGTGTTTTTTTTTATTTATTGTTCATTGATAATAAATATTTTTTCATTAAAAAATGCCAGGAATTAATTTCAACATCTGATATATCATTTAGTCATTATAAATGTTTAATATTGACAATATATCTACCTTTTAATCTTGATGAAATTGCTGCTCTAAAACTATCATATATAATTTAATTTAGATCAGAGTTGTTCAATGAGCGTAGTCGTCGTTGTCGAGTTGAGGAGGAAGTGCGCTCTCTAAGAGCTTCTGTGGCGGAGTTAAGGACGGAGGCGGCGGCCGCTGGTGCAGCCCTAGCCGCGGCAAGGAGCAGGGATCGCGATTACACGGGCCAATTAGACGCCGCTGCGAGCTCCGTCGAGAACAATCTGATGGATGCTGCGGTGAGTTTTCTAAATATTCAATTTATGTTTAAAAATCATAATTATTAGTTGTTGAATGCTACTTGTCACTATAAAACTGTATCTAGTGATGGTTATTTGTTTTTCTTTGTATATTTCAGGTGAGAGCGACAGAAGCGGAGATGACTGTCGCAAAATTGAAAACACAAATTAAAAAGTTAAAGGTAAAATTTAATTCTAATAGACTTGGTGTCACAACTTTGCTGACATAAACGATACACTCTTGTCTTGCCCTGTGACAGTGCTCAGGAGTGGACCACAAAATCAGTGTCGATAAAATAACAGTATTCGACGACTTTCATAATACTTTGGAATGTCAGAACGCCTGCCCGGTATATCACTTATCTAGGACCCATAGAACAAACACTGCTGAATATATATATATATATATATATATATATATATATATATATATATATATATATATATATATATATATACACATACATATTATAATATATATATATATATACCATCGCCTATGGGTGTTTGCAATACCAGTGGCCTCGCTGCTGTCCCAGAAGGGTACAAGAACTTGGATCACTATGGGGCCCTACCACGTAGCTAGGGTGGGCTGTTTTGTCGCTGTTTACGACAGGCCAAGCCCGGCCGCAGAGGTCAGTATTCTTCGCCCCTGCATGGATGCTATAAAGAAGCCTATGGTAAATGATATGTGTAGTTTTAATTAATATAATATATTTTACACTCTTTTTTAAGTGATTATTTTTAATGTTTTTAGGAGGACTTGGCCGCGTCCCAGGAGGAAGTGCGCCGGTTGCGCGGCGCGGCGGGCAACGCGGCCACGGATCTACGCCACGCCGCCACCGTCGCTGAATCCTCTCTCAGGTACGTCATTAGCATTATCACTTAAAGAAGCCCAAAAAGGCTTACAGGAGTTCAGCTCCTGTAGTTTGCACATATTGCTCATTTTTATTTTCAATATTTTGGGAGTAAACTATAATAGATCATGGATCATAACACCAGAATCATTGAAGGAAGAGCGATTCAGGGGAACAGTCTAGGGTAATGGGGATAAATGAACTTGTGGTTTGTCATTTCATAGTTGCAGAAAGCGAAATAAATTTGGAATTACATCGAAATAAATTTGGAATTACATTGGTCAATCTGTTACACTTTCCAAGATCAAAGATATACAATGAGATTAATTTTGCCATATTTGGTATGGATTTTTTTTATTGCTGTAGGATAGCAGACAGGTTGACGGCCCGCTTAGAATTTAGCAGTTACCATCGCATAAGGGTACAGGAAACTTGAGTTGCTAATGCTGGAACACAATACAGGGTTATTATGGTGGCATACTTAAGACCAAAGGTGGTCGCCATCCAGACGGGCTCGGGGCCCTACCGCGTAGCTAGGCTGGGTTGTTTTGTCGCCATTTACGACAGACCGACTCCGGTCGCAGAGATCAGTATTCTTTCTCCGCCCCTGCATGGATAAAATATGGCTAACTGCCATTTCACTCCCCAATCCTGAATGTAAAACATGAAAAATCCTCAAATATATCTCAGTCACTCGCAGATTAGGTATACTCTTCAGTCAGATCCTGATTTTTTCCGTGCAGTGGCCCTGCGACCGGAGTCCCGCCAGCTACGTGGTAGCACTCCAAGCCTGTCGGGATGCTGTCCACCTTTAATCTACAAATACGAATATGCCGCTATAATAACTTTGTGTTGTGTTCCGGCATTAGTGACTCAGGTTCCAGTACCCCTATAGGACAGTAGCGTATTAAAAAAAAAGATCCAGAAGTTTTTATTGAAAGCTTGATGTCTCTTAGGTTCTGTTAAGAATGGTGTTTAAGAAGTACACGGGTGGATTATTTATAGCAAGTTCTTTTTTGTGTTTCCAGAGAGTTGTTAGCCGGTTTAGAGCAACTAAAAATATTGAGCACGAATCTGGAGCCGACATGATTACCTCTGGGTTTAATATACCGGTGTGTGTAGTTAGTGTATCCAATATCACAATATTATTGCAATGGTTAATATTTATTGAATACGCTTTTCCCTGTAGTTTTTAATTTTTAAAGAGTATGTTCTTTTTTTGTGTAAAAATGGCTGAAAATAATGAAATGGCGTGCTCGGGATGACATAATGATTAAAGTGTCTTATTAGTTTTTTTTTTGTTGCTGTTCCCAATGCAAAGTGTCATGGTATATTTATTGGCTATTAAATATATTATTGACATAAACGCTAGAAATTTGTGTAGATATCAGTGTCTATATGTCATATATATATATGTGAGAAATTACTTGATCTGTGTGTTTTATTGTTTAATTAATCTGTTAATTTGCCCTTGTCAGTTGTGATATTATAATTATTTATCGAATAAATAATCCATATTCACGTGCAAATCTGTATTTTTCAAATGAAATATATTATTTTATTCCGTATATGTTACTGTTAAAGTCCGTGCAGTAAAATTTGAATTAACTACATACATACATACATGCAAAATGCAAATACATTTTTTTCTTACTTGAGGGAATAATTAAAAAAAAAATAACTAAGGTATATTTTCACTTAGTGCAGAGAAAAATATTTAAAAAATATGTTACGTTTATTTATATATATATATATATATATATATATATATATATATATATATATATATATATATATATATATATATGTATATATATATATATATATATATATATATATATATATATATATATATATATATATATATATATATATGTATGCAATCTATATTATATATACAATCTATTTATCATGCCTCTAAGACTGAGACTACGTTATACTAAGTATCTGTACAAAAACGTACGAAACTATAATAATTCGGGTCTATGCCACAAAGACTTTAGGTATATAGGTAGACCTAAAGATATTAGGTATTGCTTGTAAATCCTAATTTATACTTTACAGTAACATATATTGAACAATAATTGAGAATATAATGTTCTCCAATAATGATATGACACTTTCGAAATAAAAATATTGTTTTGTAATGTATATGCTATTTTTAGTTCCTTATGTCGAATATTGTTTGTACTTTAATTTTAATATTTACGTATTCCTCACAAAGAGTAACACGAAAAGGCCATTTCCAGGCGATGTCTTAAAAAATCTTAATAAGTAATAAATGATGATAGGTGATTTCGTTTGATTAAATAAAAACGTAATTTTTTTATTATCTCGTTTTACATTTTACAGTCGAAATTACGCGACCTGATCGTCCATTGACTAAATATGTGCTTTGCTTTTTTGCGTCCGTACTCTAACGTGGTTTTTTTCTTTATCAAAATCAACCTTAAGAGAGTGGGTAAATTTTGATTTAAATGTAAATTAATGCTGACTGCAATCCACGTAATACAGATTTTTACGACTCCCTTTTTAAGCGCAGCCTTTAGAACCACGCACTTGTTTATTATTGTTTTATTAAAAAATTATATACCTTGTTCTAATTTCATAAATTGATAAATATATTTTTATCGTAATAAAATTTGTGTATCTATAACGCTTTGTTTGAAGTGTTAATTGTTTTTATACAAGCTGAACAATGCCGGAGATAGCTAGGGATGCAATATTTTTAAAAATATCGATATCGGCGTATCGTCAATATCGATATCTCGGCGTCGATTTGTCGCTTTTCCGATATATCGTTGCCTATATAAGCCTAGAGATAGCCCTTTCCGCGTTACTCGTAGTATAAGAGTGCACTCGGTTGTCTTTATATAATCTCAGTGAGAATCCATGTTAATTGTAATTTTATTCATAATTATATGCGTGTTCGGATACGCAGTCCGTGTTATATATTTATATTAAATTCGAAGTGGTATAAAACTATTATAGTTTTTACCTATAAATGATTTTATTCTTTTCAATCATACTAATTAGTTGTGCTATTCAAATTTCGCCATATATAAATATATATAATAATAATATATCGACCAAAGTTCAAGTTTCTGTGATTTT
Organism: Malacosoma neustria; assembly: GCA_963693495.1. Classification (NCBI taxonomy): domain Eukaryota; kingdom Metazoa; phylum Arthropoda; class Insecta; order Lepidoptera; family Lasiocampidae; genus Malacosoma; species Malacosoma neustria. Next base: position 18,905,706 of record OY856381.1, read on the forward strand.
TGAAGTGATAACTTATTATGGGAGGGTAAACCGCTGCGTTACGTAACGCATTACGGCGCCAGTCTGTCTGGCTTCCCTTTTTCTCACGCATACGACAGCGGTAGGCAGGCTCCTCTCTCACTCTAACCCACAGCGCTAGATCTATTCGAATTGCGACTTTATTACAATGAAATACAGTTGAGTTTTTTTTTTCTTTATAAAGAATTTACATTAAGGAATAATTTAATATAATTTTGAAAGTTTTTGGATAATTCGTAAACTTTAGTTATTTTTGAATTACTTTTGGTTTTATTAATAAATAATCTTCCTTACATACATAAAATTTAAGTAACAACCTAAGCTTTTCTCAAGTTAAACAATTTCAATATTAAATAGTTCAACATAGATTAGTTTAAGTTATCATTTCCGTCGGGCGTCCCGAGACGCACACTTTTTTTATTTTTCTCTCTTTCTCACATATATACCGCTATGTCATATACTTGGGCCATTACAAACGTGCGAACTGTGTCATAAAACATTATGCCGCTCGGGTTCTGGTAGTCAGATGACGTCGTCGTTGATGACTGGTACATGTAAATTGTAGGATGTCGGTGTTTGTAAAAATTGTGTTATAATAGTTATCATTAGACAATCCTACGCAAACCATGGAAGCATTATTCGATAACTTTGTTATTTATAACGTCACAACACTAGAAGTGTGAGCGAGAGATCCGATATGCCTATAAGTGTGAGTGAGAGGTCTGATAAAAATGATTTATGACTCAGTTCGCACATTTGTAATGGCCCAAGTATAGCTATATTATTTGTAAAAACTAGCGAAGAGCGGAACCTTTTGACACTAGTATCAAAGGTTGCCATCACCCATGTATTTCTTAGTTTAAACAAAGTTTAATAAATGTTACTATTTTGTATAGCTTATAAAGATGAAAGATTTCATCACAATTGGAATAAAACGATTCAATATTCTAACGGACTGCGTGTTGGAACGCACCCCAACCATGAGTTTTAGTATTATCGTGTAAAATTCGGTAAATAGAACTTGTTCGTATCACCGCCAGGGGCGCTGTTTTATATTGTCGTCATACAAATTGTTTTGTATTATCATCCTTCATAGCTCATGGATTGAGGCACATTATTGGACAATATTGATTTGAAATAAGCTAATATTGCGTAATGATTAATGTTTAGAATATAGTGTTTATTTATTTGAACTTTAATGGTATACCAATGAGTTTTGCGTATTTTTGTACGTCAATTTTGACGCTAATTTGCGGGTAATTAACATGTTCATTGCGGATATATAAATATACACATATACATATATATGGTCTTTAAAGTATAATGGTAAATGAATGGATTATAGTAATCGGGGACTCTGTAGGTGTCATATAGGAAATATCAAAATGATTTTTTGTCTTTCCCAATTGTAATACGCCAATTTTAATACGTTTTGAGTATTAAAATTGATAAAGCGTGCTTCCATTTCAGAAAAAAAAAACAATGTAAGTGTTAATTTAAGTTGATTTGGTATATTCCTAATTTAAGAAATTGTTTACTTTATTTTTGATAGCCAGATCTAAAATTACCACGTAAAGGAGCGTTCAAGTATTACGTAATTAATTGAGGGGGGGGGGGGCGGTCTTGTAAAACGTTACGATGCGTTACAGAGGTGGGAGGGGGGTTTGAACTACGCGTTACGTAACTTTGGTTTTTTTAACCCTTCAGAACGTTCGCGTTTTTTTATAAAATTTAAAATGGAATGGTATTTGAAATTTTTTTACGTTCACAAAAAATAAAGGTATTTTAGCGACTTTCCGGTACTGTACGCCACATAATTGTGATTTTCAGGTAAAAATGGTCACTTGATGGTTACGTAACGTTTTACTAGGTTGGGTACAGAAAAACGTCACAGCGCGTTACAATGGTCAAAAATTATGTTATGTAATACTTGAACGCTCCCTAAAATGTGCGGAAAGTGTAAATGTGTTTTGAGAAGTCAAATATTAATTACAATATGATCTGCAGTTAGTTTTTTGCCGCTAAACAAGGGGTTTATGTCAAAGTGCCCGATCGGATGGAGTATCGTATGGAAATATGCAAATTAATGTACTGTTGTATAATTTTGGTGTCAAAATAAAAATTGTAAATACAGTGTCTTTTTTTACCCACTGTTATTTGAACTATTTTGTGTGTTTCGCGTTGCGTACTAAAATATCTATGGAACGCAAGTATGATATATATATTTTTTGCTCTAGGAAAGCAGACAAGCCGACGGCCAACCCAGAATTTAGAAGTTACGGTCGCATATGGGCGTTAGAAACGCCAGTAGTATAGCGAACACGCTGCTGTCCTCCATACGGGTACAGGAACTTGGGTCACTAATGCCGGAACACAACATAACGTTATTTTGGCGGCATATTTGAGACCAAAGGTGATCGCTATCCAAACGAGCTTAAGGCGTGGGTTGTTTTGTCGCCTTTTACGACAGGCCAACCTCGGCCGCAGAGGTCAGTATTCTTATTTGTTATGGCGGCATATTTATAGACAAGGGATGTTGCCATCCAGACTTGTTTTGTCGCCTTTACGACATGCCAACCCATGCCGCTAGGGTTGTTATTAACCCGCCCCTGCACGGGGAAAATATCAATTCCAAACGCGGTGCGTACTAAAATTTCTCCGTGGAACGCAAGGATTAGCTTAATATGCTGTTGATGCGTCAGTTGACATTGATGGCGATGTCAAGTCACTTGCGTATATGTCAAATAGTTGCATTTTTTTTTTAGATATGTTACCTTTATTCATGACTTCAATTCCAATTACCATTATTGATACGCAAATAAGGTTTCGGTTCAAACCGTACTTTTCTTGTGACATTTGACAGATAAAGGTCATTGACGTTCCTATTCTTATTGAATCGCATTGTAATAAACACCCAGACACAAGACGGGAATCTAACCCGTAAACTACACAAGCGTACAAGTGCCTTAAACATTACGCCAAGATGGTTGTCAAATATGAAGTTCTTTACCAGGAAAAAATTATTAAAATAAAAACAATATATTTATTATAATTTATTTACAGGAATGTAAAATGTGCTTCTTATTCACGAAAACAAACTAATAATGCATTGAAGCCGCAGCGAACCACCATACAAAAAATTTGAAATATTATTTAATTTCAAAATATATTCAATCTATAATTTCAAATCCAGACCCTATCCTTTTGTATTGAGGTATAAGGCGGGAAAAATAACGTTAAACCCGTGCAGAGGCGGGGAAAGAATACCGACCTCTGTGGCCGGGGTCGGCCTCTCGTAAAAGGCGACAAAACTAACCCAACCTAGCTACGTGGTAGGTCCTCAAACCCGTCTGGATGGCGACCACCTTTGGTCTTAAGTATGCCGCCATAATAACCTTGCATTGTGTTCCGGCATTAGTGACCCAAGTTCCTGTACATTTAGGACAGCAGCGTGTTCGCGATGCCACTGGCGTTGCAAACACCCATAGTCTACTGTCCTACAGCAATAAAAAAAATATTGGAATACCCTCACTGCTACAATATATGTATATGTCAAATTACACACCGCCATCTAGGAGCACAGCGCTTGTGTTATAGTTACTAGACAACTGACGTACTTCATAAAATAAATACATAGATAGGATTATCAGACTCTGACATGCATGTACTACCCCTTTGATTTAACGGGTAATGCATTACCCGTTAAATCAAAGGGGTAGTCAAATAATTATTGATTATGATCAACATGGAACACGCGATATTTGTGTTGTATTTAAATAATTTAAAGGTTCGTAACGTCACAAATTTAACCCTTAAATATTCTTTTTTTTATTGTTGCAGCAGTTACCGTCGCCTATGGGTGTTGGCAATACCAATGGCATCGCGAACACGCTGGTGACCCATAAGGGTACAGGACCTTGGGTCACTAATTCCGGAACATAACACAAAGTTACCATGGCGACATACTTAAGACCAAAGGTAGTTGGGGCCTTACCACGTAGCTAGGGTGGGTTATTTTGACGCCTTTTAAGAAAGGTCGACCCCGACCACAGAGGTCGGTATTCTTTCTCCGCCCCTGCACGGATAAAAATTCAGATTCTGTTACCCCCTTCGCAAGTAATTTAACGGGTAGATTTAGAAAGGTTCAAGTAGGTCGTCCAGAATGAACCCACGACCGTTAAATTTAAATTCCTGACCATAAGGATTAATTGGATATCGAGCTATAGAAAGTAGCACATTTTGAATTTAACCGTACTTTAAAGCTAAAATTACAATAAATTCATTCAATTCAATCTACACTAACACTAGGGTATGCAATACCGTCACGTTTTGAGCGCTGGCCTTGAGTACGCAGTTGTAATTTTTTGGGTCTGTTTGGCGGGGGGAGCGGGGTGAGATGGCCACCGTATTGGTTCATCAGTCGCTTGCCGCTCCCACGTACCGGCCGCACGTCTGCGTCGTAATAATTATGAGCGCGAGTCTTCCCACTACTTCCGCGGAGCGCTCAAAACTCGTGACGGTACGTATACCCGCCAGTCCGCCTTAGACAAGCGTGGCGCATTATTTAATACTAAGGTAGTGTTGTGGCGTACAAGTGGTCCCAATGCGCAGGACATTGCAGAAAGTACTTCTTGGCGGCCGCGCAGAAGCGCCGCTTGTACTCCAGCGGGGAGACCACGGTTGGCTGCCCCGAGCCGAGGTTCTTCTTGACCAGGTGCTCCAACTTCTTGTCCCACGTAAATGTCCTTATGTAATCTAGAATCACAAATTCATCATCATTATCATCAGTCATCATTTTCGATACGATGTTGCAAGAAACGGTTCATTATTTACTTATTAGACATTCAATATATCGTTTTACCCGTGCAGGGGCGAAGAATGACCTCTGCGGCCGAGGTCGGCCTGACGTAAAAGGCAACAAAACAACCCACCCTAGCTACGTTGTAGGGCCCCAACCACCTTTGGTCTTAAGTGTGCCGCCATAATAACTTAGTGTTGTGTTCCGACATTAGTGACCCAAATTCGTGTATCCTTATAGGACAGCGGCGTGTTCGCGATGCCACTGGCGTTGCAAACGCCCATAGGTGACGGTAACTGCTAAATTTCAAGCGGGCCGTCAGCCTGTTTGCTGCAATAAAAATCTTATAAAAAATTGACACATTAAAATTTTTTGTTCTTGATACCTCACTTAAATCCTTCATTATTATTTGTAGTCTGAGGAAGTTAAGATTAAGTGAGCTTTAGTCAATACTAAATTTAGAATAAAAGTAATCTTAGAAAAAAGCAACGCAAAACGGCCCGTAGAAACGCACTGGGCGCCTTAGACAATTAGACATCTGGACGGATAAAAGTATGGATATAAAACATCTCTCACCAATAATCCCCAGAACGAGGGTATTCTCATCGATTCCCAACAGCAAAGAGTAATCCATGACGCTGTGGCTGGCCAAGAACTGGGTGTCCCTCTCGATGCAGCCCCACAACACGCTGCCCGTGTGCGAGTGGATGTACAATTGCTGTTCCCAGCGCACTGCGGAAATTATAATATCAGTGTTGAGGGTAGACTTGAATAATTTCAATATTACTCAGTGATTGGTTCAGCGGGAAATTAAAGTACTCACCCGCCACTGGGAACCAAGGACGGGGGGCGGCGGTTACCTCTACGCGCGGTTCGAAGTGGACTGGGAGCCACGGGGGGGGGGGGGGGGGTATGGTATCCGTTCATTTTATAGCGTGTAATTCCGGTGCATCAAACACCCGCCGCATTCAATGGTAATTATCTTTTGTCAATCGGTAAAAAAACTTTCATCAGTGCATGTGCGGAGAAAGAATACAGACCTCTGCGGCCGGGGTCGGCCTGTCGTAAAAGGCGCCCCAACCACCTTTGGTCTTAAGTATGCCGCCATAATATAACTGTGTTGTGTTCTGGCATTGATGAAGCATGTTCCTGCGTTCTTGCTGTCCCTTATGGTACAGCAGCGTGTTCGCAATGACACTAACACTGCGAAAACCCATAGGCGACGGTAACTGCTAAATTCTAAGTGGACCATCAGCAAAAAAACTTGCCTAAAGGGCAATGATATAAACAATGTAGTGTACTTATACGATTTAGTCCATGGTGTGCATTTGCATGGCATCATACGCTGTCCCGTGTATCTATCATGTCAAGTCGTGTTGTCCAGATGTCACTGTCAAGACACAAGAGTTAATGGCGTGTGTGAGCGACATACAGAGGTAGGCCAGTGAGGCAAACAGAGAAACGCCATAAACGTGCTCATAAAAATCCCTAAAACGTAGTTAAATAGTCATGAAAATTAACGAAAATATAAGCTTACAGTGTAATAGGTTCTCATCCATAAGGACGGCGAGGGGCTGAGTGTCGGGCGCGAGGCGGTGGCGGCTGGAGCCCTTCAGGTCGAACCGCTTGCCCCCACAGCAGTACCACACGTTCTCCATCACCAGTACCCCGTTGCCGGCGCCCCCCACGCTGTACACGCCCACTATGCGCGCTAGAAGAAATTTGGGGATGATGATACAAGGAAGTTCGCTCCTCCCACGTCCTCTTGTTTATAATTGATTTATATTAGGCAGTTGGCGAACTTAGTGCTGCGAGTGCCTTTAAGCCAAACCATATCTAACCAGCTCTTAAATTTTATACACCAACCAATTGTCTTATTTATAGGTGCCCATGAGCTTCCCCAACTTGGGTACTTAGCTACTTAGGTAGGTACATTGGGTAGATCGTTTGCCCTATGTCTCATACCACAAGACCTATTTTTATCAAAATTTTACCCACATCCATACTTTTTTTTATAGCCAAAGTTCAGCAGACGGCCCACCCTGGCAGGTGTTCACCGTCGCCTATGGACGTTTGCAGCGCCAGACACTACCAACGCACTGCCGGCCTGAAGAAATTTTATAACGCCTTTTTTGAAGAACCCCATATCGTATTGCGCTGAGAAAACCTCAACCGGAAGCTCATACCAGATCCTGAGAGTACGCAACATGAACGTTCTGGAGAACCGCTTCGTACAAGAAAGAAGAGGCTCTAAGAAATGTGGATGAACAACCAGCCGATGGCGGGCAGTGCGGTGGTAGAAAACGACGAGGGCACCATTCTGAATAGTTCTTCAGAACACTTCCCACTGTAGAGATAATATGAAATACTTCCGAAGTTCTATGCCCTGACGCATAAGTATAGCAATTCTGCCCTGCCGAGCACCACTCTGCACCGCGAGGATGCAGGAGGCAGGTGGAACTCACCTAGCAAGCTGGGCAGTTTGTTCTGCCGGCAGCTGTTCACGTAGTTGAAGTAGTGCGGCGCAAAGTCGAGGAACTGCTGCCACTCGGGCTTCGTCATCTCTTTCAGCACGTATCTGTCGTCTAATCAACATCATATATTTAAAAAGTATTAAGTACAGGTATTTGAATAGTAGCCCAGCGGTGGAGGTGAGGAACCCGCATTGGACAAGCGTGGCGGGTAATTTTAGATAGATAGATAACACTTTATTGTATACTCAATTTATCTACAAACATAGAAGTTCTTACAACTAATACACAATAGGCGGCAGTCACAATGGACAAGCGTGGCGGGTAATTTTTTGAAGTGAAAACTTCTTTATTCACTTTTTAGGTGAACAAAAATCATGGAACTCGCGTCATCGTCACCGAACGCTTTCCATGAGCTATTTTTGCTCTCTCTAGCGAGAGTAGTGTAACATTAATGTATGTTAATTATATCTAATATTTTACAAAAAGGTTTTACCAAATGCTTTTCGATATGATGACAAAACAAATATTACTCGTCAGATTTGACGTACATTGTCATCTACAAGTCAAAATTATTTATTGCTTTAATTATTTAAATAAATATATTTCTAAATTTATTATAAGTATAAAGTGTACGAACTACTTATTAAGCGTTTAATTGTGAGCTGCCAACGGCTTAAGGCTTATTCTATAACGTAATTTTGAAATGATTGCATTGCATTACTTACATAATATCTATTCGAACTACGGCTTTATTACAATAAAATGCAGTTGAGTTTTTGAAGTGAAAACTTCTTTGGGCGCGTTGAGCACTTTTTGGGTGAACAATTTTTCGTTTTTAATGCAGTGTTAATGAACAATTTAAACTTTAATGCTTGATCATAAACAATTTTTTATAAACTGAAAATAATCTAATAGCTCGACGATACAATTCACAAGTTACATGATTTTCATTTTTTATTTTTGTAGGACAGTAGACAGGCTGACGACAACGTGTTTGCAACGCCAGTGGTATCGCGAACACCCTGCTGTCCCATAAGGGTACAGGAACTTGGGTCACTAATGCCGAAACACAACACAGAGTTATTATGGCGGCATACTTAAGACCAAAGGTGGTTGCCATCCAGACGGGCTTGCCTTTTACGACAGGCCGTCGCCGACAGACCGCAGGTCTTTCTCCGCCCCTGCACGGATAAAAACTGTCCATTCTCTTTAAGGACAGACCCTGAGCTCAGCAGTGAGACGTTGTGGGCTCTATTTTTAATAACATGTTATATATAACTATAGTTGTATATGTCAAAACATCGGTTATAGATATATGTTTAGCTATTTAAGTAATTGTCAACAGTTTGTTTTCCGAAAAAATAAAATAAGGATACCTTTAGTTTTGCAGAAAGTGGAGCCCGACTTGCCCCCCCTCGCCGCCCACGGCACGCACTGCGCCAACGACCTGATGAAGCTTTCTTCCACTTCACACAAACCCTCTGAAACATCAAGATTTTTTTACAGAAGCGGTAATTAGGGGTATAGCTAGACTCATGTTTTGTTTGTTTTTTGCTAACGAACAGAAGTCAGGCTGACGTCTGACTTTGCGACCCCAGGAGCACCGCTAACACGCTGCTGTCCTAAGAGTACCTGGGTCACTAATGCCGAAACACAACAAAGTATATTATAGCGGCGTATTTATAAACCAGGGTTGGTTGTCATCCAGACGGGCTTGGGGCCGTATCACCTAGCTAGGAAGTAATTTTGTCGCCTTTTACAACCGGCCGCAGGGATCAGTATTCTTCCTCCGCGCCTGCACGGATAAAAATTTGATTTTCCGATTCTTTAGAACAACAATCGTAAACTTCCGTCTACGTACAGCTATTTTTTAGATTCCCAAAGTGGGTGCCGCGGTCGTACGTCAGGGGTGTGTAATATCAGCATGCCGTACATAAAAAAACAGGCAAATTTTCTAGATCTAGTGATTTGAGGATAAAATTAACTAAACTTTTCAAAAAAATAAAGGAAATACTGAAAAATTCATCAAAACAGTTTCATTTATCGAATTAAAGACTAACATATACGTATTATTAAATTTACATTGTTTTTCTTTTTTTCAAACCGCTTTATCCCTGTACCGCGGAATATTATTACCGATAACGGTGCCCAGCGGAAAAAGTTTGAGAACCAATGGCCTGTAGTAAAAGGCGACAAAACAACCCTACTAGTTACGTGGTAGAGCTCCAAGTCCGTCTAGACGGCCACCAGTAGTAATCCAGATTCCTGTATCCTATGGTACAGCGGCATGTTCGCGTCGCAAACATCCATAGGCGATGGTAACTGTCTGCTGTTCCTGACAACGAAAGACGAGCTTTTTTTTTCTCTTGAGGTAGAAATCCTTGATTCACACCCTCAACTGTCAGACGCCCGTATTAGGAACCTGTAAGACGATTATACGCTAAAAAAACTTACTGTCCCCTTTGTTGTCGTCACAGGCACACCTGTCCCCGTCGGGAGCGTCGTCGCCGCTCAGGGGGGACAGGAGCGCGTGCCGGAGCTGGGCGAACTGTGCCGCGTAGTACACGCGGCAAACCAAACCATCCTATAGAACAATATATTTTTAAAACCTTAGGATAACAGGATAAAATGTTTTATAATGATTTTTTTTTATTGTTGTAGGACAGCAGACAGGCTGACGGCCCGCTTAGAATTTAGCAGTTACCGTCGCCTATGGGTGTTTTCAACGCCAGTGGCATCGCGAACATGCTGCTGTCCCATAAGAGTACAGGAACTTGGGTCACTAATGCCGGAACACAACACAAGGTTATTATGATGGTGGCATACTTAAGACCAAAGGTGCTTGAGGCCCTACCACATAGCTAGGGTGGGTTGTTTTGTCGCCTTTTACGACAGGCCGATCCCGGCCGCAGAGTTTAGTATTCTTTCTCCGCCCCTGCACGGATAATGAATGTAGCATCATAGGTGTTGGAACATTCGTCGTCATTTCATTTAACAGGTCGTTATCAAGGTAATGAATGTTTTATCCGTGCAGGGGCGGAGAAAGAATACTAACCACTGTGGCTGCGGTCGGCCTGTCGTAAAAGGCGACAACACAACCCACCCTAGCTAGCTACGTGGTAAGGCCTCAAGCCCGCCTGGATGGCGACCACTTTTGGTCTTAAGTATGCCGCCATAATAACCTTGTGTTGTATTCCGGCATTAGTGACCCGAGTTCCTGTACTTTTATGGGACAGCAGCGTGCTCGCGATACCACTGGCGTTGCAAACACCCATAGGCGACGGTAACTGCTAAATTCTAAGCGGGCAGTCAGCCTGTCTGGTGTCCTACAGCAATAAAAAAAGCATTGCAACAGAGGCTACAAATCCTTTTGGCGCGTTTTTTTATTATTATTTTAAGGATGCGCGCGCATACCTACATGATGAAGTTGCTTCTGATGAATTCGTAACTATATTCATAGTAGTTTCTCAAATATTCATAAATCTACAACACGTGTTTTATATCAATGGAGACAAAAAAATATGTGATTTTAATTAATTTTATATATGGTGGTGAATAGGCCATTGTAAAAATTCGTGATAAAAGTGATTCGTATAAATTTGAAGTCCATCGTCGTCGTACATATTCCTTTTATCTTATTAATTATTTCATTTTGCAAACAAAGAGTTGTGGCATATGGGATGAAATCTTTAGTTATTTTTGTTCTATTGCGTTAAAGAATTATAGCTTCTAAGAACACACACGTTTTTTTTACCGTGCCACCCAAAACACTAAGTTTCTGCAATTTACTTAAAAATTGCAATTATTAAATAAATTCTAAACGAAAAAATATTTAAACGGACAAACGGATCCTATAAATTTTCGGGAGTGAGAAAAAAATGGAAACTTCTACTTTTTAAATGACAGATTTCTACTTCTAGCTTACAGCAAAGAGCAGAGGGGTTCAGATGCGGAATATTTAATGTACAATTATTACCTTCAACAAGACTTCGACATGTTCGTTGGATCTGGCCGCTTTCGATTTGTCGTTGTCAGGTTTATCTTTGCCCATTGAATTTACGTTCTCGGCGTCTTCTTGTTCGGTTTGTGTACTGGAAATTTAAAAAAAAGTTATATAACTTGAGTTGTGCTTGACGGTCCTTTTAAACATGTGAAGAAAAATAAATATACGATGCCAATGCACACAGCGCTTTTGTCATGGGTACTAGACAACTAACATACTACATATATGTATTTATTTTGTCTTCTTATTGAGGTGCCTCTCCGACTAGCGAAGGTTGGCGGTCAGTTTCGCATACTTCTCTGTTTTTAGCGAGGCGAATTAGTTCGGCTGCACTCACTATCCCCGTCCATTCTCGAATGTTACGCAACCAATATTTCTTTCTCCGATCGACACGTCCCTTGCCCGCGACTTTTCCCATCATGATTAATTATTGTAGCAATTCGTACCTATCATGTCGTTTGACGGTTTGCAAAAGTTCACGTTTCTGCTTTACTCGTCGGAGAACCTCCTTATTGGTTACGTTTTGAGTCCAACTAATGGCCAGCATCATTCTTTACGCCCACATCTCGGACGCCCCTATACGTTTCCTGAAGTATTCTTTGATTGTCCAAGCCTCACATCCGTATAGTAGAATGAATCAAATGTAGCAACGGAGCATTCTGATGCGTAGAAAGCTTTAGGTTGCGATTGCAGAGAACACGCTTCATCTTATTGAAGGAGCTGCGGTTTTTTTTCAATAAATACATATTATACATAAACACCCAGACGCGAAACGGGAATCGAACGCGTGACCTCTGCAAGCGTATCGAAGAGTGTATATTTATTTATTTCATACCATGTAGACAAACTTTTGGATGGATGAATCACTTGTAATCTACTTTTTCTTCTCTACTTCGTATCATTATTATAGATGTTATACCCTTTATAAATCCATTGAATGTAAAATAAAATTATTGAGCGATTTACTCGTCATTTATACCCGCTTTTTGGTGTTCTTGATGATAATCCAAAAAGATAAGAATAATTAAGAGGTTTTCGGAAGTGCAGGGGTTCCTGGTCTACAATAGAATGTTGTCTTTAGGCAGTGTTCTTCTCCTCTTCTTCTTGTTAGATCTGTTCCCAATGAAAATCAGAGCCAGGTTCCGGTATTCCATGTTGGGGCAAAATTTGCTTAATATATTTACAAAAATGGCGTGTAAAAAGATGCTAACAAAACCAGATAAATAAATGAGACAACAGTTGTGTGAGTGAGACAGGAGATGTGCTATTAGGTGTCGTCGTGCGCCGTATGTACGCGCGTTGTTTGAAGAAGGAAACGCAAAGAAAAATGCAGTGCTGCTATAGGTTGTGTTTTAAATTAGAAATGAAGGACCTGATATTAGGCCTAAATTAAAGTCCAATGAATGATTGTACACAGTAAAAAAAATCTCACCTATGCCTTTGTATGATGCGCGCACGCCGGTATGTGATGGAGGCGAGGGTGGCGGCGATCACCGAACCCACTTCTCCCGCCTTCACAACCACCGGCACGAGACCACTCGACACTATCATACCACCCTGGATAAAGTTACAATTTTACTAATGCCAAACTCATTAACGGTCTTTTTTTATTGCTGTAGGACAGCAGACAGGCTGACGGCCCGCTTAGAATTTAGCAGTTACCGTCGCCTATGGGTGTTTGTAACGCCAGTGGCATTGCGAACACGCTGCTGTCACGTAAGAGTACAAAAACTTGGATCACTAATGCCGGAACACAACACAAGGTTATTATGGTGGCATACTTAAGACCAAACGTGGTCGCTATCCAGACGGGCTTGGAGCCCCACCGCGTAGCTAGGGTGGCTTGTTTTGTCGCCTTTTACGACAGGCCGACCCCGGCCGTAGAGGTTAGTATTCTTTCTTCGCCCCTGCACGGATAAAATATGATCTATAAATAGATCGCCATAACAAACATGGGTTTGTGTTCCGGCGGCATAAGTGACCCAGATTCCAATTTCGACGGTAAATGCATATACACACATTTATGTAATTTAGTGACCCCGGCTCCCCGGCTCCCCGGCTATGGTACAGCAGCGTGTTCACGTCGCGATATACGTCGATAGGCGACGCTGTTTGCCATTGAGTGGACCGTCAGCCTCTCTGCTGTTCCTAAACAATAACACCGACTCTTGCACACCTGATTCGAAGGTTGGTTGTTAGACAGAAGCTGTGACAGTATTTGCCTCACCGTCTTCTTGTCGCCTTTCTCTTCGTCCTCTTCGACGCCTAGAAATTAAATTTTTAAAACACTCATAATGTCTTAAGAAAAAAAAACTGTGTGTGTCAGCTCCGACGCACGACTGGGGTTTACTACTTATGTACGATTGTCTAATCTAAACATACGCAAAAAGAGTTTATTTAACTGAAAAAAGATTAATACCATATGAAAGGGTAAATTAACAATTAATGAAAATAATATACATATATAAAAAAGTTTTAAAACAGTTTTAAGTTCAACCTAATTACAATTATGACACCTAGCAATAAAGTCACAAATCTCCAAAACATTATCTATTACTTACGATCATTCGTCATATAAAATGAGCAAAGCAATAAATTACTCTTGTCACTTATAAATGAAAAGACATAATTATGTTAAACAACATTTAATGTGAAATCAACCTTAAGTTGTAACAAATAAAGTAATTTTTGCTTTGAGAGATACATCGTTTTGTTTTGTTTAGTGTGTTCCGGTGCACACGTACCAAAAACGTAACGAGGTCATTCATTAGTAGATTTTACTCTGACATTTTTCTCATACCGGGCGCCTTATATATGAAAATCGATTCTTAAGGAGTAAACCCCAAAAACTTGGGAATAATCTGGAACGTCGAGTTGCCAAGGTGTGCAATTTTATTTATATGAATGATCTCTAAAATGTTTAAATCATCGATCAAAATGTAGGTAATAATGGTTGTGAAGGCACCACACCTTACGCATATTTAATTCTGGAGAATGGTACTGCCTATTAATACTTTTCGATCGGCAATAGTGAACCGTTGCATTGTACTGAAACTCTTTTAGCTTCGAAAAGCTTCTTTTTTCTGTCTCCTCCTCTATTTTCTTCCGGCATAAGGGGCCGTCCATTAATCACGTGATGTTTTTTTTGGAATTTTTTTATACTAATACATGAACAATGAACATAATTTAATGTACAGTATCCTCGGACCACGGATTAGCAAGACTCTTCAACACCAATAACTGGATAAGCATCTTGCAAGTCAGTTGTTGGCACAGTGCTAAATTCAATTTTATACGCGTTTGCCGAAAAAATAAATACACGTGATATATTATTACACCCCCCTCCCCCTTGTGATATTTCGTGATTTTTATGGACAACCCCCCCCCCCCGCTTTGGAGCCTCACGTGATTAATGGACAGTCCCTAGCACTGCGACTGTTATAAAATCTTTTCATAACGCTTTGTATGCAATATTTGCCGATTAAAATTGTGTTTATAAAAGTTTTTCGACACACCGGTATTTCTTTTCCATTGTTTCTAAAAATGCTATATTTAATTGATTTTTGTCGTTTACATTTACATGAATTATAGATATACATAGATTATCCGTGCAGAGGCGGAGAAAGAATACTAACCTCTGCGGCCGGGGTCGGCCTGTCGTAAAAGGCGACAAAACAACCCACCCTAGCTACGTTGTAGGGCCTCAATCCCGTCGGGATGGCGACCACTTTTGGTCTTATATATGCCGCCATAGAAACCTTATGTTGTGTTCAGGCATTAGTGACCCAAGCTCCTGTACCCTTATGGGAAAGCAGTGACGGTAACTGCTAAATTCTAATCGGGCCGTCAGCCTGTTTGCTGTCCTACAGCATTAAAAAAAATTGGCTTTAGCCACATAGCAGTATTTCAAAATGAAATTGTCTTGTTTTATTTTATTCGGGCATCGGGAATCATACAACACCATCTAGTTCTTAAATAAGCGGCTGAGCGTTTGTAGTAAGGGTGACAGAAACTAAGGGTGTGGTAAGCCAACAGATATATTGTTCATTCTTAATATACTTGTCATTTATTTACCCGGTCCAGGGACAAGTATTGTGAGCCCCGCAGACGTTGTGGCGTGCGAAAGCGGTCGCGTTAGGGAGGTCGTCGGATATCTAATACCAAAAGCTATGTAGTCACACCCACACACATTGTACGCGTTTGTATTTCTACACGCGTGATTTTATCAAATTGATGTAATAAAAATAAATTTCTTTTTTAATTATACATAACTGTGAATGAATTCATTCATCATTTTAACTATTTATACATTAGCGAAGAAAATATGAAATTACTAGTATAACCATCAGAACTAGGGTCACAAGCATCTAATGGGTGTCGGATTACAAATTCTAATAAGCAATAAAATTGGAGATAAAATTATTAAAAAAACATTGTTATAAAATATTTGTCTCATTATATAAATATATAAAAACATTCATACTAAACAAAATCAAAAAAACAAATAAGATAATGAAGTGAATGTGAATTAAATTTCATGACAACTATATTGTTAAAATGCGTTAAGTGATTGTGTAACAAAAAG
Source organism: Malacosoma neustria (assembly GCA_963693495.1). Taxonomy (NCBI): domain Eukaryota; kingdom Metazoa; phylum Arthropoda; class Insecta; order Lepidoptera; family Lasiocampidae; genus Malacosoma; species Malacosoma neustria. The sequence goes on from OY856381.1 coordinate 18,921,584, forward strand.
CATTAGTGATGGTTATTTACCTGCATGCTCTTTGTCGCAGTCTTTACTATCACTCGCAAACACATACGTCGTACCTAAAACATCAGTATGTCATTGATGTTAATATTCCTGCAGCTCCATCTGAACGGGTATCGAACGTTCTAGACGTTTCTAAATTTTATTAATCAAACATTTAAACACAAACAATACAAGTGAGCTGGCATTAAGAAACAACTAAGGTATAAATACCATTCATATGGGTACTTCGAAATATTTTTTTAAATGAAATATTGTTTTAAAATCTGTATAATTTATAATATCATCAGTGTTAATAGAATAGTGTTAATGTTAATAAAACCTTTGTTGTTGTCTATGGAGGTTAACACTGAAAACCAGCTGAGTGATCAACCTCATTGGCGGTGGTATATTCGAAGTGATTTATTTTTTATTGCTGATAATCTTATTTGTAACCATTTGCCAATAACGTTTTCTTTTTCTTTCATATTAATTGGAATACTTTTTTTCCAAATTGACATAATTGTCTATGCTACTTTTAATATTTACTAATAAGTTCGGACTGACTTATCATTTCAAATTATTGAAACAAACAGAGAGCATAAAAATGTTTTCATACATCGTAACATAATCAATTTTTTTAAATACTTTTTAACTTTATAATAAATCTTATTAGCTTTTATGTCGCTTTTAATCATACTATGACGACGGCATATGTGATGGAATAGTCATATTTTATAACAGGCGGTGAATATATGTTAAAATTACTTTTATGTTCTTATTTAGGCAACAACAAAAGTACAATGATTATAATATGCATTGATTAGTTTTTAAATGACGATATTTAATGCAATAAATGAAGTTATCGAAATAAATGCACACTGAAACTAAACAAAAATTCAAACTATTCACATATTTAAAACCAGACAAAAAGAACATAGAATATTCAAGTCTAGGAAGATATATGGTCTAAATCTAGATTTACGGGACAAAAAAGTGATAAAGAACTCACCAGTGATTTCGTTGCTCCCATTTTCGTTGGACGAATCTTCCACATCTGATTTATCATCAACTGTAGACATTAATAATATTATGATAACATAATGATAATAATCGGCACACAATGACATCGATATATAATATCCCTAAATTGAGCTATATATTCTTATTATTGGTGACATGTATGTTACATTCGTTTTCTAATGAGCATTAGAAAACAAATGTAATAAATTGAAATTAAATAAACTTTACTAATCAGTCATCAAATAAGAGAACAATTTTCATCCGTGCAGGGGCGGAGAAAAAATACTGACCTCTGCGGCCGGGGTCGGCCTGTCGTAAAAGGCGACAAAACAACCCACCCCAGCTACGTGGTAAGGCCCTAAGCCCGAATAAATGGTGACCACCTTTGATCTCAAGTATGCCGCCATATAAAAACGTTGTGTTGTGCCGGAAGGCATTGGTGATCCAAGTTCCTGTACACTTATGGGACAGCAGCGTGTTCGCGATGCCACTAGCGTTGCAAACACCCATAGGCGACGGTAATTGCTAAATTCTAAACAGGCCGTCAGCCTGTCTGCTGTCCAACAGCAAGAAAAAAAATGTTTTTAGTTATCAAGAAACATCCATCCATCTCACACTCGATATCATCAATGTCATCTACTTTTGAATACCTATAAAATGCATTACTTGTCTAGAGTTCTACTACTGATTCTTCCAAGGCTTGATTCGATACGGAATGGAAAAACCTGCATCAGACCCTTGTACTGGTTTGACAGGTCTCAAATATATTGTTGCGACCTCTCACATAATCCATTCATAAATATTAATGAATACTACCGTTGATATCAGGCTGCGGTTTGCTCTGCTTGGTGGTAGTCGCCCACTTGTCCTGGGCATCTCGCAACATCTTCTCTCCAGAAATAATACGATCGGATACGTTCCATAAACTACGAACAACCGCTAGAACAATTTATTTATTTAAAACAAGCTGTTAGGATAAAGCTAAACGATTGAATCCGCAGCCATTTGTGAAATCATCTAGGTCAGGATTACAGATTATAGACAATAATATTGAAAACATTTTAATTTGTAAAAATAAATCAAAACAAGTAAAACAATATTTTGCTGTGAGACTATTTCGATAGATTTGTTCACAAAACACTAGCAACTAGTAAATTAGATTGAGAAAAAAAAATACATTCCATAAAGAGTTAGTGGGGCTGGAAAAACTTTCTGCTGCAAAAAAAAAATTAAGTGCATTTGTATATTTGAGCTTCATTTTCGGTATGTATTCTTTTAATTTTATTAATTTATCCCTGCAGGGGCGGAGAAAGAATACTAACCTCTGTGGCCGGGGTCGGCCTGTCGTAAAAGGCTACAAAACAACCCACCCTAGCTACGTGGTAGGGCATTAAGCACGTCTGGATGGCGACCACCTTTGGTCTTAAGTATGCCGCCATAATAACCTTGTGTTGTGTTCCGGCATTAGTGACCCAAGTTCCTGTACCCTTATGGGACAGCAGCGTGGTCGCGATGCCACTGGCGTTGCAAACACCTATAGGCGACCGTAACTGCTAAATTCTAAGCGGGCTGTCAGCCTGTCTGCTGTCCTACGCAATAAAAAAAAAAAAAAAAATCTTTTTACAGACAAAGTTTTGTAGCATACGGAATGAAATCTTTAGCTATTTTTGTTGTGTTACACATAAGGGGTTTAACTTCTTATGAGCCGTACGCACAAGTTTTTTTAACTCACCAGCCAAAGTAGTGTGTTCCTGCATACTGGTGGAGGTGAGCGCTAGATGGATCTGATCCATGTGCTGCTTGAAGGCCTGGTAGTCCTTGTCTGCTTCTCCGTCATTAACCCCGCTAAAGGCTTCATGGCCTTAAAAATATAATTCTTTGCTACATCCCAATCTCAACTACGTGGTATATAATAGCTAAAGGCAATTTGATTTTAGCTTATCAGGAATTAAGTTTTGTTCGTGCGGTGCATGAGAGCCCCAAGGCCAACGAAAGAACACGGTTTTAGTGGGTATGAGACAGAGCCCATTGCGCGGGGGTCCAACTATATCACGCTGGGTGTTCTCGCACGGAGGACGATAAAAAGGTCCACAGTTCTTCAGGTTTATTTAGGTGACTGGTGTTTGACCTCAATCTTCAAAGGAAAACTGTGACAGAGCCTTGTCAATTGTTAATAATGGCCACGTTAGCAGGTCAGGCTTTGGTTAGGCCCTAAAGTTCTCTTTCTATTGCCTTTAAAACATTTCTGCTAATAATTGTCGAATAAATATTTTATGATTTACCCTTGAGCATAAGTTCATTAAGTTGGTTGATAAGAGCTTCTCGCATCTGTTTCGTGTCGTATATAGTCGATATCTTGTCGGAGGGAAGTTTGATTTCGTATGTTGTTATCTTACTGTATCTGTAATAAAAAATTTACACCAGTTAATTTATTTTGATTTACTAAATATTATTTAAAATAAAATAGTAAAATAAATTGTCCAGCGTGAAGGAACATTAATTTACTAGTAGAAACATAATCTCTGAAATGGCTGGACCGATTTTGACGGGAATTTCACTGGCAGATAGCTGATGTAACAAGGAGTAACTTAAGCTACTTTTCTTTTAGAAAAAAAAATAGATTTTTTTTTAAAATGATAAGAATTGGAAATTAATAACCAACTTAAGTTGACCTCAGATTTATATCATCAATCATATAAAATAGGGTTCAGTTTAGACTGGACTTTGTAGGTTCGAACGCAGTTTGTATATTTCATTTATTTATATTTTAGGATTAGGATTTATAGGGTTTGTAATCCAAAATAAAGCATAAGATATATCCAAAAAATGCTGCCCAAAGTCACTATTCCACGCGGACGGAGTCGCGGGCACAGCTAGTTTGTAAATAAGTAAGAGCAGAAGTAAGAATATATTGAAAAAAATGAGAATAAATCCAACGTACGAATCCAAAAATCTTCCATTTGCCCAATTTTTATCTTCTACGTAAGTAGATTCGGAATAGTCAGTAAATACTGGTAACACAGATTGGAGGATACTCGGATTCGTTCTACTCATCGTTCAGATCTCTAAACATTTTTAATTCTATGTGGACATGCCATATATATTATTATAGTTGGTCATTTTGATTCGGACAGTATAGACTATACCTATAAGTTATAGAATTATTAATTTAGGAACTTAGCAAACATTCAATAATCTCAAGCTGGGTTGTTTGGAAGAGATCGCTTGTTAGCGATAAGACCGCCCTTTGTGCTATCTCGTTATAAAATATAAATTTTTTATACCTGTTTTTTAATACAATAAAGAGTTTCTATCTATATATCTATCTAATTAGCAAGTTGTTAATATCGATTATAATAAATGTATGCTGCAGTGGGATAACCGTACTGTTTCAATAAAATTATGTAGGCGTATTTCTTATATGTACAAAAAAATAAACGATTCCCCGAACATCAGGGCCAACACCCCAAGTCTTGCGGCAAAAAAAAAATCAATTTCTTCCAGCCACAGCGTTGCGTATACAAGTGGGGTCATTTAACACGTATCAGATTCTGTTTAAGACCGCATGATTTTTTTTATGAATCCATTTTTAATTAACTTGTCTATGCCGTTAAGTAGGTATCTTTGAAGGTAGGTATCTCTATCCTTTCTCGGCAGGCGGCCGGTGGCATTTTGCTGTCTTGCCACCCTGTTGCTACGCCACTGGAACGCTCTTACTTTGAAAGAAGGAGCTAACTAGAAAGTAGTTAGTTACACAATATAATAATTTCAAACCTGAAGCATGCAGTGGTGAGGTTGGAGACGAAGGCGTGCGCGTGTCGATGCAGGGGATGGCGGCAGGTGCTTGCGCGCAGGTACCGCGCGGCCACGCAGCGCCAGCGCATGTACTGGCCGAGGGAGAGGGCGAGCGAGGCGCGGGACAGGCGACGCGCACGCCCCGTTGCCCCGCAGTACTCGCAACGCGACCACAACATCACCTGCATTCAGTTTTGAAATATATATGTTTATTTCTATTATTCGTATTTTACATTATTAACTTGTGAGCCAGTGGTCACAGGCAGCTAGTAAAAATTACCGTCTAAATTATTAAGCTATTGCATAGTTTTTATCGCAGGCTTTGAGCGCGGCGACCGAATCAAAAAATTCCTTAACGAAAATAAAACCTAACACCCCCCACTCCGCCTACCATGTAGCACGGCCGAGCGTTCGATTAACGTGTACGTATATGGTACGACTGTACGTAGGGATGGGCGATATTGAGAAACATTTTAATCAACTTATGCAATTATAATTATTTATTTATTTTTTATTTATGCAGTAATTATTTTTTCTTTGATATTAATTCAAGTTACACTTTTTGAATGTACACCTATGTATACATACAGGGTGACTTTGCCTCACCCGTCCAAATTCACACAGAAGAATCTTTAGTAAAAGTTATGAGAAACGTGTATTTTAGTTTAGTATCACATAGTACAAAAATGTTGAGTAATCAGCATCACAAAGTTATCACAAGAACTCGCAATTTATACTTGAAACCTACAGTCGACAAGTGTCAATGACCTCTCCATCGGTACAAAAATACAAAAAATACGAAATACAAAAATTTCAGTTAAAGGGCGCGTTTGTAATAAGTAAAAAATTACGTAAATCTTTAGTGATATGTACAATATTTAGTAAAAAATCAAGTAGAGGTTAACTTACCATTACTGCATTACACGTATTTTAATAAATGTTCAAAATGCAGTCCGTTTGTCTCTAAGCAAAGTCTAGCTCGTTTTTGAACATTTTCCTTTACCTTTCTAAGCACTAGAGTGTCATTACGCACATCTTCAAACGCTCGCACTATTTTAGTTTTTAAGTTCGCGAGGCTTTGGACCTCTTCCACATACACGTGTCTTAATTTCACCCCACAAATAAAAGTCCAATGGTGTTAAATCCGGTGATCGAGGTGGCCATGGGACGGGACCACCACGACCGACCCAACGATTACCGTATTCCGTATTTTTGCACTGTCGACGTCACGAGAGAACGAACTGTAAACACAATGCACCAACGCGAGAACACGCGGCCGACTGATTATTAATTAATTATTTACGGCAGCGGCGGCAGCCGTATTTCGCACGCCGTAATTCCCCGCACACACACACCGCTACGCTGCAACCGACATAGGGCTGCCAAACTAAAAAATAAATCAGGGTATTTATTTATAAATGTACATAGTAAAAAACATAACTCACTAGCTTCAATGATTTGTTACAGTAGAAACCGAATGTTGACGAAACTACACTGTACACTCATTTTAAAGCCTATAATAAAGATTAATCTTTTTATGGTGGGCTAAAAGTCCCACCTGAAACGTTTAGAAAAAGTATTTTTAAATAATTTTGACAACGTCTTAATGAATCGGCCTGGTAGCACCATTTTCTTTTTTTTTTTGGTCTCAGGGAAAAACCTCTCTTGACGGGTTCCCCGGCCCGGGGGGTCCGAGGGATATGTGGGACTCCGGGAAAGATGTACCCACTAAAAAACTTGGGTCACTAATGCCGGAACACAACACAAGGTTATTATGGCGGCATACTTAAGACCAAAGGTGGTCGCCATCCTGATGGGCTTGAGACCCTACTACGTAGCTAGGGTGGGTTGTTTTGTCGCCTTTTACGACAGGCCGCCCCCGGCCACAGAGGTTAGTATTCTTTCCGCGCCCCTGCACGGATAAAACTTAAACATTTGATTGAATAATAAAAAATATGGTTGAATCGCAACATTCGTTTTATTACAATAATCATCATAGGTACAACCCTAGCGCATTCTTACGAAGACTTGTTGACACGTGTCCCGCACGGCGGGCAACACAGTCTCGACTCTTTGTACGCGTACTTAAGGTACATTTCTTCTCGTTTACAATACCGAGGAGGAGTTAGGTAATAAAGGTCAATGTACGAACCTTGGAACATATGATTATTTGCACGATTGAATGAGCAACCAAGTTACTAAACATTTTCCTTGGGATGAAATATTTTATTTTGAAAATTTTACATACAATTTTTTTTGCAAAAATGGGTTCCATAAATGATGCTTAGTGCGTAAAAAAAATTTGGACGGGTGAGGCAAAGTCACCCTGTATATACCCACATGTATATTTACGGGGCGCATGTGCGGTGAGTGTGGTAGGGATGGGCGATATCTATCGATATTTCAACTATCGATGTTTTTTATCGATATTTTTTGGACAAGATATATCGATACTCGATAATAAAAACATCGATATCGTAACATCGATAGTTTTAGTTTTTTATTATAGAGTATCGATATATCTTGTCCAAAAAATATCGATAGAAAAAATCGATACTTTAGAAAAAAATAATTACTGTATAAATAAAAAATAAATAAATAATTATAATGACATAAGTTGATTAAAATGCTATGCAATAGCTTTACCGCGGCAGTCCCCGAGTGCCACACGTCTTTTTTTTCTGATAATTTTTCCTCATTATGCATTTTCGTTGCCCGTCTTTTTCGAAGTGTCAAAAGCTACTACACAATCTTCTAAATGCTCGTTTTCTTAACTTTGCGCTGCATTTCTGGTAGAGACCACCACTTTTGATTTTAAGTATGCAACCATAATAGCTTTGTGTTGTGTTCCGGCATTATTGACCCAAGCTCCTGTACCCTTAGTACTCTTTCAGAGTGGAGGCGGGCGCGGGTGCTACCGCGGGCGCGTGTAATTCAAAATGTATGCAGACGCCAGTTGCGTTCACAGTGCTCCTGCGAGCCACGCGTCTTCAAGAGGCGGGCGCGGGCGCGGTTGGCGCGGGTGTTTCTAATGGCTCAGTCCGCCCGTATCGTTCACAGTGATATGGCGTCTGTGAGGTGACTAAGCTTGTGGTTCTAAACCATTTTGATTCACCCGCCTAAGCGTCGTCAATCGTCATGGATATCAATACGGAAGAATTTCAAATTTATAAACTTCTATAATAACTATAATAGTTATAAACTTCATTTATTGCAATTTCCATTTCAAGTATGAATTTTCCATTAATAAAAGCAAATCTTCATCCGTATCTTCTAAATACGTAGCAGTTTGAGAACGACCAAACACATATGCAATGACACTCGTAGCTCGTTCGGCACTGTGAATACGTAGACGCCAAGACTCGAGCGTCCGCGCCCGCCGCCGCACCCGCTAGTGCAGTCTGATTGACCACTTATGGGAAAGCAGTGATGGTAACTGCTAAATTCAAGTGGGCCGTCAGCCTGCCTGCTGTCCTACAGCAATAAAAAAAGAGACGTCATAGGCAATTTTTCCCCATTTATCTAGTTGATTATCACAAAATATAGTGGACTAATATAAGATTTATGACACAGGTATTGTCAGCCCTAAACTAATTTACTTTAAAACACTGTCCTAGGGCTGCTAAATTAAAATCCACGATGTATGTTAAATAAAAATATTATTTTGATAAACTTAAGTTTGAGTCAACCACAAAGCACGGAGTAATTTTTACCTGTTTACTGGGTTCCTCCCTTATTTTGTCGACGTTGCTGTGGCCAATCGTATTACATGTTATTGTGATACATACGTCGCCATGGACAAACCTAAAACCATCAATATATATTAACCCGATGTACAATCCGTGCAGGGGCGGAGAAAGAATACTAACCTCTGCGGCCGGGGTCGGCCTGTCGTAAAAGGCGACAAAACAACCCACCCTAGCTACGTAGTAGGGCCTCAAGCTCGTCTGGATGGCGACCACCTTTAGTTTTAAGTTTAGTTTAAGTATGCCGCCATAATAACCTTGTATTGTGTTCCGACATTAGTGAACCAAGTTGCTGTAACCTTATGGGACAGCAGCGTGTTCGCAATGCCACTGGCGTTGCAAACACCCATAAGCGATGGTAACTGCTAAATTCTAAGCGGGTACCCGTCAGCCTGTATGCTGTCCTACAGCATTAAAAAAAACAATCTGAGGCCATCTCATGTAACAAGAATGGTAAAAGGTTATTGAACAAGAATAAAGATGTATATTTCATTTATCCTAGTTTATGAGTATCACAAGAAGAGGACGCAGCAGTAGCTGTTCCTCCCTTAACACCTTATTTGCCAAGCATTTTTGACTAGTATGTGTCGATTGCGCCCTAGCAAGTGAGATAGTACAATGTCAGTTTGTCAGCTAGGTAGTAGGGCCATAAGCTCGTCTGGATAGCGACCACTCCTGGTCCCTGAATGTGCCGCCATAATAACTTAATCTTACGACATAAGGACCCATTAGCGGTGCCATTGGCGTTGCAAATATTCATACGAAACGGTAACTTTCATCCGTGAAAGGGCAGAGAAAGAATACTAACTTCTGCGGCCGGGGTCAGTGTCGTAAAAGCCAACAAAACAACCCACCCTAACTACGTGGTAGGGCCCCAACCATCTTTAGTCTTAAGTATATAGGTAGGTATAGTATATTTAGTCTTAGGTATGTCCTTATAGGACAGCAGCGTCTTCGCGATGCCACTGGCGTTGCAAACACCAATAGGCGACAGTAACTGCCAAATTCTATCTGCTGCACCACAGCAATAAAAAATAGTCGTAATTATTGTAATATTGTGTTAGAACTGGTTAAAGCGACCCACACACACTACATATGTTAGAGAGACAAACGTCACCTGCGCACATGTTGATTCATCGGCACTTGACAAGAGTTTGAATTGCATCTATAGTCCGTATTAAAACAATATTTCTCTAGAAAACCGCCCAACGATATATCGTGCCGGCCATACATCTCCATGCTCACAATCCTGCAATATTAATGCAATATTATATCCGTGCAGGAGCGGAGAAATAATACTGACCTCTGCGGCCGGGGTCAGCCTGTCGTAAAAGCCCTACATGGTAGGGCTCCAAACCCGTCTAGATGGCCACCACCTATAAGTATGCCGTCATAATAACCTTGTGTTCCGGCATTAGTGACCCAGGTTCCTGTATCCTATGGTACAGCAGCGTGTTCGCGATGCCACTGGCGTCTCAAACACCCATAGGCGATGGTAACTGCTAAATTCTAAGCAGGCCGTCAGCCTGTCTGCTGGCCTACAGCATCTCCGCACATTTTCCTTCGCTGTTGGTTCATGGTAATGTTGTTACAACATACAGATTACGCGGGAATAATTGCCTTATTGGAACCTCAAGGTTAATGAGCTTGAGCAGCTGTATTGACGGTATAAAGTCGGTTACCCATGGATAAATAAAAAATAGTGTACGATTCCGGTCACAGATCGAGATTGCACCGTACAGGAATGAGAAGGAGGAAGAAGGAAGGAGAAAGAGGGGGAGAGGAGCGGTGGGGAGACGCGATACCTTGCAGTGGGCAAAAAAATTCGGACTGACCTTGATTCCACCCCTTCCCGATTCGGTTCAGGTCGCTGAGGAACTATTGCACGGCACCAGCTAAATGTCACGCATTGAACACACAATTTTATAGCACGGCCATGAGATTTTGGAGTAACTATTAGGGAAGTCGAACTTAGACCGTCCCGCGCGTTTAGAAGCTTGCGCGTTACTATTTATATTTTTCGTCCCACCCTCGCGTTTACCATTTACCTCACCTAGAGTGAGGGTAGGTAACGAAAATCAGAAGGCGGGATTTCAAATACCATTTATACAAGGATCGAACAGAGATGAACCATTGGGAGACGCTTTAAACCTCGTTTATGTATGTGTACTCACCAAGGATTCACGCAAAAATCGGGTACATTGGTAGATTTATTGCTGTAACTGTACAAAAGTAGACTCAATCTCTGATGGTTTTCCGGAGCCAAGGGGTCCAGCGGCTCATCAACCTGTTTCTCAGGCGTATCTGTTTGTGGTTGTTTCGCTATCTTTTTAAGAACTGATGGTCCGTAGAGGGGACATGAAACTAAAAAAAATTGCCTTTATTCCCCAAATGCACTTCGTAGTCACAAAACCCGTTTCCTACTTCATATTCTCTACTTCACACTGCTTCAGCACCACAAGCAATGAGCTCATTGATGATCGTATTCATATAATCAGTTCTTAGGTCTACTTCTTCTAGTAATCCGGCAGAGGCGACCTTGCCCGATATTCCCAAATAGTAACCTGGGATCTGTATTTCAAGCGTCTGGTGACATCGATTGCGACGTCAAGGCTGCTGCCGCGTGGGCCAAATGGCCCATCATTATGCCTGTCCTTTTATACGGCTGTGAAGCGTGGCCGGTGTTAGAGCGACACAAGCAAGAACTGCGTGTCACGGAGATGAATATGTTGCGGTGGATGTGTAGAGTGACGCTAAGGACCGCGTTAGGAACTATCGCATTCGCGGCAGTCTTCATGTTCGTAACATTGCGGATAAATTGCAGGAGTATCTGCTCCGATGGTACGGCCACCTTTTACGGCAACCGGATGCTTACGTGGGAAACAAACGTCTGGCCATGCCGCCTCCGCCGGGCCCCGGCAGGAGGGGTAGACCCAAAAAGTGCTGGCTGGACGTCGTAAGGGGTGATATGCCAATGGGCTCACTACCAGGGATGCCGAAAACCGTGCGAAGTGGAGTAGCAAAAGTCGGAAAGCGGACCCCGGGCACCGAAACAGAAGTTTAGGTTGCGACCGGGATATAACTCTTAGATGATGAAGAAGATAAACAACAAAAATGCGTTTTGATTGCAACATTTCCGTAACACTAATTTCCTTTTTGCAAAAGGGTATAAGAAAATACATGAATTAAATATGCGACTGCAAAAATGAACCTTACGCATATGTTTGTCGTTAATCAATCGGCAGCCGGTAGCCCTGTAGTGCGCGAGCGCAGCTTTGAGCGCGGGGTCGTCCGCTGACGCAGTGATCGGATTGCGGATGAATTCATGCACTTCCTGTAATGAGATTTTAACTATTAAATATAACAATCATACCACGAATATTCGGAAGCTTTCTTTTTATATCTCTTTCTCCGTGCAAGGACGGAGTAAGAATACTAACAAACAATGAATACTTAGTAACGGTAAAAAAGGTAGGGCCCCAAGCCCGTCTGGATAGACACAATCCTTGGTTTAATAAATTTGCCGCCATAATACCTTGTGTTGTGTTCCAGCATTAGTGACCCATGTTCCTGTACAGGGACGGTTCCTGTATGGGACAGCAGTGTGTGCGTGGAGCTCCTAGTGTCGCAAACATCCATAGGAAACGGTAACTGCTTACTATTAAGTTGCCCGTCAGCCTGTCTGCTATTATTATTGCTCGAGGAACACCTAGGCATTAAAAAAAGCTTCAAACTGTCCTTCACTTGCTTAGGTCTAATATTCCTACTATATACAATTTTTGTTGCCACTTTTTTTATTGCTGTAGGACAGCAGGCTAACGGCCCGCTTGGAATTTAGCAGTTACGGTCGCCTATGGGTATTTGCAACGCCAGTGGCATCGCGAACACGCTGCTGTCCCATAAGAGACAGGAACTTGAGTCACTAATGCCGGAACACAACGTTATTATGGCGGCATACTTAAGACCAAAGGTAGTCATCCAGACGGACTTGAACCCTACCACGTAGCTAGAGTGGGTTGTTTTGTCGCCTTTTACGACAGGCCGACCCCGGCCGCAGAGGTTAGTATTCTTTCTCCGCCCATGAACCGCCACTTAAAAAAGGTCCTTTATTTCCTAATTTAGTTTACTTTAATTGTCAAGCGTTCCCTCCCAGTTGAATGCGCTGTCCTCTCTCGCAGGCTGCTTATTCCTATTGACGCAAGGGTATATTAAAAAATATGTATTGCGGGTATTTCTGTTTTATCCAGAAGCAACTGCCGTACCAACAATCTAAGAGAAAATCGAGCGGTGCCTTTCATCCGCTGCCTATGAACTGGCAAAAGGAATCATCCATTCACGATTCTTTAGACTTTCCTGATGATGGAATAACAATATTTATTGAGTTTAACTGATCAGAATTAATCTAAATGAACTATATACGAAGACTAAAAAAAAATTGAATTATTAATTATTACAAAAAAATAGATTTTACCTTCAAAATAACATCATTCTGGAAGGGCCTGCTGATCTTGCGATGCAGGGATTTGGGAGTTGGAGGTGGTTTTGTATGATGTACGAAGAGTGGGTACGGGAAGTATTGACGCAGGGGGCACTTCCTACCGGCCTCCGTCTCCAAGTACGGAGCTGGGATCACTACATTCGGAGACATTGAGAGTACTGCGTCGTCAGTTGACCATCTAAAATAAATTAATATACTTAGACCAGGAATTTCCAACTATTTAGGCAGACCCAAATTACTTTAAAAATCCTATGTTTTTTTTACCTATTGATATAAAATTTAAAAACCTTGCGGTTAGAACTTTTGCACGCTTATCGACTTCTTGAGTATTATTTTAAAAGTACCTACCACAATGATATTTCGTACTAAAATATTAGTCATTCTTATAACAATTTGATTTATGTCGACCGTTTTCCTAGGAAACGATTTCGACCCCATTGGGTTGATTTCGACCTCTTTGGGAATCCCTGACTTAGTTCACACAGCTTGTGTTTATTAGTGTGGAGTAGATGACGCTGTATGAATGGTCATTGTACATTAATATATTCCTGAAATTGTCACGACAATACGCACCTCTCTTCATGTGCATCAGCTTTCAATTTAGTTTCTTCTTTGGGCAAGAATACTTCATCATCAATAGATAAAGTAGCCCTTAACGGATCGCTGAAATCCCTTATAGGAACACCACAACTCAGATTCTTTTCACTATCTACTTTCCTGTATTGCTTAGATTTTTGCAATGAATTTTCAGTTTTCAATGATTCTGAATCATTGCTTTTACTATCATTGCTTACTTCCATTAAAGACTCGGTTGATATGGTGTCTTCGGTTTTGTTAACTTGATTGTTTTTGCTCGCAACGAAAAATAATTCATCATCATTCATAACATTATTGTTTTGAGATTCTTTATTGATAAAATTGTTGGCATCTGTATCATTGTGTTCTAAATCTTTTGAGAGATCAATTTTTAAGTTTTCATTCGTTTTCGTATCTCTTTCTAATTTCGAATCTGTATTGATTTCTGCAGTTTTCTTCTCAATACCGAATTCTTCATTAAACTTAGCAACTAATTTATCATTATTCTTAGAATTGTTATCATTATCAACATCATCAAACGTCATTCCTGGTTCTGGCAAAATCGCTTCGATATCTGCTAGGAACGATTTTTCTAATTTCCAATTATAACAAGCTAATAGCATGAATTTAACAACTTTCTTAACTCTAACTAGTTCTTGTAGAGACCCTCCTCTTAAGAGGATGCAGCAACCTAGATTCGGTTCTGCACACCCTTCAAGAACCATGAGGGTTTTGCTAGAATCTGGAAACATTTATCATATTAATTAGAACATAAATATATTACAATAGCACAGTCATGAAATAAATAAAAAACGTATGCAGCGGTTTTAATTTTTTCATATAGACATATTTCTCATTCTATTTTATTGGATTATGAAAGGAGCAGAGATTCCTGGCCTCCAACAGAATGTGCTTGTGTTGGCAGAATCCATTCTCGGAGGTCTTTTTGGGAGTCGTGTTCGCAATATTTAAATAAGGTTCAAGCGGAAGATCCTCGCTGGCCTTATTGACCAGCATATGCTGAGCTTGGCCCTATTTTAAGACAAGCACATTTTGGGTCGCACACACTTTTATTTTTTTTTCTTTATCGTAATTTGTTGTTATTTCTTAAGAAACTATTTTTGTAATTGTATAGCTTGTTCTGAATTAAATATTTCTTTCTTTCTTTCAATGAAATATGGGTTATGTTGCTCCACGATTCCATATTTCATTGAGCAACATGGTGTGTATATATTTCTAAAAATGGTATACTTATAAGTATACCATTTTAATTTGTATTTAACTGACTACTCATTTTAATTTGTATTAAATTGTACTATGCGATATAAATATGATAACGTAAAAGTGTAAACGAGACAGAAGTTTTGTGCACTCGTCACATTCATCGCGTGAGCCTAGAACAGAGATCACAAACGAAGAGCGCGACACTAGTGATGACAGATTGAAAAATACAACAAAAAAAACAGAGTCATTTTTTAAATTTACAGACAAAGAAAGAAATATATTTTTTATTTATAACACATGTTGGTATCATTTTAATTTATATTATAGAATGATATCTTTATAGGTAAACATACTCACAGTTCTTAACATAGAAATTTTTACAAGTTCCCAGCCTCGGGGTACCGATCCTGGCGTCGATTGACGTCAAGGGGTCAGCCCTAGAGCACCTAGCGGCTCTCCTGAGGGCAGCAGCCCGAACATTGCATGCTAGAGCCACCCCCCTGTCGCGGAGTAGGTCCTGAACTCCGCGGGCGGCGCTTCCCCTTACCAACACTACTTTAGGGCTTAATGCGGTGATACGAGCTGCGCAACGCACCAGGTACTCTTGTTCCTGGATAATAATGTTCAATTAGACTAACTGAACATTTTGTCTAACCTTATATGGGTTTCAGATCGTTAGTCAAGTTACGACCTAATACTGTATTATTAACACGAGCTATTTTTACTCGCTGATGATTGGATGATTTGATGTCCAGATCTGCAATATATCTAGTCCTAATGTTTGAAATGAAATCATTCTCTATCCTGTTAATTTCATTGATTCCCGTATTAGTTGGCGTTATACCTAATTAGCCCTCCTAAGTTTGAGGGAAATAGTCTTTTTCGGAACCGCATTTAACTGTTATTCACAAACATTATCCGTGCAGGGGCGGAGAAAGAATACTAACCTCTGCGGCCGGGGTCGGCTTATCGTAAAAGGCGACAAAATAACCCACCTTAGCTACGTGGTAGGGCACCAAGCCCGTCTGGATGGCGACCACCTTTGGTCTTAAGTATTTCGCTATAATAACCTTGTGTTCCGGTTTTAGTGACCCAAGTTCCTGTACCCTTATTCCTTATGCAACAACAGCGTGTTCGCGATGCCACTAACGTTGCAAACACACATAGGCGACGGTAACTGCTAAATTCTAAGCGGGTCAAACTGTCTGCTGTCACACAACAATAAAAAAAATAACGCGCACTGCTTTCTTCCTGTCACGGTAGTAGGTACAGTAGTAACTCGACACTGCAATTCGCGATACAAAGTTGGATCTTTTAAAGCACCTGATTCCATCACACGAATGACGATGAAGACTCCCCCTGACTGACTGGCACCCCCTTTGCAACGTCAATTATTTTCACTTCAAATACACATCATACTCAGACGACAAACGACAGCGACGACGGGCAGAAAAGGCATTCCGACCCCGTGGGAGCAGGGTCGATCAGCCGTGGCAGCGTGCTCGGGGCGCGTCTCCTATGAGGCGCACTCCCGGCTCGAACGCTGCATGGGGAACAAACGAAGAGCAGCCACGAATGGCAAGGATACTTTATTTGGGGACTATCGGCTCCACCGGTGAAACCGATCCTATACTAATCTAGCCATTTACGAGAGATCGCAAGGGTCAATATTTATATTCCGTCCCTACAAGGATCAAAATCCGGTTAGTTTATTGCCTCAAAGTCAGTCAAAATTTTTTTTATTTCAAATAGGCCTGAGTAACAAGCACTTTTAAAATGTCAAAAGCTAGGTGTCAGTTCCAAAAGTGAATCCTATGGAAAAGAACAGACAAGAAACTCCATGGATGTATTTTGTGCAAACATTTTATTATTTTAATATGACGAAATTGATATATTATTTCAGTAGGCCGAGGAAATGCAAGTGTTTAAAATGATACAGCTGAGAATAACCTAAATGAACATACATTAAAAAAAAAAATTAAAAAAAATCATTGTCGTATGCAGGAGGGGACCGAAGACCAAGCATTTTTATCGTCCATATATTGTTTCGTGCTATAATATGCTTTGGAGAGTAGAGTGGCTGTTAGCATAATAAAAACTAATCAATGAAATAGGTACATAACTCTTACTTGCATTAAAACTGGTTCCAGGGAGGTAAGTTTGCCTTCAACCCTTTGGTAGGCTATCGAGCAATCTAACAATAATACTGTTGGATTCGTTATTTGTTGTGACATACCTCTGAAAATAAATGAAAAAAATCCATATGTCTAAAATAATTAATTATCTGCGCAGGGGCGGAGAAAGAATACTAACCTCTGTGGCCGGGGTCGGCCTGTCGTAAAAGGCGACAAAACAACCAACCCTAGCTACGTGGTAGGGCCTCAAGCCCGTCTGGATAGCGACCACCTTTGGTCTTAAGTATGCCGCCATAATAACCTTGTGTTGTGTTCCGGCATTAGTGACCCAAGTTCCTGTACCCTTATGGGACAGCAGCGTGTTCTCGATGCCACTGGCGTTGCATACACTTATAGGCGACGGTAACTGCTAAATCCTAAGCGGGCCGTCAGCCTGTCTGCTGTTCTACAGCAATAAAAATAATAATAATAATAATGAATAATAGAAATGTTCTTCCAAATGAAACATACTTCATTTAGTCCATTGACGAACTTAACTAAGTGGTTGGTTAGAATGACAACTCGATAAATAACAGAAAACAAATGTGCCTTTGCAACATACTTCTATAATATCTTTGTAAACTAAAAGATGACGTTATTTTCGTATTTCGTCTTCATAATATGAAAAAAATCACAAAATTATTTGAACGAATACTTTTCTTCAAATAAATTTAGGCATTTAATGGAATAAATAGGTAAGACCACCTATTCCGCCATTATAACCTTGTGTTGTATTCCGGCCCTAGTGACCCAAGATCCTGTACCCTTATGCGACAGCAGCGTGTTCGCGATGCCACTGGCGTTGCAAACACCCATGGGCGACCGTAACTGCTAAATTCTAAGCGGGCCGTTAGCCTGTCCGCTGTCCTAAAAAAAAAAAATTGCCGCATATTTCAAAAATTCTAAATATTCAAATTCGCTAGTCAAAAGTTATTTTAAAATAACAAGACAATCAAAAGATTTAAATATGTATGTACACTAACCTATGCGCAACGTTCTTGGTGAGCACAACTCCATGCAAGACGGCGCTGTCTCTCATAGCGCCCCCCGGCACCTTCTTCACTTGGACATAGTTGCGAACGTCTATATCGTTGCTGTGGGCCTCTGCGAGAATATACACAGATATTCTTATTCACGGTTTTAGCTAACGATTTTTCTGCTGAATACTTTCTGCATGTTGTAATTCAATAAGTTTTACACCAAAGGTGGTCGCCATCCAAACGGGCTTGGGGCCCTACCACGTAGTTAGCGTGGGTTATTTTATCGCATTTTACGACAGGCCGACCCCGGCCGCAGAGGTTAGTATTCCTTCTCCGCTCCTGCACGGATAAATATTGAAATAATAATAGATAATTATGTGATATATATAATTTGATTAGCTTAGGGATATACAATTCTACATAAAGTATAATTTTCAAATGTACCAAAGAGTCAAATGTAATTATATGAAAAATAATAATAACAGAAAAAATATCAAGCGTTAAAAGTCAAAGGAAGGTTATGTATGGCTCATTTTTATATATTATCTTATTAATAAACAATACATAAATGTTACAAACTTAAATTTACAGCGGCAAAAATAACAACTACAATTTTCCTTAAATTCGCCTTCAAATTCATAGAAACTAGCGCTACGCCAATACGAAAATACAACTTTGTAATAGTTTCTTATGGGAAATCACTAGATGTCACTGTTCAAAAATGTAAAAATCCTAAATCGCGCTAACAAGTTCTCAACTGACATGATCATACCTTTCATCGATTACAACTACGGCAAGACCTTACTTCATAGGATCATTTCTATAGTAAGCTCTTCCCGAGACTATCACAATATGTGAGTCCCAGTAAGCCACGATGAGGAGACGTGGCGGAGCACCCTGAGCGTGAGAGGGGCAGCGGTGGTTCACCGCTAGCCATCGATGATCGTTCGCTTCCTCGCAAGGGAAGTGTGGGGTGCTGACGCTGTCTGAGTGGTTATTTTTAAAACCTTATAAATTAAAAGTGAAGTTAAGGAAGCACCTAGTCACCATATTAAAATTGAACAATGCGGAGAAAAGTGCGTGCGTACAAAGTATATTAGAACATGTTAGAAATAATAATGAAACTTCTTTGGCATGTGAAGTGAACTCTTAGACGGCCATGAATCGGCGTTCGACGCCTTATAAATTTCTTTAATCTAAGTTTAATAAATAGACTGCGCTTCGAACGAAAATGTTTGATAATATAAAGGAAAGATTTTCTTTATTTGCATTGAATAAGCTCCGAAACTATTGGACCGTTTTGAAAAATTATTTCACTATTGGGAAGCTACATTATCCTCGGGTGACAGGCTATATTATATTTAAAAAAAATTAGGGATCTTTACTAAAACTCCAATAATGTAACCCAGGGTGTAAAAAAATTACCTAAAATATTCTACATCGCGTGCGCTGCGAAAACTATTAATGATAAAAAAAATAATGTACTACAACTTTGCAGAACACATGTCTAACTATTATAACTATAATATATGTAGCATAATTATTCCACAATAGGTGTTCTTTTATTTTAAAAATTTAATTGAAATGCTGCCGCTAGAAAAGGTTCTTTATTTGTATCTTGGTATTAATCCTTATCAAAATAAATTACTTCATATTACTGCTACAATACCTTGATATAACTTTTTGAATTATTCAATTCGGACATTCCATTCGAAAGATATCACGAGCTTATAAATGTAAGTATTAGAAAAAACGTTTCACATCTTCGTGAGGCTAATTTTCATTTCATCTGTATAGTGACGCTAATTTCCGTTTCATTCATAAAAAATTTATCCTCATGCGCCCAAAGAAGTTTCACTTCAAAAATTACAAAGGGTTTGATTAGTTCAGTGTTAATTCTTACAGAAATAAGAAATTGAGTTGTTACCAGGCATAACGATCTCGGCGGCCTGGTGGCACAGGGGGTACAAGACATCAAGCCACGACGCGGGCAGCGAGTTCCGTGCCAGGCACTGGCGCATCAATAGTTTCAGGTGCTCTTCGCCTGAATCTGCTATTGCTGAACATATGTCAGCTGTTTCAGTGTAAGCTATAACAAAAAAAAAATAGCCGTTTTTGGTTACAACTAGGAGACGTGAAGTACAATAGGCTTTTTTTGTACATGAACATACATACATATAATTATATAGCTATTACAATAAAGGCAAGCTAAGTAGTTATCAACGCTTACGGGAGTAATTTGATACATAGATAGATAACACTTTATTGTAAACCAAATAACTTACAAAAACAATGAAAATTATTTACATAATCAATAATATCTACTTGACTTACAATGGGCGGCCTTATCGCTACAGAGCGATATCTTCCAGACAACCCGGGCTATAGGACATTATTCCTTTTATATTGATATTGAAGGGAGGTACGACAATAAATAATATAATAAAATAAAATAATAATATTTTATATAAAGAAAAAGTGGACAATATACATAAAATTTAATAATACATATACATAATATATAATAAATAGACATACTTAAATATCTATATTAGTAGAATAAATAAATATTTGTTTTGTTGTTACACTAAAGATAAGTATTGATTTTTAACCAATTTTTTAAAAGTTGACAGTGATTTAGCCTGTAATAGTAATAGGTAGTGTATTCCAAAGTTTGATAGCATGAACAATAAAGGAGTTATTATAAAAAGAAGAAGTATGAACAGGAGTTTTGAGAGATAGTTCAGTAGATGTGCGCAAATTTCGGAGTTTGGACTCCGAGTTAAGAAACTCGAATTGATTCTTTATTTAAATATATTTTATATCTATCAAAAAGCAAACGGGCTGATTGGCCACTTCATAGCAAGCATATTTTTATCCACGTAGAGGCGGAGAAAGTGGCCTGTCGTAGAAGGCGACAAAACATCCCACTCTATCTACGTGGTAGGGCACCAAACCCGTCTGGATGGCGACCACCTTTGGTCTTAAGTATGCCGCCATAACAACTTTGTGTTGTGTTCGGGCATTAGTGACCCAAGTTCCTGTACCTTTATAGGGTAAACACCCATAGGCGACGGTAACTGCTAAATTCTAAACGGGCCGTCAGCCTGTCTGCTGTACTACAGAAATAAAAAAAAACCATTATCGTCGCCTATGAATATTTGCTAACACGCTAACTGCAAGCTGGGTCACGATTGCTGAAAAACAATATGAGATAATTATGGTGTCATATTTAGGCACTAGGTCTATCACCAGCTGCGGTTGTTTTGTCACCTTTTACAACAGACCTCTTCCGGCCGCATGACTATACTGACATTATTATTATTCCGCTCCTGCACGAAGAAAAGTTAACCGTACCAAAGACTATCAGATATATAAAATATCATTCAGGGCGAAAAATACTAATTTAAGAAATAAAGTTAAGCTGACAGAATCATAAGAAAGGGGGGGGGGGGATACAGAGAAAAAAAACAGCTACTCACTCTCAACTCGGAAACTCACTCTCAAACCCAGTTTAAAACATTAGAGAAAAATGCAAATTACCTTCATTTTGCTCCAAGGCGGGAGTTTCTTCTTCTTCACTTGACTCTGATGATTTAATTTCAGCTGAAAGCGAACGTTACATTTTATTTATCAAATTCATAATTTATAAAGAATTTTCGAGGACACGTTTACTTATATACAATAAAGTACTTTTTTTATTGCTGTAGGACAGTGAACAGGCTGACGGCCCGCTTAGAATTTAGCAGTTACCGTCGCCTACGGGTGTTTGCCCTATAAAAGTACAGGAACTTGAATCACTAATGCCAGAATACAACACAAGGTTATTATGGCAGCATACTTAAGACCAAGGGTGAGTGTTATTTTGTCGCCTTTTACGACAGGCCGACCCCGGCCGCAGAGGCCAGTACCTATTCTTTATCCGCCCCTGCAGAGATAAAAAAAAATTATTAATGGATGATATTGTCGAACCTCAATAAATACAAAAAAACCGTCCAAACCCGAAAAAATTTAGTCTTGTTATCTTCAACCCACTAAATCTCCGTTGTTCGAAATTTGAACCCTCTGTGTCTTTAACATTACAAATATTTAATTTCACAACTCGATTATTTGAAATAAGAATATGCCGATAATAAAACTAGTATTTTCATTTATTCAACCTCTAATTCAAAATTTGTTGAAATAAATCTTTCATCATCATCATTGTAGGCGCTGGTTCAGGTAAATTTTATGGAACTCTGTCGTCATGCGAAAACACCCTATTGATAGAGGACGGGAATTGAAGGGACTCGCCGAAACTAGAGGGGTCTTCTTTTCTCGTACTGCCGTTGTCCACCATTTTATTCCTTAAATCACTAGCGTGTAAGTACACGATTACAGTAATGTTATTAATCCGAAAACAACAAGGAATGTCAATGTCTTTTTTACGGTTTTACACACAGCGAAAACATACGTCACGGCAGCACGCCATCTCTTGGTGAGTAATAGGTATGAGGATAGTGTCATAGGATGTACAGGTGTGAGAGAGACGGCATATAGGCGTTATCGCATGACTGCGTATTATAGATCGAGCGAAGTTTTAATAATATCAACGGCCTAAACAGTCATATTTTCTAGGTTCTACTGTAATAAATTATTATCATCTATACATTTATAAGGAAAATGGGGTTCCTTGACACACCATCACAACAAAATTACTGAACACATCACGATGGGACCATTCATTCGACACGGAATTTTTCGTAGATGGTTATTTTTTTTCCAATGGGATTCCATCGACCTTTTCTCATTTTTTTAAAGTGAAAACTTCTTTAGCGGCGTTGTGCACTTTTTTGTGATGGGTAAAAAATGTTAAACTCGCGTCAGGTCATGTGTCCTGATCGAAAATTCGTAAGATTCGTAAGACGGAGTTTTGCTCCAGTAATACCAACCTTATTAATAATAACTTAAGGTTTAATTTATAATGTAACTTTTAAATGATTGTATTGCATTACTTATACATATCTATTCGAATTGCGACTTTATTACAATGAAATACAGTTGAGTTTTTGAAGTGAAAACTTCTTTAGGCGCGTTGAGCACTTTTTGGGAAAACAATTTTTGGTTTGTAAAGAAGTGTTATTGACCAATTTAAACTTTAATGCTTGATCATAAACAATTTTTTATAAACCGAAAATAATAATCTAATAGCTCGACGATACAATTCACAAGTTATTTAGTTTTTAGTTTTCACTTCTATCGGCAGTCCCCAAAGACAGCCCCGCATGTTTTTTTTCCGCTTTACTTTAGCAGCGGAGTAATAAATAAAATTGTTTTTTAAACTTACTCGCTTTCGGAGTTTTGATGAGTCGCGCCGAACTCTCGCCAAGATTCAAATCTAAACAATATGACGAGACGCTCTCCACTAATCTCGAACATTCTTCAGCTAGAAAACAATATTTCCTCATTATCATCTTGAGTTAGATTCCGGTTACAGCGGGATTTGGACTCTTCAAGCCGACATTTCTAAGGTCTACTATTCGTTTTGATACGCTGCGTGGATACTATGAGGTAACTTAGCAGTAACTTATGATGTAATGCGTGATTCTACGCAGTCCAGTTATCTTTCAAACAATAAGGTGTATGTAGGGCAATATGAAGCCAGTTTGAATTATCGATACCAATGCATGCAGTGCATGCGGAGCCCAAAGGAGAACGTTGGATACAAATATATTTGTATCCAAATATATATAATGGTCAACCAATGGCAATAAAATGTAGCCATTTTTTGCATGTTGTCCCTTGCACACGTATACATAGATAACATTAGACGCGACAGTAGCGTGTTCGCGATACCACTGGCGTTGCAAACACCCATAGGCGACGGTAACTGATAAATTCTAAGCGGATCGTCAGCCTGTCTGCTGTCCTACGGCTATAAAAAAAATACATTGTTTTTGACATCATTCATAAATAGTCTGTTCTAAATCAGGAGTCCGTCAACTATGTTTTTACCTTCATCCTTGTCTATGCCTAATGGTACACAACAATTTCAATAATCATATTATCACTCTTAAAATGTCTATAACTATCATAAGGCTTCTCGTATCTTCTTCTCGTAGAAGAGTAATATAGATCATGAAGTGAAAGGCACTCATTTTGTTTTCAGTAATTGCCTTGTGTAAATAAAATGACAATGGGAATTAATACTTACGCGAGTCATCATCATGAGCGATGGTAGGTGGCATGACAATGGGCCGGTAGAGGGCGTAGTCGGCAAATTGCGGCATCTCCGCCATGCACTCCATATATCCCGAGGCCAACAACGACTGGCACACAGCTTGCGCTTGAGCCCTTATTTCGAAACAAATTTATATATTTTTATACATAACTGACAAAAGTAAAATATTAAATTAAAAATAAACTATAGTTTAAAAAATACTACGCTTTTATAGAAAATCCAACTACGAGGTAAAAAATTATTTTCAATAAATTTAAATTAAGGATAGTGTGATTAATAAAAAAAATATTGTAAAAAAAGTGTAGAGAGTCGAGTCACGCGGTGTTTCCAGGCGGTCACCCATCCAAGTACTGACCGCACCCGACAGTGCTTAACTTCGGTGATCGGACAAGAACCGCTCCGAAAATTCATTAATCCTAAGAATCCTGGTAAGCATAATGACACAAACTATTCAGATTATTGTATTGTCATCGGTCCTTGATAAGTGTGCAAAGTTTCAAATCAATCTGTCATTTTGAAAGGGGTGAAAATCACGTTCGTAGATATTGTTCATAGTTACATAGATACATACCAAGCTAATAAAAGCGTGTTAAAAACATGGATTCGATCATGTTCACAGACCCCACTTCAACGAAAAATTATGTTTTACTAGAAAAGTGTATAAAAAGATTCAGCTCGTACATTAGTCGATTGTAAGTTGAGTTAAAGGGGGAGACAAACTAATTTGAGCTACACTGAGCGTTGTCTCTATCACACGAAGTACTAACTAAAGCAACGACGAATCGTTGCCAACCATCATATATCGTAACTATACTATATATGTACTATATATTGTAACAGACTGTGTACTATTCACCATTATTGAGGATTATTAACGACCTCTAATAAATAAGGTTAAGAAATTCTATGGAAACTTTTTTTTTAAATTATTCTCACTTTAACATATGCCAATGGCAAAGACGTTGTGGAAGGAATCGCTTGAGAACGGCGGGTGATCTGAAACTCAACGTGGCCTATATTGACATCATTCAAGACATGTACCGTGACTCCGATTCCGTAGCTCGGACCGCTGTTGGCGACACAAAACCTTTCCCCATCACCGTCGGGGTGCACCAAGGATCCGTCCTTAGTTCATTTCTGTTTAGCGTGGTATTAGACGTATTGTCAGACAGCATCAGAAACTCACATGAGCAGCCCCCGTGGCTGCTCATGTGAGTTTCTGCCGCGGTGGATGTGTGGAGTGACGCGGAAGGACCGCGTTAGGAACTCTCGCATTCGCGGCAGCCTTTATGTCCGTGACATTGCGGATAAATTGCAAGTGTCGCCTTCGCTGGTATGGTCACGTTTTACGGCAACCGGCTACTTATGTGAGGAACAAATGTCTGGCCATGCCGCCACCGCCAGGTCCCGCAAGGAAGTGTAGACCCAAAAAGTGCTGGCTTGACGTCGTAGGGGTTGATATGCGTGCCAATGGACTGACCACCAGAGATACCAAAGATCGTGCGTGGTGGAGAAGAAAAAGTCAGAAAGCGGACCCCGAGCGCCGAAGCGAGAGTTTGGGCTGCAATCGGGATTCAACGCTAAGGTGATGATGAACGGCAAAGACGTATAAAGTACTTGGTAGTATCGACCTTAGATGTTACTGATTGGAAGTCAACAATAGCATCACTTAAACGGTTTATCGCGCTAAATGCACATAGCATAATTGCTAGGTACCAACTGTGGTGAACATTGTGAGGAAACCTATATACAACGGTGATCATCTGTAAGTATAACAAGGACAAAGAAAACGCTCACCTAGTTTTATTGTTAGTATTGTCCATAACCCATTGTAAGATGTCGCATCCACGCCACACCCCGTTGTAACGCACCAGGCGATACCTGAAACATTCAATATAAGCACTGTATGTGTCAACTCACAATGAAATATATCGTATATATAGCAGAGCAATGCCAAAAAGGCGATCCTACGAAGCCCCCTCCTCTAAGGCCAAGAGTGACGACGGGATTTTTAGTGGGCAGGACCGGCCTTTGTCCCCGGTCCGTACGAGGGGAGTAGACAGCCCCCTCGGGAGGTAATGACACATAACCCACCGGCCTTCCCCCGGAGGCCGGTGGAAACTGTGACAGTTTTCCCGGTATAAAAAAAAATAAAGTACCATACATTCCCAGAATATTTTAACAAATACTTTCTCTTGAGTGCGATGAATCCTAAGAATATAGGATATTTATCCATCACTGTAACATGATTTTTTCCATTACCATTTGCAATCAGTTAATAGGCCATATGCCGATTTTTTGAGTATTGTTATATGCCATTATGGTGGAACAACCACTGCTGAACCTCCAACTCAAAAAGCTATGTGATCCCTTATGTATCTCTTGATGACAGCTGTTCAGCTACAGATTTGGTTGCAGCAATAGGCGGTATTTGTGATTCTTTTTTCACCGTTCAATTTCAACTACAACTGTTGACATTTTCAGGTATTGATGAATATCATCATTCTTTTTTTTATTGCTGTAGGACAGCAGACAGGCTGACGGCCCGCTTAGAATTTAGCAGCCTATGGGTGTTTGCAACGCCAGTGGTATCGCGAACACGCTGCTATCCCATAAGGGTACAGGAACTTGGGTCACTAATGCCGGAACACAACATAAGGTTATTATGGTGGCATATTTAAGACCAAAGGTGGTCGCCATCCAGGCAGGCTTGGGTCCCTACCACGTAGCTGGGGTGGGTGTTTTGTCACCTTTTACGACAGGCCGACCCCGGCCGCAGAGGTTAGTATTCTTTCTCCGCCCCTGCACGGATAGGATTTGTATACCAGGGAGAGCCCCTGCCATATTCATATGGCTCTGAGAATTCCATTTTGTATATGTTACAAGTAAAGTATGTTACATTGACAATGTAACATTATTTTGGTATAAGTTTTCATTAAGGGGCTGTCCATTAATCACGTGAAGCTCGAAAGGGGGGAGGGGTCCATAAAAAATCACGTAATATCACAACGGGGGGGGGGGGGGGGGGGGGGTAATAATGTATCACGTGTATTTATTTTTTCGCCAAACGCGTACAAAATCGAATTTAGCACTGTGCCAAAGTAACTTGCAAGATGCTTATCCAGTTATTGGTGTTGAAGAAAGTTTTGCTAATCCGTGGTCCAAGGATACTTGTATATTAAATTATGTTCATTGTTCATGTATTAGTATAAAAAAGTTTTTTGCATTTCTTTCATTATTTTTATGTCAGTCAAAAACAACCTGCAACCTTTCTGTCCACCTCTAAACGTTATTATTGTAGTCTTTAATTTTCTATAATAAAATTAGAAAATACTTAAAATTAAGATCCTTTGTAGGTACTAAAAATACACGTGATATAGGGGAGAGGGGGTAGTCTTAAACCTCACCATGTATCACTAAGGGGGAGGGGGGGGGGGGGTTAAAAATTCCAAAAAAAACATCACATGATTAATGGACGGCCCCAACTTGATCATACACAAATTACCATGTTGCCATCTTAGCTAAGGTTTTAGGACCACATTTTTAATCATACCTATGCTGCTGAGTGGGAAGTGTGAATGACAATTGCCTGTACACATCCTGCAAAGCCTCTTTTGGAGAAGGCCTCAGTTCACATCTGTCCTCCTGATCACGGGCAAACATGAAGTTCTCTCTCCCCTTGTTAGGGGTCTGTTGGGATTTGTTCTCTGGGAATTTCACCTGTAAAATTAGGTAACGATCATTGAATTGAGTATTTGAAAAAAAAATATTACTGATTTTTTTATGTATTTTAAAACTTTATTATTAATAATAGTGATATTATATGCAAAAAACTTAAAAAAAAATTTTTGAATTAATTATTAACCATTAAAAATTGATGATATTTAAATAAAAATCACGTGACTATAATCGCGCCATGATTGGTCACCATAGTTGTGACGACATAATGTTATAGCTATTCAATAACAGTACAACGTTATAGGCTAAAATATGAGTTAATGTTAGTTCCGATTAGCTTTGTGTGATAAAGGGTTTATTAAGGCAAAGTCTGATAATATTGATATGTTGATATAGTTATGATAACCAATTTAAAAAAAAATTACGTTCGGTTGAATTCTGCTAAAGTCCGAGGTGCCGAGGCATCAAGTCTGTTAAAAAATAATATAATAAATGAAAATATTTAAGTATTTATTATATTATTTTGTTTTGGGATTATCACGGTGCACTGCTTGAAACCATTTATTTCGACATTTGTCATCTTGGGGAACATTTAAAAACATTTTGTCAGTAGTTTTTGTAGTATTCGTACATAATAGTACAAAACAATAACGATAACTTTTTAGGTTCGACATTTTTAATATAAATTTAAATATTTATCAATGACAACCAAATTAAATAGATCAAAACACTATATTTATTATTTTTCTATCAACTGCAATGAGTGAAAACTAACATTATGACGTCACACACGCGCTTGGGTTTGTTCGGGAGTTATCGGTGTGTCTTCGGTACTGGATTCAAGAATTAATTTTTATTTTGAAATAACTTTTGAATTATTGCGAAAAAAAATAAAATAAAAATAGTTTTGCTATAAAACTTATATATGATCTTTTCATCATCATCATCATCTCACCGTTCATCCCGGTTGCAACCCAAACTTGCGTTTCGGTGCCCGGGGTCCGCTTTCCGACTTTTTCTACTCCACTTCGCACGGTCTTCAGCATCCTTGGTAGTGAGCCCATTGGCACGCATATCACCCTTTACGACGTCAAGCCAGCACTTTTTGGGTCTACCCCTCCTGCCGGGGCTTGGCGGAGGCGAAATCATCATCATCATCCTAGCGTTAGTCCCGGTTGCCACCCAAACTTGCGCTTCGGTGCCCAGGGTCCGCTTTCCGACTTTTTCTACTCCACTTCGCGCGATCTTCAGCATCCCTGGTAGTGAGCCCATTGGCACGCATATCACCCTTTACGACGTCAAGCCAGCACTTTTTGGGTCTACCCCTCCTGCCGGGGCCCGGCGGAGGCGGCATGGCCAGACATTTGTTTCCCACGTAAGCATCCGGTTGCCGTAAAACGTGGCCGTACCAACGGAGCCGACACTCCTGCAGTTTATCCGCAATGTCACGGACATGAAGACTACCGTGAATGCAGGAGTTCCTAACGCGGTCCTTCCGCGTAGTGACGCGGAGTGCCACACATCCACCGCAGCATATTCATCTCCGTGACACGCAGTTCTTGCTTGTGTCGCTCCAACACCGGCCAAGCTTCACAGCCGTATAAAAGGACAGGCCTAATGATGGTCTTATAGACCTGTCCCTTCAACTTTACCGGCATCTTGGGGTCACAAATGATACCAGTTACCTCACGCCATTTGGCCCACGCGGCAGCAATGCGTGCCTTGACGTCGCAATCGATGTCACCAGACGCATGAAACACAGATCCCAGGTATTTCACTTGGTCCATGCGCTCGACCGTGTCGCCGTCTATGCGTACGGGTGTGGGATCTATGGAGTTACAGGCCAAGTACTCGGTCTTCGCCACATATATGATCTTTTCAAAGATAAATGATCTTTTCATTTATCACAAAAAAATTTTTTTTTCAATTCATGCATACAATTGATATAAGTATTTCTATGGGAGAGATAAAGATACCTATGAAATTAAAAAAAAGTATACTGTTATAATAACACACACAACCATTTTTATCTGTGCAGGGGCGGATAAAGAAAACTGACCACTGCGGCCGGGGTCGGCCTGTCTTAAAAGACGACGAAACAACCCACCCTTGCTACGTGGTAGGGCCTCAAGCCCGTTTGGATGGCGGCCTTTGGTCTTAAGTATGCGCCATAATACCTTGTGTTGTGTTCCGGCATTAGTGACCCAAGTTCCTGCACCCTTATGGGACAACAGCGTGTTCGCGATGCCACTGGCGTTGTAAACACCCATAGGCAATGGTAACTGCTAAATTCTAAGTGGATTGTCAGCCTGTCTGCTGTCCTACAGCAATAAAAAAAGCAAAACCAACTTTACCAAGTCCCAAAGTAAATAAATAAATATGAAAGCATGTTATGAGAAAGGGAGCGTTCAAGTATTAGGTAAGGAAAATTTTGAAGATTTTGACCCTCCCCCCATATAATCCTGCCGATAATCCTACACCAAGGCCACATGCAATGGTTGTTGGACAGCGAGGGTCGCAGGTACCTTGACTTCTTTGGAGGGATTGTTACAGTCTCTGTTGGACACTGTCATCCGTAAGTATCACCATTTTTAAATTGGGATGAGTGTAAAAGGATATTGCCTAAAAGCTTCGTTTCTAATTAAGCATACTTAGTCGGTTTTTGCAAGGCGCCATAAGTCTGCGAATTGCTATAACTATGATTATTATTATACTATGATTGTTATGCTGAGATGGTTTGGCCATGTTGAGAGAATGAATGAAGAACGATTGACAAAAAAGTGTATAAGGCGAATGTGAATGGAAGTGTTGGAAGGGGTAGACCTAGGCGGACGTTTTGAAACCAGATCAGGGACGTCTTGACAAAAGGCCAGGTCAAGAGTACCCTACACCGAAGGGCATGTATAAAGGGAATAATGAAAGTAGACGAAGCGAAACAAGTATGTAAGGATCGTAGCTTCGTAGCAAGTGGAAAGAAGTGGTCTCCCTACCCCTACGGGAAAGAGGCGTGATTATATGTATGTATAAATTTTTACTACTAATCATACATTTAATTACGTTGTTTTCCTGACTTGGCCCTGTCCTTACACACCTACTTTACTGGAGTGATGATAAAAACTATGATAGCTGTTGATAATTTTTTTTTTTGGAGTTTAAAAAATATATATTCACTATCCCGTAAAGCAAGCAAGCAATTTTATGAATGTAAAAAAAATTCATGTGGTTATTCCATTTGAAATTTTTAGAAAAAAGCATTTTAATTAATTAAATAAATAAACCCATGGACTACATGGACATAATAATAATGGACAACAATTATTAATTAATGATTATGAAATAAATATTCACTAAATAATATGTAATTATTAGAGCGATGTAATTTTATGATAGTATATATGAAGTGTATAGTGCCCGATCTCGGGGGGGGGGGGGGGGGGGGAGATGTGTTATGTACTAAAGTGTAGGTAGTTTAGGAAAGTTCACTTTAAACAAACCAACGAATGAGTGATTGTGCTATTAAGTAATGTTAGTATATAATAATTTCCAAAGTTAATACATGATTTATTCCAGGCTGCTCATAAGGGCTATTTTTATAATGCTTACTTGCAAATTCTCCTGTAGAGTTCGTAGGTCTGGGGATATCTCCCCAGTCAGATCGTTCTCCTTCAAGTAGCTCAGCACAACATTGCAACAGTAGTTACATACTCTTAAGCCACCAGCACACCCAAATATTTGACCTTAAATTGATATTAGACATACATATTTTTTTATCCATACAGGGGCGGAGAAAGAATAACTAACCTCTGTGGCCGGGGTCGGCCTGTCGTAAAAGGCGACAAAACAACCCACCCTAGCTACGTGGTAAGGCCTCAAGCTTGTCTGGATGGTGACCACCTTTGGTCTTAAGTATGCCGCCATAATAACCTTGTGTTGTGTTCCGGCATTAGTGACCCAAGTTCCTGTACCCTTATGGGACAGCAGCGTTTTCGCGATGCCACTGGCGTTGCAAACACCTATAGGCAACGGTAACTGCTAAATTCTAAGCAACGCCAGTGGCATCGCGAACTCGCTGCTGTCGCTTAACGGTACAGGAACTTGGGTCACTAATGCCGGAAGACAACACAAGTTTACTACGGCGGCATACTTAAGACCAAAGGTGGTCGCCATCCGGACGGGCTTGGAGCCCTACCACATAGCAATGGTGGGTTGTTTTGTCGCCTTTTACAGGCCGACCCCGGCCAGAGGTCAGTATTCTTTCTCCACCCCTGCATAGATAAAAATTATAATATACTCAATATATCTATCGAAATATTGTAGATAAATTATTAATATGAAGCTTTGCATACCTGGTACCCTTTGACTGCAGCAACGTGAGCAGAATATCTGGCCGCACACGCGACAGTGGTGTCTGCGACGCAGAGTGCTAAATCGGGTCGCACATTCGTAACATTCTCGCGATATGTCGTCTGGCATCCAGTAACGCGCCAGCTCAGTATCAGCATATCTGGTTCCACTCTGTAATTATTTTCAAACTATTATAGTCTATTAAAGTGTTAAAACGTTCAACGTACTGCTTTGATAACTTACGCCTGTTCCAAGAGCAACCAGACTACTAATCCTTCTCAAAACATTAGGCAAACTACGTCCATCCATCTCAACAGCGTATGACCCGGTTTCAGTTTTATCATCGTAGTCCTGTTTATCATCATTGGGGGCGTCATCCTTACCATCAGATGCTCTATTTTGTGAGTCACCCTGTTCAATTGGTGAGAATATCGGAAACTTCCATAATTTATTAAAAAATGTTGTCACACCACTTTGAGTGGATTCAGGCTCATATCGTGGAAATTCCGTTAGTTGTGACGAATCGTATTTATCCATTTTAAGTATTTATAATCTAAATCATTAGTTTTATTTTGATTAAAAGTAGTACAAATAATAAAATAACATTATTTGTTATAAAAACAGCTGTTTTACTAGGTGTTAGAGGTGCAGTGTGTAGTGTTAGTGTACACTACAGTGTTGCCAGATGGCCATGTGAATTACCCCCAACTTTTTTCGAAATACCCCGAAAATAAACTTTTTGGAAAAAAAACCCCCAGAACAGTTTTTACTTATTTTAAAAAGAGAAATAAAAAAGCAAAAGTAGCTAGATAGATAATTCTTTATTGTTTACCGCATTTTTAGAGTTAATTCAAATATAAAATAAAATGCCGCATAAGCTCAAGTGGCAGATGTACAAAACAGCCACTAAACCAGTTCTGCTACGTTTTCCTGCAGGAGGCGGCAGAGCAGAAAGCCAGACAGGCAATGAAACGACTGATATGGCTCACCCAAACCCTAGTTAGTTTACTCGTCTTATTTAACCAACACCAATATTCAATTAGTTAGTGCATTCCAGTGAATTAAGATTGTACCACCACCCATCGGCCAACATCAATACCCATTCACACAATAATCAAATCACAAAAGAAAATAATGCAATGCAAACGTAGTTTTTAATTTGCCTCCACCAACTTCATCTTTATTTACGTAACTTTTTGATAGGACATGGTATATCTCTATTTTATAAACAAATGATGGACATCATCATGAACAGAACGATCTGTTTCATAAACAGTTCTGTACTGAGTAATACTCGTAGTATGTCTAAAACAGGGACACTATTATTTTTTGAAATATTCTGAAGTCCAATAATTACGATATTAATGATTACTTATGTTTCATTCCGAGTAAAGTTTCTATAATAACAACCTGGTACTCAACAGAACATAGCTCATCATCATTATCATCATCATCATCATCAGCCTATTGAAGTCCAATGCTGGACATAGGCCTCTCCCAAAGCATGCCACTGAGCCCGATCTTCGTCTCTTCCATCCGCTTCTTCCCAGCTGCCTTTCGAAGAACATGGGTACTTACTTATGGTAAAATACGATACTAATACCTACGATACTAAGTAAAAACATTGTTTTCTAACCTGAAAATACCGCTTCGTCTTCCCATTCTTTCCGGTATGTTCTGACATATGACTTGTTAGATTTCGACAATTTGCTTGCGCTTTAAACAATTCGTAAGAAGAAAACTTGGAAAATGAAATGAACAACACGACATCAAAATCAACCAACAACAAGAAACAGTAATAAACCATTATCAACCCAACACGAACCAAATAACGAAACTCTTAAGCACTCTCGCCTCTTGCTATCGCATTGGCAATCGTCAATCGGCAACATGAGTAAAAAGACAGAGACGGCATAGTAACGAACGAACGAATGAATTGAATTATTAATGAACGATTGAATTGAAGTTTATGTATAAATAAACATATAATTAAATTATAAGATAAAAATATATCGTATTATATAATAATTGTAGTGATGGTAATTGTGTCTGTGGATGAATTATTGGCACTTAAAAAATCTCCTAAATTTCTCCCAACTTAATTTTTCCCCCCGTAGGTCCCCCCAAAGAATCTTTCCCCCGAATTTCCCACCCATAGTCGAAAAATCCCCGAATTTGCAGGGAATCCCCCCATCTGGCAACGCTGGTAGTGTAGCAAATAGTAAACGTCGTAGACATCTGTTACCAATGACTTTGACATCTTGCACCTTTTGACGTACTTAATAGGTAATTGTCATTCTTATTTGTCCAATTGTCCATTCCAGATTCCAGCTGAGTGTGAACTGTGAAGGAAATTTATGGTTGTAATATAAACGATTGTTGGAAAACTATACTTCTAATATAAGAAAATGGGAGAAGTTACATTCGGTACATCAAGCTATGCTAAAATCATTTTCCATGCAGCTCAATATCCACATTGCGCTGTAAACGGAGTATTACTAGCTGATGGGTCTGAACTCCGAGACGGCGTGAAAAATCAAGACTTGGATATCGTAGATGCAGTTCCTTTATTTCACCATAGCCATTATGTTTCACCTATGGCTGAAATTGCTCTAACCCAGGTATTATATTAAACAAATCAATGGACAATATAGCTGTTATGTATTTAATAATAACCCATTGCGCCCCACTGCTGTACTCGGGCTTCCTTTGGATGGAACGGGTAGTATACACCATGGACGCCTTGTCCAAGGTGGATTGTTGATTGATGGACCTCAGTATGCAAGTTACTTTACGATGTTGTCCTTCAGCATCGGTCATAGCAATTATCCACATTAGGCCTAAGTGGTACATGTTATCATGGGATTTGAACCTAGATTGGTCTGAAAGTGTAATACCACTGAGCTAGGTACCAACCTACTTTGGTCTGTATATATGCCACCATAATAACCTTATATTGTGTTCCAGTTCCCATATGCAGATGAGGCTGTGATCCCGGTGTCACAAGCATCCATAGGTGACGCCTATCTTCACATCCAGCGATTCTAGTTAATATAATACTTGCACATGAACTAGTGTTGCAATTCTTGGCTTTAACTGTACAGACATACTTGGTAATCAAAAAATCTATTTATTCATCTTTAATTTCAGATTGAAGCATTAGCCCTAACTCAGGATCGTGTGATAGCTGGATACTATGCTGCCTGCGAGAACTTCAGGGATAATGTGGTGGAAAAATGTCCAGGGCAGAAGATAGCAGAAAAGATAAATGAGAATTTTTCATCTGCAATTTTTGTTGTCGTAAGTATTTAAATTTTATTTGCCTTTTATGTGAATGAAATTTATTTGTTCATCAGAGTTTTATACTTTATCGACCACTAGCCTATTTACCAACTTTTTGATTGCCAATGCTTATTGACTGCTAGCCTATTAATCAGCTTTTAGCTGAAGATGGTTTACTATTACTTTGAATTTATGTTATGAATCTTAGTTTATAAGGCCCTTTTATATAAAATAAATGTAAAATGAAGTATAAAAATCAATAAAATTACATTCCTTTGAAACAAAAGGAAAAAGGACAACATAATGATGGGTACCGGGAGTAAATGCATGTGGGACTAAACTGGTACTTGGAAAGGGGTAGACTCAAAAACGACTAGTTGATAAAGTGTTGCTTTTTCATAATCATAAATCTTTATTTGTTAAAGTGCAGGTTATTATTACATAATGTTATATATAAAAAAAAGAATCCCAGTGCTTTTTTACCATTAGGAATACAAATATTATTGTTGGCAAAACAAAATAATTTATTTTATTAAAATGAATTCTAAATGCTTACATAATGTCAATTTATTGTTTTATTTTTGTGCTATGATTTTGTTTGTGAGCAAAATAGACACTTATAGTGAGGGATAAAACATTTATAGTCCTTTTTTGTCTATTTAGTAAAAAGTATAATATATATGCAATTGATATTACGTTTAGTTTAGTTTGCAATTACCAAAAGGAATTAAATGTTACCCTTGTGGCTAGAGTTAAAGACATTTTAAGTTTCTTGGAATTAAAAGTCTTAGCTGAGTATAACTTCATTAGCAGCTTATCAAAGTCAGTTATTAGAAATAGTCCCTTACTCAAGGCATGACTTTTCAACATATAATAAAATATACTGGTCATGAAGGTCAGTTAAATCCAA
Source organism: Malacosoma neustria (assembly GCA_963693495.1). Taxonomy (NCBI): domain Eukaryota; kingdom Metazoa; phylum Arthropoda; class Insecta; order Lepidoptera; family Lasiocampidae; genus Malacosoma; species Malacosoma neustria. The sequence goes on from OY856381.1 coordinate 18,958,028, forward strand.
ATTGAAAAGTTAGCTAGAGTTAGAGTACTAACAGGGTTGCCAAAGGCTGCTGGAAAACAGACCTTGGGCACTGAAGCAGAGAATAATGATGATGATTTATAGATATCTATTTATATAAATCTATAAAAATGGGTTTCCTTTGATACTCCATCACCTCAAAACTACTGAACATATCAGGACGGGACTACCATTCGATGCAGAATTTAAAAAATGGTTATAGGCTGTTTTAGGCTATTTTTTTTTATTCCATCTACCCTTTCTTTCCCCTTTGCGCAGGGGAGCAAGCATGATCGACTAGTAAATAAATAAAAATAAATATACTGGCACAATTCACACAGCGCCATCTAGTCTCAAAGTAAGTAACATAGCACTTGTGTTATGGGTACTAAACAACTGATAATATATATACTTATTTTTTTCTAAATAAATACATATACATACAAACACCCAGACAGGAATCCCATGACCTTCACATGCGTACTGAAGTGCGTTAGTCCTACGCCACGGATGTTGTCATATCTTATATATAAAATTCTCGTGTCACAATGTTTGTTCCCGTACTCCTCCAAAACGGCTTGACCGATTCTCATGAAATTTTGTGAGCATATTGAGTAGGTCTGACAATCGGCCAACATCTATTTTTCATATCCCTTAGTTATAAGGTCACTATTTCACGCGGACGGAGTCACGGGCACAGCTATTGAAACTCTAAAATTACAGATTTTAGTACACTTATCTATTAAAAAATTACTTTATAATAAAATACTCTACAAGGTTATAATTTTTTGAGAAATCTAATAAACCTGATGTTTTATAGGTGGATAACAAAAGGTTTTTAAAAACATTGGAATTTCCGGCAATAAAGGTGCATAAATACAGTGAAGGGAAGTGGAAGCTAAGAGATTCTAAGGTTGCTTTCTGTGAGTATTAAAAAGTTTGTAGCATTTATCCATGCAGGGGTGGAGAAAGAATACTAACCTCTGTGGCCTGTCGTAAAAGGCGACAAAACAACCCACCCTAGCTACGTGGTAGGGCTTCAAGCCTGTGTGGATGGCGACCACCTTCGGTCTTAAGTATGCCGCCATAGTAACCTTGTGTTGTGTTCCGGCATTAGTGACTAAAGTTCCTGTACCCTTATGGGACAGCAGAGTGTTCGCGTTGCCACTGGCGTTATAAACACCCATAGGCCGCACCGCAAACACGTTGCTGTCCGCATATGGGTACTAGGAACTGGGTCACTAATGTTGGAATGCAAAACAAGATTATTATGGCAGCATAGGTACCTACCTTCCAGATGGAAACCACCCCTGGTCTATACCAGGGATGCTTGCCATCTAGTCGGGTTTGGGCGGACCAGTCCTAACCAAGCTAGTTAGTTGTTTAGTCGCTTTACTCCACTCCTGCACGCAGAAACTACCTTACTTAATGTGAAGAAAATTTAGTAAAAGAAAATATTTAAATTTTAGCAACGCCAGACACTCTGAAGACGGTGTCTGATTTGCTCCAGAATGGACTACAACACACTTTAGTAGACTTCGATAACTACTTGGATAATCCGACTGAGGATTGGACCAATTCACACATAGACACAATAATCGCGCAAGTATCCCGATAATTGTGAATTTACATTTCCTATATCCATAGTTTACGTGACTATTTCCAAATAAGTTTATATATTATATTCCATTATTTGTTATTTTTATGTTAATTTGAAATGATTACAAATTCATATTACAATTAAATTTATTTATTGTAAAGCACATTAGGGCGTAGAGACCAAATGGTCTCGGTTAGAAAATCAGTAAATACTGTCTTTCTGGATTGGAGGTCAAACTACCTTCCTTTTAATAATGGAAGGTAGTTTGACCACAGAAAGCCACTTTTATATTTATTTATTTATACAAAAAAAGGGCATGAATGCAATAGTTTAGTGACAGGAATGAGGAGTTTTACAATGTACATTTTCTTTATTGCTCATGAATAGCAGACAGGCTGGCGGCCTACTTGATAGTAAGCAGTTACAGTCGCCTATAGATATTTGCAACGCTAGGGGGCACAGCAAACACACAACTGCTCCTTAAGGGAACAGGAAACTGGATCACGAATGCCGGAATGTAACACAAGGTTACTACGGCAGTATACACAGTGTACTTATAGACAGAGTGGTCGCTATCCAGACAGGCTTGGTTACCTACCTAATGCAACCTAGCAAATGCTGCACTGTGTGGGCTGATTTATGAGTGAGATATTACCCGATCCACATTATTATACCATAAGACTAAAGACAGAAATTAAACAATGGAATTTCTAAAGATGCACTGTATTGTCAATAGTTACAATAGTTTTAATGTTACAACAATATAATTAGAGAGTACGTATAGAAAGTTCGTCACAATACGATATACGCTAAAACTAACGGTCTTCGCGATTGTGAAATATATGGCGGGCATGCGGCCGGTTGCAAGGCGAGCGCGCAGCCTTCCGTCTTGGCGCGCGGTGTACGACTTACTTACTGCCCGTCATGAGCGATCGCATGAGTTTCCCCAGACAGCCGAGGGTGGCGTCAGCGCCTAACGGTATTTTCCGCTTCAATATGATGGCGAGCGGTGTGAACCGATGCGCGCCACAATTGTATCATTTTAGTATTGAATAAAAATGGTCACTACCCAGATTCTGGAACTTTAGTGGTACTGGTACAATTATGCGGACAGCAGCATGTTTGCGGTGTCCCTAGCGTCGTATACATCCATAAGCGACTGTAACTTAAATAAATAAATAAATAAGTAACTGCTGTCTGTCAGCCTGTCTGCTGTCCCTCGGCGATGAAGTCAGATCGTGAGCAAAATGTCCCCACTCGAATATCGCGCACGCGTTGCACACAATGTAAGCGAGCAACCATATGTCGAGAAGTCGAAATTTATTGCACTGTGTTGGTGTTGGTATAGCAGGTCTGGTACTAAATGTTGTTTGAATTATTTTATAAGCATTATTTTATCGATGTTTGACCTCTTGTGAAGGTACAAATCGTATGGCGCCCTCACATTGCATACTTAAATCTAATGTCTAATTTCATCTAATGTATTTATTCACAAAAGTATAGAAGTAATATATCAGTTTAATACTAACAAAAATCACAAGTGATTTGAGACTAGAGGGCGCTGTGTGAATTGTCTTCATATACTTTATTAAATAATAAATTGTGTGGCCCTTTATAAAAAAATGTATTTAAACAACAAATAAATATGATAAGTCAACTCATAGTATTTTTTTTTAATCCAAAGATCTTTTATTTATTGGAGTAAACTTTTAAAATAGTCTTCTATCAATTTTTTACACTTATTTATTCCGCCAAGATCTCCTGCTTTGCCTTGAAACTTGCCATGCTTGAACGCGCCCTTCGCTTTTAAAATCTCAGTTATCCTGTAAATGAACATTTAGAAATGGGAATAGTTTGAAATTATACAGTACCTATAACTCTATTTTTTTATTGCTATAAGACAGCAGACACGCTGACGGTCCGCTTAGAATTTAATAGTTACCGTCGCCTATGGGTGGGTTTGGAGGCCGACCCCGGCCTCAGAGTTCAGCATTCTTTCTACGCCCCTGCACGGATACTATATACTATTATGAATTCAAAACCCTGGAGTATTTTTTTATTTATATTGATTTGATGTCTAAAATCAAAATTTCTAGTGGAAATTTATTTATTATTATGATATAAAATTTTCAAAAGAAAAAAGTAAAATCTAAATAAAAATGGTGTTCTTATACCCCGTGAAGACTGCGAGCAATTTGCAGTGTGTCCGATGTTAGTGGCCCCTTGACCAAGAACGTGCTGTGAAGATTCACCTATGTGCTATCCCTGCTAGCCACGATGTCCTTCGCCGAAGGTTATGTATTTTTGTGAAAAGAAGCCGCGAGTTTCAAGGCCTCTAACTTGCCAAGAGCAAGATTACTGTGAGCCACCATCAAAATATGAAGATGGACGCATTGTGCGCAAGCTGACTATGTCTGCATTCAAGCACAATGGAATGCAGGACCAAGAGCTTTCGAAGACACTCAGTACTGCGAATTTCCTATTTAGAAGCCCTCGTGACATAGTTGTCGAATATGAATTGTGCACGGACCCCGTAAAAGTCGGCGACCCGGCAAAAGTGCCACCTTGCACACCCAAACCGACACTCGGATGTTTACTCAAGAAGAAACCAATAAGTGTCGCTTGATGATATATTAGATGACTGACAATGAAATTTCGTGTTCTACTTTCAACGTGAAACGAGAAAAATAATTTAAATAAAAAGGATGAGATTTTTCCCCAAAAAGGGGTTAACGTCAGACAACTATTACAACATGTAACATGTTGTGCCGTCCCCATATAATGTGGGATAAGGGCAGGAGGAAGAAGATTGATTTAATATCTATATAAAATTAGGATTCTGACATTTCCCATTAAAGCTTACCCACCACCACATAATAACTTAATGTGTGGCAAACAGCATAAATTGCTCAGTGGTCTATGAAATGCATATTTTTAAACTTACTCTTGTCCCAACACATTGCAATGTTCTTCTGGACCTTGAATTATTATTTGCCCTTCTTTCGGCCTATCAGGTTCCTCTGATGCCAAAAAAATAAATAAATCCTGCCCCTCCAAACCCTTCAATATAGCCCGGTTAAATTCGGGAGTTGATTCTTTTTTAAACATAAATACGTATTTCGGTTTCGTTGGGGCGCTTTTTATTTTGTCTGTTTCATACTGTGCCAGTTCAAGGAGAACGTTTTGCAGATTTTTGTTGATTATTTTAAGATTCTTTTGTAATTTTTGTACTAGTTCTTCATGTTTGGTTGGCTCGTTTCTGAAAATATGTGATAATTATAAAATTATAATTTACCCAATTGAATAAACCAGTGGATGAGAATAATCTATGGTAAAATTTTCTTTTTTTTAAGACCAGCTGTTCTCACAACCAATAAATGTAAAAATGTACAGTGTCCTCTTTTTATTGTCTATGAACTAGTGGAAGAGGATAGTCTATGATTGAAATTTTTACTATAAATATTATCGTCGTTTTTTGTACCGCTATGATAAAGATATACCACGGGAACCAATACAAAAAAATTTACTTTTCAGTCAACTGTTAGTATTCTCATGGGTGCTTCACTGGCTCTACATGTCCATATATATCGCTCACACTTGTTCATCGCTTTCCTGTCTTGACAGTGACATCAAAACTATATTTTTTTTACTAACCCACATTTACCGTTCCTTTGTTGCATGTGTTTAACGTTTAGTAGTTACCCTATGGATGTTTGCGACACTAGGGGCATACAGGAACCTGAGTCACTAATGCCGGAACACAACAAGGTTATAACGGCGGCATACCTATACACCAGGAGTGTTTGCCATCCAGACGGGTTTGGGGCCCTACCACGTAGCTAGGGTTGTTTTGCCGCCTGCTGTCATATTACTCCGCCCCTGCACAGTCATGTTGTAAATGCATACCATAAACTAAATTACATACACCTTGAAATGCTCTGGTCTATATTATAGTGATAATAAATAAATAAATATTTTGTGACAATTCACACAGCGCCATCTAGTCACAAACTAAATAGCATAGCACTTGTGTTATGGGTACTATACAACTGATATACTACTTATTTTTTTGTAAATAAATACATATTACACATTGTAGTAAAGTGTTTCCGAACGTAGTAAAGTATTTCCGAACGTAACTCATGTCACTTTGACAGCGGGCCTTCCCCCTCGCACTCACTTGCAAACTAACATAAAATGGCGTAACAGTGTCTAATAAACTAATAAGTAAATGTTAAATAGAAGACTTAAATAAACATATGAAGACTTCAAGAATATCTTTTATTCCACACCACTACACACATAAACACCCAGACGGGAATCGAAGAAACCGGGCATTACTTGTATAATAAAAGGCCTTACACTTACTTCAGTAAACCAGTTAAAGCTTTTTCTCTATCAAGCATCAATTGGAAAGTTTTTGTTACTCGGTTGCCAACTATAAATCTTAAATTTGATTTCCCTTTCTTTCCTGGCTCAACGCCTAATATCTTTATCACCTGAAGTTGGCTGTAAAATATGAAAAAAAAATTGCTTTACATCTACGTGCTATATGGGAGCAATTGTCCTCTGTAACCTATGCCATCATCACTAGTAGCTATCCAGCTGTATAAATTGAATCAATGTATTTTGTTGTGAAATAGCAGACAGGGTGACGGACCATTTAATAGCAAGCAGTAACCGTCGCCTATGGATGTTTGTGACGACAGGGGTACCGTTAACACGCTGCAGTCTGCGAAAGTTACTGGAACCTGGGTCACTTGTGCAAGTGTTCTACTGTTTATTTTGGAGCTAGATGGCGTTGTGTAAATTATATCACAGTATTAAAAATTGACCGCTATACAACATGTTAATCTTATACAATATCAACAAACAATTGCAATGAAAAAAAAAAGGAATTTTAGATAAGCCCACAAGAAATATCCGTACATGGAAAATTGCACACATGGATGCAAGAATAAATTTTTTTTATTGCTGTAAGACAGCAACCAGGCTGACGGCCTGCTTAGAATTTAGCAGTTACCGTCGCCTATGGGTGTTTTCAACGCCAGTGGCATCACGAACACGCTGCTGTCCCATAAGAATACAGGAACTTGGGTCACTAATGCCGGAAAACAACAAGGTTATTATGGTGGCATATTTAAGACCAAAGGAGGTTGCCATCCAGATGGGTTTGAAGCCCTACCACGTAGCTAGGATGGGTTTTGTCGCCTTATACGACAGGCCGACCCCGGCCGCAGAGGTTAGTATTCTTTCTCCATCCCTGCACGGATAAAGATAGCACTATAATGTGCGCTTTATTCCGATAGTAAAATTAGGTCAGGTTTATATAGGTGAGGTTCTGTTTATTTATTATAGCTTTTTGATACTTGGAAATTTGGTTTTCCTTTAAATAGATTTATGTTTTTTTCTATGTGTGCATTTATAAATGAGAGATTTTTTCCTTGTGCGATTTAATCCATGTGTGCAATTTTCCACGTGTGGATAATATTTCTTTATAGGCTTATGTAACATTGCGTTCTTTCCTATCCATTGTTTCCTAGACTCATCGTAAACAGCTGTACATTACCCTCCTTAAACACCATATTATTAAAATAATTGAATCGTAACATCTGTTAACAATTTAGAAACAATGCTAAAAATACCAACCTCAAATTAGAAACATGTGTCCCACAGCACATGTTTTCGTCTATATCTCCCATGCATATTATTCTTATTGTGTCAATACAATCTTTTGGCAAACCCCTGGTGTGGGCCTGTAATTTAATTGTATTTTATGATTATAGTACAAAATTATATAAGCCATTTAAAAAGTACATGTTTTATAAAACAACTTTTTTTTTCAAAAACATACAATTGATGGCCAAGTATACACAATAATCTCGTAAGCTATTTTATCTGTGCAGGGGCAGAGAAAGAATACTAACCCCTGTGGCCGGGGGTGGTCTCTTGTAAAAAGCGACAAAGCTCAAATAAGTGATAGTACTAGCCTCTAAGTATGTCACCATTATCTTGTGTTCCAGCATAAGTAACTCAAATTCCAGTTCTCCTATGTAGATGGTGGAGTGTTAGCGGTGTCGCAGACATACAGAGACAACGGTAATTGCTTTCTATCGACTATCAGCCTGTCTGCTGTTCAACAGCAATTAAAAAAAATAAGAAATTAATTAAAACCTTACTTCATTCAGTTGAGGATCATTAGTTTTGCAGAACTTGACAAGCACAGGTGTTGCATTTTGTATTGCTTTATTGCACATATTTTCTGCATCTCTCATTGCATCTTCGTTGACTTTGGTTGAATCCAGTTCAACGTAACACTCATCAGAACCTAACCACCAACTGGTAGTACGGAGATTGTAATGTTTTTCCAATATAGCTGATAGCAGATGCTGACCTATAAAATATACAGTGTAAATTCTATATAATCGCACTTAATGGAGTGTGCATTTTTCAGCGTTATAGAGAAGTGGTCGTTAAATGGAGAGAAATATTTAAAAAAAGGTAATATAATAAGTATATGTATGTATTTGCATTAAATATAGTACGCATTTTACACAGGAACATTATGTTTATGTCTGTTATCTTCGTCTGATGTTTTTCGCTGTTCCAATATTTTAATTGGACTTTCTTATGTATTTTACTCATATCTTGAGAATACTGCCGGATTGACTTGATTATATAAAAAGTAATTTTCTAATAGTTCCGCTAATTGCTTGTATGATGCTTTACATCCACTTGTTGTTCCTCAGTGTGATTTAGAATGCCTTATTTTTTCGTTAAATAAAGTGAGCGTAATGCTATATAGAGTGTATTATTTATAGAAAACAAGGTAAACCTACCAAAGCTATTTCGACAATTTAAGGAGTTTATCATTAAATCGAGTGACGTTATAAAGAGTTTACACATATGATTATATGAATACTTATATGTTTGTTACACATACAGATAATCTTGGTGTGCAGGTTTCCATACAATGTGTTCTTTTACTATTTTCAATTATGTTATAATATGAACAGTAAGTTAGAAAAAACTACTTAGCAGTGCATGCCATTATGGGATTCAAACCCATTATCTATACATTTGACAAATACAACAGATTCAGTGTTGTGGTATCATTTAATGGTGGGTCATTAGCTTAAAATCTGTAAAATATAGATTAGAAATGAATAGGCGTGAAAATTTAAGAAAATATTAAATTTAAAACTTAAAAATTTTAATAGTGAAATAAGCTATCAAATATTTCACTACTATTTGTTCACTATAATCAACCACATCTCTGTTAAACTGATAACTTCCCCTTTTAATTCCAATTTAGTAAAGATATAGAGATATATCTTGGTCTTCCTGATCAATGACATTTGTCAATGTATGAAAATTATAGAAAAATTATGATTACAATTTGTTTTGCTTGTCATCTGATTTTAGCTTCTTTTAATGTTGAAAGTGTGAATGCAAGACAACCTATCTGACATGTCCAAATATGAGCAATAATTTAGGAACTCTGTGTCAATCTGTGGCCGGGGTCGGCCTGTCGTAAAAGGCGACAAAACAACCCACCCTAGCTACGTGGTAGGGCCTCAAGCCCGTCTGGATGGCGACCACCTTTGGTCTTAAGTATGCCGCCATAATAACCTTGTGTTGTGTTCCGGCATTAGTGACCCAAGTTCCTGTACCCTTATGGGACAGCAGCGTGTTCGCGATGCCATTAGCGTTGCAAACACCTATAGGCGACGTAACTGCTAAATTCCAAGAGGGCAGCCTGTCTGCTGTCCTACAGCAATAAAAAAAACATTCAATAATGAAATTAATTGCACTCAGAGGAATTAATCCAATATAACTCAATGCAATATAATTTGTGATACTATATAAATTCAGCACTGATACACACGGATCATCAAATGGATGATGAATAAATTTGGCGCTGGTACATGGGACGTTCAGTGGAAGCGGGATATATCCGGTGCTGGTAATGAAAGGGTTAAAGTATTACTTACCAGAATGTTGCTGCATATGATCAAATCTTCTATCCCAGTCTATTTTCATATTCACAGTGGTACTAGGTTCAATAGGATCTTTTGTGAAATGTAGGGCCTCGTCACCTTTTCTTAGCACTTGTAGTACTTCTACATTATTCAACCATCCTATGTCATGTGGCTGAAGATTCAAAAATTATCTCTAGATTACTATATAGTAGGGCTCCAAGCCCATCTGGATGGTGACCACCTTTGGTCTTAAGTATGCCACCATAATAATTTTGTGTTGTGTTCCGGCATTAATGACCCAAGTTCCTGTACCTTTATGGGACAGCAGCGTGTTCGCAATGCCATTGGCATTGCAAACACCCATAGTCTATGCAATGGTAACTGCTAAATTTTAAGTGGTCCGTTAGCTTGTCTGCTGTTCTACAGCAATTAAAAAAATTACAATGTAAATTAAATGGTAAATATAAAGTTGGTATAAACGTTTTCAATATAATATGTATGAAGAGGTTTAGGGATGAAGAGCAGTTGTTCTTAGTTGGGTAGTTACCAAAGATAGCTTAAATAGACAAGAATGTCTATTTATTGACCTGTTCTTGCTTTTTTATTGCTGAGGAACAGCAGACAGGCTGACGACCAACTTAACAGTAAGCAGTTACCGTTGCCTATGAATGTTTGCGATGCTAGGGGAACTGCAAACACATTGCTGGCCCATAGGGATATAGGAACCTGAGTCACTATTACAAGAACACAACACAAGATTATTATAGCAGCATACTTATAGCCCCAGTGCAGTGGCCATCCAGGCGGGCTTGGGGCCATACCATGTAAAAAACAGTGATAGAAATATGGAAAAGCTTGCAAATCATACATACTCTAGTGCAAGGATGAGCAACACGCGGCCCGCGAGCCGCTTGCGGCCCGTTAAACATGTTTATGCGGCCCGCCAAGCATTTCTAGAATTGAATTTATTTTATCGACTTTCTCCCATCAATAAATTGCTATATAAAATTAATTATAATAAAATGGTAGTACATACAAAACCGAATTTTTTTATGGCGAGTTACTTGTTGACGACGTTTTTAAACATGCAATACGAACTCGCCGCATCTGCGCGTTTGTTTTGGGACGAGATACACTTGTCGGTGACTTGTTCAAACATGCAATATGGACTGCATTACGATTCCAAATGATCAAAGCTGAGAAGACAGCGGTTTCCATGAAAATATTCTCCTTGCCATTTAATATCGATGTGGATATAGTTCCCGAAGACTCAAATGAAAGTGATTGACATGCAGAGTAATACCGATTAAAAAAATGTATTTTTCTCTGTAAACATTGAAATTTTTTTAAATCTTATGTGAGCTCTGAAAAATTTCCGCTTTTGATGAAAAATGCAAAGCAAATGGTGTCTCTGTTCGGAAGTACGTATGTTTGCGAACAAATATTTTCAACCATGAAATTAATCAAAAATGACCACCGATCAAGACTGAGTGATGGATGATTAGAAAGCTGCATACGTGTAGCTACCTCATCCATTCCGACTAATATTGATCAGCTTGTATCGAAAAAACAGTGCTAAATTACTCATTAAATTTTGTATGTGAAATCTTTACTTTTTTTTCATTTTATAATTTTTTTATTCTAATATCTATTATAAATAAAGTTTCGTAAATTATTAATAAGAGCTGTAAATCTATGTGCGGCTCGACAAAAAAAAATTAAAATTGCAATTGGCTCATTGATTAAAAAGGTTGCTCGCCCCTGCTCCAGTATAGTACATTCTACAACAATTACATGATTATTTAATAAATTACCTGCCCACCACCTGCAGGAAACAATATTGTGTTTTCCAAGGTTATTTGATATCCTTCAAATTTAGACACCTTCCCATATTCTACTATTGGTTCTGTAGTTGGCTCACATTTCACAACTTTAGATGTGAACTAAAATATTTAATAAAAACATTATGTATTTGGTTTCCTTTTTAACTAAATTTAAGTTTGAATAGATTTTATGTGATTAAATAAAAAAAAAATAACTGAAGCCTTAGTAATAGTAAATAAATATTAGTGATTTTTAAATTATTTTACAGAAATTATACTAAAAAACTTACCTCTTTTAGAAAACTGTCTTCTTGGCATTTAAAAACCATTGTAAATTATTTGTTTCTTAAATTTTAAGTAATAATTTATACTAGTATTTAGATTTCTAGGTTAGTTTATTATCTATCCATTAATATCCAATAGAGGTGGTTGATAAATAACGTCACGATGAAAAAATCACCGTGATCTGAAGGCAAATAGTATCACCGTGACATGCCACGAAAGAACAACGTTACAAAGTCACTTCGATTCCCGGAACGTTGGTCCTTTACGTCACGTCAATCATTCGTTGTAATCGTGAGCCGCGAACGTAGTTCAGTTAACATCGGCACTAATCGGGTTGATTCGGGTAGTAAGGAGGTGGACGGCGTTGGTACGTTCATTGTTTGTTGAAAGAACTTCGTTTGTACGTTGTCTACACAGAGTTAAAATGATACGATTTTTGACTGAAGAGAAAAATCTAAAATAAATTTATTTATGCTATGCTCTCTGCTATTTGATACTTAGTTGAGATAATTATTACATTATAATATAATCATTACCGATAATTATGTATTAGGTTAGGTATTCACGGACTGAGAGGGAATGTAGGTACCAATGTATGGAATTATTTCATTTTCATACTTAGGTGTTTACTACGAAAATAACGATTTTGAAAAAGTGCAACAGCTTTTATTTTTAAATTGCAATTATGAAACAACCTAAAATGCTATGTTAATAATAAAATTGTTTACCTACTATATTGTTTTTCTTTATTAACAAGCATGTTTGAAAGTGTGAAGATTATTTCGGATCATTCGAATCACGAAACCATTGTAACCATATCGTTTTTTGTGACGCCAGTGATTGTGACAAAATCACGATGATTTATCACCGTGATTTTTTTTGGAACTGGAACGACAGTCACGGTGATACCAAAATAACGCTTTTCCGCACCTCTACTATCCAATTCCAATAGAATCCGAATTAAATATTCGACTTTGAGTTGAGAAGTTGAGATTTTAAGATGGTATTTATGGTACCAGGTTTTAAAACCAGGTTTTCTCTTCGAAGTACGGCGCCCTGGTACGAGCAAAAAATACTTGAACTTCAAAGTATTTTTTTATTTATACGATTTTGCTCCTTATTCGTCACGGAATACGGGTTGAATTCCTATGTAAGTATTTTACTTCGAACTTCAAAGTATTTTTTTATTTATACGTTTTTGCTCCTTATTCGTCATGGAATACGGGTTGAATTCCTATGCAAGTATTTTACTTCGAACTTCAAAGTATTTTTTTATTTATACGAGTTTGCTCCTTATTCGTCATGGAATACGGGTTGAATGCCTATGCAAGTATTTTACTTCGAACTTCAAAGTATTTTTTTATTTATACGAGTTTGCTCCTTATTAGTCATGGTATACGGGTTGAATTCCTATGCAAGTATTTTCAAATTTGAACACCGCGGCGTCTCAAGCAGTATGTACGGCTCGGCGCGTTGAGTTTCAAGTATTTTTAAAACCTGGTTTTTGACCTTAGTATTTTTCCGTACCCGTACTTAGAAGCCCTGGTATTCACTTTTGCAAGTATGTCTCATCACTATTGAGATTGAGACTCGATTTATCTATTCCAAAACTAAGTGGTTGACACTATTGACAGTGACATAACGATGATTATCAAATTATTATTTTTTCCTTGTTATATAGCCTTTAAGGATAATGTCTTTCATTTATTCATTAATAACGACAGGACAAACTGAATTATATTGATAATTTCATAATTTAAACTAGGAAGTTCAAATTAAATATGTTTTTGGATTGGATATGATTGTATGAGGCATAATATTTCAGTTATACTCTGGCCCTCACCTAATTAGAATACGCCACGCTTTTTTACTCGGTACGTAATAGCTTTCGTGATATCGAGTTTCAGATTAGGGCGGTATTCACTGTCGATGAAATTAAAATCTTAATTTTGATTTTAGTGAAGTCATGATCATTTAAAATAATCTTTAGGTATATAAATAAAAATAATCGAGTTATATGCGGATAATAATTTATTTCGTTATAGTACATTTTTTGAAGACTTGATCAAAAACTGATAAACCAAAGTCTACATCTTGTTTCGTGATACACATCGGTGGTTTGATTCTCAACACCTGTAGAAATAGAAAACATATATCAGAATTTTCTTAAAATATTTGTACATATTAATTTTCTTGTTGCAAGTGACTTGCATACAATATGAATCAAGTGTCCAAACCTAAATACCCTACAACTGTTTAGTATATTTTCTATATGCTGCGGTGGATGTGTGGAGTGACGCGGAAAGACCGTGTTAGGAACTCTCACATTCGCGGCAGTCTTCGTGTCCGTGACATTGCGGATAAATTGCAGGAGTGTCGGCTCCGTTGGCCTAAGCCACGTTTTACTGCAACCGGATGCTTACGTGGGAAACAAATGTCTGGCCATGCCGCCTCTGCCGGGCCCGGGTCGCCCGGGTGACATGCGTGCCAATGGGCTCATTACCTGGGATACTGAAGCCCGTGCGAAGTGGAGTAGAAAAAGTCGGAAAGTGGACCCCGGGCACCGAAACGGAAGTTTAGGTTGCAACCGGGATACAACGCTTAGACGATGATGATGTTTAGTATATTTTCTAATATTGAATCAGCTCTCTCGATTGCTCATTGGACTGCATTAGTTGACTCCTGTGGCTAGGGGTGGACTGTCGTTAAAGGCGAATAATCCTATCAAGGAAGGTCCAAACTTTTCTGGATGTTAATCTCTCTTCCTCTCTAAATATGCTGCCATAATAACCTTGTGTTCCGACATAAGTAAAGTTCCAGATCCCCTACGTGGACAGCATAAGCTGTCTGCTAAAATTATACTGAGTCACTTACGTTCCCCCATCGACCTCCTCGGGTAATTAGAATACCCAAGTCCTTAATATTTTCTTGTATTTCATTTACATCAGCAGTGCTCAACGGTTTCTTGGTTCCAGGAACAACGAGTTCCACTCCAAGCATAAGACCCTGGCCTCTAATGTCTCCAATGATTGGATATAATTTTTGCATTTCCATCAATTGTTCTACGAAATAATCACCAACGATTTTGCTGTTTTCTTGCATTTTCTCGTCTTCGATTACCTTGCAAAAAGATGTGGTAAAGGACATAGATGTCACGAACAAGAACTCTATTTGTTATAATTAAGTTTATGAATAATTAGCGATATGTTAAATTGCATTACTGTCTATATTCTGTAATCCAGCATTGTGGTAAACTAGATATTCTGTGTGGTTTAATTTCCTTGCGTATTTTCAATCTGTCATGTATATAAGCACGCATAAGAAATCGAGCGTACCCACACACATTGCTTAGATAAGGCTTTTATGTTTGTAACACAGGTACCCATAAGACTAATGTTACTAAATTAATTGCTTGATTTAAGACATAAAAGATACGGCAGTGTTCGGTTTCTCCATTTCTGAAGTCGTATTAAGTTTATCCGTCCAGGGGCGGAGAAAGAATACTAATCTCTGCGGCCGGGGTCGGCCTGTCGTAAAAGGCGACAAAACAACCCATCCTAGCTACGTAGTAGGGCCTCAAGCCCGTCTGGATGGTGACCATCTTTGGTCTTAAGTATGCCACCGTAATAACCTTGTGTTGTGTTCCGGCATTAGTGACCTAACTTCCTGTACTCTTATGGGACAGCAGCGTGTTCGCGATGCCACTGGCGTTGCAAACACCCATAGGCCACGGTAACTGCTAAATTCTAAGCGGGCCCTCAGCCTGTCTGCTGTTCTACAGCAATAAAAAAAGTCTGAGCAGGTGCTGCTACTACTTCCAAATCAAGCCTCTACTATTTTCTTGTCTCTTCTTGGTCATGAAAATAAGTGCTTGAGAGATAATGATGGAACAGGAAGGCGAGTCTGTTTCATACGTTTTCACGCTTTCAATAATTAACCGTTCATCTACAATTATGAAATGCTTACAAGCGAAGCCGCGAGAACCGAAAATACAAATAATTTTAATTAGGTATGTAGCTAGTTGTAATAGTCAGTATTGTAACTGACTTTTGACTTACTTCAAGGACAGCCTTCCCAACGGTAGCTGACAATGGATTTCCACCGAACGTGTTGAAATAAGCCGCTTTAGTATGTGCTGCAGCAATCTCTTTCGTGGTCACCACAGCGCCGAGCGGGAATCCGTTCCCAATGCCCTTGGCCATGGTCACAATATCTGGGATAATACCATGAGATTCAAAGCCCCAGTAATGGTTTCCTGTTCTACCGAAGCCTGTTTGTACCTAAGTTTAGGATATAAAAATATTTAGAGGAAATAAAGACAACAATTGTTGGCATTTAGCACAAGAATAAGATTTTTCTAACTCTCTCGTTCGCAACCTGCTAATATGTATGGTGTAGGTGATATAGGTTAAAAAGGTTCCATAGCCTAAAAAGAGCATTGTTGCGTTAATGCCTTTTTTCGGGGAATAACGGGATTCCCAGAAATTATAAAAAAATAACCTTATATAATTGTAAAATACAAGCCGAATACTTATAGGATGCAAATAAAGAAGGAATGAGCATCCCTCGTGGTTGGAACTATTCGGCTGCCCAGTTTTAAAACCCAGTAAACTGGAAAAATTAAAAAAAAACTTAAAAATTTGGATTGGATCATGTTGACACGACTCACAACGATTATTAAGGTTAATAAAAAAAGGTTTATTATTTTTTACTTTTCAGTTTTTTCGGCGGTTTAATTTTTTTGTTAAAAAGTTTTTATTTTATAATTTTTTGTAGCTTTAATCTACTAATGACTACATGTTTAAATAAATCAATTCTGTCAAAAGTTATGCGTGGTCATAGATATAATCAGTGAGTGAACAATCAATCATTCTCTGTTTTCGCACCCAACCCTAAGGTTGGAATTTTTTTTCCAAATTTATATGGGACCAACTTCGGGGTATAACCCTTTACAATAAAAAATATAACTAATAATACAACAACTTTACATTAAAAATAACAATTTTTAAAATCGCACTACTCTGTAAAAAGTTATTCGTGGTCATACATAAAAAAAGAAGAAAAAAATATACGCGTCGAATTGAGAACCTCCTCCGTTTTTTGTCGGTTAAAAAATACGAAAAAATCGATTTAGAAAAATTTGTCGCTTACTCTGTTTTGAAATTGGACAGCCGTATTTCTTATACAAAGAGATAGGATTAGTAATATTTCCACAAATATGACGAAAGGGAACCAGAATAAAATATACGTACAAAATGGCTTCTCGCTTAGGACTCCAAAATGAAAACCTCGCGTGCAGCTGTGAGAAAATCTTTTTAAGAAGAATTATACACTAACTATTCGTTACATTACCTCGTCAGATATGAATAATCCACCGTTCTTTTTAATCAGTTCATGGGCCTTCTTCAAATAGCCTTTAGGGAATTGCATCACTCCCCCAACTCCTTGGATGGATTCCGCGAAGAACGCCGCCACACGCCCTGCCGGAACTGAGTTTTCTAAAAGCTTTTATAAAAAAAACGAATATGTTTTTGAATAATGCAAAGTCGAGCTTAAAACAGTTGATCGAAGGTTAGATCAGAGATTCCCAAAGTGATCGATATCGACCTCTTGGGGTTCAAATCGGTTTCCTAGGGGTCGACATAAACGAAAACTGATTTTGAGGGTCGACGAGGTCTAAAAATCGACCCATGTTAATTACCACGTGTTTTTATTTGAAACTTTGAAGATAACTATATAATATATTATAGTACTGTATGGCGTTATGTTAAGTGAACCAAATTGTTATAAGAATGACTAATATTTTGTATCTAAAGGAAAAAACCAATGATAAGATTTTTATAGTTTGGTTATGGCGATCGTTCGTTTCAGTTCAGGTCAGTTCGTTTTGGAAAAGGGATAATAACAAAATAGTTTGGGAATCTCTGGATTAGACCCATAAGATTAAGGAAAGCTCGGTATCTAAGCCGGAAGAGACGTCGTTGCCTCCATGAAGGAGCCCTAGAAAGCGAGCAGGTTCATTGCCCTAGAAGATGAGATTATATAATGGAATTTTATGTACGTTTACACTATCGTGGCTTCTCACTTGTATACACATAGTCGCTGATGCAGCTGCTGCTTTATATAAGGTTTCGAAACGCCATAATTATACGTCTTTGGTAAATTTTTTTGTAACCTTATAGGTTCAGGTTCAATATACCTCATCCAGATGGCGTATGTACTTGCTCGTAGAAACACACTCCCCTGGGCAGTTGCAAGCCCCCGGTGCTTGGGCGACCGAGTCCCGGCATCCTCCCCACTCCCCTCTGTACGGGTCAGGTAACACTGCCTAAATTAAAGATTAAATCATAGTTGCGAGGAGTATTTATGTTTGTATTAAACAAAATGAACGAAGGATGTAGGCCAGCCGGCAACGACGGAGTTTCTTTCGCTTATTAATAGTAATAGTTCATGGTAGCTGTTCGGCTCGGGCCTAACCATACGAATAGTATCCACAACGCTTGTCCAAGATGGATTAGCGGGTCACACATATTAGTGATCTTGGTATGTAGATTTCCTTATCATGTATTTCTTTACCTCATGCACATTACTTGAGAAAAACTGCATAAGTGGTGCATGCCATCGCTGAATTCGAACTGGTGAGCTCTAGCTTGGCCTCAGTGTGATACGGCTTTACTTCCAATATACCAGAGGTTCACATTATTTTTCGGTTTTAGGTTACCTAAATAATCGGATTTTATCCGCGGCGCCGTTATTACATCAGATTTTTAACTAAATTTTTGACTTTCTTGTAAAATTGAAAAATTTCGTTTTTAAAAGCGATTTAACAGCGAAAAACAGAAAGATACTATTTTCCTCGGGATATATAAAATATCTAATTTTAACTATTTCTGTAACATCCATATTGAGACTGGACAACCACCGAATTTTAAATTCACAAGCAATTTTTGTTGTGAATTGTTATGCGAAACGAAAAACGATATTATTTCAATATTTTTTTTTTAGATTTTTTCCACTAAAATGACTTTAAAATAAAAAATAATCCCTTTATTTTGTTGTAAACGTGAATTCATCAACATAATAATATGTTTTAAAATAATATTGCGCCCTTATAACGACACGGCGACGCAACTGGCTGCCGCGGCGTACACTTTGGGAATCACTGCTATAAACACAATAAATTATTAATAGACACAAAGTAATTAAAAAGAATCGAATGTGTACTGATTCATATAATGTTTTTTTTATTGCTGAAGAACCGCAGACAGGCTAACGGCACACTTAATAGCAAGCAGTTACCATCACCTATGGATATTTGCAACAGTAGGGGCATTGTCAACTCGCTCCTGTCCCATAGGGGTACAGGAACCTGGGTCACTAATGCCAGAACACAACACAAGGTTATTATGGCGGCATACTTATATTCCAGAGGTGGTTGCAATGCAGACGGGCTTGGGGCCCTACCACGTAGCTAGGGTTGTTTTGTCACCTTTTACGACAGTCCAGCCTGGTCGCAGATGTTAGTATTTTTACACCGTCACTGACCGAAGAAAAAATTTTCAGTTTGAGGGAACATCATTGTGTTTATACGAGTACTAACATGATGAAATCCAGGCGGTACTGGAATGGGCATGCGGAAAGACTGCGTGGCAGTGAGACCCATCAGCCCGCTGGAGTATCCGTGGTAGCTCGATTGTAACGAAATCACGTCCATGTTCCCGGTGTACGCCTTCGCGAGGAGCACGGCCAGATCGTTGGCTTCTGTTCCGCTGTTCACTAGATATATTACCTGCAACACCGAAATCGTCAGATTAAAAAATAGATAGATAACTCTTTATTGCTTACATTTATAATAAACCTTATATCTAGGACAACACAATAAAACTAGACAGTAAAATAAGTAATAAAATAACAGCAATGTAAAACAAATTTTTTTATTAAAAAGTTTATATTTTACAATTTTTTGTGGCTATAATCCGTTAATTACTACATGCTTATATCAATTCTGTCAAAAGTTACGTGTGGTCATAGATATATAATCAGTGAGTGAACAATCAATCATTCTCTATTTCGTACCCTTAGGGTTGGATTTTTTTCCCAAATTGATATGGGACCAATTTCGGGGTATACCCTTTCTAATAAAAAAAAAGAATTTATAAAATCGGACTACTCTGTAAAAATTTATGCGTGGTCATACATAAAAAAAAGAAAAAATAAATACGCGTCGAATTGAGAATCTCCTCCGTTTTTTTCGTCGGTTAAAAAGGCGATCTTTCGCTTAAAGCGATCTCTTCCATATAACCCAGCTAGAAGGAATTAAAGGAAGTAATATGGCGGGGTAGGTGAAATATACAATAATAATAATAACCAATATCTATCTATATATATTACTGAAATTTTTTTAAATGCTGTAGGATAGCATACAAGTTGACCGCTTATAACTTAGCAGTTATGTCGCCTATGGGTGTTTGCAACGCCAGTGGCATCGCGAACACGCTGCTGTCCCATAATGGTACAAGAACTTGGGTCACTAATGCCGGAACACAACACAAGGTTATTATGGCGGCATACTTAAGACCAAATGTGGTCGCCATCCAGACGGGCTTCAAGCCCTATGACGTAGCTAGGGTGGGTTGTTTTGTCGCTTTTTACGAGAGGTCTACCCCGGCCTCAGAGGTCAGTATTCTATCTCCGCCCCTGCACGGATAAAAATACTTTATAATGTACACGCAAACTTTAAGCGACGGTAATTGCTTACTTCGAAATTGGCTTTGGATGTGTCCAACAGAAATACAAATAATTGAAACAAACGCTTTCGATGTTTAATTATACATAAAAAACTCTCTTCAATTAAAAAAAAGACGTGTTACGTATAGAATGCTTAATTTAAATATTTCACAGTACTTAACCTTTAGATCTTCAGGCATTTTGGTCGCTAAAAGTTCAATGTATTCATAAATTTTTGGATGACGATATAAATTGGTTGTGTGCCACAAAGTATTCACTTGTTCATTCAATGCTGACACTAGTTTCCTGCAAGTTACACGTCGTTATAAACCATCTGGAAGAAGCTAGGGTGCATTAAATAAATAAAGTTGTAGAATTTATTGTAATAAAATAAAATAATGGGTATCCCCAACATAATATTTGCTACCCAATAATATTTGTATGCTTAAGAGCAAAAATGCATTGGAAAGCTTTTTTTTATAACACCTTATGATTATGATTGTCATATAGGCATTGAAGAGATAGATAGCGTTTGCTCCTGTAAAATCAAATGTATCCGTGTTTAATTTTTATAATTTGTTAAGGCTTATTGCTCAGGAGAAATAAATTTCAGAAACAACGTCAAAAAATTAGCTTTTTGCCGCACGTCACAGGTCACGAAGAGTGAAGAAACTCCTTATCTAATATATTATGCTAAGATAGAAACCACATTACTCTAGGAGCTACTATGCTACCCATAGATACAGAAATACAAACTATAAACATTTAGCACTAGTCATTTTCGGCTAAATTGAAATTACGGAAGGTAGCGGTAGGAAAATCAACTCTTAGTTGGAAATGTGTCCGTCAAAATGTACTTAATTAAGGTGGCGCCACAATCGCATCAGTATAAATTTGAGACGAAACCGCGAAAAGTTATCAGAGTGGGGTAGAGAATTTCGAACTATCAGATATCTACATTAACAGCATACACTGTAGCAGCACTAACGCTGCCTTCTGTATTTACTTGTACATCTGGACACTAACAACTTCTCCTCCACATCAGATGTTTTTTCTTAAATCTACCCTCTACAGTTTAAATATCAAATTACCTCACATTCATTTACATTAATAATAATAATCATCATAGTTATAGCAATTCGTAGGCTTATGGCGCCTTGCAAAAACCGACTAAGTACGCTTAATTAGAAACGAAGCTTTTAGGCAATATCCTTTTACACTCATCCCAATTAAAAAATGGTGATACTTACGGATGACAGTGTCCAACAGAGACTGTAACAATCCCTCCAAAGAAGTCAAGGTACCTGCGACCCTCGCTGTCGAACAACCATTGCATGTGGCCTTGGTGCAGGATTATCGGTTTCTTGTACAAATTATATACTGCTGGTGGCATGGATGACGATTTGACTTTCTCGATCTTCTCTAGGGTTGGACCCTGAAATTTACAGAGGGACATGGTTGACGTTACGGCGCCACCTATTTGTCGACGGAGAATGAATAGAGATAGGCACTGCTACGCCCGTGTCATGACTCCTTAGAAGATGGAGGGTGCCAGCGAAAGGCAGCGGAGCGTAGGGATGGATACCCAACCGAGTGCTTCTCGCTCGGTCGAGAAAGTGTCACATATATATATATATATATATATATATATTTATATATGTATATATATATATATATATATATATATATATATATATATATATATATATATATATATATATATGTATATGTATATGTATATATATATATATATATATATATATATTGCGTCCACTCTAACTAACGAGGGCATTGAACTCTGCATACTCGCTTAATCTTCCCCCCGGAGTTCCACGCGGCTCTAGTTTCCGCGGGCAAAACTGAAATCAATATCTCATTTTCCTAGTTCACACTTAAAGGAACTTAAAGGAAGCGACAGTTTCATTTTCCTTTTAGAATAGGAGAGAACGAACTGCAAAACAAAGGAGACGGCTCATTTCTGCCCCACAGCAAAAGTGCAGAAGACTCGACCAAAATTGGATCATTGTATAGGATTTTTAATATCTATTGAGGAACCGTTAATGTTTTTATTCTGCATGGCGGTGTAAAAGATATCAACTAAAACGTTGAAAAAAATAACGCCCCAAGTAGGTAATCAAGAACGTGATTATTTACTTACTACTAAAAGAAGGTAGTAAATTCATTACTTGGCGACTTACTGTGCTCATTTTGAGATGAATTTAAGTGTTTGCAAAAGGGGAACCAGAGTTTCTGTGAAACTGGAAAAATCAAGCCAAGTCTCATTTTAACAAGTCGTAAGTATCTATTTCAATAATCTAGTGATATTTCCTTTATTTTTCTAATCTTTCTTAGAATGATGGTTATTAAATTATTAATACAAAAATAATAAATGCAATGTTAATTACCAATATTGTTTATTACTCATCAATAATTAAATTATCTAAAAACGGCGCAGGCGGATAAAGGTGATCAGGGCTGTACCTTGCTCAAGACAAAAACCATATTACAACCATTATATGGGAACAGCACCCAACAGTTCTACTACTAGCCTTGCAATTGCAGTAATAGCCTGTTATGCTATCTTCCGTGTCTTCGATGCATTGTTGGTATGTTACATATGTTTAATATACCTTACTAGAATGCCGGGACCGTATGCGACCACGAATCAAAGTTCCTGATATGCGATCACTCACGAGGGCTTCCACGTGAGTGTTCAATTCAATGACAAACATGCCGCCCCGCCCGAATGTACAGTTTGCATTATTTAATTATATGTTATTTTAATTAAATAACTTTTTTAGGTCTCCGGGGCTAATTAAGTACATAATCACTTTCTTGATTGCCTATACTTGGTGCGTTATTTTTTTCAACGTTTTAGTTGATATCTTTTAAACCCCGCTATGCAGAATAAAAACATTAACGGTTCCTCATATATTAAAAATCCTATACAATGATCTAATTTTGGTCGAGTCTCCAGCACTTTTGCTGTGGGACAAATGTCCATGAAAAATGGGCCGTCTCCTTTGGCCATATTTATTTTCGTGTACTTATTCTCTTATTCTTATTCTCTTATTCTTATTCTCTTATTCTCCATAGGAATATGAAGTGACACGGTAAAGTAAATACTGTCAAGGAAATACACAAGCTTAATTTACATAAAGATTCTGGTATGCTTCAGGTACAATCGGAATGGAACGCTTTTTTTATTGCTGTTGGACAGCAGACAGGCTGACGGCCTACTTAGAATTTAGCAGTTACCATCGCCTATAGGTGTTTGTAATGCCAGTGACATCGCGAACACGCTGCTGTCCCATAAGGGTACAGGAACTTGGGTCACTAATGCCGGAACACAAGGTTATTATGGCGGCATACATAAGACCAAAGGTGGTCGCATCCAGACGGGCTTGTGGCCCACCACGTAGCTAGGGTGGGTTGTTTTGTCATCTTTTACTACAGGCCCACCCCGACCACAGAGGTTAGTATTCTTTCTCCGGCCCTGCACGGATAAAACGCTTTTGATATTAGAATAAATTCAGTAACTTACCGTATAATTCTTAGGTATAAACGAACATGTTGGCATCGTAGATGCAGTGCTGTAGTGACATACTAGCGCATCGCTGCTTTTTAGTACTACTGTGAATGGAAATTACAAATAAACATTCATTAAATATTATTGTAATATGTATTAAAAACTTTATCTTGAAATGTTAAAACAACAACTATAAATATATCAAAAAGGTTATCACTACATAGTATAAAACAAAGTCGCTTCCCGCTGTTTGTATCTTATGTATGCAGATCTTGAAGATTACGAAACGGATTTTAATGCAGTTTTCAGTAAAATATAGAGTTTTTGTGCGCTTAAATCGCAAACACTAGCTAAACCTTTATGAGATTGATCAAATTAATGTACTACGGAATTGTATATCTTGAAAAGATCGATAAAAAAGACCGCGATGGCTGAACCAATTTTGATGAATTTCAGTATAGAGATAGAGTGAACCTTGAAGAAAGACATAGGCTACTTTTTTTTAATTTATATGGCAGAAAATGTTTGTCGGGTATACTAGTTGTACTATAAAGGTAATATTTAATTTAGTTATTAAAAAGTTAATAAATTGCGTGTTAAAATATAAATTTAAAAATAATTCGAACCTCTTCTAAACATTGTCACTGCGTCGATGTGTACAATGAACTGATTTATTTGAATGTCCGCTCTGAATAATTGACTCGTGTTTATTAATTTATCTACTTAATATGCGTAAAGGTCTACTCACAATTGCACATGTGAGTAACATTTACATAATCATTACATACGAACATGACGAAGTAGGCACAAAATGTTCTCTACTTCCTCTCTCTTTTGTTACATACATACATATAATCACGCCTCTTTCCCGTAGGAGTAGGCAGAGACCACTTCTTTCCACTTGCTACGATCCTTACATACTTGTTTCGCTTCGTCCACTTTCATTATTCCCTTCATACATGCCCTTCGGTTTAGGGCACTCTTGACCTGGCCTTTTTTCAAGACGTCCCTGATCTGGTCTCGAAACGTCCGTCTAGGTCTACCCCTTCCAACACTTCCATTCACACTCGTCTTATACACTTTTTTCGTCAATCGTTCTTCATTCATTCTCTCAACATGGCCAAACCATCTCAGCATACCTTTCTCAATTTTGTCACTACATCTTCTTTCAGTTCCTCTGTTAGTGTTTAAAAAATTCCTTTAAGTACGGGTCTGCCTATTGATATTGCTGGTAGATGATATCTACTCTCATTTCTATTATTTTTTTCGATTCCCGTCTCGCGTCTGGGTGTTTATGTATAATATGTATTTATTTACAAAAAAAAAGTATATAAGTAGTATATCAATTGTCTAGGGCCATAACACAAGTGCTACTTAGTTTGGGACTAGATGACGCTGTGTGGAATTGTCACAAAATATTTATATATTATTATTATTTTCCATATCACATGGCATTCTCCTCTACGCATTATCCATATCATTCTAAGCTTAGTGACAGGATAAGAAATAATGAGATATGGAAATGTTGTGGCGTGAAAGAAGATGTAGTGACAAAAATTGAGAAAGGTATGCTGAGATGGTTTGGTCATGTCGAGAGAATGAATGAAGATTGACGAAAAAAGTGTATAAGTCGAGTGCGAATGGAAGTGTTGGAAGGGGTAGACCTAGGCGGACATTTAGAGACCAGATCAGGGACGTCTTGAAAAAAGGCCAGTTCAAGAGTTAATTTACAAATATTTACAATATTTGTAAATTAAATGATCAATATTTTAACTTTTCAGTTTCACTCAGTGTTAAGTAAAGTAATAAAAGGGTTTAATTTAGTTTATTATTATGCTTAGGTTAATTATTGATAAGTATTATTTTCTTTCTTTTCTTTTAAATGTTTACATGTTTGATTATGTGTTATTAATTAAGAGAATTTAATTTAGAATATATCTGGTTGTACAATCAAAAAATCTTGTTGATAAGGGGCCGTTCATAAAATACGTTCGCATACGGGGGGTTTGCTGAGTGTGACAAGGGGGGACGGGGGGTCTACGGCAATGTGACGTTCGCCGTTCATTATTTTTCGTCATGAGCGCTACGAGCTAGCTCTGTGGCGCGGCGTTGCGATCCGTCACGACTGGTTTCTTTGTTTTTCCAATTCTTAAATATACAATAAAAATCCACTTGAGAGAGTAACGTTTCCTTAAACCCTGCGCTCTTGATTTAGTAATGAATGAAAATACTGTCTCATGTATTTGTTATTATATTATTCCTACATTCGCCATTTAGCAGTGAACTAAACAGACGCTTTTTTCATATTTCTCAATTTAATACTCTTTATTACCTACGTTATACTCTTTATTATAGAAATTTGTAACTCCTGGATTTAATAGGTAAGATATTGTATGTATAATTGTATACCTTTTTAAGTACTTATATTATTATTATTATTGCTAACAAAAGTATCTCCGTGAAGGAACGGAAGAATACTGATACCTTACTGCGGCCGGAGGTGGCTTGTAATAAAATGCGACAAAACAACCCTAGCTAGGGGTAGTACTCAATGGCCGTTTGAACAGTAACCGTGATAAGTGACCCGTGTTCTGGTTCCCCTACGCGGACTAGAACGTTTTAGCGGTTCCTCTGGCGTTGCAAACGTTTATAGGAGACGTTAACTGCTATTAAGTGGGCCATCAGCCTGTCTGCTGTCCCATAGCAATGAAAGCAAAGCTAGTGCAGCCAGAACTCAAACCAATGAATGAATTATTTGGCAACCCCAATGTAATACTACCAAAAAATAAAAAAAAAAACCGTTTTAGAAATGTAACATTTTTATTAAATTAATGTAACTCACAATCGCGCACATTTACGTACAATCTTCCGCACAATTTGTTCCATAACTTAGCTTCACTACACAACTTAGCGAATACACACTCAAGTCTTTATAAAGTGACTAAAGTAAAAACAGGTCTGAATAATGTAACGCCAAATTATTATTAGGTATATTATATCAGTTGATATTTCAAAACTCCAAATCCCGAAAAAATACAAGTGTAAAGTAATAACATTTCACAAATAAACTAGAATATATAAAATTTTAGTTTGTCTTGATCTAAACTTACATTTAAAAATAAATGGTATCCAGACCATAATTTATGAAAAAAAACGATTCTTTTTTTAATCAACAAACCAAGGTATTCATTCAAACATCCATAAACAATAAATTAAGGCCTATTTTTACTTCAGTCTATGACTTAACACTTGTGCTTACAGCATTTCAACTTTAAATGCTTTAATCGTCACCGGTTGATCTCTTTGCCTTCCTCATGCGGGGCGACTGTTTTGGGGGCTTGGGTGATTTTTCTGTAATTATAAAATAATTTTATTAACTGATATTAATTCATAGTCAAAATTTCATCACTTTATTTTTTGGCTATTTGATGTGTAGAAACAAAAGATGTTCAAAATATTCGTATGTACCTGCATTTAATTTTTTTAATTTATATCATCCTAAAGGGTACACTAAACAATTTAGCATTTCAAGTTATTAATTATATAATGGAATTGCGCATGCGCACTTGGTGTTAGGAATACTGACCCACTGAGATACAGTATTCACTAGTTCAGGGGCCAGTGTGTCTTATCTAGACGAGTAAGCTGTTTGTAAATGAATTCTTGTGCTGTATCTTTTACGTTTAAAATTGTTTTTCATGTTTAAATAAATAAATTACCTATCATTGCTTCACATAAAAATATGATTAACAAAACATTGTATATTAATATTTATTTAATACAATGGAGAAATTTCTAGACCATTTAATAACATCACCCTACCTGTGGGTTCAATTCCCACTTAGGACTATATAAATATATGATCTGTTTGCAGTTTGTTTAAGAATTAATTGTTAATACTTACTGAGTTGGTTGACAACTTCCTTGGGCAGCCAGTCGTAATCAACATCACTAGCTGTGCCCGTCTCGATAGGGCGGGGAGCAGCTCTGGGTGACCGTCTTCTAGCCACAGATGATAGGGCTTGTTGTCCAACAACCAACGCTAATACTACACCGGCGCCCAAGAACACGTACAGGAAGAAGGTCTCACCGTCAAGACCTTCAGACACTTCAACAATGTTCACGGTCTGATTGTATACTGCATCCTGTTTAAAGTTTGGATTTGTTTTATTCAAGTATTTTCTAGAAGCTCCATATAATTAAATTAAGATCTATTTATGTTGATTTTAGGGAACATACCATGTGACCTATTTTTGGCAATTTCCCCCTCCACTTGTTGACCATCTGTAGTATATGAAAAAATTCCCCCCTCCCTCTCTAATTTTCACGCAGTAATTCATAAATACAGGTTACAATAATTTTTTGCAAATAAAGTAAAAAAAAAGTAATTTGGCTCATATTTGTCTAAATTAATACAGCGCTAATTGTTGCACACCATATTTTACTATAGCTTGAGATTTCCTTTCCAGACGAGAGGCGCACGCAAAGCATATCCCTCCCAAGCCCCTAGGTGGCGGGGTGTTTTATCCATGCAGGGGTGGAGAAAGAATACTGAACTCTGCGGATGGGCTCAGCCTGTCGTAAAGGCGACAAAACAACCCTCCCTAGCTACGTGGTAGGGCCCGTCTGGATGGCGACTACCTTTGGTCGTAAGTATGCCGCCATAATAACTTTGTTGTGTTCCAGCATTAATGACCCAAGTTCCTGTACCCGTATGGGATAGTAGTGTTCACTATGTCACTGGCGTTGCAAAAACCCATAGGCGACAGTAACTGCTACATTTTAAGTGGGGCATCAGCATGTCTGCAGTCCTGCAGCAATAAAAAAAGGTAGTGGGGTGTGCATTAAGCATTTGCCACCTCGGTAACAAAAAAAGGGGGCATATTGACTGTGATGAAACCCCAAGCCCCACCCCCTCCTTCCTGTGAGCAAGTGTTCTAGCCTCCCCTGTATGGGTCACATAGTATGTGTATGTTTTCTGTAAATCTATTTTTGTCATCTATATTGTAAAATTAATATAAAAATGGCCTCCAAAAATTTTAGATAAAAGGACATACTTGATAATAATTTCCACTGGCATCCCTGTAGTTAAGTTGGATGTTTAAACCAAAAGGCCTTCCGGCGAATGCTTCATTGGGTATAAACGAGTATGCAAAAGTAGCCTCTTGTTTAGGTTTAACCTCCTTATTGTAGGGTAATGCTGTAAAGTTCTGGATGTAGTATGTATAGTCCATGGGGTAGCGGAACGATGCCTCCATAGTTTCAACTACGTAATCCTCTAAGCCTTTGTTTGTGAATCCTACAAGGAACTCTACAGGATAGCCGGCTTGCAGGTCTGTGGATTTTTAAATTGTATTACACATTACTTAGTGTATAAAACTGTCTAATATATATCCATATTTAATGTATTGGGTTTCTAAAGAATATTTATATTTTTTCTGTGCATCAAATTTAATAATATTGCTATCTGAATTGTGAAATATTACTTTAGAAAGTTATTCTCTTTCATTTTCTAGATATCTCATCTCTATTGCATTGATTCATGGAGTCCAGGATTCGCAATTTTTTTAAATACTAAGTAGTTTTTTCACAGGGCACAAATAATTACATGTATTTTTTGTGTAAATCCCTCCTTTTCTGTGACAAGAAAACAAGTGATATATTATGAATATCATTAAAATTTTACATTATTTTATATAATACTACAAAACACCATTGTAAAAAAATTTGATATTCAGGAACTATCAGATCTGTGATTTTAAATTAATATTACTGGTCATATTAGTTGCTTAAATATTGTTTAATTTCTTACCAAATGTAATATCGCCATAATTAGGTATAGGTTTGGTGAACAAGATAGTTGTAACCACATCTTGGGAGCTCTTCACAACCGAGTCATCATCATCTCCTAAAGCATCATCACCAACTACTTGATTGTCTTCACCTTCAATATCAACTACATCATCCAATTCATCTTCCTCGGCCCTTGCAAGGATTGTGTTTGCTGCAATTCAATTTTAATAATTAGTGTTATTTTCATTTGAGAATGTCTAAAAATAAGTATAACATTTTCATCATAATAATAACAAGCGCTGATTGCATCTTTTCTTAGATAATATTTTATTTTTATATGATTAGATTTTAAAAGGGTTAGTTAGATTTTGGATGCAAAAATGACCCTTGAAATTAGATAGATACACTTTATTGTAAACCAATTTTACAAAAACAATGAAACTTATTTACACAATCAATAGGTATGTACTTGACTTACAATGGGCGGCCTTATCGCTACAGAGCATTCTCTTCCAGGCAACCCAGGCTATAGAACATTATTGGTGTTATATTGATGTGGAAGGGAGGTATGGCAATAAATAATAATTATATTTTATTTACATAATAAATAGATAATATACATAACATTCAATAATACATATAAAATATAATAAATAAATAGATAAATATACTTAAATATCTATATTTGTAGAATACATAAATAAATATATATTTTGTTGTAACATATGGCATAAAATATATGAAAATCCTAACTTCAGTAATAAATATAATAAAAAGTGTAGCTTAAAAGAATATGGTAAATACTTTTTATAAGTATACTTATAAGAAATTGCTATATTGGTGAAGTTAAATTTTATGAAATTTAATTTTTGATTAGAAATTTGAAGAAATATGCGCATAACACAATTAAAATTCTTTATTGGACTTCTAAATATTGTGAGATTTTTTACGGTTGAGGTTAAGACAATAAATATAATGTAAATACATATAAAAGCAAGACGAATTAATTGGTTAATTCCTAAACCATCGATAATAAAAAGCCTGTCGACAAAAAAAAATCGTCGAAATTGTTCTTTTCTTTAAAATTTGTTCTTTCTATTGCCACGTACCGTTTTTTAGTATATATTTGTTTTAAGTACGATTAAGAAAGTAATTTACTTACAGTCTTGTAGACACAGCAATGCCGCTGGTAGTACCAAAAACACCAAAATCAGTTTCATTTTAAATAATATTAAATATACAATATATCGTGATAAAACTTCGGCTTCTAGTGACGGTTGTAGGCCATTCACTTTTGCTACACAAACCAACGATGCAAGGAATCCGAGGCAAAATGCCAATTTTCTTTCCAACTCGATTGACGTGGAATATTTTGTCATTTATGTCATGTGTCATCATAATAGAGATGTCCATTTTCATGTTTCATCATTAAACCGGTAATAAATTACGGGTAATAAATAATAATTATAACATGTACAAATCTTTTGTAAAAAAAATATTATAGAAAGAATTCTAAAAGTTATTTAAAAGTATATTCATTGATAAAATTCTTAAACAAATTGGTAATTTTTATTACTAACTTCCTATTTAATAAAATAACAATAATTATTAAAATCGATAGCCAATAATTTATCGGTTTTAATTATCGAATTAAAATTGAGCAATTTTTCATGTTTGCCTGACAAATTTGGAATTGGTTGGCGTAATTACCAAGTATGTACATACAAAATTTTTCGTAATTTTAAAAGGAACCTAGAGGGTTGATTTGATCGTTTGCATGTATTATTTTAGTGTCTCTACATAGTTCTTTACATACTAATTACTACATATTTAAATATACAACTTTTTTAAAATTCAGCTTAGATGATTTATTCAACAAAAAAATTAATAAAACTTTACCGATCAAGCGGGATCAAATGTTAATATGAAAAAAAGTAAAGGGGGACGAGAAGCTGTACAACAGAGAGAAATATTGTTAGTCACTTGTGCTATTCTATTTATGCCAGATAAATTATTTCTAAATTTTCGTAAAACCGTTTAATTTTTTCTTATTCTTCTGTTTTATTTTATTTAAGTTAGTCTCCAACAGAACTGTAAAAAAATAAGAAAGACGGCAAAAAAGTAGAAAGTTTCTTTAGTGTTTTGGAAAATTCGTTGGTCAGGAGACTGTTTGCTACCTATTTTCCAGTTAAGCTGCATATAAATACTTAAAAAAAATTAAAGAGTATTTGGTGGCATTATTATAATAATAAGACCACCTGCTCATGAGACGAAATGCGCGGGTAAATCTACGAATCCCGAGCCAACCCAGGCCACAGTTCGGGGGGCTCCGACAGGCAGTCATATTCGTTCTTTCGCCAGTTTTGCCACACACTGTCGTGTCTGTGACTCTCACGTGCACCGCGTCCATAACACGTCAAATAAATGAATAAGAAGAGTTCCTTCGGATAGTTTAATTTCTTTCTGGGGGGATTTCTTCGGGAGTCTTAAAAAGCGAGTAATGGTTTACATCTTTTGCTGGTTTACAGACAACAAAGAGTCTCAGTAAAGTGCATAACTTCGTTTATGAGGATGAATTTGACAATTATATCTTAATCCAAAATGGCTTTTATGAGGGTTGGATTAATCAACAAGTGTAATAGCCACAATAATACTTTATAGATGGCGTTATTATAAAATTGTGTGTATTATCCAGATCCGAAGATATATTCATAGGTTTATCTCTTTTGTAATATGTTCATTTATTTATTTCTATTACGCTCGGCGTAACTATTATAAAAAATGAAAGAAACTCAAAATAATTTATTACCAATTTTTATTATTCATAAACTCTTTGAATACTTTGCCCAAAACTGCAATGCCCAAATCTACGTCATCCTTGTTGATGTTCATTGGTGGTTTGATTCTTAAAACCTGAAACAATCAAAAAGTGTAAGAGACCTTATTATTACGTTAAATGTCAACTTTATTAATAGTTGGTTCAAAATTCCTGACATAAATCAAAATAAAGCAATATGTTTATTTAACATAATCTCCGCCTGCCCTTATCCCACATTATATAGGGTCAGCACAATGTGTTCTCTCCTTTGTTAGCCGTCAACCCAACATTCACACCCTAATTTGCCATATCATCTTTTACGCTATCCATCCATCTTTTTTTGATCGACCTCTACTCCTGTGTCCATCGACTCTCATTTCTATCATTTTCTTTAAGATATAGTATTCTTCCCTGTGCATTATATGGCCAAACCACGCTAATCTATTACTTTTAAGTACAACTAAATAGTTGTGGGGTCGATAACTAGAGTAAGTATTAGAATGCACTGCTGCAAATCGAATTCAAAACCATTCTAATAGAGGGGTTCTCCTGGTTTTAGAGGAATTATGAGATTAGGGTCGCTTCTACTCTTTCCTTGATTGTTGTAAAGGTTGTTAGAAGATTACTCCATAACTAGATTATAGCAAAGAATAGACATCATTCAGTTTTAAATATGAGGTTGAGAGTAAACCCAAATTTAATTATATTTTTCTTAATGTCGGCATATGATAAGAAACTGTCATAGAATCACACCGATACCGCACTCTCCTTACTATGGAGTTTGAAAAGTGTCCGTCAGAATAAAATAAAAAAGCTCGCGCCACAATTGCATCAGTGTATTTTTCCAAGTTATATTTACCAAATTTTGAACTAGCTACATTAGCGCCATTCTAACTGATTTTTGAACCTACATTTACAGTTTACAGCTGGCTTTTAGTTTTTCAACTTTTCAATATCCTTTTTTTTATACTGTAGGACAGCAGACAGACTGACGGCCCACTTAGGATTTAGCAGTTACCGTCGTCTATGGGTTTTGCAACGCCAGTGGCATCGCGAACACGCTGTTGTCCCATAAAGGTACAGGAACTTAGGTCACTAATGCAGGAGCACAACACAAAATTATTATGGCGGCATACTTAAGACCAAAGGTGGTCGCCATTCAAACGGGCTTCAGGCCCTACCACGTCGCTGGAGTGGGTATCTCTACATATATCTCTCGTATTCGAGATGGTTATGATATGAAATCGAGATTGACTTTCGAATGTTAATCGACTATTATATCGATGATATGCACATCTCTATACAACTAATTTTGAACGCTGCTAATAGATTGTAATGCAACAATCCTATTTAAATTAATGTTTAGTAATTCTATACACAAAAGTTAATAAATAAAAAATTCACAAATATGGTTAACCACCATACCTTAAAACTCTACACTTGTAAATTAACAGCGACATCTATGATTCACTAGCAATACTAATTAAACAAATATTCAAACGAACTTCTATGGTTTTTAATACGTGAACGTAATTGTTCTTGTACATCCTAGATGGCAGTATTTATATTCAGAAATGTAAATTATTTTTTAAACATTATTTTGTAATAATATGCAGAAAAGAACAGATTGTGATAGGAACTAAATATGTCTTATAAAATAAAATATTACGATTTTTTTCCAGATAACGATGACTATTTATTGAATAGACATTTATTTTCATTATATACAAATAACGCCGGATCGAGTGGGAGAGAATCGCAAAACAGTCGATTGCGCCGCCACACCGTACACACTACACACACTACTGCATATAGACTGTATATATAAATATATACGATCATTAGCGGTATGCGTCATGCGTCGCCACGCCAGAAATCGGTTTTACGTGCGGCTATAGATGTTTCACATCAAAAACATTGTTTAAATTTAGTCCCAGGTATTTGATATGTACAATAATTTGCTTGTAATGTTACAAGCAAATTATATATATCTTAAAAGTATAATCCTCTAAAATACTCACGTTTCCCCATCTACCGTCACAGCCAGTCAAAACACCAGCGTCTTTAATATTTTCGTTAATATCAGCTATGTCTTCTTCGGATAG
This sequence comes from Malacosoma neustria, assembly GCA_963693495.1. Lineage (NCBI taxonomy): Eukaryota > Metazoa > Arthropoda > Insecta > Lepidoptera > Lasiocampidae > Malacosoma > Malacosoma neustria. The sequence continues at coordinate 18,992,687 of OY856381.1, forward strand.
AGGTGTCTTAGTCCCTGGTTCTACGAGTTCTACTCCCAACATTAATCCTTTCCCTCGTACGTCACCAATTATTGAATATTTCTTTTGCAACTCCATCAACTGCTCGATGAAGTATTTACCTACTTCCTTACAGTTTTGCTGGAGGTTTTCTTCTTCTATTACCTAAATACACAAAATGTCTTATAAAAAATACAAACTCTTTGGAATTTAGACTTTGATTTGCACCATGGAGAAAATTGAAGGCGAAATGGAAGTCGCATTCGGCTCTTTGACTCCTCGGTTACGGCATTCCGCGAAATGTTTAGTCCAGGCTCGGAATATTACTTATTATCTATAATTATTTCCTAAGTAATGTCTCCTGCTAAAGCAGTTTATATGTTGATGAAATAGCTCTTTGAATAAATTACATTTGTGTACTTTTTTTTAATGGCTGTAACAGCAGACAGGCTGACAGCCTACTTAGAATTTAGCAGTTACCATCGCCTATGATTGTTTGCAATGCCAGTGGCATCGCGAACACGCGTACACTAATGCCGGAACACAACGCAAGATTATTATGGCGGCATACTTAAAACCAAAGGTGGTCCCCATCCAGACTGGCTTGTGGCCCTACCAGGTAGCTAGGGTGAGTTATTTTGCCGGCTTTTACGACAGGCCAACCCCGGCCGCAGAGGTTAGTATTTTTTTCCGCTCCTGAACGGATAAATTGTCGGTATTGTCTATATTTGGCTCTTTTGGATAACAAGCTTGGCGACCAGTGGCCTAGGGCAAGCGGGCCGGATGTACAATAAGGGGATGTACAGTTCCTTTAGACTTAGAGGTTTGAGCTCAGCAGAAAGATTTTGCCATAGTCCGTTTATTCATTATTTATAATATATCAGTTTAGTATTAGATACAAAGTAGTTATGGGTAAAGAAATCGAATAACCGTATATTGTACCTCATTTAAAATGATCTGCTGGTCTAGCCAACAAACCGTCGTAAAGGATGATATGCGTGCCAATGGATTCACTACCAGATATGCCGAAGATCGTGCGAATGGAGAAGGAAAATTCGGGAAGCGGACCCTAGGCACCAAAGCAGAAGTTTGGCTTGCAACCGGAATTTAAAGCTCAGATGATATGGTGTAGCCAACAAACCGAATGTTTTTTACACTATCGATAAAGTTCAATGAAACTAAAATAGATAAAATGCTACCGATTGTAATAGTAACATTGCTAGCACCATCTTGGAAACCATTTTGTTAGTCCTCCTAATACGATATCAATCACGGTACACAGTCGAAGGATATTACTACAATAAAAATAGGAAATGAGTATTTGACTTGTGTAATTGCTCACTTCAAGCACAGCCTTCGCAACGGTCATTGCTAAAGCGCTTCCACCGAAGGTATTAAAATAATATGCATCTTTATTATGAGCTTCAGCTATTTTCTTAGTTGTTACCACTGCAGCTACGGGGAATCCATTACCGATACCTTTTCCTAATGTTACAATATCAGGTATAATATCATGGCCCTCAAAACCCCAGAAATGGTCTCCAGTGCGACCCCAACCTGTTTGTACCTAAAATTAAAAAATTCATTAAAATATTTCAAATCTTAGTATATACCTTTATACTGCCTGTCGTATTCTCTCGAATTAATGTGGATAGAATATAAATTTGTTAAAAAAGAAAAACATGCGGGGTCTTTGGGGACTGCCGATAGAAGTAGAAACTACAAACTATAATAAATAATAATAATAATAATAATAAATCTTTATTGTAACACCTTATTATATTAAGTCAATGAACCCTAGTCTCCAAACTAGACATTAGTCTGTGTCTTGGAAACTAGTGCCCTCTCAAATCATACAAACAAAAAAAAAAAAAGAAAAAAAAACACCAAGAAACAAAAGGATACAAAATCTTATATATATAAGGTTTGTGTGTGTGTGTGTGTGTGTGTGTGTGTGTGCGCGCGCGCGCGCGAGCGCGCGCGTGTGTGTGTGGGTTTTAAGCATATGAGAGCCAAATCTATAATTCAACTAATTCATTATACTCAGCAATTCCTCAGTTTCTTCATAATTTAGGGTTAAAAGCCACGATTTCAATTCATATTTCAACATTTTGCTGTTGTACTCAGTAATATTTTTAATTTTATTTAATTTATTGTATATGAGGGGACCTAGAAAGTTGATATTTCTTTTAGCAAATATACTGTTGGTTTTTGGTAAAGGAAACGAGACATATCTTTTTATAGTTTTGGGTAATGTGGGAACCGTTAGACAATGATACCTTTTTACACATTCCAATACAAATAACTTACGCACACTTAAAACTTGAGTTGATTTATATACATCTACAGTTGGATGCCTGAAGGGTACTTTGAGTATTACTTTAAGGACCGCCCTCTGTGCTCTTTCGACGTCTATAAGATGACTTTTAGCTGCACCTCCCCATACAGCAATACAGTATGATAGAATACATTCGCACAATGCTTTATATATTTGTATGATTAATGTACTATCTGTCACTTCACGCAGAGTTTTAAATATATATATTAACTTCCTAGTGCGTTTTTCAACGGACTTTATATGTTCTTTCCAACTTAGCCTTTCATCGACTATAACGCCTAGATATTTTACATGTGGAACTTTTTCAAGGTCAACACATCCGATACGAGAGCATGGTGAAAGTTTATCTGCTCTATTACAGGGAAACGTATGTATCCGGAGGTTAAAACGTGACGGGGGGTTATTGGCATTTGTCATTTTAAAGCAAATATATTTTGTCTTATCTCTGTTTATGGTGAGCAAATTATCTTCAAGCCAAGCTGTTACTTTTCGTAGCCCTGATTCTGCAGTTTCCTCGACAGCCTCCCATGAGATGTCATGGAATAAAATCAATGTATCGTCAGCAAACATTAATAAGTCTGCCCCTTTGAGTTGTAGTTTACACAATTCATTCAAATATATCAGAAACAGGCTAGGTCCCAATGTACTACCCTGCGGTACACCATACGTACAGCTTATAGTGTTACTTATCTGATGGCCCACTTTAACCGACTGCTTTCTTTCTAGGAGATATTCCCGGAACCAGGATAGTGCTAAACCCCTTATACCTATATCATTTAATCGAGAAATCAATATGGGGATGGATACAGTATCAAATGCTTTCTTCAAATCAAGAAAAATCCCAACGCATTTATGTCCTGTATCAAGATAAGAAGTGACTAGAGATGACAGCTTTAAAGTTGCGTCATTTGTTGATTTTGATTTTCTAAAGCCATATTGATTTCCCGCAAGAAAACTTTTAGTCTCGAGGTATTTCATAAGCCTGATATTGACAACTTTTTCTAAAATTTTAGATAGGACTGGTAGCAAGGAAATAGGTCTATAGTTTGAGGGTATTGTTTTGTCTCCCGCTTTATGAATTGGGATCACTATAGCATATTTAAAACAAGATGGGAATGTACCATTAGCCATACTCAAGTTGCATATATGTGCTATTGGAGCCTTGAGAATATCACTATTTATTTTAATGACAGACACAGGAATGTCGTCATGACCAGTGGAGCTACTATTTTTAAGTGTGGTTATGATACTTTTTATTTCATAGGAATCAGTCGGTAAAAATGAGAAAGAGTGGCAGGGTGGCTTATTTGTAGTTAATTTTCTCGCTAAAAGAACATCTGTAGTGTTAAGTTTGTGCAGGGTTTCAGACGCTAGTGTTTCGCCAACTGAGGTGAAGTATTGATTCACAGTATTTAAGGATTCCAATGAATTATCTTTCAGCTGGAGTAAATCATTTGATATACAGTTTGCAGTATTTAGATTGCATATTTCTTTTACTATGTGCCAGGTTTCTTTTATATTTCCTCTGTTCATGTTAAATTTTGATTGATAATATTTTTGTTTCGCGTTTTTTATTATTTTGTTACATGTATTTCTGTATTTAATATAATATTGTTTAAGCTGAGTGTCTTCAATATTACTTTTAACTTTTAAATGTATTTTATCTCTTTTCCGTATGGCATTAATAATACCTGTGGTTATCCACGGTTTCAATGGGCGCAATTTACGTGGTTTGTTTATTATTTGATTTTTTATAATGGCATTTTTTATTACAGAAACAATCTCGTTTACTGCAATACTCGTATCTGTAATATTAAAGAATTCATCCCAGTTATATGTTACTAAATCCTCTCCGATTTTTCCATGATCTAGAGATATACATATAGGATGTACATATATGTTTTTTTCTAGTTTGTCGTCTTGTAAAAGTAGAAGAATCGGGGAGTGATCTGTAAGCTCGTCAAACACTATTGTTTCTATTTTTTGCTTAGTTTTAATCATGAAATGATCTAGACAAGAATTTACTCGTGTTGGGCAGGTTATAGCTGTTCTTAAGTTGTAACTAGCCATTAGGTTTAAATAAATAAGACCGTTTGTAGAAAGGCTCTGTTCCATAATATCTATGTTTATATCACCCGTCAAAATAACTGTGGGAGTTTCGCAGCTATTTATGACTTTATCCAAAGAATTTAGATACTTTATTGGATTCTGATAGCAGGGTGGCCTATATGAGCAAATAACTGTATATAAATCATCTATGTTAACTACTAGACAATTACCTTCTATTATGCTTGGTTCTGAAAACGACTTGATTCTAATATTATTATTTACATATATAATAATGCCATCATTTTGATTTAAACTAATTTCTGTTTTAAAACTAGTATAATTACATATTTGAGGTATAGAACTATTTTTATTAATCCAGCATTCACAGAGCACAATAATGTCTACGGATATTTCTAATTGAGTTACAAATACAAGCAGCCTGTCCAGGTTGCAGCTGACACTTCGTATCATCATCATCATCATCATTTCAGCCGGAAGACGCCCACTGCTGGACAAAGGCCTCCCCCAAAGATCTCCACGATGATCGGTCCTGCGCTGCCCTCATCCAACCTATCCCGGCGATCTTGACCAGATCATCGGTCCATCTTGTGGGGGGCCTACCAACACTGCGTCTTCCGGTACGCGGTCGCCATTCGAGGACTTTTCTGCCCCAACGGCCATCAGTCCTTCGAGCTATGTGCCCAGCCCACTGCCACTTCAGTTTTGCAATCATCCGGGCTATGTCGGTTACTTTGGTTCTCCTGCGAATCTCCTCATTTCTAATTCGATCTCGCAGGGAAACTCCGAGCATAGCCCTCTCCATTGCTCTCTGAGCGACCATGAGCTTTCTCATAAGGCCCATAGTTAGCGACCACGTCTGCGTTCCGTATGTCATCACTGGCAACACACATTGGTTAAAAACCTTCGTCTTGAGACACTGCGGTATTTGGGACGAAAAGATTTTACGGAGCTTCCCGAACGCTGCCCATCCGAGTTGGATTCGACGAGTGACCTCTTTCGCGAAATTGGACCTGCCTAACTGGATCGTTTGACCCAAGTAGACGTATTCGTCAACAATTTCGAAAGTACAGTTCCCAACTGTTACGGAGGTAGGTGCGACATGGACATTAGACATGATCTTCGTCTTGTCCATGTTCATTTTGAGACCTACTCCTTGGGAAGCTGTATTGAGGCCATCAAGCATATGGCTTAAGTCTTCCATGGTTTCAGCCATGATTACGATATCATCTGCGAATCTAAGGTGAGTGATGTACTCACCGTTAATGTTGATGCCCAGTCCGTTCCAGTCCAGAAGCTTGAAGACATCTTCCAACGCAGCAGTGAACAGCATCGGCGATATGACATCGCCTTGTCTGACTCCCCGCTGCAGTCGGATAGGCTTCGAGTTCTGATCCTGGAGACGGACTGACATGGTGGCGTTTTCATACAAACACTTCAACGCTTTGATGTATCGATAATCAATGTGGCACCTCTGGAGAGACTGAAGCACCGCCCAGGTCTCGATCGAATCAAAGGCTTTCTCATAGTCCACGAACGCCAAGCATAGTGGCTGGTTATACTCCTCCGTCTTCTGTATAACCTGCCGCAGCGTATGTATGTGGTCTATGGTGCTAAAACCTTTTCGGAATCCGGCTTGTTCGGGAGGTTGGAAGTCGTCAAATCTGCGCGCGAGACGATTCGTGATGACCCTTGAAAACAGCTTGTAAACATGGCTCAGAAGTGATATCGGTCTAAAGTTCTTCAAAAGGGTTTTGTCGCCCTTTTTGAAGAACAGCACCACTATACTTCCGTGCCAGGCCTGCGGCGTTTTGCCATCGAGGATGACGGAATTAAATAGCTTCTGGAGGATTTTAAGCACAGGAGTACCACCAGCTCTCAGAAGCTCGGCTGTAATTCCATCATCACCCGGCGCCTTGTTGTTTTTAAGCTGTTTAAGGGCTACACTAATCTCGTACAGACTGACGTCTGGGATATCTACGGTGTAGTGTCGGGTTAATTTAGCTCTTGGGTCTTTAGCATTGTTGTTAACAGGTGCCCGTGTGGTCGTGTATAGCTGTCCGTAGAACTTCTCGACTTCCCTCAAAAGTTCGGGTTTAGACGAAACGACCCTGCCGTCGTCGGTCTTCAGCTTCGTCAGTTGGCTCTGCCCAATAGACAAGTCTCGTGCGAATACTTTAGAGCCCTTGTTACGCTCTATAGCCGCCTTTACACATTCTGTGTTATGGCGGCGGATATCGCGAGTCAAGGACTTGGAGATCTGTCTATTTAGCTGCCTATACTGGGAAGCATCGTCCGGGGACTGAAGGGTCATTTGACGTCTCACATCCATCAATTTGAGAGTAGAATCTGAGATTTTTCCGGTTCTTTTTGAACGGCTGGCCTTGAAGAATTTAGACCCGGCCGTTTGAACAGCTTCCACGAACCTGTTATTATACTCGTCCACGTCAACGCAGTCACCGAGGCATTCGAAGCGGTTTTGCAATTCGAGTTGAAAGTTTACCGGGTTTTGGATCTGTATGGGTGCAGGTCGGAGCGTAGACTTCACCAGTCGAGACCTCTCCAATTTTGGATTGATATTCAATGTGCCTCTTACTAAGCGGTGATCACTCCCAGTTTTCACCGAATTGATCACAGAGACATCATTGAATATCTGTCTTTTGGTCGACATAATGAAGTCAATCTCATTTTTGGTGGCACCATCGGGACTAATCCAAGTCCATTTGCGTTGTTCTGGCTTCATGAAGAAGGAGTTCATCATATACAGGTCCTCCTTCTCCATGAAGTCGGCCAGCATCTGGCCTCGGGTGTTCCGATTTCCGAACCCAAATTGCCCCACTCTCAACTCATCGCCGCTACGTTTCCCCAATTTTGCGTTGAAGTCTCCCATGACAACGTTAAAGTGGGTTTTAGAAGTGTGGATGGCTGTTGAGATGTCCTCATACATGGCTTCCACCTCCTCGTCAGGATGTGTCGAAGTCGGAGCGTAAACCTGAATGACTTTCAACGAATACCGTTTGGTAATTTTGAGTATTAGGTACGCTACCCTAGTCGAAACACTCCCCACCTCAGTAACGTTGTTCACAAGAGATTTGTGAACGAGAAACCCGACACCACCTTGGGACAGTTGGTCGCCCTCCCGGAAGTAGAGCAGATTTCCGGAATTTAGGATTATTGAGTCCTCTCCCTGTCTTCGGACTTCAGATAACCCCACAACATCCCATCGCAGTCTGCTCAAAACTTCCTCCAGTTCCTCCAACTTCTCGTTGGTCCGCAGTGTCTTGACATTGTATGTTGCCAGGGCCAAAGGTCGTCGTTCTTGGTAGCGAATCCGAACCCGGGGATTCTTCGCACCCCCTGCCCCGTCGCTTATGTGGCTGCTACCGTGACCACCACGAACGGGGCCGCCGGGGACTAGGGGCCGTGGCCTGTGTGTATCTGTCATTTTAGGGGGGGGTTTTGCCATAATCGCCACGCTTGGCAGGCGGGTTGGCGATCGCAGTATTCGCAGTTGGTGATGCTCTCACGGAAAGATGCTGCTGCCCATCCTCCGTTCGTTCTATCCCTTAGCCGTCTCTTACGACACCCACGGGAGGAGATGGGGTGGTGCTATTCTGGTGCGACACCACACACTACAACAGTGACAATAAAAGGTAGTAATTAATGGGCAACTACAACATAGTTTACAAAGTATTCCAATTTCACACAACTATTTTTAAACTCTACACATATATATGAGCGACACCAATAAAAAATTCCAATAAACTAAAATAAACGATAATGATCCATTATAATACATGATAATGACAGTTTGATTTGTATTATCTTTATAAACACTATTATTAATGAAGTATGTTTTATAATAACTTATCTAAATTGTAGTATAGTCTTGAAATGGGTTATATTTTCAGATTTCAAACGATCAATCACACACATAATTATTAAAGCCCTTTTTGGGGAAAAAAAAATCAGTCATCCTTTTTATTTAAATTATTTTCTGGTTTCACATTGAAAGTAGGAAACGAAATTTCGTTGTTAGTCATCTAACATATCCTCAAGCTACACTTTTATTGGTTTCTTCTTGAACAAACAACATCCGAGTGTCGGTTTGGATGTGCAGGGTGACACTTTTGCTGGGTCGCCGACTTTTACGGGGTCCGTGCACAATCACATTCGACAACTATGTCACGAGAGCTTCTAAATAGGAAATTCGCAGTGTCAAGCGTCTTCGATTGCTCTTAGTCCTGCATTTCATTGCGCTTGAATGCAGAAACAGGCAGCTTGCGCACAATCTTCTTATAATTTAATGGTCGATCACAGCAATCTTCCTCTTAGAAAGTTAGAGGCCTTGAAACACGCAGCTTTTTCACAATAATACATAACCTTCGGCAAAGGACATCGTGGCAAGCAGGGATAGCACATAGGTGGATCTTCATAGCACGTTTTTGTACAAGGGGCCACTAACATCATACATACTGCAAATTGTTCGCAGTCTTTAGGATAAAAGCACGTCATTTTTATTTAGATTTTACTTCTTATTCTTCTGTAAATTTTATATAATAATAAATAAATTTCTACTAGAATTTTGATAATTTTGACATGGTGAATAAAATAAAAATAAACACTTCGTATATTCAACGTAAAAATACTTAAAAAATTTGTTTCTATTTTACGTTCTCCTATCCATGAATTGTAGGCCAAAGGATTAGATAAGCGCGTACATTTGATTTCACCACACGAATCTATTTCGCAGAATACGTTTTTTATAGAATTAAATTTTAATAATAATCATTATATGATTTTGTTCATTACTACTATATAGATAAAAATACTCTATAATCTGCAATATATTGTTTAAGATAAATTTAGGGTATTTTTGTAAATAACCAAGGAATTCCGACTTAATATGATGTATTGATTGAAATGGGCTTGTAGGATTTATAAGTATTATATAATAATTGACTACATGAGTGCATATTAATAAAATAACAATTTTTTGCTTAGTATATGATAATGTGTAGTATGACAGTTTATATGATGTTTTTGAATTTGTTAGTATTTGAGTGCAATAATGAAAAAGTTTAAGAAATGGTATTGTAGTAAACAGATTATAAAGACATAATGGTAGAATATTAGTATTTAGTAGTCAGATTTGGCTCTTTAGAACATTTAAGTCCCGTTCCGATTCAATGCGGATATGCGATGATCCTTCAGTTTTACGAACAAAAATTTTTCCAAAAGATGTCCAGCAGTATTTATATCCCAACTGCGAGGCTATTCCACGTGCAAGAAAAAATAATCGTTTTGACTTAGGAGTCAAATTTTCTGATACGTATACTGGCAAGGGATTTCCTTCTATTGCGAGGTGACCGGTATTCAATTTATGTTCCTTATTATCTTTATTAAACTTTTTCATGGCCATCAAAATAGTTTCCTTAGGTTTTGCAGTTGTAAATTCGACAATAATAGGAGAGATATTTATTTTAGATTTTATTCGAAAGATATCCTTTATATCGCTGTTCTGCACTGTAATATTAAGAAATTTACCCATTTTTGTAATAATATTGGTGAGATCTTGTTTATTCTCGCTATCCTTTTTGGGAATATTTCTAATTTCCAGACTAGTCACTCTAGCTTGTCTTTCTAGATGTTCGATGCGCTCTTCTAGCTCATAAATGTATTTTTTATCTTCGTTCCTCTCTTCTTCTACTTGAGCCATTTTTTCTAGTAATTCATCATATTTATGTGCCGTAAACTCCACAGATTCTTGTAATTTGTAATTTTGTTCTTTTATAATATCCATGCTGCTTTTGAGATCCTTAAACATACCTATTATTTCCTCCCTAAAAGTATCCAAGTCACTCTTTTCCAAATATTCTTCGCGTTTTCTCCTGACCACGTATCGTTGCGTAACATTGCGTGAAAAAGTTTCGGTATCGCTAGTCATGCTTAAGTTCGGATCGGATCTAGCTAGCGGTGTCAGGTCGTCGACGTTTAAATTTGTTTGTGAAGGAGGAGTACGTTTTAGCGGCATATCTATTATATATATATTTTTTTTGTTCTATCGAGATGAGAACAAAAATAAAATAAAAACAATAGCAACAAATACGGCTAAGTTAAATGGTTACAATATTGTGACGCTAATTTAGATTTTACTCAATATCCCACACGACTTTGATTCTTACTCAGTAGATTATACGGCTCACATTCAAAGTAAATACGAAGCACAGATAGTTCACCTTGTTGTTTAACGAGTACTGGCGCAAGCTATAGAATTATACGGCGGTATTTAACGAAAATATATTTTATATTCGTTGTGGAAATATTGTTTATAACTCGAAATTTCACTCCATTTTGCACTATTACACTGATAATTTTACTTATTAGTATTTAAGATTATTGATTCTAACGAATTAGGTAGACTTAGGACTTAGAACAAAAACGTAAACAATTTATCAACGGAGCAACTTAAAACACGTCCGATTCGTATGACGTTTAAAACGGCGGGGGATAAATGACTTGTGGATTGTATCGTTAAGTTATTAGATTATTCTTTTCGGTTTAAGTATAAAGAAGTGTTTATGATCAAGGATTAAAGTTTAAATTGGTCAATAACACTTCTTTACAAACCAAAAATTGTTTTCCCAAAAAGTGCTCAACGCACTTAAAGTAGTTTTCACTTCAAAAACTCAATTGTATTTAATTGTAATAAAGTCGCAATTCGAATAGATATGTATAAGTAATGCAATGCAATCATTTAAAAGTTACATTATAAAATAAACCTTAAGCTATAACTAATAAGGTTGGTATTACCGCTGGTATTATGCAAAACTCACTTCTTACGTCTTACGAATTTTCAATCAGGTCACGTGTACTGACGCGAGTTTAACATTTTTTACCCATCACAAAAAAGTGCCAACGCCACTAAAGAAATTTTCACTTCAAAAATCTCTCTAGTTCATGTTATAATTTATTGTACAATATTCACCATGCTCAAAGCACTCGATCTACGCTCCGTCCAAATAAATAAATTATTTGCTCTTAAATACTTAACTCTTTCAAACGTGTCACCCTAGTATTCTGATGTTTTCACCTCTTAGCCCATGGCCCACTGTCGAGTATCATTAAGCCGACGTTACTTTTCCGTGACTATTCATTTTTTATATAAACAAGTTAAAGAACAGATGACAGAAAAATCGAATGGCACTTCATCGTTCGCTTTTTGTGTCTAGGCACTCTAGCAAAAGAAGTGATCCGTCCCTTTTTACGGTTCTCTAGGAAAGTGTTATAGCGGCTCCACATTAGTGCCGTGAAGGTCCGTAAACAGGCGTGAACGTGAATGTGGACGGTTTTCGCGTGGTTCACGCGCATTCACGCCTGTTCCCCGATCAGAGTCGGTATTTTGTCCCGCGACAAAGGTTTCGCGCCCCCTTCCCGCGGCGTTCACGTGAACATATATTTACATTATTCCACATTCACGGCCCCTTGCCAGTTTACTCCAGACTACAAAAGGTGTACGGACGTGTACGCGAGTAAAATGGAATCGAGCGTGAACGTTTGGAATAATGAAACTGAAATGCTCTTTTTAGAGTATTACCATTCTGAAAATGACAGCAAACAAAGTTATTGCAGCAGCAGCTTCTACGTCTATTTCGCGCCGGGTTTCACGAACGATTGTGAGCATCCCGTGAATGTGGAGGTCACTACTTGCGCCGTGAATTCACGGCGTGAATTTGCGCGTGAATTCGCGGCACTAATGTGGAGCCGCCATTGTGGCCGATTAAAATAAAAGAGCTTACCTCATCAGCAACGAATACACCGCCATGTTTTTTAATGAGCTCTTTAGCTTTTTTCAAGTAGCCTTTTGGATATTGTATCACACCATTGGCACCTTGAATAGATTCGGCGAAGAAAGCAGCGACTCGTCCTCTGGGCACGGAATTTGCTAGAAGCTACAATGTAATAATCTCTTTAGTATTACAACATTTTTATATTCTTAGGAAAACAGAAAAAGATATCCGGGTTTCTAAATCACTCCCGATCTTTAAAAGATTTGTATGTTGTTTTCCTTTGCCTGCTTTTTGTCGTTGTTTCTATGTAATAGAACTGACAGGCTGTTTAAATTACTCCCCGGATTATATGTTTGCTTTTATATATTATTTATGCACTGTATTTATGTATGTATGTATGTATTTATTGTATGTATTGTCTGTATTTATGTATTCGTTTTAAATGAATATGCAACACAACCCCACTTTCAGCCCTCTCAAACTCTAATCCATCCTAAGGTTGCCTGGAAGAAATCGCTTCCAGCGATAAGGCCGCCGTTTGTACAATCTTTTGTTTGTTTTGTCCTATAATGTATATATTTTGTTTGTTGTGCAATAAAGTATATTCATTCATTCATTCAATATCTCTTACATTCATTTAGGAAACGAGATTGTATTACAAATAATTCCATAGTGTGCAGGGCTGAAGCTAGAGTCGAATTTGAGGTAGGGCAGCTTTGGTTACAGGTAGGGCAGAAGTAAAAAATGTATCATAATTGATCTGCCCTCGAAGCACGGGCTCCTAAATCAATCACCATGTATATATGTATATTTTGTGACAGATCATAACCATTATTATTATTATTATTTCGAAAGGTGGCTATGCTAGTCTGTTCTAACCTAGTATCACTGCGTCCAATTTAATGAACTATTGTGATCGCCACATTTACTATAGCTCATTGGCAAAGCCTGCCTCGTTGAAGTAGCGAAGCAGTTTTTTGGCAGGAGCTGCACGTATCTCATCCGGTTCCAACATGTGTTTTCCTAATATGAGACTACGTTTATGCATCAGGGAACAGCAGTAGCACAGCAGGTGCAGAGGCGTTTCATCCGCCTCATTACAGAATCTGCAGGCTTTGCCATCCCTAATCCCTATGATACTGAGGTGCTTGTTTAGGCAACAGTGTCCGGTAAGCGCCCTCGTTAGGTTGCATAGCTGATTCCTATTTAGTGCTAGTACTTCATCATAACCATGGATCTAAGAACTTTTAAATACTCAATGATGAAGAACAAGCGAACAAGATGGTTGAACTTCCAGATTTGGATGTAGAGATCCACGACTGAGTGAGAGTGAGGTAATAATTAATTGTTAGGTGTGGTGATACGAGTAAACAGATACGACCAAAAATACCATTTAGATCATATTGTTTCTGCAAACTTATTATAATAATGAACATTCTACGATTCGCCATATTATTAAAAATGCGAAGAACGGAAAAGTTTAGATAACTATCACTATAATTTTTTTTATCTCAAACTGTGAACAAAATTTAATTATAATAATTTATCTTAGTTTTTGGTATTTTTAAGGTAGGGCATTGTGATTTCAAGGTAAGGCATTGCCCCCCCCCCCCCCCCCCGTAGCTACGGCTGTGACAGTCTGTAATCGCGCAATGATTTAAGTGGCAAATTCAAAAATAAAATCGAGTTAAGAGATCGATGAACTTTTCACTTCATATGAAGACATTAGGTTACGCTGTTTCCAGTATATTGCCTAATCGATAGCGAGAATAAGAAAAGTAGCGAATGCATTTTGGAGAGACTAAGCGATCTGTGGTTTAAGCGTTTGACTATCGAACCGAAGTCTAATCTTTTGTATGTATATCTTATAGCTTCATCTAAGCTTTGTTAATTTTGTAATAATTTTGGTTCGGTACTAGCACGCGTCCGTATTTAAATTTGTATTCGAATTAAAAGTATAAAACAATTAATAATTTCATTAAACTATTTAATTTAATATGCCGTAGTAATAATTATTTAATAGTATTATGAATATGAAGAATTATTTCGTGTAATTTACATTTTAATCCAATATTATTTCAATTCATGTCTCATTCAGATGTGTTTCTTTTCTAACTATAATTTAATACGAATTCTTACATATTACTTTATAATTATACAATAAAAAGATTAACTTATTAATAATAATATTCTAGCTCTCGGTTCAGTGGAGTCCATTATAATCGGAAATCCAGACCGCTATAAATTATTAATATAACATATCCAAGGACTTCCATTTTATCGTCGCATCCAAGGACAAGAACTTTGTCCCTATCAGAACTCTATTATCGTTTGATTAATGATACCACTAAGAACGTTAGTCGTTTTCGATTATACGAGATAATCCGTCGCTAAAAAACAATGGATATTAATTACAATGAGTTCCTTTAAAACGGCCTCCTAAATAGGTGTGTTTATTGGTTTTTGTGTTATCATTTATGGAAAGTCTATTTGTGCATTGTAATGCTGTTAATACGTAACACAACATTGTAAACATTTATCTTTATGTCCACGTACTTTATGTAAACGATTAAATACCCTACGAAAAATTCCGCGTCGAAGTTTTGTTGTGATAGTGCTTCGAAGAATTCACATTTTCCTTATATAAGTATAGATTATATGAAGGCAAAATGATTACGTAATATTTATTAATCATCATCATCATCTTTGCGTTGAATCCCGGTTGCAGCCCAATCTCTCGCTTCGGCGCCCGGGGTCCGCTTTCCGACATTTTTTTCTCCACTTCGCACGGTCTTCAGCATCCCTGGTAGTGAGCCCATTGGCACTCATATCACCCTTTACTACGTCAAGTCAGCACTTTTTGGGTCTACCCCTCCTGCCGAGTCCGGGCGGAGGCGGCATGGCCAAACATTTGTTTCCCACGTAAGCATCCGGTTGCCGTAAAACGTGGCCGTACCAACGGAGCCGACACTCCTGCAGTTTATCCGCAATGTCACGGACATGAAGACCGCCGCGAATGCGGGAGTTCCTAACGCGGTCCTTCCGCGTCACTCCACACATCCACCGCAGTATATTCATCTCCGTGACACGCAGTTCTTGCTTGTGTCGCTCTAACACCGGTGGCGTTTCACAGCCGTATAAAAGGACAGGCCTAATGATGGTCTTATAGACCTGTCCCTTCAACTTTACCGGCATCTTGGGGTCACAAATGACACCAGTTACCTCACGCCATTTGGCCCACGCGGCAGCAATGCGTGCCTTGACGTCGCAATCAATGTCACCAGACGCATGAAATATAGATCCCAGGTATTTCACTTGGTCCGTGCGCTCGACCGTGTTGCCGCCTATGCGTACGGGTGTGGGATCTGTGGAGTTACAGGTCAAGTACTTGGTCTTCGTCACATTAAGCTGCAGATCACCGTTCTCAAGTGACTCCTTCCACGCCTTCACGCGTCGCACCAGCCTACCCCTGTCGGAATCTGCCAGCGCGATATCATCAGCATACATGAGCAGCCTCGGGAGCTGCTCATGTGAGTTTCTGATACTGTCTGACAAAACGTCTAATACCACGCTAAACAGAAACGGACCAAGGACGAATCCTTGGTGTACCCTGACGGTGATGGGGAAAGGTTTTGTGTCGCCAACAGCGGTCCGAACTACGGAATTGGAGTCACGGTACATGTCTTGGATGATGTCAACATAGGCCTCTGGAATCCCTTTGGACCGCAATGCCCACCAGATTATTGCGCGTGAATACAGTTGAAAGCTTTCTGCAAGTCGAGAAACAATGCAATGCAATGCAGAGGCGTATTCTTGGCCCTGTATTTCTCCGCGACAGTACTTAGGGCAATGTCCAGGACGAAACCCATATTGACATTCTGAGACAGTGTACTCCTGTCGAATCCGAGTGTCAATAACCCTTTCGAAGAGCTTCATAGTAATATTTATTAATCGTCTGAGACTACTTATTTTGTATTATACGTAGTAGAAAATTGGTATAGCTATTTAAAATTAACGGGGTAATTAAAAAAAGTACTAATTAATTTATCTTATCCAACTATTACAAGTTACACATCCATTAACATCTTTAGATACGAAGCTTTACCTAAGGTTAGTTGTGATGTATGTAAGCAAATAATTTCTAAATATTTACCAACGTCAAACTAGATACTAAGACTAAATGTTGTAAGACCGACGCAATGTTGACTCTTTATTGTTCTATACAGCAGACAGGTTGACGACCCGCTTAGAATTTAGCAGTTACCGTCGCCTATGGTTGTTTGCAACGCAGTGGCATCGCGAACACGCTGCTGATAAGAGTATAGCAACTTGGGTCACTAATGCCGGAACAAAACACAAGGTTATTAATTATTACGGTATACTTAAGGCCAAAGGTGGTCGCCATCCAGACGGGCTTGGGGCTCTACCACGTAGCTAGGGTGGGTTGTTTTGTCGTCTTTTACGACAGGCCGAATCCGGCCGCAGAGGTTAGTATTCTTTCTCCGCCCCTGCACGGATGGAATTTGTACACGGATTAAAGAACTTGGATCACTAATGCCGCAATATAACACAAGGTTATCATGTTAATATGGCGACATACATATAGACCAAGAATGTTTGAAATCCAGACGGGCTTGGGGCCCTACCACCTAGGTAGGGTTGTTTTATCGCCTTATAACAGACTGACCCCGGCCTCTGGGGTCAGTATTCTTAGCTGCCCCTGCACGAAGTAAAATAAAAATATTACTTTGGAGTATTGATTAAGATCAGTTGTACTAAGAATATATATATATATTTTTAATTTATTTATTTAAAGTCGCTTTTTAACAACTTATGTAGGTCATTAGCGACCACGTTTACATACACAGTGTAAAATTAATAACAATAACAATACATTGGTCCTTATGAATTTATACTTGATCATACATATTTATCATTTTCAGAAATTTTAGAGTTTTATTATATCCATCTTGATTCAAACAGTCTTTTAGATTATTAGGTACATTACAAAGTCGTTTTTCATTTCCAAACTCTGTACAATCCACTAATAGATGAGAAACGGTTAGATCTACCCCCACACTTGCATTTATTTATATTGTTTTTAGTTATTAGATGTATATGTGTCATATTTGTATGTCCTATACGCAATCTAGTGATGACAACTTGATCTTTCCTACATGAGAAAGCTGATGGTGGTTTATCAAATATTGATTCTCTAATATTAAATAACTTCGTTGTATTTCCTGTCTTTCATTTACGATTTCAATTTATTTTTAGTTTGTGTTTAATATACTTGTGTAATTCATTTGGGGTTGATTTTATTACGTGCCAATTTTCACTATCATTTAATGCTTTTCTCGATTCACTATCTGCTTTCTCATTACCAGCTATTATTTAACAATGTATTATAATTAATTTCACGAAAATGGAATAAAATTCCCTAAAAGAATTAACTTTGCAGTTTAAGGAAACAACAGATAAAAACATTGTAATGTTTATCTTTAAAAGTTACTTTATTAAATATTCTTAATAATATGAAAATAAACAAAAAAAAAATTAACATAATATTCGCAATTGGCTGTAGCACAAAAATATTTTGCCAGGGTTTATAAATATTCAAAACTCCAAAAAAATGGCAAATGAACAAACACATTAATATAACTTACTTCTTCGAGTTGATGTATGTATTTGTCAGCGGCTTCACAATCGCCAGGGCAACAACAGCTGTCAGGAGTTTGAGATAAGGAGTCCCTGCATCCACCGAAGATACCGCGGTATGGATCTGGTAGCATTACCTAGTTATATAGAATAATTTGTAATTTACCTGCCCTTATCCCGTTATTAGAACAGGAAGAAGATAAAAACTTTTAAAAGGATATTTTGAGTATTAAATTAATAAGTACCCGCCCCGCATCTACTCCACAGTTCAGAGGAATACTCTCAAATTCTGTTCCTCAGTACCGACATCACGAATGGAAGGCAGTTACAAGGCATAGGCCGCATATGGAGTACTACATTCAGGTCGCATTTCAGGGCCAGAGCACCTGCTTGACTCTATCCAATGCCGCCCAGCACGACTTGATGATGATTTCATACTCACAGAAGGTATTGGAGTGATTTTGCTTCTCTGTGTTTTCTACTCTGAGGAACTATAAGAATGGCTTCATTCTCATTTTACCGCCACACTATTCGGTATTGGATGTGTTTCCACATATCCTTGAGGATCTTTGACCCGGTACGCACAGGTTCTTTAGGAAATTTTAAGTTTTCCTTCCACAGTACGGCACGGTATTCTCATAAAAAGCATCGTTAAGTTTCTTGCAGGGTGGCAATGTGTTAGCAACGTCATAAAACTACTTATTATCTCAGGATTTGCCTATCTTGATCTCCATCAATAAAAATTACATGTTAGATTACCTAAGCGGTTCCGTATTAGGTCATCTAACACACACTTACGTGATGGTATCCCGAGGGCACCGGTATTGGCATCCGGAACGCTTGCGTGGCAGTGAGGCCCATAATTGCGCTGGAGTTTCCATGATAAGAACATTGTAGTGATATTATATCGTTATGGCCCGTATACGTTTTTGCTAGCACTGTCGCCAAATCATTTGCTTCGGTTCCACTATTTACAAAATAAATCATCTGAAAATATTTAAAGGACGGTTTTGACTTTTTAATTAACCATCGCTATACGAGATTGTATGGAAGACAGACCCTTTTTTCACATGTACAGTGTAATAAATAGAGCGCTCTTTTCAAATTTGATACTAAAATGCATTCATCATCGCCTGGTTGCATCCAAAACTTAAAACCAGGCGAATGCGGCGCAATGCGTTTGCATTAGCCACCAACGGCATTTGGTTACAGGCTTATTAAAAATTGGTAACTTTTTAGTCGAATTGATCCATACAATATTTTTTTTAATGCTGTAGTGCAGCAGACAGGCAGACGGCCCGCTTAGAATTTAGCAGTTACCGTCGCCTATGGGTGTTTGCAATGACAGTGGCATCGCGAACACGCTGCTGCCCCATAAGGGAATTCGGGTCACTAATGCCGGAACACAAGGTTATTATGGCGGCATACTTAAGACCAAAGTAGCTAGGGTGGGTTGTTTTATCACCTTTTACGACAGGCCGACCCCGGCCGCAGAGGTTACTATTCTTTCTCCGCCCCTGCACGGATAAAATAATAACAATATATCGGATTTGTTTAAATTTGGTTTTTAAAGGGATGAGTATCGTCTGAATTCTAATGGAAAGTGCTCGCATTCCATTAAACATGCTAAGCAGGGAATATTATGTGGACAATGCTATTGACAATTTTTGGACCAGCATACACATATTTCAACATTGAGTATTTTCTTATTCAAATAAACCCTAGTTTTGAATTAGATATCGGTCACAGATAAGATAACCGAAAAACAAATAGAAATAATACTGAGCATAATGTTTGCATGAAATTCATTAAGTATTCTGTAAGGACTGGATTTGTTTGATCAAGTGCTAACTAATCGTCCGCCAGCGCTTACTTTAGTATCAGTTTTGAAGTGAAACTTCTTTGCGCATGAGGGTAAATTTTTTACGGCTGAAACGCAATAATAGCGTCACGAAGATGTGAAACGTTTTTTGGCCCCAGTAATACTAACCTGGCTTAAGGCTCATTCTATAATGTAATTTATAAATTATTGCATTACTTATACATATCTGTTCAAGTTGCGACTTTATTACAATGAAATACAGTTGATTTTTTTGCTCTAGTAATACCCACCTTATTAATTACGGCATAAGGATTATTGGAGTGTTCTATAATGTAATTTTAGAATGATTGCATTGCATTACTTATACATATCTATATATCATAAGATATAATATTTTATAAATTCTCTTTTCTCAATTTATTAGAAAATTTAAAAATTAAACTGACGGACTCATAAACTGCATCAAAGTTCAGGATTACTTTGAAATTATTTTTTTTAATTAAGTATGCAAACTTTTTAGTTTAAATTATATAAATATGGAGAGACTGGCTCTTAATCTCAAAAAAAAGGAAAATTTAAAAATAGAACTGCAGTAAAACAAATGAATATGGCCGGGAACAGAAAATTTACTCGTAGTATCAGATTTGCGTGTTATTTATAGCCAAGTTTTAAATTGATTCTTTTGTCAATTGAATTATTGTTACCAGCAGAATTGTTGGGTTAGTTTTTTTAACTCATCGAGAGTTTTTGAACCATAATATGGATACTTCGTCCGAACAAGCGGCTCAAATTGTAGCATTGGTGCGGGAGGGCTTGATCAACGAACGATTGGTAGAAATTTAAATTTAAACCCGTCTATAGTTTCTAGAATATACAGAAGGTTTGTGGAGACAGGTTCTTACAGAGGGAGACGTGGTACAGGCAGGACTCGAGCAACCACCGGTCGTGATGACTAATTTATTGTTACAACTTCCATGCGAAATCGTTTCCTCACGTCAGTTAACATCAAAACAGAGCTTAATGAAGTGCGTGGAGTAAACGTGAGTGCACGAACAATAAGAAGAAGATTAAAGGAAGCGGATATCACCCCTTTTAGACCAGCAAATAGTCCAAAGTTGTCTGTAGCTCACAGACAAGCTCGCTTAAGATTTGCGCGTGATCAACCAATTCAGGACAGAAGAGCAATGGGCCTCCGTATTGTTCACGGACGAGTGTAGGACATGTTTATATGGTGCAGATGGTCGCAGAAGAGTCTACCGTCGACGTGGGGAGCGATATGCTCAAAGTTGCATTGAGGAGCGTGTTCCTTTTGGAGGCGGTTCGTGTATGGTCTGGGGTGGCATATCGATGAACGGGCGAACAGAACTTGTGTTCATAGACATGGTCCGTCAAAACGGTAATAGAGGGGGTTTGACTGCACATCGCTACATAAAAGAGATCTTAGAAGATCACGTGGTGCCTTACATGGGATTCATAGGCGAAAATTTTACTTTAATGCAGGATAATGCCCGGCCGTACGCTTCAACGCACAAGTTCGACAATATTGCGAAGAGGTTGTGATACGTACAATGAATTGGCCAGCACGCAGCCCGGATCTTAATCCCATTGAACATGTTTGGGACAATTTAAAAAGAGCTGTTTATGCGAGAAACCCTTTGCCCACGACAGTGGCAGCACTAAGAACAGCACTTTCAGAAGAATGGGACAATATTCCGCAAGATCTTTTAATAACCTTAATAAAATCTATACGGAATCAATTAGAATCCGTAATAAGGGCACGTGGAGGTAATACACCTTATTAAAATATAAATAAACCCTTGCATAAAGTTTGTGTCTATTGTTAAAACCAATTTTCCTTAAATTTCTGTTTTTTCTTCAAAAAAGTCATAGAGTCCTTTCCAGTAAACAAACTTAAACTTAAGGATATGACTCTACGCTGTTTTAAAGTTCACGAATCAATCTAGAGGTTACAATTTAAATCTGTATAGAAAGTTTGCATACTTGGTTAAAATATTTATTTCAAAGTCGTCTATTACTTTGATGCAGTTTATGAGTCCATCAGTGTAGTTTGCCAAAGAAGTTTCACTTCTAACATGTCTTGTGTACTTTGTACGCACGCACTTATACAAGTGCTGGTTGAGATATTATATTGGTCTCAAAATTATTAAAAAAGAAAAAATAGGTAATATTCATTTTATTTATTGTCAGGACAGACTTATAGAACAGCAAAAAATTTGACGGCCCATTTAATAGAAAGTAGTTACCGTAGTATATGGATGTCTGCGACGCCATTCACGTAAAGAAACTGGAACTTGTGTGACTGTGTTTATTCTTCATTTAAAATATTTATAGAGAATAAGATCACAGCTTAAGTTGTTAAGGAAATTAGCGTACCTCCAAATCTCCTGGAAATTTTGAAGCCAAGTGTTCCAAGTACTCATAAATTTTTGGATGTCGATAAATATTTGTCGTATGCCAAAGGTTTATTGTCTGCTCTTGGAGAGCTGCAACGACTTTGCTGAAATAATTAAGGTGATGGTTCATGTTTTTTATCTTACGGTTCTGACGGAAATGTAATACGTATATTTTAAGGATCTCCTTCAGACTGAAGCACTGAACATTACCATATCTTTCGAATAGCTAAAGTTATTTATATATCGTTATCTATGTTTCCTGCTCAGTGCAGAAATAAGCCTATCCATGTATAGGTTGAAGAGGATAGGCGACGTTAGTCCCCCTTGCCTCACCTCACACTTCGCTGTAATGGGTCGGACAGCTGTCCATAATCGAACATTATTGACCTGGTTTCTACACCAACACCTGAAGATATTAATTTCCGAAGTTTATATTTTTGAGCTATTCCCGTAATAAATTAATGAAACCATGTCAAGAGCCCTAGAAAGGTCTATAAAACATAAAGTATCTATACTTTTATGCTTTAATTATATGCTTGAATGTTTTTAGAATAAACATTACTAAATTGTGTCAAATTGTTTAGACAAGATACTCACGGATGACAATGCCCCACAGACACAGTGCATACCCCAGCGATGAGGTCCAGATACTTCTTCCCCTGGTGGTCGTATAGCCACTGCATATGACCCTGGTGGAGCAGCAGAGGCTCTTTGTAAATATTGAATACGGCGGGAGGCATGTGCTTTGCTTTGATCTCATCAGTTTTCTCCAAGCTGGGACCCTTATTAATTCAAGGAAAACCTTTTTAATCCATATAATAAAAATTTATTATTTAAGATAGGGCACAAACGTCAAGTTTAGTTTGAATAACTTTATATACAAAACTATGTATAACATAAAATATTTTTTAGTAATTATTTTTTTAACGGATAAATATTACTTTGCTGTAGTAGTTTCACGCTAGTCTGGATGGCTGTCACCCTTGGTGGTCTCTTGATATGCCGCCATAATAATCTTAACAACCAACTTATAGGCGACGGTAATTGCTTTCTATAAAGTCGGCCTATCTGCTATTCTACAGCAATAAAAAATAAATGTTACATTAGCATTCCCAAGCCTAAATTTTCCTTTGTCTATTTACTGCCATGTCGGGGTCCTATTAGTTTTGAGGGACAGCAGAAAGCAACATCTCTTAAGCAGGATAACGTTCCCAGTAACAACAGTTGCTTTAATAGGTTGTTGAGCTGAATTTTTTTAATTTTTTTTTATCGAGATCACTGAAGCTTGAGTGGAAGGTCAGAGCTTCAGCGGCCTTTTGTCCTTTTTTTTCTAGTCCCAACTCCTCCTCATGTACTATTTGTAAATGTATAAAAGAGTAATTGATTAAAAATAAATTTAGTGAGTAAAATAAAATTATTACCTGATACTTTTTCGGTTGAAATTTGTGTGCCATTTTTTTCCTATATTAAATGTTCTAAATATCTTACACAATGACGTACAATGATAAAGTTTAATAGCTTGTGCCGCCGGTTTGACACGAAAAGTGTGCAACAAGAGTGAATATATTAAGATGACTGAATATATTTAGTCTGAAGGCGGCTGTTTATAAACCTCTCAAAATTCGCGGTTTCGTCTTTAATTCATGAAGTAGTAAATAAAATAAAAATATAATCAGTTAATTTAAATTCTACGAATGTAATTGACATACATAAAATTCAGGTTAAATTGTATTTAACTAAGTTTTTTGTAGCATCCACTCCTAGATATGGTGCTCTACTGCTTCCTACGATATACATTTTTTATTATTGCTGTAGGACAGCAGACAGACTGACGGCCCGGCTTGAGGCCCTACCACCTCGATTATGATTCGCCAATGCAGTAAATAAATGTTCAATATCTTTAAGCATAATAATTTATTAAAAGGAGACCTTTTTTATTGCGGCTCACTTAATAGTAAGCAGTTATCGTCGCCTATGTTCGCACCGCCAAGGCCACCAATAACACGCTGCTGCCCGCTTAAGCCTCGTACGGACTTTGCGTTCCAGGGTACGCGTAGCTTGGTTACGCGTACCCCGGAACGCACAATCTGGACGCGTTGTTACGCGTATACATTCGTTTTACACGTACCGATACGATCCATTCGCAGTCAGTATATAGTCGCGAGTCAAAGAAGTTGTCACGCGTTATTTGGACGGCACAATGTGTTTCGATAATGAAACCTCTATTATATTTTATATCAGGCTCGATTAGTTTCAGAAGATAATCGAAATCAGACACAGACATTCTAGTAAAGTTAATTACTGAATTTTCAGTTTCATGACTTAAATCGTACATAAGTCTGTTTCCATATTGCTGTCGATCGCGATATAATTTTTTAAGCCAGTATCGCGGTTTCTTCTTTTTCTTTTTATTATGGAATATATATAAAAACGCAGCAAATGCCGTAGCTGTTCTCTTCATCAGCATTACACAAGGGTCGCGCGTGCACTGGGTTCTTTCCGCTCGCACTGATTACGCGTAGTTGACTCGTGTCGCTTTATAAACGGGTACGCGTACCTTTTTAGACGCGTAGCTGGGATACGAGTTCCTTGGAACGCAAAGTCCGTACGAGGCTTTAGAGTTATTGGAACCTGCTCACTCATTTCGGAACACAAAACAAGATTATTAGGGTGGCTTATTAAGTAACTAGGATTGTTTTATCGCCTTTTACAGCATGTCGCTCCGTTCGCAGGGTTAGTATTCTTACTTCAGCCTTCACATACAGGTTATTTCATTTTACTTCAGGGCCGAATTTAGAGGTCTGGAGACCTCGGGCTATCAAAGGAGTCCTGGCCTCAAAATATTTTCCAAATAAAATGAAAAGAATTCAGTCGTGTTTTTCAATAAATAATTTGTTGTGAAATCTTTTAGTATAATAGATTCTTTTAGTATTTAACAAACATAGAAATATAATCGAAACAAGAATTATCTGGATATTATCGGAACTAGAAAGATTTTTTTTCCGAAGTCTATTGTGGGGACCCTCTTTTGTGGAGGCCCCGGTGCTGTCACCCCGGTTGCCCTCCCCTAAATCCGGCCCTGTTTAATGTAATGGTCAGTTATAAATATATATTTGGCCAGTCACAAGTCTCGCAAAATTTTAAACTCTTATAATAATCCTCCTTTTCGGAATTTAGTGAAAAACAATTTTTATGGTAAGTTTTAATTGTTATTTTTTGGAAATATTTTCTTTTTGAAACTTAGATTTCATTGAATTAAAAAACCACAGTTGAACAGGAGATATAGGTCTGTTTCTATTCAGCATGGTATTAGACGTTCTATCAGGCAACACTTAATAGCAGCCCCCATGGTTGCTCACATTTGCTGATGATAATCCGCTGGCGGATGTCGACGAAGATAGGTTGCTGGTACGTGTAAAGGCGTGGAAGGAATAGCTTGAAAACGGCGGTCTGAAGCTTAATGTTGGAAGACCGAGTACTTAACCTGTAACTTACAAATCCCACACCCGTGCGCATAGGCAACGATACGGTTGAGCGCACGGACCTGGTCAAATACCCGGGATACCACACAGTGCCTGCATTTCACGCAGATAAATATGCTGCGAATGTGTGGATGGACGCGGAAGGATCGAGTTAAGAACTTTCGCATTCGCGCAGCCTTCATGTTCGTGACAGGAGTGTATAGCAGGAGTGACGCTGTCTTTGGTGTGATCACGTATTATGGTAACCATCGAAGTGGAAATTTGAGTTGTAACCGGGATTTAAGGCTATGATAATGGTGAGCTGAACAGGAGTATAGCGCATCTTATGCCATATTTATATTTTACTTTTATGTCCATGTGCCAAAGAAGGAGCGAATTCATGATTTGTCTCACTTTAACGCGAAATAGTTAAAACATTGAGATATTCATGTTTCCTATAGGTTGTGAGAGTTCTAGTGATTTATTTGTCCTTATTTCGCATAGCGTTGTAGCGTGGGTGACGGCCGCCCGGGGCGGAAGATAATTTTGCCGCCCTTTTATTTAGGTATTTCAATTTAATGGATACTATAACTATACTTTTATGAATCAGTGGTGGATGATTAAAAAAATGGCAGGCAGACCGACAGCTTCCGCACGCGACGACGACCGAACGAAAAGTCTCCCTGGCTTTTTTTTCTTATAGCTAAAGCTGTTATTGTCTCAGACGACTTGACAGCGACTACGGACGTTAAGGCATTCCAACCCCGTGGGAGCGGGGTCGATCAGCCGTAATACATGCGGCGCTTATAGAAGCGGTCGGCCTGTCTCTCACTCGTCTCCACTCCACACTCCGGAAGCGACTCTCATTGATCGCTTATATTCCGGAAGTGATTCTCATTGGTTGTCCAAACATTAGATTCTCATTGGTCGTTTATACTCCGAAATTGTTACACCGGAAGTGATTCTCTTTGTTTGTTTTAAATATTAGTCAGTGTTGCCCATAAGATAATTTTGAGTTCGATATTCATAACAATACTAATAGTAAAAAGAGGTAAAATTTGTGTGTTTGTGACGTTGTAGGGGGTAATCTCTGGATCGATTTTGAAAATTATTTTTGTGTTGGAAAACCTAGTTATTGAGGAATGTTATAGGCTATAACTATAACATCACGCTAGGACCAATAGGAGCGAAGCGGTAATGAAAAATCTCCCCGTGAAGAGCCGGGCGAACCTGCAAGTATTACATACATTAATTCTAGATAACATTTCAAATATTTATATTATTTATTGTAAAATTTTGCCACCCCCTAAAAAGTGCCGCCAGGGGCGGGCCATCCCTGCCGCCCCCACTACGCTACGCCACTGATTTCGCAACACCCTCTTACTCTATTTTATTTTTGGTAGGTTCATATTTTATTTCAAATACCTTTCACTTTCAAGTTCAGTAACACTTGAGTCTACCTTGAAATCGAAAACGTAGTAGATACTGAAATTATATAAAAAAACGTCCGCAGAACAAATACTTTTAATAAACTCTTAAAAAAATACAAATAAAAGCAGTTCCTGTCCGTATTTTTTGTTAAAATAAATTAAACTAATTTTATTTACCAAATGCGGTATAATTATCGTCATCAGACACATATCATAAGTAAAAACTATCGATAATATAATATAAAGTCGAGAGCATATTAACGACTCTTACTAAAAAGTAATAAACTTTTTAGTAAGAAAGTGATAATGGTATCACTTTCTTACTAAAAAGTTTATTACTTTTTAGTAAGAAAGTCTATTTCATAAATAGACTTAAATGGGCACCAAAACAATGGTGTTTTGATGCCCATTTAAGTCTATTGCTAAATCAATTTAAATTTAATTTTTAAATCCACATTTCTTCATAAAACGAGAATTGATTTCATCAACTCGAAAACATTCCTTTATAATAGTGATGTACATTGCTAATAAACCGGTAATTATCGGTCATGTAGTTGTTTGAACTAGAATATCATCTCCCTCAATTAAAAAGTTGAATAATCGAATAAAACGCACAACGATTCTATATATTAGTTAAGTTTGGCAACACTATAAACACAATTTCTTTTCTGATCACGCTAGCCGACGTGCACGTGTATTCTGCTCGATTTATTGTATTCCTTGAACAAAATGGATAAACCCAACGTTCTCGCTCGTGTCGTAAAAGTGCTTGGCCGCACCGGCTCCCAAGGCCAGTGTACGCAAGTCAAGGTTGAGTTTATTGGAGAAACCAGCCGTCAAATTATCAGGAACGTTAAGGGACCAGTCCGCGATGGAGACATCCTTACTCTTCTCGAGTCCGAACGTGAAGCTAGGAGGCTGAGATAAACTGTAAGATCCATTTTTGATTTTTTATTTAAAAGCTGTATTTACAATACTTAGATTGCATGTTTACATTTTTAGGTTATCTTCTGATCTTTCAAAAATATAGTTGAATTATTGTATATTAGTACTAAAGCTGTTTTCGCTATTCCATCACCTGACAACTCTTACTGCGATCTTGCCAAAATCAGTGCCAAAGGCATTGGAGCCATATACTAGAAACCAATACCAATTGTATATTAAAATCAGAATGTAAAGTATTATTTTTACAAATAATTTTTAATTTTTTAAGTAAATTACAATAATAAATACGTGTTGATTCAGAAATGGCATTACCCAAGATGTATCTTATTATTTCATAAAGGCTATTGAATGTTATTTCAAACAATTTGATTGTATAAAACAAGTATATTTAGCTAGGTACCTAATTGCTTTAATGATTTTTAAAATATCAAATCTTAGCTATGAAATGTATTAAAGGTACTTTACTTTTAAGTAACAAAATATAGAACATAATTGGTGTAAGATAAGAGAAACAATCATTCTGAATGTACTAGACCAGTGGTCGGCAACCTTGTCATCCTGAAAAGCCAAATATAGATAATACACTTTTGAAATGTATTTTAAGAGCCATTTTTTAACCTATGCTTTGTTTTAGCAGGAGACATTATTATGGAAATAATTGTAGATAATAAGTAACATTCCATGGCAGGATTAAACATTTTGTGGTCTTCCACGTTAGTAGCAAAGGAGTTAAAGACTCACATGTGGTTCCCGAGTTGTGATTTGCCGACCACTGTACTAGACTATTTCTTGAAAATCATTAAATTGGAAAGTATTAATATGACATAGGGACAATAATGCAATACTGCTTGATTAATTTTTGTTACATTTTTTCCATACAGGGACAGTGAGAATACTAACCCCTATGGCCTGGGTGTGCCTGTCATAGAAAGCGGCAAAACGGCCCTAGCTAGAGCCCCAAGTCCGTCTGTATGGCAACCATACTTAGTCTATAAGTATGCCGCTATAAAATAACCTTGTGTTGTATTCCGGCATTAGTGACCCAGGTTCCTGTACCCCATGGCGGTATGACAGTGCAGTTTTATGTATATGTTGTATTACAGTTGCTGAAGAAGCATGATTATTGAGTACCCTTTGTAACATGTTTCTGACTAATAATTCCTAAATAGTTTTCTTGTAAGTTTTCTAATACTATAACTTTTGTTGCAGGTCTCAACTCTTACATTAGGTAAAGGATCAGTATGTACCAACTATCCAAATTTTTGTAACTTAAATAAGAAACCGTCAAAGATGACCATCTCGTATTCAGCTCATAATATATAATTCACTTGGTGTATCTAATATTTGTTTTATTTTAACCTCTATTTACCTTATATTATTTTTCTTAATGATATAATGCAAATAATAATGAATAAACTGATACACAGGAGGCCATGTAATCCCTAAGTAAGCAGCAGAATATTAGTGTTTAGCTACTAAGTAATTGATATACTTTTGTAAATAATTTTTGTCCATGCAGGGGCGGAGAGAGAATACTAACCTCTGCCGCCGTGGTCGGCCTGTCGTAAAAGGCGATAAAACAACACACTAGCTACGTGGTAGGGCCTCAAGCCCGTCTGGACGGCGACCACCTTTAGTCTTACACGTATGATGCCATAATAAACTTGTGTTGTGTTCTGCAATTAGTGACCCAAGTTCCTGTACCCTTATGGGACAGTTGCGATGCCACTGGCCTTGCAAACACCCATAACCGACGGTAACTGCTAAATTCTAAGAGGGCCGTCAGCCTGTCTGCTGTCCTATAGCAATAAAAAAATGAAAACAGTCTTGTTAGTTAGAACATTGCCTGGGGCAATGCTCTGAGCTGTTGGAACTATATTTTCGGGTTAGATTACCAACAGGGTTAATTGAGGCGTGTAGTTGCAAAACCCGCTAAAACGTTTATTTAACAATTATAAATATCAGTACAGTTCTTTGGTGGTGTGAGTCATCATTTTGAATTTAAAATCAATTTTCAAATAAATTTTTCTGGGGTCATTAGATCAAAATTAGGGGTTTATAATTTTTTTGTAACAATAACATGTGCTACAATATTATATTGGGAATATTCACTTCTGAGATAATATCTGTATTATCGTGATTAGGTGCCCAATCAATCTGAGGCAAGTCGATTTAAATGACCTAATGAGAAAAATGAGGTAGGACATAAATAATGATTTATGGTACTCTGAAAACTGAGTTTCTATTGAATGATACTTCTATTATATAACAAGATAGTCCTTTTCCGCGGCCATCACTGTCTCGTAGGAGAAGACGGCGTTCCATCCGGAGCTTTTTACCATCTCCAAGGTCTTGGTGCTCTGAAGCCCGTTCGGGAACACTTGGAGCGAGCACCGTATCTTCGTCGCCGGCGCTAGTTGTGGCAAATACCGCCTGTGCCACATCTATCCTACATATCGCAAGCTGTTGGAACAATCCAAATTCCAACTCAACGCAACGAACCATTCTTTTCATGCGATAAAATATAGGAAAATGCAGTAAGCAAATAAAGCATGGAAGTGAAAATTCAAAATTATTTGAATCGGTTTTTATTAATAAATTTAATACACTAGCAATAACTGTACAATATTATCACCACATTATTCTAATATTGAAAACAATGCAACCATTTCGGATAAAGATAAGTATACAGATCGGCGAGATGAATCGGTTATTCTATCATTTTATTTTATTAATTTAATCATTGCAAAATAATTTTATACAAGCAAAATAACATTTTTACCGTTTTACGTTTTAAACATTTTCAGTTTATACATAATTTTTTATTATCATTTGATGAGTTATATTTTTTTTTTACAAATCATAAAAAAGCAGTCAGTTCATCATACAGATACAAACAAAATTAAAGTCCTGTACGTA
The DNA here is from genome assembly GCA_963693495.1 of Malacosoma neustria. NCBI lineage: Eukaryota > Metazoa > Arthropoda > Insecta > Lepidoptera > Lasiocampidae > Malacosoma > Malacosoma neustria. The sequence goes on from OY856381.1 coordinate 19,023,528, forward strand.
TATCCTTTAACGATTTGTTAGGCGCGGGCATAGTTTGTAGTTTATTTGAACCAAAACTAAAGTCTCCTATGATTACGGTTTAAGAAGCCTAGCCTGTCTTCACCTAAGCTTAACAATATTCTTATTGAGTAACAAATCGGGCTATAATTAGAATCTTAATGGGCATTATATATATATATATATATATATATATATATATATATATATATATATATAAATATTCTGATGCTGGACACAAAAGCGTAAGTGGTGATCATGTCATGTTTATGTATGTACGAGACTGACTGACAAGTGTTCAACAATATTATAAAGCTATATATATTTCGTTGTATAGTTTGTTTTCATTTAAGTTAAAATGGAAATTTTAAATGTTAAAATAATTTTTGTAATTATACAATATGTCTGGGATTTAAAAATATATTATTACTGGTAAAGGATAGGGTACAATTTCTAATAATGTCATAATTAAATTTCGGTAACAATAAGTCAATTTGTTTTGGATATACTAATTTTGTATTAGCTAGTAGTATAATTTAATTGTTAGAATATAGTTAAAATTGGGAGAATAACGCTACCACCTTGATTTAGGCTTGGCTAGAGATGAAAACAGTTAATCCATCTATCGATCTCACAGGAGTCGAAAAAGGCGTTATTGGTTCCGGAGTTTGCAAGCACTGATCCTCATTCATATTTTTTTTTCATTAGGAAATGCCTTTAAAGGAGAATGATGCGAAAACTGTACTTAGAAAAAAAATATATATATATATATTTTAATATATATATATATATATATATATATATATATATATATATATATATATATATATATATATATATATATATATATATATATATATTAAAATTTGTTTCTTTACATTAACAAAATGGTCTATGCAGTTTGGTGTCTAGTCTATCTAAATTGTTATTCCCTAACAATTTTAAAATTATTACTTACAATGAAAATGACTTGATAGCATTAAAAATTTAATTATTTAATAACTATTTAAAATTTGAACACAGTTTTAAATTATTTTATTGGCATCTATATATATACTATATAAAATATATTATATTACAATTAAAAACTTTTCTTATAGATAATGCACACTGTATTCGACGCAGACCCATCCTTGTTCTGTCGTGGTTGGGACAATGGGACATACAAAATGTCAAATCTAAAGACATTAAGCTTTTGGTCGGGCCCAAATAGTTTGGGCCTTTCCGAGACTATGATTGTATTAGGTAGGGAATAATAGGACGCAACCCCGGCGTTCGAAAGTGAACGAATGAACTCTAGGCTGGTTTTTGGCTAACAACAACATGTGTCCTCTATCCGAGAGGGTCAGCCGAGGGTCCCATACTATCTCACCACACGTTCCCACTCGACAGAATGTGCATAAACATCAATCCAATATGAATCAATCCCTTCATCATTAAATTCAAATAATTTATAATAATAATAAAATATTATCTTCTTATATATGGCATTTCTATAATAAAGAAATGACAAATTAAATTAATAAATAAAATATTTTATTTACATAAAATGTACAAAATTTTCACTATGATTTTTTAGATTGATAAAAAATGGCAACAATATTTTTAAAATATTTAAAAATTTAGCATTTTTTAAATATATAATACAACACAGCTTATATGAAAATAATGGAAGAATTTTTTAAGAAATTTAATGTATTTAGAGAATAGTAAATTGATTAAAAAAACAAATTACAGAAATTACATATTTTTGCTAAACCAACATAACTTACAGCATCAATTTAAACAACATCTGTGAAGAATATGTTTCTTTATTTCTTTCAATTTCATTTTTACTATTAACCTGTTTAACTGTCAAAAAGCCTTTCCTATCAAAAATACTCAAAATTCCAACATTTGAACTAAGGGTATAAAGATGTTTATTTACTCTTTGCTAATTAAAAAATCATTGTCGAAATTCCCTTTTCCAAAATAGTATTGTTGCACCACAAATAATAATAGATATAATATTCGAATTTTTCTTTTTTAATATAATTGAAGTCATAGTGTAATTAGATAATTATTTTATATGTTTAATGTTACAATAAGTGAGACTTACAAGTAGTAGTTTAGAAGTTCTATGAAGACATTTAATAGAAATAGCAATTCATTATTAAAACAAAATATTTCATCTGTGCTTAGTGTTAAACAAGTTGCATTCAGAGTACTACATTTTATAGTTGAACTAGCTGACCTGGCAAATCTTGTTGTGCCATATAAATTTAAAAAATAAACTATTTTGTAGTGGATTGTATTGTAAATCTAAACCATTTTCAAATTTCATGAAAATCATTCCATCCGTTTAAGAGTACAGTTACACATGCACAGAAGAATTATATATAAATATAAACACATACAATTTTTGAGACCAATACATGCAGTTTATATCTAAGTGTTATACAAAATAGTTACAAATGTGACCTCTACTAGCTCACAGGCAGCACAAGTGGCCACAAAGGAACAAGTTTATTTTATTTTTAAATCTGGGTGCATTATATCAGTGGTTATTTATTATTTCACCTCTGCACAAAAAGAGGTCTAATGAAAAACTTAAAAAATAGCACACATAATTCTTACTCTGAGACATACAGATCCTTGGACTTCAGGGCAACAACAAAAACAACAACTGGGTATAACAGGCTTGTAAGATGAAATCATTTTTGTTGATCAAACCTTAGATTATAGTTATTAATTCTATATTTGAAATTAAATTTAACCCATCATGACTTTTTTCGCTTGAGTGAATCGGCAACTCAGGATGATTTCTGCCAAATTGGGAAACATTGTAACTTTAAAATCATTTTGAAACAAACATGTATAAATAATAATAGTTCGTGCAACATATGAGTATATAGTAAATATAAGGCTTTGCTTATTTAATATAGTGCCATCATATTGCACTCCTGTTCGGACTTCAATGCAAAGAGTTAAAACTGAAGAAGCATATTTATAACACAGCATTATATGTGATACTTGAAAATGTTTTTTATCCACCATTGTTAATAAAATTCTACTGATTGAAATGGCTTTATACTCATCATTAATCAACTCCTTAACAATAAAAAAGATATTGTATTGACAGATATTTTATAAACTTCTTTGCAGATAACACCTTATATTATTATGCAAGATTTTGGAGAAACTGAAGCCTGCATCACCTATTCTGGATGGTTTCATATTGAATAGTGGAACCTTTAGTTTCACAGTTTAAAAATGATATATAACTGTTTTGCTTCAGTATGATTATCATTATTTCATCTATGAATATATCGGACATTGTTGTTCAACTATTTATGGCATATTACTATTTGTCCAACATAATTTTTTTCAGGTTCAACAACATAGGAAGCATGTTGGAATTTTACCACAACAATTTTTGGAAATATATTTTACTGCATATCTTTTACAATTCACATTTTTAAAAACACTCTTTAAATAAAGAAAATACTATTCTTTAACTTCTATTTTGAGGTAAAACAGCCAGTCATATTGTGCAATGAGTGAGGTGTCACTCATTTTCATAAGTATGTACAAAATGTTTATATTTTAGATTTTATAGGACTTGACTATTATATTATATCGTAATGATCATAGAACAATGTCAGTTTTGGAAAAAATATTAATATCACTTTTTACCATACTTTGGATACTACATAGTTTAAATATTATTGCTACATTATAGAAAAAATTATATTTCAAATGAATCAGTCGGTAAAATGAAGGATTTGATAGGTGAATAGTAAAATGATGCTTGGTATTTTTCAAATGGCTGCCCTGTAAGGTTTAATATATGTTAGATCCATAACTATTCTACGACTATGAAGATATATATATTCACAACTGGCTACTTCCAACCATTTAGGCCATTATTATGCAAATTTTTATATACTAGTAATTTAATATCTAATTTAACAATGTACTAATGTGATAATATAATAAAAATTCTAAATTCTGCAACAGATAACAGTCTAGAATTAAATATAAGGCATTTTTATTGCTATATAAGATTTATAGAAGAGATATGGACAATAATCACTACTGATTGAAGACTTCTCAGACTCCACATAAACCTCATAGTTTGAATTGTTTTAAGATTTTTTTTCATCTTGAAATGTTGAAAATGACGTTATCAAACTATCGACGGCACCAGAGCACGGTCTCAGTTCGCGCACAAACGGCAGCAGGAGCAATACTTGAGCACATAAGTATTTCTGCAGATATCGAAGGCTATGTCTCATACTTTTCTTCACACTGACTCGCCCAGAACAAACAGTTACCTACACCACTGTAACATATAAGTATCACTGCCGCAAGGAAGACTACACTGCACACAGTACACGGCTTCCTCTCTAGGAAGAAGCCTATTAAATATAACACCATAAACATTACGTGTGTATTCACCAATGCCGGGTTTACTGGTTTTGGTATCAGCAGAACGGGGATTAGCCATTGTAAGCAATACATAGTTGGTAGCAATGATTAATAAATAACCATGATAGTTGCGACACACGTTATATTACTGAGTGAAGTGAGTGATTATTATTCATAAAATAATATTATTTTGGCGACACGCAAGATAGAATTACAGGTGTGTTTTTTTTTAATGTTCTATTCTATTCTTGAGAAGCTTGACTCCAACGTCATGGGCATCGATTTGCCAATGTCAAAGTGGAGAGAATAAATGTTATGAGGTTTATTTATATGTTATGATCGGTTAAAATTACTTATACTTAATTCACAAAAAATCAAAATATGAACTTTAAATAAATATTATTTACTGATAGAAATTTACTTAAAGTAGTTACGTGTTTATAGTCATATAATGATAGCAGAAAATTGACACTAACAAGTCGAGGAAAATAGTGTGGAAGATCATATAACTGATGTTCAGTATTGGGGCAAGAGAAGAAGATGTTTTGTATAGTTCCTTCAGCTAATCCACATTCGCAAAGAGAGTGGTCTCGTACCGTTATTTTTGCCAAGAAGACTGGGATTGAACAATGGCCTAAACGCATACGTATTAAAGCTGAAACTATTTTTTAGACAGATGACGGTAACCAAGGTTTGACTGGTAGGTTAGGTTGTAGGTAACCATAGTGGGATCCAACGGAATAGTGGGATGCTTGCCATAATTTGTCTCAAGATTCAAGCTTGTAAGATTTAGCTAGGGCGTGTAGATCTACAGGCAAACATTTGTCATATTTGGTTAATCCAGTGTTGATCGCTTCCTTGGGAAAACTGTAAGCCAGTTCATTATTAAAGACACCACAGTGACCTGGTATCCATGCCAATACTACCTCAAGACCAGCAGACTGACAATGGAAAATAGCTTGTCTGATTTTTAAAGACATAGAACTACTGGACTTCGATCGTAGAGGAAATTTAGAAAGGCCTTGAAGGCAGCTTATACATTATGTGAAAATTATAATTTTACTGAATTTATAGCCTCTGAAAAGAGAATTGCTTTAAGGATAGTACTAAGTTCTATAGTATATACAGAAGAGGGGGCAGGGATTTTGAAGTTCAAGATAGTTCTAAATTTAGGCAACCAGACGGCTGCACCAACTGCTCCGTTTTCCGTTTTGTATGAGTTTAGAAGGATCCGTGAATAGAAGTTCATAATCCACCCAATTTTCTTGTTTAAGCCGAATGAATTTCTGGTTAGCACCACGACAGTTTTTGTGAATTCCAAAATCTAAGATAATTTTTGGCTGAAAGAGTAAACTATCATACTTAGTCAGATTCAAAAAGAGGATTTTTATAATTTTAAGCTAAAAGAATATGGAGTTTATTTATTTTATACAAGGATCTTACTAATAGGGAAATGAGTTTATGAGACCAGTATTTCGAGGATGTAGTGAGTGCTGAGAGTTGGTCAAGAGAGTCTAGCAAAGGATGATTTATGAATTGTATTGTCTTGAAAAGAAAGCGGTCTGTTAGTAACTCTCTGCGGAAATATAATGGAGGTTCTAAACATTCTACCTGCAGGGCTTTAATAATAGGCGATGATTTCATGGCTCCACAGATGATCCTAAGGCATCGCGGCTTGGAACTTATCCAGTTTTGAAAGAACCATCTTATTCCATGGCTCTAAAAGGAAAAATCCGTAATCAAAATGGCTTCGTACTAAGGCATTAAATAAAAGTTTATGAGTATAAAGGTGACTGCCCCACTTGCCTCCTGAAAGTCCCTTATGGACATTGATATTAGTTTCAGCTTAGGTGCAAAAATAATTCAAATGAAGGGTTCCAGAAAGTTTGAGTCTAAGAATATACACACATCAAAAAAGTCTAAGCAACATGTACTAATTTAAATTTTAGGATGGTGGATGAGCCGCTGTATGGATGAACTTCCTGAATGCACCTGAACCCGAATCGCGACTCATCGGAAAACATAATTTTATCCCATTGTTCCTGGGTCCATGTTCTGCGTTCTCTACACCATTCATTTCAACGAGCGCGATTCCCGTGACGTATCGGTGGGCACCTAATTGGGCGTCGAACTCGTAGGCCGTACTCATGCAGTTGATTTCGCACAGTTTGGGGACTTACATCAACACCACTTGAATTTTGTAGCCTCAAACTTATCTCTCGAGTGGTTAACATTAGCTGGCGTCTTGCAGTCAGTTGTATGTACCGGTCTTGCCGAGTGGTTGTACTCCTTTTACGGCCTGGATGCTGTTCAGCGGGTTCCCTTGTATTATTGTAGCGCTGCCAAAGACGACAAATAACACTTCTATGAATGCCAAAATGCCGAGATACCCGAGATTGATTACTTCCCGCTTGCAACATCCCTACAGCTCTTTGCATTTCATTTGCCGTCAAATGACGTCGCTCCATGACTTAAAGAATATCTAATAATTTAATTTTGTCGCTAACTTTATTTAAATGGTTAGTAAAAGTATAAAATCAAGATTAAACGTAGCAATAAAAACGCACATAAATTAAAATCTTTCATTTAATTTTATGAAAAAAACAAAACATAATCGAATTTTTTTTTACAACCAGCCAGTATGTCATCAATAATAAAAAGTTTACATACCTACGCACTTTGAGTGAGTAAAGACTTAGAAATTAATTAGTATAAATGGTAAATTTGTAATATCATGCATGTTGCTTACTTTTTTGATGTGTATACCTAAGAATTTAACTGAAGAGTTTTTGACTTGAATTGACTGGCTAATCACTAGGATGTTATGAGGGACGTGATGCTTACTAATGAAAACGACAGCAGAGCTCTTAGCTGGAGAAAGTGTGAGACCGTGGTTTTGTAACCAAATATTAAGGTATTCTAGAGCTGAATTCAAATGATTAGCAGCATCTATAAAAGAGTTAGATGTAGCATACAAGGCGATGTATTGTAGTATTCCATATTGTAGTATGGAATAGAAGCAATTCACAGAAGTATCCAAGTCAGCTGTATACATATACAAGAGGGGACTAAGTACTAAGCCTTGTGGTAAGCCTTTCCATACAGGTAAGGTGTTTTCCGATAGTCTAACTGATATAGACCTTTCCATGAGCATGGTACAAATAATAATAGGTTTCCTATGAAATTACCGTTCTGCAGTACTGGCCATTTCAAATCAAAATAATTTTTGTTTGGCTAAAAATTTTAACTTGGAACTAATTTTATTTTAAAAACATGGAATTCTTTTTTCAAAGTAGTTATTTGTTTATTGATTAGTGTTATATTTTCATCGCATTTCAATCTTTTTCGTCATCATGGATACGTTAAAAATTCGAGTAATTATGGAATATGAGTACCGTCGTGGCAGCAATGCGACACAAGCGGTACGCAACATCAACGACGTTTACGGAGCTAACACTACAAACCAACGCACCACCTGTTATTGGTTTGCTCGCTTCCGTTCTGGGAATTTCGACCTGAAAAATGAACCTCGAAATCTATAGTACCTACGCCTTTTCGCGCCACGCCAACGCCACGCCAAATTGATACTTAGAAAGGAGACCTCTGTTATAACAACCATTCTAAACGGTTTTTAATTAAGTGCTCCATTTTTTTTAACTAGAGTTGAAGATAGGGCAATAGACCTGCTGTATGTAAGAGGCCGAAATGGAATCATATTTTCCGAGCTTAAGAATTGGGATTATCAGCTATGATTTCCAGGACTTAGGGATAGAAGCATAGAGAAACACATGATTCAAGATATTTAGGAAGATTTTTTTAGATTTGTCAGATACGTTGGTAATAAAGAATAGAGGATACCATCATTTCCTGGAATTGGATGATTCTTCATGAAGTTGATTAAGAATGTAAGTAAATTCGTCATAAGTAAAAATAAAGTTCATTTTATCTTGGAGGTTTGACAGAGTTAGTTCATAATTTAGGTGAAGAGCAGGAGCGACAAATGGAGGGGCTAGTTTAGAATAAAAATCAGGTAGCCAACTTGTAGTGAGATTACAGTTATTGTACAAATCCAAACCAGAGAAGGGTTTTTATATATGTTGACAGCATGGAGCTAGTATCCTAATAATAATAACTCCATGGTTGACACTTGACAGTAAGTGATATAACTGTCACATTTGATGGCAGTGACATATACATACTGTCATTGCAATATGAATATTGTTTTTAAAATTTCTTTGGTAGGAATAGGAAGTCTGCATGGAGTTAATAGTTCTGTTAAGTCTGTAACTTTTTATTAGGGTTCAATCCTTGTAGTTAAAGAAATATTTCAGTTTATTAATTGACTGAAACAGCTGTTGAAAATAGCCCATTAGTGACTATGAGTAAAATAAAGCTAGTTTTGTTGATTAATAAAACCTAAGAAAGTGGACATTTCTTTTTTATTGCTTTAGGACAGCAGACAGGTTGACGGCCCGCTTAGAATTTAGCAGTTACCGTCGCCTATGGGTGTTTGCAACACCAGTGGTATCGCGAACACGCTGCTGTCCCATAAGAGTACAGGAATTTGGGACATTAATGTCGGAACACAACAGTTATTAAGGCAGCATACTTAAGACACAAAGGTGGTCGCCCTACAGACAGGCTTAGGGCCCTATCACGTAGCTAGGGTGGGTTGTTTTGTCGCCCTTTACGACAGGCCGACCCCAGCCACAGAGGTTAGTATTCTTTCTCCGCCCTTGCACGGATAAAACATTAATAAAACCTCTTTATGAACGCGGACGGTGAACTTTGTTAATAATAAATTAACGTCTGTTGTCGCCAGCCGAGTTACTAGAACTTGTCTGGCAAAGTAAATACTTAAACTAGTATAGTAGTAAAAGTTGTATTAATTTTATTATTTTTACGGATTTTATTATTTTTCTTCATTCGCAAATAGTATAATAAATATATTTCACTTATTTTTGGTTCGAACCGATTCTGAAACTAAAGCTCAGATCTCCCCAGGCTTTCTGTGCAGAGGCGTAGTACTGACCTCTGGAAGTTGGAAGCGACATGTCGTAAAAGGCGACAAAACAACTTATTGTATGCTTCTAACCCGTCTGGATGGCACTCCTGGTTTTAAGAATGCCTCGATGATGATATGAACATGATAACAGCGTGCTAGCGGTTCCCTGGCTTCGCAAACATCCATAGCGATGGTAACTGCTTATTATTTAGTGGGCCGCCAGCCTGTCTGCTCTTCCAGCAATAAAAAAATACTCTTTTATAAACCGAGTGGAGCGAGTCGGCTACCTTCATCTCAAACAGCATCGGCCCGCATTGGTTGCGTAACTCACTAATCCAGGTTAAGAGATATATTGGCCAGATTATATATGTATATCCTTATTTTTCTTCTATAAAATAAGCTTAATCATACCATTTGTTTGGAATAATCAGTCATCTCAAGAGCTAAAAAGTAAGGGCTACTAAGTCAAACGACCGTGGCGTAGTCAGTCATGTAAGCCTTGATCCACCACATCTACGCGATTTGTGTGGTAACGCAAAATATTAAATTGGGGAATAAGTTCGAAGCGTGTATATTTTATTTTGTTTTAAGAAGATTTTTATTGCTTTTGACAAAGAGTTATCACTCGATAGAGCTCTTTTTGCTCTACAAAACTAATCGTATATATGTATGTTTAAGTTAATCGTATTTTTGAATAATTAATTTTTTATTTATTTATTCATTTATTCTTTGTACACAACATTGATTACACACATAAAATTTAAGATATGAGACATGTACATAGGCGTGCTTAACCCTAAAAAAGTTTTCTTCCAGCAAACCTAATGTTGGAGATTGGAAAGAATAAAGAGGCAGGGTTGTGCACATAAACTCTGACGAAACTATAAAATTAAATTTAAATATAATATATAATAATAATGTAAATATAATAATGTTTTATACACACACAGGCACTAAAATATATATAATTACATATATAACAAGAAATTAAAGTTATGTATATAAGATATTAATAAAATCATCATATGTAATATAATTAATTTTTTTATAACCTTTGAGGCTTGGAATATTATAACTACCATTTTCAACACTTCTTCACTTTTCATTGAAGTCAAAAAGCAGCAGAAGCAGTCTGTGATATATCATAATATATTAAGCTGACGTGCGAAGGAATTGGCTGATGTCATCTCCAGACAGGGTGGTCGTTTCTTGCAGGAAAATCAACTAATAACAAACAGAGCAGCATGGATGTGTTTTATGGGAAATACTGATTGCAGTAATCAATTTGGTTTTTTAAAGAATGGTGTTATCAAAACATTTCAATGAAGAGCATTGCAGTGTTCCATTATCGCAAATAATAATTTAATATTTAAGAGTAATAATAATTTATTGTAGACAATGTTATCCATAGATTGTTAGTGGGTTAGTTGTTGGTATTCCAGGTTTTGGCCTTAGGACAGTAAGTAGATAATATGATAATTACCTGTATAATCGGCACACAATCACACTGGCTGATATACGAGTTTTTTACCAATTCACCCAAATTAGAGAAAATATTGGATTTTTCGTATTTATATTTTTATAACGAATGTAATATTTATAATAATGTTCTACGAATTTTGACATTTGAAACGCAGTAATTCTAAAAATCTTAATAAGTTTTTGAAATCTCATAATAGCACTACTTACGTAAATATTAAATATACCTCTATTATGGACAACACATAGGGATCTTTTACGTTGATCAGGCTAGCAACAACATCAATCAATTATCCCGCCCTCCGAGCACTAGAATTTCCCGACAAAAGTACGAAACAAAAGGTTTCATAACATAAAATCGTATAGTAGGCATACCTAAAATGTTTTAGAAGAATGTACATTGGCAGTATATGTTGCAGACGATATCACGCGTGCGCCAAAATGGCCGTTATCTCACACCCCTATTTTTCGGGGCAGTTTCCCGCCAGGCAGACGCGAGGTACCGCGTCGGAAAATAATTTTTAATATTATTTATTAATAATAATTAGTAATTTGAACCAAAAACCTATTATGGGAATATTAATCAATAATGTACCAAAGGATCTGAATTTTTAACATCAAAATGTCTATTCATAAATTTAAATTAAATAAATCGAACTCGCTAAAAGCTTTAGCTGTCGCGTGTTATCTATTGTTTCTAATTATGTGTCACGATGATGAAAACGAATAATCAATTCAGTAGGAATTAGGATTAATATAATGACAATAAATTGACAATAATATTGATATATTGAAACGCAATTAAAATGGCGAATACGGCACATTTGATGAGGCGACAGAGTTCGCGAGATCTCTATGCCCAGCGATCAGTAGATCGCATGGAGATGAAAGAGTTGAAGGGCAGATTAGTCACAATGGAGAACGGTCTCCCATCTCACCGCACACACGTCATGTACGGGGCTACGAACGAGGCTTTTGAAGACTCGAGCCCAAATCGGCGATCATCAGAAACACCGACTAGTAAGGAGAGTTCGATTGAAGATCGCGGAGGTGTGAAGCCCGAGGGTGTGGAGTTAGAAAGAGAATCATGGGACAGTAAATTGACATTCCTGTTAGCAACAGTTGGATATGCTGTAGGATTGGGTAACGTGTGGAGATTCCCGTATTTGGCACAGAAGAACGGTGGAGGAGCATTCTTAATTCCGTACTTCGTCATGCTGGCTATTGAGGGTATTCCTATATTTTATTTGGAGCTGGCTATAGGTCAGCGGTTGAGGAAGGGTGCGATTGGTGTATGGCACCAGGTTTCTCCATATCTCGGAGGTATTGGGATCAGTTCAGCCGTGGTATCTTTCAATGTTGCTTTGTACTACAACTCCATTATTGCCTGGTGCTTGTTCTACTTCGCGCAGAGTTTCCAAGCCGAGCTGCCGTGGTCTGAGTGTCCCAAGAAGTATTTCCCCAATGGATCTTACACCACTGAACCGGAATGCGCAGTAAGTATCAGTTATGTAACCGTTTGCTAAACACAAATATACCTTTTATGTGTATGATATTACAATATGTTAGCTACTTAGCGAGCACAAAGATGATTCATCATCATAATTATCATCGTCATTATAATCTTATCGTAAATATCGGTTGTATCCCAAACTTTCTTGGGTTTGTTTCCCGAATTTTTATGATCCATTTCGCAGTGAGTGTATAACATGCATATCAACCTTTACGATGGCCTTGCACTTTATGGGACTATCCTTCTATCGAGACCCAACGAGGTGGCATGGCTAGACATTTGTTCCCCACGTAAGTAGCCGGCTACCATAAATGGTGACCATACCAATGAAGGCGCCTCTTCTACATGCTACATTGATATCTACCAATATTATTAAAGCTTGTAGTATAGAGTTAGTTAAAATATAGTGGTTACATCACATGTCAGTAGGGATAGGCTTATCTATATATCTATATAACCTACCTATAAATTACCAATCGATACAAATGTCTCTATGAATAAAAAAAATTAAGTAAATCTTAACTAATATACCTATATAACAATCACTAAAAATAGTTTAATTTTTTAAAGAGCTTAGGTCTAATTCAGGCGATATAAAAGTCTGTCAAGGTTATATACGTTAATCACACTATGAGATATTTTCTTTATATAAATACTATGATCGCTCGAAATCTAAAAGCCTTTTTTAGAATTGATGCCTTCAAAGCTCGAACAAGCGTCTTGAAGCCAAACATTAAATTGACTAATTTACTCAAGACCCATTCTATATGGCCAGATATATCTACATCGCCTTAGAACCAACCCTTTCCGTTATCGGACTTAAAGGTCCAATCCCTTTTGTAAAAAACAAATTTAGTCACATCTAAATTATTTTATTATATTGCCAAGGTTTTTGTCTATGATAAATAGGTTATGAAAGTCAACCTAAATTAATCAAATATGGCGTACCACAGGGTAGCGTTCTTGGTCCAACGTTATTTTTAATTTACATTAATGATTTGTGCAACTTAAATTTGAACAGTGGAAAAATCATTACATTCGCAGATGACACTGTTTTACAATTTACTGCAAAAACTTGGTTCGATGTGAAAAAAACAGCCAACGAAGACTTTGCTGCAGTAACTACTTGGATTAATGTTATCCTTCTGACATTAAATTTAGAAAAAAACAAAAGCAATGACTTTCAGTATTTATGAAAATTCTCAACCTCTTTTTAATAAAATTAACATAAAATCCCACATATGTGGAAGACCAACTGCTACTCTATTGATTGCGTCGATAATATTAAATACCTCGGTGTTGTAATAGACAAAAATTTAAATTGAAAAAAAAAACATGTGTAAAACTACTAACAGAATAAGAAAATTTATATTTATATTTAAAACACTTTTTATGTTTGTCCCCCTAAGTTATTGTTCAGTATTTATTATGCCCTATGGTGTCAGTCACTACTAAACTATGGAATATTATCTTGGGGTGGTACATCAAAAACCACAATGTTAGTTATCGAAAGAGCCCAAAGATCTTTACTAAAAGTGATGATCTATAAAGGTTTCTTATATCCTACTACTTTGCTCTATAAAATCTTTTCGGTGAGAAAAATGTTTATAAAATCAGCCATTTTGAATATCCACGTGAAACCACCTAATACTATAATAAAGCGACGGCAAGACCATGTTTATAACATTCCACGTTATAAAACATCATTTGAACAGAAATTCGCGGATTATTTGGGCCCTAAATTATATAATGAAATTAGCAAAGTAATGAAATTAAACAAACTTCCCATTGGTAGGTGTAAGAAAGTTTTGAGTGATTATTTGTATGAGCTGAATTATCAAGAGTCCGAAGAGATTATCAAAACAATTATTTAAATAAAATATTACATCCTACTTATACCTATATATAACTTACATACATTTATATATTCACATATAATCATTGTTTCAGTTAATGTCTATTTTTCTTTCCCTCCTTTTATAAATCTTTTATTTTAGTATTACTATTAATTTTTGCTGCTATATCTCATTTAACTACTATATTATATTAATTAATTATTAATATAATGGTAATGCGCAGTTGGAGTTAGGAAAACTGGCTCACTGAGATACAGTATTCACTGCCAGTGTGATCTTCTCTACACAATTAAGCTGTTTGTATATGAAATGTTATGCTATGTGTCTTTTATATTTAAAATTGTATTTCATGTTTAAATAAATAATTAAATATCTTTGTATAACAAAATGGATATACTCGGAAAAGCAGCTACGCAAAATGCGCGCAGCAAGTCTCTCGTTGTAACATATTCAATAGCGTACCCCAGATCCCAGAGTGTTGTCTACAAATACATCTAAGATAAAATTCTTATAAAATAAATCATAGTTAATGTCCCGAAAATAAGTTATAAATTATTGCCTTATACCAGTAGGTTAAAACTAAATCCCAATAAGCAATATATTCAAAAGTAGTAAATTTCATAAATGTTTGTACTGAAATGTTTTTAATTAAATTGGATGAAAGCAAATGCTCTGTGGATTAAGTGGAGCCTACCGCCGTGAATAGATTTCAAAGCTATTGTAAATAAACCTTTTCATCGAGGTAGGCTTAGGTTTATATCGTGCACTTTCCAAGCTAAGCCGCAATCCTCTGTTCGGTGTGGAGACTGAATCTAGAATATAGTGAAACCAAGTGAACGAATGAATGAACTACTTTTACATATCACATGCTGATACAATATATATCAGGCTCATAGACTAGATTCATTTATAACAAGTTATAAATTATATTATGTATATTGCATAACTATGCTACCGGCACGCTATGATGGCCGTTTTGACGTTTGTCCACTCCATGAAGTGTCGTATTAAATAGTTACACTTGAAGGAGCAAATTGCTGTTCTTTATTATCAATAACTGCACGTCGTTATTGACAATAAAGAACAGCAATTTGCTCCTTCAAATGTAATTACTAATTAATACGAAACTTCATGAGTGGACAAACGTCAAAACAGCCATCATAGCGTGCCGGTATAGTAATTAGTGTTTAATCTCTGCGTTGACTCCTAACACCAACCTATAGATATTAATTGCAGGCCGTAACAAGGTCCTAGTAGTGTGTATGTATGACCTGTAGTACAATACAAGTATAAATTTAGATGGGGGTTTTCCCCACATAAAACATTTTTCTTGTACAATCTGTACATGTCTATTAGTAGACTATTTATAAAAAAATCACTCCAATTCCTTTTCGATCGGCGTAGAGTTTTTTTTTATTGCTGAGGAAAAACATATATATTGACGGCCCACTTAACAGCAGTTACTTTTGGCTATGGATGTTTACGACGTCAGGGGGACCGCTAATACGCAACCGTCTGCGTAGAGACCTAGATCACATAAGCCGGAACACAAACGAAGCTTATTATGGCGATATATTAAAAGACTAGGCGTAGTCATCCAGACGGAATCGGAGACCTTTTTGGAGTCGTTTTTTACTACAAAGCAGGGGCATAGGGGTTAGTATTCTTACTTCACCCCTACATAGAGTAAAGCTCTGTAATTTTTTTGATTGCTGTAGGATAGCATATAGACTGACGGCCCATTTAGAATTTAGCAGTTACATTGCGAACACGCTGCTGTCCCATAAGGATACAGAAACTTGGGTCAGCAATGCCGGAACACAACACAGTTATTATGGCAGCGTACTTAAGACCAAAGATAGTCGCCATTCAGACGGGCTTGGGGCTCTACCACGTAGCTAGGGTGGGTTGTTTTGTCGCCTTTTACGACAGGCCGACCCTCTGCCGCAGAGGTCGGTTTTCTCTCTCCGCCTCTGCACGTATAGAAAAGTATCTTTATCGTATGAAAGATTCAATGACTTGAGGAGACTTTGAGTACAATGCCCAAAACTATTATCTAACATGATTGTGCTCTACATGTAAATAATAAACTCGATACAATATTAAATTGTAGTAGCGTTTTCACTTTCCTTTCCAAGCTTGTGATCCGCTTTTTTCCTTTTTTAAGCCTGATGTCTCACTACCTCATAACATATTTCACTCTATAAACTTATCTCAGCCAGCTAGACGTATTTCTACGTGTATCCGGGTCCGTCGTGAACTGAATATCAAAATATTAATTTCCTCTGAACTTGAACTAAGTGTAAGCTTCGTGCGACTTATTTCGGATAGTTCCAAATTGCGAGGTGCAGTAGAGCCATCCGCGTTGGAATGTTAAGTTAGGGTACAAATTTATAGCCATGTATGTCTACCGGATAGGACGCAGTAGACTGGTTTAACATTATTACCAAATTCAAATTTGAAATTGGAATATTTTCGTGTATTATGATTTGAAAATAACCTCTATTTATTTTTAATCATTGTATTGAGTAGATGTTACTCGTATTTATATTATTATGATGTACCGATATAAAGTTTGCCTTGCAAAAATCATTTGGGACTATGTAATTTTTAAAGCAGTTCCAATTACATTTAAACATATCTTAAGGCTCATGTAATTCCTTGCTTCCAGCTTTTCGAATGTTTGCACTACCCAAGTTTGATTCGAAAGTAGCGTTACAGACTTTAATAGTTGAAATCTGGACCTCAATTAGCCTAAATCTGAATTCCATGTTCACGGTGCCCTCGGCGTTGCAAACAAGGCGAAGATATTAAGTGGATCGTTAGTATGTCCACTGCTCTATAGCAATAAAATAAAAGTTAAATAAATTTATTTATTTGTAACAAATCTTTTGGGCTGACTAGGTATACTTTTCAATATTTCAAACATTTTCTGAATATTGCCAACAAGTGCCCTCGCGTGTAATCAAATGTCACATCAATCAGCCATATTTATATGAATATTGGAAGATCGAAAATCACGACAAATACATGATATCACCAACAAAATCATGCAAATATGAATATTTGACCATTTCTTTCTGTTGGAATCTGTAATAGTAAAGGTTACATGTAAAGTCTTAAATGAAAAACTATTGTACAGATTACTTGGAAACTAATATAATATGTCAGACGCCTTCTTTTTATTGCTGTAGGACAGCAGATAGGCTGACGTACAGCAATAAAAAGAAAGCGTCTGACCCCGGCCGCAGAGGTCAGTATTCTTTCTCCGCCCCTGCACCGATAAAAACGCTATGTAAAGTATATTGTATATTATTTCCCGTGCAGGGGTGGAGTAAGAATACTAACATAAAAGGCGTCAAAACAACTCTAGCTACATGTTAAGGCTCCAAGCCCGTCAGAATGGCAACTTACCTTAGTCTAAACCTTTGGTCTTAAGTATGCCACCATAATAACTTTGTGTTGTGTTCCGCGGTACCCAGGTACATGTGGCTGCGTGTTCGGTGCCTCTAGCATCGCAAACATCCATAGGCGACGGTAACTGCTTATTATTAAGTGGGCTGTCAGCCTGTCTGCTGTTTCTTTTCGATAAAAAAAGTTAATGTAAATCTTATTTTAAGTCGACTGTACAGTTCTTATGAGAAATAAAGTTCTTTATACCTAACTAATTTTTGTAAGCAATACACAATAAAAATATCTAGTTCCAAAACAGAGTGATTGTTATGGGTAATAGACAACTGAAATACTGCTTATTCATTAAAATCTGTTTAGAGGTTTGACTTTGAACAGTTTACGAAGAGAAATAAATAAATCACTTAAAAGGGCCCTGAAATAGTTAATATTAAAATATAAATATATTGGGACCTTTGACACAACGCCATTTAGTCCCAAATTAAGTTACATATCTCAGTCTTTATCCGTGCAGAGGCGGAGAAAGAATACTAACCTCTGCAGCCAGGGTCGGCCTGTCGTAAAAGGCGACAAAACAACCTACCCTAGCTACGAGGTAGGGCCTCAAGCCCATCTGGATGGCGACCACCTTTGGTTTTAAGTATGCCGCCATAGTAACATTGTATTGTTTTCCGGCATTAATGACCTAAGTTCCTGTAACCTTATGCGACAGCAGCGTGTTCGCGATGCCACTGGCGTTGCAATCACCCAAACGCTGCACATATTAATAATAAAAATAGAAAGTCGTGATTATTAATATAAAATGATCACTTGTCAATATTTTCTAAAAATAATCACATTATGTAACGAATAACGACCACTATTTGACCTTTTTTAATATTATAATAATTTGAAATGGCTACTGCGTAGGCAGTTACGAGGCGTAGTACGTAGGCGCGCGTAGGCGTTATATTGAACGGCATCAGCCGAAATAGGGTTAGTTTAAAACTGCAATCAGCTTTTATTCTTTTAATTTTTACGTTAAGTATTATTAATGACAATACTAATAAATACCTTAAAGTATTCAAAATATATTGGTTCACGAATTTATTATTAATAGTAAGTAAAAGGTAATTTTTCTCCGCGCAACGGCGAGGTAAAAGTAGTAAAAGCAACAAAACAACCTTACCAAGGTGGTAGGGCTTAAAGTCCAATTTCCATAATTTTTTTCAAGCTAACGATGAATGGATTTTTTTATTATTGCTCATTGTTAATATATGCTCATAGAAGGCTGTTTAAAAATATATATTTACTAATAATACTTGTCTCTAAAGTATAGTTTGCGGTGTACGCCGCTTTTAAGAGAAGACTTTGACGAAATTGCTGCGCGGCGGTTGACAGTGATTAAGCCATACGGTTCATTAAAAAGTAAAATGAAAATATATTTCAAAACTAGACATATATGTTTACAGTATTACCTAGGGGAATTTTGATATCTAGAAAAAAAGGAAACGACGAACCAGCGAATTTTGTTTCCAATTTTTATGAATAATTTTCATCGTTGATATGAAAAAGTAAATAAAAGAAGGCTTATTATAAAAAATCTCTACGTAGTGCTTAAAAATTACACTTTTGAAAAGTTTAAGACTAGGGCATGTAAATGGGATGTGTAATTTTCCTAATCCGTTATTCGTGCAGGGGCGGAGAAAGAATACTAACCACTGTGGCCGGGGTCGGCCTGTCGTAAAAGGCGACAAAACAACCTACCCTAGCTACGTGGTAGGGCCTCAAGCCCGTCTGGATGGCGACCACCTTTGGTCTTAAGTATGGCACCATAATAACCTTGTGTTGTGTTCCGGCATTAGTGACCCAAGTTCCTGTACTCTTATGGACGGTTTCCTCACGATGTCTTTTCTTCACCGTCGGTGGCAATTGTGATACAAATGATAATTAGGTGAGAAAAACTACCTACGCGGTGCAAGCCACTGTGTAATTTGAAACCAGGACATCTATATTGTTCCTCGAGCGCAATACCACTGAGCTTATAAGCAAAAAATAATAATAATAATCCATGAACAATAAATAACTCGCAATATGTATAAATGTTACATTTTATGGATATAGGAATGTATTTGATAAATGGGTATGGATATGTTTTGTTATGTAGTGTAAGTGTGATTATTGGGAACTAGTGTAAAGGTCTCTGACATAAACGTCAGGGGAAACGTGTTATTATTAAAAAAAATACCACTGAGCTACCTTTGCTGTATAGAAATTCATAATTAAGACTAGCTGTGGTCGCGACTCCGTCCGCATGGAATAGTGACTTAGGGCAGAATTTTGAATATATCTCATGGTTTATTTTGGATTACAAACCCTATAAACCCTAAAATATAGATGAAATATGCAAACAGTCATTATTATCGAATACAACTGTTACGCCATGCGCCTCCGGAATACGTACGGTCGAACCTACAAAGTCCAGCCTAAGCTGAACCCTATTTCATATGATTGATGGTATAAATCTGAAGTCAACTTAAATTGGATATTTAAAATGTCCTAAACTTATCATTTTTTAACAAAAACTATTTTTTTTTCTAAAATAAAAATAGCCTAAGTTACTCCTTGTTACATCAGCTATCTGCCAGTGAAAGTCCAGTCAAAATCGGTGCAGCTATTTCAAAGATTAGCCGGAACAAATAGACAGACAGACAAAAATTGTAAAAAATGTTGTTTTGGTATATGTACCCTGTATACGTCCGAATGCACTTAGTAAAAAGCGGTTATTTTAATATTACAAATAGACCATCCAATTTTATTTATTTGTGTAGATCAATTTATGAGATTTAACATTTTTTTTTTCTTTTTTCACTTTTCTGCATCATGGTAATCTGTTTTAATAAACATTAAGCCTTGCATTTGTTGTCCGATTTAAGTATCTGAGGTGATTTCAGTCTCAGTGAGCCTTGACTATATGGTAGGGGCTTTCACTTTGTCTGTTTGAATCTATCGAACAACGTAGGCATACTATGCCTCTTCAATCGTTTGTGCTGAAACGATCCGTGTCCACTTAGTTCAATGGCTAACTTATTCTTATGTCCAGATAGTCTTTGCTGATATTTAATGCTATAATTTGTTATCTCTTCCTTGATAGTGTTTATTTTTAGGTCGTTATATATGAATTTGTTACTTATGTATTGTGGGATATTGAAGATTGTTTGCAGTGTTTTGGAATTTCTCAAGTATTTCTATGTTACTATTTCTGGCTGTTCCCCACAGTTGGATGCCGTATGTACTTAAATGATAAGTATTGTTTTTGAATTGTCTCATCTTTTTAAAAGCTTTTTTTCGGTCGCATTCAAAACTTTCGATTCAAATTCACACGTTAAGTGTTGTGCTGATTATAAAAAGTCTAGGAGCGCAGTGTAGACATAATGAGAGGGTTGCTTTTGATTTGGTACAGTGGTCATAATCACCCCTATTTATTTGCACATTTTTGTTTCCGGTCTTTCTTACTTTTCAATCTAGTTTCTTTTGAGACCGACGTGATTAAAAACTCAGCATTACAAAAGCTTACAGACAAAGTGATAATTTTCATTAAGCGAGCAGCTGAATAATAAATAACACTCACCCGAAATGCCTTATCGACCTGTTTTATTCTAATACTAGCTGTGCCCGCGACTCCGTCCGCGTGGAATAGTGACTTTGGGCAGCATTTTTTGGATATATCTTATGCTTTATTTTGGATTACAAACCCTATAAATCCTAAAATATAAATAATATAAATAAATGAAATATACAAACTGCGTTCGAACCTAGAAAGTCCAGTCTAAGCTGAACCCTATTTTATTGATGATATAAATCTGAGGTCAACTTAAATTGGTTATTAATTTTCAATACTTATCATTTTTAACAAAACCTATTTTTTTTTCTAAAATAAAAGTAGCCTAAGCTACTCCTTGTTACATCAGCTATCTGCCAGTGAAAGTCCCGTCAAAATCGGTCCAGCCGTTTCAGAGATTAGCCGGAACAAACAGACAGACAGACACAGACAGACAGACAGACAAAAATTGTAAAAAATGTTGTTTTGGTATATGTACCGTGTATACATCCATATACACTTAGTAAAAAGCAGACCCTCCAATTTTATTTATTTGTATAGATAAGAGAACTTTATTTATATTTAAATTGAGTATGTTTACAAATATAACTTTTTCTCCCATCTCTCATTAACAGCTCATGAAATACCCTTGAAAGCTTTGGGTACTTTCCAACGTCCCATTATGATTAACGGACGAAGTGCTTGCGGGTGACAATCTACTACATGCGTCATCACCATGAAAATTAGATGATAAGAATAGCATGTAATTGACTATAATTAATATATGTATTTAAATAGTCTAAATACTGTTTGTTTTGTATTTAAGTTAATAAATAAGTATATAAGTTTGTAGAATAAATTTGCTCTTGAATGTAAAACATTTAATTTAAGTATTGAAGGAACATTAATTACAATGCTTATTCGTGCAGGAGTGGAGAAAGAATACTGACCTCTGCGGCCGGGGTCGGCCTATCGTAAAAGGCGATAAAATAACTCTAGCTACGTAGTAGGGC
The DNA here is from genome assembly GCA_963693495.1 of Malacosoma neustria. Classification (NCBI taxonomy): domain Eukaryota; kingdom Metazoa; phylum Arthropoda; class Insecta; order Lepidoptera; family Lasiocampidae; genus Malacosoma; species Malacosoma neustria. Next base: position 19,045,792 of record OY856381.1, read on the forward strand.
CCCAAGCCTGTCTGGATGGCGATCACCTTTGGTTATAAGTATGTCGCCATATAACCTTGTGTTGTGTTCCGTCATTAGTGACCCAAGTTCCTGTACCCTTATGGGTTATAGTATTGCTACATATCACAAACAGGTATCTTTTCTTTTTAAATCCACAATAGAAGGTCAATATCTACTCATTCAATTACTGTTAGTTACTTCAATGGCCTTTATTAGTATCCATTCGAGCGATAGCATCTCCCGACGGGAAGGGACGAAGCAGCCGACAGCCCTATCAAATTGGGGCATCCCGTGTAAATTGATTTCCAAATAGCTGAAGTAGGTGCTGGGAAAGTGATGAGACTTCGAGGGCATGAGTTAATCATTTATATTCAATATTGTTATCATTTGTTCGTAGTATTTATTAAATTAAAAATTATAAAGTACATAATTAATTTCAATAATGTTTTCTTAAATTTTACATGAATTATATTCATAATTAAATTTACTATACTTAATATTTCTGTTAAGAGTAAAATTAAATTAAAATATTAATTATTAAATGGAAGTTGTCAGAATTTCTAATAAACATTTAGTAAATATAATAAAAGTTAAATATCAACAACGGTTAAACAAATATGAATTTAAAATCTAAAGTAGTTTTAATGTTATAAGTAATCATTATTGTAAACATAAATTCATTCATTAATGTAAACTATCTTAAAGTCTACGAGTATGTATTACGTCACTTATAAATCACATGTTTTAGTGAGTTCCTTGAAGATTCAGATTCAAAAATGGCCGTGGATTATGGCGTAGTAACAGAGCATGAGACTTTCAGGCCTGCTAGTATTGTAGTATAATAAATACAAAAGCATACGAAATTTGATCAAGAGTAACATAATGTTATCTACACATTCATTTAATTATTCAAAATATCGTATTTTTGATCCAGATAATATATGAATTGTACGATGTCACGAACCGAGATTGCACCGTACAGGAATTATTATTATTTCAAAAGGTGGCTATGCTAGTTTATTCAATCTAGTATCACTGCGATCAATTTAATGAACTATTGTGATCGCCACATTTACATACACATTCGCTAGTTGGCAAAGCCTGCCTCGTTAATGTAACGAAGCAGTTTTTTGACAGGAGCTGTTCGTATCTCATATGCTTCCCTATGAGGTTACATGCATAACATCAAGGAAACACAGTGACACAGCAGGTGCAGAGGTGTTTCATCTGCCTCGTTACAAAATCTGCAGTATTTGCTATCCAAGATCCTTAAGATACTGAGGTGCTTGTTTAGGCAGCATTGTTTGGTTAGCGTCCTCGTTAAGGTGCATAGCTGATTCCTGTTTAGTGCTAGTGCTTCGACCGCAAATTTGCGGTTGTAGGCTTTTAGGAATGATTTAAGCCTGGACTTGTACTCCAGCACTTAAGAGAAGCGATCCAGCGCTATATAGAAGTTAGGAATAGACCAGAAACTGTAGATGAAAATCTTACTAATTTAGTGATCTCGATTGCATCAAAACTTGGTGTTGAAATAGAGGAGCGAGATATTGTGAATGTGGAAAGGTTTGGCAGTCGCAAGCTTAATAGGCCCAATAAGGATGCAACTATACATATTCCTGCTAATCCCGTTCCATCGCGTGTTATGGTAGTTTGCTTAGCCCGAAAAAATATTCGTAAGGAACTGCTTAAGAAAGCCCGTAAGCATCACAATTATAACACAAAAGATCTTGGATTTTCTGGTAAGCCTAGTTAGTTCTACATAAACGAACGGCTTACGAAGAGAAACAGATATTTATTTCGTATGGCACGAGAAGCAAGACACTAAAACGGTTGGAAATTTGTATGGATTAATCATGGTCGCATACTGGCCCGTCGCAAACCAGGGGATAGTGTTGTCAAAATTAAGAATGAATAGGATATCACCCAAAATATTGTGGCATGTGCAAATGCTTTGTAGTATATAATTTTTTCTCTTGTTTTTTGGTATCATACAACTAGGTAAATTATTTTTGATTGTTTATTATTTAAAGAAAACAGCTGAACGCTATAATTTATTAATAACATAACACTTTTGGGATAATTATATATTTTAAGGGAAGTACATATATTTTAAGGGTACATAATTGCAAAATTATTAAAAGAATCTGATGAAAATATTGCACTCATGTATATATTTTTACTTACATGTAACATTTATAATTTAATCTTTTTTAACACCAGTAAACTGTATATTAATTATTATATGAAATTATTCACTCAATTTTAGTTTAGTACATACTTTTTATCCAAATTTTAAATGTGTTAGCAATTGACTTGTACATATTCTATATAATAGTAGTATGTATGTATTGGTTATTATACCTTACATATTATATTGTGGCGCCTCACTCGCCACCTGATTTCTTACACTGCTAAAATCGAATAATTGTATACTTTCATATATATTCTTCTTTCTAGTTATATGTATACTTTTTAGATATTTTCGAGAGTTATGTTATGTCAATACAAAAAATGTAAGAATATTATTCGGAGCCTGTCACTAAATTGTTTTATAATTATAATTAGATAGTTTTGTAATATTTAATAAAGTATCACACAATAACATGATACACACCATCATTAAAAATAGTGAGCCCGTGAATACGTGTTTGATTAAATATCTCGCTTAGAGAATCTACCCCATAGGAGGTCCGGTTAATCCTCCAAAATAAAACATTTATATAACTTATAACTAAAATCTTTAAATTTTCGATATTGTTTTATGTATTTATATTAATTTATTTAAATATTTATTTTATGGATAGTCTGTTCATGCTGATTGTGATACACATCAAAATTACTAATAATAATGTTCTTTTGTAAAAAAAAAATTAATCCTTTTTGGATGTTTGAAAGTCTACAATGTGTAATGCTGCTTGGTTAATATTTTTTATGTTGTCTATGGAGGTTGATACTGAAAACCATTTTTTTTGGTCTCGGGGAAAATCCTCTCTTGACGGGTTCCCCCGGCCCGGGGGGACCGAGGGATATGTGGGACTCCGGGAAAGATGTATGGCCATCCGACTACCCACTAAAAAACCCCGCTGTTCTCCAATCGCCTACGCCCGGGCCCACGGATATATGGCCTGCCGATCTCGTGGCCCGGGCCGGCGCCGGCCCGCCCTTTGTCTTGAGGCGGGCCCCTTCTAAAGTGTTGGCGCCAGGGGGTCAGGGATTCGTCCCGCCGGCGCTCTCCTAACAACTCTAGGAGTTGAGGGGGGCCGCGGAACAGCACGCAGTCCTCACCCTCGCGGCAATAGTGAGGGCGGCGGATCCTCCCCCGAGGGGCCGCCCGCAGCTGCTTTTACGGCGGCCGGAGGTCGTTATTTGCCCTTGATACTGAAAACCAGCGCCATGCTTGAATAACTTCAGGCACAGCATATGCTGAGTGAGGTCATCATTGGCGGATGTATATATTTCATATTGTTTCTTTGTTATTGCTGTTAATCTATTTTGTACCATTTGCCAATAAAGCTTTCTTTCTTTCTTCTTTCTTAATAGATTCACTGGTACATTGATCCTTGAGGGTGAGCGGGATCAGGCTTTTAGGTATGCCGCAGCACGGTTCAGGTCCGTGCTGTGCTCCCTTGGCCCCTATTCGGGCAACTTCATCGGCATTTTCAATGTCACATGCCCGGGGATCCAGCGAAGATAGAATAGTATAAATATAAGTAATAACGTACTTATTCAACACAGATGCTACACCTCTACAGGTGTACTAACACCTCTGACGATTAATTCGTAGTTAAGCATGTCATTTTGCAAGACCTAGGGGTGTTCTTAGTTTCGTAGATATGAGCCACCAAAAGTTATGGGAAAGTTATGGTCCGCCTTTAATTACATAGGAGATGAACTTAACTAGGAGAGAGAAACTAAATCAGATCAAATCATGTCGTTACCATCTGAATACATCATCATCATCATCTTAGTGTTGAAACCCGGTTGTAGCCCAAACTCTCGCTTCGGCGCCCATACCATCTGAATGTTACCATCTGAATACCTGCAACATTGATTTGTATTTAAAGGGGTACATAGATCCCGTTGTGGAATTGGGTCAGTATGTTTCCGATACCTTTATTTTGCACGACTAATCAATTCACTGTGTTACATGTTCTACTTTGTGCTGTACAAATAAGTTATTAAATTAATTTTCAATACGAAAAATAGTCAAAACTTCATCAACATTTTTTTTATTGCTGTAGGACAGCAGACAGGCTGGCAGCCCACTTAGAAATTAGCAGTTACCGCCGCCTATGGGTGTTTGTAACGCTAGTGTCCCATAAGGGTACAGGAACTTGGGTCACTAATGCCGGAACACAACATAAAGTTATTATGGAGGCATACTTAAGACCAAAGGTGGTCGCCATCCAGACGGGCTTGGCGCCCTACCAGGTAGCTAGAGTTGTTTTATCGCCTTTTACGACAGGCCGACCCCGGCCGCAGAGGTCAGTATTCTTTCTCCGCCCCTGCACGCATAGGCCCATTGTCATAGTTTAAAAAAATCGACGATTAGAATCTGTATAAACTATCTGTAAAATAAAAATAACAGCCTATACGCATGGTATGAAATTATTTTATAATTAGGTAAAGTGAAAAATGCCACATGACTAGGAAACTCTAAGAAGGAGGGCTATAAATTATTATAGTACAAGGTACATTATACTTTGAACTATCCATTATGAAAATATTATCACAGCTAGAAAAATTACCGAGACTCTCAATCAAGTTACTTTAAAATTTAAAAATGTTACCCATATTTCAATTCTCTTTGCAATAGAGTGTCGCAGAATCGGCGCGAAATTATCTAGTGTAACGTAAAATTTTGCCTTCATTAAATATTACCATTTTATATTTGCAACATTCTTAATTTCAAATTTGGTATCGTACAAATTAAATAATCTAATAACAGTAAGGTTTAAGATATTTATTTCTCTTAAGAATTTACAAATTCGCTTACAGAGAAACTTAAAACTAACAATTTTAAAAGCGTAACTACTATTTTAACTAACTATAAACACATCCCAATATCTCATGATCTAAATCATGTAACAATAAATATACGCAAACAGATCATCACAATAAAAGTAGGTGAACACTCATCGCAAACTACATAAAAGAGGGTATTTTGTTTTTATTTTTTTTTACATATTTACGGAGGCGAGTTCAGCCTGTGTTAATATTAGCTTAGCGGAAGCGGGTTTTATAATTCGCTTTCGCGTGCCGTTATTTGTAAATTAAATATATTTTATTAATGTACAAACTATTTACATACGAACCTAATTCGCACTTTAAACAAATTTGTCTCTTTCACTTGATATAATATTTGGTGATATTTTTTGATGTGTAACTATATATACAAGATAAAACATATTGATCTATTTCTTGTTTTCATGGACCGGATGTTGTAGTATAGTTAGACCTCTACTTAAACTCGGACCCTCGAATTCTTTAAGCAATGACTACGTTCAAATTCTAAAGGCACTTTGTGACGATATTAGGAATTAATCAATCAATTCTTATGCTTCTCCAAAACGCATGACCTGTTTGAAGCTCTTAAGAGCACTACACATTGTTGAAAAGATTTGGGAAAAATTGTACCTTACGAAGGTTAAGTGGCGTCCTACATATAAATCACATTTTATTAAAATCACGTCGAGTTATCGCGTCTCAGCGTTCAATAAAGTTTGGTCATCGAATTATTTATATCTATTCGGGTAGAGATTGAATCGATAAGATATACTTTCAAAGTCATTTTCATTTAATAAGTTTACGGGCTGGGTCAAAATAGGGATGTATTATAAAAAAATATAAGACTAAATTATATTTCTTTACAGAATTTACAGTCTCCTTAGAATTATCTAATGCAGCACAAGCAATAGTTACAAAAAAATAATGTTTTTAATACAGATTTCGAACCGAGAAACCCCGTTGCGGTTTATATCGATTTCACCTTTCTGTTATTACACCTTATTAATCAATGGAGGTTTTTACAAGGTTTTCATATTTTAATATAGAATGAAGATAATAGAGATGCATATTTTAATATAGAATGAAGTTCGAAGCTAAAAAATCTAGTGGAGCGAATGTTTCGCTTCAAAATTTTTAAACGATTTTATATTTCCACAATACTTGGATTAGTTGTGTTGGTTGAGCTATGAAACTCTTTTTAATATAATAATAATAATAAACCTATTTATTCCTTACAAAACTTATTTTACAAATTTCTCTTAGTTACTAAAACTTAATTTTTATTTTGTAAGGCCCCTTTTTGGGTAAAGGCCACTTCCAACTTATTCCACTCTTTTCTATTTTTTGCTGTTTCCATCAAATTGGGGACCGACGAAATATTGCAGATATTTCGTCGGTCCATTTTTCTTTAGGTCGGTTTTGTCCTCTTCGACCTAATGGTCCTGCCCATTTTTAATATAAATGTTCTTTTTTTGTAAAGAAGATTTGGAAGATTCATATATTTTATGTTCACAGTTAACAAATGAGTAGCTGAATTCTCTTTTATGAGGGATGGAGAAGTCGATACATTGTCAACCTTGCCACCAATAATTGTGAAAAAAACCTTGTAAAAAATAACAACCTAAATAACAACTTATTAATTCCCATTTCTGAGCCCGGGCTTCCCCTAAAGTGAACGGACGATAAAGCCGTCATGTTAAAGGTGAATTGGCGGGTTACACATAAAAGTGATTACGGTATACAGGTTTTTCGCGATGTACATGCCATCGTGGAATTCGATCATATGACTTCTAACTTGGCTTAGTATATACAACTGGTAAATAATAACCTAAGTTAAATATAAAAAAAATGTAGTAGATAAAAGCCTATTCGTGGACGGCGATAAAAGCTTTTCAATGAAAGGGACTTGTGCTTGAGTCCCTTTGAAGATTGAATCGGTGAATTACAACCTTAAAATAGAGTCAGTTAATTAAATCTTGTAAATTTGCTTACACTAAATTAAACGCACTTATCCGTGCAGGGGCGGAGAAAGAATACTAACCTCTGCGGCCGGGGTCGGCCTGTCGTAAAAGCCGACAAAACAACCCAGCCTAGCTACGTGGTAGGGCCTCAAGCCCGTCTGGATGGCGACCACCTTTGGTCTTAAGTATGCCGCCATAATAACCTTGCGTTGTGTTCCGGCATTAGTGACCCAAGTTCCTGTACCCTTATGGGACAGCAGCGTGTTCGCGATGCCACTGGCGTTGCAAACACCCATAGGCGACGGTAACTGCTAAATTCTAAGCGGGCCGTCAGCCTGTCTGCTGTCCTATAGCATTAAAAAAAAGACGCAATAATCATTTTATGATTCATTAGGACCTTTAATAAATTCTTACTAAAGCTTCATATAACTCGTAATGTATAAACGTAAATTTTATTTGTTTCAGATCAGCAGTCCTACCCAGTACTTTTGGTATCGCACTACCCTCCAAATATCCGAAGACATCAACTATCCAGAGACGTTTAATTATAAAATTGCCTTAGCCCTCGTCATCGCCTGGATTCTAGTCTACCTATGCATGATAAAAGGCATTGCTTCATCGGGCAAAGTCGTCTACGTAACTGCTACGTTCCCCTACATAGTCTTGGTAATATTTTTCTTTCGAGGGATAACTTTGAAAGGAATGGGCGATGGGCTAATTCACCTCTTCACGCCAAAGTGGCACACGATTCTCGACCCTGTTGTATGGCTGGAAGCTGGCACACAGATATTCTTTTCGCTTGGCCTCGCTTTCGGGGGCTTAATTGCCTTCTCCTCGTACAACCCGGTCGATAATAACTGCTATAGAGACGCTATAATGGTGTCGATGACAAATTGCCTTACGTCGATGTTCGCTGGGATTGTGGTGTTTTCAATTATTGGATTCAAAGCGACCATGGTTTATGAGAAATGTTTGGAAGTGCGTAATGCGACGCTGCTGGAAATGTTTGGGCCGGCTTTCAAATCGATGGTGTTCCCAGAGGCAGGGGAGACAGTGACTATAGATGTAAATGGGAACTTGACAAATCTTTTGATGCCACATCTGCCTGAATGCGATCTGCAAAAGGAGTTGGACAACGTGAGTATTCGATTTATGTTATTAATGTTTAAAAAAATATTGCCTGAACTTCAGCTAACATTTCTAGTTTATAAAATATCTTCTTCTTCTTAGTCAAATTCTTCTTTGCTGAAGGTTGTGTCCTTGAAAATCAACCATTGATTGTCTACACCTTTCGATTTTGATACATCTTGGTCATTGCAGTTTTGATCATTTGTGCTCTTCTTTTGATCTCTAAGTTCCTACTTGGTCAGTCAATAGAGATCCTAGGTAAACAAACTCGCTGATAAATTCTAAGTCCGAGAGTTCTCCAGATCTAGAGAGTTGGCCAGTTCTGTCCACAACCATGACTTTCGTCTTCGATTTATTAATACTCTCCACTTTGTGGAAGAAGTAAGCAAGTAGCTTCTGCGATGATGCGAAAAGTGTGATGTTGTCCGCATATCTCAGGTTACTAATTTTTATGTCACGGACCGTGATGCCCCCCTCCCAATTTTCCAAGGCTTTCCTCAATATTTATTCACTATGTATGTTAAAAAGAATGGGAGAAAGAATTTATCCCTGTCTTACTGCCTTTTCTGACTTGAAGGACCCCGAGATGACATTATTCACCCTTACCATAGACTCACCATCTTCAGGAGAGCGCCGAGGGACGAAATCCTAACCTCCTGGTGCCAACAATTTAGAAGGGATCCGCCTTAAGACAAAGGGCGGGCCGGCGCCGGCCCGGGCCACGAAATCGGCAGGCCATATATCCGTGGGCCCGGGCGTAGGCGATAAGAGAACAGCGGGGTTTTTTAGTGGGTAGTCGGATGGTCGAACATCTTTTCCCACATATCCCTCGATCCCCCCGGGCCGGGGGAACCTGTCAAGAGAGGTATTTCCCCGAGACCAAAAAAAAGACTCACCATCTTAGTATAAGTGAGCAATCAGCGACACGAAGTGTTGACGTACGCCGATTTCATGCAGGATATTCCACAATAATCCCATCGAACACAATCAAACGCATTCGTATAATCTATGAAGCACATGAGTATTGGCATGTTGCGACCCTTCTCGATTATTTGCCAATTCATTTTGAGTTTACGCTAGGCGCCTCCAATTTCAGATTCTTCAAGGCTTCTCTGTATGGGAAGACTCAACGTTGGTTTTGAGTAGTTCCTTCCATTAATTAATAGCCTTCCATGTCTCTTCTGTAATCCACTCTTTCCTCAGATTATATGCAGGTGTCCTTTGAGACTCTTTGCGTGATGAGAGAATCATAGCCTTTAAACTGTTCCAGTTATCGTCAATATCATTGTGTTTGTTTATGGTGGCAATGGCTGCTTTAGTAGCGAAACATTTCCTGAAGAGGGTCAGTTCAGTGGCCATACTAACATACTAATGTATATAAAACATATTGTCACCTACACAATTACAATATTATACAACCCAAAAATGTGTGGACGACCGGAACGGCGGAACAGACACCACGGGGAGAACGCCGCTGTTGAAATTATGTAATTCCATTCCAAGAATGGAATTACATAATTTTCAAATAAAATCATCACCTTGGCGACAAAATATTAATTTTATAGCATTCCGCTTAGGGATAACTTCTACATTTAATATTGAAATCAATTTACAATGCAAAGTTAACTTAAACAATTTGAATTTAAAACAGCTAACTTAAACAATACTTTAGATGGATGACACTTTCTTAATTCAGTTTAAATTGTATTAAAATGCAGATGTATCTCGTCGACTCCATTTGCATTTTGAAACAAACTTTAAACCATTTATAGCAACACTTTTAACTTCTAAATGTGTTTGAAACTCATGCTTTTTTAATACTTTATTAAGTTCTAAAGTTGTTTGTTTAATGTCTAGACGTTAAGATGTCAGTGCAGGCTATAAAGAGTTAATAAAGTAATTAAAGAACTCCAAACTTTCGATTTCAACAATATCTTATTCAAGTTGAAGTAATATCTTGATATAAAAGCATTTTAACGATGCTCGTATCAAATTTCTACCCTGCAACACATGTTTTAAATTATGCAGGGAAGTGCTCGTTAAATCAATAACTTCCCTATGCTGAGTAATACCTATAATCGCGCTCAGGAGCCTTAAATACTGACTAGTTACGTTAATAAAACGCTGAAAAACAATTTGATACCAAGTTTTTGATTTTAAGATTTTTAAATATGAAGGATAAAGTGCAAACATTATTATTTCCTTCATTAAACTTAGCACAATGGAATCTGACTAAAATGACATAGTCTCACTGCTCTTTAGAGTGTATGTATTTTTCTGAATTCATAATAATACTACTTTTATAAATTATTTAAAACGGGATTTAAAAATTAATAAAGTATTAATAAAAGCTGTAGTTAACCGCGGGCCTAAAGAGAACGGCCAGTGTACCGCTTGTTCTAGAATTGGTGAATTACCAGCACTCGATCTTTGTGCACAATTTTTCTCATAACGTTCTTTACCGTCAACGTTTCACGTTAAATCAGAGGAACTAGCTAAAAGGAAAGAGAAGTTTCTTGCAAATATGAAAAATAATTTAATTTTCACTTCAAGACTATACTTTAATTTCTCTTAGTTTATACATGCAAAGTAAATAAAAAAGTGCGTGTGTACACATGTTAGAAGTGAAACTTTGGCAAACTAATTTTTAGATCTTCTAATAAATTTAGAAAAGACAATTTATAATATTTTTTATTTTTTATTTTATTAAATAAAACTCAACTGTATTCTATTGCAATAAAGTCGCAGTTCGAATAGATATGTATAAGTAATGCAATGCAATCATTCTAAAATTACATTATAGAACACTCCAATATTCCTTAAGCCATTATTAATAAGGTTGGTATTACTAGAGCAAAAAAAATTCAAGTGTATCTCATTGTAATAAAGTCGCAATTCGAATAGATATTATGTATAAGTAATGCAATCATTTAAAAATTACATTATATAAGCTAATATAGCGTTTCATCCGTAAAAATTTTACACTCATGCGCGCATGAAGTTTCATTTTAAAAATCACAAAGCCAGCATTGAATTTCACAATCATCAATTATTTATTCATTATTAATCAAACCAAACCATTGAACTTTACAAAACATTAACTTAATCCGAAGCCTGTAAAAGCTATTTTCCTAACATCATTTATTTTAACAAATAGCATACTTTATAAGCGATGTAACAGTATAATCGGAGCTCGGCGTTATTTCTCTCATAGGGATAACAGGAGGGCCCTTCGATCGGCAAACAGATTTTAAAATTTGAATAGCTTAACCTTTACATAAATTTATTTAGCAAGAATGGTGCATTTGGGCATTTTAAATACTTTTAGCAGCTTGATAAATATGGTTTTTCTATTAGAATTAGGGTATCAAACGTTTTTGTAAAGACCAAACATATTTTGGTTTTTAAGAAACAGATTTGACTATATCTCTATAGACATTTAATATGATTTCTCAATAAATAAATCTGTGTTTCTTAAATACCTTTAAAATGTGACGGATGGACATGAATGCTAATGACGTGCACTAGTTTTGTTCTTTTACAACACCAAACAGTGGATCCAGTGGTCCGCGTCCAATCATACGACGAAGTAGCCATTATCTAGTTTGCAACAGACATCTGCCTTCTCTATTCAACCCTAGAATATCTACTTCTGCCGGACTAGCTTCTCTATTGAACAATAAAGCAACCAACACTACGTTTGCCGAGGATCGTCTCTACTCAAAAACGAATTCACCTTTACTCAAGAGTCCTTTTTCCGAGAAACTCCGATTTACGAGTGCTCTCGATCCGAGGGATCGAGATATGTGGGACTTCGGGTAATGTGGCTTTAATCTGACTACTAAAAACCCCACTGTCCTTCAATCGCCTACTATCTGGGCCGATGGATAAACGTGACCCACCGATCGCATGCCCCTCTTTCACGTTTGGTGCCGAGAGGTCAGGATTTCATCCACCTGGCACACTCCTGCATCAATTCAGGATCGAGGTACGTGGAATAGTACATGGTCCTCACACAATCCATTGCCTACTGCAGCCGGAGGTCGTTTGACGCCCTTTGGCGCCGTCATCGGCTTGCATTGACGGGACTGGCCAACTCCCGCTCTCGCGCCGCCTTACACATGAACAGCATAATTGGTAATTCGACGTACTCTCGTTAGGAGGTGATAAGGGTGACTATTTGCGATAGTTTTAGCCCCATGTGCATTATGCAAAAGTGAACCATTTTTGGGTTTCATGTTTTTTAGCTTTTTTCAAAATAAGTCAAAAATGCAACATCAAAAATTTATTTAAAAAAAAGTGTCAATTTAAATGTAATTTTTTTCTTTTAACACTGGTTATTTATCAATATTAAAACAACAATTATCGGTCCGAATTCGAAAATGCGAGACGAAACACGATATTACTTCAATATTTTTTTGAGATTTTTTCCACTAAATTGCCTTAAAAAAAGTTATGAAACTTAGCTTGCTTCTTAGTTCTCCAACAATGCATTACAGGTAGGAACTTATTTCAAAGAAACTGACAAAAAAATTATCACAAAAGAAGCAGACGGAAATTCGTTTTCGAACTAAACTTTCTTTCCATAAAATTTCCATAAAATTAATTAAATACAATACCTAATGTAAATAAAACAAAAAATACAAATTTAAAATTAAATTTAGAACAAGTAACAGTTTAGTAGTAATAACAATTAAGACATTTTATAATTTAGCCTAATTGAAGTTCTTGCTCGAAGTGACTATTGCGTACGCAAAGTCGCATTTTTCTGAGTTGTGACTTAACCACTTACCGAAGTAGTCAAATTATTCCGCATCGCATTTGCTGCGTTTATAATTCTTGTTTTGAGTTCTTCCGCGGATGACACAGGCGATACGTCGTAAACTAGGGATTTCATGTGACTTCTGTTAAAATTATCGCAAATAATCACCCCTATTACTTCCTAACGGGAATATGTCAAATTACCAATAACCCTGTATAGTATAATTTTTTTAATGTCTCTTGGATTAACTGGTTATATTATCTACAATATAAACACACAAGCTTGAAAGGAATTTGGCATCCCTAATGTAAGTTATAATGTAAGACACTAATAATATAGATGATATTTTTCCACAGACTGCATCTGGCACTGGACTGGCGTTTATAATCTTTACGGAAGCTATCAACCAGTTTCCAGGAGCTCAGTTCTGGTCGGTGCTGTTCTTCCTCATGCTGTTCACTCTCGGAATTGATTCTCAGTTTGGGACACTAGAAGGAGTCGTAACTTCCATCGTTGATATGAAACTGTTCCCCAATTTACGCAAGGAGTATTTGACAGGTAATTTATAAAAAAAGGGTGTAATTTATATAAAAAAGTGGAATTTTACTTATTTAAGTTTTATATAATAATTACTATCTGAAATTTAATTTATTATTAAGAAATAAAAACGTATCCGTTAATTTTTCTGTTCAGTTTTGTGTATATTATGGATTCGAAAGATGAGTTAAATAAAACATTTATAAATTGGCGTAAATTTAAAAGAAATCATAATAAATATTAGATAAATGCAATTCATATATTAAAATGTGACTGTATTAATAGTTTATATATATAATATATACTCTCCCAGTTGTAGATTTCAAGTAAATTTTTTTATTGCTGTAGTACAGCAGACAGTCGCTTATGGGTGTTTGCAACTCTAGTGGCATCGCGAACACGTTGCTGTCCCATAAGGGAACAGGAACTTAGGTTACTAATGCCAGAACACAACACAAAGTTATTAAGGCGGCATACTTAAGACCAAAGGTGTTTGGGGCCCTACCACGCAGCTAGGGTGGGTTATTTTGTCGCCTTTTACTACAGGCAGACCCCGGCTGCAGAGGTAAGTATTCTTTATCCGCCCCTGCACGGATAGAGATATTTGATTAATTTTACAACATAACTATTTGGGTTGCCGGGTTGCCTGGAAGAGATCGCTCTGTAGCGATAAGGCCGCCCATTGTAAGTCAAGTACATATTGATTGTGTAAATAAGTTTAATTGTATTTATATAATTGGTTTACAATAAAGTGTTATCTATCTATCTATCTATCTATTTGATATCAGTTTCGCGCACATTGTTTACTTAATGAAACCCATTTTCAATGTTCTTTTTGGCCTGCGTACACCACTTCTATTTTTTTTTGTTTATTTCTTTAGGTGGGTTATGCCTCATGTGCTGCCTCCTGTCAATGGCGTTCGCTCACGGGGCTGGCAGTTACATCTTCTTGTTGTTTGACATGTACAGTGGTAACTTTCCACTGCTGATCATTGCGTTCTTCGAGTGCATCGGAATCGCTTACGTTTATGGTGTTAAACGGTAAGTTTAGTAGCTGTTAATAGAAAAAACTGGTAAGCCTTCGTTGCTTCTAAACTATGTTTAGAAAACGGAGTCTTCGATTTCCTATCAACAAATTGACTCTCACAACTCTAGGAGAACTCCGTATGGCATGCTATTATTTACGATAACTATTTACATGGCCAACAAAAGTCAAGCCATGCTACCTTAACCTGAACTCGCTCGGCACGAAAGATGGACTGGAAACGACTCGACAGCGACTACGGATGTTAATATCACCACGGTCGAGGGGCTCTGAAATATATACTCGTATACCTAGTTATGAGTTTTTGATGAGTATTCGGAAATTTTGTAATTTTAGATATTTAATTAGTGTTAAACTTTATTATATTGTTGGTAATTTTGTTTGAACGGGGGCCCATATCAACTTTAGCAGCCAGTTGTTGCACTTTATGTAATACTACGTTTACCTTTCGAAGTTAGAGAGTTAGAAAGCAGTAGTTCATGTAAAGACAAATTTATAATTATATTAATACCTTAATTAATTGTATTAATCCCTATTCTCGGTTCGACAACAATAATTAGGATTCAAGTTATACCTATATAATAAGTAAACTCAAACATAGTTTCGGAGTCACTTAATGTAAGTGGTATTGAAATTGTTTCGAGTTGCTAGACATGGGTCCCTTGAGGGTTGTCACTTGAACCGGTTTTATATATTTTTTGTTTTGTATTGTTTGTTGACAATTTAATTTTATTAAAAATTGTATAACTGAAATTATATAGACGTGTCTGGGAGAATATCTCGAGGTGCATCACTGGGGATGACATGGAAGGGCAAGCTGTTTGTGAGCTTAATGGTACCGCTATGTTTTTCTGGAATTGAAACTAATTTAACCGCTGAATTCTATGCATACATTCGTACATACATATAATCATGCCTATTTCCTATATGCGTAGGGGTAGGCAGAGACCACTTCTTTCCACTTGCTACGATCCTTACATACTTGTTTCGCTTCGTCGAATTTTCTTTTTGAATTAATTATAATTAATTAATTTTTCGAATTCTATGTACTCAGATAATAAAGGCGTGGAGTAATCCTTAATGACTTAATTACACTTCCAATTGGTCAAGATAGCACTTTTGACCAATGCTTTTCGGCCTTTTCAGGACTCTATTTAATTTCTAGTCTTTGGATGATCGACCTGCGTTAGCCGTTACGCCACGAGGTCGTCAGATAAACAATATTTTAAAATAAAAGTAATACTTTAAAGTACCAATAATATACACCCGTAATAATCTACATTTATAAACGTGTTATTGAGAAAAAATGTTCGCGTTCATAGTGTCCTCTTGAATTAACAGCCCTATTAAGGAGCTGTCATACAATCACCAAATGTCTCGTGAAATTGACTTGTCTTGGTAATCTGACCCCTTCGAGGCATCCGGGGAATGACAATCTGTCCACTGAGATTACTTAACCTATAAATTGAGGTTTTCATTGTACATTATTAATAAATTAACGGCATTGTTCTATCTTCATTTTTTGTGTTGTTTAAAATTTACAATTTTAGAAACAAGCTTGGAAACTCATATTAAAATTCATATAAATTACATATCACCGCATTAAATGATGGTTGTAGCTCATAAAATAAATTTACTGGGACAATTTACACAACGCCATCCAGACTTAAAGTAGGTAGCATAGCAATTGTGTTATGGGTACTGGACAACTAACGATCGATCCTTGCATAAATAGTATTTGAAATCCCGCCTCCTCATTTTTGTTACCTACCCTCACTCTCGGTGAGGTAAATGGTAAAAGTGAGGGCGGGACGAAAATAATATAATTAATAACACGCGAGCTCGTAAACGCGCGGGATGGTCGACGTTCGACCTCCCCGAAAATGAAGTATCGCAAAAGCTTCTAAACGGACGGGACGGTCGACGTTCGACCTCCCTGATAGTTACTCCAAACTCATTGGTCGTGCCATAAAATTGGGTGTTCAGTACGTGACATTTAGCTGGTGCCGTGCAACAGTTCCTCCGCGACCTGAACCGAACCGGGAAGGGGTGGAATCAAGGTCAGTGCGAATTTGTTTGTCCACTGCAAGGTATCGCGTATCTAGCCATCGCTCCTCTCCCTTCTTCTCTCATACAGTCCACTGCTCTCGAGCTATCCTTCTCATTCCTGTACCGTGCAATCTCGGTCCGTGACCGGCATCGTACAACTAATATATTACACAAATATACTTTTTTTCGCAAATGAATACACATTATACATATTATTATGGTTGCATCATGTAAATTGTCATAATATTGAATTCACTAGTCTGTTATTAACAATAATAACCTGGTAACAACAATGTTACCAGGTTATTATTGTTGCTACCGGTTGATAAAATATACTACTGCATATTATAAATAATTGTTAATTTAAAAATGTACTAAGCTCCTTTCTATTTTGGAGCTTTGTATAGAACTAACTAACTAACTAACTACCTAACCTAACTCTGTGGTGCCCATTGGTGGTTCGGGAAAGCCATGGTTCGATAGGCCTAGTGCTGAGGCTGTTAAGCTGAAGCAAAAGGCCTATCGAGCCTGGACTACAGCAAGGGCTTGTCAGGATCCTAACACTTCCGACTTGAAGAAAAAATACAATGTTGCCTCCAGGACCCTCAAAAAACGGATTGCGAGAGCAAAATTTGAGCACATCGGCAGGATTGGCGAGCGTCTCGCTAGCTATCCCTCTGGGACTAGGGCTTTCTGGTCGCTTGCTAAAGCCGTCGAAGGAAACTTTTGTCGGGCGTCCATTCCTCCACTACGTGCAGCTGACGACCGTCTGGCTCATGCTGCTAAGGATAAAGCCGATCTCCTGGGTGAAATCTTTGCAGCCAATTCGACTCTTGATGACGGGGGACAGTCTCCACCTTCTATTAGAAGATGTGGAGACTCCACAATGTCGGAGGTACGGTTTTCCCAAAAAGCCGTGAGACGTGTCCTCCGATCCCTCGACGTCAAGAAGTCCACCGGGCCAGACGGTATCCCCGCTATTGTGCTGCGAATGTGCTCAGCTGAGCTGTCTCCAGTCCTTTCCCGACTTTTTACATTATCCTACCGCAATGGTTGTGTCCCGGCTTCGTGGAAGGTGGCCCATGTTCACCCTATTCCCAAAAAGGGTGACCGAACGGACCCGTCCAACTACAGGCCTATAGCGATAACTTCTTTGCTCTCAAAGGTGATGGAGCGGATCATCAACGCACAACTCCTGGGTTACCTGGAGGATTCCCAGCTGCTTAATGATCGCCAATATGGTTTTCGACATGGTCGGTCTGCTGGGGATCTCCTGGTTTACCTAACCCACCGTTGGGCTGAAGCCGTTGAGAGCAAGGGAGAAGCCCTGGCTGTTAGCCTAGACATCGCTAAGGCCTTCGATCGGGTCTGGCATAGGGCTCTTCTTGCGAAGCTTCCATCTTACGGGATACCTGGGAGTCTTTGCACCTGGCTATCCAGCTTTCTCGCTGGGCGCAGTATTAAGGTCGTTGTTGACGGTTGCTGCTCCAGTGTGAAACCTATCAATGCTGGTGTGCCCCAAGGTTGTGTGCTGTCGCCGACGCTATTTATTCTGCATATCAATGACATGTTATCTATAGATGGCATTCATTGCTATGCGGATGATGGCACCGGCGATGCACGGTACACTGGTCGTGTAAGTCTCTCTCCTGCGTTTTTGGAAGAAAGTCGGGTCAGACTTGTGTCTGAAGTAGAGAACTCTCTAGAGAGGGTCTCTGAATGGGGACGACAAAACCTTGTCCAGTTCAACCCCTCGAAGACGCAGGTCTGCGTATTCTCTGCCAAGAAAACCCCGTTCGCACCTGCGCCACAGTTTCAAGGAACCTCTCTTTCCATCGCAAGTAGTATTGGGATCCTTGGTGTCGACATCACGAATGATGTGCAGTTTAGGGGACAATTGGAGGGTAAAGCTAAGCTTGCCTCCAAAAAGCTAGGTGTGCTAAACCGGTCCAAGCAGTACTTCAATCCAAGGCAACGGCTTGTGCTATATAAAGCACAGGTCAGACCGCACATGGAGTACTGCTCATATTTATGGGCTGGAGCACCGGCCTGTCAGCTCAATCCCCTAGACTCGATCCAACGGCGCGCAGTTCGTGTTGTCGGCGATCCCATGCTCACAGACGGTTTAGACACGCTTGGACTTCGGAGAGACTTTGCATCTCTTTGCGTATTCTACCGTCTGTACAACGGGGAGTGTTCTGAAGAACTATTTAGGATGATGCCCTCGTCGTCTTTCTACCACCGCACTGCCCGCCATCGGCTGGGTGTTCATCCCCATTTCTTGGAGCCTCTTCCTTCCTGTACGAAACGGTTCTCCAGAACGTTCATGTTGCGTACTCTCAGGATCTGGAATGAGCTTCCGGCTGAGGTTTTCTCAGCGCGGTATGATATGGGGTTCTTCAAAAAAGGCGTTATAAAATTTCTTCGAGACCGGCAGCGCGTTGGTGGTGCCTCTGGTGCTGCAAACGTCCATAGGCGACGGTGACCACCTGCCAGGGTGGGCCGTTTGCCTGTCTGCTGAACTCAAGCAATAAAAAAAAAAAAAAAAAAAAAAGAAAATCTAAAAGACGAAAGTCTACATAATAATATACTGACTATTTAAAAATGGTGGCGTGTCTACTCTAACTAAATATATATTCGTAATAGCAGTGATTGAATTTGCGGCCCATTCGATGTCAAAGGAGGGATTTGGAAGGTTTCAAAGCCCCTCCAATCAGGTGAAAGCTATTACGAGCCTTTATAAGAGCGAAGGCGAACCGCGCTGAGGTTTTATTCATAATAATTTATAAAGATATAATTGGTTAAGTTGTTTCAAATGATTTAGGATATATGATTATACGTAGTGGTATTTTTTACTTTTCTATGGGTATATATATCATTAAATTTTTCGTACTTTTTGAAGTGAAACTTCTTTGGGCGCATGAGGTTAAAATTTTTACGGATGAAACGGAAATTAGCGTCACGTTACGGATAAAACGAAAATTAGCGTCACGAAGATGTTAAACGTTTTTTCTAATACTTACATTTTTAAAGTCGTGATATCTTTCGAATGGAATGTCCGAATTGAATAATTCAAAAAGTTATACAAAGGTATTGAAGCAGTCTTGAATACAAATTAGTTTATTTTGATAAGGATTAATACCAAGATACAAATAAAGAGCCTTTTCTAGCGGCGGCATTTCAATTAAATTTTTAAAATAAAAGAACACTTATTGTGGCATAACTATAATACTTAGACATATGATGTCGTGACATTTTTTGTAAATAATGATGTGTTCTGCAAAGTCGTAGTACATTATTTTATTCTATCATTAATAGTTTTCGCAGCGCACGCGATGTAAAGAATATTTTAGGTAATTTTTTACACCTCGAGTTATTATAAGGATCCCTAATTTTCTTGAAATTATAATATATGTTCATCATCATCATCCTAGCGTTAGTCCCGGTTGCCACCCAAACTTTCGTTTCGGTGCCCGGGGTCCGCTTTCCGACTTTTTCTACTCCACTTCGCGCGATCTTCAGCATCCCTGTAAGTGAGCCCATTGGCACGCATATCACCCTTTACGACGTCAAGCCAGCACTTTTTGGGTCTATCCCTCCTGCCGGGGCCCGGCGGAGGCGGCATGGCCAGACATTTGTTTCCTACGTAAGCATCCGGTTGCCGTAAAACATGGCCATACCAACGGAGCCGACACTCCTGCAATTTACCTGCAATGTCACGGACATGAAGACTACCGCGAATGCGGGAGTTCCTACCGCGGTCCTTCCGCGTCACTCCACACATCCACCGCAGCATATTCATCTCCGTGACACGCAGTTCTTGCTTGTGTCGCTCTAACACCGGCCACGCTTATCCGAGAGTCGATAACCCTCTCGAAGAGCTTCATGGTGTGGGACATGACCTTTATACCGCGGTAGTTACCGCACTCCTGCACCGATCCCTTGCCTTTGAATACTGGAGTAATGATACTCAGCCTCCATTGGTTCGGGATCGTACCGGTAAGGAGTGTCCGGTTAAAAAGGTCGGTTAAAGTGCCCACACCACGAGAGCCCATTGCCTTCCAGGCTTCGATGGGGACTCCATCGGATCCAACAGCTTTCCGATTCTTCATGCGGCGAAGACAATTCTGGACCTCTGCAGGCGTTATCAGTGGCACTAGTCCTTGGTTCGGAGGAAGATCTGGCGGCTGTACCTCTTTATGCTGCTTGTTCAGCAGCTCGTGGAAATATGAGCGCCATCTCTCCTTCACCGCGAGGTCCTCGCATAACAAGTTGCCCCCTCGAGTTACACCTCGAGTTATTATAAGGATCCCTAATTTTCTTGAAATTATAATATATGTTACCCGGGGATAATGTAGCTTCCCAACAGTAAAAGAATTTTTTCATAGTTTCGGAGTCTATTCAATGCAAATAAACAATCGAATCTTTCCTCTTTATAATATTGTATTATTATACCAAACATTTCCGTTCGAAGCGCAGTCTATTTATTAATTTTTCTTAAGAAGAAAATGCTTAATACACACCTTACCATTTCGGGACCCAAGGCGGGGTAGTGTGGATCTCCCGTACAATGCGTCCGTGCGCCCCCACACTTGAGAAGGGACGCACGTGGCTGGTATACCCACTAAAACTACCCACCCGAAGGGATGTGCTTTCGCGTGTGCTCCTGACCGCGGCGGGCTGGGCCAGTCGTAGCGACTTAATCAGCCACGGTGTCTCGTGTTTTATTCGAGGAGTGTGTGGCTTACCTCGGCTACTTCCGCTCTCTCACATAGGTGAAAATTAACTCTGTCATTAGTCATGTAACAAGCTTTGTTTAGGAATGCAAAAAATTATATGTCTTCATTTGCTAATCATCAAATTGGTAGCCACCATGACAAAGTTGCAAAACATTTCCAGTAAAATCAAAAGTTTCACGAGGGATTGACAACCTATATTAAAGTTCGATATTTCCAAGCTGTTGCGTTCCAAACCGTAAGCCTCTCAAAGTTGGCAGCGGCACGACACATGCGTTTAGTAAATCGATTAGTCTTTGTTCTCTACAGACACGAGCGCGTTCAATTTACTAAATTGTTTGACATAATACACATATCGTTGGTTTTATTTTTACTTTTTTTTGACGATAGATGAGATAAATGAATTTAATGACTGTTTGTGATGTTTAACAAGTGGTTCAATCTCAAAACCCATTTTAGTGTTCATGAGCTCGATTCATACAAGTACGATGGCGTGCACCTCTTAAACAGTTTTTATCGCCTAATGTACACATTAGAATACAATTTTGGGGTCATCAGTCAATCGTTGTCCACTGTAGTATTTTCAAGTTTGCGTCACACATCCCGGTGTCCTTACCCATCCAGACCCGACATTTATGTCATTAAGATTTATACTTAACGGTACTGAAATACATTGCCAAGCATACGGTGTGTAACCTACCAATCCGTCCTAGATAATTGCTGCGGTGTAATGTTTGTTCGTTCCACGGCAAACCCGAGCCTTACTGTCAGATTTTAAGGGCTGTTTTAATAAATTGTTTATTTATATATATTACATGATGGCTACGAAGGCAATCTTTCATAAACAACTTAACATTAGAATAAATACTCTGCCAGCTTGAAATAAATATGATGACTCTATATTTAAATTAATTTCACGTGGTTCTTATTTGAAATTCAGTAAACATACCCGATATAATGAAATATCTTCATGAACATTACGTAACTAGGCCCCAATGATAATCAGACGCTTCGCCCCACACATTTTACGACGCATAGCTGACTGAAATATGTCGTAAAATTTCATTGATAATATTTTCATACCGTATTTAAACACAAAACGTTGATTTCATTTCACATTTTACTAGGGGTGTTCAATAAAAAGTGATAAGGAGTATGACGCAATTATTTATTAATAAATGTTATTTTGTTTTTCGACGTATTTTTTAACCTTTCAGGTTTATACACTTTGTATATCTTTTTACTAAAGCTAAAATTTCTTCTTAAAAAAATCTTCTTCCTGATCCTGAATTTATGGCCCCTGAGATGTTCTTTTAACCTGAGGTAGTATAATAAATAGGTAAAAATCACTAGGAGCTAGGTCCAGTGAATATAGAGAATGTTCCATCAATTCGAAATCAGCTTCTTGAAAGGCTGCCATCGCAACTCTGGAATTGAGCGCGAGGGCGTTATCTTGGTGAAACAAAACAACTTTTGCGAGTTTGCCACGCCGTTCCTTGCGTATTTCCTCGCACAACTTTGTTATTTGTCCTGCATACACAGTCCCCGCAATAGTGGCTACATGATTAAGGTATTCGATCATTACCACCCATTGGCTGTCCCAGAAAAAACAGACCATGATCTTACCGGCGGATGGAATCGCCTTAAATTTCTTCGGAGTTGGAGATGACGGTCTCTTTCAAGTCATGGACTGTTTTTTCGTTCCCGGATTATATTTTAGTTATTAGATTATACGAATCGAGCCAAAATTCAGTCAAGATCTTGTTGTAACAAAGCTAAACAGCTTTGTGAAATTCTTAGTTTCGTTTATTTTTACGCGTCAGAAAACATTCTGGGCACCCAGCGCGCTGACACTTTTTTCATACCCAAATGGTTATGTATAATATTATAGACGCTTCCTATAGAAATCTTCATTTCTTTTCTATAAAACAAACAGTAACATGAGGATCCGCCAAGACAATGTT
Organism: Malacosoma neustria; assembly: GCA_963693495.1. Classification (NCBI taxonomy): domain Eukaryota; kingdom Metazoa; phylum Arthropoda; class Insecta; order Lepidoptera; family Lasiocampidae; genus Malacosoma; species Malacosoma neustria. Next base: position 19,068,981 of record OY856381.1, read on the forward strand.
TTAAATTTTTTTAATAATTTGTTCAGTCACTACAGATGTACGGCGTTCCGTGCGGGAGTCGTCGTTAATGGAAGTTCTTCCTCGCTTGATCTCAGCACACCAACGCGCAACCATAGAATATGGAGGAGCATGAAACCCTAATGTTGCTCTCAAGTCTTGATTTACCAGATCCGTAGCAAAATTTTTCACGTAGAGATATTTTACTACCGCACGAACTGCAATTTTGTCCATTTTTAACCGACGAAAAAAACCGAGGAGGTTCTCAAGTTGACGCGTATATATTTTTTCTTTTTTTTTTATATATGACCACGCATAACTTTTTACAGAGAATTCCGATTTTAAAAATTATTTAATTATTATTTAATGTAAAGGGTATACCCCGAAGTTGGTCCCATATAAATTTGGGAATAAAATTCCAACCCCAAGGGTACGAAAACAGAGAATGATTAATTGTTCACTCACTGATTATATTTATGATCACGCATAACTTTTGACAGAATTGATTTATTTAAGCATGTAGTAATTAGTAGATTATAGCCACAAAAATTATAAAATAAAACATTTTAACAAAAAAATTAAACCGCCGAAAAAACTGAAAAGCAAAAAATAATAAACCTTCTTTTTATTAACGTTAATAACTAAGTTCTTATTACGAACACGTTCCGACACGACGCAAACAAAAGACTTCTATTTTTAAAAGAAAAATATATTTGATTGCTTTATTATTATTATATTTAATGTCTGGGCTATGCCTGCCAGTATCTTTTTTTTCAAGGAGAATGTATCGCATTATCACTATTTATTGAACACCCCTAGTATAAATTCTAAACCGAGTCTTTTAGGTCGTATTAGAACAAATTATAATTGTAATATTCCTCATCATAAATGTAACATTAAAAGAACGTTAGATTTATGATTTTTCGAGAGGCTAAAAAGGCTTGAATCATTGTGTTCGGAGAGGGTTAATAATCCTTAACTGGCCAATATTGAAACTTGGAAATGAGAGTAGATGGATAGAAAAGAAGGGGTAAATGGATGGATTGTGTAAAAGATGATATGGCAAAAAAATGTGAATGGGAGATGACGACTAATAGCGGAGAATGGAAGAAAAAATATATTATCGGCACAACATAGTTTGGAATAAAGGCAGGAGGAAGAACTGACGAGAATTGGAACCCGCTTTATTTTATACATACTATACCGGCACGCTATGATGGCCGTTTTGACCTTTGTTCACTCACGAAGTTTCGTATTAATTAGTAATTAAATTTGAAGGAGCAAATTGCTGTTCTTTATTGTCAATAGCGACGTGCAGTTAGTGACAATAAAGAACAGCAATTTGCTCCTTCAAATTTAATTACTAATTATTACGAAACTTCATGGAGTGGACAAACGTTAAAGCGGCCATCATAGCGTGCCGGTAACATAGTCAATAGAGTCCAAGCAGTTCTTAATGTAACTGTGTAACTGTTCTGAGTGTCTTAATGTAACGACTTCGAGAAAACGTTTACTGAAATGACTACATTGAAATGTTCGAAGTGCATTTAGAACTAGGACTCTGGGGTGCACGAGGTCCTATCAAGATCTTTGGGTGCCGAGTGAACCTCACCTGCTTTGAGTTCTGACTCCATGACAATGATAATTTACAGTGGGGATTGGATTGCAGAGTCGACGTTTAATAATCGAACTAATTTCGTCCTGTGATATTCAACCTCGGGGTCCAGAATACAATATTTGGATGCTACTATGACTAACCACTTGGGAGATTTTTACTGCCGTAGGACAGCAGACAGGCTAACGGCCCGCTTAGAATTTAGCAGTTACCGTCGCCTATGGGTATTTGCAACGCCAGTGGCATCGTGAACACGCTGCTGTCCCATAAGGGTACAGGAACTTGGGTCATTAATGCCGGAACAGAACACAAGATTATTATGGCGGCATACTTAAGACCAAAGGTGGTCACCATCCAGACGGGCTTGAAGCCCTACCACATAGCTAGGGTGGGTTGTTTTGTCGCCTTTTACGACAGGCCGACTCCGGCCGCAGGGGTTAGTATTCTTACTCCGCTCCTGCTCGGATAGCGTTACATAGAGCACACGATTTAGCGCACGATAAATAGAGAGGATGATTTCAATAGCACTACATACATTTATGCTGAAATAATTTGATAATCACTATCATTCTAGATTTGCAGATGACATAGAACTGATGACCGGCCAACGACCTGGCATATACTGGCTGATCTGCTGGAAGTACCTGTCTCCACTTGCGATGCTATCGATTCTTATATCGTCGTTCGCTGAACTGGCCATGGAAGGTTCAGGGTACGAAGCCTGGATTAAATCCGAAGGTGATACCGAGAAGAAGCCTTGGCCGCTGTGGGCTGTGTTGTTGGTGCTTGTGCTTGTTTTGGCTTCTGTGCTCTGGATACCTGGATTGGCTATTTGCAGGTATATATTATATATAATATACGACGGAGCCTTGTAATCTGTTTTTCCTCTCTTGCATGGAGGGGGGGGGGGGGTAAGAATATTGACCCCTGCAGCCGGGAGCGAACTGTCGTAAAAGGTAGGGCACTATGTCAGTCATGGCAACCAGTTTTAAGCATCCCGCCATAATAACCTTGTGTTTATTCCAGTATCAGTGACCCAGGTCCCAGTCCTTTTACGCGGACGACAGCGTGTTAATAAAACCCTTGGCGCCAAACTTCCATAGACGGTGACTGCTTACTTTTAAGTGGCCGTCGTCAGGCTATTTTTAACACAGTAATAAAAAACTACAAAGTTTAAGCACTTTTAAAATGAAACATGTGTGCGCAGAAGCAGTTTTTGGAGTTTACTCCATAAGAATCGATTTTCATATATAAGGCGCCCGGTATGAGAAAAATGTGAGAGTAAAATCTACTAATGAATGACCTCGTTACGTTTTTTGATGCGCGTGCACCGGAACACACTAAACAAAACAAAACGATGTATCTCTCAAGGCAAAAATTACTTTGTTACAACTTAAGGTTGATTTCACATTAAATGTTGTATAACATACATATGTTCTAATACATATGTTTAAGACATCTTTTCATTTGTGACAAGAGTAATTTATTGCTTTGCTCATTTTATGTATATGACGAATGATCGTAAGTATTAGATACTGTTTTGGAGATTTGTGACTTTATTACTAGGTGCCATAGTTGTAATTAGGTTGAACTTAAAACTGTTTTAAAACTTTTTTTATATATGTATATTATTTTCAATAATTTGTTAATTTACCCTTTCATATGGTATTAATCTTTTTTCAGTTAAATAAACTCTTTTTGTGTATGTTTAGACAATCGTACTTAAGTAGTAAACTCCAGTCGTGCGTCGAAGCTGACACTGCATATGCGGAGAAAGAAGACTAACCTCTGCGGCCGGAGTCAGCCTGTCGTAAAAGGCGACAAAACAACCCACCCTAGCTACGTGGTAGGGCCTCGACCGTCTGGATGACGACCACTTTTTAGTCTTAAGTATGCCGCCACAATAACCTTGTGTTGTGTTCCGGCATTAGTGACCCAAGTTCCTGTACTCTTATTGGTCAGCAGTAAACAACAAAATTGGAAACATCCATAGGCGACGGTAACTGCTAAATTCTAAGCGGGTCGTCAGCCTGTTTGCTGGCCTACAGCAATAAAAAAAGACTTATGACAATCCTTTCCATTATAACAGTGCAATACAGTTGACATTTGTTCTACCACCATCGCAGTTCTAGTCCATCCATCTAGGCAAATACACAAATTCTAATCTTATCTTGCAAAATTTTCAGATACTTCGGAATAGTGATAATAGATGACGAAGAAAGAGCTTGGTTCCCGGCAGAAGATTTGCGCGATTTCCACGGAATTGAACCCAGACCCGTATCAGCTGCTGAGACCTTATTATTCTGCACCAGAAGCGACGGCACTGAAAGGTGTTGCTGGCCAGGCTGCTGTGAAACTGATGACGACGAATAAAAAATGAAATTGGGGTAGAATGCATATTTTTTTTAATATTCGTTTTTTTTAAAGTGACTTCAAACTTTGACTTGACTCAAGTCAAAGTGTGCCAGGTGATGTTGGTAAATAACAAAATATATGCTAATATACTTTTGACTGATACTTTTTATCTGTACAAAGTATCGGTCAAAAGGTGTCTGTAAAGACAATCTGTTGTCTGCTAACTAAAATTAAATGATACATATCCATGAATAATATCAGTCAGTAAATGAATTTCATATCATTTTACATAATCTATCAAGTCAAAATAATTTTATATCCTTGTACGTAATCACAACAACATGCAGATATTATGTTCTCAGTCATATGAAATCGTGCACAAAATTTCTATGTCATCCAGTCAATCGTGAATGTGACAGCTTTTTTAAGAAAACACATTCATGTAGGACATCTAATAACCTTAAATTTGACAATATTGTGAAATAAATAATGATTGTTAATTCATTTTATATGATTTAACAGTAGTAGGTGATTTCAATCATTGCCTACAGACAATGCAATTTACCAATTTCATTAATCATTATTTAACAGAATGATATCATATCGCAGTTATATAACAGACGAGTCTCTTAAATAATACTGGGAGATATTATATCATAACATTTACACATATCTTAAACATATAAAACTTTATGATCCTTATTATATCTATTAATTCATATTCGCTTATTGTTCATATCTTTGTCTACATTACAATAAAATTAGGATATTATATGACAATAATGATTCAGTATAAAATTTATCTACATACTCGTATTTATTAGTAGATCAAAATGCAATGATTATTACGACAATAAATAAAAAATATTTACAAACGATAATAACACGACAATAATAATTACTGTAGTTATTAGATGTTATAAGAATATAGCCATGCCATAATTTAAGACAATAATTTATGATATAGAAATCCGAAGTATACTATATAAACTTTGTAAAACGTTTACATCGTATTATAATCTTAATCTAAGGATGTATTGTAGTTGATAAAATATTTCTTCTACTTGCTGAATATAATGTTCATTATATTTATTTGAAAATAAACAGAAAAAAAGATGTATTTTATTATATTGTGTAATTTTACTAATTACTTTGTATAATTAATAATATTTTTGAATCTTTTTATTTTATATAAGTATAAAATTTAACAAATATCATTATTTTGTTAGAATATACCTTAATAAGTAATTTTAATCGATAAATAGAGTCCTCTTGTTTGTTGCATTGATATTTGTTACTGTAAAAGCCTGTTCTAGGGCAAATAGTTAGGATTTTCTAGTAAAATCGTAAATATACCTAGTATTAGTAGAACCAACCCTGCCGTCGTCAGATAATTATTCTCCACTGATAAGGTTCCCCAATTTTACGCCATAAATCCCGGCCCTTTTTCCACGAAACCTCTACTGGCGCGTCCTACACTACATAAAACTCCACTCCAGGGTTCGTTTGTTCCATCACTTATCGGTCCTGCGACAAACGTGGCCAGCCTACTGCTAGCTTGCATATTCTGCGCTTATGTTGGTCACTTTGATTATCACACGGATTTCTACATTACGGTTTCTGTCCATAAAAGAGCATATTCTGGTGAGAGAATCGAAATTTGAGAACCAGTCGCGTCGTCAGTGTCCATATCTCGGACTCGTAGGGCAATACGGGTATAAGGTATATAGTGATATTAAAAGTGTAGGGACAGGGCCGTCTTTGCCTGGGGGTTCGAGGGATGTGGGTGCACCCGGGCGCAGAGAGCAATAAAATAACATTGCGTATTTTTTTTAATGCAGTAGGACAACAGACAGGCTGACGGCCCGCTTAGAATTTAGAAGTTACCGTCGATTAAGGGTGTTTGCAACGCCAGTGGTATCGTGAACACGCTGCTGTCCCATAAGGGTATAGGAAATTGGGTCACTAATGCGGGAATACAAGGTCATTATGGCGGCATACTTAAGACCAAAGGTGGTCGCCATCCAGACGGTCGAGGCCCTACCACGTAGCTAGCGTGGATTGTTTTGTCGCGTATTACGACAGGCTGACCCCGGCCGCAGTGGTTAGTATTCTTTCTCCGCCCCTGCACGGATAGACATGGTTAACATGAGTGGGGACACAGACTGACCACCCCGCACCTCCGCGGAAAATATGCTTATGACGGCGTTGTGTAGGGATTTTCAGTTTAAATATTTTACGATATAGAGCAGATAGAACAATACTGTTTAAAATTATTATACGATTATAAACCAAACAATATTTACCATAGCAGTGAAGGTCCGAAATTAATAATAATTAACATTTCCAATACTTGCCTCTAAAATCTGGTAAATTATATATTTTACAGTAGAACTGACTTTTACAGTAACTGAAATATAGTTCTAATATAAAAGAATTAATATTAAGAGTTGATGTGATAATTAATAATTGTTGTTGTTATCTTAGTAAAAATTATTGCTAGAATTTCAGCGGGTAAGCCCATAATAGTTGATGTCTTATTACTGTGTTATACTATATTTATATTCACTTCTTCTTGGTCGAATTCTTCATTGCTGAAGGTCGTGTCCTTGAAAATCAACCATGGCCTGTCTCGTAAGCTGTTTCCACCTCTTCTGGTCCTGTTTCTCGAACAGCGGTTGCTATTGGGAGTCCAGTGAGGGCGGTCACCTGGTCACACCAGCGGCTAGGTGGTCGGCCACGATGTCGCTTTCCTTCCACTTTGCCCGTCATGATCAGTTTATCCAAGTTATCCGGCTGTCGTCGTGCAATGTGACCAAAGTACTCAAGAATCTTCCGATAACAGATTGTTGAGTGTCTGACTTTAATGCGAAGCTGGTCTAGAATAGATTTATTAATATATTTATATATACAATGTGTATAAATATACATATTAATCGTATAGGTATAATTCTGGGATTAAGCGATAGTAAATGTCTCATACAAAACCTTTGACTCTGGCCAAAAGCTATTTTAAAGCTATTGTAACAATTTAATTATCGTCCGAATAATTCAGTGTTGCCCAATTTAGTTAAATATTGCATAGAAATTAGATTATTTCTCCAAGTTCTCTTTGGGCGTTCATGCTATCGGAATTCCGGCAAAAATATATAATATTTATATAAAAATAAATATAGGGAATTATCAAATCAATTGATAACATATTTTACGGTATTTCCAAATACTATTTGGTACTTGGTTTGGTATTTGGTAATAATAATAAATATTGTTTACGTTTACTAAACTTTTCTGAATCAGTCGATCTCATACATCTTCCAGAAAACTCCGAAAAATTTAAATTATATTTGTCTGCAAAACATAAGTTATTAAAATCATATAACCTACTTCATAAACGTAGAATATTGTTAAGTGATATACTCCGGACGCCGAGCAGGAAGAATTTCGGCCATTGACCTGTTATTATCTGTCTCTGCCACTCCCACGTAAATATAATGCCGCTTTGCTCGCACAGAGCAATGACCGACGGTGGTCATTGCTCTATGCGAGCAAAGCGGCATTATATTTACGCGGGAATGACAGAGACAGATAATAACAGGTCAATGGTCGAAATTCTTCCTGCTCGGTATCCGGAGTATAGTTGAATTATTTAAAGTCTTGTACCATAGTTATAAGGAATAAAATAATGTGCAGCCATTATCACGCAAATTATATTAATTACATCTGTCATATGATTTCAGCGTGCGGTTTCAAATAACTAAAATGATTTTGGAAACCAAACATATAGTTTAACAAGTTATATTCTGGCCCTGTGGTCCCGGAGTTTGTTACCTAGACAGTAGGTTATAGGTATTACTTACCAAGAGAGTCGTTTTTTACAGAAGGGTGTTCTTCCTATGTTAAATGTGATAGCTTACATAAGAAGAAAGAGTACTCTTCCCTTATTATACGGTATAGGAGTGGATAGGTAGCAGATGCCGCTAGAAAAAACTAATTTAGTTGTTCTGCTCAAAAGTAGAGTCCTGCTAGCCCTAATAGTTTTACTTAGAAAAGTATGTCAGGTTCGAGAAGCATGAGTATACAATACAACCAGGATGCCTCATCTAAATAATTCAAAAAATATCTACCCTTAATTGTAGATACTCACGTACAAAAGTAAATCTCACTTTTAATAATTAATTTTAATTCATGGTGCGTGGAATATTTGGCTGTACATTTTCTGTACATATTGCATGTTGCTTTTTCTATTTATATATATAATGCTTTAAGTGTTATAGCTTTGTTTATAGGATTTAAAGTCAATTATCAAAATTTTATTGAAACATCAAAAAAATTATAATAAAAAGTTACATATGACATGTTCAAATAAATTCACTAATGTATTCATGATCTGTGAAACTCGGACTCCGTTTGCTGTTCTGTAGAAATTTTAAGTTAAATAATTATACGTTAAATCAAAATTTCAGTGCAACGTGAAACCGGCTAACCGTTCAGCATCCATTGTAGCTCGTGGAGTTTGAAAGATAACTACTTAATCTTCGTTTACGTTGATTCCCAGGACATTCAAGTTTTTATGCACGTTCCAAGACATGGAAGGAGACTTTCAAATAAATAACGTCCCCTTCTTGAGGTAGAGCTTATACATATAAGAACAATTCACTTGGCAATGCTGCAAGGGCTTCTGAGCCTGTGTAGCTTTGACAGAATGCAAACATTATTTAAAAGTATAATTATTATGTTATAGAATCTGCAATTTATTAGTAAATATTGTTTTTTGTTTATCTTTATTATTTTATGAACTATTTTTTATTTGAGCAGCAAATCGATTCCGACCTGAGTTTAAATGCACATAATTGCATTCTAAAAGCGCACAACGAACTAAATTCTTAACTTATGAAGAGGGGAGAATTTTCATACGATGAAATCTTTTAAAAATAGTATTAATAATTATCTATAATTATGCACAATGTAGAGACGTGTTTTTATTGTCAAGAATATGTATGCTCAGTGTAACATGTTGTCTAATCGTCCATATATTTAGCTAAAAAAATTACTTCTAGTGAATAATAAATATTTAATAAACAATAAGAAATCATATAGCTCAGAGAATTTCTTACAGACCTCTCTCTTATTATTAAGAAGTATAGTAAGTTACCTGCACTTAATACCCCTATGTGACGGTAGTGTGTACGCGGTGTACTTGGCGCCGCAAACATTCAGTCAGCCTGTCTCTGCTGTCCCTTAACAATAAAAAAATTAATATGTAATACATGTATTTTAATTTCATACATTTTGCACAATTTGTTAAGAAATGCTATTTGAAAGCACTTTTCATTTAAGTACGTTTTTTTAAAGAGTTCCAACGTAATTAGTTCTATTATCTAAACAAGTATTGCATGTTATATTATTTTATTGGTTAGAATTAAAATTATATGATATTCATAATGTTTCTTTAGTCACACGATAATAATTATTGTTGTCAAATTTCAATACACTATACAAATTTAATAAAATTTCTATTTAATTGTTTGATGTAATTTATACGTGTAAACAATAAGAAATAAATTAGCAAACCAGTCTACTAATACATTCTTTAATCTTATTATGATTGCAGGTTTCTAAATAAATTTCCCTAGTCGCTGTCATGACGTACAAAATTTAAATACATACAATGTGTCAGTGATTTTGACGTGTTTGAAAGTCCGCTAAGAAATTACTCGCTAAGCCCATACATTAAGAATTACAGTCAACCAGTCTAGGAGGTGTAACCAAAGTTTAAACTGAAAAATTCGACGGAACGAAACCAAAAACAGATACAGAAATAGGATTTAGCCTGCGAAAGAATGAGATAAAATACAGTGTTTCCTATAATCTTCATCTCTTTGTTTAGCTGACACACACAGTTCACAGTGTTGTGTGGCCTACCTACTTTTCTGAAGTTTCACTTCTGCCGTGTTTGAATTACACACACACACACACACACACCTTTTTTATAGATATGCGTGATCAGTGTTATATGTATAGTTTCTTATAATTTCTTTGAAGTCTTTATTTTTAGCACAGTAGGTATAGTGATTAATAGTGAGTCAAGGTTTGGTTTAGAAGCTTGTATTAAATTAAAACAATGTAGGTACTGTTAAATTAATATTCACTAAATTATGTTGGCAGTTGAGATCGTTTACTTACATGTATGAGAATTATACAGAGCATTGGTCCGTAACGAAAATCTGCCGATTTAGGTACTTTCTTTCTTTCTTTACTTTCTGTGAAATTTTATTGTTGAAATATATAATACTATGTCATATATCTTTAAGATAGAGCGAATTACGTAATAAATCCGCATCTTGTTGTTTCCATATACAACATTTCAATGGAATTTTCACGAAACGTAAATAAAATATTAAGTAGTCATAATTTCATTATACGGCTGGCTACGGGTCATGGTTGTAGCTCCCATTCCCATGAAGACATAATATTCCTGATGATATAAAAGGCTTGTGATAAAGATTTTTCATCTAACGGAGAATAACGGCACTTTCAAGTAAAAAAATATACCATAAACTGTATACATAAACTCCTTTAAACTTAATTTAATTAATGACAAACTTAAAAAAATTCTTTGCGTTTTATGGCAATTCCGTTGAAATCGTGTATAATATTAATATACGCCTGATTAAAGTGTTGATGGTAAATAAAATAAATAGAAAAATAAAAGGCATTTTCAATTTATTTACTCATTAATTTCTCAGCTGAAATTGAAACAATATGCTGTAGAAATTAGACTACCTCAATCTCGATTTCAAAAAGCGCTGGCTTGTCGTCGTTAGGGTTGATATTCGTGCCAATGGACTGACCACCAGAGAAGCCGAAGATCGTGCGAAGTGGAGAAGAAAAAGTCGGAAAGCGGACCCCGGGCGCCGAAGCGAGAGTTTGGGCTGCAACCGGGATTCAACGCTAAGATGATGATGAATCTCGATTTCATAGCGGTGTAAAAAACATGTTTTTTTTTCAAAGTTATACGAAACGCGGGATTTGGTTCATTAATGATTCTCCGTAGATACTAAAAATCAGTGCTGTCTCGGATTACTTTGATACACTAGGTGTTGACTTCGTTTGTTGCTATTTCCTGCATCGTTTGATTTATTTTGTCGCCTATTTTTGCAAATAAATATTCATTTCATTAAAAAAAAAAATGGAGTACTATCTGCTTGACTTCGACATTAAGTAAAAGTATCTTGTGCGTCTGGACAATAAAACAGTACGATCAAGTATTAATAAATAAAAAACACACATTTTCCCCTCTGACAAAACTTAAATTCTTGCTACGAGCTCTGAAGTGAAGGCTTGAAGCAGTTGGGAAGAAAAGCTTTAAAGAATTTTGTTGTTTCATCAAAAAATTTATTAAATACAAATGTAACACTAAATTGGCCCTACATGCTGTGTGTGAAAATATTTATATTAATTCACACTCAGAGTTTAATAATATGCAGTCAATAAGGTTAATGATAGTGTAAATAAGTAGGAAAACATTCTGCCATCTGCGAGCTATTCTGGCATGCGGTGCAAAAACCGTTAGAGTTACACGTATGCAATATGGGAAGTATTTAAAAATAAATAAAAATAAAAATTTCTTTATTGACACATGTTTTACATAATTAAAAACTTATTCTAGCACTAACACCTAACCTAGGCATGGCCTGTCCCTTAGGTATTAGTTCCTTCCAGTGACTTCAACATTATTGTTATAATAATAGATTATAAATTTTTACAACTACCTTCTTATATAAAATTAAATGAGTAAGACACGATCGATATGGTTTGGTTACATAAAGTGAGGACTTAAGCAAATAAATTTTATGTACAATTAACATTTTATAATTTTGAAGTGAGTTAATTTTAAACAAAGATTTCCTTTAATATTTGATATGATATATACTATATAGTATATACGATAAATACCCCATTCATATTATATTATACAAAAGTAAATTACTAATAGATATAAATTGAAACAGCAACAAATTTTATTATTATATAGTTATAAATTAAATAGTTTAAAATAAATATGCATATTGAAGAATAAATAGAAAATGAGTAAATTAATACTTTGTACACATCACATGCATTTTTAACATTTAGTTTGTTAGGTTCCATTTTTAGACCATTATTTTAAAAAGATTTTCAATGTCCTCATACGTTTTGGTTTTTAGCCATTTTGTCACAATTAATTTGCAGTTACTTTTATTTTGTGAATATATTTCTACAACTTTATTTATTTTATTGTAAATAAGGGGACCTAGATACATTTGGAATTTTTTAATAAAGGCAGACCGAAAAGATGAGATGGGACATACATGATGTTTACGACGTGTATTTGTTATATCTTTATAATGTAATATACTATGTTGGCATAAGATAGTTTGGAGTACAAACATCTGTCTAATGGACAAAACATCACACTCTTTAAAGAGTTCAGCTGTAGAATATCCAAAAGGTTTTTGTTTAATCACCTTTAAAAGAGCACGTTGGGATCTTTCCAGTTTTATTAGATGTGTCTTGCAAGCTCCTCCCCAAGAAGTAATACAATAAGACAAAATCGATCCTATGTAGTCTTACAAAAAAGCCCGCGACAGCATATATCTATATTTTATGTGTAAGCCATTATTGCCAAAATATGTATTGAACAATAAATACAATAAAAATTGATAATTTTTATTTCTAATGTACATTTGGTATTGACCCTTATATCAAAATAAATACTTTTTTCGCTTCGAGTAATATTATAAATGCGTAAGTGAGTTTGTTTGTTACGCTTTCATGACTAAACCAATTTTGATGATTTCGGTATAGTCATATATTGGACCTTGGAGAGGGACATAGGCTACTTTTTTTTTAAATTCATATGACAAACAACGTTTGCCGGGTCAACTAGTATTAAAATATACTTGTGCAGGCTCATTGATAAAATATTAATCTCATTGAACATTATTACTAAAGCCTTTCTTTTCTTGTCAGCGACTCTAAATTTTCCTCAATTTCGATGGCACTACAGATAGCATCCGATCACTAGAAAATTGAATTCAACAACAACTACTACGACCAACGATCGAATGCTACTAAATCGACCACCAAAGAAAACGACAACAACGACCTCTTTAACTATTATTAAAACGAACAAACAACTAAAATAAAACTCAACGCTGCAGATGAAACTCGTTTATTAAAAACATAAGTGACCCCAGGTAAATGACATTAATGAAACTATAGCGCGATTCAAAAATGTACAGCGCCATCTAGCGCGCTCGAATGTTAAACTAATTTAGCCTGTGTAATCATTCAAGTCACCAGATAATGTTTGGTGTTAGGATCTTATTAAACATTCCGCCCACCAAAGGACTCGTCCTTTAAACACTTTAAATAATTTGAAATTAACAGTTTTGAGAACCGCGACAATGTAACACAAACAAAATATAAAATATAGCTTATAAAAAACCGCCCACCGTCATAAACTAGACACAACATTAACAAAAGAAAGTAACTCTAATGTACTCTTAACACAATTGATTAGGCAAAACAAAAACCTTATTAAATGGACGTTTGTTGACCCCATTTTTAGTTCTTATGCTTAACACTCTAGTGATCCCATCATGGCCAGGATGCTTCTGGTCAACTCTGCCCAATAGCCATTTAGTTGGAGGTAAGTTGTGATCTTTTATAATTACAATATCGCCTATCTCTGGCTCTCGTATTTTAGTCGACCATTTGTAACGTTGATTCAGGCTAACCACATATTCTTCTGACCATTTCTTCCAAAAGTCGTTCACGATTTTTTGTGTTAATTTCCATCTTTGTAAGCCAGTTAAATGAACATCAGAATAGTCTTCATCTGGGATCGCCACCAATTGCTCTCCAATCAAAAAATGTGCAGGTGTTAAAGGCTGGGGATCGTTAGGGTCTTCACTCAAATATGTCAATGGACGTGAATTGAGGCACGCTTCAATTTGGCTCAACACCGTTGATAGTTCTTCGAATGTTAGAGTTGAATCTCCGATCACTTGTTTCAGGTGTGACTTCGCCGATTTCACTCCGGCTTCCCACAGTCCTCCGAAGTTAGCAGCGTGCGGTGGGATAAAATGCCAGGTCGTCCCGTCGTTGGTTAAGGTCTCGGCAATTTCTTTAGGAAGCTTGGATTTTGCATTATTAAACATATCTCGTAACTCTTTATCGGCTCATACAAAATTTGTTCCATTGTCGCTATATAGTTCGACACACTGGCCTCGTCGGGAAACAAATCTACGGAATGCGGCAATGAACCCTTTTGAGGTCAAATCTGAAACAGCTTCTATATGTATCGCTTTAGTAGACATACATATAAAGACACAAATATATCCTTTATAAGATTTTGAACCTCTTCCAGGTGAAAAACGAATGTTTATGAATCTGGTGAAATCCACACCAGACGCTCTAAATGGTCTTGACGGTGTCAGTCTACTCTTCGGCAGTTGACCCATCAATTGATTGTTTGTCTGGCGTGAATATCTTAGGCACTTGATACATGTCCGTTCTCTAGCTCGTATTATCCAGTATTTGGATCGGAGATAATTTAACATGATTTGTGGACCTCCATGCATGGTCTTGAAGTGAGCATCAATTATTAACAACTTAGTTAAGTGACTATCACTTGGTAGAATAACGGGATGCTTTTTATTATATCCAATGTCTGCCTGTTCTAGTCGGCCACCAACTCTTAGCACCCCAGTCTCATCAAAAATTGGACAAAGACTGTGTAGAGGGCTTTTCTTATTAACATGTCCTTGAGACTTTAACTGCTGTATTTCTTCGTGATAGTGGTAAGTTTGCGTTCTTCTTATTATGATTCCAAGTACTTCAGTCATTTCATTTACACTTATAGGTTTAAAATCTTTAATTCTTTGTTCCCTACTTAGTAATACTCCCTTTTCCTTTTGTATTTTTAACTGGTAAATATATCTTCTACAGTATGCTAATATTCTCAACATTCTTGTTAAATTTGAAAACTTAGACCATAGGAATTCTTCTTCATTTTGTACGACAGCAGTCAAAGTTTTGATGGATCGTTGCTCCATGGTGGTAGTAAAATCTTTGCTCATTTTATAAATATCACTACGATGTAAAATGTCTGGGCCATGCCACCATAGCTTGAGACCACTCATATCAGCGCCTTTAACTCCTCTCGACGCAAAATCAGCTGGGTTGTTGTGTGTGTCGATATGTCGCCACTGATTAAATTCAAGCATAGTATGAATCTCGGAAACTCTGTTGCTGACGAATGTGTTCCAGCGGTTCGGTTCTCCACGGAGCCAAGCTAATACAACTGTAGAGTCGGACCACGCGTATAAGTTTTCTTTTGGTATTTGCATAATTTGAGAGACTTCAAAGATTAACCTTGTTGCAAGCATCGCAGCACATAATTCCAATCGTGGAATACTCACTTCCTTCTCAACTGGAGCGACTTTCGTTTTAGAAGTTACTAAATTAACATAAATATTGTTAGCTTCGTCTACGATTTTTATGTAAACTGCGCCGGCGTAAGCTGCCTGGGATGCGTCTGCAAAGGTATGTAATTCTATTCTATCTCCTTGGTGTGATTGCAACCATCTTGGAATAACAACATTTTTTACATTATTGAGATCCTCTCGAAACAAAAGCCACTCTTTTAACAGTTCATCTGTCAGATCCTCGTCCCAATCCAACTTAGCTTTCCACAGCTTTTGAATGAAAATTTTCGCGGTAACAATCACTGGCGATATCCAACCCATCGGGTCATATAGTCTGGCAATATCTGATAGAACCTTGCGCTTTGTGACCGTTTCTTTCAATTCAGGTAATTGCAAAGTGTACTCAAAATTATCTGTAGATTTATTCCAGCAAATACCTAACACTTTAACCATATCATTAACCTTGAAAATTAAAGCTTGATCTGTTGTTTTACTCTCCTCTTGTATGTAATCCATCAGTTTCTTACTATTACTACACCATTTTTGTAAATGAAAGCCGCCTGCGCTCATCAAATTGTTCATTTCTTCGAATATCTGTATAGCTTCTGTTTCTGTCTCGCACCCAGTCAGAAGATCGTCTACGTAATAGTCCTGAAGGGTGATTTTTGCAGCACGAGGATATTTTGCCTCTTCATCCTTAGCTAGTTGTTGTAAGGCCTTCACCGCTAAATAAGGAGCGCAAGCTGTACCAAAGGTAAGTCTCTGTATTTTATAATGCTCTATGGGACCGTCAGGTGTTGATCGCCACAGGATTCTCTGGTAGTCAGCGTCCTCATCGCGCACGCGCACTTGTCTGTACATTTGTACTAGGTCGGAAAGTATGCAAAAGGGGTGACGTCTCCATCTCATTAAAATGTGGCGTAAATCTTGTTGAATTTTAGGGCCAACATGTAAACAGTCATTTAGTGAAAGGTTATTTACACCCTTGCAAGATGCGTCAAAAACTACACGCACTTTGGTTGTATCTTTGTCTTCTCGTACTACTGGATGGTGAGGCAAATATACTGCCTTTGAGTTGTTCATGTCGTAGATATCAGTAATTTGTACCATATGATTTTGATTTTTGTAGCCATCAATGACCCTTTTGTACTCTTCATACAATGATGAATTCCTTTGCAATTTTCGCTCTAGTAAATGAAATCTACGTAATGCTATCTCTTTAGATTTTCCCTCAACACACTTAGGCTTGGTGTCTTTGAATGGTAACTGAACTACATATCGACCTTCATCATCTCTTCTAGTAGTTGCTTCAAAATATTCCTCACATTTGATTTCGTCTCTTGTAAATTTCTTCAAAATTGAATCAGGCTCTCGTTCTATTTCCCAAAATTGCTTTAATAATTCATCTTCTTTTACTCGTATGTGACAGCTAATTATTGGTAGATTGATTGCAGTAGATGTATGCTTTACTCGACCTGATAAAATCCATCCAAATCGGGTCTCTTGTGCGAAAGGACCTAATCCTGATGGATGCCTTATTAAACCATTTAAAATGATTTCTTCGTATACTTCTATTCCCAAAATTAAATCAATTTTTGCAGGTGATCCATAACGTGGATCAGCCAAATTAATTTTCTCAATATCTGGCCAATCTGATATTTTTGTTTGACACGTAGGCAGAAATGATGTCACTGTTTTCAGAACATAAGCATCGAATTTCACTGAATACTTTTGATTGTAAATTGACTCCACACTTAATGACACTATGTTCTTTGATCTAGCTTGATTATCTCCTACTCCAGAAACTATACCATTTATTCTCTTTCTCTTTAGACCGAGTGATTGCGTTGTAGCTTCAGTTATAAATGAACCCTCTGAGCATGGGTCAATTAGAACTCGTACAATTTGTGAATATCCATCGGCTGAATATGCTCTAACTACTGCAGTAGCTAGCAACATCTCTCTTTGCTTTTGATCGGTAACCAAATGAGCCAGAACTGTTTTCTCTGTATCTTTCGACACCTGGTTAGGGGTCTTTGTCTCTATCTTTTCTGGGCTCGATGATTGAGTTTCACTTGAACTTTGTAAATCGTTCCTCTCAAAATGTAGCAGCGTATGGTGTCGTCTCCCACACCGGCGACAACACGTTGATGAGCGGCATGCTTTTACTGAATGTGTAGGTGCAAAACAATTGAAGCACAGCCTCTTTGATTGTACAAACTCTGATCTCTCTTGAGGGGACTGTTTTCCAAATTGTTTGCATTGATACAATAAATGCTGACTTTTACACATAGTACAATTACTATTTAATTTCTTCTCCTCTTGCGTGGTTGAGTGAAATACCTTAGGTTTGATTTGTTGCGTGATATGGGACCTGGTTGTTGACTTGTTATCACTTATCATCTCAAATGTTCTGAATCTTGTCTCTAAAAACTTGACAAGTTGATTCCATGACGGTAATATCTCTGAATCTAATTCACTGACTTGAATCTCCCATAACTTTCTTGACTCTATATCAAGCCGTGTTAGAACAATATAATTGATAATCACGTCCCACGAGCTAGTGTCAATGCCCATGTTTTGAAGTGATTTGAGGGACGAAGATGTGACATCTAGTAGGGACTTAATAGAACCAGCCGATTCAGTTGAGTTTCGTTGTGAAAACAAGCGCTTCAGAACCTCATTACACAAATAACGTTTGTTGTTGTAACGGCGTATCAACTGTTTAAACGCATCTTCATAATTTGAATCGGTGGTTGGGAAGTTTTTGAGCAATGTTTCAGGTTCACCAGTAAGGCTACTTTTCAGATAATGCATCTTTTGCACAGCGCTTAATGCGGCATTATGATGAATCAATGATGTGAACATATCATAAAAGGTTTGCCATTCTTCATATAACCCAGAAAACTTTGGTAATTGAATCTGCGGCAACTTGACTTTAGTACCTGACAAACTCGTTACCTCAGTTACTTGTGATGTGGAAGCTGTCACGTTCACACCACAAACCTGAAGATCATCTTTTATCTTTGTCTTGTAGTCAGTGTAAACATCTTCAAATTTGTAGTATACATCATCCGTAAAATAGGACATTGTATTCTTGTCTTCTCTATCGACAGATTCAATTATATCGCCGTGTACATTCGTAAATGTTTCAAACAATCTTTCCAAATTTTCTAGTTTCGACTGAATATAAGATGGCTTAAGTCTATCCTTGGATGTTTTTTTATAATTGGAAAAGGCTTTGTTCAAATGATTATACATATCCTCTTGTTTCATTAATAATTTATCCATTTTTATCAACCCTTAATCTCACAATGATGAATCAATTATATGTTGTTTAAGTCCAAAATGTCCAAATATTAACACCGACGACTAAGTTCTACACGCAGATAATATTGTTCACGTCCACAGTTCACAATCAAATAAAATCAAATTTTGAAAATTTTACAAGTCCCAATATATTTTTTTTTCACACCAACCACGCACTTTCCCGGGTTTCGGCACCAGATGTCAGCGACTCTAAATTTTCCTCAATTTCGATGGCACTACAGATAGCATCCGATCACTAGAAAATTGAATTCAACAACAACTACTACGACCAACGATCGAATGCTACTAAATCGACCACCAAAGAAAACGACAACAACGACCTCTTTAACTATTTTTAACACGAACAAACAACTCAAATAAAACCCAACGCTGCAGATGAAACTCGTTTATTATAAACATAAGTGACCCCAGGTAAATGACATTAATGAAACTATAGCGCGATTCAAAAATGTACAGCGCCATCTAGCGCGCTCGAATGTTAAACTAATTTAGCCTGTGTAATCATTCAAGTCACCAGATAATGTTTGGTGTTAGGATCTTATTAAACAATGACCATATAAAATTAACACATTTTTAATTTTTATAACACCTACATCTCCTATGCAGTGATATGTAAGATTTTTTTATTTGGTGACTCAAATAAAAATATACAGTTCAAACTTTTTTACACTATGTAAGAATTCATAAGATCTAGAACAAAAAAGTCATTTATGGTCTAGACCGGAACTTGTTTCGCCAATAATTCTGTATACATTTTCTAAGTGCTTAATTCCAAGATTTTTTTATTGCAGAGGCACAGCAGAGAGGCAGACTAATAGCAGTTACCGTCCCCTATGGTTGTTTGCGAGGCTGCCACCGCGAACACGCTGCTGTCCCACAGGGGTACTGGAACCTGGGTCATTAATGCTTAAACACAGCGGCATACTTTTAGACCAAGGGTGGGAGTCATCCAGACGGGCTTGGGATCCTACTTTATAGCTAGGGTTTTGTCGCCTTTTACAACAGGCTGCAGAAGTTAGTATTCTTACTCCGTCCTTGCACAGTGAGAATAAAACATATCTAAGTAAACAAATACATTCGAATTCAAAATAGTGGTCATACTCGGTCAGTAAAATCATGCCACTAGATCCCCAATTATGTTTGAAGGCTATAAAATGCACCCAAACAATGGAAAAATACAGCATCAATGTATATATGAGCATAATTTTTTGTAAAAAGAATGGATGGATACAAAAGGCGAAAGAGACCAAATAAAAGATGGATTGTGTAAAAGATGATATGGAAAACAAGGTGTGAATGTTCAGATTACGATTTCTAGAAGAGTGAAAAGAGACATGTTGATCCCGACCCCACATAGGATAAGGACAGGAAAAAGAAAAACAACATACATTTGCAAGACACTTTATTTAACTAAACCCTATCTAATTACCAATGTGAGTAATACAATTTATTCTAGACATTGCTTATTAATAAGAACTTGAGGCGGCAGTCTTTTTAATTCACCCAAAACATCATAATAGAATTAAATTGGTACTAAAAATTTAATTAATACAGGTACAATTTACTGTGGACTGTCAATTGTGATATTCATTATATACAAAACAATATAATTACAAGAAAACTATATATAACATATCAATTCTTAATCAATGAAATCCAATTATGTGATAAAATTAATTAAAGTGATATAATTCAATATTAATTTTGGTTAAGGCGAGTGTGAATGGAAGTGTTGGAAGGGGTAGACCTAGGCGGACGTTTCGAGACCAGATCAGGGACGTCTTGAAAAAAGGCCAGGTCAAGAGTACCCTAAACCTAAGGGCATGTAAGAAGGGAATAATGAAAGTGGACGAAGCGAAATAAATACGTAAGGATCGTAGCAAGTGGAAACAAGTGGTCTCTGCCTACCCCTACGGGAAAGACGCTTGATTATATGTATGCATGTAATTTTGGTTATATTTTATTTCGAATCTACATATATAATGCGTTTCAAATAAGAATAGGATCCACTTTGCGCCATATTGTGACATCATAGCATAGATTTTTAATATTTATTCCACAACTCTTGTTTATATAAGGTTTCCTTCCAACCCTTATGGGACAGCAGCGTGTTCGCGATGCGACTGGCGTTGCAAACACCTATAGGCGACGGTAACTGCTAAATTCTAAGCGGGCTGTCAGCCTGTCTGCTGTCCTACGCAATAAAAAAAAAAAAAAAAAAAAAAAACCTGGTACTTTTCTAGTGTCATTTGGCAGATAGAGGTCATTGACGTTCCTATTCTTATTTGAATCACATACAAATGTGTAACATCCATACTAATATTATGAATGTGAAAATAATTATATTTGTTACATTTTCACGCCTAAACCGGTGAACCAATTTTCTGACCCTGCAGAAGGACATGGGCTACTTTATGTTGCAAAAATGAAACTTGAAAGGAGTGAAAGTAATTCTTTTTAATATACTTCAGTTTCTTTAATTCATATGGCAGAACGTATGCCAGGTCAGGTAGATTAGATAAGGAACTCACACCGTGTATAGACATACTAATATATTATTACTGGTGTATTAAAAGGAAAAATCAAATTGTATACCTATTTGTACAGCTTGTATAATTTAAATCATTAATATTCATGTATGAGTTGTTTACTGTTTGTTTGACTGTTACATTTTTTCTCTTTTTTTAATATGGTAAAATCATCAGCATTGTTACTGAAAAATTAAGAACTGCTTTTAAAAATAGGACATTCTTGTTTGAATATCTATTGTCAGTAAAATTTATTAGAAACCAAAAACTGAGAAATATTGTTTACATTAATCAATCTAATGATTCGGTCAATTTAGATAAACTAACCTATAATGAAATCAAATACTATTGTTCTTCATCATTTCCTGTGTTCTCGACTTTTTTCATCTTTTTTGCTCTAATATCTGCCATAGTCTGTTCTATAGATCGTTGATCCTTCTTATTTGCACTGGGCACTTCACCATAACTCTTGTTTACATTTGTTTTATGAGCCGCTTCAATAGCAGCATCTTGTCCTATTAAATGGGCATATTTTTGCTTGTAAAATGTACCACTTAACTCCTCTTTGCCTCGTTTACGTTTCCTATTTTTATCTTCCTCTATCTCGCATGCTGCTTGCTTTTCCATTTCAATTCGCTTCTTTGCCATTTCAGCTGCCTTTCCCTCATCCCAAACTCCTCCTGCTTTACGTACTGTCAATTCATCATCGGTGGGACCATTTTCTTTTGTATATACTACAGAGTAACGATCTATACCTTCTTGTCCAAATGACAAAACTTGAACACCTGCAGTTTCTGCTATATCACGAATTATAGATCGATACATCTGCTCCATTGGTTCAAATTGTAGACACGGTTTTGTTCCATCTTTAATGAAATTACTAATCTTTTCTTCTACTCTTTTACGAAACTTATTTATAATATTTTTCTCTTCCTTCTGTTTCCGCTCCAAAGCCTCTTTTTGTTTTTTCATGGCATTTTTCTGAGCCTCACTAGCTGTTGGCGGTTTTTGCATCGAATTAAGTATAGAATCTAGGAGATCCATGTCTAAATTTGATTTTCAGCTACAAAAGATGTGTAAGCAATAATTTCAAGTATCCTTCTCTTCCAATTGCTAGGAATTTGGAAATTATCAAGTAAAGCTTGAGTTTTCAGTCCTCTGATGGTCAGAACTTCTAGTGCAGCCTGAATTTGACCAATTATCTGGCTGCCAAATGTTATAGAATCTTCAGCAAATTCTAGTATTTGTTTTAATGGTGGTTGCAGTGGAGTGCCTATTACAAGTGAAGTTTTGTCTTCCCAATTGATTTCTCTACAGCTTTCTCTTAATATATTGTTTTTATAACACAACTTTTCAAATAACTCCTCTAAGGTAGATCTGGAATTAAAATTTGCACAACATAAAACAGAAATTTTCTATGATATCCTACCATGATATTTTTGATAATTGAACATTGTTTTAATGACAAATTTTCTATGACCTATAAAGCATATGTAAACAATAACTTGGAAATATAAAAAGTATTGCATATTTGAGATTTTATTGCAAAATTGATTTGTGAAACAATCATAAAATATTATCATGTGGTTCAAATTCAGCAAAAAATATTGTAAACACAACTGTAAGTTGAGTTTTTATTCTTTCTTGTTAAATTAAATGTTTGTTCAAGAGTAAAACCAAATGAAATAATTAAAAATAAACAAATGAAATTTAGAAGCGTTATGTAAGTAAAGAAATCCATAAAAATTGTCTAAAAATCCCCAAAAGTCGATTACAAAAATTGTTTTCATGGAATGTTCAATTTGTTTAGTTTTCATGTAAATAAGGAAAATAAATTTAGGTAAGATACAAATGTTAATCTATATACTTACAACTTCGTTTTAATATCCCGAATCTCCTCAGAAATTAGGTTATGTATGATAGCGCACAATTTGTTTTGAAGGCCTCCAAACACTTCTAACGGCGAACCATTAATTTCTGCTCTAAAACATATATGTATATATTAACGCCGTAAAAAAATCAATAATTTTAACCAGGTCTATTTATACTAAAACTCACTCTTTTATATTTGAACAACGCTTTATGTATTTATTTGTAGCCGCTGCGCAGTTTTGACAATCCTTCAAACAAGTTTTCGTAGTATTATAAAACTCTTCAAAGAATGAGAAGTAGTCAATGATTTGCTTTTGAATTTTTGTTTCCATTATAACGTGAGTTGATATCCATAACCCAGTCTTTTCTATTATATATTAGTTTGAAAATTAATAATAATTACAAAAATTATTTTTGTCAATTTTGACAGTCATATTCTGCTTTTTTGTTAAACTGACAACAATATTTGTCAATGTCATAATGAAAAAGAAACAAATAAACTGTACATAAGTATATCAATCAACCAATATAGTTTAATTTTTTATACAGGAGAAAATCTCGTTAGCGTAGGTGATTCTCCTGGCGGTCATGATTACATGGATACTAAAACAAACATGAAATTATTCTATTGACGTCAATCCCTGATAAGTGTGCAGAGTTTTATTCATTTAATCCAATAATTTTTAGTTGGTCTAAGGAGTTGAAGGATTTCGTTAAAGATATCCATATTTAAAGATACAGATTAATGCAAAACTTGGCCTTTATGAAGAATATGGCAAGTCGGAACGTTACGACTACATTCACGTTGCGGAAGACACTTTTCAGATTTATAATGTTGAACGCGTCCGTTCAACATTGCGGTATTTCTAGTTATTTGTATTTGATTCTGATTACATCCAAATCCAATTCAAAATTCAGTCTTCTTTTAGCGTTCGGAGGGATTGTATGTCGGTCCGTGTCGTATTTTTTTGGTTGATAAACACGTCACGATATAAAATATAATAATAAAAACCACGTTGAATACTCAACTTACGATAAACGAAACATAAATATGTGTGTTATTTGTGTTTTTGACTAAATGCAATAGCTTTTAGTCTAGTGCAATTTATGTTTTCTAAAATGAATGGTAAAATACACAGTGAAACCGGGGCTTTCTCGGCGGATAACATGCGTGCCGAAATATTAAACCCTTTCGTCCATAAACTGGAGATGGACAACACCTTCGACAAAATAAAGGTAATGAGTGCAAAGAAAAATGCTTTTCATTGCATAACAAGACGAAGTGAAAGCGTTGTTCTGTTCGAGATAGGTTTGAGCTCTCTGCGCAGGTCTGGCAAATGGGAATCAGTAATACCGATTGAAAACAGAAAAAAATATATGTATTAATAACGCTACCTTATGGTATTATTTCTGGAAATTAAAAAAATACTCTTTATATAAAGAGTATAATTTCCCCAAAAAGGGGTTAACGTCAGGCAGGCGGCCGGTTGTAAAAACTAAGCCACAACTATTACAACATGTGACATGTTGTGTCGACCCCATATAATGTGGGATAAGGGCAGGAGGAAGAAGGAAGACTCTTTTTATAAGGAAATTGTATTTAATCATAAGAAAATATAAAATTATTATTAACGGAAACAAGGATTTGATTATTATAGAAAATATACTTAAAGTATAAAACCTTTTTAAATTTAAATAATAGAGCGTTTGTTAATCGTAATTAATATTTTCGCAATTTGTAATTTTGTAACGTGCTTAGATAATTATTTTATTGCCCAACCAGTAATTTTACTTAATAAGACTCAAGGATAATTTAATATTAGTACTTATTAACTCTCTTTGGCACCTGTGCAAATAATTCTTATTAAAAGAAAACATCCGTAGAGTATACATATTCGTATTGTGTGCTTTTACATATTTTTATCAACATCTACTTATTGTCATTATTTATTTATTTATTACACATATTTGTCGAAATGCGGCATCTGTTTCGACCCCTTCCTCGTATATGAGAACACCCGGGCCTGCGAGACACCAACACCATCTTCAAATGTTTTTTTTATTGCTGAGGAACAGGAGACGGCCGACTTGACAGTAAGTAGTTACCGTCGCCTATGCACATTTGCGACGCTAGGGGCACCGCGAACACGCTGCCGTCCCTTATGGGTACAGGAACTTGGGTCTCTAATGCCGGAACACAACATAAAGTTATGGCGGCATACTGAAGACCAAAGGTGGTCGCCATCCAGACGGGCTTGGGCTCTACCACTTTTGCGACGGGCCGACGCCGGCCACAGTATTTAATATTTTTACACCGCTTTTCTGTAATATTGTATGGTGGACATTAAAGTATTATCTATTTATATAAGTATCTCGTTCCGTGCAGGGGCGGAGAAAGAATACTAATCTCTGCGGCCGGGGTCGGCCTATCGTAAAAGGCGACAAAACAACCCACCCTAGCTGCGTGGTAGGGCCCCAAGCCCGTCTGGATGGCGACCACCTTTGGTCTTAAGTATGTCACCATAGTAACCTTGTGTTGTGTTCTGGCATTAGTGACCCAAGTTCCTGTACCCTTATGGAACAGCAGCGTGTTCGCGATGCCACTGGCGTTGCAAACACCCATAGGCGACGGTAACTGCTAAATTCTAAACGGACCGTCAGCCTGTCTGCTATCCTACAGCAATAAAAAAAAATACGTGGACCTAAATCCTAGAACACGGAAAGCAAACGATTGTCGAAAACGTTTTTTTATAAGAAAGAAAGAATTTTAATGGTTACCAAGAAATATGAAATAAATTAAAATTTATATACTATTTTTTTAAATATTATTCCGAAATTATCTGGAGTAAGTTGCTCTGTTGTATGTTATGGTATTTACAGCTAACTGTCGCGACCCGTATTCTTGGTACACCTATGAGTTATTGACATTGATAATTCGAAGCCAGTTTCAACCAACAAAACGTGTCCGCTTGCGTATAACGATTTCTCCTTTTACACTTTCCCCGTGTTTTAGCTAGTGATCAAATTTTACGTTTCCCGCGGGAACCGTACTTAGAATATTGTTTTACCATTACCACAGAATTTGAATTATTAGGTTATATTAAACTTGTTCATTCACAGATCTCATGGATATTTGCGTGAATTGAAAAAGTTTTCTAAATTAAATTTAATCAACGTTTTACAATGTGTTTGGGCGCACGTGTGTGAGTAAAGGAGTCTGCCCACTACACCGTTCCATATCATGACCGTGCTAGGAACGTGCCAAGCAAAAAAATATTCTTTGTATTAAAAAGTATGTGACTATGTCCACTAGATCGTTCCGTAACCGACCAGCGTTTGCTTTTGTGTCTTGATACGATCCTAGCACGGTCATGGTATGGAACGGTGTAGTGGGCAGACTCCTTAAGTGGGAAATGAATTGTAAAATTAATGCCAATTATTGAAAGACTTATACAGTAACAGACTCGTACGGTATGATCATAGAAGCGAGGAGAAGAATGATATGTTGTTAGAAAATGATAGAAGTTAGAATGGACACAAGAGAAGAGGTAGGCCAAAGAAAAGATGAATGGATTGCGATTTCGATTATTGGATTGAGACGATAGCTAACAGAGGACAGTGGCAGGTGAGAATATATTGTGCCGACTCCGAAGAAGAATAAAATGCGCAAATATAATATATAATGCAACTACGTAAAACATTGAAACGTATTTTATATAATTTACTTAAGGGACTTTTGAGCTGATACTTGTCATATAATAACCGTAATCGTTTAATTTTAAATAGGTACATTAAAAAATTAAAAAACTACTCATGAATATTTTCAATACAAACATCGGAAGCAGAGAGTGCCAAATAAGTATTTCAAACTGTATTGCATAGTTTATTATATTAGCTGGATTTATCCAATGTTGTTTTATTTTAAAAATTGACAAGTAGTATGTCTTGTAATTAACCCACCAGGAAATGGAACCGTAATGTCTGCCGTATTAACAATTTCGCATTAAATTTTATTTCAACATTGAATTGAATTCGAAAGATATTATTTTTACTCGAAGATTGTATTTTCAATGCAGAACGAAATTAACAACTTTAATAAGTCGTATAGAGGACTGTCCTCCATGTCTGCGTAATGTATCTGTATATGTAATGTATTTAGTAATACTTTTTTTTTATTGCGTAGAACAGCAGACAGGCTGACAGCCCGCTTAAAATTTAGCAGTTACCGTCGCCTATAGGTGTTTGCAACGCCAGTGGCATCGCAAACACGCTGCTGTCCCATAAGAGTACAGAAACTTGGGTCACTAATGCCGGAACACAACACAAGGTTATTATGGCGGCATACTTAAGACCAAAGGTGGTAGCCATCCAGACGGGCTTGAGGCCCTACCACGTAGCTAGGTTGCGTTGTTTGGTCGCCTTTTACGACAGGCCGACCCCGGCCACAGAGGTTAGTATTCTTTCTCCGCCCCTGTACGGATAAAAATACTACAATTAACAATTTATCTCCGTGTAGGGGCGAAGTACTCGTAAGAACAATGACCATTGCGGCCTGTCTTAAAAGGCAATAAAACAACCCTAGGTGGTAAGGCCCAAGCCCGCCTGGATGGTAACCGAACCGCTCGTGGTCCAGTATGCCGCCATTATAAACACTTTATCGACCGGTCGTTTTTGAGTCTGCCCCTTTCCATGTACCGGCTTAGTCGCGCATGCATTTACTCCCAGTACCGGTCATTGTTGTCCTTTTTTCTTTTGTTTCAAAGGAATGTAATTTTATTGATATTTATACTTTATTTTGCATTTATTTTGTATAAAAGGGCCTCATAAACTAACATTCATAACATAAATTCAAGGTAATTGTAAACCGTCGTTAGCTAAAAGCCGATTAATAGGCTAGCGGTCGATAAAGTGTTAAATTTACCTAGTGTTCCGGCATTAGTGACCCAGGTTCCTGTACCTCTATGGAACAGTGCACGTTTGCGTTACAAACATTTTACTACTACTTACTGTTGAGTAGGCCGTCAATCTGTCTGCTTTTCTATACCACACCACATACTAATAAAACATTGGAATCGCGAAAGTCAAGGCATTTATGATAAAACATTTCTATTATACTGTTTATGTTGTGATTCAGCTCCATAATTTGAACTTAATTTAGTATCAACTATGATGACATTACATGTTATTGTATATGTGAACGTACTTTATGCACAAAGTAATGAAATGAATTGAACATTGCGTTCATTCTCTCAATAAAACAAGTTTAAAGATACAAATCAAATTACAATGAAATAGTTGGATCATGCAACTTTAATGAAAGTATGTTAATTGTCGAACAGTTTATTTAAGATTATGTCCACTGTTATGCAAGATTCCATGATAGTGTCATAACTGTTATTTTACGTGCTGAAGGAACATAAATTGTGAAAGAGATGTGTTCCGTATTCAATCGTTATTTGCCAAGCGGTTTATCTTAATTATATCCCTAACCTCTTTGGGGTCCGATATTAGTGTTGTAGTACATAGTCGAATCTTCTACGCGTTTGCTGCTTTGAAGTTTCCTGCTCTGGTATAAAAATGTATTTGATTTGTTTCAATTTAGTTATTAAGGGATGATGAAGAGTTTATTTTAATGACTACATAAGCTGTATACAGATCCGCTTTTTATGTAATCAAATTAAAACGACAACATGATAAAATAACTGGCACAATGCACACAGCGTCGTCTAGTCCCAAAGGGGCCGTTCATAAAATACGTTCGCATACAGGGGGGCGGGGTTTTG
Organism: Malacosoma neustria; assembly: GCA_963693495.1. Lineage (NCBI taxonomy): Eukaryota > Metazoa > Arthropoda > Insecta > Lepidoptera > Lasiocampidae > Malacosoma > Malacosoma neustria. The sequence continues at coordinate 19,097,935 of OY856381.1, forward strand.
CTGAGTGTGTCAAGATGTGACAAGGGGGACGGGGGGGTCAACGGCAACGTGACGTTCACCGTTCATTATTTTTCGACATGAGGACGTGAGCGCTAGCTCTGGCGCGGCTCTAGCGGCGTTGCGATCAGTCACAACCGGTTTCTTTGTTTTTTCAATTTTTAAATAAATAATCACTTCTTAAATAAACAATAAAAAAATCCACTCGAGAGAGTAACGTTTCAACGTACCCTGCGCTCTCGATTAACAAATAACCGAGCAAAAAATAAAAATACAGTTTCACATGTATTTATTCCTTCTGGCGAATGAAGGAATATTATTCCTTCATTCGCCATTTAGCAGTGAACTAATACAGACGTTTTTTTCATATTTCTGAATTTAATAATCTTTATTACGTTAATTACTTCTCCGAATTTTTCTCCGTGTTCGGGGCGAAGTAACAATACTTACCCATGCGGACGGGTTCGGTTTGTAGTAAAAGGCGACAAAACAACCCTCGTCAAGCCCGTTGGAATAGCAACCACCCTTGGTCTAAAGCAGCGTTTCTTAACCCCGGGTCGCGACCCAAATTCGAGTCGCGGGCGATATTGGGATGGGTCGCGAAAATTTTTTAAATTGCTTTATGAACGCCGTAATCAGTGACATCTCAAGTCCTGACTCGGAACGCACCATAGGTTAAGTACTATGCGGGTAGTGAAGTTGAAAAGGCTCTGCTACCATTTCCAACTACATATTTGTGTGAAGCAGGATTTTCGTGCCTTGCTGTCTTAAAAAACAAATACAGAAATAGACTGGATCCTCTACATGATATGCGGTGTGCACTTTCCATAAATTTAACTCCACGTATAAATCTTCTTTGCTCAAAAATACAACATCAGGGTAGTCACTAATAATGCCGATGTATGCTTGTTTCATTGTGATTTGAATAAAGAAAAAATTAACAATGTTTTTTTTTAATATTTCATAATGACATCAATTTTAACAAACCACGGGCTTTTAGTCAATCCTATTTTTTATTATCACTGGAAGAAAAATAAAACATTAGGGTCGCGAGCATCAAATATATTTAATCTTTGGGTCGTCAGTCAAAAAGGTTAAGAACCGCTGGTCTAAAGTCCCCAAGACAAAAAAAAAGTAAGCTCCATAACAACCTTGTGTGGCTATTGTTGTTCCAGCATTAGTGACTCAGGTTCCTGTACCGTTATGCGACAACAGTTCACGGTGCCCCTAGGCGTCACAAATATCCATAGGTTACGCTAACTGCTTACTGTTAAATGGGCCGCCAGCCTATCTGCTGTTCTTTAGCTATAAAAAAAACATGCGGGGCAGTCTTTGGGAACTGCCGATAGAAGTGAAAACTACAAACTAAATAACTTGTGAATCGTATCGTTTTGATTATTATTTTCGGTTTATAAAAATTATTTATGATCAAGCATTAAAGTTTAAATTGGTCATTCAACACTTCTTTACAAACCAAAAATTGTTGACCCAAAAAGTGCTCAACGCGCCTAAAGAAGTTTTCACTTCTAAAACTCAACTGTATTTCATTGTAATAAAGTCGCAATTCGAATAGATATGTATTAGTAATGCATTTCAATCATTTAAAAGTTACATTATAAAATAAACCTTAAGTCATTATTAATAAGGTTGGTATTGGTATTGGAGCAAAACTACGTCTTATGAATCTTACGAATTTTCGATCAGGACACGTGACCTGACGCGAGTTTAACATTTTTTACCCATCACAAATAAAGTGCTAAAGAAGTTTTCACTTTAAACACATCTGATATGAGTAGGCAAGCTGCGGGTGTCTGCTTGTAACAAAATAATTATCATAGCTTTAGTATGCACATGTGTCCATTCGATTGTGTCACTGCAGACCAAATAGAGCTTCTAAACCATTGTTTAAACGTTTGTAGTCTTCATAATGAATTAAACATTTTTTTCTTCTTACATGTCGACATTTTAGTTGAAATCTAAAGTGGTCAAAGTTATTGTTTTAAAATCCAATCACGTTAAGAAGCGATTTATTTTGTTTACTTTCTATTTGCAGTGTGCAGTGTATGTTGCAACTAAACACTGGCGTTACTGCACTGCGTGTTAATACTTATTGCCTCAAGCTTTGGCATTACTTTCATGCCTTTCTTGATTATTTTTTGATATCATAGCACCAGAGCATAGCACAAACTGTATCTATTATATATTTTAAAGCCATGTTCACAAATAATAAACAACGTTACACGTATTATCTTAATGGTCACACTTCACAACAATAGTCGGCGATTCTGTCATATATCTTACATTAGAGAGAAAGGCTCATCTGTAATGTAAAAATGATTGTATCTTCAAAGATTCAACTACTCATAATCCGTAATTTTCTTGTCATAAATATGTCCTATGGAATATTTACGGGTGATATTTAAATAAAGAAAAACAAATATCTAAAGCTATAGCTTTGTTTTTCTTTATTAAAATATCACCCGTAAATATTCCATAGGACATATTTATGACAAGAAAATACATCGAACATACACAGAACATACATCGAACATACGATATAAAATTTGCCTATAATTGAGGTCCTAAATAAGTCTATAATTGAAAATTGGTATCAGCTCAACAATTTTTTACTAGTTATGACGTATGCTGCCTCTATCGATGATACTACGAAATCACATTGTATGTCACTTATAAATCGAAAAAGCTCAAACACTAACGGAAAGATATAATTGAAAAGAAATAATTTTAGGATGTAATAATGAAACATGATGGTACTGTAAATAATTTATGTTCATCTGCAATAATAATAAAATAGCTAATAGCGATAACTCGGTATGTTCATCGTGTTCACGCCGCCATAACTTTCACTTTTCGCATACGGTTAAATGTCATATGCGTTTCATTTAAATTGACGTAAAAGGTCACGGTGTGACAGTTGTGTGTGCGTAGACGTTTCGTCCGTTGTCCCATTTCTTATTGTGTCCTAAACCATTTCTTCCTCCTGCCCTTATCCCACATTATATGGGGTCGACACAACATGTTACATGTTGTAATAGTTGTGGCTTAGTATTTACAACTGGCCGCCTCCCTGATGTTAACCCCTTTTTGGGGAAAAATCTGACATATTTTTTATTTAAATTATTTTTCTCGTTTCATATTGAAAGTAGGGCACGAAATTTCGTTGTCAATCATCTAATATATCCCCAAGCGACACTTTTATTGGTTTCTTCTTGAGTAAACAACATCCATGTGTCGGTTTGGGTGTGCAGGGTCGTACTTTTGCCGGGTCGCGTATATAGAAAAGCTCATTCAGTACGTCTCCTCCGCCTGAGACGAACTGAAGCAGCGTTTCCAAGCTTTTTTAATGAAAAATACGCGTAAATGCTGCTCCAATACGTCCCAGAGGGTGACGTACTGCAGTAGGGTTTCCAGTGGTATAACGCGCCTCAACGTAGGGTTTATCCTAGTTCTATTTGTCAACGGGAAACTGATACTAAAAGAAGGTTAGGGATTGCATAATCTGCTTAAACGATAGAACAGGTACGATTATAATACGTGATAAATAAAGAAAATACAGTACGAAACAAAGGAATTAAAGTTTATTTAGAAAAATATTCAACTCTTCTTTGCACAAGCCTGGTTATTATTAACATTAAAGGCTAAATAATGGGATCGCTTGTTAGCACTTTGGCCTTCTAATGCACTAGGTCAACCAGCTTGAATTCGCCCTCCTAAAATCCCTAATCAATAATAAAATATAACAAGAAAAAGAGTTACCGTTCGAGAAAAAAAAACGCGGAAATTCCGTAACACTTAATTCATTGAAATGACCTGATTATTTCCTCAAGCCTTGGATTCATAAACGAAATAACATATTTTTTAAACTGACATTATCATTAACACGGCCTTTGCCTTTAATACGAGTTAAATAACTTTTTCCCGTTCGTTTTCGTTTATTGGACTCTTCCTTTTTTTCGTAAAAAGGGCATTTAAGTTAATTAATATTATGAATGACTAATGAATCATCACTGGCCTTGTAATTAGGCATAAGGAGACCATCGAAACAGATAAGGAATAGGAAAAGGTGGCGCCATCGATCCGCAATAAGCGGTCGAATAGAGGTAGGCGCCGCGTGGTGTACTTCCAACATTCATAATTAGAATTATAAATGCCAGGTAACCCGGTGTGATGGCTGGCTGTGGGGCTGTCCTCAGCCTGACAACGTTTTTCCGTTCATTCATAAGTGACAGCACTTGTTCCGGGAAAATGTTACCCGAGACACTTTGTTTCTCAGAGCCAGAAGCCGGGGGCGTCGCAATGACCGGAAATAGGTCAATGTCCCACAATAAAGCTTTGAGTGGCGCCGGGGTTTTTGTTTTAGTCAGTCACGTTTTTGACCAGTAGCGTAAACCAGGCGCTGTAGAGTTAGATGATGAGTTTGACATTACGTGGCGTGGTATGGAATAGATAGATGCTAAATCCACAAAAGTTACATGTGAGCGTTTAATTTTCTTGCTTATATTAGGTTCCTCTTGAAACAGCTTGGTTTGTATTAAATATAGCTTCCGGATCGGATTCATGGTCAGCAAGTCACGAAGCATACTCCTTTTTGACACTCGTTAACGATAAAATGTAGATGCAATTGAGCGTAACACTTGGCGGGCATTTTGAAATTTGAATCAACTATCAAATTAATATTAATCATAGAGAATGGCATTTAGCGATCTCATTATGTAAAATTATGGCTTCTTCTTTATAAGACTATTGTCGCATAATTACAATTTAAATTCTAATAATATTTTATTATGGGGATAGTTGTAACTGCAATAAACTTGTATATTTACTTTTCCAGTTGGGGCTCTAATATAACTTGTTCTACTTAAATACTTGCAGCATATTTGCTCGATCCTTGCATAAAGGGTATTTGAAATCCTGTTTCCTGATTTTTGTCACCTACCCTCACTCTCGGTGATGTAAATGGTGAATGTGAGGGTGGGATGGAAATAATATGATAGTAACGCGCAAGCTTCTAAATGCGCGGGACTGTCAACGTTCAAACTCCCTGATAGTTACTCCAAACTCTCATTGGCCGTGCCATAAAATTGTGTGTTCAGTGCGTGACATTTAGCTGGTGCCGTGCAACAGTTCCTCCGCGACCTGAACCGAACCGGGAAGGGGTGGAATCAAGGTCAGTGCGAATTTCCTTGCCCACTGCAAGGTATCGCGTAACGTCCTCCTCTCATACAGTCCAGTGCTCTCGAGCTATCCTTCTCATTTCTGTACGGTGCAATCTCGGTCCATGACCGGCATCGTGGAGTATTAATAAAGTAATTAATGAGGTCAAAGATAAATGAACAAAACGTTATTAACGAATAATTTGTGTGAATTTTATTTTTTTTAATTGGTAATTGCACAATATTTAGTCCGGAACGAAACTTGTTTTCACAGAACAGTGCAGCTAAGGGCGACGATACACTAAAGCATTTAATTTTAGAGAGTCTAGTAGAAAGTAAAAGCGTACATCTTGTGGAAATTATTCGACGAAGAGTAAGTCCGTTTGAATTACTTGGAATAGCATCAGACAAATATTGGGAATACTCATGACATTACTAGCGCTATAAAATTTAAAGCATCATATTTTATAATCATATTGTGACAATTCACACAGCGCCATCTGGTCCCAAAGTAAGTAGCATAGCATCTGTGTTATGGGTACTAGGCTATTGATATAAACGTAATAACTGTAAATAACGGAAATATCACATCTGAATTGTATCCGTATAAATACAACGTATATTTGAAGACTGGAATAAGAGAATATTAGACGAAACGCTCTAGTATACATAAACCTTATTATTTCACGATCACGCTTGATGGTTCGTTGGATACTTAATAAATGAAATTAAAAATACTCAACCACTTTCAATGTTATGACCTCAAGATTATTTATGTTATATCTGTAGCATAAATAGCTTTTTTTATTGCTGTAGGACAGCAGACAGACTGACGGCCCGCTTAGAATGTAGCAGTAACCGTCGCCTGTGGATTGTTTGCAACGCCAGTGGCATCGCGAACACACTGCTGTCCCGGTACAGGAACTTAGGTCACTAATGCCGAAACACAACATAAGGTTATTATGGCGGCATACTAAGACCAAATGTGGTCGCTATCCAGACGGGCTTCAGGCCTTACCACGTAGCTAGGGTGGGTTGTTTTGTCGCCTTTTACGACAGGCCGACCCCGGCCGCAGAGGTTAGTATTCTTTCTCCGCCCCTGCACGGATCAATCTCTGTCTTGAGACCTATAGATTGAGACCTATATATTACGCTAATTGAACTTAAATACTGAGAGTATTCTATAGCACCTTTAATTAACGTTGAAAGATGTATTCCGGAAGTAGATTATGATTTCTTATGCTGAGATGTTTTTGATTAGAAAATTAACCAAACTTGTAGGATGTTTAAATCGCTTTTCGAGATTTATAATGTTTTTTTGAATAATTTAATTGTTTTGGAATACACGCTACACCTGTCACTCGATAAATTTGAAGATGACTGAAGAGAGCTATTGTTTGTCCGTCGTTTTAATGCGGAGATGTATTTAGTGAATTTTTATGTTTTTAAATAATTAAATTAAACAGCTTTCAAAGAAGTAACAAAGATGACAGGGGTTATTGTAGCATATAGGCGTGGACCTGTCGCTCCCGGCCCTGGTTCTGTCCATGGTCGGGGGCGATCCTGGATGGACGGCCGTTGCCTCCTTCTGCGAGGCAGTCATGTCCGCAAAGGAGGCGGCGGAGCGGGAGCGGGAGTTGACCACCACACTCCTCTCCCGCCAACGCAGGCCACGCCGGCGGCGCCGGAGGGTCAGTAACGACCTCCGGCCGCCGTAAAAAGCGGCTGCGGGCGGCCCCTCGGGGGAGGACCCGCCGCCCGCACTATTGCCGCGAGGGTGAGGGCTGCGTGCTGTTCCGCGGCCCCCTCAACTCCTAGAGTTGTTAGGAGAGCGCTGGGGGGACGAAACCCTGACCCCCTGGCGCCAACACTTTAGAAGGGGCCCGCCTCAAGACAAAGGGCGGGCCGGCGCCGGCCCGGGCCACGAGATCGGCAGGCCATATATCCGTGGGCCCGGGCGTAGGCGATAGGAGAACAGCGGGGTTTTTAGTGGGTAGTCGGATGGCCAATCATCTTTCCCGGAGTCCCACATATCCCTCGGTCCCCCCGGGCCGGGGGAACCCGTCAAGAGAGGTTTTTCCCCGAGACCAAAAAAAAAAAAGCATATATAGGATCTGATATATTTGCGTCAATTAATTTGTAACAATAAAAGCCCTTATCGTCCTAATATTGAACTCAATACACTTTAAGAGAATGCATGTAATCTGATGTTTTGGAGTGAATTGGTTGGTTTCAGCACTGGTGATCGTAGTAGGTAGGTTTCCTTATGATGTTTTTCTTCGTCTTAAAGAAGCTTATCTCATAAATTTCCTTTTTTGTGAGCATTTGACGAAGTATGTGCGAAAGATAGCCGACATCCGACTACCCACAAAAACCCCGCTGTCCTTCTACTCGTAATATTGTGATTCGAGTATATCACTAAACCATATGTCAATATGTGAAGGGTTTTAATTATGTTTCTTCTTAAAATATGATTTTCTTTGTTACAGACCGCAATATTCACAGTGATATTGCTGCCTTTCCGAGTAATCGTGATCTTACACCTGATAGTCGCAGCATGGTTCCTCGCGTGCATTGGGCTGTATGGCCTCAGCAAAGAAGATTTGCAGCAGAAGCCTATGACGGGATGGAGAAGGTATATTTTAATCTGGGACTGGCTATTACATTGAGTTTGTAAGGCGTAGAAGAAGAAATAGACGTAACAGATCTATTTAGTCAGTTCCTTCTAATCTTCTTTAAAAATACATATTAAAAAAATGCGCTTTTGTGGCATAAATTAAAAACAAGGACTCCAATTAAAGTTTATTATTAATCAAAATGTCGATAATATAGGTATAAGGTAACGAACAATGTCGATACCAAATTTACTTCACGCATACGCTCTGCAATGTAAATCTCACCGATCAGTGATCAGTCGAATAATATCCATACCGTGTAGTACACTTCACGTGTCATGCTCTACTTTTAATGCTTACCGGATCACTACATCAGTGACGTGTTAAGGATATCTCTTTCTAAGCCGATTAGAATCCACTTTATAACGAGGGTTACATTGCCGTACTGTCACACACTACACTGTGTCACACCAGTGTTTTACACTAGATTAGTTAGACATAACAATTAGAGGAAAAGTCTATTGCCAATTAATTTCTCCTTTGCAAGATTATTGACAGTGAAAGACCAGTATATGCCTACCATTTTCTTTCTGGGTTAGGAAGTCCGACGGCAGTTGTCAAGTAGTATTTCAAGTCTGGTGCAACAAGTCTTTGTTTGCACCAGAAACTAATTTCACTCTGTGACTACTCAACGACAAACCCTGAGCTCCGAATAAATCTTCAGTCATAACTGAGACGAAACGGAGAAATCTGAAAGATAATTTTATAATAGCTTTATTAAAAAAATGCTCCTATAAAACTGTGTTAGAAAGTTGTGCTGCATCTCTTTGCATTTATTCATGAAATGAATTGCTTTAATTTTTCCATAATGTTAAAATAACAAGAATTTTAGATCAGTTGGTTTCTGAATTACTTTCTTTATACATTCAGGTTACTGAAAGTTTTCACTCCTTTTATAAGAATGTTCAATTTGCAAATTTACAGGCAGTAGGGACACTTTTCAGTTTATTTTCAGTGTATTGTCAATAAGAGTCGCCTGGAGACATCAACAAGCGTTGATGTTGCTGTTTATGATATTATAGTAAAAGAAATAACTACAGGGACAAGCAGATATATACGTAGAAAAATAATATTTTGCGAGCATCAATCGCCTGTGGATGCCCTCGCCTGCCGACTGATAGTACCTTCGGGGAAAATATTCACCACTCGCATGTATTGCATTTCCCGCCATATTTACGTTCAACATCACAAATATTGACGGTTTTTTGGAATTTTTCGAGTAAATGTGATTCTCTCACTGTTTATCGTATATATAATAAATAAAAATAAAATTTGCTTTGTGGTGTAAGTGATTGCATTAAATACGTTATCAGACCGACTGACCAATGATGAAAACTGGCAAAGGACGGGGTTCAGATTTGTTGTTAACGAGTGCTATATTGCTTTAATTATTCAATATACACTTTTTGCAGTTTATATATTTTTTATTCTAAATAAAAAGATTCATTTTACAGTTTTTTTTATTGCTGTAGGACAGCAGCCAGGCGGACGGCCCGCTTAGCAGTTACCATCGCCTATAGGTGTTTGCAACGCCAGTGGCACCGCGAACACGCTGCTGTCCCATAAGGGTACAGGAGCTTGGGTCACTAATGCCGCAACACAACACAAGGTTATTATGGCGGCATACTTAAGACCAAAGGTGGTCGCCATCCAGATGGGCTTCAAGCCCTACCACGTAGCTTGGGTGGGTTGTTTTGTCGCCTTTTACGACAGGCCGACCCCGGCCACAGAGGTTAGTATTCTTTCTCCGCCCCTGCACGGATAAAAAAATAAATTTGAATCCTTATAAATTTGAATTTATTACTTTATTTATCCTAAGTAATATTATTAATGCGAAATTAAGTTTGCTCGTTACGCTTTCACGCCTAAACAGCTGAATCAATTTGGATGAATTTCGGTATAATCATAGATTGGACCTTGGAGAAGGACATAGGCTACTTCTATATTTTTTAATTTACATGCCTGAACAATGTTTGCTGGAATCGCTAGTAGTTAATAAAAATAAACTGACTAATAAGTTTTAAGATTGTAACACTATATCAGATCCGACTTATATTACCAGTAATTTTAACTATCTTCAATAAAAACGGAAACCATAATCATTAATTCATCATCCACGAAATCCTCAAATCAATGTCAACAAAGATTCAAGATAATATATCCAAGCTAGACTCGCATACAAATGTAAATGGTCCAAGGTAAGAACACAATGCTCTGAGCTGCCGCGAAGGTCCCCCGATTGTTTGAGGCGTCACGCTGTGAAATTCATTTTCAACGTTTCTTTCCACTTGGTTCGTGTCGACAATTTTATTTGATTGCAAAGTTTCTATATCAGATATATTTAAAATGTAAATAAATAACAGCATATAGCCCCACTGCTGGGCCTCACTCCCCCTAGAGCTTTGTGGCGCAAATCCACATATCAAACCTTTGCAACACTGTTTAACCATGGATATGAAATTAAATAAAATCATATTAACTTCCTTACTGGCTTTAAAAAAATTAGGTAACAACTTCTTCTAAGGTACGGAGTAGATCACTTTAATAACATTTTGCTACTTGAAAAATAATAAATTAATAAATAAATATCGGCTGTTATGAATTTTAATTGACTTTTATTATTTATATTGTTTATTCATTTTTAAAAACACGACATCTTATGTATTAGGCTCGAATCCATTTAAACACACACAAAGAATTTCATCTAAATAGCCGTTTAGAATGAGTCCAGTTTCATACAGGCAAATAGAAGAATTATATATATAAAGATAGGCTGGATCGAATAATTATTATTTTCTCTTAGCTCTGGGGCAGACTTTGTAGCTTATAGAAATGGTGGTCTTGCAGTTTGCACCGTAATTCCAGTCGTCTAGCATATGCAAATCTTTAGTATTTTTGGCTGGGAAATGCTATATAAATATGTTTGTAGAGACGCAGTCTACGCCTGCGGCTGTGGCCAGCCCTATGCTATTTGTGTTTTTGAAAACTATAACTATTTTGTTTGCTTCTCCTATAGATATGACTATTCTGGAAATTATTTAAAATATTATAAACCTATTGAGCGACTTGAAAATTGGATTAAGTAGTTTAATAAAATGAAATAAAATCTCAAAGAACTCTACCCTCAGTTAAGACCGTTTCCTGCGCTGTAATAAGTAATGTAATATAAGGTCGTTTGGAAAAGTGTTTCGTTTTCCCCGATAGAGGGCTTAAATGTTTTCTTTCACACCCAGATTCACACTCGAGTCGAGTCACATCTTCATTTGTTTCAACAGTTGATATAGCAAAGCTTGCTTGTAAAAAAGACTGGTTAATTCCACGCATTAGTTTTTGGTAGGTGCCTATGGAGGACGAAAAGCAGCATTAACGGCATATTTTACTTTTTTACTACCGAAAAGTTAGAATGCGGTTCAAGCAAGAAAAATTAGCCTATATCTATGGAGGAGGTGTCTGACAGCACGCCAGTGCCAAAACCGGTTTTCAAAATTTTTGTAATTTTGATGTTAATGCTTTACGTTCCCCAAGGCCAGGTGAAGCTGATAAAGACACGATAAAGGCATTAGTTGATGCAAACCAGCGAATAATAACTCGTGAGATTGCCTCATGGTTGAATTTTTCGAATTCAACCGTTCATTGCCACTTGAAAGCCTAGGTTTGATATTCAAAGCTCGACATATGGGTTCTAAGTATTCTTACGGAGAGAAATTTGTGTCAACGCGTTGACGTCTGTGATTTGCTTCTCGAACTTCAAGAAAATGATCCATTTTTGAAGCGCTACATCACTGGGGATGAGAAATGGGTTGTCTATAACAACGATGACGCTCCACGATCTCTTGCAAATGCAAGAGATCATGGAGTAATAAAGAGGAACAAAAAGGCAATGCTGTTTGGTGGTATTTCAAAAAAATCGTTTTTTTTTTACTTTTACAACACAACGATTAATTCTGAAGTGTACTATCATCAGCTGGAAAACTAAATGATTCACTCGAACAGAAAAGGCCTGAATTGATCAACAGAAATCAACAGAATGTAGTGTTCCACCAAGATAATGTGAGACTTTATACAAGTTTTATAACTCGCCGAAAGCTTTTACAGTTTAAATGGGCTGTACTGCCACACCCACCATATTCTCCAGGTCTGACACCTTTGGATTATTATTTGTTCCGGTCTCTACAAAATTTTTTAGTCGGTAAATCTTCACGTCAAATGAGTAGGTCAAAAATCACCTGGTCCAGTTTTTTGCCAGCAAAGGCCAATTTTATGAGCGTGAAATTATACCAGAAGCCAGAAAGATGGCAGACCGCATTGGACCAAAATGGACAATATATAATTAAATAAAATATTTATCACCTATAGGTACAAAAAATGTCTTTCATTTTCACAAAAAGAAACAATATTACTTTTCGATCAACCCAATATAATGTAATAATTTTAAATTCATATTTGTTTCAACAGCAAGCTGCGTGTATCGATCCTGTCGCTGATGCGCCTCGTTGTGGTCGCCGCCGGTTTCCACCGGGTCCGCGTACTAGGGCGGCAACACGTGCCGGCAAAATCACGCGACGCGCCCGTCATCGTCATGGCCCCACATTCCACCTTCTTCGACGCTATTGCCATTGTTTGCCTTGGTGGGCCCAGCGTCGTCGCCAAAGCGGACACCGCTCGTCTTCCATTCATCGGACGTATGTTATGGAATGTCTTTTGTTCTAGTTTTGTTTTTGGAACTCGTTTTGTTTTTGTTTGTAGACATTTGTTGTTTTGTCTTATTGTTTGTTGGGCTCGTATTCTATTGACGCTTTTCGTGACGTGTTCATCACGCTTGTTTATCATTCATTGTTTTAGTTGCTTTCTTCAATTAAGCACGGATTATTTTGTTTGAATTTATTTGTGAGGTATGATTTTATTTTTACACAAATATAACATTTATATGAATTTAGAATAATTATATATACCGTAGTAAATGGGTTAAAATTGTTATACAGCTGCATACTGTGATGTAAATCGACAATGCAGTTAGTTTGGTAGTTATGTAAGAGGCTTTATACAACCGTGTCTGTAGGTTTACCCTATGCAGGATAAAATATTTTTTTATCTGCACTATACATTGTACTTGAGTGGATGTACGTGGCAGTTCATTATGTGTTGGTAAAACGTTCTAGGATGCAAATTTTCATTTAATCAGTATATTTATTTAGGTTAATCAGGTCGTGTATATTTTAAGAATATAAAAATAATCGGAATTAGTATTTGGAAGAGTGCTTACTACAAAGTAAACATAGGGTTGTCGATTAGCAAAGCAGCTCCTAAAGCTAATCGTGGTTAAAGCCACAACTACCCTCTACTCTCTATACCCTACCTGGCTACCATCTCCTGAGGAATGATCGTACGGGAAGTGGGGGTGGCGGTGTCGCTGTTTACTTGCGATCCAATCTAAAATATAAAGTTGTACACATGTCCGCGCAGCCTCCCCCGCTTGATGCAGGCGAGCATCTCCTTATCGAAGTTCAGCTAAATACTACTAAAATTCTTCTCGGTGTATATTACTGTCCTTCCTTGCGTATTAACTTTCTATCTTCTTTTGAAGATTTACTAGAAAAATTCTCCCCCTCTTACAGTCACACCATAATCATGGGTGATTTCAATACGGATTTGTCTAAACATAACAGCAAATCTTCCGAATTCAAGTCCCTTGTCGAATCTAATAACCTATATATACTTCCCTTAAATGCTACCCATCGATTTCCTAATTCCATTCCTTCTCTCTTAGATCTCATTTTAGTTACATCTACGGATCACGTCGCTAAACATGGCCAGTGCTCTGCCGACTGCTTCTCTTATCACGATCTTGTCTATCTTTCATATAAAATCCGTTTTCCAAAAGTCAAACCCAAAATCCTATTTCAGCGCAACTTTAATGGTATCAACACTGAGTCGTTACTTAGAGACGCAAGCGAAATTGATTGGTCTCCACTATTGAATACTGACTTGTTGGATGTTAAGGTAGACATTTTTAATAGCAAACTCATATCTCTTTATGATAAACACGCTCCTGTAAGGCTCATTAAAATTAAACACTCTCCTTCCCCATGGCTCACTAGTGATATAAAGGAACTACTACGCAAAAAAGCTGCAGCCAAAACAAGATATAAACACCGTTGTAATGCATATAATTGGGATAAATACGTTTCGATCCGCAATCACTGCAATAAGGTGTGTAGGGACGCTCAAAGACGCCATATTCATGAATCAGTTAACAAAGGAGATCCAGCTAAAGTCTGGAAGTTTCTCAGGACATTGGGAGTTGGAAAGCAGAAAAAACCTTCTACTTCATCCAGTTTGGACATCAACTCCTTGAATAAATATTTTTCTTCTACTTCGCCAATGGATAGTAAGTATAAAGCAGAAACATTACAGTATCTTTCATCTATTCCAACACCCAATTATTCACCTTTTGTTTTCACTCAATTAACTGATTGTGATGTTAAAAAGAGCATACTATCTATTACGTCTAAAGCTGTCGGCAGTGACAGTGTCAGCCGAAACATGATTCTCCCTATCATTGATATTATCCTTCCAGTTATAACACACATATTCAATCACTCCCTTAAGCTTGGATCTTTCCCAAGTTGCTGGAAAAAAGCTCATATTACTCCTATTCCAAAAAAACCAAATCCTAAATCCTTTTCCGATTATCGACCTATAGCCATTCTTCCTTTTCTATCAAAAGTCCTAGAGCGAATCATTCATAGCCAGCTTAGTATTTTTCTTAATCTTAATTCCCTCTTTAACCCATTGCAATCTGGCTTCAGACCTGGGCATAGCACTGTCACTGCCCTAGCAAAAATCACTGATGATATCAAACTAGCTGCGGAAAAGGGCAACGTAACAGCTCTTGTGTTGCTAGACTTTAGCAACGCTTTTAATACCGTTGAATTAGATATTTTGCTTGGCACGCTATGCTCTCTTAACATATCTCCGACAGTGATTGATTGGTTTCGTAGTTACCTGTTTGACCGCCGGCAGTGTATTCGAGTCGATGACGTATTTTCTTCGTGGTGTAATATTACAGCCGGCGTGCCTCAGGGTGGCGTTCTCTCTCCCCTGATTTTTGCAATTTTTATAAATTCAATATCTGTTCAACTTCGCAGTTCCTATCACCTTTATGCAGACGATCTCCAAATTTACACAAGTGCTCCAATTTCCAAATTGCATGATGCAATAAATGTCATCAATGTTGACTTGGAACGCATATGCCATTGGAGTTATAAACACGGGCTAGTAATAAATCCTGATAAGACACAATCTATTGTAATCGGAAGTAGTAGAATGATATCTAAAATTGACTGGTTGACACTACCTCCAATTTTGTTGAATGGTGTTACCATACCTATAAGTAATTTTGTTAAAAATTTAGGTATTTACATAGACCAACAACTGTCATGGGCCACACAACTCCAAAAAGTCAGTCAGAAGATATACGCATCCGCTGCATCTCTAAAACGTCTCCAAAATTTCCTTCCTATCCCCACTAAGATTGCACTTGCACAATCTCTCCTTCTCCCAATTCTCGACTATGGTGACGTCAGCTATCTTGATCTCAATCAGAACCAGCTAGATAAGCTTGAGAGACTCCAAAACTTCTGTATTCGATTCATATTTGGGTTACGCAAATATGATCATATATCCGAATTTCGTGCTAAGCTCAAGTGGCTACCAATCCGCCTTCGCCGAAATACTCATGTTTTATCACTCGTCTATAATATACTGTTTGATCCTAGGACACCATCTTATCTAAAAGAACGGTTTCAGTTCTTTCAACACAGTGATTCAAGACCTCAGAGAACGTTACAGAATTTGCGACTGATGACTCCTCTAAACACAACCCAGTTCCTTGTAAAATCATTTTTTGTACAATCTGTCGTTCTTTGGAATGCTCTGCCATTAGAAATCAGATCTGCTAAGACAATACACAGCTTCAACAACCTTTTAAAAGAGTACTATTTATCATTATAAACTAGTTATTGTTGTTATCTAATAAGACACCTACCTAATAGATTTGTATGTATTTGTGTGTATATCTTATGTATCTTATATATGTATCATGTTTTTTATCTTTAATACCTTATAGATAATTTTTTGTTTCCTTTTTTATTATTTTTTTTTTTTATTATATTATTACGTGTGTACACTACACGCCTTACCAAACTTAAAATCTTGTCCATCCAAAGGTTGCCTGGAAGAGATTGCTTTTAGCAATAAGGCCGCCCATTGTACCTTAACACCGCTTTAAATTGAAATGTATAGTGTAATTATAATGTGTACAATAAAGAGTAATCTAATCTAATCTAATCTCCTAAAGCTTGCTAAAGTTCTATTCTTGTAAAATCTAACACAAGCCTGCCAGCTAATTATATGTCAGAAGATCACAATAATCAACAATAATGTTTAGAAGAATTTTTTTATTGAAGTGTAGATGTTTTATACAAAATTTACGGCAACGGTTTGCAAAATGACCTTCCAACGGAGTGCCATAACACGTGTTTTATATATTGCTTTATGGTTAATACAAAAACTAGTGGTTTTTAAGCAAAAATAGCGATGTTACCTAGTGATAAATTGACTGCCTTTAATGATTTAATAATTGAAATAGATTATAGGTGTATTATTGTATAATTCCTACAGTATAAGATGTCTCACCATACATTATCATCATCATAGAAAATAAAATCCGTTTGTAACTCTCGCTTCGGTGTCATTTACTGACTTTATCTTCTCCACTTTGATAAGTGTTGTAAGGTGTAATTTCGGCCATATTTCTTTGGTAAATTTATTAGGACTCTAAGTTCAATATCTTATTGGAATTTGCGCCTCCTGAACATTCTTTATCTTTGTGTTTTATATGCTTTCTATATTCTGTAAACGTGCAAAAGTGTAATGGACAAGTAATCAGATAAATAAATAATCAGTAAGCAGTTTTCTACTATTAATTATAGAAATTATAAAGTCATATTAATTTTAATTGAGATCAATAAATCCCTTTAGGATAGATAGACAACCTATATTTCTGTTAATGTCTAAATGTCGGTTTAGTTGATAGTAAAAATTTCTTTTTGCGTTAATGCTTCTCAATTACTCCTGCAAGCAAGAGCTGCGTGTCACGGAGATGAATATGCTGCGGTGGATGTGTGAAGTGACGAGGAAGGACCGCGTTAGGAACTCCCGCATTCGCGGCAGTCTTCATGTCCGTGATATTGCGGATAAATTACAAGAGTGTAGGCTCCGTTGGTACGGCCACGTTTTACGGCAACCGGATGCTTACGTGGGAAACAAATGTCTGGCCATGCCGCCTCCGCCGGGCCCCGGCAGGAGGGGTAGACCCAAAAAGTGCTGGCTTGACGTCGTAAAGGGTGATATGCGTGCTAATGGGCTCACTACCAGGGATGATGAAGACCGTGCGAAGTGGAGAAGAAAAAGTCGGAAAGCGGACCCCGGGCGCCGAAGCGAGAGTTTGGGCTGCAACCGGGATTTAACGCAAGGATGATGATGCTTCTCAATTACTCCTATTTTTTTAACCAAGAAGATACAAGAAAAATCTGAATAAAACTAAAATTGGTTTTTATATGAGCGACTACCATCTAAACGTTTCCTTTACTGTCTGTATACAAAATTAAGGTACTAGTCAGATTTTTTAAAGGTTAAGTTTTATTGTCTCCGCGCAAGCGCGGAGTGAGAATGAACTGACCTCTACGCCGGGGGTAGCCTGTCGTAAAAGGCGACACAACTAGTCTTGTTAGATGGTAAGGCTCCAAGCCCGACTGGATGGCAACCACCCCTAGTTTCTAAAACATGTCACCATAATAACCTTGTGTTGTGTTTCGGCACTAGTAAACCAGTTTCAGTTCCACTTCGCGGTCGGCAGCGCGTTTGCAACACCAGCGGCCTATAGGCGAACAGCCCACCCGATAGTAGGTGGTTACTATCGGGTGGGCTGTTTGCTCATCTATCGATCTCAGTTATATAAAATATAATTCTGGCTTCAAATGTGAATTATTTATAAGGAAGCATTTATAAGTGCTTTGAATGCTTCAATGTTGATGGTACTCATGTTATGTTGAAGGTAGTTATGGATTGTGTGAAATGTGATAACTTGTTTAAGCCAGGTAATGCAGTTATAAATATATCTTCCTTTGTCAGATGGAAGCTACATCGGAGATCAAGCGCTTTTATATACTAAATATTTTTGTGTGTTGGAATTCTAAGGAAGGTTATAAAATAATCATGTGATATTTCAAACTTCTTATGATCGGTTAATCTTAGGAAAACAAAACCAGTTATGGTCACATTGCATCAGTATAATAGTGATTCTGTTATATTGTTACTCATGACTATCATTTTTACACAAAATGTTCAAATTTAATACCGTGTGATTCCATACGGAAATTAAAATAATGTGTCGAATTCCATGGGAAATTACTAATAGGAAAATATTTCTGGCTATTCATAGACAACTTACTCGTTGGTACTATTATTAGTATTCAGGAAAGGCACTCTTCCGGCGCACAAAAAGGTAGAAAGTGCAAGGAACGTCGGCATAAAATATATATTTCTTTACTAAATTAAAGTATACAAGTATACCAGTCTAGTACCCATAACACAGGCGTTCTGTTGTCTTACTTTGGGGCCTCATGGCATTATGTGAATTGTTTTAGTAGATTTATTTATATCAGAGCCATCCTAGTACTCGGACGATAACGGCAAACCAATTTTCATCGGACATCTCTCTCATAAGTAAAGGGCAACATTGCAAATGGTTGCGCTTTTAGCCCTGTGACAATACTTAGCAGTGTACCTCAGGGTCCTAAAGCTTCGTATACAATAGAAATGAAACGTATAGCAAAGGATAAGAACAGTGTTGCCTTATTCACAGCCAATTTTATATGTGCTAAGTATTCAAAGCTAAAATGGCGTGTTAATGTTTCATAGATCCCTAAAACCGCTGATATGCTTCATTGGCAAGATGTCTTATCTCGCCGGTGGTATGGCCATCACGGTGCGCGGCAGGCAGGCTAGTCGGAAAGAGGCGCCCATACTCGTAGTAGCGCCCCACTCCTCCTTTCTCGATAGCTGCATCGTCTACGCCACACGGATGTCCTCGGTCATCGTCAGGAAAGAGAGCATGGATAACTATGTTGGAAGTATGTTCACTATTTCGAATATGGTGGTGGGTGCTACCGGTGAAGGGATTTATTCTTTTTAATATTATTTAAGTTGTTACAGGTCGTTGATAACAGGTGGGCTGAAAAGTTCGTAGGCTAGAATTAAATAGAAGACTAGTATTAAATTAATATGTTTTTAAATTGTTAGATATAGTATTTTGAGTGAAGGAACTTTGTTTGGTTAAAAAATGGATAAAAAGGAATTTCGTGTGTTAATAAAGCATTGATTTTTGGCGTAAAAATTCCAATGGAAGCCAAAGTTTGGCTTAATAAACATTATTTGGACTCTGCACCAGGAAAATCAACCGTTGAGAAGTGGTTTGCTAAGTTTAAACGAGGGGAAATGAGCACCGAGGACGAT
The DNA here is from genome assembly GCA_963693495.1 of Malacosoma neustria. Lineage (NCBI taxonomy): Eukaryota > Metazoa > Arthropoda > Insecta > Lepidoptera > Lasiocampidae > Malacosoma > Malacosoma neustria. The sequence continues at coordinate 19,117,358 of OY856381.1, forward strand.
GCACGCAGTGGACGCCCCAAAGAGGCTTTTACGGACGAAAACATTAAAAAAGTCCACAAAATAATTATGGATAACCGAAAAGTGAAGTTGATTAAGATAGCTGAAATTTTGCTCTTTGCAATTGCTCTTTAATCCTACAACGTCGCGAGGAAAAGATTGTGATCTTCATCCATTGTTTTACTAAGTGTATAACCTAGCAAAGACGTTGATTTACGTGTACAATATATTGTATTTAACGTCCTATTGGTCAACCTATTTGTTATTAAAAAAAAATAATAATCGAAAGGTTTTCGAAGTGCTTTGTTTTTGTAACTCTCGATTTTCTTCCTCCTTCAGTGATTGGAAAGATACGTTTTCTGGAGTCGTTTGATGACTACTCTTGATGGAGCTTTGGTTCATATTGTCAGTTCAATATTTTACTAGATGACATGGCTCCGAACACCCCAGGTCTCAAGTTGTTAAGGTCAAGGTGTTAAGTTCTGGCATAATTGGTCCAGGTTTCAATCCACCTACGTGACCGGCAACATGTTAGCGTTGCCCTTGGCGTCGCAAACATCCATAGGCGACTGTGACTTACTACTAAGTGGGCCGCCAGTCTGTCTGCTGTTCTACGAGTACAGTTATTTGCCAACTCGCAGGCGACCGTTCTTTAAATTTATAGTTTTAGAGATTAGTAACTTTTCAGTGGCTGTTTTAACGGAAGATTAGTACTGAGTATTAGTCATGATCTGATTAACGTGTTAAATTGCAACAAAATTTCTATTACCTATATTCATACATACCTACATATAATCACGCCTCTTTCCCGTAGGGCTAGGCAGAGATCACTTCTTTCCGCTTGCTACGATTTGTCCACTTTCAATATTCCCTTATTCCCCTCATTATTCCCTATATTCAGTACCTATTATTCAGAAAACATTTTGTCTCTTTGAAATTCTTTTAATTTCTTTAACCTATGCAAATACGTACACTTTGAATTGAACAATAAATTCTATAGCGTCTTTATTAGTGCGTGCATTAGTATGAAATGTAAATTCATACATAACTCATTGTAAAAGTATAATTCACTCAGTACTAATATGCTCTTTGCCTTAAAAGAAGTCTTTATTCAAACTAAACCAGGTCATATATGGTTTTAAAGCCTATTCATTTCTTCAATCCCTTTTGAATGGACACAACACGTCTAACAAATGGATAAGTATTCATGTTTTGTGTAGTTTTGTTAAACCTTCACGGATTTTATTGTTTGTTATATGTTTTGTGCTTTACTTTTTGTTTGAGCATTTGTGGTGAATGGACACTGAGTATGTATGTACTCAGTCATTATTCAAGCGTTGAATATAATAGCAGCTTATAGCTTCCCACTATTGGGCTCGGGTCTAGGGAGAACAGGCAATGTACCCCGCACGTTTGTTCTAGTTGTATTGGCGGGTTACACATATCTCGATCCGGATTTCGATTGTTTCGACGATGATTTCCACCGTCGGCAGGTTGTAATTGTTAACGGAATTTTAACATATCACCTCTCCGAGTCTCCGAGTGTTATTTAGTAGTATTATTAAGTTAGTACTAGTTAAATTTTACTTCTTACTTAGGCCCTAAAGTCTTTCTTTTGCCAATGACTTTCAGAATTTTATTTCTTGTGTCGATTAAGTTGGTATAAGAAAAAATATTCAGTTAAATTTGTTTTTACTGTCTAACTCCAAAAACTATTACTGCTTTTACTTTTTTGTCAGTAAGTTACTAGTCAAAGGAATCCTTCAGTCAATCGTTACGTCACTCGAGGGAAGAAATGAAAGTTCCTGTTCCCGGAATCTACACATAGTGTGAAGATTTCTTTTTGCGTTAGCTGTAAATTTTTATCAGTTGCTTTACCACTCACGCTTATCCTGCATGAGTATAATCTATTCGTACTCAGGCACTGTTAATATGGCTTCTTCGCACCTTGCACTTAAGTCCAGCTTAGCTTCAAGGCTGTTCTAGAATTATAGCATATCAGCATAGTTAAACTTAAAGAATACATGTTTTATAAGTGGATTGTATATGTCGTATGTGTTATAATATTATCGAAAATAACTGTATATGCCAGTTTGCCTTTTTTACCATTTTACGACTTAACAGATTTCATTAATTCTTCGCACAGACACTGCAATATTGTCTTATACACATAATAAATATTTTGTAATGCATTTTTTGATTAATATTTTTAATTTATAAAGTATTTTATAAAATGAATAATATTCGAATATTTTTCTTCTTCTAAGCCTGTCGTCACTCCGGTTGCATTTGCTTTGGAGTTTGGGAGTCCAGGTTTAGTTGACAGCACTCGTGTCACTGGCACATGGCACTCGTACATGCATACATACATAAACAAGAAGAACAATCGGGGGTGTTAACTGCCCTTGGTTGCTGGGGGATCCTTCCCTCACAATGTTTTGGCTCACGCTCACCGTGAGCCAGCACTGTTGTGGTGGCGGTGGTCAGCTCAAGCTACTCCTCGGCACCCCGAATATAAGCGTCCAGAGTATGAGCCTGGGGGAGATTTTTAGTGGGTGGCCCACCTCGTGCAACAGCTTGTGCGTAAAGGCCTTTTTCTCCTCCGGAACAAAAAAGAATGCGATTGGTAACTTATATAGTGAATATGTGTTTGAAATCGGGTAATCGTTCTTATGATTGCAACTCCGACACATTTTTCATTTACGCATCTTCAGTTGATTGATTTATTTAAAGTTTTGTCTCAGTCTACGTGGTAGGGCCTTAAGCCAGTCTGGATGGCGACCACCTTTGGTCTTAAGTATGCCGCCATAATAACCTTGTGTTGTGTTCCAGCATTAGTGACCCAAGTTCCTATACCCTTATGGGACAGCAGCGTCGCGATACCACTGGCGTTGCAAACATCTATAGGCGACGGTAACTGCTAAATTCTAAGCGGGCCGTCAGCCTGTCTGCTGTCCTACAGCAATAAAAAAGTGTAGATCCTATTGCGACTGGGTAAAAAAGTATTAGGCCATGAAAGAGGTCATGAAAGGCAAAGAACTGGGCATTAAGATTAAAAAGATGACGTTTGACACCTGTATCATACCCTGCATCACCTTCAGAGAGGCACGGAGAGGAGCATGCTAGGTTAGAAACTAATGGATAAAGCTAGAAGCAGAGATATCAGACACAAAACGAAATTAACAAACATACTGTCCCACATTGACCAACTTAAATTGAGGTGGGTTGGACTTATGCGAGATGGGAAAATGGAGCAAACAGGTGACAGTATGGTACCCAAGAGATGGCGCTAGGAGCCAAGGTCACAAAGCAAGATGGGAGGATGACCTGAAGATGACCCTAGGATCCCTTTGGATAGGAGGCGGCTGACAGAGAACAGTGGAAAGAGTTGGAGGAGGTTACATTGTAGATTTTAATTAGTTTCTTCATATCGTTTCATTTATTTTAATTTTATATTGTGTTGTTTAAAATTTAAGATTCAAAATTCGGAAATTAAGGCTGTATTATTATTAGATTCTTTTCTATATAAATCGCTTTCGAGTAAAATACAAAGAAAATTAGTCTTACATTTTATTACAGAGTTCATTGAACCTATCGGCCCTATAATAAAATGAACCTTATTCTAAGTACTATTACAATAAATTGCGTGATACATTTAAGTACTTATACTTAATTGCCTTCCGTGCTAAGGTGACTAACACCCAGGTCATTCTTAATACCTATGTTCTTAGCTCGATGACACTACTTTTTTCATTAATTTTTTAGAAGCCAAATTATTTAAATATTTACTACAAGTAAATTAAAATAATTTGGCTGGTTTACATTTTATCATTTTAAATTTGTTTTTCATCTTACTCCACTTCAAAGGTAACATAAAACAATATTGGTTTGTGTTGTAATAGCTTAGTTGAATATAATTTGATATATTACGTAAGTAAGTAGTGTTAAAACAAAATTATAATTAAAAAACTTCAAAAACTAAAATTTTGGATGTATGTTCTTATAAATAATTTTAGGTGAATTTGGTAGTCCAAATTATTTAATTCCCGAACTTATTTCATCGTTATAGAGTAAACCTAGGTGTGGCTAATAAGAAGTAAGGCCATCCCATCCCAAGATGGGCTATTTGTGGTATTTTTTATAATGCTATAAGATCGGTCTTTAAAAAAATACTACAAATGGCTCACTAAACTATTGGGAATGTAGCCAACAGTTAAGGGCGCCATTCGGGTTTTGATTTCGGAGTGTAGAGGCTGCCCTGAAGAATGCTCTATTGCATAAATGCCTGAAACCGTCATGTTTAACGTTTATGTTGCGTACTCTCAGGATCTGGAATGAGCTTCCGGCTGAGGTTTTCTCAGCGCGTAACGATATGAGGTTCTTCAAAAAAGGCGTTATACAATTTCTTCGAGGCCGGCAGCGCGTTGGTAATGCCAACGTCCATAGGCGACGGTGACCACCTGCCAGGGTAGGCCGTTTGCCTGTCTGCCGAACTCTATCTAAAAAAAATATGTTGATGAATTTTAATAAGATATTTTTTCGGTATTATGAAATCAGATAATAATTGGATAACCTTTTTATATCGGCCCAATTGGTCGAACTTTGGTATATATAGAAATGCGATGAAAAATACCCAAAGTTAATAAAAAAGATCTTCAAGAGACAATTTCAAAAATCGACGACTATATCTAAAATTAATTTCATATACCAGTTAAAAAAATCAATAAAATATTTATAAAGATTGCATATTTTTTATTACATAACTCTAATTCCGTAAATTGATTAAATAATTTGATTGAAATCGATTAATTTAAAATTAATTGTACTCTATACAACACTTTAAATGAAACTAAAGGTCACCTAAAATGATCATTATAATCCCACGCTTTGAACAATGGCATTTATGTTTTTTCTTTCATAATTGTGAAATTTCCTTAGCTACTAAGCATTGATTATGTAATATGGTATTATAATTATAATGGATATAAAAAAGAACGATTTTAATCTTCTTTTTATTAAATAAATCTCACAATTAGAAAAAAATATTAATTTTACTTATTATAAGAAAATTTAAAACTCGAATACATTTTTGTGTTACATTGTGTGCTTGGTGTTTACAATTTTATATTATATTATATATATATATATATATATATATATATATATATATATATATATATATATATATATATATATATATATATATATATTAAAAGCAATTTTTTTTTAAATATTATGGAAACTTATTACAGATTACCAAAATATATGTAACACCATTATGAACTTTGTATTAGTAAGATTACCACCAGAAATTATAGGTACAGCACTGTCAAAAAGTGGCTGTGGTCAAGTCTTAGAAATCATTTTGTATAGAAATATTGTCTGTCCATAAGATACTGTGTGTTAGGCAGTTAGTAAGTTAAAGACTTATTAAATAAACGAGCAATCGGACAAACGGAAGCAATAATCTAAATAAGAAAATTTAGTGTAACCAAATTATTTGTTCTTTCAACCTTTCTTCCATTATTCATCATCATCATCATCATCATTTCAGCCGGAAGACGCCCACTGCTGGACAAAGGCCTCCCCCAAAGATCTCCACGATGATCGATCCTGCGCTGCCCTCATCCAACCTATTCCGGCGATCTTGACCAGATCATCGGTCCATCTTGTGGGGGGCCTACCAACATTGCGTCTTCCGGTACGCGGTCGCCATTCGAGGACTTTTCTGCCCCAACGGCCATCAGTCCTTCGAGCTATGTGCCCAGCCCACTGCCACTTCAGTTTTGCAATCATCCGGGCTATGTCGGTAACTTTGGACTTTGTAACTTTGGTTCTCCTGCGAATCTCCTCATTTCTGATTCGATCTCGCAGGGAAACTCCGAGCATAGCCCTCTCCATTATTACGCCAAATAAAATAAGGATATAATTTGCGGTACTTAATTTCACGTATAAAGCTTTTATTTAATATTTTTTAAAACAATCTATAATTGTAATATAATATTGTAAATATAAGTAGATTTTTCTGTTCAATATGCAATTACGAGAAATATAAATAAATAGCTGACAAAGTAATTTCTTTCAAAACATATTTATATAAATAGTATATAACATAATGTTTCAGAATTAATCAACTACACTCAACCTGTATACGTGTGGCGGGATGACCCCAACTCCAGACAGAATACAATCAAAGAGATTATTGAAAGAGCTACATCCAAAGAAGATTGGCCGCAGGTAATTTTGTATCATCTCTTTTTATTGCTGTGGGACAGGAGATAGGCTGACGGCCCGCTTAGAATTTAGCAGTTACCGTCGCCTATGGGTGTTTGAATGCCAGTGGCATCACGAATACCCTGCTGTCCCAAGGGTATAGAAACTTGGGTCACTAATACTGGAACACAATACAAGGTTATTATGGCGGCATACTTAGACCAAAGGTGGTCGCCATCCACGTAGCTAGGGTGGGTTATTTTGTCGCCTTTTACGACAGGCCGACCCCGGTCGCAGAGGTTAGTATTCTTTCTCCGCCCCTGCTCGGATAAAATCTTTGATCATTACAGGACCTACCCATCCTACGTGACCTATTTTTGTATATTTTACCCCCCTCTCTCCTTTGGTTGCCATACGTAGTATAAAAGACCTTTCTTCTTCTCTAGATTTCACACAGTAAACCATAAATACGGCTTTCAGTGCTTTTTTGCAAATTTTTTTTATTATTCAGGAACAGTAGACAGCCTGTCCGCTTGTTATTCTGATGCGTGAATTATATTATTGTAGTTTCATCAAAATCCATTCCGTAGTTTTTGCGTCAAAGAGTAACAAAAATACATTCTTACAAATTTTCGCGTTTATAATATTAGTAGGAGGACTTGCGTGGCCAATGAGCCAGCGGTGTCGCCAATCAGTTTTCTAAAGCAATCCCCGAATTTTTGGCGATAGGATAAATCAGACGGTGTTTGTCTATAATATAATTATCCTATATTGATTTATATTTAGCTAAGCGTTAGAGCTTTGAACAAATCGTGAATGGCGAGGCAGTTCCGATGGTTTATTAATTCTCCAACCTTCCATATCTATGTCTGTGACCTAGTTTTTCTTAATAGTTTCTTTATATCTACTTGTAGGTAGGCAACCGTGTGGAACCGGATTAAGAAAAGTTCCTCTCTGACTGCGATATGCCTTATACTTTTTTGCTAGTTAAAGGTCAGCTAATCAAAGTCATTGTTTGGTTTTTCTTTCAGTTTTTTTTCGGTCTTCAAAACTGTAATAATATGTGGGTGTCTTACGGATAAATATAATAAGGAGTAGGGGGTAGTATAGAAAAATATGGAATAACGAGCAGTAATAAATAGTTTGGCAAACGAACCTCGTTGTATTTATTACATGGTGACAGCGGTGAACAAAAATGTTATTTTAAAAGTAAATTATTGTAGAAGTAAATAGTAGTTGTGTATTCTGCGTATAAAATGGAGCATGCGAGGCCTCCCGGAGAATTGGCACTGGATGGCGGTCCAGCCAGCAGGGCGGACGCCTGGCGTAAATGGTTAAAACAATTTCAAGTGTTTTTGAAGGCGTCCGGAGTGTACAAAGAAGCAAAAGATATACAGTCTAGTTTGCTTGTAAATCTCGTGGGACCTCAAGGGTATGACATTTTCTCGACTTTTAAGTTTCAAAAGGCGGGCGATCAAGACAACATAGACGTCATAATTAAGAAATTTGACGATTACTTTGGAACACGGCAAAATACAATAATGGCGAGGTTTCGGTTTTTCACGCGTAATCAAGAAATGGGTGAAAATATAGACGCGTATGTGACGGCGTTGAGATTATTGAGTCACTCTTGTGAATTTGAACATCTTGAAGACGGTTTAATCAGAGATAAAATAGTGTGCGGGGTCATTGACAGTACACTACGGGACAAATTATTGAGAACTGACGATTTAACTTTAGAAAAAACCGTAAGAATCTGTCAAGCTTATGAAATTTCTATAGAAGAAAACCGTCAAATCGAAAGCTCAAAAATAGTGAAGTTTCCCCATTCAGAATCTGTGGATATAATACGAGGTTCGAGTTCATCAACGTATCAATCGATCCGGGGGCAGCCAGGTGCATGCGGCTTACAGGGCCGCAGGAGGCGCGCCGGCGGCGGCTCAGCGCTCGAGGCCGCGAGCGGGTGGCAAGCGGCCGCCGCTCGAGCAATGCGAGCCCGCGGCAGCGCGGTGAGCTCTCCGGCGCACATCGCGGCAGCGCAGCGCGGCAACGCGCGGCGTGATTCAAGTAATCAAAGTGAGAAATGTTGTGAGTGTTGCGGCAACAGGCATAGTGAATATGTTCGGTGCCCGGCTAGTTATTCTAAATGTTATTTGTGTTACAACAAAGGTCATTTTCGTAAGATGTGTCCGTCAAAGCTAAGTAAACGTGTTTATGAAGTGCAACGTTACAATGACAGCGATACTGATTCATGTTATATAGATTCTTTAGAAGAATATCTTAAGGACGGTGACAGTAAGTGGTTTGAAAAATTATCTTTTTGTGGCAACGGAGCGACTGTGCTATTTAAACTAGATACAGGTTCAGATATTAACGTGTTATCCTTAAAGGTACTCAAACAATTAGGTTGTAGCGTGAAAGATTTAAAACCCTCTAGTGTGAAAGCACAATCGTTCTGCGGCAATTACATACCTATTCTTGGTTCATGCGAGATGTCATGGTGTTATAAAGGAAGTGTTTATTTAATTAATTTTATTATATCGCTTGCCGACTGTCAAAGTGTCCTTGGTAAAAATACATGTGAAACTTTAGGTCTTGTAAAAAGAATTTTTAGTATCGATATAAACTTATATAAAGATCTGTTTCAAGGAATTGGTAAACTTCCTGGAAAATATAAAATTGTACTGGAAGATAACGCAAGCCCCTCTATTTGCCCTGTTAGGAAAATTCCTATTGGTATTCGTGATAAGTTGAAAGGTGAATTACAGCGCATGGAGGAGATGGGAATTATTAGAAAGGTGACACACCCCACTCCGTGGGTAAATGCCATCGTGTTGCCAGCAAAAAAGGATGGCAGTTTTCGCATATGTCTAGATCCAAGGCCTCTTAACCGTGCTGTACGCAGGTCTCACTATCCGCTTCCAACTTTGATGGAAATTGCGACAAAGCTGCATGGAGCTAAAATCTTCAGCAAACTAGACGCTCGTTCAGGCTTTTGGATGGTTCAGCTTGACGATTCTAGTGCAGATTTGTGTACGTTTGGTACACCATTCGGTAGGTACCAATTTCTACGGCTTCCGTATGGCATAAATTGTGCAAGTGAGGTTTTCCATTCGAAAATCCGTCAATTTATTGAAGATATTGAGGGCGTCGACTCATTTATTGATGACATAATTGTTTGGGGCGACACTAGGTCTCAACATGATGCGAGGCTCAAAATGCTGATGGACAGGGCACGGCAGATAGGCATCAAATTCAACAAGGAAAAATGTATTTTTGGCGTCGAACAAATATCGTACTTGGGACATACTTTTAGTAAACGGGGTATGGAAATAGACCAAAACAAGTTGCGAGCTATAAAAGACATGCCTGTTCCTCATGATCGTACGTCGTTAGAGAGGTTTATTGGCATGGTTAACTATCTGGCTAAATTCATACCAAATTATTCAGATCTCACAAGCCCTTTAAGGGGTCTTCTTAAAAAGAACGTTGAGTGGTGCTGGGATGCGATACATGACAGTACAGTATCGAAACTAAAACAAAAGTTATGTGAAGCACCTGTATTAGCGTTATATTCCAATGATCTGCCTGTGGTAATCAGCGTTGACGCGAGTGCGAAGGCCGTAGGGGCGGTGCTACTCCAGTCCGGTCGCCCGGTGGAGTTTGCGTCGGCAACACTTACCGATACACAGACGAGATACGCACAAATCGAAAAAGAGTTATTTGCTATTGTTTTTGCGTTAGAGAGGTTTCGTCAATATATATATGGCCGCACCAACGTGGTGGTGGAAACCGATCATAAGCCGTTAGAGGCTATTTTTAAAAAATCGCTAGACGCCGTTCCAGCACGTTTACAGAGAATGATGTTGCGCACGCAATGCTATGATTTCAACGTGAAGTATAAACCAGGCAAGTACATGTACGTAGCAGACACTCTTTCAAGAGCCGCTCTTCCCGAGCCTGTGCCTGGTGGTGTAAGCTCTGACGTCGAGGTGCAATCATGTTTTGTAATAAATCACGTTAGATTTAGTGACTCTAAGTTAGAGAGGGTAAGAGAAGCGACTAAAAAAGATACAGAGTGTCAAATGTTAATTCATTACATTATGAATGGCTGGCCTAGGTATAAAAAGGATGTCGAACCTTTAGTGCAATCGCATTGGTCTTATCAACATAGCTTACAATATATAGAAAATATTATTTTTAAAGATAGCTTAGTTTTTATACCAAAATCGCTAAGGAGTGAAATGATAAGTAAGGTCCACGAGGGCCACTTAGGCATCGATAGGTGTAAGCGTAGGGCGCGAGATGTGATGTTTTGGCAAGGGATGTGTGGTGACATTGAACGCGCAGTGCGTGCATGCGCAGAGTGCGCGCAGCATGCTACGGTGCCGCGTAAGGAGCCCATGATATCTCATCCCTTCACCGATATTCCGTGGAGAAAAGTTGGCTCAGATATCTTTACCTTTAATAAGAATAATTTTCTTATTATAGTCGACTATTTTTCAAACTTCATAGAAGTAAGTCCGTTGCATAGTGTGACGTCCAAGTCTGTAATCTGTGCAATGAAAGATCAATTTGCCAGACACGGCATCCCTGAGGAGCTGGTCACGGATAATGGACCAGCTTACGCTTCATTAGAATTTCGACAGTTCTGTAATGATTGGTGTTTTAAACACGTTACGAGTTCGCCTAATTATCCGCAGTCAAATGGACTTAGTGAACGAGCAGTGCGTACGGTAAAAAATATAATTAAAAAATCACTGTTATCGGGGACAGATTTTTATATTGGATTGTTGAATCTGAGGTCAACACCACGCGACGGTATCTCCTCTCCTTCGCAATTACTGATGGGTCGTCGACTCAATACTCTTCTGCCAGTGCATACTGGTAAACTCTTGTCGGAGCGTAACAATGAAAAAGACTTTTCACGAATATGTATTTCTCGTTATAAGGGGAAAAAATATTATGACAGAAATGCACGTAATCGTCCGGAGCTACATGTTGGCGAGCGTGTCCTGGTCGGGGGCAGTGGAACTAGGCGGCGGATGCGTGTGGAGGCCAACGCGCCACAGCCGCGCTCTTACTTCCTACAGGATGATTATGGTAGGATTTTCAGACGCAATAAACGTCATTTAACGACAATACCGAGTTCTCCATTAGCAAGAAAATCACCACACTCTTCCCCTTCCTCTTTTGAGAGAAATCTGGTAGGTGTAAATAATAAGCCTGACAATGTAAGAAGACATTCACCTTATCACAAAAGAGAAGCGGCAATAAGGGCACAGGAGAATCTTGCGTTATTTTTCAATAAATAATGTCGTAAATTAAACTTTTTAGTTGTGTATTATTATTGTACTGCTTCATAAAAATTTCTCAGTTACATATTTAGTATTTATGTTGCATTATTTTTAAGGGGGAAGATGTAATAATATGTGGGTGTCTTACGGATAAATATAATAAGGAGTAGGGGGTAGTATAGAAAAATATGGAATAACGAGCAGTAATAAATAGTTTGGCAAACGAACCTCGTTGTATTTATTACAAAAACTGAATACATTTACAGGTTTACTTAAAATGTGGCTAATGCTAAAAATTATATAATGATAAAATGTATTCTACAAGATGAAGACGCAACTTCGTTATGTAAGCTTAGAATATTATAACAGATTGCAAAAAAAAACACATCTTAATTTATATTTCATAGAGGGAATAGAACCAAAAAAGATATCGATTTCATTACATAAAGCATGAAATTTTGACAGGTTCAGATGGCAGTCAAGTTTATAAAAATCAAAGAGCCTTATTTATTTCATTTATCTTATTTTGCCGCTACAAACTTTGAAGTATCATAAAAGACTACCGCAGCAAATGAGCGAAGAAAAGTTATCCCTGACACTCTTAATTATTTTGCATCCAAAGATTCCTTCGGATGTAAGAAAATGATATCGTTGTAAGAGGCAGTCTTCAACAATGCACCGTATGTTGCAAATGTATCATTGATTAAAAAAAATGGAACTTTGATTTTATGTTATGACGATTTTCCTCGTTGAACAAATCAAATATTCGCGTTGGCTCTACATAATTATGCGCATGATCACGTGTTCGATCTATTTTCAAACTTTGTTACACATGTACTGTAATATGTGAAGCAATGTAATGCCAATTATCATCGATCATATTTCCCTATTAGACGATTTGAATGAAACAAAAGAGACCGCAAAAACCGGAGCCAAAATCATTGCACCTTATTACTCAAAACACGTGTTCTTACACATGTATTTTATCCGTGCAGGGGCGGAGTAAGAATATGTTACCAACCCCTGCGGCCGAAAACAACCCTAGGCTACGTGGTAGGGCCCCAAGCCCGTTTGGATGACAACCACTCTTGGTCTTATGTATACCGCCATAATACCTTGTGTTGTGTTCTGGCATAAGTGAGCTAGGTATTTGAACCCATATGGGAAAACAGCTTGTTTACGATGTCTATGGCTTCGCAAACATTGTTAGCCGTCAGCCTATTTGCTGTGACTCAGCAATAAAAAAATGGTTTCTTTCAAGATTATACTGTAATCGTTCCAGTAGAAGCTGAAGATCAGTCTATCGGAATTTGTATATCCGTATTTATGCTAGTTTTTCTTCACGTTTGTCCAAAACATATTGTACAACATGATTATCTCGGTGTGCAGGTTTTTATACGATGTTCATCATCTTAGCGTTGAATCCCGGTTGCAGCCCAAACTTGCTTCGGCGCCCGGGGTCCGCTTTCTGACTTTTTCTTCTCCACTTCGCACGATCTTCGGCATCTCTGGTGGTCAGTCCACCCCTGACCCCGGGATCCGACATTTGTTCCCCACATAAGTAGCCGGTTTCAGTAAAACGTAGCCATACCAGCGGAGGCGAGCGACACTACTGCAATTTATCCGCTATGTCACGGACATGAAGGCTGCCGCGAATGCGAGAGTTCCTAACGCGGTCCTTCCGCGTTACTCCACTAGGTTTCTATACGATGTTGTTCCTCACTGATCATCACCAAAAGCTATTCTAAACCGGGCCAAGCGGTATTTCACTACGAGACAGCGACTTGTGCTGTACAAAGCCCAGGTCAGGCTACACATGGTGTTCAAATTTATCTAAGCACCTGCTTCAGCACAAAAATTTGGTTTTAGGCCTGTTCGCTCCAGCCATTAATTAGTTTCCGGTCCTCATCACGTTATTGACTATATTTTTTTCGATAGAAAAAAATGACTGGACGTATTTTTTGGTGCGTATTATGATAAACGGAATATAAAAAATATTGTATATAATCAACTAAGAAGTATATATATTTTTGTGTATGTTCAGGAAAAGAAACTAGTTATTAATTTGGTTCCATTACGAAATAATTTAGGAAATTCTTTAACGAGCATCAAAATTCATGATATTCATCGACCAAAATAAACTTCTTATAGTTATATATAGTTTAAATTATATTTACAAAAACTTAATAAAACGTTTTAATGTATAGTATTTTTTGCACTTTAATAATGAATTTATTTTTGACGTCCATTAAAATTATATAACACAATTTTTCTTGATACGAGTACTAAGTATACGATCATATGTCAAAAAAAAATAATGATATTATATTACTTATGATATAATCTTGCGAAAAGGATCTATAAATGCTTTATTATAATTTGTGATAAATAAATGAATTGTTAATCATTCTATTTCGAACTTTAGTTTTCTAGTAAAGCGTGTTTTTAAGTTATATTATTATAAGTACACGTAGCGAGAATCAGGAAATAGCTAAAAGACAATAATGCGCCATTGTCTTGTAGAGGTGGTTGATAAATAATGTCACGATGAAAAAATCACCGTGATCTGAAGGCAAATAGTATCACCGTGACATGCCACGAAAGAACAACGTTACAAAGTCACTTCGATTCCCGGAACGTTGCTCCTTTACGTCACGTCAATCATTCGTTGTAATCGTGAGCCGCGAACGGAGTTCAGTTAACATCGGCACTAATCGGGTTGATTCGGGTAAGAACGTGGACGGCGTTGGTACGTTCATTGTGTTGCGTGCGTTGCGGCTCGCCGCCAGTACACGCGATACCGGAGACGACGTCGACGGGATCCCGTCGAGGAAGACGCGCTGTATGAGGTGTACCGCGCGTCCAAGGAGACTCTGCGGCTGGCCATCGGCGACTCTAAGTCGCGTGCCAGGGAAGAGCTGCTGGGGTCCCTAGATCGGGATCCGTGGGGGCGCCCCTACCGTTGGGCACGGGGCAAGTTACGTCCCTGGGCGCCTCCACTGGCACAAAGCATGCCACCCCAGTTGCTAGACGCGGTGGTATCGGCCCTCTTCCCTGAGCGAACGGGACACGTTCCCCCGGCGATGGCTTCGCCCTCAGCCACAGTCTCTCCAGAGGAGGAGAGCACCGATGTCCCCGAGGTGACGCAAGCAGAGACGAGAGCGGCCGTGTCGCGACTCCGGGCTAAGAACACAGCGCTCGGACCCGACGGAGTTCCTGGTCGAGCTCTCGTCCTGGCTCTGAAGGAGCTAGAGCCCCAGCTGAGGGGGCTCTTCGCGGCATGTCTCAAGCAGGGTCAGTTTCCCAGTGTGTGGAAGAAGGGGAGGCTGGTCCTGCTCAGGAAGGAGGGGCGCCCCGCGGACTCGCCGTCCGCGTATCGGCCCATAGTGCTGCTCGACGAGGCGGGCAAACTTTTTGAGCGCATTATCGCAGATCGCCTCGTCAGCCACTTGTGCAAAGAGGGGCCGGACCTGGACAACAACCAATTTGGTTTTCGTCGGGGGCGCTCCACCATAGACGCCATCATGCGCGTGAGGGCCCTGGCGGAGGAGACGGTGTCCCGGGGTGGGGTGGTGCTGGCGGTGTCTTTAGACATCTCCAACGCATTCAACACCCTACCCTGGAGTTGTATTCGGGAGGCTCTGAAATACCATCGCGTGCCTCCCTACCTTCGCCGTACGGTAGGGGCTTATCTGGAGGGTAGATGCGTCACCTATCGGGGACGTGACGGTGCCGGTCGGCACCTCATGTCGTGCGGTGTTCCGCAGGGATCGGTTTTGGGACCGCTCCTGTGGAACATCGGCTACGACTGGGTGCTGAGAGGCGAGCTCCCGTCGGGCGCCGACTTGACGTGTTACGCGGACGACACGCTTGTCACTGCCCGGGGGAGCTCGCACAGGGAGGCGACGTTGATAGCCACGGCTGCGGTGTCACAGGTGGTGAACCGCATCCGGCGCCTGGGCCTGAAGGTGGCCCTTAACAAGTCGGAGGCCATGGTGTTTCATGGCCCCCGACGTGCGCCGGCGCCGGGATCACACATTGTGGTCAGTGGGGCCCGGATAGCTCTCGAGTCCACCATGAAGTATCTGGGATTGGTGCTCGACAGCCGATGGGAATTTGGGCCCCACTTCCGGCGGCTGGCGCCCAAGCTGATGGGTGCAGCGGGCGCGCTTTCGACGTTGCTTCCCAACTTGGGGGGCCCGAGCGCCGCCTGTAGGCGGTTGTACGTGGGAATCGTGCGGTCCATGGCCCTGTACGGGGCCCCTGTTTGGGCGTTGGACATGACGGCCAGCACTCTCGCCATTCTGCGCAAGCCGCAGAGGGTGATGGCCGTCAGAGTCGTCCGCGGGTATCGCACGATTTCCTACGAGGCGGCTTGCGTCCTGGCCGGATCCCCGCCCTGGGACCTAGAGGCGAAAGTACTCGCGTCATTGTATCGATGGCGCGAGGAAGAGCGGGCACGGGGCTCGAGGCCGGCGCAGCGCCAGATCGCGCTGCGCCGAGAGGAGCTCCGTCAGGTCTTGGTGGCGGAATGGCGGCAAAGGCTTCTGCGCCCTACCGCCGGCCTCGCTACCGTCGAGGCGATCCGGCCAGTACTCGACGACTGGCTCGGGAGAAGGCACGGCTCCCTGTCGTTTAGGGTGACGCAGGTGCTGTCGGGGCACGGCTGCTTCGGCAAGTACCTGTGCCGCATAGACAGGGAGCCGGACGCTCGGTGCCAGCACTGCGTCCACGGCGGGGAGGACACGGCGCAACACACACTCGCCGAGTGTGTAGCTTGGGAGGAGCAGCGCCGTGTCCTCACAAATGAAGTAGGAGGAGATCTGTCGCTGCCGGCCGTAGTGCGGAGGATGGTCGGTAGCGCAGAGTCGTGGGACGCAGTGGTGTCCTTCTGCGAGGACGTGATGTCGCAGAAGGAAACTGCGGAACGGGAGAGGGAGATCTCGACTCCCTTCCCCGGCCGCAGAAGGCGCACCGGGCGCAGGGGAAGGGCGGATAACGCCCTTTTCCGGCCCCCATGAATGGGTCCAGGGGCGAGGGACTTGGGGAAGTCCCCGCCCCCTATTCGATGGACCCGAGGCGGAGGCGCGTGCGGGTGTCGGCGCGCGCCTCTGAGGCGATGCACGGGGTAGTTAAACACCTCACTACACCGTGCAGGAGACGAGGCCCGGACAGACCGGGCCAGCACTAGTGTGGGGCTGCGGAAGAATCTGGATTCCCGCGGCCCCGCGCGCACGTGTGAGGAGACACCGGGGTGGTGGTTTTAGCCGGTAGGAGTCCGGCATGCCCCTCCGCCTTTCCCCAGGCGGAGGTAGTCCATGAGGATTTCCCCACCCCGTAAAAAAAAAAAAAATGGTACGTTCATTGTTCGTTGAAAGAACTTCGGTTGTACGTTGTCTACACAGAGTTAATATGATACTATTTTCTAGAAATGACTGAAGACAACAATCTAAAATCAAACTTTTTTTATGCTATGCTCTCTGCTATTTGATACTTAGTTGAAATAATTATTACATTTTAATATAATCACTAACGATAATTATATACTAGGTTAGGTATTCACGGACTGAGAGGGAATGTAGGTACCTATGTATGGAATTATTTCATTCTCATACTTAGGTGCTTACTATGAAAATAACGATTTTGATATGTATGGGTAATACCTATAAAGTGTAATACCTAAAAAGTGCAACAGCTTTTATTTTTAAATTGCAATTATGAAACAACCTAAAATGCTATGTTAATAATTGTTTACCTACTGTATTTACGTTTTAAATGTTTACCTACTATATTGTTTTTCTTTATTATCAAGCATGTTTTGAAAGTGTGAAGATTATTTCGGATCATTCGAATTACGAAACCATTGTAACATTTGTAACCATATCGTTTTTTGTGACGCCAGTGATTGACGTGACAAAATCACGATGATTTTTCACCGTGATTTTTTTGGAACTGGAACGACAGTCACGGTGATACCAAAATAACGCTTTTCCCCACCTCAGCAGATAAGTTTGGCAGTATGGCAACATAAATATTTAAAAAAATGAATGTTGCCATACAGGCATGTCGTGACATTTTAGGAAATCTGTCCGGTTCGGCATTAATGGAAATTGGTTTTTGACGCGCCCTGGAGCAATCTTCGAGTATTTAGCGAAAATATTTAGTTTTATATACGTGAATAAAGTATTTTTGTTATTTTAATCACATTACATTCATGCATCTTTTCGTTTATTTTATCTTTCACAATATACAACAGTTATAACTGGAAGTTTGTATAAAATTTAATAGGGCAATATTAATTATGCACTTTTTGTGTACTGGAAATTAAGCTTTTCATTCTTTATAAATCCATCAACTGGTCGTAGTTTTAGAAAATACGCTCGTTCTTTTAAGGTTTAAATTGTAGTTATCGAGTTTATTTATACATGAGGATTGCCGCCTGACACAAAGAGAAGTGGTTTGCTGACCTTTGTCTGTTACATCAAGTAATAATTGACGTAGATCTGGCCTATTTGAAAAGACCTGGTCGTGAGACCAGCACCAGTCTTAGCCGAAGTCTCGTTGCGCTGGGTTTATCCTTACGAAGGTACTCTAATTTCTCTAACGGAAGAATGTGCATAATGTCAATTCAATCTAGTGAACAAAGAAAAGGGCCCCAATTTCAAGGACAGGACGGTTCCACTCAAACACGGGGGTTTCTTGTCTATTGAGTAACCCTCTCGTATAAAAATATGATCAACAGAATTCACAAAACCATGGCCTGAATGCTGATGATGACATATCCTCAAATTGTTTCGCCTTTGAGCAGTGAGCGGGTCGCCTTGCTCACGCGGATTATGTCAAGGATTCTATTATTTTATTATGATGTATTGAAATTGTTTATGTAGAGACCTTCACTGTGTGAAATAATTTTTCGAACTTCAGGTTGTTCGTTCGAAGTAAGCCATTCGTTGTCCACTGCTAGACGTAGGCCTCCCCAAGTTTGCCACAAATCCAGGTCCCTGGTTTTTTCCATCCACCCCGTTGTGTGTTTATTTATTGGAAAATAATTGTTTAAACTATTTGTAATTATATTTTGACGGCATTCGTGGCGCAACGTCAAATCGCATACGGAGGTCACACATTCGATTACCGTCTATAGTTTTTTATGTATAATATTTTATTATTTGCAAAGTAAGTGCATTTACATCTTTAAACGTTTCATAATAGTGGTTTAGTATCTATAACACTTGCACACTGTTGATTTAAATTTTAAACATTTATATTGGCAACACTGATTGTACTCTCTTCTCTTCCAATAAAGATGGCGAAAGCACTGTTGCGTTTTACTTGTGTGCTATAGAATAAAGTATAAAACCATGAACGGGCATAATTATTTTAACATGGTAGCAGAACAATGGTTTAATGGTTTAGTGGTTTAATGGTTAAAGTGTGATAGAAACAAGAAGAAAAAAATGGCGTCAAAAAAGAGTGATATAAATATTCCAATTTTCGATGGCACAGATTACAGTAATTGGAAAATACGGATAATTAAGTTTCTACAGTTCAATAAGTGCAAGGATGTAGTAATGAGAGCGAAAATTGAAACCGACAAAGATGAATGGGACGATAGAGATATACAAGCAACAAACTATATTTACAGTGCTATAACAAACAAGCAGTTGGAATATATAAGTGAATTAAATACAGCATACGAAATAATACAGAAATTTGATGAGATGTACCTAAAGAAATCAACGGCGTTGCAAAGAGTATGTCGACATAACCTCGAAAGTGTCAAATTGAAAAATTATTCTGAAGTGTCTTTATTTTTCGATGACTTTGAAAAAGCTGTAAATGAGTTGAAACAAGCCGGTGCAACGGTATCAGAAACAGAAAAACTAAACTACATGTTAAAAGCACTACCAGTGAGTTACAACTACATAGGTGATTTAATAGATGTCTTACCAGAGGGTGAAAGGACAGTGGACTATTTAAAAAGCAAAATAAAATTGAAAATATAGGAAATATGAGTGAAATTTCAGAAGACACATCAAATGTTTTTAAAGCAGATACTAACCGATCATATAATTGTTTTGGTTGTGGTAAACCTGGTCACCTAAGAAGAGATTGTAAGGCAGAAAATGTAAACCGTGCTCGAGGACATGGTCTTTCAAATTATAGAGTAAATAGTATAGAAAATTATAGAGGAAATAGTTTACCAAGTTATAGAGGACATAGTATGCCAAGACGAGGACGTGGTTCATACAATAACAGAGGACAAGGTTCAAGAAATTACTACCATAATAATCAAGGGAGTCAAGGTAACAGTTATCATATTACTATTGCAAACAATACATACATAACACAAGAGAATGATAAGCCAAAGGGTCAAATAAATTGGTTACTAGATAGTACTTGGCCTGTAACTCCACAGATCCCACACCCGTACGCATAGACGGCAACACGGTCGAGCGCACGGACCATGTGAAATACCTGGGATCTGTGTTTCATGCGTCTGGTGACATCGATTGCGACGTCAAGGCACGCATTGCTGCCGCGTGGGCCAAATGGCGAGAGGTAACTGGTGTCATTTGTGACCCCAAGATGCCGGTAAAGTTGAAGGGACAGGTCTATAAGACCATCATTAGGCCTGTCCTTTTATACGGCTGTGAAGCGTGGCCGGTGTTAGAGCGACACAACCAAGAACTGCGTGTCACGGAGATGAATATGCTGCGGTGGATGTGTGGAGTGACGCGGAAGGACCGCGTTAGGAACTCCCGCATTCGCGGTAGTCTTCATGTCTGTGACATTGCAGATAAATTGCAGGAGTGTCCAACGGAGCCGACATGGCCATGTTTTACGGCAACCGGACACTTACGTGGGAAACAAATGTCTGGCCATGCCGCCTCCGCCGGGCCCCGGCAGGAGGGGTAGACCTAAAAAGTGCTGGCTTGACGTTGTAAGGGGTGATATGCGTGCCAATGGGCTCACTACCAGGGATGCTGAAGATCGCGCGAAGTGGAGTAGTAAAAGTCGGAAAGCGGACCCCGGGCACCGAAACGAAAGTTTGGGTGGCAACCGGGACTAACGCTAGGATGATGATGATGATGATATTGCAAACAATACATACATAACACAAGAGAATGATAAGCCAAAGGGTCAAATAAATTGGTTACTAGATAGTGGATGTACTGACCACGTTATTAATACTGATAAATACTTCAATACTTATGAGATATTGGACAAACCTATTAAAGTCAAAATTGGTGACGGAACAATATTAGAAGCTACAAAAATTGGTAATATAAAAGCTTATTTCTTAGTCTATGGACAAAAATCTGAAGGCACACTGAAAAATCTTTTCTTTGTAAAAGAAATGAAAGCAAATTTATTAAGTTATTCGAAAATTACTGATAATTGTTCAATCGTCTCAAAAGGGAAATTTGCAAAAATTTACAATGAATATAGAAAGATTATAGCAATTGCAATTAAGGATGAAAGACTGTATAAGATGAAAAGTTACATGTGTGAAGAAATATTGGAAGCAAATATTAGTAAAACAAATATATGTAAAGTATATGTAAAGGAAAAACTACATCGTACTCTGGGCCATATTAACTTTAAAAAATTGGATTTAATGTGTAAAAATGAATCATTAGAAGGATTACCTAAAGAGATTGAATATGAATATTTAAAGTGTGCAATATGTATTGAAAATAAAATGCATAACTTACCATTTGCTAATAATCGAAGAAAAGCAAAAGAGATATTAGAGATTGTTCATACAGATTTAAATGGGCCACATCAGACTACAGGATATAATGGAGAAAGATTTTTTGAGTTTTATTGATGACTATAGCAAATTAGTCAAAGTTTATTGTATCAGATCAAAGGATGAGGTATATGATTACTTGGTGCAGTATGTTAATGAAGTACAGAACTTGACAGGAAAAATGATAAAGGAACTGCGATGTGACAATGGGAAGGAATATATGAATGCAAGAGTTTTTCAGTTTGGAAAAGAGAAAGGAATAGAGATAAAACCCTGTTCAGCATATGTTCATCAATTAAATGGAACAGCAGAGAGATATAATCGTACGTTGATGGATATGGGTAGATGTCTTTTATCAGAAGCAAAGGTAGAAAGAAGATTTTGGCCTGAGGCAACTAAAACAGCTGCATATCTTAAAAACAGAACCTTAACTAATAATATTGAGAGGAAAACCCCGTATGAAATATTTTTTAAAAGGAAGCCATCTATACAAAATCTAAAATTATATGGAATTAGTTTTTGTAAGAATTCCTGAAGAACGAAGGTCTAAATGGGATAAGAAAGCAGAAGCTGGAATTTTGCTTGGTTATACTGATATTGGATATAGAGTGTTAATTAACAACAGAGTTATTATTGCTAGAAATTGTGATATAATTGAGGAAGATGTTAAATTATGTGGTTTTAAAGATGAGGAAGAAAATAGTAAATATAAAATAAAAGAAAAGGAAAAGGAAGATAAAAGGATCCAAGAGGAAAGAAATATGTTAAAATACTCAGAAAATGATAAAGAGAATGTAGGAGAAAGTGAAGATGAGAATCTAAATAGAAGATTAAGAAAACAAATCAAACCTCCACTTCGTTTTGATGAAGAATTTGGTTATTATTGCATATACTGTAACTACTGTGATGCGTCAGCTCCAATTGATTTTCAGGAGGTGATTACATGTGATGAGGCAATGAAATGGAAAGGTGCAATTAATATTGAGATGGAAAGTTTAATAAAAAATAATACCTGGACTCTAGTTGACAGACCCTCCAAGGAAAAAAAGGTAATTGATGTGAAATGGGTGTTTAAAAGGAAGAGTGAAAATGAATACAAAGCAAGGTTAGTAGTAAGAGGTTTCAGCAAACTAATTGTATTGATTACTCACCTGTTGCTAAAATGCCTACACTTAAGCTACTATTATCTTATTGTTGTCAAAATAATTTAGCTATTCATCAAATGGATGTTGAAACAGCATTTCTAAATGGTAGAGTATTATCTGAAGTTTATGTAAAGCAACCAATCGGTTATGAAAATGGAACTGATAAAGTTTATAAATTAAATAAATCATTGTATGGTCTAAAAGAAAGCCCCAGGGCATGGTATGAATGTTTTAATGATTTTTTGATTAATTTTGGTTTTCGCAGGAGTAAATATGACTATTGTTTATATAATGTATTTAACACGGGAGCAAGTAAACAACGTGTCTCGCGCATAGTGTTTTATTATAAAAACTGCCTACCTACATTATAATAATATATTAATACATCACAATCCTCCAAACTTATTTTAACACATACATAAATATATACTTACATTCTAATAACTTAATACTAAACTTAACTAAATCACATTAATAAATAATAATTAAAATAACACACAAACATTATCTCAATACTTATAAATTGGATTTTGTAGCCTACATTTCCTAATCGGCCGAGACCCCGGGCGCGGTGTTGATGGCTGTGGAGAAGGTTCACAGGGTTCAGACTCCGACTCAGAATCTGCAGTAGAAGATTCCTTAGGTGGCTCTGCCTGTGACTGGTCGGGCAGAATCTTAACCTGAGATGTTTCCCTGTCATTGCTGTCTACTGACACTATATTACCCTCAGACTCTGGACCAGTAAGAGCAGACGAAACCCTAGATCTACGCTTTAATTGATCGACATGCCTATGGACCGGCTTACCCCCATCTCCAATTACTTGGAAGTTCGAGGGACCCATTGCTTCCCCGACTGTCCCTGGGAGCCACTTCTCTCCTTTCAAATATTGCCGATACCACACTGACTCACCCTTCTCGAATTGTCTAGACGCACCTCCAGCATAGTCAACCTGGCGTTGTTGTATTTGACTCATTCGATTTCCCCTATCGGGCTTCAAGGCGTCTAATCGAGTTCTCAAACGTCTTCCTAACATTAAGACCGCCGGGCTTTCCCCAGTAGACGCATGTGGCGTACTTCTATAGTGTAACAAAAACGTATTCAGTGCCCTACTCACATTCGCCTTTTCAAAGTTAGCCTTTTTAATCACACGTTTTAACGTCTTGACCGCATTTTCCGCAGCACCGTTAGACGAGGGATGATAAGGTGCCGTGAAAATGTGTTGTATTCCGTTTTTGCTCACAAACACCTGAAATTCCTGGCTGGTGAAGGGAGGACCGTTGTCTGTGACTATTTGTCGTGGCAAACCCCACCTGCTCCACAGTTCATCTAATTTATCTATTGTACTCGTTGCCGCCGTACTAGGCACGCAAAAAATTTCTAGCCACTTGGACGTGGCATCTACGACTACTAAGTATGTTTTCTCAAAAACAGGACCCAAAAAGTCCAGATGTAGACGAGTCCAAGGCCTGGAAGGCCACGGCCATGGACACGGCGCCTGTCGCGGAGGCGCATCTGCTTGCGACACACACACCGTACACGACCTACACATATTCTCTATGGCCTCATCGATCCCGGGCCACCATGCGTAACTTCTGGCCAATGCCTTGGACTTAACTATGCCCATATGAGGTTCGTGTATTAGCCTTAAAACGCGTTCCCTACATTTTTCAGGTATCACGACCCTGTGACCCCACATGATACACCCTAACTCTTCGTATAATTCAGTTTTCCTGTTTTGATAAGGTCTGATTGTATCCAGTTGACAATCCTCCGGCCACCCGTCTCTGATATAAGACAACACCCTACTCAAGATCGGATCCCTTTGAGTTTCGCTTTTAATTTCGTTATAATCTAATAATAATGCCTCTTGAGCAAAATGCAGGTGCGTTTGTTCAGGATTATTGCATAAAACTGATTTCCTTAGCGGCATACGCGATAAACTATCTGCACTGTTGCGATCCGTGTGCACATATTCTATATCGTACGTATACGCGGAAAGAATAATCGCCCACCTTTGCATACGACTCGCAGTCATAGTCGGTATCCCCTTATACGGACCGAAAATCGATACGAGAGGCTTATGATCAGTTCGTAGAACAAAACGTCTGCCATAGATGTACTGATGAAACTTTTTCATACAAAAAATTATTGCTAAAGCCTCCCTATGAATTTGGGAATAGTTTTTCTCGGCCGCTGTTAGCGTACGAGAGATAAACGCAATGGGCCGCTCACCCGCCCCCGCGCGCCCCGCTGGCTGTGACAGCACCCCGCCGACGCCGGCCGCACTCGCGTCGCATGTTACTATCAATGGCTTGTCAGGATCGTAATGCGCCAGCACCTCCGAGCCCAGTAGCGATTTTTTTATTTCTCTGAAGGCATGCTCGCAAGCCGACGTCCAATTCCATTTAACATGTTTTTTTAAAAGTGCATATAAAGGCAATAAACGTTGGGAAAACTTATCTGTGAATTTAGAAAAGAAATTAACTAACCCTAGGAAGGAGCGCAACTCCGAAATGTTTTGTGGCCTAGGCATATTTCTAACCGCTTCAACTTTCTCGGGGTCCGCCTTCACACCCTTCCTAGATACAATGTGTCCTAAGTACTTAACTTCCTCTACAAAAAATACACATTTAGATTTTTTTAGTTTAAGCCCATTCTCTAATAAACGCCGGAAAACGACCTCTAAGGTCCTGAAATGATCAGCTTCCGTTTTAGTTCCGATTATTACGTCATCACTAAAAACAGCACACAAGGAATATCGCCTAAAAGTTTAGTCATAATTCTTTGGAAAATTCCCGGGCTCGATGAGAGACCGAACACTAAGCGATTATAACGAAAAAGACCTCGATGCGTGTTAATAGTAGTGAATTGTTTGGATTCATCAAGCTCTATTTGATTATAAGACTGCGACAAGTCAATTTTGCTAAAGAATTGAGCCCCTTGTAAAGTAATTAACGCATCCTCAAACCTAGGCAGTGGGTATCTGTCAACAATTAAGGCTGGGTTCAGAGTTGACTTGTAGTCTACACAAAGTCTGAGAGTACCGTCCGTCTTATTCACGGGAACCAACGGTGAGGCCCAGTCGGAGCACTCAACTGGCTCGATGACGCCGGCGCGCAGCATCGCATCTAACTCCGCGTCGACGCGCGCGCGCAATGCAAATGGCAGGGGCCGCGCACGGCTGAACACGGGCGTCGCGTCCCCGCGCACCCGTAACGTCGCCTTGCCCCCCGTGAACCTCCCCAAGCCACCGTCGAACAGCTGCTTATATCTAAATAACAATTTATTTAAATTACAATCAACCGAGCCATTAACAAACTTATTCACAGGCGATACAGAATTACTATTATACAAGTTATATAAAGGTATACACAATTTAGAGAGCCACTGTCTCCCAATCAAAGAAGTAGTTCCGCCATTTATTACAAATAACTCTAAATTTTTGACATTTCCCTGATACGAGACAGAACACTTTATATATCCTAGGGGTCTAATGACAGAACCGTCATAAAATCTTAAACTAAGCTTATGGGGAATTATTTTCTTATTTTTAAAATATTTATTATAAGTTATTTTACTGATGCAAGATATAGGCGTACCAGTGTCTATCTCCATGGGTATAATTCTACCATCAATAGATATAGGTAAACTCACCGCCTTGTAATCACCAAGACAAAGTTGGTGCAACTCGATCATACTGTCATCTGAGTGCTGTTCACATTCATAAGGCCCCTCGAGCGAACCAAAATTAAAACTCCTGTCCGAGTGCTTCCGCATGGTTCCCTTTAGCCCCGGACCTGGACATACCCGACGGAGATGACCTTGTCGTTTGCAACGGCTACAAACGAAGTCACGGTACCTACAGCTCCCGTAGTTGTGACTCGTCGATCCGCAGCCTTCACAGCCGCCGAATGCTGACTTCGATGTGGCTTGTTCCGCCGCCTGTCGTGTGCTGCTCGGGCCACGGCTACCGCCTCGTTGCTGGAACGTGCGACGACCTCGCACCTCCCTAACTGCGTGAAGTTCTGTACTCTCGAACACATTCTTCACCTCCACAGCTGCTGCATCTCGTTCCGCAGCTTCCAAGGACATAGCTATCTTAACGGCTTTTGTGAAATTCAAATTTTCATCTTCCGCGAATAACCGTTGGCGAATGACGTCATTCCTCAACCCACAAACAAACTGGTCCCGAAGGTTTTCAGTTAGTCCCTCCTTAAAATTACAGTTTCGCGCCAGTTTCTTCAGCTCTGCAACATAGTTATTTACATATTCGTCGGT
Organism: Malacosoma neustria; assembly: GCA_963693495.1. Lineage (NCBI taxonomy): Eukaryota > Metazoa > Arthropoda > Insecta > Lepidoptera > Lasiocampidae > Malacosoma > Malacosoma neustria. The sequence continues at coordinate 19,144,043 of OY856381.1, forward strand.
AGTTTGTCGCCGCTGTCGAAAACGGAACCTCTCGGCGAGTACCGACGGACTCGGTTGCAGATGATTACGTAGGAGCTCCGATGCCTCATTGTAGCTCAACTCCGATGGCTTCCGAGGGCTGGCGAGGTTTACCAGAAGTTCGTACGCTTCATCCCCCATGACGGCGATCATTGTAGGCAATTTTAAATCATCTTTGATGCCGTTGACCTTGAAATACATTTCAAGTCGATCCGCGTACAACGTCCACACTCCCGTTTTTACGTCGAACTCATTTATTTTCCCGATCGACATGATGATTACACGCACTATTATCCGTTATTTTCCAATTCGTCGCCAGTATAATGTATTTAACACGGGAGCAAGTAAACAACGTGTCTCGCGCATAGTGTTTTATTATAAAAACTGCCTACCTACATTATAATAATATATTAATACATCACAGTTTATATGTTAGAAAAGAGAACAGCTTAATTGTTTATATTTTATTTGTGGATGATTTATTAATTTGTTGTGAAAATGTAGAAGTTATTGCTGATATAAAAACTAAATTGTCTGAAAGGTTTAAAATGAAAGATATTGGTAAAGTAAAAAATTATATTGGTATTGAGATTGAATATATGTATAATCAAAACAATGTCTTAACCTTGAGTCAGAAATCTTATGTTGAGTCTTTAGCTAAAAGGTATAATATTGAGAATGCAAAAATGTATAAGACTCCTATGCAAATAAATTTAAAATTGGAACAATCTGATATTAATGACGATGTAAAATATAGAAATTTGATTGGTGCTCTTTTGTATATTAGTTCAGGTACTAGACCTGATATATCTTACAGTGTAAATTACTTAAGTAGATTTCAAAACTGTTATAATGAGACACATTTTAAGTATGCATTGAGAGTTTTAAATAAAGTATTTGTATTTGACAAAAGATCTTAAATTAACATATTGTAATAATAGTGACGCTGATATTCTAGATTGTTTTGTGGATGCTGATTGGGTAGGAGATATTTTCGATAGGAAATCTACTACAGGATTTGTCATTAGATTGTTTGGAAATATTATTTACTGGAAATCAAAGAAACAAAGTAGTGTAACAAAGTCCTCAACATTTGCTGAATATGTAGCTTTATCAGAAGCAGTAACAGAGTTAAATTTTCTTATGTGTCTAATGGATGATGTATTCAATAAAGTTTGTAAACCAGTTAAAATTTATGAAGATAATTCAGGAGCCGTAGCTATTTCTAAATATAGAAACTTTACTAAGAATTCTAAGCATATTGAAGTTCACTATCATTTTATACATGAAAATGTTAAGCTAGGAAATATTGAAGTTGTAAAAATAGAGTCAGAAAATAATATTGCAGATATATTTACAAAATCTTTGGGAAATGTTAAATTCATAAAATTTAGAGAAATGTTAAATTTGAAACAAAATAAGGATATTAATTTAACAAATTAATAATGATTGTTGTAACAGTGTTTTACAATATAAATGTAAGGAGGCGTATTGATTTATATTATATACATTTATATTGGCAACACTGATTGTACTCTCTTCTCTTTCAATAAAGATGGCGAAAGCACTGTTGCGTTTTACTTGTGTGCTAATATTATAGAATAAAGTATAAAACCATGAACGGGCCTAATTATTTTAACACACACAATTTGTTTTAGAACTAGATGACGCTTTGTGAATAGTCGCAGTAGATTATTTAATTACGTTAATCATGCATAAATACTAAGTAGCAACAGAGTGGTTCCAACTACGTAGGTATTCCAGTTTTGGATGCACTTAGGCAATTTTTTCGTCTAATGTAACAAAGTTTTAAATTCAAACACGACAGAAAACATCATAAGATAGCTGAGTTCATTGGTGTGCATAGCCCACTCCGCCTATTCATTTGGTTCTTATGGCGCGACCTGAACACAGAAATAGAACCTTAAAAATTGTTATTATTATTATATCCCTTAAGACATTTGTTTTCTTTTGGTCCTGCCAAGAAGAGTTGACTTTAATCAAATGTGAACTAATCTTAATTTTTATATTTTATAATTTCAGATTCTCATATTCCCCGAAGGCACATGCACGAATAGGTCTTGTCTAATCACCTTCAAACCGGGTGGCTTCTATCCTGGGGTCCCGGTGCAGCCCGTTACTATCAGATATCCTAATTCGCGGGACACTGTTACGTGGACTTGGGAAGGCCCTGGCGCGTGAGTACACCATAATATAGGTCACTTTATGGCCTTAAACTTTAAAATGGTTACCATAAATTTAAGAATTAAGCTAAACATTCTATACAAATCTGAGCAAAAGTTGCCAGTTGGAATAGGCTATAGAAAACACGAGACTAGGATGATTGATAGTGTGTATTAATCGTGTACGGGTGGAGAATACTATTTCCGGTCGAGGTCGGCCCGTCATGAAGGCGGCAAAACCACCCTAGCTATGTTGGTTGGATGTCAATCTTCGGTGAATAAGTATGTCGCGATAATAAGCTAAGGGTACTCACTCCTATATAGACAGCAGCGTGTTCGCGGTGCCCCTAGCGTCGCAAACATCCATAGGCGATGACAACTGCTCACTATTGAGTGGGCTGTCACCCTGTTTGCTGATCTTAAGCAATACAATTTTATATCTTGTATTAAATAATTATAAGAAACATACTTGTATTTTTTTATTGCTGTAGGACAGCAGACAGGCTGACGGCCGCTTAGAATTTAGCAGTTACCGTCGCCTATGGCTATTGTATATTTATATATATTTTGTATGTTATATGAATATAATTTTCAGTAATTCAAATTCAAAGATGAATTAAAGTTATTTGCTTATTGGTTTAAAAATTTATACAAAACTAGCCGATCACGTCCGCTCCACTGGACGATTAACAGGCAAAATTAAATCGAAAAAAATAAAAAGTATCCTATGTTACTTCTAATACCTTCAAGAATAAGTGTAAAAAGTTTCATGATGATCGGTTAAGTAGTTTTCGCGTGAAAGCGTAACAGACAAACTTTCACTTTTATAATATTAGTATGTATGAAGTATGATAGTATAGTATAGTATGATGTAGATTACAGTTAAAACACAAATATAATAGTTTACAATTTCAACCATGAGTATGTTTAAATAGGCGAATATTTCCAGATTGAAAGTCCTTTGGTTGACGCTAACCCAGATCCACAGTTCCTGCGAGATTGAGTTCTTACCTGTGTACTACCCCAGTGAAGCGGAGAAACGAGATCCTAAACTTTACGCGCGGAACGTTCGAGATGTTATGGCTAGGTAATAATTATATATCTTTATAATATTCTTATGGTAAACGTTAAAGAGTATTATGTGATTTGGAGTACATTGTTCTATCCGTGCAGGGGCGGAGAAAGAATACTAACCTCTGCGGCCGGGGCCGGCCTGACGTAAAAGGCGACAAAACCACCCACCCTAGCTACGTGGATGGCGACCACCTTTGGTCTTAAGTATGCCGCCATAATAACTTTGTATTGTTTTCCGGCATTAATGACCCAAGTTCCTGTACCCTTATGGGACAGCAGCGTGTTCGCGGTGCCACTGCTATTGCAAAAACCCATAGGCGACGGTAACTGCTAAATTCTAAGGCGGCCGTCAGCCTGCTGTCCTACAACAATAAAAAAAAAAAAACATTTTGAGGAAAGTTTCAGGCAGAGATAACTCACATCGTGCTAGCCACCGGTGTTTTGGTTGTTTCGAACTCAATATCCCATACTTTTTAGAGCTCTCGGCGTGCCAGTACTGGATTACACATACGACGACTGTCGCCTTATTGCTAAGGCTAAGCAGCTGGGGATACCAGGCGCTCCAAATGTTAGGGAGGTCAGCGAATTGAGAACACAGCTCGGGTAAGTTAAGAGGAAATATAAAGGTATCTCATTACGTCGTTTTTTAAATGTAGAGCTACGTATTGGAGAATTCTTAATAAAAACTATTACTGGTCCTCCTCCTCGAGTCGTAGTCCTCATATCTGAGGGTCGTGACCAACACCTTCCAGTCTATCACGTATGGTTGTTTTCCACTGCTTCCTGTTCTCAGCGCCGTGCAGCGCCTCGTAGACGGATGTGCCTAGTGCGGTGCGAACTTGATCCGACCAACGCGTCGGACTACGGCCACGCGATCGGCTGCCCTCGACTTTACCGGTGACGACTAACTTTTCCAAGTATTCGGAGCATGCGCCTCCAGCACCACATCTCGAACGCATCGATTCGCTTCCGGTCAGCTGACAGTAGGGTCCATGTCTCAGCCCCATACTGGTAGCCCACTCGTATATATTTCTGGAATGACATAGTACATAATATACTTACTGGTACATTTTGTTGGTTTATTATTTATACATACATACATATAATCACGCCTCTTTCCCGTAGGGGTAGGCAGAGACCACTTCTTTCCACTTGCTACGATCATTACATACTTGTTTCGCTTCGTCCACTTTCATTATTCCCTTCATACATGCCCTTCGGTTTAGGGTACTCTTGACCTGGCCTTTTTTCAAGACGTCCCTGATCTGGTCTCGAAATGTCCGCCTAGGTCTACCCCTTCCAACACTTCCATTCACACTCGCCTTATACACTTTTTTCGTCAATCGTTCTTCATTCATTGTCTCGACATGGCCAAACTATCTCAGCATCCTTTCTCAATTTTTGTCACTACATCTTCTTTCAGACCACAACGTTTCCTTTATTATTTATTCTGTAAGTATAATATGTACATATAAAAAAAGTTAACGCCGTCCCAAACACCCATAGTGAGGGTAACTGCGCACTATTAAGTCGGACGTCCAGCCTGTCTACTTTTCTACAGCTACAAATTTACTCGTTTGATTCATGACGTTTTTGAAAAGATGGTTTTCATACGTTCTAGATAGTAGAAAACTGCGTGATTTTCGTGAGGTCCAGGATTTTTTTAAATTAAATTCTATTTAATGACTTAGCTGTTTATTTTTAACAGTGAAGCAGTAAATGTAAGAAGTCCATTTTGATCCGTACAGGGGCGGAGAAAGAATACTAACCTCTGTGGCCGGGGTCGGCCTGTCGTAAAAGGCGACAAAACAACCCAACCTAGCTACGTGGTAGGGCCACAAGCCCGTCTGGATGGCGACCACCTTTGGTCTTAAGTATGCCGCTATAATAACCTTGTGTTGTGTTCCGGCATTCGTGACCCAAGTTCCTGTACCCTTATGGGACAGCAGCGTGTTTGCGATGCCACTAGCGTAGCAAACACCCATAGGCGACGGTAACTGCTAAATTCTAAGCGGGCTGTCAGCCTGTCTGCTGTCCTACGCAATAATAAAAAAAAGAAGTGTAAAAGATTTCGATGTTGGCGTGACAAAAGATTTGGAAATTAATATACCCAGGTAACAGTTTTCTTCAACCTTGTGGATAAAATTATTTCTTTTGCCTAAATGTAGACTGGAGAAATCCCAACTGGAGCTGCATTTGGCCAATCAGAGAATAGCTGCGCGCTCACGATGGTTGTCGCCGCAAGAGTTTGCGCAACGCCTTGGAGTCCCACTCGACCATCGAACTCAAAGGCTTTTTGATATATTTGTACAGGTGTGGCTTAGTTTTACTCAACTAGCTGACTAAATAATTGTTATAAATATTTTGACAGTTGTATATCTACCATAAGTTGGGACGGGGAAAAGGAAATGCTGACCCTACCCTGCTAGCTGGATGCACTAGCTAGCGAGATGAGGTAACTTGTAACTTTGTAGGAATCAAATTAGCTACCACTAGATGGCGCCTGTGGCAATATTAGCTCACGCTAAAATTTCAAAGACTAATAAATCCATATGGGAACTAAAACGCAGGTCGTCGTGTGTCGGATGCTCTTATATAGTAATAGCCTCAGAGGTCGTTGTTTTCGTTGTAATCATTCTGGTGGTCGTTTTGTTAATATTCGACATTTGGTTGTAGTGGTTGCATTCAAGTTAATGAGCTTGTTTATGAATCCTTGTAATTCGTACAAATCTTTTGTTGTATCCATGTGACATTATATATTTAATTATTATCCGTGCAGGGGCGGAGAAAGAATACTAACCTCTGCGGCCGGGGTCGGCCTGTCGTAAAAGGCGACTAAACAACCCACCCTAGCTACGTGGTAGGGCCTCAAGCCCGTCTGGATGGCGACCACCTTTGGTCTTAAGTATGCCGCCATAATAACCTTGTGTTGTGTTCCGGCATTAGTGACCTAAGTTCCTATACCTTTATGGGACAGCAGCGTGTTCGCGATGCCACTGGTATTGCAAACATCCATAGGCGATGGTAACTGCTAAATTCTAAGCGGGCCGTTAGCCTGTCTGCTATCCTACAGCATTAAAAAAACATCATTATGATTACTTTAATAAAATGGTACAAATAATTAGTAATTTATTTCACTGTTAATATTGTGCCACATCATTGGCAAAAACATTTCAACTTTAAAGGTTCATATACAAGATATAACATGGTTTTAATATAGAAACGTGGAGACCAATGTAGGTTACAAGGCTTGAGTCCTACGTGCGTAATTTTGGACAGTTTTGCGAGCTTATTGTAACCGGTGAAAGAAAACACCGTGCGAAAACCTGCATACAGAGATCATTAGTATTTATGATATGTCTCATCCGCTTTGGACAAGCGTGTTTGTAGCTGCACATTCCCTTCAAGGGGTGGTCCTAGCTCAATAGTGTGACTATGAACTGATATTATATATCCAAAATTAAAAGTTAAACAAATTTTTAGGTAGTAGAGGCACCAAAGGCCCTAACACATTTTAATTAATCCTTTCAAGATTGGGTTTAGGATTCTGCAGTAGCTCCGGCACAAATCAAATTTAGTCTTCTATGCCATGTCCATATATTATGATTATTAGCAAAACAGACATATAAGTATGTATACACACATTGCATAAGAGTGGGTTGTCTTAATAGCAATCACACAAGAGACCTCAGTGGTACATTGGAGTATACTCGCGTATATACGTTGTAAGTTGTATTTTTTCTGAAATTCCAGCGATCGAGTGGACTTGTGTACTTCCCCGACTACCTGCTATGCGCAGTGTTCCTTAGTTTGCAACATGCGCCTCTAACTCAGCTTGTATCATACGCGTTCAAAGTAAGTAAATAATTTGCCAATATTAGTGATGGTGGATGGTGATATTATCCGTGCAGGGGCGGAGAAAGAATACTAACCTCTGCGGCCGGGGTCGGCCTGTCGTAAAACGCGGCAAAACAACCCACCCTCTAGCCACGTGGTAGGGCCTCAAGTCCACCTGGATGGTGACCACCTTTGGTCTTAAGTATGCCGCCATAATAACCTTGTGTTGTGTTCCGGCATTAGTGACCCAAGTTCCTATACTCTTATGGGACAGCAGCGTGTTCGCGATGCCACTGGCATTGCAAACACCCATAAGCGATACAGCTATAAAAATGTTATGTTACAAGAGAGATTAGTCCGTTGCATCCAAAGCACTTTACGTCGACGACTGCCTTTTCGTGACCAAAAAAATATCAGAAAAAAAGCTGGAAAAGATGTAGCTGAATGTACATTAAATAGTAGTACTGTAGTGTATTTAATGTACACACATTAAATAGTAGATTTTTCCCCACTGATCTTAACTTCTAATTAATTCAATAAAATTTTTCGATGTTCGGGGAGGTATAATTAAAAACTGTAGTTTTTCTACACTAAAAATCTTATCAATAACAATTTTTTTCCAGTTATACGACAGCAGTAGATCGGGTAGGCTGAGTCTAGCTAACTTTGAGGAGGTTGTTGGCAAATGCCTCGGTTTGTGCCAAGAGGATGCGCACAGTACTTTCCGACAGGCTGATATAGACGAGAAGGGATATTTGACTTACGGTGAGATATTATCAGTGATAAGATAAACGTGCGTAAAATCAGTTTTTCTACGTTACACTAAAGCGCGGGTTTATTTAGTTAATTACTAGCTGTGCCCGCGACTCTGTCCGCGTGGAATAGTGACCTTATCACTAAGGGGTATGAAAAATAGATGTTGGCCGATTCTCAGACCTACTCAATATGCTCACAAAATTTGGAGGAGTACGGGAACGAACATTGTGACACGAGAATTTTATATATAAGATTGATTTTTCGGCTACTTTTCGTTTAACAATGAAATATATTTTATATCATGCGTATCTTTGATAATAGCGAAGCTTACATCACTGCCTGAGGTGCGCCTCTATACGTTCTCACAGCGCTAAATTTGTGTGCTCCTATTGGGCACGATGCCAATTTTTTTTATTGCTGTAGGATAGCAGACAGGCTGATGGCCCGCTTAGAATTTAGCAGTTACCGTAGCCTATAGGTGTTGGCAACGCCAGTGGCATCGCGAACACACTGCTATCCCATAAGGGTACAGGACCTCGGGTTACTAATACCGGAACACAACACAAAGTTATTATGGCGGCATACTTAAGACCAAAGGTGGTCGCCATCCAGACTGGCTTCAAGCCCTACCACGTAGGTAGCCGCTTGAGTTAAGGCCAATAAATATATCATGATGTCTTTTCTTGAACAAACACCTAGAAAAAAATAGATTCTAAATTAATTTTTTGATTGGATCACTCACTTACCTTTTGACTAAAACTAGCTCAATAATAGCAAAGACGAGTAATCAATCCACAACCTTTTCGATCATTCAGAACAAAATGAAGTGGCTTTATTGGCCAAAAACACTCGACCAATTGAACTAAAATGTATTATAATATTTTTGAAATATTAATAAATAATTTAAAATTATAAATAATATGAACTAATGAAATTATTATCGCTAATAAATTGTAAACAATTTCAGATGAATTCGTGTCATATGCTCAAAAGCGATCGGAGTTCTCTCAATTATTCACATGCGAGACTTCACATCACAAACCGAAAGCACAATGAGAAATACCCACAGTATGTGTGCAAGTGCCGTAATCTGTCAGAGTATTTGACACTAACGGAGAGAAAAGTATGGCAACAATAGAAAGAAAAATATGTCAAAATGATAGAAGGCTATTAATGCTAGAAAGAGACACAAAAATGTTTAAGTACTTTACGAGTGAAATAGTAATGACATTTTATCAGGCTTTATAAATTTCATATTTTACAATAGTATAGAATCAGATGAAGAATAGTGTGTGTTAATGTAATGACTCTTTATTAAATTTGCAATATTTATAACGTTTACAGAAATAAACTTCGTAGTTAATGACTTTTCTACACGAGCGATTAGAGCAATTAATTCACCGGGTGTACCGGACAATCATTCCCGGTTTTTATAACAAATGTCGCGGCTTAAGTATGCAATGTTACGATTTGACACATATGTCATTTTATTCTACTGACATCAAGCTTCAAAAGTACAGATGTTATATTTTACGAAAGTAACACCGTCCGACATAAAACCGCTGAATGTCATCGTTTGCTGGTAGAAAGTTACGGTGAGCATGCTCTAACCTTAAAAACATGTGAGGCTTGGTATCGAAAATTCAATCGTGGTGATTTCGATGTGCAAAACAAAGTCCGTTCTGGTAGACCGTAATAGTTTGAAGATGCGAAACTGCGGGAGTCATTTGATGAAGACCCAACCCAAACTCAAAAACAATTGGCAGAAGCGTTAAATGTGGCCCAAGGAACGATTAGCGAACAATTACGAGCAACGGGGAAAATCTAAAAGATAGGAAGACGGGTGCCACATCAATTGAATGACAGGCAAATGGAAAATCGTTTATGAAATGCTGCTTCAAAGATATGATCGGGAGTTATTTCTGCATCGAATAGTGACGGGTGATGAAACGTGGATTTATTTTGAAAACCCTAACCGCAAAAAATCATGGTTATCACATGGCGAAGCCGGTCCATCGACTCTAAGGCCAAATCGTTTTGGTCGCAAGACAATGTTGTGTGTTGGTGAGACCAAAGTGGCATGGTGTATTACGAACTCTTGACACCTGGTGAAACAGTTAACAGTGATAGCCGTCGACAACAAATGATCGATTTCAACCATGCATTGATCGAGAAACGTCCAAAATGGGCCCGAAGCAACGGTAAAGTAGCACGATAACGCGCCGTCTCTTAAAGCAAAACTGCTCAAGGAAGCGTTGAAAGCACTTGGGTGGGACATATTATCGTACCCGTCGTACTCTCCAGACCTTGTCCAATCCGACTTTCAACTTTTCGCATCAATGGGACACGAGCTTGCAGAGCAGCACTTCGCCAATTTCAAAGAAGTTAGAAAATGGCTCGATGAATGGTTTTGCCCAAAGGACAAACAATTATTTTGGGATTGCATCCATAAATTGCCTGAAAGATGGGCAAGATGTATAGAATCAAATAGCCAATACTTTGAATAAACATTTTTTCCCATTTTCTTGAAAATTACGTAGTTTTTTACGATAAACAGGAATGACTTTCCTCCTGATACTTGCAACCATTCTGGGGTCAACTCTTAATTGGGTTCAAGATCTTTCTGGTATTTTCTCTAGTCTGGATGTCCTGTAATTCGATCCCTGAAATTTTTCATTGTATTATATTTTGCTTAGTTTTAAGATATACAATACTGCGAGATTGTGTATGGATAATTATTAATGTTTTAAAATATTGAGATTTGAAGGAAAATTTCTGGGATTATTCGGGTAAAAAGATATTTATCTTTTTACTTATTAATAGAAATGCAGCATTGCGTACCAAAGGATGTGTGGATAATGTGTGAATGTACGATATGTCGAAATGGGCCAACTGCATTGTATTGTTTATAAATAGATTACTTGGACTTTTTCTAGCAAATGACATTATTATTCATTTATTATTTTTGTGCACATTTCATTTATATCTTGTAAATAAAGTATATAATAGTGAATATTTAAGGTACTTGTAAATTGTTATGTTATTTATTGTGTAAATTTTAAAATATTTGTAAATTATGTAAACATTTATTTTAACGCATCATGCCGGTAGATTTAAATGCCTTTGTCTGTAAAACAAATTGCTTAACACACCGACTTCGAAGTCGGAACCCTAAAAAAGTCTAATACGTATTTTTGAATTAAAAAAACGCTTCCATATTGTAAATTTTACTTAGAAATTATCTTAAACGTATATTTAGAATATTACTGTTAAAAATATGTAAGTACCTACTTTTAAAATTATAAATAAAATTTTGTAATTTAGTTTGATGTGAAAACTACTTGGTCAATTTTGAGACTGAATGTCACCATAAAAATAAATAAATGCTTTATAGTATAGTTTTAAAGTTTAATTAGTCTTCGGAGGATGAATTGGATTAGACGACAACCTGTCAATATTGTATAATATGTTCTCATTATTACATTTATAAATAGACGTCAGCCAATGGGTAAGTGGCCCACCTGATAGAGAGAGGTCTCGCTTATGGAAATTTGCAACACCAGTGCATCAGTGTAGACAATATCCTGACCATATGATCCTTCCCAACGAGAACTTTTTTAACCATGCAGGGTCGGAGAACCACGCTAGCTACGTGGTAGGGCCTCAAGCCCGTCTGGGTGGCGACCACCTTTGGTCTTAAGTATGCCGCCATAATAACCTTGTGTTGTGTTCCGGCATTAGTGACCCAAGTTCCTGTAGCCTTATGGGACAGCAGCGTGTCCGCCGTGCCACTGGCGTAGCAAACACCCATAGGCGACGGTAACTGCTAAATTCTAAGTGGGCCGTCAGTCTGTTGTCCTATAGCATTAAAAAAAAGCATTACAGGACCACCTAATCGCTATTTCAGTGAGGTCTAAGCAGGGACAAATTGATTAGTGATAATTCATAGACAGCATGTGAAGGATGCTGTTCTGTCTTAATTTTGGAGGTGTAAGGACAGACGGCAGTCTTTTGTGTTAACACGAAATTTAGCCTCATTCATGTATTTTCTTGTCTCCGTGGTAAATACAACTGTCGTTAAAGGAAATTTGAGCAAAAAAATGGAATACAAGGTTTATCATGTGGCTTATCGAGTCTTCTTCATCCTGCTTTTATCCCATAATAATTAGGGTCAAACAAGCAGATCCTTTCATTCTCTCCAGCGTCTTCAGTTTTGGTTTAACACCTGTTCTGTATCTGCCCACTTCCATCCCTCACATTTTTCTAATTTAACGTTAATTATTGAGTCAATTACTTAAAAAAATTCTTGTACAAAGTATCAAAACTTCCATAGTAGTATTAAAATAGTGGTCTTCCCGTGTAATCATTTTTAATTCTACCTCCAATTTTTATATCTTTAACAATACATAATATATAACATTGGAGTTTTAAAACAGCCCAATATATGTATAACAATAGGAAAATCAAAACCTTCAAAATAATAATATTGGCTCCTGTGAACGATATGCCAAGAAAAGCTCAAAAATGTACATTTTTCAAAAGGTGCTTAGCAATGCTGCGGTGCAAAGCTCATAATGTCTATTGAAATTATTTTTTTCCCACGACTCCTTCCACAAATACTTATAATTTATTCATACATATTTTTTGTTGCGCATTGTTATTTGTATAAGCGTGTCGCCAATGTGTCAATTATGAGGTGCAAAAATTATTGTTGCTGCTCAATGCCACATAAAATACTGATTACGGGTCGTTCATAAAATACGTTATACTAATTGGTTTTTGTGACGAAATATTTCTAGAAGGTCACAGAAAGTGTCACACAGCGTGGCAATAGGTTGGGTCAAAAAAAGCTGATTATTACTACTGAGTATTACATGTTTAGTACTATTACTACTGAGTATTACATGTTTAGTATTATTGGAAATAGTAATCGCCCATTCATGTTACTATATAATTTTATTAATAGGAATTTATATTTCATATGAATGGAAAATTATTGATTTCATCTGTTATAATTAAAATTATTTTAATTATTATATGCATATAAAATTATACATTTTTATAATAAATATATAAAATTATATAGTTTAAAAAAAGTCGTTTATTTTACCAAAATCTGGGTATTTTATATTAAGGATGTCGTTTTAATAATTCAATTTACATCAGCGAATGTTAGGGCGTTAGTAGAGAATTTACTGGCTTTTTAAGTAAGAGGTAAGGGGATTCCATAGGTTTAGCATTGTTTTTTTGTTTGTTAATTTTTAATTTATTACTTTATTTAACTATAATATTTATTGGTTTTCTGATTATATTCAATATTGTTTAAGTTATAAATGTAAGTACAGAGATTTGAAATGAAATTAGTTTTCTTGTTGTGTAAATATTATATGATAGATATATTCTGAATGTAGACTCCATGATAGATAAGCTTGTTAACGGGTCACTAGCAATAAACAACCTGGCACATAAATTATACATTTTCTACTTAATAAAAGTATTTAAAATTTTGGTCTCGGATCATATAAAAAATAGTTCATTATTTAGTGTAATATGTGAATGTTTCGACTTGCAGAAATAAAGGTAATTTATGACACGGCCACAGTCAACAATGGCGGTAAAAAAGGCTATTCTCATTACATCTGCCAGAAATATGGCAACTTATAATGCAACCGTCGGTATACAACCAAAATTTCGACCACCATCTACTTATATTTTTACAGATTAGTGTTGTTATTTTAATAAATTTACTGTCTGTGAATAAAACATTCTTATATAGTTATACATTAAAGGTTTTAGTTTAGGCAATAGCTATATACAAATTTGATTATAGAGCAGTACTTTCACCTGGAAGGACTGTAAAATATGTGTAAGAATTTTAACGACTATAACATATAAACGGTTCGTGGTATATCGTTGACCATTTCATTTTAAGAGATACTAATATATAGAGACGCAAAGGTGTTATAATTTACTATTGAAGTTTTATTTATATAAACCATCCTTTTTATTGTTTTACAATAGAAAATAGGCTGATGACTCAGTAAGCAGTTACTGTCCGCTATGGATCTTGGAACTGGAACCTTATTTATTCCGGAACAGAACACAATGTTATGATGGTAGCATATTTAAAGAAGGGGGGGGACTGGAGCCTAGCTTGTTGCCTTTACGACAGGTCGCCCCCAGCCGCAGAAATCAGTATTATTACTCCGTCCCTACGGGAGGAAAAGTAGTACTATAGTATTTACCAATATTTGTTTACAATTACCATATGTTACGTGCCGTTCGCACCTTCTTTCCAATCAGCCTTTATATAAAGTTTAAGCTGTTAGCACTAAATTGTTTTAGATAGATCAACTATATTTTACTAAGGATGTATACGATTTGTGTACAGTTTCCAAAGCAATAATGTGTATGAAATTTTTGTGTAAGATAAAAAATATTTGGAAGCACTTTTATTTGCATATTATACATTCATACAGTCGACAATATTTGGTTGTTTGATTTTTAGATGGCTCATTGGAGCATTGGCTTTTGACACTGATTTTGCCAAGGTCGCGGTAAGAGTTGTTAGGTGATGGAATAGCGGAAATAACTTTAGTAAATCGAATTTAGACGGTCTTCGGAAATATTTTCTGAGAACCTAAGGACAAGGTGGCATAAGTTAAACTGGTTACAAATAAGGGTGACAATATTTGAATTAAAATGTGCTAACAACGAGATTCCCCGAAACAGGCAAAATATTTCAGTGACAAGAATAATATAAACAAGACAAATAAATAGATAGAAAAAAAATAAGTATTGAATTTGGATTATCATTGATTTTTTTGGTCGGAGATTGTGAATCTCGCAGGCTTTTGTGACTTGTTCTCACTATTAATGTGCTCCTTGCGGTACTGGAACATTCTTTCCACAGCTGTGGTCAAATCAACATGTGCCGCTAAACATTTCTCGTATAAAATTAAGTACCACAAAAAATGTGTATTCTTATTGTATGAGAACATTCGCTCTTGCAATGCTACCATATGTTCAATTTTACCAACCAACTCAAGGATATTTCCGTACAAATAACCCATTTTATAGAGTGTACTGCTGCTAAATTTCTTTCTGTAAAAATCCGATTCCCTCAGCCTATACCTGGTGGCGTAAATCGATTGCTCCATTAAATCGAATGATATTTTTAGAAAGAAATCACTAGGTTTTTGATCTACTGATCTTCTCCCTGATTCAAACGTTAGTTTTGCATTTGAATCGGTTTTGTTTATTTGTGAATTTTGATTTGATGAAACATCATCTGGAATTATGAACATCAGTTGTTAAGTAACACATATATAGTTAAAACCCAAAGTCGTTTAGTTAACAACCAACCTTGGTCTTAAGTATTTTTTTATAACTAGAGTTCAGCAGACAGGCAGACGGCCCACCCTGGTAGGTGGTCACCGTCGCCTATGGACGTTTGCAGCATCAGAGGCAATATCAACGTGCTGCTGGCCTCGAAGAAATTTTATAACGCCTTTTTTGAAAAACCCTATATCGTACCGCGCTGAGAAAACCTCAGTCGGAAGCTCATTCCAGATCCTGAAAGTAAGCAACATGAACGT
Organism: Malacosoma neustria; assembly: GCA_963693495.1. Lineage (NCBI taxonomy): Eukaryota > Metazoa > Arthropoda > Insecta > Lepidoptera > Lasiocampidae > Malacosoma > Malacosoma neustria. The sequence goes on from OY856381.1 coordinate 19,159,509, forward strand.
TCTTGAGAACCGTTTCGTACGAGAAAGCAGAGGTAAAACGTATACCGCCATAATAACCTAGTGTAGTGTTCCGGCATAAGCAACGTAGGTCCTGTACCCATATGGGAAAGCAGCGTGTTTACGATGTCTCTGGCTTCGCAAACATTCATAGCCATCAGCCGTTCTGCTGTGACAGCAATAATAAAATGCTCTGCGTTATATCCTTATACTATACTATCCATCCTGGAATAAATACTGGCGTAAATGAGAGAGTAATTAAAATACGGTTAAGTATTATCCTTTTTATCCGTGCAGGGGCGGAGAAAGAATACTAACCTCTGCGGCCGGGGTCGGCCTGTCGTAAAAGGCGACAAAACAACTCACCCTAGCTACGTGGTAGGGCCTCAAGCCCGTCTGGATGGCGACCACCTTTGGTCTTAAGTATGCCGCCATAATAACCTTGTGTTGTGTTCCAGCATTAGTGACCCAAGTTCCTGTACCTTTATGCGACAGTAGCGATGCCACTGACGTTGCAAACACCCATAGGCGACGGTAACTGCTAAATTCTAAGCGGGTCGTCAGCCTGTCTGATGACCTTCAGCATTAAAAAAAGTAGTTAATTCTGTTTGGATTCAAAACTTTCTTCGGAGGGTCAGGATCATTATTAATAATACAGAGTGCGTGGGTGGTTTTTTGCCCATCTGTGACGAACAGCACATTATATAAAAAATAGATGCCGCTAAATTAGTTATTATATGAGTGACTAAGGGGTGATTCGTAGTAGATACGTACCGAAGAAAATCGTGCTATCGTGCACCAACGGGTAGGTTAATCCTTTCCCCTGGCGTTGTCCGTCAGATACTCTAGTTTCTGTTAATCTAGTTTTTATTAAATGTTATCGTAAAATCACATATTTTACATTGATGATATCGAATGCTTGGGTGTTTGTTTATAATATGTAATAATTTACAATTATTATTTTTGGTGTCTATATATATATATATATATATGGTGGCTATAACATGAGCGCATTGCTGCTTACTTTGAGACAAGATGGCGCTGTGTGAATTCTTACAGTGTATTTACTTCTTTTTATTTAAACTTACCAATAACGCGATGTAATAGTTTGACTCGAACATCCATTGCATTTCTTTTAAAATATGTGTTAATTATGTCATCGATTAAAACACCATGAGGCAATGGGGCTTTTCGACGCATATAAGAACATAGCACGGGATCCCAATCTGTAAAGATTAAGGCTATTGAAAAATATTAGCTAATACCACAGCGGCGTCACCGATCGCACTTCATCTCACTAGTGCCTTGTACTACTAACTAGAAACACCAGAGCTAACGAGCGGTGACTTATAATATCGTCTCAAAACTTCAAGACTGCTGCTGTCCATTGTTGATGCTAAGGAGCCAAAGAAATTTCAGCAATTCATAAAAAATGTGCCTCAAAAACAAATATTTAATGACAGCTCGATACTCGATTTTGTCCATTTTCATAAAAACACTCACTCACTCAAACGATTGTTATATAACAACTGCCCATCCAAAATGGCTGAAACTTTAGTGAGTAACTGTCAACAGATGAATAACGAAATTCACTAGCTTGTATTTACAAGTGCTGCTATCTTCATGTTGAGGTCGGAAACTTCAGATCAACCTCGTAAATGTATTTTCAAGGATTATATTTTTATTTTCGTGAAGTTGGTTAAATGGAATATACCCCTTGTATTTCAACGTAACCGTTCATTACATAGTAGTGGTAGCTTCACCCAGTAATTCGTTTGATGCTGCTTGGTTGTCCACTAAAGCAGACACTAAGTAAGGTATTATTATTATTTCGAAAGGCGACCATGCTAGTTTGTCCGAACCTAGTATCACTGCGTCCAATTTAATGAACTATTGTGATCGCCACATTTACTATAGCTCATTGGCAAAGCCTGCCTCGTTGATGTAACGAAATAGTTTTTTGGCAGGAGCTGCTCGTATCTCATCCGGTTCCAGCATGTGCTTTCCTAGTATGAGATAAAATAAGGTAAGTAAGGTAACCCCAATATGTTAGTAATATACTGAGTTTGTAATTTTTACGATGATTTTCGAAATCCTTTAATTTATCAGAGGTTATACAGTCAGTTGATCACATTCTACTTCGCCTACTTACACGTTAATAATACGAAATTGAGAGCAATTACACGAGATAATACTCTGATACTAAATAACATGATTTACCACTTATAATCAAATTTAAATACAAGTGTTTAATTAGTTTTCATTTTAAATGAAATGTTTTATTGTACCAGCCGTGAATTTAAGCAATAATACGATGCAATTCATTATTCAGTTAATTAATAATAGAACCTTCATCATCATCATCATCTCTGCGTTAATTCCCGGTTGCAGCCCAAACTCTCGCTTCGGCGCCCGGGGTCCGCTTTCCGACTTTTTCTTCTCCACTTCGCACGGTCTTCAGCATCCCTGGTAGTGAGCCCATTGGCACGCATATCACCCTTTACGACGTCAAGCCAGCACTTTTTGGGTCTACCCCTCCTGCCAGGGCCCGGCGGAGGCGGCATGGCCAGACATTTGTTACCCACGTAAGCATCCGGTTGCCGCAAAACGTGGCCGTACCAACGGAGCCGACACTCTTGCAATTTATCCGCAATGTCACGGACATGAAGACTGCCGCGAATGCGGGAGTTCCTAACGCGGTCCTTCCGCGTCACTCCACACATCCACCGCAGCATATTCATCTCCGTGACACGCAGCTCCTGCTTGTGTCGCTCTAACACCGGCCACGCTTCACAGCCGTATAAAAGGACAGGCCTAATGATGGTTTTATAGACCTGTCCCTTCAACTTTACCGGCATCTTGGGGTCACAGATGACACCAGTCACCTCACGCCATTTGGCCCACGCGGCAGCAATGCGTGCCTTGACGTCACAATCGATGTCACTGGATGCATGAAACACAGATCCCAAGTATTTCACTCGGTCCGTGCGCTCGACCGTGTTGCCGTCTATGCGTACGGGTGTGGGATCTGTGGAGTTACAGGCCAAGTACTCGGTCTTCGCCACATTGAGCTTCAGACCACCGTTCTCAAGCGACTCCTTCCACGCCTTCACACGTCGCACCAGCCTACCCCTGTCCGAATCTGTCAGCGCGATATCATCAGCATACACGAGCAGCCACGGGGGTTGTTCATGTGAATTTCTGATGCTGTCTGACAATACGTCTAATACCACGCTAAACAGAAACGGACTAAGGACGGATCCTTGGTGCACCCCGACGGTAATGGGGAAAGGTTTTGTATCGCCAACAGCGGTCCGAACTACGGAATCGGAGTCACGGTACATGTCTCGAATGATGTCAATATAGGCCTCTGGAATCCCTTTGGACCGCAATGCCCACCAGATTATCGCCCGAGGAATACAGTCGAAGGCCTTCTGCAAGTCGAGAAACAGGCAATGCAGAGGCGTATTCTTCGCCCTGTATTTCTCCGCGACAGTCCTTAGGGCAAAAACAGGGTCCATTGTCCCGTGACCAGGGCGAAACCCATATTGACATTCCGAGACAGTGCACTCCTGTCGAATCCGAGAGTCGATAACCCTTTCGAAGAGCTTCATGGTGTGGGACATGACCTTGATTCCTCGGTAACTACCGCACTCCTGCACCGACCCCTTGCCTTTAAAGACTGGAGTAATGATACTCAGTCTCCATTGGCTCGGGATCGTACCGGTGAGGAGTGTCCAGTTAAACAGGTCGGTTAAGATGCCCACACCACGAGAGCCCATTGCCTTCCAGGCTTCGATGGGGACTCCATCGGATCCAACAGCTTTCCGATTCTTCATGCGGCGGAGACAATTCTGGACTTCTGCAGGCGTTATCAGTGGGACTAGTCCTTGATTCGGAGGAAGATCTGGCGGCTGCACCTCTTTGTGCTGCGTGTTCAGCAGCTCGTGGAAATACGAGCGCCATCTCTCCTTCACCACGAGGTCCTCGCATAGCAGGTTGCCCATAGGGTCTTTTACACAGCGGCACTTGGAAATGTCCTGTGCCGCTTTGACCCTGGAGCGCGCCAACTTATAGATGAGCTTCTGCCCCTCAGACGATTCCAACTTATCGTAAAGTGGTTGTAAGTGGTCTCGTCTGGCTCTGGCAACAGCTCTTTTAGTGGCGCGCTTAGCTACCCGGTATGCGTCGCGATCTTCAGGAGATCTGGACGCTTGCCACTTCTTAAAGAGGGCTTTCTTCGCTCTAGTCTCCCTCTGGACTGTGTCGTTCCACCACCATGTCTCCTTGTCACACTTGCGACCACCCTTAGACACCCCAAGCACCTCCTTCGCCGACCCAAGGATAGCCGCCTGAATCTTGTCCCAGTAAGCCTGAACTGGTTCGCCCATACTACCGGCGCACTTGTCACCGACGGCTAAGGCGAACTCCTGGGACGTGACTTCATCAAGCAGCCACCACCTGATTCGGCGCTGTACGCGCTCGGTATGCGTGTCTTTAGGCTTAGCGCAGAGGTCCATGACTAGAAGACGATGTTGTGCAGTGAGACTCTCACCGGGTATGACCTTGCAGTTGGCCACTTTGCTGATGTGGTGTCTCCTAGTGAGTAGGAAGTCGATTTGGGTAGCATTCCTCCCGCTCCTGTAGGTGATGAGATGCTCGGGTCTCTTTTTGAAATACGTGTTCACGATAGCAAGGTCGGCAGCCGCACACGCATTGAGGATGTTCTCCCCTTCTGCGTTGCGACTACCGTACCCAAATCCACCGTGAACACGCTCAAATTCCCCACATTCATCACCCACATGACCGTTCAGATCACCCCCCAAAACGATCCCCTGTGATAATGGGATTCCACGGAGCACTTCTCCGAGTAGATTCCAAAACGCTATTTTATCGGCGTCGTCACAACCGGCCTGTGGCGCATAGGCACTTATCAAGTGGGTAACTACCCCATCGATAAGCACCCTAACGACCATAAGCCGGTCGCTATGACGTTTCACTTCCAAAATGTCGTTCTGGAACTCCTCCGAGAGCACTATGGCAACCCCATTCTCCCCACCAGGTGCACCTGTGTAGATCAGCTTGTAGCCATTCCCAATGAACCGGGATCTGCTGGCCTTCCACCGAGTCTCCTGCAGGAACGCCACGGCCACCCTCCGCCTGGAGAGCACATCGGCCAACTCTCTCGCGCGTCCGGTTAGCGTGCCTATGTTCCACGTTGCGAAGCGGATCTTTCGAGATGTTTGGGCTGCGTGAGTTGGGGCTAGCGTCGTTAGCCGTGCCCGCCCATGACACGGTAGCCCTTGTCCACTTCTCACAAGAGCCGGGCGAAGCTCTTGCGCGCCGTTATGCGGCGGCGCCCTAGCCCTTAGCCGATCTCGTAATCTTTCTCTGTCCATGTTGATTTGGCAGATTTGGCTTTTACGGGGGCGACTGCCGTCTAACCCCCCAACCCCAAAAGGAAAGCCGTCGTCAGAGCCTCGTCCGTTATTCAGCAGGGTGCGCCGACTTGCAGGTGAGGTTGACTTGGGCCCCGAAGATGTTGGTAGGGCCCCTTACACCCCTAATAATAGAACCTTGTTTATATTTATTTGATTAAAAGTTCCTTTTGTTGATCATTAATCATACGATTCGGGCATTATTTTTACAAAGTTTACAATTACTGAAGTTATAGTATTAATAAAATAGCAAGTCTTATATGGGATAGATGTCGTTCTTCGTTGTATTCTCTTTTTATGAATTTCAAGCGTTTGTTTGGTAGTCATGAAGTAAATATTACATTCATGATCTGTGTAGTTCGTGTAGGTCGACGAAAACAAATGATTTCATGAGAATAAAGAAAAAAAATTAAAACTTTTTTCTAACTTTTTGACATACTTAAGTATGTTACCATCTAAACTTGTAAGATTTTTCTCACTTTGAAACTCCCATGTTCTCGCAGCCCTTTAACGTACTAAGGGTAATAAATAGGTTGTTCATTTTGTCAGTTCTTTGGCAGAAAAGGAAACGTTAGATTTTTCATGCGGGGTCTGGGTTCAAAAGACCCTTAAAGACCTGAATGCATATATGTTATCTCATTTAGCAGAATGCTCTTTTTGGCCAGTGAGGTTAACTAAGCTTATCAAGACCTTGGTGGGCCCCCCTAACACCTATCTACAAAGATAGGTGTAATTAGATTTATATGTGTATATTTAGATTTATATTAAAACATTTAGTGAAATAAAAGCCCATTTATTTACGTGAATGATATGGGGCTCATAATTTTTCAACACGATGACCGATATTATCATTTTAACCTGCGGTATATGGATAGTACATCCATTCAGGAATCGTATTCTTCTTTCCAACCCTGGTTTTGTACTTGCCATCAATCCTCACCAATATCCACCACAAATACAAAAAATCCACGTGAATCTTCGTAGCTTTCAAATGTAACTGCAGATGTATATCAACTGGAATTGTATAATTATTTGTAGTATTCACCATCATTTGGAAAATATCTCTTACCCTCCTATACATACGGGTCAATTTCCTGTAACCATAACCAATTCTGTAGCCAGTGTCTGTTACACTATAATATCGATTAGTTTGCAAGATATTTAGTTTATGTTTTGCCATGTATATGTACTGTAGCATCAAGTCCAAAGCTTTTTGCGACGCCATAAGATTCTCTGCTCTCGTGAAATCCATATTATCCAAAACACTTTTCCATTTCAACTCCTTCTGCCTCCTGGCTGGCACCAACATCTTATTCTCTATATTCACTTCCTCAGATTTGTCCTTAATCTTTAATTTCATCGAATTCAGTTTCGATCTGAATTTTTTAATATCTAGTTTTTCTAAATCAATCGATATATTTTTGATAATTGCGTCCTTGTATGTGACAGGAGATGCGCTTGATTTATCGACGTGGAATAAGAAATTGATGTCCGGGTATTCATCATCAGCAATTATATCTCCAGTAACATGTAGTGCTGTCTGAATGTCTGAAATGGAATAATTAATTATGTTGTTTTTATACTGATCTAGATTGACATCATCAGACATGACATGATCTAGATTGTAGAGGTACAACAGCTTAATAATAAAAGTGCAAAATTTAAATTACTCATTAAAACTGAGTGCAAAGGAGTATACGTTAACTTTTAAGGCCAATTTAACAAAATCCACTTGTTGAACGATGGTCAAGACGCTGGAAAATCTTTTCTGTATCATTTTTCAGAAGGTAACCCATCCATATAAAAATATTTTATTATGTCTATTATAATGCTGTGAATGGAATAAAGAAACTCCCCATAGGTAAGATTTTTTTTATTGATGACGAAAGTTAGAACTTATGAGTATCTTAAAATCGACTCATAGTTTTCTGTTTAAAAAATGGAAATCTTACGTAAAATTAAAATGATTTTTCTCATGTTTAATTATCAACATACTTTTACGATTGTACGTATTAATTGATATTCTTGATGTAGTTAACAAACTTAATTTTATCGTAAAATTTTTTATTTCCAAATAAAAGATCCGATTTTTTATAGAGTTTCAACCTAGCGCATATTTTCATTATTTATGAATGATTATGAATCAACGTCGTAATCAACGTTCTTTTTTATTGCTGTAGGACAGCAGACAGGCTGACGGCTCTACAGCAATAATCGCGTATGGGTGTTTGCAACGCCAGTGGCATCGAGAACATGCTGCTATCCCATAAGAATACAGGAACTTGGGTTATTAATGCCAGAACACAACAAAAAGTTATTATGGCGGCATATTTAAGACCAAAGGTGATCCTCATCCAGACGGGCTTGAGTCCCTACCAAGTAGCTAGGGTGGGTTGTTTTGTCGCCTTTTACGACAGGCTGACCCCGGCCGCAGAGATCAGTATTCTTTCTCCGCCCCTGCACGGATAAAATTTTTCTATATTTTTTTGAAGGAAAGAAAGAAACATTTAAAACTTAAATCTTAAAATACGTATAATTTATTTTTAATACGATATTAATAATACACTTAAACTGGTTCTATCACAGCGATTTTCTGATTGTAATCAACCATTGCTGGTCTTCCGATAATGCCACAGATGTTGAAGGCAATAACGTATTTGTCTGTAATTTCTATTGTTTTATTTTATACGTACATGTACTGCTTGACATACAAAACAACAATAAAACCACATGAGCCATTTACCTTGGTAGGGAAGCGCACTAAGACAAAAGGAGGGGGAAGTGTGAATTGTTGGTTTATTACAATACTCAGTAGCGTACGACTCTGAAGAGAAAGCTTCAGTTTATAAGATGAATAAATCCAAAATAAAAAAATAATATAGTGTGTTTATTTCAGTGATAAGTTTTGGGAATAATATTTTGCGGGCCAGTTTTTGTTATTGTAGTCCGCCTTCTGGTGTAGGTATGTTCGATTCCTTTTTGGTAGTTTTATTAGCAGAGATCTTAATGAAGTCAACAGGGTCTTCTTTGTTGAACACTTCTTTGATGAGAGCTTGTGTGTCACGGATGTCTACCGCGATTCTTACGACGTGCTGGTAGAACCTCAGCAGGGCTCTACGAGAAAAGACGCACTCGGTTAAAGATAAGTTAAGTTTGAAAGTAGCGTAGCGTTATTGAAAAACTAAGGAGTTAAAGTAGTATGGCCATATAATGCGAAGACAAAAATGCCATTTCACAATAAAAAGTTAGAAATTAGAGTGAGTAAAAAAAGTTACTAGAAGTAAGCGTAGGTCATTGGAAAGATGGCGTAAAAGATGATATGGCGATGATTTTTATGTGCTTGGCCAGACTGCACACGCGGGCGCGGGGCGGGCGCGGCGCGGTTACTTAAACATATGAAACAGCCCGCGTGCCCACTACGGACACTCAAATAAGGTTTCATGTGTTTATATCTTTTAAGATGTAAATGTTGACATGACGGATAACAAAGGAGAGTGGAAAGAGAATACATGTTGTGCTAACTCCGGAAGATGAGGGTAGAAAGAAGAAGTATATAAATTCACTTACTTGAGGGAAGGTGCTTTCTCTTTCTGCACCTTCGCTGCGCCATACATTAAATTGTGTTCTGTGTGCAGTCTTCGCAGACGGTTGAAGAGATACCCTAGCTTATATCTCTTGTCTCCTCTCACTGAGTCTCTTTGCTTTAATGCTTGGTACACTTTGTACCTGTAACATGATAAATTTGGAATAAAATCAGTACCAGAAACGGTACCAGTACAGTACATTTTCTTATATCTGAAAAACACACCGGCAAATAGCCTACCCGGTAGAAAATGGTCCCCGTCGACATCCCTATAGACGTTTGTAATAGCAGAAAAGGAACTAGAATCTAATTTACTAGTGCCGGAACACAACATAAGGTCATTGTGAAGGCATGTGTAAAATCCAGGGGTGGTTGCTATTCAGTCGAATTTGGAACCCTACCTACCACTTAGTTAGGGTTGGTGTTTTATCGTCTCTTACGGCAGTTGCAAGGATCCCCACTCCACCTCTACATAGAGAGCGAATTTGCGTAATGTGGCACTCTTTTTGTTATAAGATCTTTTTTATGTATTATATTTTATACTAGAGACCTTCCTGGGATTGGGACCCCAAAAGAAAATTGTCACAGTAATTGGCCTTCATTTAGTTGGAAGATGAGTTGACTCAGGTATCGAACGAAATTGTGACTTTCTTATAACTCTCTTACACAATTATTGTTATGGAAAGTGAGTTTAGAGGATTAGAAATAGACATCAATCGTCCCCAAACTCTTCCTAATAAAATTGAATTTAGTAAGATTTTGGATTAATCCCACCAAGATGGTGATAAGCTGAATTTCACTATAAACAACTTCTGCCGGTATCGAAAACCACTTCAAACCACGGTATCGACTTTGTTGAACACAAACTTGTCATGTACGTTCTTCGGGTTCCTTCACTTCGATGATAAAGGTCACTTTCTCCGTTCTTCTTCTGTATTTTTACATTCAGGGATTATATTTTGGAGCCCGATATACGTTGTTTAGTGTCACAAAATAATTAGAATGGTACTGGTAGATGAATTGGACGGAGAAGAGCACCAACGAGGAAGTGCTGAACATGGCGAAAGTGAAAAGGATGAAAAAGGAAAAAAAATGTGAGAGAATTTCGATTTTATAGGAACGTCTGACTTACGACCTCCCGATCCCAACAAAACGAACTGTGTATTGGAAATTACAAAAGTAATAAAATAATTGTCTTTACTTAAGTGTGTACTCAAAAGGATAATGTACATTTTTTTGTATTGTATATAATGATATAGAAATAAATATATTATGAACACAACGCTATCTATCAAAGTAAGCATCAAAATGTTTGTGTTATGGACGCAAGATATCTGATATATTACTTATATTTTTTTGTAAATCAATACACAAACATAGAGAGAGAGAGACGGGACGGGAATCAAAACCGTAACTCACGCAGGCCTTCCGACGTGTAAAAGCGTTGAGGTCCGCAAAGAGATAACACATAACGATATGGAATGGAGTATACCTCGTATGAACAAGAAAATGTAAACTAAGATCCATTATTTTCTTCTTTTTGGCCCACTCTTTATGCGTTCCACGGTTTTTATCTTGATAGGTAAACCAATGCCAATTGTATGCAGCGGCGCCGTACTCAAACGATTGCGGGCTAGAGAGTAAATTCAAATATTGTTGTTATATTATGGTCATTACGTCATCAATAAACGTTTTATTTATAACTCCTTTATTAACTACATATTGAATAAATATGCTTAAATTAATGTTACAAATAAACCATATAAAAAACACGAAAACTACAAATAATATATTGATTTCAGATCGCTTTCAGCTAAAAATGTATTTTTTTACTAACTGACATTAGTTTGAAAAGAAAATATCTTTCTGTTGTACCATTTTGTATGAAAATGTGGAGAGCTAGAGAATTAAGAAATTACGAAAACAGAGTGGCAACATTGGGTCGACGAACAATAATATACGCTGTTAAATAATATTCAAAAGTTATGCTCAAACCTTTAAAATCAACTCGGTTTCGTTAAATTAATAAGTATTAGTGCCGTGATATCCACCTGGTTGTGCTATCAGTTTTGTATTGTCATAACTAAATTTACCGAAACGTCATTGACAGTACTAATGTTGCCAGCTTTGAAATTTTCCAGGAATTTAGATTTTTGAGCACTATTACAATCTGAAATGCTTGGCTTGTAATAAGGATCTGCTGTGGAACTAATATCTCCATTATTCAGTTTATAGTTGTGGTAAAGTCATGGTACACTTTACCACACGTTGTTTCCTCCAGTGATCCATAAATAAAATCTGTGAGAACTGTACCCAAATAACGGGCTTTCATTTAGCGCTTCCTGTCATTAAATTTAAATAAAACAAAATGTGTGTGTGAGATATCATCGAAATTTTTTATTCGTTTGATGTTGATCTGATAGACCTATTGATGTTGATGTTTTGCTATATGAATTTAAAAAAAAGTAGCCTATGTACTTTTCCAAGGTCCAATCTACGACTATACCGAAATTCATCAAAATTGGTTCAGCGGCTTAGGCGTGAAAGCGTAACAAATAAACTCATTTTCACATTTATAATATTAGTTAGGATATAACCTGACTATTATTGCAATTTTAATTAATATTCATAATTATTTTTTTTATTGCTATAGTGCAGCAGACAGGCTGACGGCCCGCATAGAATTTATCAGTAACCATTGCCTATGGGTGCTTGCAACGCCAGTGGCATCGCGAACACGCTGGGTGATCCCATAAGGGTATAGTAACTTGGGTCACTAATGCCGGAACGTAACACAAGGTTATTATTGACGCATACATAAGACCAAAGATGGTCGCCATCTAGACGAGCTTGAGGCCCTACTACGTAGCTAGGGTGGGTTGTTTTGTCGCCTTTTATGACAGACCGACAGGCCGCTGAGTTTAGTATTCTTTCTCCGCCCCTGCACGGATTAAAATATAATATAGTGCAAAAGCTTGTCTGTAATGCAATATTATAAATTTTTTTTGAAATAAATAAATTGTATTGACCCCATATAATACGGGTCACTGTGGTAAGAATAAATAATATATAAGTGTCACTCAAATTAGGGAATCAGTTGAATAAATAATACTAAAATAGAAAGTTCTTAATAAGAAACATGCTTATTACTAAAAAAAGAATTGCATATCATCGGGTGAAGCTATTTTTGAAGATAAATTTTTAATATTTTTTTATATCTAGAGTTCAGCAGACAGGCAAACGGCCCACCCTGGCAGGTGGTCACTGCCGCCTATGGACGTTTGCAACACAAGAGGTATTACCAACACGCTGCGGGCCTCGAAGAAATTTTATAATGCCTTTTTTGAAGAATGTGAGCAGTACTCCATATGCGGTCTGACCTGTGCTTTGTATAGCACAAGCTGTTGCCTTGGACTGAAATACTGCTTGGACCGGTTTAGCACACCCAGCTTTTTGGAGGCAAGCTTAGCTTTGCCCTCCAATTATCCCCTAAATTGCACACAACACACTTTAACAACTAAAGCTGTTTTATTTTAATTCTGGTCCCTCAAACTGCGTTTTACTTAGTAACCCATGAATTTATATTAAAACGTCATTTAAAAAAGTTACAACTTTTGTGGTTATGTTTCTGTTATTTTATTAGAGCCATCTCGCCATCTCTTATCTAAAGAATTTACAAAGTTTACTATGTTAGTATCTAGTATTTCAGGAATGCACCCAGAAGATAAGCATAAACTTTCAATGAGATATGCAATACGTAGTAATGAGATTATAAACTATTTATAATCATTATGAGTCACAAATGAGGAGGTTCTGCGGCGAGCTGGACGGAAAAGGAAACTTTTGTCTGTCATCAAGAGACGAAAAACTGCATATCTCGGTCACGTGCTCAGGCACAATAGATATAGCCCCTTGCAACTTATAATGATGGGCAAGGTTGCCGGTAAACGGCGAGTTGGTCGGAGAAAGAAGTCATGGCTCCGTAACATCCGAGAGTGGACTGGAATAGCGAGCGTATCCGAATTGTTTCGACTCGCTAAGGACAGACAACAATTCCAGAAGTTGGTAGCCAACCTTCACTAGTTGGAGAGGCACTTCAACAAGAAGAATCATTAATATATTTATATTATTGTTGCGAAACGGTAGACAGACTTAAATCTTTAATCCGTACAGGGGCGGATAAAGAATACTAACCTCTGTAGCCGGGGTCGGCCTGTCGTAAAAGGCTACAAAACAACCCAACCTAGCTACGTGGTAGGGCCTCTAGCCCGTCTGGATGGGGACCACCTTTGTTCTTAAGTATACCGCCATAATAACCTTGTGTTGTGTTCCGGGATTAGTGACCCAAGTTCCTGTACCCTTATGGGACAGCAGCGTGTTTGCGATGCCACTGGCGTTGCAAACACCTATAGGCGACGGTAACTGCTAAATTCTAAGCGGGCTGGTCAGCCTGTCTGCTGTCGTACGCAATAAAAAAAAAAGACTGACAGCCCCCTTAATAGTAAGCAGTTACCCTCACCTATCGATGTTTGCGAGGCCAGAGGCACTGCTAACACGCGGCCGTTTGGAATCTGGGTGACATAGGCAGAACCCAATCCGAGATTGTATGTTAAGAGTTTAGGTTGATTGCCATCCAGACGCTCAAGGAGCCCTACCGCCTAAAAATATCATTAAAAATTGCTGGTAATCGAAATAGTCAATAAATATTACGGAATTAAGTAAAACCTACTTAAGGTCTCTTCTTGTTACATTCAAAATTATTTTCGTTAATTTGTTATATTCATGTAAATCGTAGTCACCCAGGCTAGTATTGAATAAGTAATCTTCATCCTTGCTCTTAATACGTCGTGTATAAGTTTCTTTGATATCATTTTCGCTTGATTTGTCATCATCAGGGGTTAAATACAAATAAGTTAAATCACTTATGGGATTGTAAAGTATTTCTTGGTATCCGTCTTCGATATAAAAGGCCTGGGACAATGGATCTGGAAAATATTGATTATCGTCCACGGGTTAAACCTTAAACATCTGGGCAAGTCTCGGATTCTTTTTAAAGAGTCTTGGAAATTTTGCTGCGCCTCTGCGCATCAAGATAGAGGAATGAGAAAGAAGGAGAACAGTGCTCCAGGAAAGGGAATAATGAAATTGAGCTATGTATCTACCAGTGATAATCAAGATAATCAGACGGTAAGATTTAATCCTTTAAATAAATATTAATTGTGGTCGACGAGCTTTGATCTATTCTGGATCACCGTGGATTATTATATATCTTTTGATAAAACACGAGCGTGTGTCAGCCAGGTTATTTAAACCGCCTATCTTTATTTAGCGGTGATTAGCAGTATTAAAAACACTACTAGATGCTGGCTACTAGATACTTATGTACATAAAGTATTATTCGTATGAAAACAAAGATACGCCGTTGCTTTTATTTAGACAACGGTAGACCCGGAGGCAAAGTGAAAGCGTTTAATACAACCGGTATAAATGCTTAGAAGAATATTAAATACCTAACAATTTGCTGTTGTTGTTGGCTTTGTGCATTTTTATTCGTGCAGGGGCGGAGAAAGAATACTAACCTCTGCGGCCGGGGTCGGCCTGACGTAAAAGGCGATAAAACAACCCACCCTAGCTACATGATAGGGCCCCAAGCCCGTCTGGATGGCGACCACCTTTGGTCTTATGTATGCCGCCATAATAACATTGTGTTGTGTTCCGGCATTAGTGACCCAAGTTCCTGTACCCTTGTGCGACAGTAGCGTGTTCGCGATGGCACTAGCGTTGCAAACACCCATAGACGACAGTAACTACTAAATTCTAAGCGGTCCGTCAGCCTGTCTGCTGTCTTTCAGCAATTAAAAAAAATGTCACTTACTTCCTAATAGAATAATTAAGAGAAATGTAAATAACATGTTTAATATACACAAAAATAATTTAAAATTTACATTATTGTTTCAATAGTAGTAAAGTGTGTAAAATAATAAAACACATGGATTCGGAGTTTAACGATTTGTTTTGTAATTGATAATAAATGTTTCATTAAATATTTAATGTATCGTGGCATAAGACTGGACAGTCTAAGCAGTATACGCTATTATCCGTGAAGGGGCGGAGTAATCCCGGACCTCTCCGGCCGGAGGCGGCCTGTCGTAAACGCAACAAAGCAATCCTAGCTAGGTGGTAGGGCTCCAAGCCTGTCTGGATGGCATCCACCAGGTTCATGGTAGTCACCAGGGATAGTCTCTAAATATGCCCCCATACCACAACCTTATGTTGTGTTATGGCCTAAGTGACCCAGGTTCCATTTGCCCTACGCAAACGGCAGCATGTTAGCGGTACCCCTGGCATCGCAAACTGTTAACTATTAAGTGCAACGTTAGTCTGTCTGTTATTTCACAGCAATAAAAAGGTACTTTTTGTGGGTATACAGCAAGAACTGTCCCGCTCTTGATTATTTACAATTTATCAATTACAACGATATATGTATATACCATAACTAGGTACGTATGTCTACACATTCAGAAACCAAACTAAAGGTTATAAATTCACACTGCATTTTATGTGTTTCTCAAATTAAATCGACATTTTGTAAAACAAATTATGTTTATTTTTATTATTTTAATCCAAGAACTGCCAACCGTCAGAAACATTAGCGAAAGGATCATTGATGAGTTGTCGGGCCCTTTTGTCGTTTTCCTCAATCACCTGGATCAGCAGATCGATGGTCATCCAAAGACCTAACACTCGCTCTTCGGAGGTCAGGATGTGGAATACTCTGTGTACGTTTGTCCTTTTGCTCTGCCCTGCATTGCATCCTCTGAATGCCCTGTAGTATTCAAACAATTTGATGACCTGTTTACGTATAATTTTTTTTATTGTTGTAGGACAGCAACAGGCTGACGGCCCACATAGAATTTGGCAGTTACCGTCGTCTGTGGGTGTTTGCATTGCCAGTGGCCTGAACACACTGCTATTCCATAAGGGCACAGGAACTTGAGTCACTAATGCCGGAACACAACACAAAGTAATTATGACGGCATACTTAAGACCAAAGGTGGTCCCTATCCAGATGGGCTTCGGGCTCTATCACGTGGCTAGGTGGGTTGTTTTGTCGCCTTTTACGACAGGCTGACCCCGGCCGCTGAGGTCAGTATTCTTTCTCCGCTCCGCACGGATAAAATTATATGTATTTACTAACTGACCCGGCAAACGTTGTTCTGCCATATAAATAACTAAGCGTTGTAGACAATTAAAGTATACTTTATTTAAGTTAATAAATTATTCTTTAGTAAAGTAACAAATATATATTAAATAACAATTGTTGATTGCTATCTATACATCGAAAATAGTTATTCATATTTTTTTCTACTAATAATTATGGCAATTAAAAAATAAACAAAGATTAATCTCTCAGCGCAATGGAGTGTACAATATTTTTGGTCAGTCCATCTTTAGCCACATATAGTTGCCCGTGGGAAAAGCATCGTGTACTCAAATCTAAGCCACAAACAGACAACGTTTGGCCTTCTGACTTATTGATCATCATTGCGAATGCCAATCTAATTGGGAATTGAATGCGTTTGAATTCAATTCGTACATCTGTAAGAATCATAGGGATTCGTGGCAGCAGTACATTTTCACCTCGGAACTTGCCATTCAAAATGCTGGCTTCGATAACGTTTTTCATTAATTTTTTAATGACTAATCACGTGCCATTGCAAAGCAGTGGTGGATTCAAATTACGAAGCAAAATAACCGGAGATCCAGCCTTCAATTGTAAATGGTGAAGTGGCATGCCTAGCATATCCAATTAATTCAAAAACTCAATTGGATAATTCACATCTTCGTTGGCATCGCAAACTGCATCGACAAATTTGTATGACGCCAAGTTCCCTGGCGACAACTGTTGTATCTTAGAATTAAATTGTTTTTTGTATTTTGTGTGTACATCGGGATATATGTGATCGATGAAAGTATTTTGCTAGTTGATGATTATACAGAAATCGGTTGGCAGTTTTATGCATCCAGTATTTTCATGACAACAACTTTTCCATTGTCTATATCTAACAGTTTTTTTGAGAAAGTTTCGACGGATTGATCCTGAAGCATTTGAACGCGCATGTTCACTGTCAGTTGTACTTTTTCAACATTACTCCACAGTCGCCATGATTTTAAGCAAGCGTTGATTTCATCAGCTTACGTTAAACGTGAAATAACGGAAAGTGTCTGTCTGAAATCACCTGAAAGGAGTAATACAGTGCCGCCAAACAGTTTGTCCTATCCAATGCCTCAAGCGAATGTTTGTGTGCCATAGTGGATTCATCCCAAATGATAATTTTACACTATTGCAGCACTGTAGCCATTGATGATTGTTTTTTTATGCTGTACATTGCATCTGGATTATTTTTAATGTTTAATGGTAGCTTAAATGCTGAATGAGCTGTTCTGCCTCCATCTAATAAAGTTGCTGCAATGCCAGATGATGAAACGGCCAATGCGATGCCATTTTTGATCGTATCTTGCCAAGAAGTAGCGAAATAAGAAATGTTTTGCCAGTTCCACCTGGAGCATCCAAAAAAAGAATCGCTCTTTAGTTTTGGAATTTTGTTGTGGAAGTTGTGAAATTTAAATTCATCATTTAGTTGTGGAACATTGCGAGTAACAATCGCTGCCAGTTCTAAACTATCATACTGCAGTTCACAATTGATATCTGTGTTGATTAAATGCTAAATGTCAGACGCACTTGGATTTGGTGAACTCATACCCAAATTATTGATTGGTAAATACGCAATGGCAATGCAATGATCCTCGATAGAAATCAATGCTTCATTGTATATTGCATCACTGAATGATATCGTTGTACGATGTCGATACAATATATCATAAGTCATTGAATTTTTGTGATTATCCCACAACATTTGTGCTCGAGCCGGGAAACATGTAGTCAGTACTATAGCAAATAGTAGACGAATTTGTTTTCTTGTGCAGTTTAATGCTGCTTCAGCAAGCATACTGTCCCAATGATTGTCGTCTACTAGCAGGCCTAGTGCAAGGCATGCATCTTTATACGTCGGATACTGTTGTTACTATTAGAATAAAATTAACATGATTATGTCACTGCTACGATCGAGACGCAGATAAACCAAAACAAAAAACGAAAACTTTATAGAGAGTGAGAGAAAGGAGGCCGGCTTCGTTCTCATCCCTACTCCGAGATGTTTGCTGGTTGAGAGGGGACAACAGTAGACACCTGGCGGAGATAACTGATCGATTGGTACTTGAAGATTAATTTAAATTGAGAAAATAAAAATTATAAAAATCACGATTAAAAAACAGGGGTTGATCGTAGAAGGGTTAAAATTTTAAGTTGTATGTATTTTTAATGCTAAATCATAATAAATTAAAAATAAAAAAATTACAAAAAAAATAAAAAAAATTTAGTGGTGAGTCAACCTTATCATTTAGGGGTATGAAAATTAGATGTTGACTGATTCTCAGACCTACCCTATATAACATATTATAAAATTTTCGTGTCGCGGTGTTTGTTACCAAACTCCTCCGAAACGGCTGGACCGATTTGTATGAAGTTTGTTGCTTAGATTTGGGTACACGATGCTTTTCCCATGGACAACTATATGTGGCATGTCCTCGCCTAGGAAAATCATCCAGTTTGTTTGTATTGGCTAAAGATGGACTGACCAAAAATATTGTACACTCCATTGCGCTGAGAGATTAATCTTTGTTTATTTTTTAATTGCCATAATTATTAGTAGAAAAAAATATGAATAACTATTTTCGATGTATAGATAGCAATCAACAATTGTTATTTAATATATATTTGTTACTTTACTAAAGAATAATTTATTAACTTAAATAAAGTATACTTTAATTGTCTACAACGCTCAGTTATTTATATGGCAGAACAACGTTTGCCAGGTCAGGTAGTATATATATATATATATATATATATATATATATATATATATATATATATATATACTTTTCGTTGGCTGAGATGGAAAAATAATGATTGTAATTACAAATTGAAATTAGAACAAACCTTGTACTGAACTTAGCGTACGTCTTACACATGCTATCAGTCTTTGCGATCAGGAATCCCATTTTGTATAACGAGTTAAATTTGTACGCTTGCCTTTTGTTTTGCATGATACGCATTTTGTCCCTCGCCTGGTAGATGGCCTGTTTCATCAGTTCGAACAATCTTCTTCGCAAGCTGAATCGGTCGTAATCATTGTCCGTTACAGCTGTTAATTGTTTTATTTATTATTATATGTTAAATGTGTGAAATGATGGGTTAAATTTATTGCACGTTTTTTTTATTGCTGAGGTATAGCAGAAGGGTTGACGGCCTACTGAATAGTAAACAGTTACCGTTGCCTGTCAGTCCGCGTAGGGAAACTTTTTTTTTATTGCTGTAGGACAGCAGACAGGCTGACAGCCCGCTTAGAATTTAGTAGTTACCGTCGCCTATGGGTGTTTGCAACGCCAGTAACATTGCGAACACGCTGCTGTCCCATATGAGTACAGGAACTTGGGTCACTAATGCCGGAACACAACACAAGGTTATTATGGCGGCATGCTTATGACCAAAGGTGGTCGCCATCCAGACGGGCTTTGAGGCCCTACCACGTAGCAAGGGTGGGTTGTTTTGTCGCCTTTTACGACAGGCCGACCCCGGCCGCAGAGGTTAGTATTCTTTCTCCGCCCCTGCACGGATAAACTAGAACCTGGGTTACTTATACCGGAACACAACAGTAGTGTCCCGTCTGATACGAGGGAATATTCTTTTTAAATAAATTTTCTCCGTGCAAGAGCAGAATTAGCATACTAATCCCTGCAGCCGGGGTCGGCCTCGCGTAAATGACGACCAAATAACCCTAGCTAGGTGGTAAGACCCAAAGCCAGTCAACAATTAACCCCGATCTATAAGTATACCACAATAATAAACTTGTGTTATGTTCCGACATTAGTGACCCAAATATCAGTACCTATGCGAACAGCGAACAAACGGTAACTGCTTCTTATGAAGTTAGCCGTCAAATTGTTTTCTGTTCCGCAGGATTAATAAAAACAGTGCATTCAGGTATTTTATCATATTAATATAATAAATATGAATGGTGTACTTACTACTTGGTGGCTTCCATGCTTTCCTACCATCTTTTTGGACCATCATCATAGGATTTCCGTTCTCAACCTTCACGCGCAATAAATCATCAGTCATGTCGATTTTGTTCAGGAATTCTTCAATGGCCATTTTGCTCGTAATTTTAGCACCCATTTTCCTTTTATTTTCAATTTTATTCCATACTGTTAACGGATCGTACTTTTTCAAATAATTCTTAAATGTCCAATTGGCGTGCATTTTATTATCCAAATATTTCTTACCATTTCGATCGAAGTCTAACATTTTCAAATTGAATATCGGTTTGTAAACATCCCTCTTTTCATTTGTACAAATTATGTTGTTTATAATAATACCTAAAAAGACAATACTATCATATTTCAATATTAACTTCATTCCACAAAAAGCGAATAAATATCTTATATATAAAATTCTCGTGTCACAATGTTCGTTCCCGTACTCCTCCGAAACGGCTAGACCGATTCTCATGAAATTTTGTGAGCATATTGAGTAGGTCTGAGAATCGGCCAACATCTATTTTTCATACCCCTTAGTGATAAGGTCACTATTCCACGCGGACAGAGTCGCGGGCACAGCTAGTAATACTTTATTATTCACGACACATACAAGTCAAGTTAAAAGTAAAATTATAATAGGCACATAAAGTCACTCCTGGAGCTTAATATACAATGATTACCTTATATAGATAGATAGATAGATATATTTTTATTACATATATACCGTATTCAATTAATTAAATTTTATTTGTCAATTAATTAAAAAAATAATTAAATATATTAAGTAAGATGATAGAGTGCCACCACTGTGACGCCGGTGATTAAGATACAGTATTCCACACCACCCAGGTGGGTCCCATATGGGCTTCGAAGCGCCAAAACTTCGCCATCCACCGTTTGTCACTATTTAACCTATCCCGTACCCGGCCATCATGCGAGCGATGGTTCGGAGCCAAACACGAGCTGCTGGTCTTCTGTGAGACAGTTGTGTCCAGGTGGAGGAGTGGGAGCTGGAGCACGCTAGGCTCTCCTATCGCTCATGCTAGACTAACCTCCGGCCACTGCAGTGATTGGTCGCAGGCGCGCCCCTGACGAAAGGCTCGCTGCCCATATATACATACATGGCTGAGAGAGGGTTGCGCGTCGACGTTTGCGCGCCCAGCTCACCTTTTCATGAGAATGAAAATGTTAGGAGTCGCACTTCCGAGTTTAGAAGAAGCTCAGTTTTGTGGGGCTAGCCGTATAAATGTCACATCCCACAGCACCGACGTTATGTCGAATAAAGTTTGAGTGATTTTAGTGGGTATACGAGTATGTAACAGCAACGTACGTCTTCTAACGCACGGACACATTGCACGCGGAGACCCACACTACCTTGCCGTACATTATTACGCGGCCGGGTGGGCGTACAGCATTTCTACATCAAAAAAATATACCGCAACAATATTGTACTTATAACATTGTTGTAAATTTGAAAATAGACAGGATTTATGTACGCGTAACTACAAATACTTTTTTAAATCTCTATGGAACCCCTTTAGGAATTTCGTGGTGAAGATTTTGACTAAGTCTCAAAATCATGTAATATTTTAATTATATTTAGCATACATATCACACGTATCAAACATGTGTTTAACGTAAAATTAAATACAGGGGATATCTCATCACATCTCTTTTTTACTTTGAGATGTTTACCGAGCTTCAAGTCTCCTTGATTAACGGACGATTGAATCAGGAAAAAATAAAGTCACAGAAGGGTAGACGTAAATTTCTATGCGTTGGTGTTTGGCATATTAGCTGTATCTATATTCTAGATACAGAAAATAATGGAATAGTCGGCTCTTTTGCAAAGTCAGGGGATCATTAATATATTTATAATCTTAAGATATCTCATCTTTTAAATATTAAAACAATTTAAATCGAAGTATAAGTACTTACTTATTAATAACAGCCTAAATGACATTCTGATGTTGAAAAATAAACATTAATTTATTACAAACTTAAAAATTAAATTATACGAGTAATTTGGTCACATTACAAACATTGCAGATATTAGATATACCTCAAAATAAATAATAGTTTTTATTTCTCGTTAGAAGTAATGAAATTTTTACCAAACTCGTTTAAAATTAAGCATTAATGAGAAGTATAATTTTTAATTAAGAAAATTTCAAGGTAGTAAGTAGAAATAGTTTTTTTAATGCTGTACAACAGCAGTTAGGCTTATGGCTTACTTAACAGTAAGAAATTATTGTCGGCTATGGTTCGTCGCCTTGTTTGCGACGCCATGGGTACCGCAACGCTGCCGTCCGCATAGGAGAACCGATATTCAAAAAACAGGGGTGGTTGCTACCCAGATGGACTTACAGCCCTACCACTTAGCAATATAAGAAATAATATAATAGTAATTTAAAAAAAAAATTAATGCTGTCCAACAGCAGTCAGGCTCCTAAACTACTGTTACACATGCTCTAAAATAGCATGCTAAAAAGCGTGCTATTGAGTATGCTCAATACGAACATGCTTATGAACAGTTTACATTTGGTAGCAATAGGCTTGCTAGTTTAAAGCATACTCCTGAATAAGAGGAAGATTAAAGTACCATGCTATTAAGCAAACATGTTCAGACATGCTCAAAGCACGCCCCCTGCCACCCGCGCTACAGGTAGCATGCTTGAAAATCGAACGGCTGTCGATTATTGAGCACGCTCGAAATAAGCATGCCTGTTACTAGCAATGTCTTGATACACTTGCTACTAAGTAGTATTTGCTTATTAATAGCATGCTTTCGTGCTACTAATGAGCATGTGTAACTGTACCTTAGTAAGAAATTACCGTCGGCTATGGTTCGTCGCTGTGTTTGCAGTCATTGGGTCTCGATGACGGTGACATAAAACAGCTGGTAAAAGAGAAATTCTTTAGCCGCCTGAGAAGTGTTGAACTCCTTCCTCTCAGGTGGTAACAAGATTTGCGTCTTTAACATCTGGGTTATGCCGTCGTTGACCTACTCCTTTGGTACACACACACACACACACACACACGCACACGCACACGCACACACGCACACACGTGCACACGCGTACACGCGCACACGCGCACACACGCACACACGCACACACGCACACACGCGCACACACGCGCACACACGCGCACACACGCGCACACACGCGCACACATGCGCACACACGCGCACACACGCGCACACACGCGCACACACGCGCACACACGCGCACACCCGCGCACACACGCGCACACAGGCGCACACACGCGCACACACGCGCACACACGCGCACACACGCGCACACACGCGCACACACGCGCACACACGCGCACACACGCGCACACACGCGCACACACGCGCACACACGCGCACACACGCGCACACACGCACACACACGCGCACACACGCGCACACACGCGCACACACGCGCACACACGCGCACACACGCGCACACTCGCGCACACACGCGCACACACGCACACACACGCACAAGCGCACGCGTAAGCGCCCAAACATTCCCTCGCACTTACGTATAATCACTCTCATTGTAAAATATATAATATTAATTTTTGTAGAATTAGTTAATTAAAAACGGGAGAGGTAACTTGCTCCAGAGATATAGTTAGATCTAGTTCTGGAGAAAGTGGAATCAATTATTTTATCTAAGTTTAGCTTAGATTATACATAACTCACTTACTCTAAGACGTTTAGTCATTTAATATAAGTTTGTAGTCATCATCACCTTAGCGTTGAATACCGGTTGCAGCCCAAACTGTGCGCCCGGGATCCGCCGTTAATATACGTTTGTAGTGTTATATTGAAACCTTCCACTTTGGAGATTGATGTACTTTGTGTACTGCCAAGGTGAAAACACACACTACAAGAAAAAAGGATGAAAGTGGTGTGTGGCTCCTCCTTTCTTATTTACATCTTATCTGCCTTCGAGTTTCAACTGTGAACTTTCAAAACAATAATAGTGCTCTCGTTTCATTATCTCTAAGTCAAACTAGATGGCGTTATTTTGTATATAATAAATCAAGAACATAAAGTTTTTATGAGGAAAAATCGTAAAAAAATTTGTTCTTTTCTATTATAAACTGTTCTCAGCTGTTCTATTTTAGACCATTTTCCTCGTAAATGAATTTTTCCAACCGGTATTTTTAATATTTTTTTTATTCCTGTAGGACAGCAGATAGGCTGACGGCCTGCTTAGAATTTAGCAGTTACCATCGCCTATAGATGTTGCAAACATCGCCATTGGCATCGCGAACACGTTGCTGTCCCATTAGGGTACAGGAACTTGGGTCACTAATACCAGAACACAGTCCAAGGTTATTATAGCGGCATACTTAAGACCAAAGCTAGTCGCCATCCAGACGCCCTACCACGTGGTGGGTTATTTTGTCGCCTTTTACGATAGGTCGACCCCGGCCGCAGAGGTCTACTTTCTCCGCCCCTGCACGGATAAAAAACAAATTGTTTATTGGTTGCCTAATTTCCACAACAAAAACGCTTAACAACTTAATTTGGTACTTGATGGCCCCGCGCGCATGTGTAGTGCATTTATTTCTAATTTGCTACATACCGACGGAAAGGAAATGATATTGTATGTATGATCTGCATATTGAGATCACCAGTATGCTATTTTACTTTATTACCTGCCAATCCGCCTTTGACAAGCGTATCCGGTCCGTAGGAGAGGTCAAAGCCTAGTGTTGGGATGTTGTGGATTGTTGTGTTTTACTCGGTCTTTACCATATTAGTTACAAACTCTCTTTGATGAAATCCAAGTTAAGGTATAACAGGGACGACTAACATTAGCGCCATGAATTAAAAACAACACTTTTCTCTTAATGCTGTAAACTGAAAGCAAAAACACAATATATAAAAATATTTTTTCTAGCCGGGTGAAAACTTTAACGTGTTAAAATTTCCTTATTTTATTGCTACCAGATAGGCTGACGGCCCACATAAAACTTAGCTGTTACTGTCGCCTATGGATGTTTGCACGCTGCTGTCTCATAAGGGACTTGGGTCACTAATGCCTAAACACAACAAAGTTATTATGGCAGCATACTTAAAGACCAAAGATGGTCGCCATTCAGACGGGCTTGAGGCCCTACCACGTAGAGTGGATTGTTTTGTCTCCCTTTACGACAGGCCGACCCCGTAGAGGTCAGTATTCTTTCTCCGCCCCTGCATGGATAGCAAACCTTATTACAATATGTTGCAGTACATTATAATTATTTTTAAATAAATTAATCTTATAGAAATACTTTTTACTAGCAGATAGGCTAACAGCCCATGGGTTTATATTTATATTCAATTATTCATTAGCACGATACACGGTACTGGAGGTGTTACAGTAGTAGTATAGCTACATCATGCCTCGCCAATAATTGGCATGCTATAATTAAACATAAATAAATAAATAAATATATTGAGACATTTCACACAATGCCATCTAGTCCCAAACTAAGTTGCATAGCGCTTGGTTTGGGACTAGATGGCGTAGTTGTATTATGGGTACTAGACAACTGATATACTACATATATAATTTATTTTTGTAAATAAATACATATTATACATAAACACCCAGACGCTGGACGGGAATCGAACCCGTGACCTCCGCAAGCGTACCGACGTGCGTTAGCCGTTACGCCCGGAGGGCGACGAAAATATATAAACATAAAGACATATAAAATAACATTAGAATTATAAAAATATTTTTCAGTCAGCCAATTAATAGCAAGCAGTTTCCGTCGCCTATGAATGTTTCCGACGCCTGGGCATCGCTGCCTACGCTACGCGCTACTGCCGCTCACGCTACGGCTCGCGTAGGGGAAACCTGAGTGAGTCGCGACGGGTCAGGGATCTCGCCCAGGAGGCCTTGACCCAGTCTTGGTCGAGGATCCTGGGGCCTACCGAGCCGGGCCGGGTTACTGTTGAGGCAATTCGCCCCTACTTATCGGAATGGGTCTCGCGGTCAAACGGGTCCCTGACATACAGGCTGGTGCAGGTACTGAGAAAGAGTTGCCAGCCGCTCTCGTATAAGAGCGGCCAGCCGGGAACTCCGGGGGCGCACCCGGCCGAAGGCAATGAAACGGAGGGTGCCCAACCCCGACTGGACATTCCGTATCTGGTCACCGGTAGGTCTAGGTCTGATCGTCGGCAGCGAGAACTGTCACTCAGGGCACTCTCATTGGACACGTCTGGCTGGGGCTTAGCAGAGCAATGCCCAAAAGGCGATCCTGCGAAGCCCCTCTCTAAGGCCAAGAGTGACGACCGGGGTTTTTAGTGGGCAGCACCGGCGGCCTTTGCCCCCGGTCCGCCCGAGGGGAGTTGAAAGCCCCCTCGGGAGGTAAACCCACATACCCCACCGGCCTTCCCTTGGAGGCCGGTGGAAACTGTAACAGTTTTCCTCGGTATAAAAAAGGGGAAACCTGAGTAACTTATGCCGAAACACAATATAAGCTTATTTTGGCCAGGGGTGGTTGCAATCTAGACTGGCTTGGAAAATTGACTTTTTTTACATATACATAAATACATTAACGTGTTACGTTCAAATACAATTCGAACGCCCCAACTGCAAACTTTGCCGTTAGAGTGGTTTAACGTATTTTTATATTATATAATGATGATTTTATATAATTTACTTGTACTTTTAAATAAAATATATTATTTTTAATTTATAATTAATAGGCAAAATATATTTTACAATTCGTCAGTACAGCCACCGATTTATGAGGGATCTCATATTTTATTCGAACGGAAAGAAAGTTGGTCAAACATAGCCTATGCTCGTCAATACGGCTTACCCTATCCCACTTAGCTACTTACTGCGTAATGCCCTCTCCCTCTAATGTGGCCCGGTAAGGGTCAAAGATCATGTTGTATGAAACTCACAGACTGGTCACTGTTTTTATTTGTCTGATATCAGCTACAAAATTGTTTTTGGGTTATAATATTTATTTGAACTGTACTTAAGTATTTATATCCTTTACCTATCCAGATTTATCATTTCTTTCAGTAAATGATGAAAATACAATAAACGAAATATATGTTGTAATCAGTTTTCTAGGGAGTCGCGAACAGTGATAAATCAATTTCTTCTTTTACTCCCTCACAAGTAGCACACAGAATTGAGGGTTATTGATTCGTGACAAAATTTATTAATGAACCCAAGAAGAGTGAAAATGTATCCTATATTCAAGCAGCAATCAGAAGGAAACATTTGTTAAAAAAAAACATCCACTCAGATAGACAATCACAAGTTCGAATATTTATTTACAAAAATCATTTCATTTTCACATTACTAAACCTGCAATTTAATTTTTTTATTACTGAATGACTGCGGACAGGCTAATTGCCCACTTAGAATTTAGCAGTAACCGTCGCCTATGGGTGTTTGCAACGCCAGTGGCATCGCGAACACGCTGCTGTCCCATAAGGGTACAGGAACTTGGGTCACTAATGCCGGAACACTACACAAGTTTATTATGGCTGCATACTTAAGACCAAAGGTGGTCGCCATGCAAACGGGCTTGAGACCCTACCACGTAGTTAGGGTGGGTTGTGTTGTCGCTTTTACGACAGGCCGACCCCGGCCGCAGAGGTTAGTATTCTCTCTCCGCCCCTGCACGGGTCAAATATATCAAATAAGTAAATTTTTAAATATGCCAATGCAAGTTCAATTTCTTCGCAAGCAATTTAAGTTTCTCTGTTTGCACTTCTACTCTATGGCGCCTACTACTGGTGTACAGGGATTTCCTCCCTCCAAATCAGTCTACTGTAGTGCGATTCAGAAATATGTCGTGCATTTTAATTTAAGGAAAATGTAGCCGATATTATTGTCACGCGATTGAAGAGAGAATTAATATTAATAACAATAAATATATACTGTATTAATTAATTTTTAACGTGTTGTGTTATGGGTTAATAATAAGAGAAATAGGCGTGTTTTGGTGACGTTTTTGACGTGTAATTACAGGTAAGCCTTCTCTTTTTTAGTATAATGCCAACGGGCAAACATAATGCTTTCTGAAAAATATAGCGGCGTTTTTGACCTGGTTTTTCGTACTTTCAGGGAAATAATGCCAGTGTAATTTGAGGATTCCTTTTTCTTTCTCTTAATATGTAATGTTTTTGTTAATATAATGTTGAATTTTAAATGTGGTATTTAAATATTGGTAAACGACAAGCTCTGATATTGTTATCCGTTAGTCATAAAATTTTTTGTTTAAAAGTTACTTTGTTTTGAAGTTAAAGTTTGCTCTACTGTTAAATAAAATTTGGAATATTTCTAGGAATAATAGTTATTTAGTTATTATAAACCACGTTTCTAGAGACTTCTTGATATATTTAGTTATAATTATTACACTCTCTGACATGTAATTAGGTAATGATTCTAGTATTAAACTTAGAAAAGTGATTAGTATTCTTTTTCTACTAGGATATGAGAAAGGAGTAAAAACAAAATAAAATAAAGAACTTTCTGGAAAATGATTGGGGTAGAGCTTATTTTTATATTTATCTGAGATTACGCGGCCTGTATATGATTAATATAATAATGAACTCATTGCGATGTGACTCATTAAACGACGATTTAAAAAACTCAGACTATCATTTTAGTTTTTTTACGAATATATTTAAACAATATGTGATTTATATAATTTATATCTTCAGTGATATACATAATGTTGTAAATTAAATTTAAATCTTCGAAAAAAGTTATGTTCAACAAGTTCTAAGATCTTATATACATACATGTAATCACGCCTCTTTCCCGTAAGGGTAGGCAGAGACCACTTCTTTCCACTTGCTACGATCCTTACATACTTGTTTCGCTTCGTCCACTTTCATTATTCCCTTCATACATGCCCTTCGGTTTAGGATACTCTTGACCTGGCCTTATTTCAACACTTCGATTCACACTCGCCTTATACACTTTTTTCGTCAATCGTTCTTCATTCATTCTCTCGACATGACCAAACCATCTCAGCATACCTTTCTCAATTTTTGTCACTACATCTTCTTTCAGACCACAACGTATATACGTATATGTATACGTAGATCTTATATATCTATTACTTATTTATAAAAATTCCTACAACATGGAAATTTGAAATCGCGATACGTGCTAAACATATAATATTCATATATAATAATTTAGCGGATAAACAGAAATCTCATAATACGGTAAGTGTAATCGCTTGAGGTGACCGTAAACCGTTAGTTATGAAAGTTTACATTACCCGGGTTTCATCACAACGGTATGTGTTAATTCGTAGAATACATTCTACCGTAAAAATTTCTGAGTCTCTAGGAGTAGAAGAGCAAAACTCGCTGTAAAATAAGGGTAAAATAAGGCTATAAACTTAGTCTTAGTAAAAATGTAATTTAGCCATTACACATTATGAGGTAGCCAAGTAGTGTCTACTTAAAAACAGATCCAGAAGTCAAGGTTCAATCCCAGGCAGGAGCAAGCAGTTTCTCTCATAGTACCAACGTAATACATTGCCAAGTACCAATAGTGAAGAAATATAATAAAATAATAATTATAATGATGATATACTATATGTAATAATTTCTTTAATATTATCTGACTATTTTAAATAGACATGTATTGAGGAAAAATAAATTATTGACAATTGATAATGACATAAATATATATATATATATATATATATATATATATATATATATATATATATA
Source organism: Malacosoma neustria (assembly GCA_963693495.1). NCBI lineage: Eukaryota > Metazoa > Arthropoda > Insecta > Lepidoptera > Lasiocampidae > Malacosoma > Malacosoma neustria. Next base: position 19,189,402 of record OY856381.1, read on the forward strand.
TATATATATATATATATATATATATATATATATATATATATATATATATATATATATATATATATATATATACCTTTTTTTATTATAATTATCTTAAATTTAACTTTTTAACCCGCCAATGAACATGCGTGGCGTTTATTGTATAATCGTTTCCTTTAGGAGCTGAGCCCAACATCATCATCATCATCTAAGCGGTCTACTATCCCGGTTGCAACCTAAACTTTCGTTTCGGTGCCCGGGGTCCGCTTTCCGACTTTTTCTACTCCACTTCGCACGGTCTTCAGCATCCCTGGTATTGAGCCCATTGGCACGCATATCACCCCTTACGACGTCAAGCCAGCACTTTTTGGGTCTACCCCTCCTGCCGGGGCCCGGCGGAGGCGGCATGGCCAGACATTTGTTTCCCACGTAATCATCCGGTTGCCGTAAAACGTGGCCGTACCAACGGAGCCGACACTCCTGCAGTTTATCCGCAATGTCACGGACATGAAGACTGCCGCGAATACGGGAGTTCCTAACGCGGTCCTTCCGCGTCACTCCACACATCCACCGCAGCATATTCATCTCCGTGACACGCAGTTCTTGCCTGTGTCGCTCTAGCACCGGCCACGCTTCACATCCGTATAAAAGGACAGGCCTAATGATGGTTTTATAGACTTGTTCCTTCAATTTAACCGGTATTTTGGGGTCACAAATTACACCAGTCATTTAATGTCATTTGACCCACGCGGCAGCAATGCGTGCCTTAACATCGCAATCAGTGTCACCAGATGCATTAAATACAGATCCCAGGTATTTCACCTGTTCCATATGTTTGACCGTAACGCCTATGTACACGGGTGTGGGATCTGTGGCATTGCAGGCCAAGTACTCGGTCGTCGACACATTGAGCCTCAGACCGCTGTTCTCAAGCGATTCCTTCCACGCCTTCATACGTCCCACCAACCTACCTCTGTCCGAATCTGCCAGCGCGATATAATCAGCATACATGAGCAACCATGGGGGCTGTTCATGTGAGTTTCTGATGCTGTCTGACAATACGTCTAATACCACGCTGAACAGAAACGGACTAAGGACGGATCCTTGGTGCACCCCGACGGTGATGGGGAAAGGTTTTGTGTCGCCAACAGCGGTCCGAACTACGGAATCGGAGTCACGGTACATGTCTTGGATAATGTCAATATAGGCCTCTGGCATCCCTTGGACCGTAATGCCCACCTGATTATCGCGTGAGGAATATAGTCGAAGGCCTTCTGCAAGTCGAGAAACAGGCAATGCAGAGGCGTATTCCGAAGAAATACAGGACGAACTGTATTTCTCCGCTACAGTCCTTAGGGCAAAAACAGGATCCATGGTTCCATGACCAGGGCGAAACCTATACTGACATCCCGAGACAGTGCACTCCTGCCGAATCCGAGAGTCGATAACCAACTTTATGGTTACGGACATAACCTTAATACCTCGGCAATTACCGCACTCCTGCACTGACCCCTTGCATTTGAAGATCGGAGTTATGATACTCAGTCTCCGTTGGCTCGGGATTGTACCGGTGAAGAGTGTCCGGTTAAAAAGGTAGGTTAAGATGCCCACACTGCGAGGGCCCATCACCTTCCAGGCTTCGACAGGGACTCCATTCAACAGCTTTCAAATTCTTCATGCGGCAAAGAGTATTCTGGATGTCTGCAGGGGTTATCAGTGGCACTAGTCCTTAATTTGGAGGAAGATTTGGCGGCTGCACCTCTTTGTGCTGCGTGTTCAGTAGCTCTTGGAAATACGAGCGCCGTCTTTCCTTCCCTGCGAGGTCCTCGTATAGCAGGTTGCCTACAGGGTCTTTTACACAGCGGCACTTGGAAATGTCCTGTGCCGCTTTGACCCTGAAGCGCGCCAACTTATAGATAAGCTTCTGCCCAACAGACGATTCCAACTTGTCGTAAAGTGGTTGTAAATGGTCTCGTCTGGCTCTGGCAACAGCTCTCTTAGTGGCGCGCTTTGCCACCCGATATGCGTCGTGATCTTCAGATGATCTGGACGCTTGCCACTTCTTAAAGAGGGCTTTCGTCGCTCTAGTCTCCCTCTGGACTGTGTCGTTTTCCCCCACCATGTCTCTTTATCACACTTGTAACCACCCTTAGACACCCCAAGCACCTCCTACGCTGACCCATTAAATCTCGGTTATTTGTAATAGTAATTGTAATTAATTAGTATATTTATTACAAAGCTTTTTACGCGTGGAAGGAAACAGATTTTGCTAGAATAGCAGATTCCTCTATTCCATAGGTATTAGCTAGCTACTCAGTTGAGTCAGGAGTTTTTTTTTTTTATTATCTAATTTATTTAGGGGCTTTTTATAAGAATATAATGTCAGCCCCATTTTATCCTAATTACATATTACAAAAAAATTCTAATTTCTAAATCTTAAAATTATTATAAATGAAAACAGCGGCAGCAGAGAGCGGCCTCGAAAGGATGCTCTGGAAAACGCCCACTTCCCACAATTTGACTCGCAGAGATCGTACTAGTCGCTCCCTACTCTCTTTCGTTCGGACACATTCCATCAAGAAATGGTGTACATCATCAATTTTTCCACAGTTTGTGCAATAAGGACTATTGCTCCTGCCCACGAGTCAGGAGTTGTAACAGAGTTTTCTACATCTATAAATAGTAAAGTTAGTACTTTGATAACATATATTAGGAATAACATTTACTTGTATCATTTTGTAGTTAAAGTTTAAATATCTTAGTGCTCGCTTTTAGTCCTCGTAGTACTTTTCTTTTTATTCCTCTTGAAGCATTGACGTACATAAGTATAGTTTTTATATACTTTTAACTAGAATAAGAATAAAATACAAAGAGAAACAAAGTACTGAAAGTGGCTACGTTTAAGTGTAGCTCTAAACTTCCCGTCTACGGCGTAGCACGCATATCGTAGCACGAGGCCGTAAAGCCGCTACGAGACTACAATTTAATAGAAATAATTGTACTCCTCTCCAAGCTGTAATTTAATGTTTGTTCCTTTTTAAAACGGAAATGAAATAACTTGTTAGCTGAAGTATTTTTTTTTACATTTGTCTACTTAGTGATTACCGAAACTAATAAAAAGTGTTTTTTTATTGCCGTAGGACAGCAGACAGGCTGACGGCCCACTTAGAGTTTAGCGGTTACCGTCGCCTATAGGTGTTTGCAACGCCAAATTCAGTAAACCTCATTTAAAATATTTATTAAATTAATAAGTAATACATTTGTATTATCGTTACTACCTTTTCCATCATTTTCGTCTATAAGCTCAACCAATAATAGTAGTATAATATATTTCTTTTTTATTGCTGTAGGACAGCGGTAGCAGGTCCCCTTAGAATTTAGCAGTTATCGTCGCCTATGGGTGTTTGCAAAGGCAATCGCATCGCGAACACGCTACTGTCCCATAAGGGTATAGGAACTTGGGTCACTAATGCCGGAACACAACACAAAGTTATTATGGTGGCATACTTAAGACCAAAGGTGGTCGCCATCCCGACGGGCTTGGGGCTACCTGCTACTACGTAGCTAGGATGGATTGTTTTGTTGCCTTCTACGACAGTCCGACTCCGGCCGCAGAGTATTCTTTCTCCGCCCCTGTACGGATAGAAAATATTTGATAGAATTATCACATAACGATGATCAGTGATGATCTAAGGGACCGAGATATGGATAATGATAGCAGGGCTGGTCCATAAATTTCAAGGACTCAGCGGGCTAAGTTGGGTGTAACTTTTAGTGTTTCTTTTATGGATCAAATTTAGAATGAAGAAATCCGTAGAAGAACCAAAGTTCTCGATATAGCTCACAAAATATGAACGCTGAAGTGGCAGTGGGCCGGACACGTCTGCCGCAGGATCGATGGGTGCTGGAGTAAACGAGTTCTGAAGTGGGAACCACGTCTCGGTAAAAGTAGTCTAGGTCGCTTCTAATCTAGATGGAAAATGTAAGGGACACGTTTTAAGGTGCAGACCTGCGGAGTCATACGTCCACCAGTGGACAATTAACGGCTGACGACGACCATTCTATCAAATAGCACCTCTATATTTACTTTATAAAGGGTTATTGGAAATTCGACGTATTCCCGTTAAGAGGTAATAAGGGTGACTATTTGTGATAATTTTAACCCCCATATGCATTATGTAAAAGTGAATCATTTTTGAGTTGTCATATTTTTTAGCTTTTTTCGAAATAAGTAAAAAATGCAACATCAAAAATTTATTTAAAAAATGTATCAATTTAAATCTCATTTTTTCTTCTGATTTATAAAAATTATTAAGTTATTTATCAATATTTATAGGCAATCGGCAGATCGGAGAACCTCAGTTGAGTCGCCACTCTTTTTGACTTGCTGGGTATTTCTGTCTCCTTTCCTTCCCACGTATAATTATCGAACCCGCACTAACTTTGTTTCCCGCACCGCGGCTACCATTTTTCGAGGCCTAAGCCGCACCTTTCCTTTTACTCTGCTCGCCAAGCAGAGAGGGCGGCGCGGCGGTGGTCGAGTAGTTTTATCGAAAACCGTCAGGCGCCGCAGCATCTGAACTAACTTGCGGGTAGGCAGAGAAAAAGATATGATGAGGCGCCTAACTACGACTTAACTAGGTTTGTTTTGTCGCCCTTTACAACAGGCCGCCTTCACTCGCTGGAGTTAGTGTTCTTAGTCCGTCTCTGCATGGAGAAAACTACCTGATAAAATTTCACGAAAATAACAGTATTAGTTACGCTGTAAGTGATCATGATTTATGGCAAAAATTCAGTAAAAGGATATTATTTAGTATATAATAAATAGTTCTATAGTAGTGCTATACTAATTATTTTGAGTCTAGATGGCGCTATGTAAATTGTTTCAGTATATTTTTTACCGAATTCCGTAGTGCAAAGGTTTTCGTGCAGCGATACACCTGTGGGAGTTACGAGTTCGATATCCTTCCGATTCACACTATCCTACTACTACGTATTTATTTACAAAAAAAGTATAGTTTAGTACCAGTACAGTAATAACACATGCGCTCTGTTGCATATTTTGAGACTAGTTTTTTTTATAGCTATAGTTCAGCAGACAGGCAAACGACCCTAGTTTGCGCTTTATGAATTTTACAGCATATTTATAGATTTTTCTCGTGCCCCTTGTAAAGGGTCGCAGAAGCTATCTTTTAAGCAAACATCGATTTTCTTATGTCGTTTATATCTATCTATGAACATAATATGTTAAAGAATATCAACTTTAATCCAGTGACATCACTAAACATAAATGTAACTGTGAGAAATGTTCAAATGATCCGTGCAGGGGCGGAGAAAGAATACTAACCTCTGCAGCTGGGGTCTGCCTGTCGTAACAGGTGACAAAACAACCCACCCTAGCTACGTGGTAGGACCTCAAGCTCGTCTGGATGGCTACCACCTTTGGTCTTAAGTATGCTGCCATAATAACCTTGTGTTGTTTTCCAGCATTAGTGACCCAAGTTCCTGTACTCTTATGGAACAGCAGCGTGTTCGCGATGCCACTGGCGTTGCAAACACCCATAGGCGACGGTAACTACTAAATTCTAAGCGGGCCGTCAGCCCGCCTGCTATCCTACAGTAATTTAAAAAAATGAAAAAAAAAAATTATATAGCTTAATTGTAAATGCAAATCCTACAAAATAATTGAGTTACAAGAGTAAAATTACATACATTGCAATTTGGAAAGAAATACAATAAAATATCTCATGAATCTCGTTGAAGGACTTAACAGATCAATGACATCCATTTTTGTGTAATAAAAACTTATAGACGGAGCATTACTCTTCAAAGTTTGATCACACTTTATGAACTAGCATAATAACTTTGATTTGTCAATAACATTTCCATACAAATGTAATCTTTTCAATTACTTTAGCACATAAAGCGCGTTTTGTAAAATATTTGTTTGTATTTTTTATTATATAGCTTGACAATGCCATTAAATTATTCTTGAAACCTTCAAAAAGCCTTGAAATTCTAAGTAACAAAAAAAAAATTCTAAGTAACAAAAAAAAAGTATCCTGATCCAAATTGATGAAAATTCTCAAAAGACGGTTAATAAATTATTTTCAATGCAAGTTTCCATACGGCAAAAGCACCGATCGGGTTTTCCTTTCTAGATTTTGATTTTCAAATAACTGCCGACATCAGGGCAAGTAAAAAACCAAAGTTTCAGTGTGTATTGTGTAACAACTTCACATATATTATTTATAGAACTTAAAACGGGAAATAAATATCAAGTAACAAAACTTAACGAATGTGTCGTGAGAAAAATATGCAGGAGAATCAACCAAAAGCGAGGCTTATCTTGCCAACTGGCCAGACAGTGCCCGGTAAGTACACTCTTTTTTGCGTATCAGGCAACGTGATCAGCAAATGTAATGAACTCATTATGCATTACAATCAGTAATATATATTTACAATTTCTACAAAATACTGCCCGTAGTCTTTACACATTTACAATATACATAAATGAAAAGAAAACATATGTGTTTATTTTATACGATATAGGCGTGTTCGATCGCGCGTGTGTCATTATTTTCTGTGTGCAAAGGGTGTGGTACGACCTCCACGAGCTGACATCGATGATACACATTGGGGAGCAAGGGATTTGCTCACAAAAATACGTGTGTATTTTTCGTAGTTACGGAATTACATCATTTAACTGATTAAAATGTCTCTTAATTTGCATCCATACTAATACTAATACATTTTATCCGTGCAGGGGCGGAGAAAGAATACTAACCTCTGCGGCTAGGGTCGGCCTGTCGTAAAAGGCGATAATGTTTTATCGCCATACCATGTAACAACCCACCCTAGCTATATGGTAGGGCCTGAAGCCCGTCTGGATAGCGACCACCTTTGGTCTTAAGTATGCCGCCATAATAACCTTGTGTTGTGTTCCGGCATTAGTGACCCAAGTTCTGTACCCTTATGGGACAGCAGCGTGTTTGCGATGCCACTGGCGTTGCAATTACCCATAGGCGACGGTAACTGCTAAATTCTAAGCGGGCCGTCATTCTATCTGCTGTCCTATAGCATTAAAAGAAATACTAGTTAGTAGAGAGTATAAATTTCAGTATAAAAATAGACTGTATCTTGAAGAAGTACATAGGTACTTTTCATCTGGCAGAACAACGTTTACCGGGTCGGCTAATATATATATATAACTCGCTATCTTACGCTATCGTTAGTGCATTGTACTCTAGTATCACGAAACAAACAACCCAGAGATTTTGAGTTTAATTCTTTCGATGACATGTATATCTTAGGCAGTGATTTCGTCTAATGTACAAACTATAATGTATGCCATGAAGTCACTGAATACATCGGCAGGAAGTTTGTACACCGAGAGCTTCAATGTGTCTATACCACCGATATGTAATAAGCGTGGCTGGTATACTTTACTAAATTTCATTCCAAAGATTTAATTGCCTAATTACATCTTAAGTAACCATTATAAACTGTAACATACAGAAAATTACGTTAACATTTAAATACCTAAACGTAGTAATACCTAGTGTCGAGCTCTCTCAATGACTAGTGTCACTGATCGCTGGCTTAATAAAGGGTGGACTGTATAATTTTCTCTTGTATTGGCCCCCACACTAGAAAGGTACAAAAACTCCACCAACCTCGCGACCTCCTCGGTCTAGATCAGCTCAGGTGCAGCTCGCAGTGAATCACGCACAGTGTCCCTCTTACAAATTGTTGTTCAAGTACACTGCACTCTATGTTGTTAAGAGTTGAAGATTGGCACGGCCAACAATGTAAGGAGTCTATGAAAGCTTTTTTTTTTTTTTTTTGGTGTCGGGGAAAAACCTCTCTTGACGGGTTCCCCCGGCCCGGGGGGACCGAGGGATATGTGGGACTCCGGGGAAGATGTTTGGCCATCCGACTACCCACTAAAAAACCCCGCTGTTCTCCTATCGCCTACGCCCGGGCCCACGGATATATGGCCAGCCGATCTCGTGGCCCGGGCTGGCGCCGGCCCGCCCTTTGTCTTGAGGCGGGCCTCTTCTAAAGTGTTGGCGCCAGGGGGTCAGGATTTCGTCCCCCCGGCGCTTTCCTAACAACTCTAGGAGTTGAGGGGGGTCAGCATAAATTCTTCAATAATTACATTAAATTCAAATTTATATAATTTTCTGTCGTACAACAATCACCGCGTTGTATCTTTCCATAATATATTGTACCTCTCTCTTGTGGGTATACTAATATTAAATTTGTTACTCAATCACTCCGGAAGGACTAGAAATCTTCCCGCCCTTATCCTATGTGGGGTCGCCACAAAATATTCTATGCTTCTACTCACCGTTGTTAGACGTCATCTAAACATTTACACCCCTTTTCGCCATATCATCTGTTATGCAATTCATCCATCTTTTCTTTTGTTTGCCTCTCTTCCTATATCCGTTCATTTGCATTATATGGACGCATTCCTACGCAATCAACACTCTAAATGAGTCCTTCTTACGGGTCAATCTCGGCATGAACTTGGACAAGAAGAAAGTCATGTTCAATGAACAAGTGTTGTCGGGACCGGTCAGTGTAAATGGCGTCCCCCTGGATGTTAACCAGTGCCTGGATGTGTCACACCTTGGACAAAAATCCAGTTGGGCAGGCATAACTTCGAGGGGGAAGCTAATAGGAGGATTCAGCTGGTTTGGGCGGCTTGCGGTAGGCTCAGTCATGTCTTCTCGTTGACCATCTCCCAGTGCTTGAAGATGAAAGTCTTCAAACAATGCGTCCTGACAGTATTGACCTACGGAGCCGAGACGTAGACACTGATGGCAGGACTGATCCACAAATTTCAAATCACTCAGCGCGCTATGGAGCGGTCTACGTTGGGTGTTTCTCTTATGGACAAATTCCGAAATGAGGAAAGCCGTAAGAGAACCAAAGTAACCGATATAGATCGCAAAATATCCACAATGTCTAGCTTATTAATAATTGATATTTAGATTAAATTTGTTCAAATAAATAAAATCAAGTTCAAATAAATAAATATCCTATATCTTTAAACGAGCAATTCTTGTATATATATATATATATATATATATATATATATATATATATATATATATATATATATATATATATATATATATATATATATATATATATATATATATATATATATAATTGGAATCTCGGAATCGGCTCCAACAATTGTCATGAAATTTAGTATACAGGATTTATTGGAAGAAAAATAACAAAAAGGTGACTCTTCCTGACATCTATCGGCGAATAATAATACTATTTTTTTTAAATTGCTTTAACGACACAACAACACTAAAGCTATTCCAGCAGATGGCGTTGGTAAGTAACACGAAGTCAATGAGTGTTTGCTTTAAGGTTAGACTAAGAAAATCAATTGTTAATTTCCAATAAACACCGATAAATCGATCTAGCTAAGAATCATTTCTAGAAAATGTCATTATATTCGCTTTTTTTTTAATTGGAAGAAAAATAACAAAAAGGTGACTCTTCCTGACATCTATCGGCGAATAATAAAACAATTTTTTTTAATTGCTTTAACGACATAACAACACTAAAGCTATTCCAGCAGATGGCGTTGTTAAGTAACACGAAGTCAATGAGTGTTTGCTTTGAGGTTAGACTAAGAAAATCAATTGTTAATTTCCAAAAAACACAATTTATAAAAAAAAATACCGAGTAAAGCTCGGTCATCCAGCTGGTGAAATATATTAGTATTTCATTGTTCTAGTGAACAATGAACCTAAAACTAAAAACCTTAAAAAATTATTAAAATAACTAAAATATATTATTAAAAGGAGTCCCTTTAGACTAGGTTCCGAAGATACTGACAGCGTTCTCCCTTTGAATAGCTAGACTAATTCTTTGTTCGAGGTTCGAAAAGTATGCAATCTGAAGTGGTAATGGGCCGGTCACGTTTGTCGGCAACCCATGGGTGGAGCAAAGTTGGGAATGCTTTTACATCTATATAGAGATAACCAAACAACGTTACGTTAAGAAAGGGAAGTGTCAAAAAGATTAGCCATTACCTGGCTACGTTCATTCTGATACCGGTAGTCCGGAAAACATTTGGTCCGTCCATAATGACGTACAAAAAGTTAATGGGGGTATTCGTGCCCCGTATTCGGCTCTGAATGATTTGGCGCGATTTTCGATAACATTTCCACGTTCACACTCTAACTTTAAGGAGTGTATACACTTACGCGCCCGATTTTTATTCACATTAATAGCTAAAATGTACAGGTGGCGGTAATGCTGTTGAATTATTACAAGTTCATAAAATCAGTGAATCGTAGTTGAAAGATAGTGTAAATAGATAGATACTTTAATGTACTAAAAACAGATATAAAAATCATAAAAACTAGATAGCGTAAAGAGCGGTTTTATCGGCGCTCTTATATATATACATATATATATATATATATATATATATATATATATATATATATATATATATATATATATATATATATATATATATATATATATATATATATATATATATATATATATATATATATATATATATATATATATATATATATATACATATATATATATAATATTATTTATTTGTTTCAGTCTGGATGGTCAAACAAATTTGTTTCTGTAAAAATAACAGAAACGACAATTAAAGTTGATTACTCGTCTCTCATAACTCTTGCTTTTCTATCTATTAATTAAATTATTTAAATCAAATCTGTAACGTAATAACGTAAATATTGTTTACTTTTTTGTAGGCAAATGTCATGTGTCACACTTCTATGACACATGACATTAAGCGCGTTAAATCAAAAGGGATTATGTCCTGGTTACACAACCTAACCATAATACAATAACATTAAAGAGATGATATTCTCTTTACATCTCCCCTCCACGATATGAAAATTGCATAATTTTTCAATCAGCTTCAACTTCAAACATTGGAATTAGTTTTGTCACGTGGAATAGACTCGTGTCTTGATTTCTTTTTCCAGTTTTTATTTTATAAATTGAGTTTGAAATTTTTTCTTCTATTATATATGGGCCGATTCTTAGTTCTTCTAGCTTTTTCCTATTGAGTTTGTTTCCATTCTCTATGAATACCATATCTCCTTCGTTGAATTCATGGTGTCTTCTGTTTCTATTAAATAAACTTTCGTTATACTTATGTGATCTCTGTGTTCTTTCTAATGCTAATTTCTTATCTCTTATCCAGTCTTCTCCGTTTTTCTTTCTTTTTAACTCTTCTGGTATGTTACTGGTGTCTGTGCCATATAATAGATACTCTGGTGTAAATCCCGTTATTGTATGTTCTAGTATATTATACTTATTCACACATTCTCTCGCTATCGATGTCCATGCTCTATTCTTTTTCTCTTCGTTTATTTTACATCTTATTTTATTTACTAATGTCTGATTCAGTCTTTCATTCAGACCATTAGAAAATGGTGCATTTATTGCAGTAAAAATTAATTGCACTCCTTTATTTTTTAAATAATCTTTAAATTCTTTCGAATTTATTCCAGGATATTGGTCCGTTAAGATTGTTCCGATGTTTTCTATGTCTAACACAGTTTGAATTAGTTTTATAAAATCAGCGGCGTTTTGAGTTCTTGATGTTGAAATGAACGCATATCTCGTGAAATGATCAACAAGTAAATGAATATATTTTTTTGTTGATCTAGTGCTTCCAAATCCTCCAATTGTATCTATGGACATAATTTCGAAAGCTTTGGTCGCTGGTCCTAATTGTGACATTGAGCCGAATTTATGTTGCCCTCTTGACTTATTCTTAATACATATATAACATTCTTTACAAATTTTTTTTATATTCTTCACTAAATTTTTAGCAGTATAATATGGACATATTTTCATTTGTGTTTGTGTTATTCCTGTGTGACACCATTCCTTGTGTATTTTATTAATTAAATCAATACTGAATTTTTCTGATAATATGATTTTCTCTCTTTTCTTCACTTTTTTATAATATATTCCGTTTTTCTCTATTAATTTTTCTTTTTTATTCTGTAATAGTATATTATTCATCTGATCTAATTTTATTTCATCTATTTCAATAAAATTTACCGTTTTTAATAAATCCTCTTCTTCTGTATTTGATTCTAGAACAGGGTTTCTACTCAAGCAGTCCGCTTCTTTATTATCTTTACCTGGGACGTATATAATTTTAAAATCGTATTGAGATAGATAGTGACTTAGATCGCCCAATTCTTCGTCTGTTCGTGCTTTTATATTCATATTTTCCAGTGGTTTGTGGTCAGAGTATATTTCGAAGTATCTCCCTATCAGCCAGTGTTGCCAGTACTTTATTGCCTCTTTTATAGCTAAGCATTCAAGATAAATAGCTTTTTTTCTTTTTTGCGTTTCATTAAGTTTCTTTGAGAAGTAGGCCACAGGTTTTTCTTTTCCATCCTCTTGTGTTTGTTTTAGTATTGCGCCTATACCTTCAAGTGATGCATCTGTATATATCTTGATTGGAAGGTCTTTGTCGAATATCTCCAACACTGGTTGGGAACATAGCATTTCTTTTATCTTTCTGAAAGATTTTTCACAATCCTCTGTCCATATAAATTTTACATTTTTTTTTAATAGTTGATGTAATGGATCTAGTAATATTGAGCTCTTTTCTATATATTCATGGTAAAAATTTATTTTCCCCAGAAATTGTCTAATTTGCTTTTGTGTAGTAGGAATTGGGAAATTTTTTATTGACGTTATGTTGTCTTTCAACGGTTTAACCGTATTTTCTCCTATTACATGTCCTAAATATCTAACCGAACTAGCAGCGAATGTACACTTTTTAAATTTTAACCTGAGTCCTTCTTTTTTTATTGCATTTAATAATTTTTCAATATGATTTAGATGTTCTTCAAACGTCGGTGAGTGTATTAAGATATCGTCTATAAAGTTCACTGAAAATTCAGTTAGTCCATATTTTCTTAATATGCTACTCAGAATTCGTTGAAATATAGCTGGAGACGTTTTTAAGCCAAACGGTAGACATGTCCATTGATAGTGACCATCTTGTGTTACAAATCCCGTCTTCCTCCTATCCTCAATTCTTAGTGGTATTGACCAAAAAGCTGAGTTAATGTCCAGTGTCGTAAAGTATTTACAATTTCTGGCTCTTATTATTATATCATCTATTAAAGGGAATGGTTGTGCCTGAGGGACAATGTTTTTATTTAAATCTCTAAAGTCTATGCACAGACGTGTCTTTCCTTCATTTTTCTTATATGCTAGTGTGACGGGTGCAGCAAAAGGACTATAAGATTCTTCGATTAAATTCTTCTCTAGTAAGTTGGCTATTTGTTTCTCTATTTCTTTTTTGTCTTTTATATTACATCTATAGGGTCTTTTACTGCAGTATTTCTCCACTATTAAGTCAATTCTAGCTTCATATTCGTTAACAGTCCCAATATCATACTTGTCTTTCGCAAACACTGATTTGTTTTTATCTATCAATTTTTCTATCTTCATTTTTTTATCTTTATCTAAATGTTCTATATTTGTTTGAAATTCTTCTGTTTCCACGTGTTCATTAAAATTAATTGAACAATTTGTAACTTCACTTAATGTTATCTCTGGTTTTTCTAACTTTTTCTCTATTTTCTGTGAGATTTCTAAATTTTCATTCAACCTCAACTTAAACATAGGAATTAAGTCTAATCCTATTATAAAATCTTCAAAATCCTCTCTTTCAACTACATATATATCTACTATTTTTTCTATATCAAATATTTTTATTCTTATTCTTACCAATCCATTTGTCTGATTCACACCATTGACAGACCTCAAGAATATCTTGTTTAAATCTTCTCTATTCTCTTTTATTTTTATCCATTTCGAGTTTATCAAGGATACTTGAGAACCTGGATCATATGTTCCCATTATCTCTATCTGATTCTCAACTAGTAGCTTAAGTCTGATCAATGGTGTGACTATTAGTTTTTTTTCTCTGTATTTAAATTTACTTCTATTACTGAATTGCTTCCTATAGCTTTAGGTTTCTCTTTTTTCTCTAGTTTAAACCAGCATTTTTCTTCTGGATGATATCTTATACCTTTACCCATGTTTTCACATGTCATACATGGTTTCTTTTCTTCATTTCTGAATTTATGTTCTGGTTTACCTTCTTTTTTAAATGTTTTCTTTTTATTTATTATCCCTTCAAGCTTCTGTAATTCATTTATTAAATCTTTTGTATTTTCTATTTCATCTCTGGCGATCTTCTCTCTAATAAATTCTGGCAACCCAAATGCAATTCTATCTATCATTGTATCAGCGTCCATGTCCTTATTTATTTCTAATAATAATCGTTCTTTCTTTATTGCATATTGTACTATTGAACCTTCTTTGTATTTAAAATAATGAGCATATGTCCTGCTACTCCATCCCTTACCTGAAAAGGTTTCTATTAATATCTGTTTCCACGTATTCCAATTATTTTCATGTTCTCCTTTTATTACAGTAGAAGTATACCAATCTTGGCAAGTTGCATCTAAAAATATTCTTAATAATTCTATTTTAGTTTTATCTTTTTCTATTTTAAATCTTCCACACTCTTTTTCGAATATATGTAACCATTGTCTAACATTAGATGTTTTATAATTAAATTTTTCTAATACAAATTTATCTACAATATGTTTTAAGTTTTTTTCTTCTTCGTGTTTTTTTGATTTTTCAATTAATTTTTCTAATATTTTTTCCAAGCTCGAGTTTTCTTTAATATTCTCTTGAAGTGTTTGTTTTAAATATTTCCCTCCAAACTGGATATTTCCTTCATCATCTAAATATATCTTTTCTAATTCTTTTGAAATTTTTATCCATATTTTTAACTCATCATGCCTTTTTCCTAATGAATTTTTTACCTTTTTGAAAGTCTCCGTCTTTGTCAACTCTTCATGATAATCTGCATACATGAGGTCATCTGGTATAACATATTTTTCCCCTTGTTCTGTGACAATTGAGGTTACAGCTACTACTGTAGTTTTACAGTCCTTTGGAGAAGCCACAGCTCTGAACTCGAATTGCAATTTCATTTTGTGACGAAAATTGTCGTTTTATAATATTATTTATTTGTTTCAGTCTGGATGGTCCGAATAAATCAAACAAATTTGTTTCTGTAAAAATAACAGAAACGACAATTAAAGTTGATTACTCGTCTCTCATAACTCTTGCTTTTCTATCTATTAATTAAATTATTTAAATCAAATCTGTAACGTAATAACGTAAATATTGTTTACTTTTTTGTAGGCAAATGTCATGTGTCACACTTCTATGACACATGACATTAAGCGCGTTAAATCAAAAGGGATTATGTCCTGGTTACACAACCTAACCATAATACAATAACATTAAAGAGATGATATTCTCTTTACATATATATATATATATATATATATATATATATATATATATATATATATATATATATATATATGTATATATATATATATATATATACATATATATACATATATATATATATATATATATATATATATACATATATATATATATATATATATATATATATATATATATATATATATATATATATATATATATATATATATATTATATATTTTTTTATTGCTGCGGAAGGGCAAACAGACTGACAGCCCACAGTAAGCGTCGCTGGTGGGGCTGAAGGATCATAAAAGTAATGGTACGGTCTTGAAAGATGGTAGCTGCGGTGCAGGAAAGAAAGGTAGTGCGGGTACGATAAATAATTAACGTGGAAAGGAAAGGAGACGGAAATACCTAGCACGTCAGAAAGAGCTGCGACTCACCTGAGGTTCTCCGATCTGCTACCCTCCACGGTTGGTTCTGCGGTTTGTAGTCTAGGACTTTATAGTCAGCGGTTCCCAACATAATAACACACATATAAAAACTCGTGCGGGTTTAACTAAGACTCGACGGTAAGTGTCGTCGGCGCGGGCGCTTGCCAAGCTGAGAGGGCGGCGCGGTGGTGATCGATTAGTTTTATACGAAATCACCGTCAGGCGCCGCAGCATCTAAAACTAACTTGCGGGTAGGCAAGGAAAAAAGAATAGGATGAGGCGCCTAACCAGTCGCCTATGGATGTTTGCGATGCTATGGACACTGGTCACATGTTGACATCTACGTAGGCGAACTGGAACCTGATCAACTAGGCTGGACCACAACACAAGGTTATTATAGCGACATATTTAGAGACCCAGGGGGGTTATTGCTGTATGACAGCAGACAGGCCGACGGCCCACTTACAGTTTTGCAGTTACCATCGCCTACGGGTGTTTGCAACGCCAGTAGCATCGCGAACACGCTGCTGTCCTATAAGGGTACAGGAACTTGAGTCACTAATGCCGGAACCATACAAGAATAAAAATTGGTAAACACGTTATAATACTAAGAATAAACCTGAGAAAGATTTTTGAGGTGAAAACTTATTTAGGCGCGTTTAGTACTTTTTGGGTGAACAGAAATCATGGAATTTGCGTCATCTTCACCGAACGCTTTCCATGAACTATTTTTGTACCCGTAATACCAACCTTATTAATAATGGCTTAAGGTTTATTCTAACATATATAATGTAATTTTAAATTATTGTATTGCATTAATTGTATATATCTATTCGAATTGCGACTTTATTACAATGAAATACACTTGAGTTTTTAAAGTGAAAACTTCTTTAGGCGCTTTGAGCACTTTTCGGGTGAACAATTTTTTGTTTGTAAAGAAGTGTTAATGACTAATATATACTTTAATTCTTGATCATAAACACTCTTTATAAACCAAAAAATAATTCGAAAATAATAATCTAATAGCTCGTCGATATATTTCACAAGTTAATTAGTTTTAACTTCTATCGGCAGTCCCCAAAGACTATCGCGCATGCTTTTATTCTTTTAAATAGATTTAGTACATAGACTGGTATATTGTAAACTAAGAACAATTTAGAAGTATACTCGTATAGATGTAAGTTAGCCTTAATTTCAGTAAGTTTTCTCACCCGCCTATATATCAAGTTACGCCGTACAAAAGTGCTTTTTGACACGTCATATATTTTTATTTGTTTCCATATAATTCTAATAGACGTGTTTGGGGTTCGTATTTCTGTTAAAAGCCATTACGTTGATACGCTAGTTAATATACTTTTATAATACATGAAAGGAATACGTTATTCTCTCAAAAAGCTCCCCTCCCACCTCCTGTTCAAAAGAGTATGATAAAAAAATTGTAGGAAAATGCAGTGAATTTTTTGAGAATAGGAACTCTTTTAGCTTTATTTTAGCTCGGATAATGAAATTGATGGATCAACAGTTTTGAATGGCGAATGCCAGTTACTTGTGGAATTCGTAAATACATATAATCTAAGACAATGTAACAACATAAAAAACAGCGGCGATAGAATTTCCTTTGTATTTTATTTACGAGCCCATAGAGATGTTGAGTGGTAGGAAGAAAAAAATAGTAGGAACAATAATAATAACAGTGGAAATTTTAATAAGAATTTCTATCAGCGTTGTGTTGGATATACCTCCGACACAGCAACAAGCTGAGTGCATACCTTGTTTGCTGAGAATGCGGCGTACAAATTTACAAATTAAATTATTTATAAATATGTAAACAATATAAGTGCGTCGCTATTTCTTCAAATAAAGTATTTCTTTCTTTTTTTCTTTCTTTCTATTTGTATAAAAAGTGTAACACAGAGCATGGTCCCCGGATGTGCCTGGTATATGACAAAGTATGTTCAAATTGCAATAGATATAACCATTTCAGTGTTGGATGTACTTTTGATTGTTAATTGGCTTCCTTTTTTATCCTTTCGTATTATTCGTGCAGAGGCGGAGAAAGAATACTAACCTCTGCGGCCGGGGTCGGCCTGTCGTAAAAGGCGACAAAACAATCCTAGCTACGTGGTAGAGCCCCAAGCCCGTCTGGATGGCGACTACCTTTGGTCTTAAATATGCCGCCATAATAACATTGTGTTGTGTTCTGTCATTAGTGACCCAAGTTCCTGTACCCTTATGGGACAGTAGTGTGTTAGATACCACTGGCGTTGCAAACACCCATAGGCGACGGTAACTGCTAAATTCTAAGCGGGCCGTCAGCCTGTCTGCTAGCCTACAGCAATTAAAAAAAACATATATTTTCATTTATATAAATATATAAAATGAACCAATAAAAAGTTTTTTTTATAAAATTTCAATATCCATTATATTTCTATTGCTTATTGTATCCAAAATATGAAAAATAAAATAAGAGGGTAGTGATATCAAGGGTTCATCAAAGATATTCATTGAGATAAAGACGGCATTGCGCAATAACAACGAGAGAAAAAGCCGCTGGAACCTTCGATAGAACTTTATTGAGTTGTCAATAGGGAGAATATCTCAGTTTACCCCCCTACTTCCCCTTTGTCGAGATACCGACGTGAACCAAAGGAAATTTTAGTCATTTTTATTGCTTCTCTTTTTTAAAGTACGACCGTAATAGCGTCAAAAAACGTGGAGGATTTTTGTATTTTTGTGGTGCAGGAATAATTTTAATTAGTATTTAGCATGTAGAAGGTCTGGTCTAGTATATATAAACATACCAGCTGATCGGGCAAAAGTTGTTCTGCCATATAAATTTTAAAAAGGTAGCCATATCCTTGGAGAACAAGAGACTTTATTGTAATGACTGAGGTGTGTTAGTTATTTTGAGGTGTGTTATCCTATATCTTTAAACGAGCAATTCTTGTATATATATAATTGGAATCTCGGAATCGGCTCCAACAATTTTCATGAAATTTAGTATACGGGGGGTTTCGGGGGCGATAAATCGATCTAGCTAGGAATCATTTCTAGAAAATGTCAAAAGGTGGCGTTTGAGTAGTCCCAATTTAAACTGAAAAATTACACTTCCTGACATCTATCGGCGAATAATAATACTATTTTTTTAAATTGCTTTAACGACACAACACTAAAGCTATTCCAGCAGATGGCGTTGTTAAGTAACACGCAGTCAATGAGTGTTTGCTTTGAGGTTAGACTAAGAAAATCAATTGTTAATTTCCAAAAAACACAATTTATAAAAAAAAAATACCGAGCAAAGCTCGGTCATCCGGATATTATATTATTATACCACGAAGAACGTGTTAGACTTTTTTCTCCCTTGCGATTGAATAAGAATTTCGGTTTTAACCCAAGCTTTACTACGGTAATAGGCTTTTCGACTTATTTTTTCCGATTGGCATAATCTTCGTGTCTCTGGCAGTGATTATTGGCACGCATATCACCCCTTATGACCTTGCTAGCTTTAAGTCTGCCCTTCCCGCCAGGAACCAGCGGAAGCGGCATGGCTGGACATTTATTCGCCACATAAGTAGCCAGTTACCGCAAAACGTGGCTATACCACAGAAAGCGACTCTCTTGTAGTTTATCCATGCATCGCGGCATCAATGTCACGGGCATAAAGGATGCCGCGGTGCGAGAGTTCTTTACGCAGTCTTGATGCATCACTCCACACATCCACTGCAGCATATTCATCTCCAGCACCGGTCACGCTTCACAGCCTTATACAAAAACTGGCATAATGATGGCCTCGTAGTCCTGTATTTTCTACTTAACCAATTAGGGTAGGGTTATAATCAACAGAATTTTTGTGGCAAATAAATTATAATTTAATGTCTATAGTCCTTTTTTTAAATCAATTGGAGTGGATAAAAAATTATCAGCGCTTTATTATGCTCAGAAATCGCGTATGATGCGGACTTGACCCATATTTTTGAATCGCATCACATTAAAAGAGCGGTAAAAAGTTATACGATGAATATACATTTGAGTCAAGGACGGGTATTTGAGGGTCGGGCAAAAACGTCGTCACAGTTATGATGGAAATTCATCATTTATTTAGTTAATTACTTCTCTTAATTAATTTTGGCTACATTTATGGTGACCGCTACATTTTAACCTACACTTTTAATAAATAAAAATAACACTCTTTTAATGCTTAATTTTTTATTGCAGCGGAAAAGCAGATTGGCTGACGGCCATTTAATAGTAGGCAGTTACCGTCACATATGAATGTTTGCAACGTTAAAGGCACCGCGAACATGCTGCTATCACATATGTGTACAGGAACCTGGGTCTATAGTGCCAGAACACAGCGCAGGGTTATTATGGCGGCATACTTATAGAATAAGGGGGTTACCTTCCAGACGGGCTTGGGGCCTTAGCACATAGCTTGGGTTATTTTGAAGCCTTTTATGACAAGATGACTCCGGACGCAGGAGTTAGTAGTCTTATTCCGCCCCTGCAAGGGAAAAATTTAAACTATTGCTTTGATTGTAGCAATGACATTTCAAAATTATTATTATTATTTTATTGCTGTCGGACAGCAGACAGGCTGACGGACGGCCTACTTAGAATTTAGCAGTTACCATTGCCTATGGGTGTTTGCAACGTCTGCGGACACGCTGCTGTCCCATAAGGGTACAGGAACTTGGGTCAGTAATGCCGGAACATAACAGAAGGTTATTATGGCAGCATACATAAGATCAAAGGTAGTCGCCATCCAGACGGGCTTGAGGCCCGACCACGTAGTGTAGAGTGGGTTGTTTTCTCGCCTTTTACTACCGGCCGACCCCAGCCGCAGAGGTTAGTATTCTTTCTCTGTCCCTGCACGGATGAAAAGGTTAGGATGATCATACTATACCAATAACTAATAACAGGAACATCATGTTACTTCCATGACTTTATCATAAGAAACATAAATCGTAAATATTTAAAACGTAACTGGCTCTTATGTCTATTGACAAACTGCCTTATATTGATCTTGACAAATGCTAAAGGTTTCAAGATGTGAATATAATAAGCCAAAGATCAGGCTTACTGCCTTGTTTTTACACGAATGGTGGAATTCTTCATAATGTTGTATATATATTTTAGTAAACTTATTTTCTTGTTCTTATAACTTAAAATTTTCTTCGGATATCACGTTTTTGTTTTTTACTTTTAAATGAAATCTTTTTCATGACATGACTTTTAACATCACGAAGTTTCTATGTCATAAAAATAGATATACTTAAACTTATATGTGGAACTACAAAATAAAATTCCATTAAAGTTATCCACTAACACGATGTTATATGGATATTTATATCCATTATAAGTTTACTAGTACATGGCAATTTAATAATTGACGTGACGAGGGATACTCAGACGTAAAAGGCCAATTTAACATTAACTTTAAAAAAACATATTCTTAGTGTTTAATACAGTATGCCATATTTAAGCACCGCTAGCCCAAATAAAAAAAAACTTACAATTCGCATGAAAGTCTCTTTATTATTTTTACTAGGATTTCTATTCTTCTATTAATATGATACAAATATATTTATTTGCATATCCGGGTGAGTTACAAATATCCCCATTCAATAAAATCGTTAACCACGCCCCTTAATCTTGACTCAAACTTATCGTCAACCTTGAAGTTAATAGCTGACAAATCGTCAGTAACATCTGGCACATCATTTTCTGATGCAAACAGGAATGGTATAAAGAAAAATTGTATTGCCAAGCCAAGTTCTAAGTGCTCTTTTATAAAGTGATCTAAAACTGCCCTAGAAAAGATACTTTGAATGTCGAGGTTGAAATACTTCAAAAATTCTTTTAAAGTTTCATGGTAAACATTTTTGAGGTGTTCAAAATGGTTCTTCCTAAACTCTTGATCCGTTCCATTGAAAATGAAGTAAAGGAAATCGTTTATTGGTGACCCATAGTGCACCATTTGATAGTCGAGGACCGCTACTTTGGATGGAATGCCATTCTGCAAAATAAAAAAATAAAATTTTGTTTATCAAAAATCTTAAATCATCATGACAATCTGCCCACAGAAGTCAACTTTTTATTATAGCTAGAGTTCAGCAGATAGGCGGACGGCCCACTCTGGCAGGTGGTTTGCAGCACCAGAGGCAATACTAACGCGCTGCCGGCCTCGAAGAAATTTTATAACGCCTTTTGAAGAACCCGATATCGTACCGCGCTGAGAAAACCTCAGCCGAAAGCTCATTCCAGATCCTGGGAGTACACAGCATGAACGTTCTAGAGTAATCTAAAGAAACTGCAGAACATAAGCATCTTCCAAGGCATCATTTGATTTTTTTGTCTTTACTTTATCTGCTGCTTTTTGAAACTCGTTGCGCCACCTGCTGAGTATGTTATACGCTACGATTGTCAAAAAGTGGGACTCTATAATACTTTATTAACCCTCAGACATATCACGTTATCTTGATTTTTTCACGTCAATTATTTGGGTTTCCTGACGGATTATCTCATTGGGCATGCAAATCGGAATAAATTCCGTCTATTGTTTAGCTCGGCTCGTTGAGCAACTTAGAATAGGTGAACCAATAATTCTTCTTTTTCTTCTTTCTTCCTCCTGCCCTTATCCCACATTATATGGGGTCGGCACAACATGTTCTCTTCTTTCACTCTCCTCTGTTAGCAGTCATCCCAACATTCACACCCTTTTTTGTCATATTATCTTAAACGCAATCTATCTATCTTTTTTATAATATTGGAACAAAATATTAATTAAAAAAATATTAAAGAATTCGATCCCATTGTTAAAGGACAAAAATGTATTATTTAATTTTTATCCGTGCAGGGGCGGAGTCGGCCTGTCGTAAAAGGCGACAAAACAACCCACCCTAGCTACGTAGTAGGGCCTCAAGCCCGTCTGGATGGCTACCACCTTTGGTATTAAGTATGCCGCCATAATAACCTTGTGTTGTGTTCCCGCATTAGTGACCCAAGTTCCTGTACCCTTATGGGACAGCAGCGTGTTCGCGATGCTACTGGCGTTGCAAACACCTATAGGCGATGGTAACTGCTTAATTCTAAGTGAGCCGTCAGTCTGTCTGCTGTTCTACAGCATTTAAAAAAATTTAGACGTTTTGTGATCGGTCAGCTCCAACGTGAAATATTGTGAATTGCCAGTATTTGATATTTTAGAAGTAAAAAGAATTGTAGACATGTTTCCGGGGAATTTTATATTTTTCCTTATAAAGTTTGTATGAACTTTTATTTTCAAAGAAAAACTATTATAATTAACGTATGTGGTGAACCTCGGGAAAGATGGTCGACATTCGACTACCCACTGAAAACCTCGCTGTACTTAATCTCGTGGCCCAGGCTGGCGTTAGTTTGCCCCTTATGGGGCGAGCCTCTGCCACGGTTTGCGCCGAGGGTCAGGGTTTCATCCCCTGGCGCTCTCTCTTCACCCTCGCGGCAACGGCGCGGGTGGCAGATATTCCCCTGAGGTGCCACCCGCGGCCGCTATTTACGGCGGTCGGAGCTTGTTTGACGCCCTCCGGCGCCATCGTCTAGGAGTGGAGGGAAGCTGGTTTATTCGCTCCCGCTTCCACCCCGCCGCCACTTTTGCGGAGATAACTATTGAATTCAAATTACCCTTTGTTTTTTTTATCTCTGAAATCCAAAATAGTAAACACACTAGGAGCCAAGTATTTGACAGTCAATTAGTTAAAAATAATACATAGTTTTAAATTGTAATAAGCTCGCATCTTAAACATCACTTTAAATAATAACAACTTGAAAAATATACATATATCAAACTGTTTTTGAATTTACTTACCGATTCTTTCACCATAATATTGTTCAGTTTATAATCACCATGAACTAGTGTGCAGACAGACGATCTATTTTTCATATACTTTGGATACTTATTTACAATTTGCAACAATTTATCTTTATATGTATTTCTGACGTCATCATCTAAATATTTAAGGCAACATTCAAACATATTGCGAACATAATTATTCCAATCATCGCTAAAATTGAAAGGCTGTGCTAACGACTTGATATTCTTTGCAAAGTATTCCGGATTTTTCTGTTCCAAAGCAAATGATAATCCGTGCAACTTAGCTAATTCTTTAACAGCGAGAACTGCATAATCTAAAGTCATAACATCCATTCTGTAATATACTTTGTATCCTTTTTCAAATAAATGTTCAAGTAAAATATTTTCATTATTAGTCTCGTCAAAACTTTTAATAATTTCAAATCTTTTCTCTTGTGGTACATTAACATCCTTTTGTAATTGATTAAAAACCTTAATTAAGTCATTATAAACATACATTTCACGATGATATATATCTGTGATAGAATAAATTTGCATGGCATCTTCTTTGTGTACCATACTTTTTGCAAATATATTGACCTCTTTGTAGTCAGTTGCAACTTTACCAATGATCTTGATTTCGCGTAAGACACCCATGTAGTTGCCTCCTCTGGTAGACAAATTTTTAACTTCTACACTGAACGATGTGAAGTTTTCTTTTTTTATTATGCATTCTACATTTTCTTTGAGTGTTAGTGGTAATAATTGCAATGCTTCCATTTTTATTATTAATAATAATTAAGTTTTTTAAGCACACGATACGGCTTTTATTTGGTAGTAAATGCTTATTATTAATTAATTAATATGTATACTCAAATTATATTATAACAAAATACGCAAATACTTTATTACAACTTATTAAGTATGCATAAACACAGTTATTTGGCAAAATCGTGGGATTAGGTTTAATTAGGATCGATTTTTAGAGGTTACTTTTTATAATAACTACACTTATAATAGGTCTTTACCTATGAAATTGCCGTTTATGTACTGGCCATTTCAAATCAAAATAATTTTTGTCTGGCTAAGAATTCTAATTTCAAATTAATTTTATTTTAAAAACATGGAATTATTTTTTCAATAGTAGTCATTTTTTTTATTGATTAGTGTTACATTTTAATCGCATTTCAATCTTTTTCGTCATCATGGATACGTTAAAAATTCGAGTAATTATGGAATATGAGTACCGTCGTGGCAGCAATGCGGCGCAAGCGGCACGCAATATCCACGAAGTTTACGGAGCTAATACTACAAACCAACGCACCACCTGTTATTGGTTTTCTCGCTTCCATTCTGGGAATTTCGACCTGAAAAATGAACCTCGCGGTCGTCCGAAGACTGGTCGACAATGACGAATTAAAGGCGATTGTGCTGATGATACACAATCTACGGCTGAATTAGCAGCAGCTTTCGATGTTAGCGTCCTAGCAATATTGGTCCATTTGCGTCAAATTGGCAAGGATTTTATCTTACCTTAGCTTGACAAATGGGTGCCCCACGAACTCAATGATCGCCAGCGCGAAGTACGCGTCGGGACGTACCTTGCACTGCTCAACAGACACACAAATGAAGGAATTTTGAACCGCATTGTTACCTGAGATGAAAAATGGATTCTGTTTGATAGCCGTAAGGGCTCAGCAAGTTGGTTGGATCCTGGTTCAGCACCTAAACAATGCCCTAAACGAAAACTTACCCCTAGAAAAGTGATGGTCGCTGTTTAATGGTCTAGTGCTGGTGTGATTCATCATAGCTTCTTACCAAACGGGGTGAGCAATACTGCAGATGTGTACTGTGAAGAACTGAACACAATGATGGAGAAGCTGGCACATCTCAAAGGCAGTACAAAATGCCTTTGTAGAATTTGTTACCTCCCGTCCAGCTGATTTCTTTAAGAAGGGCATCAATAAACTGCCACTGCGTTGGCAAAGATGCATTGATTGCATGGGTGATTACTTCAATTAATACAAATAAAAAATACATGAAAAAAATTTAAATTTTTTCATACAAAACGGTAATTTCATAGGTAAAGACCTAATATAACAATATACAGTAAAACAAAATTAAATAAGAACTTGTTAGATATAAAACACTATACACGCTGACACACTGTTTTTGTTATTAAACAAATATTGTAATAACGAAACACACGAACGTCTGTTTGAACACAGTTCTGTGATTATACGCAGTATCAGATAGGATAGGGATAAAGTTATTAATTTGTACGCAGTTAATCATAGAATAATTATATACAGAAGAGTAGTTTTTTATTTGATATAATTAAATCAAATAAAAAAACGTATTGTAACACTACAAATATAACCAGACCCATTATGCATAACTTCATCAATACTTACGGGTTTCCTTTATGTCGCAAAAAAAAAACTATTTTTAAATTAAAGCGTTAGCATTTAAAAATGCGTATTTAAACCTATACTAATAAGAAACTACATCTTAAGCATGTGACATTCAGTAAAATTAAATAAATCGTATTATGAGTGGGTGCAATTATTCTTCGAGTAACGTATATAGTAAAATGGTTTATACACTAGTGCAATGGTCGGCAACCCACGGCTCGTGAGCCGCATGTGTTTCTATGACTTCTCGGCTACGGCTCTTCCACGAAATGTTTAGTCCAGGCATGGAATATTACTTACTAGCTGATCCGGGACACGTTGTTCTGCCATATAAATTTAAAAATAATAATAATAAAAGTACATAGCCTATATCCTCTTTCAAGGTTCACTCTATCTCTATATCGAAGTTAATCAAAATTGGTTCAGCCATCGCGGACTTTTTATCGATTTTTTAAACAATTCCGTATTACATGATTTAAGCGCACAAAAATGCTTGTTACGACATCGCATTACAAATCATTAAATTTATCGGCTTTTCTGGACTATTACTATATATGTATAAACCTTCCTCTTGAATCACTCTATCTATTAAAAAAAATCTCATCAAAATCCATTGTGCAGTTTTAAAGATCTAAGCATACATAGGGACTATGGTGGACCTAGGAGTTACTTTTTAGAATTAATACTACCCGGTCGCCACATAAGTTTTAATAGAAAATAATGAAGGTAGTTTCCTTTTTTATTAAATAAATTACAAGATGGAACCTAATTTTTTTAAACATAAATTTAAAGTAGGTCGGGGTTCGAACTTAGATCATCCCAACGCTCATCAACGCAACCACTGGCCTGTGTATCAGATGTCCGGCAGATTCGGCAGCGAAATGTCCGGCAGATTCAGCAGCGAAGAAGCGACAGATTCTTGGTGGCCGGTACACGGCCGTGCGGTTATCCCTCACGGCGGGCTGTAGACCCCCAACCATGGCACACGACGCGTTCCGTCGATACGTACTTAAATCGGGTGTATTAACCGTTCTAGGCCTGGACTGGACCTTGGAATTCAGCGTTATCCAGTCTTAAGACGTGTCCCTTCTTTATTGAGTAACTGCCAAATGATAACTAAGAAGTACACAGACGTGGTGCTACGCAATAATAGTCTCTAATGGATGAGGCAGTCAGCAATAGAAAAGGTGAATTA
Organism: Malacosoma neustria; assembly: GCA_963693495.1. Taxonomy (NCBI): domain Eukaryota; kingdom Metazoa; phylum Arthropoda; class Insecta; order Lepidoptera; family Lasiocampidae; genus Malacosoma; species Malacosoma neustria. The sequence goes on from OY856381.1 coordinate 19,216,642, forward strand.
CAATATACAGAAGTATGACACTAACATACAAAATACACAGTTATTTCGTATAAAGATTGGTTGGAATATAATTACAATTTAGTAATTATATAATATTAAAAACAGTGTATATGTACACTCACCTAATTTGGGGTACCAATTACTTCGGTAATTGTCGGATTTTGCACAATTAGAACCAATTATATTGTAATTTTTAATAAAATTTAGGGCGTGTCCGCGCTTCGAAGTGCGACGCGGCGAATGGCGAATGTCGTTCAAATTCACTCGTTCAACGGTCTTACGAACGAGAACGAGTGAACGGAACGTTACAGGACAGACAGCGGGAAGCGACTTTGTTTTATACTATGTAGTGATTATTTGTATTATTATGAAAATAATTTCACCTACTAAAGCAAAGTAAATGTTAAAAAATGGCTCTTTGAATAAACTTTGATTGTATAGTATCTATATTTGGTTGCCGACCATTAGTGTATGCGAGTGTGTATTGACTTTTAAGACACGGATTTTGAAAGCTCAATGATATTTATGTTTATTACAATTCCTTTTGTAATACTTCTTTTTACTTATTAAAACTAGTTTCTTCTTCTCTTACTGTTTTCTTCTTTACTAAAAAGATGGAAAAGAATACCTCTTCCATTTTTAAAACCAAGCTATTGCCTGTATAAATTTAGCAAGATTAGGCAATCTTGCTAGATTCAATTTGCCCGTCTGGATGGCGACCACTTTTGGTCCTAAGTATGCCGCCATAATGACCTGGTGTTGTGTTTCGGCATTAGTGACCCAAGTTCCTGTACGCTTATGGGACAGCAGCGTGTTCACGATTCCACTGGCGTTGCAAACACCCATAGGTCATGGTAACTGATAAATTATATGCGGGCCGTCAGCCTGTTTGCTGTCCTACAGCATTAAAAAAAGCATTAGATTATCCTGATCTGTGGATTACGTGATTTCCGATATAGTATAAACGTCATAATTAGATTTTTATCTTATCTCTAGGCATGTGATGATCTCTGTGACGTCTCGCGTCTGGGTGTTTATGTAAAATATGTATTTATTTACATTAAGATAGTATATAAGTAGTATATCAGTTGTCTAGTACCCATAACACAAGTGCTAGCCTACTTAGTTTGAAACTAGATGGCGCTGTGTGAATTATCAAAAAAATGTACATGCATATACATATTACATGCAGATTGTTTACCTATTCGAATGGCCGTCGTGTATTTGTCCCGCCAATTTGCTTGGTTACTCTAGGATGGTTACTTTTTGGAGTCGGCCGACATTTAGATATTTATATGGCATGCCTACGTTTACATATTTTATGATATGAACATTCTGTTATTTTTATATTCATTATCTGGCTATTGATCTTATCTGTAAAGTTGATTACTTAAGGAGTTATTCGTTAGTTAGTTGCTATGTGAAATTATTTAGTGCAAATTTTAGTAACCAATATTTATTTGTCATCTATGTATAAAAATGAGCAGATAATACCACACGTTTTTTTTAATATAGCAGATATTCTTAACTTGTGTAGTAGATTATTTTTATCAATTATTAATGTTTAATATTGTAGGACATCTAGTTTATTGCCTCAACAAAAGCTTTTTTTATTGATTTGGAAAAGGAGGCAGGTTACCATCACCTATGGATGTTTGTGCCGCCGGGGGTACCGCCGACATGCTGCCAGCCGCGTAGAAGTTGTACGATGTTTTTTTAAATACCCCATGTACGGTGGACGTTTTAGAAGCTCGTTTCACATCGTCAATGTGTGCAAAATAAACGTTCTGTGAACCTTTGCGCGAATGTCCATTTAATTAATCCTGTACTAAATAAATATTATAAACCTTGAATGTATTAAGCCCTGTTACGTATTCAGTCCAATCAATTTACCGCGAATATTTCTTAGTATCGAATTAATCGTAACTAAGGTAATACCATTGCCACCGCTATTCTACGATAACGATGCCATCTATCGATTCTTTCGTTAAAAATATACACTGCATTCATTGCGTCGCTTCCATGTCCTCAGTTTCTGTATAATAGAACATATTCCAATATTTCAAAAAACTAACTAGATCTATCACAAGAAGTTCGTGCCAATGCCTCCCACAGCCATAATCGAAGAGCTCCAGCAGCACGAAGATTAAGTACGAGTATTTGTGTTGCAATGCAAAGTGCATTTGTGTTGTCAAAATTCCATTCCCGATACCGAACAAGCCCTTTGATGACTTTCAGGTGCTAAGTGGACTGCAACTGTCAGCAGTAAAAAGTCTTTCACAATAGTAAGAGCAGCATCCTATAATAATCAAATCTAATCCAATATACTCTCTAGAGAGATTTAAATAGGTACAAAAAAGAGAAAAGAGCTGACTTAAAAAGACTCGCATTTGTATCGTCCTACGTCCGCCGTTTTGATGGGCGAGCTCATGATGTAAAAGGTATAAGTCGTAGTTACAGAGAGTTGTAATTACAATTAAATTACTAAACAGAGAATAGTGTAACATTTACAACTCAATTCCCAAAATTAATACTTCACAAAGTCTGTTTCTGATATAAAATTCACAAAAGCAAATCTTCTCAGAAATATTTCGAACAAAGAAGGACAAAAGGGTACCTTTATCTCATTATTTATTTACAAAAATAAGGGCAGAAGAATAATAATTTACTTATTCACAAACACGCTGGGCCGGATTTGGGTATATTGTACAAAATCATTCACTTGTCTTGACAATACTCGAAGCAGTACGTAGATGTAAGCATTTACGAGTATAGATTTTTCTCGGTTCGGAAAAGCGTTCCAGAGACCGGATTAAATTGATCGCGGTTGGTCTCATGAAATATTTCCTTATTACATTTGAGGTACGCTAGGGGACCGTTTTCAATCCGGCTCTGTTCAGTATTAGACGTTTTATGAGACAGCGCCAGAAACCCATATAACCAGCCTCAGTGGTTGCTCATGTGGGGTGGCACGGACATTCTATCCTAGATTGAAGAAGTTTCTAGAGAAGGGCGGTCTGTAACTCAGTGTATCGAAAACCAAATATTTGCTCTGTAATTCTACATATCTGTCTCTAGCCAGTGTCTGGTGATAGCGATTGCGACGTCAAGTCGTGTATTGCTGCTGCATAGACCAAATGGCGTGACCCCACTACACCAGTCATTTGTGACCCCAAGATGCTGCTTAAGTTGAAGGGGCGTGTGTAAGACCATAATTAGCTTTGTCCTGTTATATGTCTGTGAAACGTGGTCGAAGCTACAGCGACACAATCAGGAATTATATGTAACAGAGATGAATATGATGCGGTAGATATGTGTCATCCCCCGCAGCCTTTATATCCATGACATTGCGAATAAAATGCAAGAGAGTCGCCTTCGCTGGTATAGCCACGTTTTACGGCAAGTGGCTACTTGCGTGGGTAACAAATGTGTAACCGTGCCGTCTCTGCCAGGCTCCTGCAAGACTGGAAGATCCAAAAGTGCTGGCGTGACATCGTAATGAGTGACATGCGTGCCAGTGGACTCCCTGTCAGAAATATGTGCGAAGTGGATAGGAAAATATTGAAAAGCCATTTAATTTAAAACATTAGTTTTCACTTTTGGTTATCTTTAATGAACAATTTTAATGAGTATAAACTGCGCTAAAATCAATAAATGATAACATTAGATAGATACATAGATTATTCTTTTTTGTCCACCAAAAATTATATACATGCAAAGTAACTTAATATTAAACTTATTAATATTTTTAGAATTGAACAAATCACACATTATTAGAATATAATTTTCTATGTTTCTAACAAAAACTTAAAAACGAATGCCACGTTGTTAATATGATTTGGTTAAAAAAAGTTTCAAGATTCACGTCAAAATTATAAACAAGTTTGAAATCACTAGATAACAATAATTTCTTATTATTTTTTTCTTTCATATGACAACAATGATATAAATTTTTTCACGAAAGTTCCACCCTGTATTCTATTAGAAAGAATTCTTGAAAAAATTCAAATAAAACATCGGTAGAAACGACCAATATTGAGGTAAAATATTTTATTATAAACCTTTATTACCAAAGTTGTTGGTGAAAAGTAGCAACTGAAATATCAACAAAACAAAATACACGTCCTTAAATTTGATACATATCTCCTTCGAGTTTGATCTGATTGCTTTGGAAACTTATACACTTCTCATCAAAAAAATCGAAACACCCTGATGTTTGGTTTTGAATGGGTTTTTTACATTTAACCAAAAATATAAATAATGCCATTTAATTGTGGATATTATATGGTATAATTTAACGAATATTAATATTGTAAATTAAATTTCTGTAGCTATTGTATTTTGTTGAAAAGGTATGTTTTAACCTTTAAAAAGAAATTGTTAAAAGTTAAAAATAGATGTAAAACAGATAAATGTTAAAAAAATTATTCAGTATCTCGTATTTCTTCCCCGGACTCTTATCACTGCTTCCATACGGTTCCACATGAAACGGATGAGCGTTACAGTCTTGTGTTGTGAGATCCCACTCTTCTTGTATAGCTGTTTTAAGCTGGCCAAGCGTCTCCGGAGCAGGATCTCTTGCTCTGACTGGTGTCTTCAATTCATCCCATAGGTGTTCTATGGGATTCATATCCGGGCTTCTTGCTGGCCAGCGCATAACCGCTATACCGACTTCGCCTGCGGTATGAGCCCTGGCATTGTCCTGCATAAAAATAAATCTTCGCCAATAAAATGTGCGTAGGGTACCACATGAGGCTCCAGATACTCTTCGATGTAACGTTGAGTGATGGTAACCGAGGTCCTGATACAAAGACAAGTTTGGTTTTTCTATCACCGCTTATGCCTCCCCAAACCGTCCATGAACTGCCACTGTAACTGACTCTTTCTTCAATACAGCACTCTGTAAAACACTCTCCCTTTATTCGATACACCTTCTTTCTTCCGTCATTACCATACAATATGATCTTACTCTCGTCGAAAATGAGAATTTTGCTCCATTGAAGGTATGATCAATTTAAGTGATCAAGAGCAAAGTTGAGGCGCGCTCTTCGGTGGTCTACCGTCAATTTTGGGCCAAAAACCAACTAATGTGGTTTATGAGGTTTCATGCTACGCTCCGTCAATCTTCTTGATATAGTAGAATCGCTTACAGACAATCCTCGAACCTCACGGGACCACTGCTGCAATTGAACAGAGTTAAAGTGGCGATTTCTTAGAGAAACTGACGCAATATACCGGTCATTTTGCTCAGATGTGACTCGATGTCTACCAGATCCTGAACGGCGAGTAAATATACCAGTATCCCGATAACAATGATACACTCTGTTGACAGCAGAGAGGCTTAGATGCAATCGTACAGCCACAACACGCTGACTATGCTCTGCATCTAGCAACGCCACGACTTGGGCGACTTCTGTGGGCGAGGTATCCATATTTTTTAGGAAAAGATCTCTTTGCTAGAATGTCACAGAGCTTAGTTAACAAACACGCTCAGCTCAGCTCAGAGCTCAGTTAAAAACGATAATTTATCCAAATAAATGTGATTAAGTGCAGAAATTTCGACGGAATATACATTGAAAACAATCTCTACATTCATTTATTGGAAGAAAATTCGAAAATTTAAATTCAAATCTGCCAGCTATTTATTGGCGTATTTTTTAAGGATATCAATTCTCTTTTTCATTTAATGCCGCCTGAATAATACTTGCAGTAGTAATTAGATTTTTTTGATGAGAAGTATATTTCGTAATTTATTTTTACAAAGACCTAAAAACCTAAAAATCCTAAAAGATTTAATGCCTTTTATAAATCTCTAGTAATAGAGTGATCATAATTTTAGTTGACAGGAACTGAATCAAAATTCCCAACACATAATATTCCACTGTAAACAGCTGTGAAAAGATAATTAAATATTATATTTTGTTTTAATAAATACATTTTAATGAGATATAGGTTAACTTTTGGTGGCTTATTGAATTTTAAAAATATATCAAATAGTGATATTTCTGTATATTTTATGTGTTAAAATTGACCGTGTAAGAATATGTAGCACATAACTTTTTAGGGAGGAAAAAGGCGTAAGTAGTCAGGGTTATTTGCTATGAACAACGATGGAAGGATATATATCCAAAACAAGTGAGCAGATGTAACCCTGTGACAAACAGTGCTTAGAATTCCTCAGAGTCCGTGTTATAAGAAGAAAACGTCCTAACTAATATTATAAATGCGAAAGTGAGTTTGTTTGTTACGCTTTCACGCCTAAGCTCAATTTTGATCAATTTCGGTATAGTCATAGATTGGACCTTGGAAAAGGACAGGCTACTTGATGAAATGAGAGCAAAGGCAATTTAAAGTGTTAGAACTATTTAATATAATAAAGCTAGTCTTACAACGTAATGACAGTACACAATTACACGGACGAGAGAGCCTATATATAATGTAAAGCAGACATATGCACATTAGACACATTGCTACTAAATTTAGCGCAGACGTCAATATTTTCAACACTACTTTACAAAAAAAAAATTCATATAGCAGGACAACGTTTGCCGGGTCAACTAGTTCTTAAATAAATATGCTTTAGTTACTAGCCTGACATTATTACTTATAACATTTTTAAATAACATTATTATAACATTTTAAATTAAAATATTACAAAGTATGATATTTTCTAATAATTGCGTAATACAATAATTCTTTTAAGTGCCTGTTCTTATTCAGTGAATAAAATTAAAGCGGCACGCGTCACATTGCCTTCATAATTTATTAACACACAATTTTCTTAGAGGTGACACAATTAGGCCTCCAACTGAGTCCCGGGGGCGATGCGACATACTGCCCTAAGATATACGTAACTTTGTATATTATCTTAGTTTAAATTAAGTTATTTAGTTTATTTTAAATTTTAAAATATAATTTAACTTTTAAGTTGCGAAGGTTTTAAAAATTAATCAAATTCTTGACAAATTTCCATGTTTGTTACCAAGGATCGAGAAAATCTATGCAAAATTAATGAGGCTTTTTTATTGCTGTAGGACAGCAGATAGGCTGATGGCCTACTTAGAATTTAACAGTTACCGTCGCCTATGGGTTTTTTCAACGCCAATGGGATTGCGAACACGCTGCTGCCCCATAAAAGTACAGGAACTTGGGTTACTAATGCCGTAACACACAAATTTATTGTGGTGGCATACTTAAGACCAAAGGTGGTTGCCATCCAGACGGGCTTGGATCTACTACGTAGGGTGGGTTGTTTTGTCGCCTTTTACGACAGGCCGAGCCCGGTTGCAAAAGTCTGTGTTAACGATATTGTTTTTTTTTGTACCTAAATATCTCGGGTTTACTTTGGTTCTTAAGTTCTTGGTGAATAAATAAATAAATACACTTCTCATCAAAAAATCGAAACACTCCTGAAGTTTGCTTTTAAATGAGTTTAATTTTTTTAACTTACATTTAACAATAAAATAATGCCAGTTAATTGTGGGTATTATAATGTATCATTTAACGAATATTAATGTTTCATATTAAAAATTAAGTTTCTTTAGCTCTTGTGTTTTGTTCAACGGGTATGTTTTTACCTTTTAAGAAGAAATTGTTAAAAGTTAACAAAGATGTACAACAGAAAAATATTAAAAAAGTTTATTCAATATCTCGTATCTCCTCGGGCTCTTATCATTGGTTCCATTCGTTACAATCTTGTGTTGTGGGATGTTATCCACTCTTCTTGTATCGCTGTTTTAATCTGGCCAAGCGTCTCAGGAGCAGGATCTCTCACTCTGACTCGTCTTTTTAACTCACCCCATATGTGTGCTATAGGATTCATACCCGGAATTCTTGCTGACCAGCCCATAACCGCAATACCGACTTCACTCATGTATTCATTTACAATGCCTGCGGTATGAGCCTTTGAATTGTCCTGCATAAAAATGAAGTCTTCGCCAATAAAATGTGCGTACGGCCTCAGACCCTCTGCGATGTAACTTGACCCATTTAATGACGGTAACCGAGGTCCAGATACAAACGCAAGTTCGGTTTTTCTATCGGCGCTTATGTCTCCCCAAATCGTCCATGAACCGCTACCGTAACTGACTCTTTATTCAACGCAGCACTGTGCAAAACGCTCTCCCTTTCTTCGATACACCTTCTTTGTTCTGTCATTACCATATAGTATAATCTTATTCTCGTCAGAAAAGAGAACTTTTCTACATTGAAGGTATGACTAATTTAAATGCTCAAGTGCCAAGTTTAGGCGCGCTCTTCGGTGGTCTACCGGCAATTTTGGGCCATTAGTTGGTTTATGAGGTTTTATGTGACGCTCCGCTAATCTTCTCTTTATGGTAGAATCGCTTGCAGTCAGTCCTCGAACCTCACGAAGTTGCTGCTGTAGTTGAATATAGTTAGTTAGTGACGATTTCTTAGAGAAACTGACGCAATATACCAATTATCTTGCTCAGACGTGACTCGATGTCTACCAGATCCTGGACGGCCAGTAAACATACTAGTCTCCCGATAACGCTGATACCTACACTCTATTGACACCAGAGAGGCTTAGATGCAATCGTGCAGCCACAATGGGTATGCACCATTATGGGTAATGGACAACTGACAAACTACATTATATACTTATTTTTAATAAATACATATTATACATAAACCACCCAGACGCGAGACGGGAATCGAACCCATGACCTCTGCAAGCATACTGAAATGCGTTATCCGCTACGGAGGTCATCAAAATGTTCAAGGTAAAAGAAACCATCGTGAGAAAAACCGCACACCACGATCATTGTCATGTGTATGTACCAGCCAAGGCTTAAACAAGCGTTGCGGATGTATAGTGCCCTTTCATCTAGAGGTAAGCTTGGAACCAGATGTGGGCTTTTGTATTAATTATTAGAGACGCCATTAAGAATGGGTGCCCAAGTTAACCTCTACTCCTGGTCTACCGTAATAAACGGTAGATAAAATTTGAGTCATAGACATTCTTGAAACTTTTTTCTTTATACAGGGGTGGAGTAAGACTACTAACCCCTGCGGCCAGGGTCAGGCTATCGTCAAAGGCGATAAAACAACCCTAGCTCGTCCCCAAGCTCGTCGAGATGGCAAAGTTTTGGTTTATAAGCATTGTGTAGTTTTCCGGCATTAGCAACCTAGTTTCTAGTACCCCTATGCGGACAGTAGTATGTACGAGATGCCGCGAGCTGCTTATACTCAATGGACCTTCAGTCTGTCTGCTGATTCAAGGAATAAAAAAAAACACTCAGACATCACACTTATCCATTAAACGTCAAAGAACTGCATTGCATATTGTAATATTTAAATTAAAAATAAATTTAATGAAAACTTAGTATAAAACCTATATTAAGTTGGAGTTTTATTCAACGACCCTACGCCGTAACCTAGTGCATAAAACTTCTAAATAAATCAATCATCATCGTCTTGGCATTAAATCCCGGTTGCAATCCAAACTTCTGCTTTGGTGCTTTTACTTCTCCACTTGCACGGCTTTCAGCATCTCTAATAGTCAATTAATTGGGACGCATATCACCCTTTAACGACGTCAAGTGAGCACTTTGTAGGTCTTCACCTCTACATAATAATTCAATGTCAAACAATTAATTCAAACCATTATTTTCGTTGACTACATACAAATAATTTTAACACCAGTTATTAATTTCTTAAATATGTCTTTCTAAATTAGCGTATTTTTCTCAGAGAATGTAACTTTTATAGCATTCACAGATTAATCTGTATAATCTATACAGCAGTTACATCTATATTATTTTAATAATATTTTTTTTCTCAATTGACAGGGTTGCCTGGAAGATATTGCTTTAAGCGATAAGGCCGCCCATTGTTCTATAGTTTGTGAGTTTTTATTTTATGTTTATTATTCTATGTATTTTTGATGGAACAATAAAAAGTTTTCATTTCATCTATTTATAATAAAAAACGAGTGCTAGTAGCATACGTAGAGAGTCAACGTGTTCTGTTGTGTTTTTTTTAAAGGAAGGGTAAACCTTCAATGACTAAAATTAGAGAGATAAGGTTTGATTTTCTAAAATTTTGAGATATTGATGGAAATCGTCCTTAATTCAATTCCATTCCTTTAAATTCACGATTACCCGTAGTCGTCAAAAAGCGTAATTAAAAGTCCAGTAAAAACTTGAATTTCCTCCATAAATATACTTTTTAGTAAATCTATGTACGCGTCTTTCACTTGAACCGCTTGGTTCTAGCTATCCTACTGTGGATCGTCTCCATATAAATAAATGTTTAAAAACTATTTCATAAAAAAATATATCTAGTAAGAAGCCAAGATTTATAATACTGAATAAAAGTTATCTAATTGTAAAACCGTTGTTGATATTTACCGAAGATAAAAATGGCGCCATTGCGTAAACGGAGGCCAAAATTAGATTTTTATAATCTTTAGTTACATATGACAGAGAGAAATAATGTCTTTGTGTTTGTTTATTTTGGTAGCCCCTGGGAGTATTTGGTACTTTTACCACAGAATTTTATATCCCGTTCGGAAATTAAAACATGGGTATAGTTTTTTAACAGTTTACAGGCAGCTGAAGAAGAGCTTCATCGTTTTTCTTCTCTGTCAGAATCAATTTTGTATATATTAGACCCTTTATTGTTCACCTCACATATATATTATACATAAACTAGTCGATCACGTCCGCTCCGCTGGGCGAATAACAGTAGATAAATCGAAAAAAAAATTAGAAAGGGCCGATGGAATTCAGAAATAAATAACCACTCTACGAAAAATTCCGCATCGAAAGGTAGTATTCCATTCCGATATGTTCAGTAATTTTGTTGTGATGGTGCGTCAAAGGAACCCAATTTCCCTTATATTATGACCCCTTATACGAAGGGTGTTCAATAAATAGTGATAATGTGATACATTCTCCTTGGAAAGAAATACTGGGAGGCATAGCCCACACATTAGATATAGTAATAATAAAAAAAGCAATCAATTCTCTTTTGTTTTTAAAATATTGAAGTCATTTGTTTGTGTCGTGTCGCAACGTGTTCTTAAAAGTGGATGAAATTGAAATTCGCGCGGTAATAAAATATCTGAAAATTTTTACTAGGGAGCTGGTAAATCATGACTTGAGAGCAATATTAGGAGTTCATACTCCTCCATATTCTACGGTTGTTCGTTGGTGTTCTGAGTTCAAGCGAGTAAGAAGTTCCATTAACGACGACTCACGCACGGGACGCCCTACATAGGTAGTGACTGAAGAAATGATTAAAAAAGTTTAAAATATTGTCTTGGTATCCACGACGATCCCGTCGTGTTACTGTTTGTTTTATAGTAGAAGAAATGAAGATTTCTATAGGAAGTGTCCATAATATTATATACAACCATTTGGGTATGACCAAAGTGTCAGCGCGCTGGGTGCCCAGAATGATTTCTGACGCACAGAAACAAACGCGACTGAGAATTCACAAACGTTTGGGTTTGTTATAACAAGATCTTGACCGATTTTTGACTCGATTCATAACTATGGACAAAACATGGCTTCACCATTATGACCTGGAAGCGAAAAAACAGTCCATGAGTTGGAAGAGACCTTCATCTCCAACTCCGAAGGCGATTCCATCCGCTGGTATCTTATCTTACCTTGTTTCGGAGCCGAGAAATATCTCGGACACTTCGACCCAATGGGATCTTTTGTGTTCCCCTAGATAGCAATCATCTCCAATCTCCTTGAAGCCGGTAAGATCATGGGCTGTTTTTTTGGGACAGCCAAGGGGTGGTAATGATCGAATACGTTAATCATGAAGCCACTATTATGGGGACTGTGTACGCAGGACAAATAACAAAGTTGCTTTAGGAAATACGCAAGCAACGGCGTGGCAAACTCGCTAAAGTTGTTTTGTTTCACCGAGATAACGCCCCCGCGCACCAGTCCAGAGTTGCGATAGCTACCATTCAAGAAGCTAGTTTCGAAATGATGAAACATTCTTCATATTCATCGGATCGAGTTCTTAAAGATTTCTACCTATTTCTGATACACGTCACAAAAATACACGCAAAAATGTACCTTTGTAATAATAAAATGCCTACCACAGGCTCCAAAGTACCAGCTTCAAATATGATCAGGACAAAACTATTTTAAGAAGGCAAAGCTAATAAATACCAAAGTTTTTGACAAGGACATTTTAAAATTCGAATTTCTACTTTTCTTAAATTATAATATACTAGCTGACCCGGCAAACGTTGTTCTGCCATATAAATAATAAAATGTCAAAAAATTAAAAAAAAATTTTTTGGGGGTGGGTCACCCCTAACATTTAGGGGGATGAAAAATAGATGTTGGCCGATTCTCATAGATACCGGATAAGCACAAAAAAATTCATCAAAATCGGTCAAGCCGTTTCGGAGGAGTATGGCAACGAAAACTGTGACACGAGAATTTTATATATTAGATTAATCAAAATCGCTCGACAAGAAAAGAAGTGCCAAAGAACAAGAACTCCCCAAAACATATGTAAATAATGTGCGTGTACAAGCGTCATATTAAAAAATGAATTCTTCTCAATACGCACAGTTTACATTATCTATCATGCGCAATAAATATTACAGAATTACATTTGTATACTGTGTTAAATAAAATAACTATTTGCTTTTAAACATACATGTATTAGTATAGTGTCATTATAATAGACTGATTACTAAAAAACATGCACAGAAAACATTGGAAAATGTTCTTGTTATTCTATTCTCCCTTCACGTAGTTACTGTTATTACAGTCATGGCCTTTATATTTTCAAATATTATTATCTTGTAACCTATTGTCATCAGTAATTCTGTATTTATCTATATTATTATTAATCCTATAACTTAACACTAATATTTAACTAAATAAATAAAATGCTATGCCGCATGTTTTCTGTCTCCAAGTCTGTCTGGATGGAACCCTATATTATTAATATGTCGCCATTTTGTTCCGGCATAAGTGACCTAGGTTCTAGTTTTCCAACGCGGACGGCAGCGTGTTAGAGGTCGTAAACATCCTGTCTGCTGGTCCGCACCAAAAAAAAAGTTATAAAAATATAACAACACTAAAATTAGGAACTTAAAATGAATCCTGTGAGCCTTATTGGATTTGAAATATTTTTTTACAACTCAAATATTGAAATAAATAAAAAATTTCTTCGTCGGAAGTTAAAAACAAGCAAATCTGTCGTCGAATATATGTATTTTTGCAAACAGAAACTACTGTTTACAGTCACAATGATACGTTCTTTTTCATATTACTAAAGTATTATTTACACAAAGGACACAGCAAAATAATATTTGTTTTTATGTATAGCTGAATAAAAAATTCCATACTTATATCCAATTGTATGGATGACAAATGTATGTAATTTATAAAGTAAGGTTAATAAGATTTATGATTTGACACAGCGAAACAGAATAGGCTTTCGTCATCATTTCAAATTCGTTACAAAAGATGACAAGCAAATGAATCCATTACATTATTAATCATATTACATCGCTCGATCTTCTCACTTTGGGTCAGATAAAATCATATCTATGGGTACGTACGTATCTCGATATTTCGAGGTAAATGCAGTTATTTGATCTTTATTCGCTAAGAATCATGGTTATACCTAAAACTTTTTTCGAAGTCCGTAAAAAAACAGTTGAACTTAAGATGCATGCCTGAATACCAATCATAGGCAATGTGCCAACAGAGTGGACTTAGAATGAACCCCTGGGGAACTCCTTTTTAATTAAGAAAAATGAAAATATGTATAGTTTTAATTGTTGTTATTTTATTTATAGTGCATCGTGTGCAATGGGCCTTATATTGTTTAAACTGTCTTATCATCATGTATTATACGTTTAGAATTTGTATGAAATTGAGTTTAATGAGAGCTCGTGTATAAATAAGATGAAACAATACGAACTGTTTTCATTTGATATTATTCAAAAACACAATCGAAATGCAAGTAGAAAATTTGCCTCAGTGTAACGTGAAAAGCAAAAAAAGTCTGACATTTGAAGACGAAGAATGGCCTGGAGATTTAAAAGATGATATAAAAGCAATCATCAGAAATGAAGGATTTATCAAATATGATATCAAAATTTGCAAATTGCCTGTTGATGGTGGAAACTATATGGCGGAATTATATGAAATAGATATTGCCGGAAAAACAGAGGATGGAAAGAAAGAATTAAATTTGTTTGCTAAGCATATAAATATGGGATCAGGAAATCTAAAAAATTTGATCGATGTTCCGGGCATCTATAAAGTAGAAAAGTTTGTGTACACAGAATTACGACAAGTATTCGATGAATTGCAAGAGGATGCTAAAGTGCCAATTGAAGAACGTTACAAAATGGTTAAATGTTATGAAAGCAATCCTAAGGCTATATTAATGGAAAATTTATCCAAGCAAGGTTATAAAATGTATTCTCGCTTAGACGTTGTTCCATTGGAATATGCTGAACTAGCAATTAAAAATCTAGCCAAATTCCATGCATTGTCTTTTGTTACTGAAAAGCTTCAACCAGATTTGTTTAATTCCAAAATTAAAACACAAAAATGTCAAATAAATTTTGGGGAAGAATGGAGTGCATGTCAGCGTTCAACATTTTCTGTTGCTATTAATAATTTAGATGATGATCTAAGAAGGCGAGTGGAGAAAACAATATTAAATAAACTATCAAAATATCAAGATTACTTTGAGCGTTCTGAAATTTCATGTTTAGCTCATGGTGATTATCGAGTTATGAATATGATGATGAAAGAATTAGTAAGTACTAAAACTTAAATAAATATTTACTAATTTATTAATTAATTCGAAAGCTCTGTTTTCCTGTTTCTATTTTTATTAGTTAGACATCTCTGTAGAACAAAGCCACTCTAGAAAACTGGCTGTCAATGGCATGCATGGTACTTTTATGTGTAATGTATTTGGAAAGTATCTCGTGGTTATCTAAGCTAATGTTTTATGATTGTCAAAAAATTTAAAGTAACGACATGAGTGATTAAAAATTTAGTAATAATGTTATTGTAAAAAAACATGGGCATTTAAATTTAAGTAGGGTTTGTAATATGAAGTACAAAAAAGGTAATAAAAAATATCCTGACCCCCCTGTAGGACATCGGGAGGAACAAACAAAGGGGAAAAGGAAAATAATAAAAAAAGAAAAGAGCAAAATACTTTGAATTATTTTTTTAATAAATCGATTCACAAACATAATTAATTTTATTTGTATTTATATTTTTTCAGGATGGTAAGATAATCGACCTCATGCCATTAGATTATCAAATTATTTATTATGGAAATCCCTTAATGGATTTTGTCTATTTCATTTTTACGGCTACAGACAGGAAGTTCAGGCAATCCCATTTGAATTATTTAAAACAAAAATACTTTAATACCCTTAAGCAATTTTTAAAATATTTCCATATAGATGTTGAAGAAGTTTTTCCATGGCAAACTTTTGATAGGATGTATGAAGATACATTGGATTATGGACTTATAATAATGGCATCATTGGGGGCAATTATATTTGCCGATGACACTGATATCCCTGATCTAGCAAATGATTGTATGAGTAGTCTAGATTTTAAAGTGCATCATGTTTATAAGAATCTTTTGAGGGGTATTGTTGAAGAATTCATAGAGTGGGGACATTTATAAAATAAATTTAGTCGTAATTACTAGCCGATTGAGTTCGACCAGTCCTACTCTTTCTTAAAGTATCGTTTGAAAAATGGCTTACTGTATTAGTGTTTCATGAATATATAGGTATTTATATATTACGAGGTTGTTGGTAAAAGGAGGTGATAATATACGAGTTTTAAGATGTTATTAATATACAATAAAGAAGAGAAATTAAATAAAGGTAAAATTACGCTATCGATGTTTTATTATCATAATAATACTATTTTTATTTCTGGATATTTATTTTTATTGTTGTAGGAGAGCAGACAGGCTGACGGCCTGCTTAGAATTTAGCAGTTACCGTCGCCTATGGGTGTTTTCAACGCCAGTGGCATCGTAAACACGCTGCTGTCTCATAAGGGTAGAGGAACTTGGGTCACTAATGTCGGAACACAACACAAGGTTATTATGGCGGCATACTTAAGACCAAAGCTGATCGCCATCCAGACGGGCTTTGAGGCCATACTACGTAGAAAATTCCATTCAGCCGTTTTAGAACGATTGATTAAAAAACATCCATCCAAATTTCCACATTCATGATATTAGTATAGATAAATATATGTAAGCATATATTATTATTGTGCTTATGCACAATTTATGTTTGCCAACGATTCTTTTGAAAAACGTATTATGTATATATATTTGTCTCGTATTCAGGACTTCTTCCTCTCCTCACTGGTTGTGGAAGATTCAGATCTCGCGCTAATGCTCGTTACTCTGGCATAAACTTAAAAAGCAACTACCTTCTGTGGACGGTTTTAGCCACAGTATCATTCATATTTATATACTCGTAGTACCTCTGGCAGATCTTATTTTGTTGCATGCCAAAAAGCTGAATATGGTGTCCTTATTATACCTATAATGTAAACCAGTTTGTAACCCATATTTTATAAATAAATTAACTTGAATTTATGAGCATGTTTCAAAAAGTTTAATACGTAGTAGCGTGATCACATTCTGTATATACACATTTGATAACATTGACTTGGTTTAGTCTAACTTGGACTCAAAGTTCTTATCAGAGCCCAGGACACGCTAATGAGTATTGCCACAACATTTAATTTCTACAGATAAACTCGCGAATAGATAGTAGCAATAGTCCGTGGAATGGAATTATAGAATATACCTGAACTTGTTAATAATATTTTATCTTGATTTTACTATGTTCGAATTGCCAGAGGTGTTAGGGACTCCGAAGATAACTTAGGCTAATAATAAAAATAATATTTTGTTATAAACCAAAGTTATCACATCAAAAATAAAATTTGGTTAATAATAAAATAAAATAAATTGAATATTAATTTTACCAGTTAGCACGTATTATCCTGTTGAATAGGAAATCAGGTTATGTCAATATGATCTTATTTAATTAAGAATAACGATGAAAGTAGTTAGATCGAATTTGATATCATGTTGCTAGCAAGTTGTGGATCCTTGAGTTTAACTAAGAGGATGACATCGAACCTCGGTTATTAATATGAACTTATTAGGTACCTAATCCTACATCTATGCTGAAATGAAATTGTATATGATTTATTTTTTCATCGCCAATCAACATCCTAGCGATAAATATATTAATATTAGCTGACCTGGCAAACGATTTTCTGCCATATAAATAAAAAAACATTATTACATTAACAAATTACGTTCATCCTTATTTCACCGCTTCAAGTTTCATTTTCGTTCGTTCATTCGCAAAAAAAGTGACCTATCTCCTTTTCCAAGGTGTCTATCTCTGTACCGAAATCATCAAAACTGGTTCAGCAGTTTAGACGTGGAAACGTAACAGACAGGCGGACAGAGTTACTTTCACATATTAGTATGGATTCCAATTATCCGTACAATTATACTATTATCCGTGCAGGGGCGGAGAAAGAATACTAACCTCTGTGGCTGGGGTCGGCCTGTCGTAAAAGGCGACATAACAACCCACCCTAGCTACGTGGTAGGGCCTCAAGCCCGTCTGAATGGCGACCACCTTTGGTCTTAAGTATGCCGCCATAATAACCTTGTGTTGTGTTCCGGCATTAGTGACCCAAGTTCCTGTACCCTTATGGGACAGCAGCGTGTTCGCGATGCCCCTGGCGTTGCAAACACCTATAGGCGACGGTAACTGCTAAATTCTAAGCGGGCTGTCAGCCTGTCTGTTGTCTTACGTAATAAAAAAAAACTGCGTTGAATTCACTTACTTAGTTTTGCCCACTTTTAATAAATCTGTGTATAATCTGAACTTCTTTTTAAATTTAGGTTTAATAAATAAAATACTCACAAGTAAAAATTTTTTCATTATTTTACACTTCTGTAAAATCAAAATATATCTCTTATCTAAACTTTCTCATAAATGGGTCAAATTACTGATAAAATTAAACGCGTTTATCAAGTAAAATAAGATAAAATCCCATAATATATCCATTATCACTAGCGTTTTAAATAAAACCAACACACTATTTGTCTGGTTCAACTATATATTTTTATTTTACTCTTGATTGTTTTAGGAGTTATTTGAATACAAAATTATTCATCCCTATTAATCAAATTAAGCACGGTCATCAAAATACAATAAAAAATTGATTAGTACAACAAATTTGATAGCTACAATATAACTTAATTGTAATAAAAATATATATGGCCCCAGCGGAAGATCAGCGCTGGTAAATTCCATCAACAAATGCTGAGCTGGGACCAATTTGGGACAAATATATAGTATATAATTATAAATTGTAGATAATAACTTTAAGTCCTAAATAAATACATTTTCTTTCTTTCTTTCTTTCAAAAAGAGAATAGTAATAATAATATTAAATTTATATAGAATATAATAGAATAGGTACACCACAAATTATTTTTAGTTGTTTACGCAAAGGCAAGATTTGTTTGTAAACCAACAAAACCTGGAACACATGGAAGAATAAGGATGTACCATAAATCCTTTCACTGTATTACAAATATCCCCATTCAATAAAATCCTCAATCAGCCCGGTCATTCTTTTTTTACAGACATCTGTGACACTAGCATGAAATTCCACATCTCCTGTTGTCAAATCAGGCACAGCATCGTCTGGAGATAAAATTAATGGTAGCATAACCATAGACGTCATAAGTCCAAAATCTAGTCTTTCTTTAAATATTCTTTCAAAATCTACCCTCGGAAATATTATTTCTATTTCCATATTAAAATATGACAAAAAGTTGTTTAAGGCTTTGTGGTAGTAATCCTTGATGAATTTTAGATGATTTCTTCTAAATTTCTGATCAGTAGCTCCAAAGATGAAATAGAGAAGATCATGGATCGGATTGCCGTAATAGACGATTTGGAAATCTATTGGAATCACTTGCTTTATTTTTCCATCCTGGTCAAAAAAAATGCATTTTGAGTCAAAATATTAAGGTATTAAACCTATACTAATACTAAGAATATATTGAAACAGTTTTTTACATACATGATACTAGTGTATAAATAAGTTGACTTACTTATTACTTTTTAACAGCTGATTTGTTTTGATTAAAATGGAATATTTGAAAACATGACCATAAAAATATTGTTATATTAATATATTATATCTATATCTGCGCAGAGGCGGAGAAAGAATACTAACCTCTGCGACTGGTGTCGGCCTGTCGTAAAAGGCGACAAAACAACCCACCCTAGCTAGGTAGGGCCCCAAGCCCGTTTGGATAGCGACTACCTTTGGTCTTAAGTATGCCACCATAATAACCTTGTTGTTGTGTTCTGGCATTAGTGACCTAAGTTCCTGTATCCCTTATGGGATAGCGACGTGTTCAAGATGCTACTAACGTTGCAAATACCCATAGGCGATATGGCCGTCAGCCTGTCTGTTGTCCTACAGCAATAAATTCACTTATCAATATTTTTGACTGAGATATTATCAAAATTCTAGTGGAAATTTATTATGATATAAAATTTACAAAATTTACAAAGTAGTAAAATATGAATTAAAATGGCGTGCTTTTACCCTGAAGACTGCGAGCAATTAGCAGTATATTCGATGTTCTTGGTCCCTTGTCCAACAACGGGCTGTGAAGATCCACCTACATATGTGCTATCCCTGCTTGCCACGATGTCTTTCGCCGAAAGCTATGTATTGTTGTGAAAAGAAGCCGCGAGTTTCAAGACTTCTAACTTCCCAAGAGGAAGATTGCTGAGCCACCACCAAAATATATGAAGATGGACCCATTGTACGCAAGCTGCTTGTGTCTACATTTAAGCGCAACGGAATGCAGTACCAAGAGCATTCGAAGACGCTCGTCACTGCGAATTTTCTATTTAGAAACTTTCGAGACGACGTTGTCGAATGTGAATTGTGCACGGACCCCGTAAAAGTCGGCGACCCAGCAAAAGTGCCACCTTGCACACCCAAACCGACACTCGGAAGTTGTTTACTCAAGAAGAAACTAATAAAAGTGTCGCTTGAGGATATAATATTAGATGATTGACAAGGAAATTACGTGTCCTACTTTCAATGTGAAACGAGAAAAATAATTTAAATAAAAAGGATGTGACAGATTTTTCCCCAAAAAGGGGTTAACGTCAGGCAGGCGGCCGGTGGTGAAACCTACGCCACAACTATTACAACATGTAATATGTTGTGCCGACCCCATATAATATGAGATATAGGCAGGAGGAAGTAGAAGATTTTTGGCTGAGATATCCATGTGGCTTTAGTTAGAAATAAGAATAGGATTTTCCCATAAATTTCTTAGTGTATCGTATAAGACGACAAATAGATTAGTTTTTGGTTATTCACCAACGGCAAGGCAGGGGCATCGGTTAGAAAAACAGATGCCTATGAAAAACAAATTAAAAAAAAAACACATAATTTTATTGTGCGTTGTGATACTAAAATAAATAGAATGTAAGCTTAACGACAAGCACCAATGCACAGCAAAATAAATAATACTTTTTTTTTTGGTCTCGGGGAAAAACCCTCTCTTGACGGGTTCCCCCAGCCCGGGGGGACCGAGGGATATATGGGACTCCGGGAAAGATGTTCGGCCATCCGACTACCCACTAAAAAACCCCGCTGTTCTCCTATCGCCTACACCCGGGTCTACGGATATATGGCCTGCCGATCTCGTGGCCCGGGCCGGCGCTGGCCCGCCCTTTGTCTTAAGGCGGGCCCCTTCTAAATAGTTGGCGCCAGGGGGTCAGGATTTTGTCCCCCGGCGCTCTTCTGAATCAACATGAGTTGAGGAGGGCCGCGGAACAGCACGCGGCTCTCTCTCTCGCGGCAATAGTGCGGGCGGCGGATCCTCCCCCGAGGGCCCGCCCGCGGCCGTTTTTTATGGCAGCCGGAGGTCGCTAATTGCCCTCCGGCGCCGCCGGCGTTGGCGGGAGGGGAGTGTGGTAGTCGACTCCCGCTCCCGCTCCGCCGCCCCCTTTGCGGACTTGACTGCCTCCAGCCTAAAGCTGGAGGATTCTGGACGGGGCGGGACTTGCATCTCCGCCACGTGCCAGTCAGGCGTGGGTACGACTACCAGACGACACCCCAGAAAACCAGGGAGTCACCCAACGCCGTAGCCAACCCAGCCAGACCGACGGAGAGCGGAGATGCCGTTCCCGCCCCAGGAACACTCTCTGTGCAGGCGCAGTCAAAATGGGCATGGTTTCGACTACCAAATCAGGGCCCAGGACAGAACCCGGGACCCCTACCAGTACTCGCAACCATCCCACCGGGGACCGTGCCACGAACAGAGAGCGAAGTTGGGAAAGGATGTGGGAGGTAGACGGGAAGAAAGGTGGGACTCCGCCGCCTCGGATGGGAAGGGGGAATGAGGTGGCGGATGCTCGGGCATCTCGGGTACGCACACCCGTGCACTCCTCGGACAGAGAAGCGCCCCTGAGGGGTAAAATAAATAATACTTACAATTTCTTTCTTCATTATATTACCAGGCCGATAGTCACCATGACAAAGGCAGCAAACACCAGTATTATCCTCTAAATATTTCTGATAAAGTTCCAAATGCTTGGGCACAAACTTCTCAAATTTCTTTTTAATGCCTTCCTCTAAGTAACTCATTATTGAATTACCAACATTATTAATCATAAAATTCCAGTCATTATTAAATTTTATTAAATGTTTTATAACTGATAATCTTCTTCGGAAAAATACGGGCCTTTTCCTTTGCAAAACGAATGATAATGCGTGGAATTTTGCTAATTCCTTTGTAGCTGCTTTTGCGAAATCTAAAGATATTACATCCATTCTATGGTTCATACTGAATCCTTTTTTACATAAATTTTCCATAACGATTGCTTCTTTATTGCTTTCATCATAAAGTTTGGCAAATACGTATCTTTCAGTTTTAGGCACATCGAACTCATTTTGTAAATCATCAAAAATTTTGGATATTTCTTTGTAAACGAATAGCTCTCGTATATATGCATCTGATAGTGATAAAATAGTAATTTTTTCACTAGGAGCTTTGAATTTTGCAAAAATGTTTGTTTCTTTCTCACCATCAGCGGTTTTACCTCTAACGTCTGCTTCGCAAAGAATCCCAAGGAAGCCATTGCCACTGTCTTTGAATATCCTCTTATTAACTTCAAATTTAATGTAACCTTCTTTCTTTATTACACTCTTCAAAGTTTGTTGTATTTTAATATTTATAATTTGTTCATCATTGACTTTAGTTTTTTTGTTGTTTTTAATATTAATATTAAATTGAGTCTCATCTATTTGCATTTTGAAATTTTGTTATTTAATGAAAATATACTTTTACTCGTACAACGTCTGTTCATGTAAAGATACGTTAACTATTTAATAATGCTACTTGACAAATAAGCTTGTCAACACGATAACAATATTTAGTCCCTATCCAGTATAAATATGTTATATTGACACAATTACTTCTTTCTTTACTTGAACAAAATAAACGCATCTAATAACGATTTGCCCTTTGATATAAAATAACAAGGAAAATAATATCGTAATTAAGGCGTTTAGTTACACATTATTAACTACTGGTTAATGGGTTTTATTATATTTAATTTAAAATTATATCTCTTGACCGGATGATACAAAATTATCTTTTTTACAATAATTATTATTCAACTTGAAAAATACATAAAAGGTTTGGGAATTGGTGAAAAATCGTCTTATAACAAAAATGTTTAAAAATTAAATTATTTTTATTTAAGCGTTACTTTTCAGTTGAATCTGTTTGAGGTTTTGATATTTCCGTATGCAACCTTCAATGACTCATTCTTTTTTTGAGTAAAGATAGGCGAGAAACAGGGACATGTGGGGAAATTGAAACAAAAAAATGGAAATTTTCAAAACTATGTATAACTCAATGAGTTTAAGAGTAATTTTTTTAATGCTGTAGAACAGCAGACAGGCTGACGGCCCGCTTAGAATTTAGCAGTTATCGTCGCCTATGGGTGTTTGCAACACCAGTGGCATCGCGAACACGCTGCTGTCCCATAAGAGTACAGGAACTTGGGTCACTAATGCCGGAACACGACACTAGGTTATTATTGCGGCATACTTAAGACCAAACAAAGGTGGTCGACATCCAGACGGGCTTGAAGCCCTACAACGTAGCTAGGGTGGGTTTTTTTGTCGCCTTTTACGACAGGCCGACCCCGGCCGCAGAGGTTAGTATTCTTTCTCCGCCCCTGCACGAATAAAAAATATACACCTAAAAATATAATAATATATAACAAAAATATGTATAAAATATAAAAAATTAATAAATATTGAAAGTTGAAAATAGAAAGATTATTTTATTTGAAGTGTTTTTATTATTCAATGAATAATAGTCCATTAACTGCGTGATATTTAGTTTAAATAATGTTGGTTATCAATTTTAAGAAATTAAGAATTAGATAATTTTATATTTAATATAAAATTACTTATCTAGCTCACTACCGATAATATCTTACAGACATTTTATAGTAAATGCTTTTTATTCCCTAAATTCTTTAAATATATTCTATAAAATTTTCTTTTCTCAAGAATTTTATACAAAGTAATTTAAAATTCATTATCATTCTCGATCAACGTTCGTTTTCTCTATTGGGATTAGACAATATTGCCTATTCAAAACGATTAATTTAATATGTTCTTTAAAATACACACATCAAAAAAGTCTAAGCAACATGTACTAATTTAAATTTTAGGATGGTGGATGAGCCGCTGTATGGATGAACTTCCTGAATGCACCTGAGCCTTTCAGTATTTCCGGGCCGACGGTACACTCGCACCCTTCTTGTATCAGGCCTAAACCCGAATCGCGACTCATCGGAAAACATAATTTTATCCCATTGTTCCTGGGTCCATGTTCTGCGTTCCCTAAACCATTCATTTCGACGAGCGCGATTCCCGTGACGTATCTGTGGGCACCTAATTGGGCGTCGAGCTCGTAGGCCGTACTCATGCAAGTCCATTTCGCACAGTTTGGGGACTTACATCAACACCACTTGAATTTTGTAGCCTCAAACTTATCTCTCGAGCGGTTAACATCGGCTGGCGTCTTGCAGTCAGTTGTATGTACTGGTCTTGCTGAGTGGTTGTACTCCTTTTACGGCCTGGATGCTGTTCAGCGGGTTCCCTTGTATTATTGTAGCGCTGCCAAAGACGACAAATAACACTTCTATGAATACTAAAATGCCGAGATACCTGAGATTGATTACTTCCCGCTTGCAACATCCTTATAGCTCTACATTTCATTTGCCGTCAAATGTCGTCGCTCAATGATGACATAAAGAATATCTAATAGTACAATTTTGTCGCTAACTTTATTTAAATGGTTGGTAAAATTATAAAATCAAGACTAAACGTAGTAATAAGAAATGACGACTATTAGAAGAGAGTGGAAGAAGAGAACAAGATGTGCCGACCCCACATAGTTTGGGATAAGGTCAGGAAGAAGAAAAAGAATATAATGTATTTTTTCCTACCTCCACTTTGGTCTTTATCAAAAAAGTGCGGAAAAAAATACTGAATGAATTTAGAATGAATTAAGAAAGTGGGATAAGAATTGATTAAAAAAAAACCAAATAATCATCAAATAAAAATAAAAAAAACTATTTTTGAAATATTCCTTAACAATTGCAGCAATAACTTTAAAGCCCATTTGTCTTCTGATAATAGAGTAAACAACAGTTGTTTGAGTGTAATTAAGTTAACACTGATTACAATATATGTCAATCGTCTGACCTCTGTCGGCATTTATCAGGAAATAATACTAAGATAATAAAATATGTGTTTGTTAATAAAGTTCTTGGTAAAGAAGTCAATGAAGCAAGCTTAGATATCATCACCACCGTATGAAAAGATATTGTCGACCTCTCTGATAACTTGATGCAATGGGCAATCTTCAGTTCGTCGCCTCGCCCCACCTCGACACTGTACGTTATAGGAAGTTAGTTCGTTTGATTAATTTCATTGAGGATAAATTGCAGGAGACGCTTTCACTTGTATAACGTTTTGTGGCAATCGGCTACTTAAGTGTGAAACAAATCTAGCCGTGTCGCCTCCGCTGAGCCCCGGCAGCAGAGGTAGATCCAAAAAGCGCAGGCTTGTCGTCGTTGATATGTGTGCATAGCGGATAAATTTCAGGAGTGTCACCTTCGCTGGTATGGCCACGTTTTACGGCAACCAGCTACTTATGTAGGGAACAAATGTCTGGCCATGTTGCCACCGCCGGGCCCCGGCAAGAGGTGCGTAGTGGAGAAGAAAAAGTCAGAAAGTGGACCCCGGGCGCCGTAGCGAGAGTTAAGGCTGCAACAGGGATTCAACGTTAAGGTAATGATGAAGGGTAAGAAGAAGATTTACAACATAATTAATTAGTGACGCATTGTCTACTCTTTAACGGCCGTCTTTACTAAAAGTTTTAAATTAAGCAAAAATTAAGGACTTAATTGTGTCATGGTACTAGACAGCTGATATTCTACTTATAAACTTCTATAAATAAATACATTGTTTACATAAACACTCACACTCGGAACTGGTTCTGAAACCCGTAATTCACGTGTGTCTGATGTGTGAAGAACGTTGCGCTGCGGTGGTTTTAACTTCAACTCCTAACTGGTAATATTATATTAAACTTGGAAACCACTTATACATATGTTATTCACTCTGATCTTAAAGTTTGTCTTAGTATTTGAGTTTGCTTCAAAGACTGTTTTTATTGCTAATGAACAGCCGACAGGCTGAAAGTTCACTTAATAGTAATCAGTTACCGTTGCCTATGGAAGTTTGCGACGCTAGGGGCACTGCGAATACGCTGTGCGCACAAGGGTACTGGAACCTGGGTCACTAATGTCGAAACACTACACAAATTATTATAGCGGCATGGTTGCGATCCAGATGGGCTTGGGCCACGTAGCTAGGATTATTTGGTCACCTTTTACGACAGGCCGGTACGTAGGTACTGATGGTTGAAAATGGTTTTTACAAAATACAAAAAAGGAACGAGACGAGATGGATATATCGTTCGCTCGTTGGCTGAGATGTAAAAATAATTATTGTGATTTAAATTGAAATTAGAACAAACCTTGTACTGAACTTAGCGTACGTTTTATACATGCTATCAGCGATCAGGAAACCCACTTTGCACAACACAACGTTGTTATGGAGGTCTACTTATAGACGGAAGGTAGTTGCTGTCCAGGTGAGGCTCTACGTAGGGTTGTTTTGTCACCTTTTACGACAGCCCAACTCCGACCGCAGGAGTCAATACTCTTTCTCCGCCCCTACACGGAAAGAAAGAATTTTCCTTGTATTAATTATATTTGTGGTATGATTTTCCATTTTCTTCTTTATCGCTGCCTATTTACTGCTTAATGCTAATAGTTAAACCAAGCAACGGAAAATATTTACGTATTTAGAAAACATGTTTTTATAAAGATAATAAGGAAAATATTTTCGTAGATCAAAAGAGTAATAGATTAACCTTTTGGCATTACGGAAAGGGTTGGCTTGTTTATCACGGGATTCGGGCTTATTCCATGAGATTTTCTTTTATTAGAAAAAGCCTCCGAATGCCAATATTCTTTGATTGTGCTGTGAAATTATATTCTTGCTTGTATTACTAATTTCTATTAATAATTATCTAAGAACATCATCATCATCTAAGCACCGTATCCCTGTTGCAACCCAAACTTCCGTTTCGGTACCCGGGGTCCGCTTTCCGACTTTTTCTACTCCACTTCGCATGATCCTCAGCATCCCTGGTAGTGAGTCCATTGGAACGCATATTATCACCCTCTACGACGTCAAGTCAGCACTTTTTGGGTCTACCGAGGTCATGGCTAGACATTTGTTTTCCAAGTAAGCATCCGGTTGGCATAAAACGTGGTCATACCAGCGGAGCCTACACTCCTGCAATTTATCCGTAATATCACAGGCATGAAGGCTGCCGCGAATGCGGTAGTTCCTAACGTGGTCTGTGACACGCAGTTCTTGCTTGTGTCGCTCTAACACCGGTCACGCTTCACAGCCGTATAAAAGGACAGGCCTAATGATGGTCTTATAGACCTGTCCCTTCATATGTATATCATATATAATACTTATCTAAGATGTTTAATTGTTAACATTGTAAACTACTTTTACGATTGAGTTCAAAACCGTGCATATGTAGAAAGAAAAACATCATCATTTAATTATGACACACAGTGACATATATAGTTTATCCGTGCAAGGGCGGAGAAAGAATACTGACTTCTGCGGGCGGGGTCGGCCAGTCGTAAAAGGCGACAAAAAAATCCTATTTACGTGATAGGCCCCAATCCTGACTGGATGGCGACCACCTTTGATCTTAAGTATGTCGCCATTATAACCTTGTGTTGTGTTCCGGCATTAGTGACCCAAGTTCCTGTACCCTTATGGGACAGCAGCGTGTTCGCGATGCCACTGGTGTTGCAAACACCTATAGGCGACGGTAACTGCTAAATCCTAAGCAGGCCGTTAGCCTGTCTGCTGTCCTAATAAGCAATAAAAAAAATTGCTGTGTAGTGAATATGTAATATGAAATTGAGGGGTTCAGAGCCAACAATGCTCCAACCACCCGACTACAGCGGTCATTAGGTACATACATACATCTGCATACATCGTTCTAAAATCAAATATTTCATGCGCTTTGTTCGCAATGTTCATAAAAGTTAAAAACAATTCTGAGCAACTCGTTTCCTTTCAATTAAAGTATTTTTCCACGTTAATCATATCTAAAACCGTTTCTTAAAACAATATTGACGCTTGTTATTCGAAAATCCGGTTGAATTAAGATGGTAGGTGGGTCTGGGAATAATTAATTGAATAAACCAGAACTCTGGCTTCATAATCCCATTAATCAGACAGACTTCCTGTTATTTGATAAAGTTTGATAGTTATTAATATAAATGTTTAAAGCTATAGATGCAAAGAAGAGAATTCTTAGCATTCCAAACTCTAACGTTCACGCCCGGTGTAACGTTCACCACGCGCTACGCTTAATATAATAAATCCATATATGTACCGATGTACGTATATTTACGACGAGATTTAATTAGTAATGTCTAATCAAAATAATAATTTTAAATTAGAATCACATATTTAAATACCTTGAATCGAAATGTGATAAAATGAGCAATCACATACATATATAAAACCCTGTTTGATGAGACATTTCCGTATAAAATAGAAGTATTAAATTAATTAATTTCTATCACTCACCGAACACAACGAACGACGGTTTCTGGTGATGCTCTGGTCGGAGATCGCCTTTACGGCTAGGACACCTACGTTGTGTTCTCCTAAAACATGAGTAATTTTAATGTAAATAAAAAAAAGTAAATGTAATTATTGTAAAGTGTTATGTAACGAGTATACTGCGAGTAAGTGTAGTCAGTTACTTATAATAAACTTTAGGGTGAAGTAATTCTAGTAGCTTTATTACTACAAATAATGCTAACCTAACCACGACCGCGAATCGGGAATATTTCATTGTAAAATCGAAGCTCTACAACAAAATATGTTGTCCTATAAAGTCACCCACCGCCTCAAAACCCCGCGAAAATGCGACCCTAATCGTCTACATTTAGTGTCCCACAATACAACTTCCTAGTATAATTTCTTGGTAAAAAGAGGAATGAGTGAATTATGTAATGCAACGCGAGAAATTGCCCAAGCGGTGATCAGCGCCTCTACGGTGAAGATCGAAAACCACATTTACCATTCGCGATACGCCTGTGTCTATCGAATGGCGAGCAAAAGGACTGGCCAACTCATTAAAGTATAGCAAGGAAATAGCATTTTGCGTCTGGTCCAAGAGATGACTCAGGTCGACTCAAGCACTTAAATCGAATTAACACATTAATGGCATTGTGGATAGTATGTGTTTGTTCGGCCTTATATGCCACGTACTCATATTTCTCACAGATCTTGCAATCCCTTTTACTTTAAATAATAGATTATAGTTATAGGTATACAGTTATACAACAGGTAAAACCACCATATCCATAATAGGGATCGTTAATGCAATCTCGCTATGATAATTAAAAGTTGAGTGATAAATTGAAATTCCTCTATTCTAACTTTATAAACTTAAACCAGAAGAATAATTGTGTAACCCAAGTGGCAACAGCAGCCGGCAAATCAAAGCTACTTTCTTTTATTACTTCACTAGGGTAAAACGTGCACTAATCTTCATTACAGTTTTACGGAGATAGGAGAGGAATGGAATTATTAGGATGACATTTGACCATCACTGTGAGTTAAAAGCAATGGAGCGAGCATGTGATGAATAAGGTTCTAAAGATCATATTATGCTAGAATATCCGGATGACCGAGCTTTGCTCGGTATTTTTTTTTATAAATTGTGTTTTTTGGAAATTAACAATTGATTTTCTTAGTCTAACCTCAAAACAAACATTCATTAACTTCGTGTTACTTAACAACGCCATCTGCTGGAATAGCTTTAGTGTTGTTGTGTCGTTAAAGCAATTAAAAAAAATAGTATTATTATTCGCCGATAGATGTCAGGAAGAGTCATTTTTCAGTTTAAATTGGGACAACTCAAACGCTACCTTTTGACATTTTCTAGAAATGACTCCCAGCTAGATCGATATATCGCCCCCGAAACCCCCCGTATACTAAATTTCATGAAAATTGTTGGAGCCGATTCCGAGATTCCAATTATACCTAGTCATGTCATAAATTCTGTCACATGTTTAATGTAAAATAATTGTAACAAGTTTATTAATTATGTAACCATTCATATACCAAAATGAACTTAACAAAACATAGATTCTTATGACATTAAAGTTTATTCAAAATGACCTCCGTGATTTTGAATACAAGCCTTCAATCTGCGCGGCCAGTTGTCTATAGCAGCACGAACGAGGTCCATGTCAATATCGGCGGCTGCCTTAATCAAGGATGTCTTGAGTGACTCCAAATTGGGATGAGGCTTTGAGCACGCGTTTTCCTCCAAGTGATGCCATATCTTGTAATCTAACGGATTCAAATCTGGACTGGAGGAGGGCCAGTCTTCGTGCCGGATGAAGTCGATTTCACGCGCCGCCAGCCAGTCTTGTGTGCTCTTCGCTCTATGAGCTGGCGCCGAATCTTGTTGGAATACCCAGTGCCTGTTATTGAACATGGTATGAGAAACAGGTTCCACAAGGTTCGTCAGGACTGTATTTTGATACACAACAGCATTCGTTTTTACACCTTTCTCACAAAAATGTACCTCTGTTAAGCCCCAATAAGAAACTCCCAACCATACCATGAGCGAGGATGGAAAATGACCTCGTTGGACACGCGGAATACGGTTGCTCGCTTCTTCACTACTGTGTGCGTACACCTTATCATTTTGTTTGTTGTAGCTCTCTTCTACGGTAAACATTTTTTCATCCGAAAAAAGAATTTTCCGATATTTTTTTCCCGCGTACCGCTTCAACAAAGCGCGGCATCTCTTCAGTCTCAGGTCCATTAGACGAGCATTCAAACGATGTCCTGTTTTTCTTCGATGTGCCTGAAGCCCTAAGTCTTCATTTAACACCCTTTTCACCGTGGTTCTGCTTAACCCCATCTGAAGGGCCAACAGTTTCTGCTTACGTTTGGGATTTCTTTGAATTCGTGCCTTCACAGCTTTTATCACTGCTGGAGTCCAAACAGACCGAGGGCGACCACTTCTTGACCTGTCATCTACACTAGAGTCTTCATTGTATCGTTTGATGGTACGATAAAACGAATCTTTTGGTAATATTCAAATTTTTCAGTATGTTAAAAATTTGAATTGGCGCGTAACCGCAACGATGCAACGCAATAACTGCAACACGGTCTTCTTTAAGCGGCCACTCCATATTTAAAAATGAGTAAAATTCTAAAAGTTATACATTTTTATTTTCATGAACAATTCGAAATTCTAATTCAATAAACTTTTTTGTGGCCAGCATTCTAAAAGAAAAGTTTTTACTGTGTGACAATACTTATGACCTGACTAGGTATATATACAAGAAATGCTCGTTTAAAGATATAGGATAACACACGTCAAAATAACTAACACACCTCAGTCATTACAATAAAGTATGCAGATCACAAACATTGAGACTGCAGATCCATAACCGCACTCGTCCGTTCATCGTCAACATAGTAATACTCTAACACTAAGACGAAAAATGAGGAGTCAACGTGTGGTTTGGAACGTCTCAGTCTCATAGTCTACACTTCCTGGTTACATTCCAGAAAAGAATAATGCACTATTAAGTGATAAGACAAGATGTACTATTCGGACCTCAGCTTGGTAGCCAACAACTCCTTGTCTAATTCTGATTCAACCAGAGGTGTTCAAGGAACCTTACAAGAATCTAAATCCATTAAATAACATCATCACAATCTTAGCATTAAATCCCGGTTACAACCTAAACTTCGCTTTGGTGCCCTGGGTCCATTTTCCGAATTTTCTTATCCGCTTCGCACGATCTTTGACATCCCTGATAGTCAGCCCATAGGCACACAGGTCACCCTTTACGATTACTGATATTATCATTTACTCGACGCCTAAGCCCGGGTTCTCATGTATCTATATAATGAAGCCAATCAGAAAGCGTATACCTCACACAAATAGAATTATGTCATTTGCTTTTCCTTTTGTTCTAAATTAATATCTTAAAACTAAATTAATGATATTCTGTGTCCTGAGTCTCTCCACTATTCTGACTTCATTCCTTATAAGCTTCACCTAATACAATCCCTAACTATATTTCAAATTTCGTCCACTCGCCATAGCGATGAATGTTAAACATTGCGGTACGTGCCACAGAAAATCCTATTACAGTATGTCAACATTGTTATTTTTATTAAGAAAAAATAAGTAGATAATGACTACATCGTCCAACGTCAAGAGTTGTTAAACAAAGTTGTGTACACATACACATCTAATAAGACTTAGGCTTCAAGCAAGCTCTACTTGCAGAAGCGTAGCCCCATCCTTTTACACGAAGTTGCCATACTGTTCCTCCATTAACCTGTGTCTTACAACAACAAGCACAGGTTCAGGAATCTCACGTGCTGTTGACAGATTAAAATTATAGAATATGTGAGTAAACAGAGAGGACATCCCTGAAGTTTTCTGCCTACTTACAAGTTAGTCAAATAACATCGACGTTGTCCTCAATTTTATAGTATCGCTTAAGTATTAAATAGTTGAATTAACTTGGTACCGTAACAAAACTTATGGGAGTTACATTGTTTCAAAAGTGACAAATAGTTTACTTTTGGATTATTATCCAAAAGACAATGACACTTTGAAAGAAACGCTTTCATCAGTCACTTGGTTGTCTACCCAAATAGTTTATAGACGTCTAGATCTCAATGTTTTCAACCCCAAATGGCTCGAATGAGTATTAATCTAAAGTAAACGTGTTTACTTCTTGGAAACTTTAATTGTTTTTCAAACATGTGGAGCGAATGAACAAGTATTATATTAAACTTTTATCAAGTTTCGATCGGTCGCTAAAATGTAATTCCAGAATGTTCATAAGTACTACTAAGTTAGATTAAATATGTTACAAATTCTCATGACCACAATAGCGCTTTAAATGAAATTTTAAAATTAAAAGTTTGTCAAATACCGACATTAAATATTAATAATAAAATATGTACATTGAGTATTTTGATAATTTTTATAAAAGTATTGCCACTTTTTTAAAAATGAGGTAGACAACAGAATTATACTATGCAGAATTACCAACACAGCGTTGGTTTTCATTTTCGTATTTTACACGATACGAGTATTTTGCGTCAAACCCTCGACTTTGAAACGAAAATTGAACATACCTTTTTTCTGCCTAGGAAAAATTATAAATTTTTTACTCTCGACTGCCTAGATGATTTAGTTTGAAAGAAAGATTAATATTTTTTGATGATTCACAATTAAACAATATCTTTCTTTGAAATATCTTACTTATGATTCCAATCATACGGCCAATTGAACCTTGTTTATATCATTAAAATTCTAACGGCAACACGAAATCAACCTTCATCTTCCATAAATAGGGTATTCCATAAATATTGTCCTTGAATAAGAAATTAATAGACAAAATATTGTTTCAGGTGCTTAATGATGCTAGGACTGATCAAGTAAGTATCTTGCAGAACCAATAAAGATGCTCCAAAACCTTCAAATATGGGAGAAACATCGCAAAAATCTCAAAATAACGCTGCTGACAACGGTGGTGGTCCTCGTGTCCTTGCCATGTTCCACTTTGACATTACCTGGTGACCCAGCTCCAGGCCGGTCGCCAGGTCCCCCCACTACACTAGATGATATCTATGATGAAACAACACTCACAACCGATGAAGTGACTACTGTGAATGACGTGGGTGATATAAGTGATGCTTGTGCCTTCGCAAGAATTCCGAGTGACAGTGGTGACATTGTGACACTGAGTGATGACGATTGTGACGTCAACCTGACAGTCAGTCATCCGTTTTTCGAAGCTGACGAGCTGGTGCGTGGTGTTGTTTACGACGGTGAGTATTTTTATTTTATAACACATTGATCATATTAGGTAATCAAGTAGTAAAGCAGCGTGGACGGAAAGCCCACGGTCATTATACTACTTGTCCAATGTGGGTAGGCACGTTATACGCCGATTTTTAACCTGAATTATGCTTTATGTCATGAATATTAGAGCAATCACCTTTAGTGGTCTTTTTCAAGGGCCTTACAGCAAGACAGGATGATTTGGCCTTAGCGACCCAACTGAGCGGATTCATACAGCCCGAGGTGTTGTGTTGAAGAGGCATATCTTGTTACATATGACCTTGACTCGATTTGTACAGAATAGATTTAGGATATTGAGGGTGGTAGCAGAGGATTACATCGACATTGCCAGCAAAATCGATCCTAATCTATCGTATACCATTTCGCTACGTATTAGCTGGGAGAATAAAAAGGATGAAAAATCTCCCTCAAATAAGCTTAGTGTACAAATAGTGCTATCTAACGCTTAAGCTACTTAGCACGATAACAAACACAAAGGGTAATTTATGACGAATGTTTGATCATGAAGATTTTATATTTTGCGAGGTATCGAATAATTCATCATACCTTTGTTGTCCCCGTACAGAGATCCATCACGCGTCCAATAGGACTACAATGGACACGAGTGGCTGTTATGTATTTAGGTGGTTATATACTTTGGTTAAGGGCTATTTTATAAGTTCAAGGTGATATCACAATTATTTTATGATAACTTTTGGTTTATCACAAATACTCATATAATGTCGAGATGTAACAAACGGATGCGTTAATTTATAAATTCAAAGTAACTCAACTTTGAAGATAAAACCCGAAACAGAAAGATCTCTTGAACCACAAATTAGATTTGCTGAAGAGATGATGTGCTGGCCACGCGTATTGCACGACCATGTTTTAGAGACCATATCTTAGCAAGCATGGTGCAGGACGTTTTTCATCTCTGTGAATCAACCAGAAATCATCATTAATCAGATGGCCTATTAATTATGTAAGAAAAAACTGAGGATTGGGTCTGAGATCGTGAGTTGATTCATATTCTTGTAAAGACAAGTGACTGTAATTCATCCAAGTAATGGTCGATGTAATGCCTCTAACGACGATTGATTATTTTAATGTTTACTTTTCTTATAATTCGAACCTAACTGAGATGGTTAATAAGTTAGAATGAAAATTCCATTAAGTACTTTTGTAATTGAAATATAAAATCTAAACTAATAGATGAAATTGTAGTATGTCCTTGTCTTTTTATTTTTCTGTTCAAATTTTACTAAGTATAATTAACCCTTTGCACCCGAGAGGTGAAATGCTTTTAATTACTGCCAAAATGTAGTTACTTGGTTTTCTTAATAAAATTTAATAAAATCATGAAAAAAATAATCCTGTTGATACTGGTCTCCAGCAATCAGACGCTCACGATCGTGAGTTTCAGGAAATAATTGTAAGTCGCACATTCGTGAGTCTGTATCATCACCAGGTCCTATTAAATACATAGTAGCTATACCAGAGATCTATTCTTAAATTTGTATCTAATAACTTTTCAGAAGTATGTGTAATTCATACTACTCTTGGCTCGTGGACTAGGTATCAACGTCAAGTATTGTGCACGAAAGCGCGGGCACAGCTTTTGTTTAAGATTCATAAATTGATTTGGCGATTTAAAGCTTAACGTTTAAAAAAATATAATATTTAATAATACATATTAAATATACCAACATAAAATATATTATTATATAAGAGTAAACTTTATGTTGACGAAATAGAAAATTTTATATTTCTTAATGGATTTTGTCGTCGTTTAGTAAACGTAGTCTATTACGTACGTGAACAACAATAAAACATTTTATATAACAAATAACACTTAACCATTCATGATACTTTTTTGTATTATAAAAATTAAGGTACCATGGCTGGAATTTCTCTGTTATGTAAAATTATCTTTGATCTATTTTGTTACGTTTAACACTTGAGTATACTTAATGTTTAGTGACAACATTTGCGCTTAATTTTAAAATCGATTCCAAACCTTCTGTCATATATGACAGATTAAGAATATGAACTTGTTATAACAAGGAAAATGCTTGAAATGAGAGTGTATGGATGCAAAAGGAGATGTAGACCAAAGAAAAGATGGATGGATTGTGTAAAAGATGATATAGCATCTTTTATCCGTGCAGGGGCAGAGAAAGAATACTAAACTCTGTGGCCGGGGTCGGCCTGTCGTAAAAGGCGACAAAATAACCCACCCTAGCTACGTGGTAGGGCCTCAAGCCCGTCTGGATGGCCTTTAGTCTTAAGCATGCCGCCATAATAACCTTGTGTTGTGTTCCGGCATTAGTGACCCAAGTTCCGGTACCCTTATAGGACAGCAGCGTGTTCGCGATGCCACTGGCGTTGCATACACCTATAGGCGACGGTAACTGCTAAATCCTAAGCGGGCCGTCAGCCTGTCTACTGTCCTATAGCAATTAAAAAAAATGGCAAAAAAAGTTGTGAAGATGTTCAGATGACGACTAATAGACGAGAGTGGAAGGGCATGCTGTGCCGACCCCACATAGCTGGGATAAGAGCAGGAAGAAGAAGTAGGAGATTCGATTTTTTTTTACTTTAAATTACTAAGTGTTTAGAACTCCAGAAGTTGATTAAGCAACAAATAAATGTAATTTAAGTTTTATCAAGTTTTACGGTCGATTTGTAAAGAAAGTGTTATCGGTAATGGAGTGTTTGTGTTAAATATTAAGCTATGTCAGTA
This sequence comes from Malacosoma neustria, assembly GCA_963693495.1. Lineage (NCBI taxonomy): Eukaryota > Metazoa > Arthropoda > Insecta > Lepidoptera > Lasiocampidae > Malacosoma > Malacosoma neustria. The sequence continues at coordinate 19,253,084 of OY856381.1, forward strand.
CTACCGTTTATTTTTTTTATTTAAATAATTTACTGTACTGAGCTCATGACCAACAAATGTGCCAACCGTCAATTTCCTATCAAATATACTTACCGTTAACAAATACCCCGCGGAGTTTACTTTGGCATATTCGGCATTTGGTAAACATAATGTCGGTTGTTTAAGTGCTCTTTAGAAGGAATAAAAGCTTTTATAATGCGAAATTTTCAAGTTAAAAACCTGTTTTCAGATAAAGCTTCTACTTTAAAAACCGGCTGCATTTTAATATTAATGGTAGAATAGGTATGTTTAATTTTATAATTCACTTGTATTGGTGTCATATGGTAATTAGGTTAATTTTTTGGAAAACCCATTCTTAACAAGGAGTGGCGAAGTCTAAGGGTTATGTGCGACTTTTAGGACCATTCCGCTATGCTATCCTTCCATCCGCCTAGTGGGAAAATGGATATTTGCTGCTAATGTCAGGCACCAGCCCACCCCTTCTGTCTAGGCTAATCTGTTTCATGGTTGGCGCCAGAGGGATTTCAATCCCCTACGCTTTCCCTATCAATTTGGGATTCTGAGGGTTAGCATGTGTGTTTCTTGAGATCTGGACGTGCCTCACCTCCTGGATGGCAGCAAGGTCGACACTAAGGTCCGTAAGTAGCTTTTTCCGCTCCACCACTAGTGTAATAACACCAGGAAAGCGACCTTGAGTGCCCATCGCGGGAAGATAGCAAAGGTAGATTTTGCCTTGAAGATCACCGCCAACCGTCGACCGATAAGTTCTCCATTCAGATGGGCACCCCATAGAATGCCATCAACTGCACGATTTCGTAGTGTCATATGGCAATGGCTATATATGTATAGTTTTCCCCTGACAAAAATACACCTTAGGTTAAAAGAACTGTATTTCACATAAAAACTTTACAGCTCACTTAAAATGATATTGTGTTACGTATTTAGCACAATCAATTTACCGCGAATATTTTCTAGTATCAAGTTAATCGTATCTAAGCAAATACATTGCCACCCCTATTCTACGACGCCGCTGCCATCTGTTGATTCTTCAATTCAAAATATATGCTGCGCACGCGTCGCGTTGGTTTCCGTTGTTCTATTCCAATATTTCAAAAAACTTACTAACTCAATCGAATATAATTCGTGGCAGCGCCTCCTACAGCCATAATCGAATAACCCCAGCACCACAAAGATCGACGAGTGGTTGTGTATTTTCTATTATTGAAATTCCATTCCCTACCGAACAGATTGACATCAAAACATAATATGCTACATAAAATCTTATATTATATGTCCTTATAATTAAATAGGTTTAGTTCTCTAGTATTAAACAGTGTTAGTATTAAGTGTTGTTAAGTTAATCTTGTTGACCTTAACCTTATCAGTTCCTTAGGTTTCACATTGTATGCGTACATATATTATTTAAACTTCACCAATAAATGTAATATTTATTGGTGAAGCTATGATGATACGTGGATAAGATATCATTAAAGTAATAAGAACTAGCGAGTTGTTTCGCGTAACTCCCCCACTCCGCAAAACAGTGAAACACGCAATACGCCCTTGTCACGTTATTAGCTAATTCCATATAATTTACTTCCATGGAGTTTACAACTTGGTGACTTTCGTATTCCACATAGGGTTGTCACATGTATAGTTTTATTTATTTTATTAATTATTTTTTATTTAATTTAGGTTATATTATTATAAAGTCTAATTCTAACTTGATATTACCCTTATTAAATATCTCTAGAGGAATAACTTTTCTTGTGTTATTAATAACATCTATCACCGTTATAGTGAAATTTAATTTAAATATAAGCTACCTCAATTAATATTCGGAGGCGGATATATCGGATTCTTTTGCCGGATAACATCTTCAGAAAAGTATACCATTGTAATTAAAACTCAGTTCTCATCAATATATACCATGTTGAGGTATTTTCTGGAGGTATGTTCTAATTATTATTACATACTTCTATGTTATTCCTGGTGATACATTTGAAATTAAAGTAGTCTCCAATCCGCTTCGATGATGCTTACCTAACTAACATTCATTGCTGTCGGACAACAGACAGTCTGATGGCCTACTTAGAATATAGCAGTTACCATCGCCTATGGGTGTTTGCAACGTCAGTGGCATCGCGGACACGCCGCTGCCCCATAAGGGTACGGGAACTTGGGTCACTAATGCCGGAACACAACACAAGGTTATTATGGCGGCATGCTTACCACGTACCACGTAGCTAGGGTGGATTGTTTTGACGCCTTCTACGACAAGTCGACCGCGGCCGCAGAGGTTAGTAATCTTTCTCCGTCCCTGCACGGATAAAAGCTTATAGTCGGTTAAGGTTACAAATTTTAAAATTTTAATAATTAAAGGAACAAGTGTACGTTCTCAATATGAACTCTATCCTAATGAACATTTTGACAACCATGAAGTATTTATGTATAGGAAGGGCCTGAGCGGTGGTAATTTATGCGGCGAGGTCGCTGAGAAATTGTACTTGGGATCGTTTTCAGAGGAATCGGTAAACTGTATGCCACACAAGTTTGCAAATTGTCGTAAATTAGTTTTGCTTATTTGCAATTTATCTTTCCCGTTGTGTTTCGGTTTTCTCACTTTAAATCATGTAATAAATTATCCAGGACGAATTATCGCGTTTTAGTAATTATAAATGCCGTCACATAAATGATGATACATCTTGCAGTATATTTTATAACCCGCACGTTTTACTTTCGACGTATACTAATGAAAACTACAACTTAAGAATGCATATATAAGACTATGTACGAGTATGAAGTGGCCTAAAGGATACTCATGATCTTTAAAATTTCTATTTTATCACGATTATATTATATAAATTATTTTCGTTTAATAAACTTTATAAGTATTATGTAAACCTAATAAGTTAAAGAAAATTTTTATTTTTTATTTTTTTATTGCTGTCGAACAGCAGACAGGCTGACGACCTACGTAGAATTTAGCAGTTCCATCGCCTATTGGTGTTTGCAACGCCAGTGGCATCGCGGACACGCTGCTGTCCCATAAGGTTACAGGAACTTGGGTCACTAATGCCAGAACGCAGCACAAGGTTATTATGGCGGCATACTTACCACGTACCACGTAGCTAGGGTGGGTTGTTTTGTCGCCTTTTACGACAGGCCGACCCCGGCCGCAGAAATTAGTATTCTTTCTCCGCCCCTGCACGAATAATAAATATACAGACACCTTCACGGTTAATGAATAAAGTTGAAGCGATTTTTCTAATAATTTTATAGACGTTCAAAACTTCGGCGTATAATTTATCTTATTGAAATGACAGAAATAAATCTATATAAATGAGATTAAGGAATAAGGGCGCGTTTACTCGAGCAAAGTAAACAAGTGATGAATATAAAGCATAGTACATACCTTAAGTACATAGAAAATTTTTGTTATAAATAATTACACTGTCTTGTAAACAGAAATGATGTTTGTTCTGTGTAAAAAATTATATTATTTTTTAATTATTTTGTTCTCTTCGATTGAAAACTTATTTTGTCGACTAACTTAAGCTTAAAATCATTTACTTACTAAAAAAACTAACACTTATGATGTACGATTCGTATTAAGTACGATGAGGAATAATAATGATAAATTTGGGTTTTAGAACTTGTTTATATTATAAATAAAATGTATAAAAAGTTATAAATTTATCCGTGCAGGGGCGGAAAATGAATACTGACCTCTGCGGCCAGGGTTGACCTGTCGTAAAAGGCGACCACTTTTGATCTTAAGTATGCCGCCATAATAACCTTGTGTTGTATTCTGGCATTAGTGACCGAAGATCCTATACCCTTATGGGACATCAGCGTGTTCGCGACGCCACTGGCGTTGCAAACACCCATAGGCGACGGTAACTGCTAAATTCTAAGCGGGCCGTCACATTTTAATATTATGAGGAAATTAATTAAAGAAATAAAAGAAAGAAAATGGCCACTGCTGTATTTTCTTCCATATATCAAAGTTATAATAAATTCAAATGTATATCCATTACCTAATAATTATAAACTGTTGCATTTAAAACGTCACTGTATATTTATATTATTAGCGCATTTCGGGATAATTTTAAAATACCAAATATAATCAAAATGAACACAAAAGATCAAAATTAAAAAATCTCATTATATTTTTACTACATTTTGTGGAATCAAATTTATTTTTGTTACTAAGTTCAATTTAGTTCTGTAAATATAAACACATTTAATAATAATACCAAGCCTTTTTATTCTGAGTTCTGTGGTTTCGCATACATTATAGTTTTTTCTTCTCAGCTTGCCGCTTGGCATAGGCGTCCTCTAGCATTTTCCATTAGGTTTGTCACATGCTACTCTTCTCCAGCGGACACCAGCTGTGAGTTTCAGATCCTCTTTCCATCTCGTTTGTTGGTGTCCTCTGTTTCGTTTGCCATCCCTGAGGTACCAGTCCAACACAGTTGTACTCCATTTTTCATGTTTGTCTCGGATCATGTGTCCGGTCCATCTCCACTTCAATTGGTCTATTCGATTAAGAACACATTCAATAACCTATACCAAATTAAATACACGAAAAATATAAGAATTAATACCTCAATAATTAAATATAATTAATTAATTAATGGGATGGTTTTTATATCAACGTAAAAGTCATTTGTTTTTGTCTTTACCGTCATAATGTATACCCGCCCAAAATCTTCGATTACACGTAAACTCAATCAGCTCTTGGATTTATGTAAATTACTAAACTTTCGTTTAATTATAAAGTTCTATACAAATTAAATTCCAAGTGAGTTAGAAATTACGTAGATGTGCTCTTAAAACTAATTGCTTTTTAGATAATGCGAGTTATGTATCCCATTATTTATTTCATATTTGTAAAAAAACAAATCTGTCGAATATAATATTAAACGACTTTTTGTTCGTATGTGTGCATACGATTCGTAAATACACTGGTCTAAACAGCGCTGTGTGAAAAGTCAAAAAATCGATATAACCCTCCAATACACCTAGAACAAGTGTAGCAGGCACTGTCCCGTGTATGTTATTTTTCACATCTACTTTGTGCTGAAGTGAAACTTCTTTGCGCGCATGAGGGTAAATTTTTTACAGATGACACGCAATATTAGCGTCACGTAGATGTGAACCGTTTTTTTGCTCCAGTAATACTAACCTTATTAATAACTAGCAGCCCGTCCCAGCTTCGCACGGGTATTTAACAAAAAATTAAAAATTAAACCCTTCTATTTTTTTTCGGTCTCGGGGAAAACGTCTCTTGACGGGTTCCCCCGGCCCGGGGGGACCGAGGGATATAAGGGACTCCGGAAAAGATGTTCGACCATCCGACTACCCACTAAAAAACCCCGCTGTTCTCTTATCGCCTACGCCCGGGCCCACGGATATATGGCCTGCCGATCTCGTGGCCCGGGCCGGCGCCGGCCCACGCTTTGTCTTAAAGCGGTCCCCTTCTAAAGTGCTGGCCCCAGGGGGTCAGGGTTTCGTCCCCCCGGCGCTCTCTTGTAACAACTCTAGGAGTTGAGGGGGGCTGCGGAACAGCACGCGGCCTTCTCCCTCATGGCAATAGTGCGGGCGGCGGATCCTCCCCCGAGGGGCCGCCCGTGGCCGCTTTCTACGGCGGCCGGAGATCGTTGCCCGCCCTCCGGCGCCGACGACGCGGCCTACGTTGGCGGGAGGGGAGTGCGGTGGCGGACTCCCGCTCCCGTTCCGCCGCCTCCCTTGCAGACACTACTGCCTCGCAAAAGGAGGCGACGGCCGTCCATCCAGGATCGCCCCCGACCATGGACAGAACCAGGGCCGGGAGCGACAGGTCCGCGGCCAATTCCGGACGGGACTCGCATCCCCGTCGCGTGCTAGTCAGGCGTGGGTACGACTACCAGACGACACTCCAGAAAAAGCAGAGTCGCCTGACGTCGTAGCCGGCCCAGCAAGACCAACCGACAGCGAGGATGCAATTCCCGCCCCGGGAACACTCTCTGTGCAGGCGCAGTCGAAATAGGCATGGTTTTGATTACCAAATCAGGTCCCAGGGTAGAACCCGGGACTCCAATCAGTATTCGCAACCATCCCATCGGGGACCACGCCACGAACAGAGAGCTAAGTTGGAAAGGATGTAAGAGGTAGACGGAAAGAAAGGTAGGACTCTGTCGCCTCGAACGGAGAGGGGAGTGAAGCGACGGATGCTCGGGCACCTCGGGTACGCACACCCGTGCACTCCTCGGACAGAGGAGCGCCCCTGGGGGCAAACCCTTCTATTTGCGTCAGGTTACTAAAAACGTTTTAATAAAGAAAGTTTGAATATTATTATTTCTATGAGCTTTTATTTTAATGATTTTTTTTGCTATTACTTTTTATTTATTTTTCGTTATTTTTTAATAAGTATTCTAATTTTTGTAAAAACCCCAGTGACGCACGCCTACATTGCATAAGGTGCTGCCTAGCTAGCCGAACAGGGTGAGCGGCTACCACGCAACATTTTTCTAATACTTACTTTTTTAAACTCGTGATATCTTTCGAATGGAATATCCGAATTGAATAATTCAAAAAGTTATATAAAGGTATTGAAACAGTTTTGAATATGGAGTAATTTATTTTGATAAGGATTAATACCAAGATCCAAATAAAGAGCATTTTCTAGGGGTGGCATTTCAATGAATTTTTTAAAATAAAAGAACACTTATTGTGGCATAACTATAATAGTTAGACATATACTGTCGGGACACTTTTTGTAAATAATGATGTGTTCTGCAAAGTTGTAGTACATTATTTTATTCTATCATCAATAGTTTTCGCAACGCACGCGATTTAAATAATATTTTAGGTAATTTTTTTACACTTTGGGTTACATTATTAGAGTTTTAGTAAGGATCCCTAATTTTTTTGAAAATATAATATAGCCTATGTCACCCGGGGATAGTGTAGCTTCCCAACAATGAAAGAATTTTTTAAATCGGGTCTGTAGTTTCGGAGCCTATTCAAAGCAAACAAACAAACAAACAAACAATCAAATCTTTCCTCTTTATAATAGTAGTATAGATGGCTTATTCTATAATGTAATTTTTAAATGATTGCATTACTTATACTTATCTATTTTAATTGCGACTTTATTACAATGAAATACATTTGATTTTTTTTACTCTTGTAATACTAACCTTATTTATAATGGCTTAAGGATTATTAAAGTGTTCTATAATGTAATTTTAAAATGATTGCATTGCATTACTTAAACATATCTGTTCGAATTGCAACTTTACTGCTATAAAATACAGTTGAGTTTCGTTTAATACGATATAAAATAATAATATTTTAGTTTGTTTTACAAATTGTTAACCACCCTATTACAGATCTAACTAGTAGATTAATAAATAAGGGCAAAAACTAAGGTATCGCTCTCGTCACGTTATCTTGGTTACTATTGAACGTATACATCCTCACGTTTGATCTACAGATATTAGTCTAAAACTTTTCTAATTCAACCTCATCTCATCTACATTTAGTCATAAACTATTTAGGCCGCGAGACGCGGTTTTTATTCCAAGATTTATTATCTGCATTGCTCCAATTACTATTACTATTGTTCTAAACATCTCTAATGTCATATTTAAGATTTAATTCTCTAAAAATAAAGTATGTATAATTATATGTATATATATGTATTCTTCTAACGTTATTCCCATAAAATCTTTTGCTTATGAAAGGTCGTGATTTATAATGCATTAAGGATTTTCTCCAACACCAGACAAAGGCGGAACAAGTAAACACGGACGAGAGCCTTTCTTTATGGAGCCAAGATAAATGGCTATGTGTTTTTAATTTGGTGAATAACTTTTGCCAGATTTAATGGCCCATTAGCCGGATTTGATCTTAACGTAACAAAAATATTTGTACATACAGATAGAATAATAAAAACGATTTAAAGAATTCTTTCATTTGTTGTTATAATTGGAATTATTTTTGGTGCAAAGTTCATGTTCTTAATACTTACAAATTCGGATATACAATCCTAAAAAAATATCTCATAACGATTGCCAGCCAACTAACGTCTACTGCGGGATATTAACGCTGCGGTCGTTTGCTGACACTGTTGCGAGGCCGACCGCCGCAAACTCACCTCCTTCTCCATCTTGGATTGACGCGAGAGTAACCTAACCCTCAGCGAAACCGTGGAAGAAGCTCAACAAGGAGCAGCGCCAGACTAGGCCACGAGATCGGCGGGCCAGTTTATCCATTTGCCTCGGTTGTAGTCTATAGAACAACGGGGTTTTCAGTGAGTTTCCGAACCCCCGGGTTCAGAGCAAAAGAAAAAGAAAGTCCCCTGATAATGTGCACACTTTGATAAGTGAGACAATTTTCTCAGATTAGTTTAATTTTACAATTTGTACAGCCTGATAGGGTGTTTTTTCTATAATAAATACTATCTGACCCGGCAAACGTTGTTCTGCCATATAAATAATAAAATGTCAAAAAATTAAAAAAAAAATTTAGGGGTGGACTACCCCTAACATTTAGGGGGATGAGAAATAGATGTTGGCCGATTCTCATAGATACCGGATAAGCACAAACAATTTCATCAAAATCGGTCAAGCCGTTTCGGAGAAGTATGGCAACGAAAACTGTGACACGAGAATTTTATATATTAGATTGTTCAAAATTTCATTTCCTCTTCAGTAACTATTATGTCGTATCGAGAACTATACTTTATCTATATTACGATTACATTTACATTTCTTATTTTTCATTAAAATAATTTGCAAGATAGTATGAGCCAACGTAATTTATTTTTTACTAGCAGCCCGTCCCAGCTTCGCATGGGTATTTAACAAAAAATTAAATCCTTCTATTTTTTTTCGGTCTTGGGGAAAAACCTCTCTTGACGGGTTCCCCCGGCCCGGGGGGACCGAGGGATATAAGGGACTCCGGAAAAGATGTTCGACCATCCGACTACCCACTAAAAAACCCCGCTGTTCTCCTATCGCCTACGCCCGGGCCCACGGATATATGGCCTGCCGATCTCGTGGCCCGGGCCGGCGCCGGCCCACGCTTTGTCTTAAAGCGGGCCCCTTCTAAAGTGCTGGCGCCAGGGGGTCAGGCTTTCGTCCCCCCGGCGCTCTCTTGTAACAACTCTATGAGTTGAGGGGGGCTGCGGAACAGCACGCGGCCTTTTCCCTCACGGCAATAGTGCGGGCGGCGGATCCTCCCCCGAGGGGCCGCCCGCGGCCGCTTTCTACGGCGGCCGGAGATCGTTGCCCGCCCTCCGGCGCCGACGACGCGGCCTACGTTGGCGGGAGGGGAGTGCGGTGGCGGACTCCCGCTCCCGTTCCGCCGCCTCCCTTGCAGACACTACTGCCTCGCAAAAGGAGGCGAAGGCCGTCCATCCAGGATCGCCCCCGACCATGGACAGAACCAGGGCCGGGAGCGACAGGCCCGCGGCCAATTCCGGACGGGACTCGCATCCCCGTTGCGTGCTGGTCAGGCGTGGGTACGACTACCAGACGACACTCCAGAAAAAGCAGAGTCGCTTGACGTCGTAGCCGGCCCAGCAAGACAAACCGACAGCGAGGATGCAATTCCCGCCCCGGGAACACTCTCTGTGCAGGCGCAGTCGAAATAGGCATGGTTTTGACTACCAAATCAGGTCCCATGGTAGAACCCGGGACCCCAATCAGTATTCGCAACCATCCCATCGGGGACCATGCCACGAACAGAGAGCTAAGTTGGAAAGGATGTAAGAGGTAGACGGAAAGAAAGGTAGGACTCTGTCGCCTCGAACGGAGAGGGGAGTGAAGCGACGGATGCTCGGGCACCTCGGGTACGCACACCCGTGCACTCCTCGGACAGAGGAGCGCCCCTGGGGACAAACCCTTCTATTTGCGTCAGGTTACTAAAAAAATAAAATTATAAAGAAAGTTTGAATATTATTATTTCTATGAGCTTATATTTTTATGATTTTTTTTTGCTATTACTTTTTATTTATTTTTCGTTATTTTTTAATAAGTATTCTAATTTTTGTAAAAACCCCAGTGACGCACGCCTACATTGCATATGGTGCTGCCTAGCTAGCCGAACAGGGTGAGCGGCTACCACGCAACATTTTTCTAATACTTACATTTTTAAACTCGTGATATCTTTCGAATGGAATATCCGAATTGAATAATTCAAAAAGTTATATAAAGGTATTGAAACAGTTTTGAATATGAAGTAATTTATTTTGATAAGGATTAATACCAAGATCCAAATAAAGAGCCTTTTCTAGGGGCGGCATTTCAATTAATTTTTTAAAATAAAAGAACACTTATTGTGGCATAACTATAATAGTTAGACATATGCTGTCGGGACACTTTTTGTAAATAATGATGTGTTCTGCAAAGTTGTAGTACATTATTTTATTCTATCATCAATAGTTTTCACAACGCATGCGATTTAAATATTATTTTAGGTAATTTTTTTACACTTTGGGTTACATTATTAGAGTTTTAGTAAGGATCCCTAATTTTTTTGAAAATATAATATAGCCTATGTCACCCGGGGATAGTGTAGCTTCCCAACAATGAAAGAATTTTTTAAATCGGGTCAGTAGTTTCGGAGCCTATTCAAAGCAAACAAACAAACAAACAAACAAACAATCAAATCTTTCCTCTTTATAATAGTAGTATAGACAAATGGACTCTTAAGTTAAATATAACAATAAATTAATTGACGACCTCGGTGGCGTAACGGATAACGCACGTCGGTACGCTCGCGGAGGTCACGGGTTCGATTCCCGTCTCGCGTCTGGGTGTTTATGTATAATATGTATTTATTTACAAAAAAAAAGTATATAAGTAGTATATCAGTTGTCTAGGGCCCATAACACAAGTGCTACTTAGTTTGGGACTAGATGACGCTGTGTGAATTGTCACAAAATATTTATTTATATTATTTATTTATTTTAATTAAAGTTAGATCCAAAGAGAACGGAAAATGGCCTAAACTTTTCCATTTACTAAAATTGATATCACCGGAAACTATAGTGCCTATCAACAAATTACTAACAAATTAAAAGTACACCGAGAAAACATTCCTCCATTAACTAGATCGAGTAATGACCAAGCCGCAAGCTCCCACATGGGAAGGGCGGCAATAAAAACTTCCAGCGCAAACATTTGGCTCACTCCACTTTTATTGGACACCACCTCGTTAAACCCGGAGGACATCTCGAGAGCTGTGTTTAAAGTGTTTTGATTACTTTTATCTGTTTCTTTAAACAAGGTTGCTTTTTATGACGACGTAAACTGCAATATCCGTGCAGAGGCGGGGAAAGAATACTAACCTCTGCGGCCGGGGTCGGCCTATCGTAAAAGGCGACAAAACAACCCACACTAGCTACGTGCCTCAAGCCCGTCTGGATGGCGACCACCTTTGTTCTTAAGTATGCTGCCATAATAAACTTGTGTTGTGTTCCGGCATTAGTGACCCAAGTTCCTGTACTCTTATGGGATAGCAGCGTGTTCGCGATGCCACTGGCGTTACAAATACCCATAGGCGACGGCAACTGCTAAATTCTAAGCTGGCCGTAAGCCTGTCTGCTATCCTACAGCAATAAAATATATATACATATATACACATACGTATATATTATTCGATTGTGTTAAAAGAATAGGATCCTACCAGGGGTGGTATAAGTAGTAAACATATTAGTAATGAGGACAGTGGAATGTCAATGCAATATTTTTTTTTGTGGTTATGGGATCAGGCGAAATTTCCTTAGTAAATCTGCATATAGCTTAATTTATTGTAGTTTTTTAAAAAGAGAAAGTCGCACTGTAATATTAATTTCCTACAATAACCAGACTTCTGAAGGCTTGTAATGTAATCAGAATGTAATATATGTATTAACAAATAGGTTGGTGTGTATATGTGTATGTATCTGCTCTAACACACACTCGCACACACACATACGCACGCACACAAACGCGTGCGCATCACCTTAGTATTAGTATTTGGCACTTATTTTTCTTGTGCCTATAACTAAGTTATAATTTGAACTAACACATTTGTCATAAATTGTATCACCAATCAAGGGAAGACGCCGACTGCTGTCTTCAGGTCTTCTTTTGTACCTAATTCAGCAGTCAGGGATTCCAAACCAGTTGTTATCAATGTTTTTGTCAGGAAAAAAGATAATGATTATTATTATAATGAAATAGTTGCATTAAAATAATTTAAATTAAAACTAGATTTGTGACTGCACTAAGTTGTGTTGGTTCTGCTTTGTTTCGAGGACATAGATACAATGCCTAGTATCTCCCTGTCTTACGCGTTGGTTTATTGAACAATCAAGACAAAATGTAGTCACAGAGCCTCAAGAAAGATAAATTTTTGGAAAACTAGTCTAGCTGGAAAGTCTGGGCCTAATGTAAGAAACTGATCTTTACAGTATATAACTGGATCAATTAAGATTATACAGCTCATCCTAAAACTCAATTAACCCTAACATTCACTTACATAAATGTAACTAGAGAGATGATAGCTTTTGTTGAAACTATGGACGCCTGCGCTAAATTTAATAGCAATGTGTCTAATGTGCACATGTCTGCTTTACATTATATATAAGGCTCTCTCATCCGTGTAATTGTGTACTGTCATTACGTTGTAAGATTAGCTTTGGTATATTAAATAGTTCTAACACTTTAAATTGCCTTTGCTCTCATTTCATCAGGTTATGGGCCCAGACTGGCCTGTCATTAAAAGTTATCTTTGTTTTTTAAACAGTGTATATAATAGTAAAAGTAAAATCACGAGTATAACCTCACTTAGTTACCGCGCTCGCGAGTGATATTATTTACACAGTGAACATTTACTTTAGAAATATGGCTGGAAATAATCCAATGATGTCAATTGAAAAGCTCAAGGGTCGTAAGAATTGGGCAAGCTGGAGTTTTGCAGTTAAGGCATACTTGCAGCATGAAGATTTGTACAACTGTATCTTAAAAGAACCAGTGGCTACTGACTCTAACTCGGTTAAACAAGATACCAAAGCCAAGTCAAAGTTAATATTATTAGTTGACCCAATTTTATTCGTACATATACAAGAAGCTCAAAATGCAAAACAGGTATGGGACAATTTGGCAAAGGCATTTGAAGACAGTGGCTTAACTCGTAAAGTAGGCTTATTAAAAGAGCTCATTAATACCAATTTGGAAAACAGTTCATCCGTTGAAGACTATGTAAACAAAATAATGACAGCCGCGCACAAATTAAGGAATATAAAATTCAATGTGGATGATGAGTGGTTGGGCACACTAATGCTGGCAGGGTTGCCAGAGATGTACAAGCCCATGATCATGGGCTTAGAAAGTTCCGGTATGAAGATTAGTGCTGATTTAGTTAAAAATAAATTACTACAGGAAGTAAAGATATCAGATACTACCGCACTTTATACAAACACAAAAAATTATGAATCAAAAAGTGACAAATTTAAAAATAATAAAGGCCCTAGGTGCTTTCATTGTAATAAGTATGGACATTTCAGTAGAAATTGTTGGCATAAAAATACAAGTACTAATAAAAAATCAGATAAAGAAACAGGGTATGTCGCAGCTTTTTCAGCATCCACAGCAAATTTCTGCAATTTTTGGTACATTGACTCAGGGGCATCTATGCATATGACACAGCACCGGGATTGGCTCACTGATATCACACTTTCATCTATACCAAGCATAAGAATTGCTAACAACAAAGTATTAAAAGTTGAATGCTGCGGGAATGCAAGTATTAAGGTAAATGCAAAAGATGGCGGCATGGATTCAATACAGGTGAGGAATGTTTTATATGTACCAGACTTAAAAACAAATTTGTTATCAGTTAGCAAAATAATTAAAAGTGGATGCAAAATAACATTCAATGAAAATGGTTGTCAAATTTACAATCCGAGCAACAAGTTAGTTGCAAGGGCAGACTTAATCAATGAGACATATCAATTAAATACTTATAAAAATCAAGAAATTCAAGTCATGATGGCTAAGACTGATGATGATATTTATTTATGGCACCAAAGGATGGGCCACTTAAATTTCACTAATCTTAATAAAATACCTAACTGTACAGAAGGGGTAAAGCTGTTACCAAGAAAAGAAAATTCCATTTGTGTAACATGTCTTGAAGGTAAGCAAACAAGGAAACCATTCCCCACTGAAGGCTCCCGTGCAACTAGTCTGCTAGAGCTCATCCACAGCGATGTGTGTGGACCGATGAAGCATACTTCTATAGGAGGGGCAAGGTATTTTGTAACCTTCATTGATGATTTTTCTCGACGAGTACATGTATATTTTATTAGAAATAAAAGTGAAGTATTTGAAAAATTTGTAGAATTTAAGAATAGAGTAGAAAATGAGCTAAGTACAAAAATTAAAATTCTTAGAAGCGATAATGGAACAGAATACAAAAATAATAATTTTGAGGCTTATTTGAAGAAACATGGAATACTGCACCAAACATCCAATCCATACACTCCTGAGCAGAATGGTCTTAGTGAGAGAATGAATAGAACTTTGATAGAACGTGCTAAATGTATGATGTTGAATGCTGAATTGCAGGTCACATTCTGGGCAGAAGCGGTTGCTACAGCTGCATACATTGTGAACCGATCTCCCACCTGCACCTTATCTGATGCAACGCCTTATGAAGTATGGACTGGAAAGAAGCCAAATATAAGTCATATGAGAATTTTTGGATGTCCCGCAATGGTGCTTATTCCTAAAGAAAACAGAACTAAACTTGATGTGAAGTCACGTAAGTTAATATTTGTTGGCTATAGTGATAGTACAAAAGGCTACAGATTCATAGATCCTAAAACAAAAAAAGGAGTCATAAGTAGAGATGTTGTGTTTCTAGAGGCTTCAATTAAAAGAAATAAAGTGAATGATGTACCTGAAAAAGAAAAGAAAATTAATAAAATTGACATAGATATTGAAGAAAATAAAAATGAAAATACCAAGGAAAGTTGTAATGAAGTAAAAGAAAATGAAACTGTATACTTACCAGATGATGAACCTGAAAGATCTGTGGAAAGAAATATTCATAATGAAACTCATGACAGAAGAGAAACACAGGATGAATCTCAAAGTATTTATATTTCAGAAGACTCTGATGTTTCTGATCAATTTGAGGATGTTAATGATGAGACATACTTTCCTGATGAGACACTTGACTCTCTATTGGAATCAAACAGAACTTTGAGACCACTGCCTAGGAGAATGAGAAGTCATAATGATGATATTCAGCAAAGTCCCTCATCACTAATGTGTCTTAATGTTGAATCAACTATGAATTTACTACACAATGATCCACAAAGTCTTCAAGAAGCTCTAAACAGTAAAAAAGCTGATGAATGGAAGAAGGCTATGGATGAAGAATATCAGTCATTGATTAAAAATAATACATGGACACCAGTTAACTTACCAGAAGAAAAATCAGTGATTCCCTGCAGATGGGTTTATAAAACTAAGAGGGATGGCAATGGATCTGTTACCAGCTATAAAGCTAGACTGGTTATTAAAGGATATAAACAAGTCAAGGGCATTGATTACAATGAGGTATATGCTCCAGTGGTCCGTTATACATCCATAAGGTACCTCATTGGTCTTGCTGCTAAATATAGACTTAAAATACACCAAATGGACGCAGTGACAGCATTCTTACAAGGTGACATCAATGAAGAAATTTACATGTCCTTTCCACCTGGCTATGAAAAACAAAATAAAGTATGTAGACTAAACAAGTCAATATATGGACTTAAACAAGCCAGCAGACAATGGAACAATAAATTAAATACTACTTTATTAGAAATTGGAATGACTCGTTCACACATAGATCCGTGTGTGTACTACAGAATTTTAAATGAAAATGATATGCTTTTTATAACAGTATATGTAGATGATATACTTTATTTCTTTAATAATGAAGAAACCACACAATTGATAAAAGGGAAATTAAAACAAAAATTTTATATGAAGGACTTAGGAACAGCCAAATATTGCATTGGTTTTAGAATTTCACAAGATGAAAATGTAGATGAGATTTCTATTGATCAATCTATTTATATAGAAATGATACTTACACGATTTGGTATGAACAATTGTAAGCCAATGTGGACACCTGCTGATGCTAATGTTAAACTGAAGAAGGGTAAAAGTCAACAAGAAATTTTAAAGAACATTCCATATCAAGAAATTATTGGCTGCTTATTGTATTTATCACAGGGGACTCGACCAGACATTACTTATGTAGTAAATTCTCTGAGTAGGTACAATGGTCAACCTACTAATGAACATTGGGTGGCTCTGAAACGAGTTTTGAGGTACCTGAAAGCTACAATGCATATGAAGCTGGTTTATAAAAGGAATGTTGATGAAAAAATTTCAGGCTATTGCGATTCAGACTGGGCAAATGATAATGAGGATAGAAGATCTTGCACAGGCTACATATTTTTATTCCAGGGTGCCGCAATAAGCTGGAATTCTAAGAAACAGCAGACCATAGCCCTTTCTACAAGTGAGGCTGAATATATGGCTCTAGCGTCGGCGATTCAAGAAGCTCTTTGGTTGAAACAGCTGGCAGACGAATTTCAACCCGAACTTCAAGGTATACCTATAACCCTTTACTGTGATAATCAGAGTGCGATTAGTCTTTCAGGTAATGCTGTCTACCACGCACGCAGTAAGCATATAGACGTCCGTTATCACTTTGTACGAGAGAAAATTGCTGCCAAACAAGTCATGGTTCAATATAGATGCACTAGAGACATGATTGCCGATATCTTGACAAAAGGACTCCATCGACCGAAGCATGAAAACTTCACTACATCAATGGGTTTAATTTTAAAGCGTCAGCGTCCAGGAGAGGATGTTGAAACTATGGACGCCTGCGCTAAATTTAATAGCAATGTGTCTAATGTGCACATGTCTGCTTTACATTATATATAAGGCTCTCTCATCCGTGTAATTGTGTACTGTCATTACGTTGTAAGATTAGCTTTGGTATATTAAATAGTTCTAACACTTTAAATTGCCTTTGCTCTCATTTCATCAGCTTTAATAATTAATAAATCACGACTTTTGAACACGACTACAAGTTAATGTAGTCCTGGACTAGAGTCCGAGGTCCAATACTCACGCCTACTGCAGGGTGAAACTGATGTAAGGTTTAAAACGATCTTGTGCACAGAATAAGTATAAAAATAGATGTATAAATTTGGAAAAATTACAAATTCCTATCCATCTAACTATTCATCAGCTGGCAGGTGAGTTTGCCTTAGGCTACGAAGGTATTGGCATGACCCTTACTAGATGGACGGCTGTAGCCTCCTCCTGCGAGGCAGTCATGTCCGCAAAGGAGGCGGCGGAGTGGGAGCGGGAGTCGACCACCACACTCCCCTCCCGCCAGCGCAGGCCACGCACCGGAGGGCAAGTAATGACCTCCGGCCGCCGTAAAAAGCGGCTGCGGGCGGCCCCTCAGGGAGGACCCGCCGCCCGCACTATTGCCGAGAGGGAGAGGGCTGTGTGCTGTTCTGCGCCCCCCTCAACCGTTGATCCAGGAGAGCGCCGGGGGACGAAATCCTGACCCCCAGCGCCAACAATTTAGAAGGGGCCCGCCTTAAGACAAAGGGCGGGCCGGCGCGGCATGACCCCTACCGAAATTAAATATATTTTTATTTAATTCTGAAGACTAGTTAAATATATCATTATTGACTTTTTTATTGCTGTAGGACAGCAGACAGACTGACAGTCCACTTAGAATTTAGCAGTTACTGACGCCTATGGGTGTTTGCAATGCCAGTGGCATCGCGAACACACTGCTGTCCCATTAGGGTACAGGAACTTGGATCACTGATACCGGAACACAACACAAAGTTATTATGGCAGCATACTTAAGACCAGAGGTGGTCACGATCCAGACGGGCTTAGGGCCCTACCACATAGCTAGGGTGGATTGTTTTGTCGCCTTTTATGACAGGCCAACCCCGGCCGCAGAGGTTAGTGTTCTATCTCCGCCCTTGCACGGATAAAAATGACTTGGTCTTTATCACTCATACAACATTAACAATCCTCACAGAGTCTGGTAGAAAGTTTTTTCATCATAATAAACAATTAAGTTGTAGGCCAAGAAGTTCTTTTGGTATATTGTAGACAAGAACTACATATTATATAAACACGAGAAAACAGATTGTAAGTGAAGTGAACAGATCGTGTCAGTAAATCTTGTTTGGAACTAATTTCCTGTACCGCAAGTTTATGGGCGAACTGTATTAAAGTAGTGACAACTCTGCTATCTACACACAACAATATAATTAGTATAATTTTTATAGCTACATATATCATTATAAGAGAGCGAAAAATATTTAATACGTATAACACAAGGCTTTTAGTATATAAACATATTATTATGAACATAAATACCTAGAATAAAACAAATTATTTGTATCATGTACTTATTTTATTCTCAGTGAGAGATCAAATCAAGCATGGCCGTACGAGACCGCGTAGCCCCTGTGTCTAAGAAACTAACTATAAAAAGCAGAAAAAATACAAATATCTTCAGATGTTTTAATGCCGTTTATAAATTTTTGTCATGAGTTAACTAAAATTGTAAGAAACAACGCCAAATAAAACCGATGTAAGTACGTGGGTGAGTACTCGCAAGTTACGTGAGAAAACTTAGTCCAACACCATGCACATCTCCTTTATATCCAAGCCTGTCTGGATGGCAACCACCCATGCTATTTAAGTATGCCGCCATAATAACCTTAAGTTGTATTCTGGCATTAGTGACCCAGGTTTCTGTACCTCTATGGGATAGGAGCGTGCGATGCCCCTAGCACTGTAAACATCGTGTCGATGTTAACTGCTTACTGTTAAGTGGGCCGTCAGCCGCTCTGCTGATCCACGGCAGTAAAAATATGTTATCGTTAGTGCTTGGCCAGACTGCACACGCGGGCGCGGGGCGGTCGCGGCGCGGCTGCTTAAACATATGAGAAACCGCCCGCGTGCCCACTACGGACACTCAGGTAAGGTTTCATAATGTTTAAGTATGCCGCGCCGCGGCCGCCCCGCGCCCGCGTGTGCGGTTTGGCCAAGCACTGAGAATTAAACTCATGCCCTCATCACTTCACCAAACCACACACACCACTTCCGAATGTGATATTACTAAACTACCACGTATTTATGAGAATACATTGTATTTAATACTAGCTGTGCCCGCGATTCCGTCCGCGTAGAATAGTGACTTTGGGCAGCATTTTTTGGATATATATTATGGTTTATTTTGGATTAAAAACCCTATAAACCCTAAAATGTAAATAAATTAAATATGCAAACAGCAACAATACGTCAGTCAAAGTCAGTAGTAGTACAAAGTCCAGCGTAAGCTAAACCCTATTTCATATGATTGATGATATAAATCTGAAGTCAACTTAAATTGGAAATAAAAATTTCCGAAACTGATCATTTTTAACTAAACTATTTTTTTTTCTAAAATAAAAGTAGCCTATGTTACGCCTTGTTACATCAGCTATCTGGCAATGAAAGTGCCGTCAAAATCGGTCCAGCCATTTCAGAGATTAGCCGGAACAAACAGAGACAGACAGACAAAAATTGAAAAAAATGTTGTTTTGGTATATGTACCGTGTATAATAAATAATTTTGACAGTTAACTCCGCCTAATTAAATCCGCCTAGTATTCATTCGATATAGAACTCGAGACTTTATAATTGATTCGAGTCCAAAACTTTCGTACACGCAAATATTATACAATAAGAAAATTATTATTATCTTTTTGCCCTTGTTCCACGTTATGTGGGATCGGCACATGTTTTATTATTCCCCTGTTAGCTGTAATTTCATTATACATACCTTTCATCATCATGTTTTACACAATTCAACCATTATTATTATATAACAAAAAAAAATATTAAACCGTCGAAATAACTGAAAAGCTATAAATAATAAACCCTCTTTTTATTAATTTTAATAACTAAGTTCTTAAACGAATATAAATATACCTAAATAATTTTGAACCGGCGCCAGTGCCCTCACGTGTGTGCCCGTTCAGGTTGCTGTCTCGCTGACATTAACTTCGTAAACGCTCGGCATTTTTCGCCGACTCAAAATTACTTAGGTATACTTACATTCGTTTAAGAATTCAGTTATTAAAATTAATAAAAAGAGGGTTTATTATTTTTGGCTATTCAGTTATTTCGGCGGTTTAATTTTTTTGTTAAAAAGTTTTTATTCAATGACTTTTTGTGGCTATAATCAACTAATTACTACATGCTTAAATAAATTCTGTAAAAAGTTATACGTGGTCATAGATTAATCAGCGAGTGAACTATCAATCATTCTCTGTTTTCGTACCCTTAGGGTTGGATTTTTTTCCCCAAATTTATATGGGACCACTCTCGGGGTATATACTCTTTAGAATTTTGAAAATCTGACTGTAAAAAGTTATGCGTCGTCATACATAAAAAATATCAAGGAAAAAAATTATACGCATCGAATTGAGAACCTCCTCAGTTTTTTTTTCGTCGGTTAATAATATAGGTATAGATATAAAACTGTGTAATAAACAATAAAATTCAGTTATAAAGGGAACAACGAAATCGTTTATTAAAATATAAGTAGACATCTTTAGAGTCTTGACTCAGTCCCTTTCCCCCTGAGGGCATCTTATTATTACGTGACATATCTGAACTTTGCGAAGAACGCGTGAAATCGTTGGCCCTCGTATCATGTCTCTAATGTTCCTTTGAAAAGTAGATTTATTCCGCCCTTTTTATCGAGTTACAAAAACTTTGGTGATGTTTCAATATTACTACTTGGTATATATTACTGATTAGAAATATACTGCTACTAAAGAGGAAATACTGATTTCACACAATAGAATAAGAATAGGGTCACCTCATTTGTAGTGTATCGTTAAATTCGACAAACGAATTCTATGTTTTCTGACGTATGCAGCAAAAAAAGATATCAATTCATCATTTACATTCAACAGCTATAACACAAGCACTCTACGTGCTTGGCAAGAAAAAATATGGAAAAAGATGCAAGTTTAAAAAGATTTGATCTGATTGTAAACTTTTCGATTTCTAAATCTATGTATGGTCAATGTTGTAATTACTTACCATAAAATTAACTCTTTAAACAAAAAACTTTTTACCAAAAAAAATTACGCGCCAGTGTCATCACGTGCTGTCACGTGCTTTTTTTTTTTTATTGCGTAGGACAGCAGACAGGCTGACAGCCCGCTTAGAATTTAGCAGTTACCGTCACCTATAGGTGTTTGCCACGCCAGTGGCATCGCGAACACGCTGCTGTCCCATAAGGGTACAGGAACTTGGGTCACTAATGCCGGAACACAACACAAGGTTATTATGGAGGCATACTTAAGACCAAAGGTGGTCGCCATTCAGACGGGCTTGAGGCCCTACCACGTAGCTAGGGTGGGTTGTTTTGTCGCCTTTTACGACAGGCCGACCCCGGCCACAGAGGTTAGTATTCTTTCTCCGCCCCTGCACGGTGCTGCAGTGCTGTCTCCTTGACATTAACTTTGTAAATGCTAGGCATTTTTCGGCGAAAGGGCGTGTCACGCTGCACCGCCGCCGCTCATCACCCTTTAACTAATTAATTAATTTGCTTGTTTAGCGCCGACTCAAAATTACGTAGGTATACTTACATTAGTTTAAGAACTTAGTTATTAAGATTAATAAAAAGAAGATTTATTATATTTTGCTTTTCAGTATTTTCGGTGGTTTAATTTTTTGTTAAAAAGTTTTTATTTTATGACTTTTTATGGCTACAATCTACTAATTACTACAAGCTTAAATAAATCAATTCTGTCAAAAGTTATCCGTGTTCATATATATAATCAGTGAGTGAACAATCAATCATTCTCTGTTTTCGTACCGTTAGGGTTAGAATTTTTTTTCCAAATTTATATGGGACCAACTCCGTGGTATATCATTTCCAATAAAATAATTTTTAAAATTCGACTACTCTGTAAAAAGTTATGCGTGGTCATACATAAAAAATATACGCGTCGACTTGAGAACCTCCTTAGTTTTTGTCGTCGGATAAAAATAATAAAATAAACTTAAACTTGGATTCCATCACACAGCGCTGTTCAAAAAATATTGCGAGTTTGTGAAACCGTGAAAAAAGAAAATTGATTCGTTGCCATTTCACTTATATTGCCACAAAAAATCCAGGATCCAACTTACAAAATCTAATACTGTAGAATATCTTTATTCATTTCTTGCTATACATTAATAAAGCCACAATTGTAGTCATTAATCACGTAGACGATATCGTAAGTGATGTAGACTTTAAGGAACCTTTATACCGATTAATAAATTAAATAAATTGTATCTATTTTGAAATTGTAATTTAATCAAATATTAATTTCTAAGATGATAATTATTGTACTACCATGCTGTGCCATTTATATTTCAACTTATAATTCTAATCTTTCATTATTTCTAAAAAAATTTTTTATTGCTGTAGGACAGCAGACAGGCTGACGGCCCGTTTAGAATTTAGCAGTTACCATCGCATATGGGTGTTTGCAATGCCAGTGGCATCGCGAACACACTGCTGTCCCATAAGGGTACAGGAACTTGGGTCACTAATGCTGGAACACAACACAAGGTTATTATGACGGCATACTTAAGACCAAAGGTGGTCGCCATCCAGACGGGCTTAGGGCCCTACCACGTAGCTAGGGTGGGTTGTTTTGTCGCCTTTTACGACAGGCCAACCCCAACCGCAGAGCTTAGTATACTTTCTCCGCCTCTGCACGGGTAAATGTTTGTATTTTATTATTTTACGTATATAATTCATATTTATACGTTTTTTTTTAGTAATAAGCTGACATGGTTTAGTACCTAATACACTGAATATACAGTAGCTGGACATTTAAGACTGTGTTGGAAAGACCAATGGGGAAAATAAGCGCAGGCAGGTCAAAAAGAAGGTGAAAGGTGGTGTAGGATATAATAAAAATAGCAGGAATAACTGACAGGTCGTTAAAAATAGAAAAGCATAGAAGAAGATAAAAGAGAGCTTCTGAAGTCTGTTTAATAACTAAAATTTATAAAATGTAGATAATAAGTAATAATAAGCTGTTAGTACTTAACCAGCTGTGTCCGCGATTCCGTCCGCGTGGAATAGTGACTGGGCAGCATTTTTTGAATGATATAAATCTGAGGTCAACTTAAATTGAATAACAACCTACAAAGTCCAGCCTAAGCTGAACTCTATTTAATATGATTGATGATATAAATCGGAGGTCAAGTTAAATTGGTAATTAAAATTTCCGAAACTGATCATTTTTAGCTAAAACAATTTTTTTTTCTAAAATTAAAGTATCCTAAGTTACTCCTTGTTACATCAGCTATCTGCCAGTGAAAGTCTCGTCAAAATCAGTCCAGCCGTTTCAGAGATTAGCCGGCACAAATAGACAGACAGACAGACAAACAAAAATTGTAAAAAATGTTGTTTTGGTGTACCGTGTATACGTCCGAATGCACTTAGTAAAAAACGGTTATTTTAATATTACAAACAGACCCTCCAATTTTATTTATTTGTATAGATAATTATTAGATATATTTAAGGACGATTAATTAAAAGTGTATATTATATTGTTAGGAATATCGAACTCAAAATTATCTTATTGGCAACACTGACTAATATTTAAAACAACCAAAGAGAGTTTCCATCACTTCCGGAGTGTAACACTTCCGAAGTATAAACGACCAATGAGAATCACTTCTGGAATATAAGCAACCAATGAGAGTCGCCTACGGAGTGTGGAGTGGAGACGAGTGAGGGACAGGCCGACCGCTTCTATATAAAGCGCCGCAAGTAGGTGCCAGAGCCCTCTCCAGCCCGACGCAATAGGTTTAGGGACGCCTTCCACCCCCCCATAACCTGTAGACGCACACAACCCACACACTACACAAATACACGTAGAATAGATGTGTTGCGGGGGAGTTTCTTTCGCCGTTTCTTCTCTCCCAGCTAAAAGCACTCCGAGACGGTAGTAGATTAGTATAGGATCGGCTTCACCGGTGGAGACGATAGTCCTCAAATAAATAGTATTTATTCTTGCTATTCGTGGCTGTTCTCAATTGTCCCCATGCAGCGGTCGAGCCGGAAACACACCTCACAGGAGGCGCGTGACCGAGCACGCTGCCACGGCTGATCGACCCCGTTCCCACGGGGTTGGAATGCCTTAACGTCCGTAGTCGCTGTCGAGTCGTCTGAGACAACAACAGCTTTAGCTTTAAGAAAAAAAAAGCTAGGACCCTCTTTTTCGTTCAGTCGTCGTCGCGTGCGGACGCTGTCGGTCTGCCTGCCATTTTTTTAAATCATCCACCACTGGTTCATAAAAATATTATTATTTTCATTGCACTTATTATTTTGTTTTAAATGGACAAACCTTAAATTCAGAAAAGTGATTTAAAGTTTAGCTAACGGTTATAAAATCAACTCACGTCACATTAATTTAAATTAATTAAAAAAATTATATCGATATATCGGTCACATCACTATTAAATCGCAGGGTAGAGTTTGTGACGTCAAGACATGAATAAGGAATAGCGATCTCGAAAACCATTTAACCCTAAACTATCAAATTTAGAAAGACAACGGAGTATTAACGACTGCCATTGTTTAATTGTGATTCAGAGAAGGTAGATATTTAATCGATTATTATATGTCTGAATTATTAAACCTATCTAATAACTTTTCCACATAATATGAATTGATAATATGAAAATAGATTTTTTGTTAATCAGCATATTTTAATTAGAGTCTAAGACCAAAATTAAAATAGACTAAGCTAAATAAGTAATATAAAATACACGTGTAATTGTATTACTAGAGGTTATTGTCGGAAAATAAAGAAGAAAGCTACATTGATAGTGTTACAATCGGACATATTACAGAAGCAATATTACAATTAAATAAAAAAAATATAGTCTTTATAAAGAAACAAAAAGTATCTGTTACGAATGAATTCCTCACAGCAACGGTCCATCTGTTTTCATTGCCGCAGTTTTTGTGTCGGATATAAATTCAGTAGATTTCTTTCAACTTCCTTAATTTTAACTGAAGAAACAAAAAACAGGAAATTATGAATGATGATGGAACTGATAAATAATTTGGAAGTCATTTGTCTTATATTACTATATTGCAAACTATTAAGCTTAAATTGATAGAAAAATTTATTAGATTAATTACCAGATCAATGTGTATGTGTGAAACTAAGAGGGGTGTTCAATCATCATCATCTTATATCATCATCATCTTATTTATTTTGTTTTAAAATTTAATTATTTAAATTTAATATATTGTAATATATAATAAAGAAGAACCGAAAAATATTTAAGATATGTATTAGATACTTCAATTATATTTAATATTAGCTCATATGTATATGATAACAACAAAGGCAGGTACTAGTGTCTAAAATCTGTATTTTAATCTGTATCTCAAGCCTTTCTGTCTGAATTAAATTATCTGTATTTTGGACGTATGCTTGGCCTAGATTGTGCGTTAGTTTTTTTTGTAAATATTTAATTTTGGTGTAAATAAACATTTTATTATTATTATTATCTTAGCGTTGAATCCCAGTGAGGTCAGGAGTCATGAATTCGGAAAGACTTTGATAATGCTAATCAGTTGAACTTGAGATTTAAATTAAAACATTTCTATGGTGATGAATCTAAGTTAATCCAAAATTAACTTGATCTCATTTTGTAATATACATATTCAAGATTCCTTTACTCTGAAACTTGAAATACAGGGAACCGTTAGCGAGTGGACGTGTTCTGACTAAGGAATGCCTTCTTAATAATAATTTACCAAGAGTAATGTCTTGGAGTTTGACCGAAACCGAACCGAAAGCTCGTGGAATACTAATTATGCTTACTTCTCAAGTTAGATAGAGCTTTTTCACGCTTGTTACGATTTGTATAGAAAATATATCTCAAATTGAAAACGCTCGAACCAATTCTGCGCAAGCAACCAGATTCGGGCATTACAATCAAAGTTTATAGTGCTGATTTTTATTTTTAAAACATTATTTTTGCAGTCTAATATTGGGCCTGGGAAAAAGTTTGTGACTTTATCGTTAGCGTTGGTTGTAGTAAAGAAATTGAAATGACAGTGACTTTCTTATTTTGAATGCAGGAACATCGTAAAATGTGTAGTGGTGTGACTTTAAATTGGTGTACCAGCCCTAACGTGAATGCCCCCGTCCCAAACCCTGACGTAATTACAGGAAAGACGTACTAGTGATTGCCAGTACAAACTAAAACCAATAAAACTTTTTGTCCAGGGAAGGAGTTAGAATACTGACCCCTGCGGCCCGGCTTGGCCTATCGTAAAAGACCATAAAATAACTCTAAGCCTATTTTAATGGCAACCACATCTAGTTTACAAGTATGCCGCCATAATAACCTTGTGTTTTGGTATTCGTGAGCTAGGTTCCTGAAACCTTGGGATAGGGGTCCGCATAGGGGTCCTGAACCCCTATGCGGACAGCAGAGTGTTCACGGTGCCCCTAATATTGCAAATACCCATAGCAGATGGTAACTAGTTACAGTAGAAACTCTATTATCCGAATATCCGATTATCCGTACTCATTCTTGATTTGACGGCGCAACGAGACATGTTACGACGAGTTCATTCCCGCCTCCGACGTGTAGGTACTCCGTACTCCCGCTCTCATTTGTTTGCACGATAGTGTTTGTTATTGTTTCATTTTATTTGATAGCGTTCAACTGATAGGTTGTATTTTTGTTTAAATTTCAGTTTACGTTTTGCGTTACAAATTTGTAATGTCTGAGTGAAAAAGAGTAATGTTATCTCTTAATGACAAAGTGAAGATAATTGAAAGCTTAAAAAATGGTGAATCTGGCAGTAAATTGTCGCAAATGTATGGTGTAGGAACTTTAACAATATCAGATATCACAAAGAATTCTGATACCATATTGAAATTCACCTGCGCGCTTGAGAACAAAGATGGAAGCTCGCAACGTAAAGACATGAAAAAATTTCATAAAATAATTCTGGAGAACGCAGTTTTTGCGTGGCTCTTACAAAAGAGAGCAAGTGGGCAGGCAGCCCATATCTGGACCTCTTTTATCTGAAAAGCATTGGATTTTAATCAAAAGCTTGGTGGTGATACTTCTTTCAAGGCGAGCTGTGGATGATTCTTCTTCTTATTCGTACACTCTTGACAGAGTGGTCGTGGTCATGCGTCGGTCAATTTCTACGCCACCGCTGTTTTTGCGATGCGCCGCCATTCGCAACGATGTCTGGCAGAGCGAGAGAAATCATTGATGCCTGTGGATGATTAGCAAGACTCAAATCTAGACATGGAATTGGAGATTCAAAGCGAAAAGCTATCTGCTAGCGTTGCCTCAGCCGACTCATTTGTAGACGAATTAAAAGCATTTCTTAATGAAAAGGAAGACCATTTAGAATTTGTATACAATGTCAATGAAACAGGTCTTAATTGGGAAGCTCTAACAAACAGATCACTAGTATTGCGTCGAAAAAATGCAGCACCTGGGCATAAAGTAAGCAAGATTAGAGTTATGGTTATAGTTTGTGCGGACGCTAAAGAAACACATGGATTGTTACTGTTACTTATTGGCAAATCAAAAAAACCGCGCTGTTTCCAAAATATCAAAATTCCTTTAACTTACGCTAACCAACAAAAAGAATGGATGAATACAGATATTTTTCTTACTTGTTATAAAAATACATTTATTTCTGAGATGAAGAAATTTCAAGAGAACATGGGAAAAGAGGGATCTGTGTTGTTGTTGTTAGATAATGCACCAACGCACCCTTCCGCTGAAACACTAAGTCGAGAAAATTGGAAGTTTACAATAAAGTATTTGCTCCTTAACGTAACATCAATATTGCAACAGATGGACAAAATTATCATTAAAACTTTAAAGCGTTTATACAGAAAGCAGCTACTGCTTCGTCTTTTGTCAGCAGACAACAGTGAAATAAAAACGATGTTGAAACTTTTTAAAGAAATCAATTTAAAGATTGTTGCTATATGCTGGTAAAACGTGTGAAGTTGTAAACATTAAAAAGGGCATGGAATAAATTATTAAAGACTCCATCCAATTCAGCAATAAAACCGCACGACGATTTCAAAGAAATAAAAGAAGCAATAAAAATTCTTAGCATTGGTGAAGAGTGTGATGAAGAGAATATCAAGGAGTAGCTGAACTGCGATAGTGAAGACCTTGGATTCCAAATTTTGATTGATAAAGAAATCATTGACGATTTGAACAGTAACGAGATAGAAGATGAAGAAGAGACTGAAACTGATGATGTATGTCAAGTACCATCTCAGAAGCTTTTGAAGCAGGTGTTACTTGTAAATGGTTTGAAAGCCAGGACGAATTGGATCCCATACAGTTATTACAACTGAAGCGCATCAGGGACTTGGCCGCAATGAAAAGATGATTCATTACGTCAAAGATTTTAAATTACATAGATATTATGAATGAATGAATGAAGAATGAAACTCTTTATTGTTCACCAACTAAAGTATTACAGCATCAGCGAGAAAAATAAAATAGCTATATACATAGCATGAACAATAGGCGGCCTTATCGCTTAAAGCGATCTCTTCCAGGCAACCATTTAACCCAGGAGAAATATATTACAAATATAAGAACCTTTAGTGGTGGTGTAATATCTATGTAGTAATTAAATTATATATAAATACTAGCTGACCCGGCAAACGTTGTTCTGCCATAAAAATAATAAAATGTCAAAAAATAAAAAAAATGTAGGGGTGGACTACCCCTAACATTTAGGGGGATGAAAAATAGATGTTGGCCGATTCTCAGACCTACTCAATATGCTCACAAAATTTCATGAGAATCGGTCAAGCCGTTTCGGAGGAGTATGGCAACGAAAACTGTGGCACGAGAATTTTATATAGGTATATTAGATAAACGGAACATATAAGTATATAAATACACATCTAAATATAAAGTTATAATCTTAATACATGTAAATAATATGTATATAGTACATCAGGAGCAATATACATACAAAATATTAGATAGTGAATCATAGTTATAATAATATATACAATAGTTTGCCAAGCATACAGCTTTGCTATTTCATAGACTGAAAATGATCTACTACAGTTTTTTTAAAGGAAGAAGCTGATTTGATTTGTCTGATGGTCAAAGGCAGAGAGTTCCAAAGACGGGCAGCTTGTACTCGAAATGAATTACTCGCAAAGGACGTGGAATGTGAAGGTATAGATAATAAAAGATTTTCACGTGATCGCAAGTCTCGGGCATGAGAAAGATGGAGGAAACTAAAATTTTCTTTCAAATAATGAGGAGTTTGTGGGTTGTAAAGGATATTATGTTGTTCATTATCTTTATAAATCGTAATTTTTTTATATCGTATTGTCTAAATGTAAAACCTTTTCTATAATAAAAAGTCATTAAAATTTAATTATTGCTTCATTTGACTTTGAAATCGATTATCCGGATTTTCGATTATACGTAATACCCCTGGTTTTAATTGATTCGGATAATCGAGATTCTACTGTACTACTAAGAGGGCAGTCAGCCTGTTTGCTGTTTCTCATCAATAAAAAAAAACAAATTATTTATAATACTTTATATTACAATAGAGTTCAATTGTCTAATATCCTTTAACTGTATAAAAGTGGACATTAAGTTTTGTAGTCGGCACCTACAACAGATCACATTTTAAGATAGTTTTAAAAGAGCGTCATACAATTGCGTTTGTAAAAGCATCGTCAATTCAACACGTAGCTTTTCTACTGTTCGCTTAAAATAAAGGCAAAGACTGTTGAAAAGAACAATAATTAGCTCTTTCAATATAAAAATAGTCTAAAGCTATATCGATTTACTAGCTCATTAGATGTTCTATAGTTTAATTTCTCAATATCCTAAACATGGACTATTAGTTGAGTTCACTTGGGCAGGTGCGTCATACTGGACAGCTCAATAACTCATTGGCAGTTTTGACTCAAACATTTCTTGTCTCAATATAAATATAATAAATAGTAATGCAAGTCTTGCGATACAGGTTTAATCAAGCACAAAGTATTTAAAATATTTAAAAATGCGAGTATGTATACCAACTATTATTTTCTATCGCAGAATAAATCGACAGCATAACCAAAAGAATCGAAACTAGTTCACTCTCTTACAATCTTGTGAATAGTGCTAATAAAAATAAATGTTATTCAGATTTGAGTAAAACTGATGAGATTTTTTTTCTATAACAGTTGAATGTTACAATTTCTATCTCGTAGACTGGCAGACATCCAAAGTATATCGATTCATTATGTAACAGCAGTTATGTAAGTGTGCTTATAAGCAACACTTGGAAAAGTTTTCGTGTCTAAGAATTAAAGGGCATAAATGAGAATTTCAGAATTCAATTATAGCTATTAGGATGATTAGATTTAGCATGGGTCATAATCATTTTAGCGTTGAATACCGGTTGTTACCTAAACTTTCGCTTCGGTGCCTGGGATCCGCTGTCCAAATTTTTCTTCTCCACTTCTACGAGTCCCTGGTAGTAAGTCCATTGGCACGCATATCACCCTTTACGACTTCGTGCCAGCACTTTTTGGCCTTGCAATCTTGCTGGGCCCTGCAAACGCGGCATGGCCAGGCTTTTGTATCATACACTAAGGTTATACATATGAAATATTATTTGATTGAGGTATATGGTAGTATAATTTTATTGCAAACCAACCAAGAGGTCCTGGGTTTGAATCCCAGGATGGCTTATAAAACCAGCTAATTCGCCTTGACAAGCGACTTCTCGATTTTAATCTCTAGTGGAATTCCGAATCCAGAAGTAGGACGTTATGTTATTATTATTACATTTGTTTTTGTAAATTGGCGTACGTTAACGCAATATTCTCGAGTGATCCGGCTTGCAATCATAAGACAACATCATCATTTTCAGAGGGAGTTGTAAAAGATGACAAATCTGTCTTATTGCTAGTTCTGTTTTATTTTCTTTCGGGTTTAGGCAGTCAGATGGCAGTTGTCCCTGTAGAAACTAAGTCTATTTTTGTGTCAGCATATAAAAGCAAATGTTACTGAAATAAATTCAATAATGTGCCCCGGGCCCTCGAGGAAAAGCTTCTGATGTAATCAAAATAAAACCCTTAGAAGAAGTTGAGCTCCATATTGTTAAAGTTCCTTCTTACTTGACTTTTGAACACCCTCGTAATGTTAATGTAAGTGATAGATAGTATTTAAAAAAAGTGGTGTTATCATGCAATAATAAATAAAATAAAAATAACTATCTTTATTATTATTTTCATTTATGATTTACTATTGTGAATAATAATAATAATATATAAATAGTAATAACATCAATTATTAAATAGAAATATTTGTATCCATTATAATTTATTTGATGCAATTAATTTAATTTAAATGTATTTTTTCTTTTAAGACTAGATAGACAAAATTAAAAAAACAATATTTATTTATCATAAATTAGAAAAGTGCATTATATAATGGTCCTCGGCGCAAAATTGTATCATCTGTAAATATATCTAATTTGATCTTCTGAAGGATATAATGCTGTAAAGCATCGTTCTATTGAGCTTAGAATCATATATAATAGATAAGAGATATAACGTTAGCAAACCCAATAACTTTTGCAGCATTGAAATAAAATTAATACTCATATCCAAACATAATATGTTGCGAAAGTATTGCAATCAATATTAAAATATCCTGAGGAGCATCCCTTACAGATACGGGTTAGTATGTCAGTTGAGGTCAGCGGCACGTATCGCCGGTCATGGACCCCACCAAGCGTCACGTAAGCTAGCACTGGAAAACACCGGCTTTGTGAAACCGAACAAAAGTGCAGCGGAAATGGCTTAAATGGGAACGTACTTTAACTCGCTGACAGTTCTTTTTTTGTTTTACTAGTATACTAAAATAGTGATAAAAATAGACGATAAAATGGATAGTGAAGTGAAATAATATTTTAAATATAAACTAAATTTTATACAAAACACAATTAAACTCGTATTTCACGTTTTCGTTCAAAGCCATCTCGATTGTTCCTTTTGATAGTTTAAAGATAGCCAGTAAAATGGTGTTAGATAGTGGTTAAACGACAATATCCGTAAAAGTTTGACCAAATATACGAATATTGAAATCTTTGTTAATTTTTGTTCAAAATAAAATAAATGAAATCGCTAACTCCAAAAGACAAGCTCAAATTTCACTCTTTAACTATTTTTGTTGAGCAGTTTAAACCTGAATTCCAAATAAAAGCTTCAAATGCTATCGGCATACATGGAAAAACTTTTTTTTTCTACTTCCACATATCATGCTGGCGCACCCAATGTTAATTAAGCATAAAAATGTTTGCTATACTTATAATATCTGGTGACATATATATTCGTCTTGAGTTAACTATATTATTGTTATTTAAATGTATAATATCTTAAAATACTGGTTAGGCGCTTTATCCTACCCATTTTTTCCCTGATTAACCGCAAGTTAGTTTAGATGCTGCGACGCCTGACGGTGATTTCAAATAAAACTACTCGACCACCGCCACGCCGCTCTCTCTACCCGACGTGTCGTTGAGTCTTAGTTAAACCCGCACGAGTTTTTAAATGTGTTATTATAATGAACCGCTAATTATAAAGGCCTGAGCTACAAATCGCAGAACCAGCCGTGGAGGGTAGCAGATCGGAGAACATCAGGTAAGTCGCCGCTCTTTCTGACTTGCTGGGTATTTACGTCTCCTTTTCGTTCCATGTTAATTATCGAAGCCGTACTACCTGTTTACCTCACCGCGGCTATTATTTATCTAGATCTAAGCCGCACCATTCTTTTATACGGTCCTTCAGCTCTACCAAATACAATATAACTTTCTTTAAAGTTAATTAAAAATATCTAAAGAAAATGAACAATGGCGCTCAGTTGTATTTATAATTAAAACGTTTTATACATTAATTTGCATTTAATTTTGCATTAAGTACTTTTAAACAAATAATTCCAGCATTTAAAATATAAGTTACTAGCTGTTCTCACCCGTTTCGTTGGTCGAATAAAAAGAAAATGAACTGTTTAAAATTTTCGGGTTATGTTCTGATAAAATAAAAATCTCAGAACCCAATCGCAGCGCCACCTACCGGGTCCAATTGCGAATCCAAACCATTCTCAAATTCACTTGAACACAAACAAAAATTTTCAACAAAATCGGTCCAGCCGTTTAGCAGGAGTTCCGTAACATACACACGCACATAAGAATTTATATATAAGTTATACAATTTGTTATTAAAAATCCGCCGGATATAACGTCTATTAGGGAGGGTGCAATTATATCGAAAAGTCGACTCGTGTTACGCTATTTGTTATAAAGCAAGATTTTTACAAATAAAATACATGTTTTAAACAGTTATATAAAATAAATCAATTAAATTTTAAATTACTTCTTAATTATGAAACAAAGATTAAGATGACTTGTCATCATGATGATGTCATCATCATCATCATCTTAGCGTTGAATCCCGCTTATAGCCCAAACTCTCGCTTCGGCGCCCGGAGTCCTCTTTCCGACTTCTTCTTCTCCATTTGAACGATCTTCGGCATCCCTGGTGGTCAGTCCATTGGCACGCATATCAACCCTTACGATGTTAAGCCAGCGCTATTTGGGTCTACTCCTGCTACCGGGGCCAGGCGGAGGCGGCATGGCCAGACATTTGTTCCCCACGTAAGTATCCGGTTGTCGTAAAACGTGGCCATACCGGCGAAGACGACACTCCTGCAATTTATCCGCAATGTCACAGACATGAAGGCTACCGCGAATGCGAGAGTTTCTAACGCGGTCCTTCCTCGTTACTCCACACATCCACCGCAGCATATTCATCTCCGTGACTCCGACTTTAATGATGTAGAATGTCATAAATCATTACTACGGGATAGCAGATAGAATGACAGTCTACTTAATAGTAAGTAGTTACCGACGCCTATGGATGTTTGCGACGCCTGGGGCACTACTTACACATTGCCGTCGGTATACGGGAAATGGAAACTAAGTCATTTATTCCAGAAGATAAAAAAAGGTGACGGCATTATTAAAAATCAAGGTGGTTGCCATCCTGACGGGCTTGAAGACGGGTTGTATAAAAATAATACTGTACCTATAATACGATATTCTTTAAGTTACAAGCCATATGTATTTAAATATAGAACAACGGACGTCGTTCAATCAAAGTAATTTAATAAATACTTTATACACCACCACCACAATAAAAAAAAAGTTTGTTGTTGTACCATAATAATAATTTATAGATAAATGTAAAAAGCATCCCACCACTACCGACTACAGCTACATAATTGGACGTCCAGCGAATAACTGTTGGATAAATGGAACACCAAAGAGAGTTTATTAAAAAAAAAACAATGGCAGATGTTTTTAATCTGTATTTATTGCGATCATTCTTTGTTGAAGCTTATTTTCATAAGATGCGATTGCGGTGAATGAAAGATTTATTTCAGTTTATTTTTTATTTTTATACATTTATAAGCAAGCTTGGCTTAAAAAAGTTAATATTGCAAAGGAAATTAAAGAAATTCATCAGATTGGTAGCCAATCGTCATTCATTGCTAGATATAAGACCTTTTTTATTGGGTTGAGAAATAGTATTTCATGGGCCACTGATCAGAAGCTTTAAACCCCACTTAAGAGGCTTGAAGCACCTCGATTATTTATCAGCCATCTGTTAACCTTTAAATAATTTTGTGGTACTGGAAAACATATTGAAGATTGTCTTAGCTTAATAGAAAATGAGAAGTAGCTTCCAGTGTTGAATCTAAGGTCGTAGGGAACAGAAGCCTATCGTCTCAGGGACAAACTATAAGTGCTAGTATTAAACACGATAAGTGGCTAGTGTTTTGGGAACGTTTCTGAATGAGGGTGATCTGGAACCCGTACATTATTTGTAATTTTCTTTACTTAAGGTAAGTGATACTTATTGTGGTAATAATTGACTACTAAACAACCCAGCCATGCTACGTGGTAGGGCACCAAGCCCGTCTGAATGGCGACCACCTTTGGTCTTAAGTATGCCGCCATAATAACCTTGTGTTGTGTTCCGGCATTAGTGACCCAAGTTCCTGTACCCTTATGTTAGCCTATTCCTAGCTAGGTCGATTTATCGCCCCCGAAACCCCCCGTATACTAAATTTCATGAAAATTGTTGGAGCCGATTCCGAGATTCCAATTATATATATATATATATATATATATATATATATATATATATATATATATATATATATATATATATATATATATATATATATATATATATACAAGAATTGCTCGTTTAAAGATATAAGATATATATATAAAGATTGTAAAAGATATGTACCAGGCCATTATCGACTAAATAATATAATTAATCACTATTAACTCATAAAATAAACTAAATAAATAAAATAAATTCATTTTATTTATATATTTCAAATTAAAGTGAAATATTCAAGTTCAAAATTGCTATCAATCAGGATAATACAAAATGATGATGAATCGTTACAATTTAATTATTATAATAAAATTGGCAAATATCTATTAATTGAGTCAGATGTGAAGAAAATAATATTTAATTTATTATTAAACTCAATTTCAATTTTAAGATTTTAAGGGCTTATTTTGACTAGCGTTAATGTTTTGTCTACTTTACCGCTATGTCTTAGTATCAAGAAAAATTTAATCTAGAAAACAGCCACGATCGATAACGACACTCTCAACAGCTGTTGATGTTATTATCAAGATACCTTGTAATAACCCTGGACGTGGCACAGAACGGTTGTTTACTTTTAATTAACGCTCTACTTGGACCGAAGCCTCCGTGGAAACGACGGATATAAGCCATTGGAAAGGGTTGATAACAATTTAAACTATGTTGACATACTCAACCATTTTAATGTTTTTTTACAAAAAGCTTTCTGTAATCACATTTTGTTTCACTTATGAGTTAACCTTTTTTAAAGAATGTATATTATAAGGAATTTTCAAGTTGTGTCTATATTCTTTGGTAACGTATACAAAGTAATAATATCCAACATTTAGATGCCCTAGCAACGTTGTTGAGTATTGTCACGCGACAGAACTATGGTCCACATGTACACGTTGGCGCTCTTCCATAACATTTACTTTTCTGCAATCAGAAAAAAGAAAAAAAGTTGGTTTCAGCTCAGCGACTTGCTGGTTGTTTTGACCAGCGCTGATTTTTCGCTTAGGCAACGTGGTGTTGTTATTCTCAGTTGGTGACGGTCATCAATTGGTTGGATGTCTGACCCCAAATCACAAAAAATAAAATCGACCACTTTTTTCTTTTTTGGCACTGGCCGCAAAAGAAGTGATCCATCCACAGTCCTTTAGAACAGGAATGATAATTGGAGTAGGCATCTCACAGAAAATCAATTACCAAATGACTTTATGTATCATCGGAATCTGTGCGAATGTTGAAACCAAAACCAGAATTTGACACAGAGAGCACATAATTAAACTTCATTGTCCTTAAATTTTCTATGAAATACGTTGTAATTAAATTAAAAAAAAAAATGTAATTTAAAATGTGAATAAAAGTTAAACGATTCAGCACGGATCGAATCACATGACTTGGCGTAAAACGTTTTTATAGGCACACTTTTACGCGAGTGCCCTTTTAATATAGTCAATAAATTTTTGTTTTAATCTACTGTACGAGCACATTTTTAAATTTTCATTAATATATCCTTGTTACGGATTTCAATAACTTGCTCATTATTAAATTTATAACATGTTGATTTTCAGCACGCTTTATACGTCGTTGGCTCTGAATGGCTATTTTTTAAATTTAAAAACACAGGAAAATATTAGTATCTGACCGAAAGTTCGGTTTCGGTTTCGGCCGAGTTTCGGCCAAAAATCAAGTTTCGGCGGCAGTTTCGGTTTCAGCCAAACTTTTGCCGAAACCGAAACTGATTTCGGAAGTAGCAACACAACTTAGTCAGTGCGTTATCGCCCGACGCAAGACTCAGTCTTACCTGTCGGAGCCATTATTACAACGCAATGCTGACATATACAGTTATTGGACCAGCATTCCATATCCTTTAATGAGAAGTGCAGTTTTCAAATACCTTTCAGCTTTCTAATAGTGTCCCGAGTGAGCAGCTGTTCAGTGCTGCTGGCCAAATATACTCGGATCG
Source organism: Malacosoma neustria (assembly GCA_963693495.1). Classification (NCBI taxonomy): domain Eukaryota; kingdom Metazoa; phylum Arthropoda; class Insecta; order Lepidoptera; family Lasiocampidae; genus Malacosoma; species Malacosoma neustria. The sequence continues at coordinate 19,290,432 of OY856381.1, forward strand.
TCACAATAATTTACATGGCGAAAACGTAGACAAACTGCTTTTCTTGGCGTACAATATAAGACTTTTTAATTATGAATATTATTATTATATAATACGAAAAACCAAAAAAGTAACCCTAAATATAAGATATTTAGAAGTTTTTTTTATTTGATTTTATAACTGTTTTCAATTTAAATGTTTACTGTAGTTTAGTTGTGAGTTACTTACATTTACACATTTACTACACTAAATAAATGTAAGTATGACTGTCCTACTAATTGTGATCTAGGTATCTCTGTTAATTCTAAATGTGCGTTTTGATTATCTTTATTGAGATTGGAACTAAGAGTGTAATAATAATTTTAGTAATTATTATTTTTATATAAGAGGTACCTAGAAGAGATTAATGATTCTTCTAAGTACAAATACAAACCAAAGTATTAATTAATAACATTTCAAAATACGAATACTTAGTATTAATGAAATAGTAACAATTAGTAATTTGATTATTGATAACTGATAAACATTTTGCAATGAGAACTTAATTTGAAAAAATAATAAAAATATTAATAATATTTGTTTATATTATATTAAAAATAAATTATTACAACAAAATTAATATACTGTGTTTCCATTTCATGTCCTAATTATAAAATATATAATAATGGGTAAAATGCACCAAATTTCAGTATTTTAAGGAATTTTATACTTGACCACGTGAGTTTCGGTTTCGTTTTCGGCCGAAACTGAATCCACGGCCGAATATTCGGTTTCGATTTCGGCCGGAAAACCAGTTTCGGTCGGACACTACTTCTAATTTAAAAAGACAGGAAAATATTTACTAGACGTACCTAAGTTTGATTAAGTAGCCTTATTATTATTTATGCCCTAATGACTACATCTAAATTATAAAAAAATAAGTAATAAAATAAAACCAAAAATGAATATCCAGTTGGAGTGCACTTATAAAATTTATTGCCTGTTTTATTTGGCACTACAGTTGTAGTTTAAACTAACCTAAAAACCGCGATGTACATCCGCATAATTGGAAAACGTCCAAAAATAGATTGGCATGCATTTAATATTGCCGCGATTTTAGCCACAATTTTAAAGAAACACTTTGTGGTACTGACCTTATTTTAAAAGTAAGTTTATTTAAAACTGTTACCATATTTTAATTTGTCTTACTAAATTATATGTAACTAAATTGGACATAGTTTTAAACTTACATGATTAGTTTAATGCACTAGGATTACATTCAAGGATTCCGCAGAGTCCTGTGGAAATGAATATTGATAGTTCTCTTCGATATCGAAATCACCGTTAAAACTATCATCAAACAAATCATGAATACCCAACAGAAGTCAGACGAGCTCAATATGGGGGAGTGCATAAGTTAGTAAGAATTCATTTACATATAACTCGTACTGGAGAAATATTAGCTCCTAGATTACTTTGATCTAGGGCTGTCACTTCGACATCGATTCAATCAGACAGGCTGACGGCCTGCTTAGAATTTAGTTGTTACCGTCGCCTATGGGTGTTTGCAACACAAGTGACATTGCGAACACGCTGCTGTCCCATAAGGGTACAGGAACTTGGGTCACTAATGCCGGAACACAACACAAGGTTATTATGGCGGCATACTAAAGGTGGTCGCCATCCAGACGGGCTTGAGGCCCTACCACGTAGCTAGGGTAGGTTGTTTTGTCGCCTTTTACGATAGACCGACCCTGGGCTCAGAGGTCAGTATTGTTTCTCCGGATATCCGCATGGATAAGTGTCTGCATGGAGGGTAATTAAAAAAAATCCACTATACTCATTCATCCCCGCATCCCCTCATATCCATCCCCCGTGGTCTCCCTAAAGACATGACATAATAGTATTCACAGTTTTGTGCTGTTATTAATAACACCCGAATCCGAGAAATCTGTCGATCTGTAACGTTTCAACCGCTCAACCAATTTCGATGAATTTCGGGATAGAGATAGTTTTAATCTGGGGGAAGTACATCGGCTACTTTTTTATTTATATGGCAGAACAACGTTTGCCGGGTCAGCTAGTTTATTAGCGGCTTGTTATAAAAGGCGACAAAACAACCTCAGCTAGGTGGTAGGACTCCAGGCCTATCTGGATGGCAACATTATTCTCTAAACATGCTGCCGTATTAAACTTATGTTGTGTTCTATATAATAGGTGACCCAGGTTCTGGTTCCACTACAAAGGCGGCAGTGTGTTAGCTATGCCCCTGCAAACATCCATAGGCGACGGTAACTGCTATCAAGTCAGTCGTCAGCCTGTCAACTGTTCCGCAGCATAAAAATTATTCTTAAGAAAACGCATAAGAACCCAGCAAGGATCTCTAAGATATTGAAAATAAATATATTTATTGTTCGCAAGTTTTGAAAACATTTTTTTCTTTATATCAGACTCAATAAGCATAAAACATTAAAGCAGATTTAAAAAGATAATAATGATTAGCCTAATAATAAATCACTATCAGTGAAAAACGTATCAAAAACTGGCATAGGAAGGCAGTGCTCATCGACTGCGCAAATTAAGAGTCAACCCTCTAGTCATGGCTAACTTCAACGAGTCACTGGGAAATTTCAGCGAAGAGTCCAGAAGGTCCAGTGTTTCCGATACACATAATTTCCCCACTGCGGTTTTATGGATTTTATCTTTTTCAATGAAATATAATATCTTTCCCATAGAGATATAAGTTTTTTACACATTGGTAAAAATAAATGGATCCCTCTTACACTTCAATTCTGAAGTAAAAAACCGAACGATGCTATTCTTTTGCAAAAGTAATGAGAAGATTCCCTACGCTTTCCTAGGAAATTAAAAAGAATAAGGCTACTTATTCTAATTTCTGATGAACACCTTAAATATTCGTATTAATTAATTTTCATACAGGTAATAGGATTTAAAAAAATACTATATTTAATAATAGTGTTTTCGGCGCCACGCCTAAATTTATCGAGTAATAATTAAGGTCGTGTACACACTATCGGCGCAACACTCTAATTGATTGTAACACTCGTGTAGCCACGTCATGTTTGAAGGTGGTGCAGAGTATGTACATGGAGTTGTAGAAGTTTTCTCCGCGCAGGGGCGTAGTAAAAATACTAAACTCTGCGGCCTAACAACCCTAGCTACGTAGTAAGGCTCCAAGCCCGTCGGTATGCCAGTCACCCTTGAACTATAAGCATGATAGATAGATAACACTTTATTGTAAACCAATTTTATAAAAACAAGGAAACTTATTTACACAGTCAATATGTACTTGACTTACAATGGGCGGCCTTATCGCTACAGAGCGATCTCTTCCAGGCAACCCGGGCTATAGAACATTATTGGTGTTATATTGATGTGGAAGGGAGGTATGGCAATAAATAATAATTATATTTTATTTACATAATAAATAGATAATATGCATAAAATTCAATAATACATATAAAATATAATAAATAAATAGATAAACATACTTAAATATCTATATTTGTAGAATACATAAATAAATATATGTTTTGTTGTTACACTAAAGATAAGTAGTGATTTTTAACCAATTTTTTAAAAGTTGGTAGTGACTTAGCTTGTCTTATAGCAATAGGCAGTGCATTCCAAAGTTTGATAGCATGAACAATGAAGGAGTTATTATAAAAGTTATTAAAATTATTTGCTGTCATAATAAACTTGTGTTGAGTTCCGACATTAGTGACCCAGGTTCCTGTACCCCTATGGAACAGCAGCCTATTTGCGATGACCATTACAAACATGCATAGGCGACGCTAACTGCTTACCAGTAGCGTAGCGTGGGTATTAGCCGCCCGGGCCGGAAGAAAGTTTAGCCGCCCTCTTACATAAGTATTTCAATTTATAAAACAATATACAATAATTCTAAAAAACTTTTCGACGCGAATAAATTGCCGCTCATTTCAATCTGTCCGAATTGTAGGTGCGGAAAAATATGTTAAAAATATTTACAATATACACACATCAAAAAAGTCTAAGTAACATGTACTAATTTAAATTTTAGGATGGTGGATGAGCCGCTGTATGGATGAACTTCCTGAATGCACCTGAGCCTTTCAGTATTTCCGGGCCGACGGTACACTCACACCCTTCTTGTATCAGGCCTAAACCCGAATCGCGACTCGTCGGTATACATAATTTTATCCCATTGTTCCTGGGTCCATGTTCTGCGTTCCCTAAACCATTCATTTCGACGAGCGCGATTCCCGTGACGTATCGGTGGGCACCTAATTGGGCGTCGAGGTCGTAGGACGTACTCATGCAGTCGATTTCGCACAGTTTGGCGACTTACATCAACGCCACTTGAATTTTGTAGCCTCAAACTTATCTCTCGAGCGGTAACATCGGCTGGCGTCTTGCAGTCAGTTGTATGTACCGGTCTTGTCGAGTGGTTGTACTCCTTTTGCGGCCTGGATGCTTTTTCAGCGGGTTCCCTTGTATTATTGTAGCGCTGCCAAAGACGACAAATAACACTTCTATGAATGCCAAAATGACGAGATACCTGAGATTGATTACTTCCCGCTTGCAACATCCCTACAGCTCTTTGCATTTCATTTGCCCTCAAACGACGTCGCTCCATGACGTAAAGAATATCTAACAATTCAATTTTGTCGCTAACTTTATTTAAATGGTTGGTAAAATTATAAAATCAAGACTAAACGTAGCAATAAAAACGCACTTAAATTCAAACAAATTCCCTTTCATTTAATATTACGAAAAAAACAAAACATAATCGAAATTTTTTTTTACAACTAGCCAGTATGTCATCAATAACAAAAAAAGTCTACATACCTACGCACTTTGAGTGAGTAAAGACTTAGAAACTAATTAGTATAAATGGTAAATTTATAATATCATGCATGTTGCTTAGACTTTTTTGATATGTATATTATTACTCTTTATTGTGAAATTTTGCCGCCCTCTAAAAAGCGGCGGGCCACCCCTGCCCCACTATGCTACGCCACTACTGCTTACTATTAAGTGGGCCGTCAGCCTGTCTGCTGGTACTCATCAGTAAAAAAAGGTTCTCAATCAAATTAGTTATATGATTTTAACGTGGACCAAGTCTGTAATTTTGTATATTTTACCACGTTCAAATCGGCACTGTTTTTTTACATTCCTACAAGGCGTTTTAAACCTGGTTATAAAACTACAATTGTGTCGATACGGGACTTGTTAAACGTTTCAACCTTGCTAAAGATCGAAAAATATATGCGAAGCTGACTCGTTGAAGAGGCACGATAAGAAGAAGAAATAATAAGAATAATGAAATACATTTATTCTTACTTGCGGTGATAGCGCGACACGGATAAGATGTTCCTATCCTGGTTTCACATTCAACGTGTTAAACAATGTTTTAAATCCTTAAGTGTGTTCCGAATTTTTGTCAACTCTCAATCTGAGACGGATTGCTAGCTATATTTTCTAAATGAAACCAAGTTCTGTAGTTTTTGAATTTGCTCGGAACAAACTTTTTTTCATATGTTAGTTACACCACTGGTGTTGGAGGAGGCTGCTACGCATACCGTGGACAGCAAAAAGAACCAACACCTCCATTCTCGACCAGCTGAATGTCAGAACCAGATTGTCCACGACCTGCTACAAGCGAGTACTCGGCTATTTTGGCCATATCGCTCGAAAGGAGTCAGACAACCTCGAAAAACTGATAGTGCTAGGCAAAATAGAGGGGAAAAGGCCCAGAGGACGGTCACCAACCCGATGGTCGGATCAAATTAAGGCTATCACGAGGCTCACTTTGCCTGCAGCTCTGAAACAGGCTGAGGACAGAGTGGTGTGGAGGCAGTTCGTCAGCGTCTCCGTAAAGGCTTATCAAGACGGGCACGACCTTCAGGAATGAAGAACACGACGAAGAAGAGTTACACCACTGATATAATGATACTGTGTCGTACTTGCTTAATTAAAGGTAAACGCACTTATCGTCTGTTTTGAAGTCGCGCTAATGGAGTCGCAATTACGGACCAGTGGTCGCGTCCCCCTCCTATTAGTCACACAACACCCATGCTCATAACTTACGAGTAGGTGTTTCGTTTTTATGGTTTATACGGGCAAGTGGACAGGGTAGATTAAGAAAGCTTGTAAGCTTGTTTCTCGTTTATTTTAGTAGTCAAATCTGTCTCTCTGCAGAATTGTATTTTTACTTTTTTTTTATTGCGTAGGACAGCAGACAGGCTGACAGCCCGCTTAGAATTTAGCAGTTACCGTCGCCTATAGGTGTCTGCAACGCCAGTGGCATCGCAAACACGCTGCTGTCCCTTAAGGGTACAGGAACTTGGGTCACTAATGCCGGAACACAACACAAGGTTATTATGATGGCATGCTAAAGGTGGTCGCCATCCAGACGGGCTTGAGGCCCTACCACGTAGCTAGGGTAGGTTGTTTTGTCACCTTTTACGACAAGTCGACCCCGGCCACAGAGGTTAGTATTCTTTCTCCGCCCCTGTACGGATAAAAAGTATTATTAAAGTATTATTAAATAACATTTGATTATATTATATGTACCTTGAATCCGTAATTTGTATGCCCTCGAACGCTCATTTAAGGAGTATCCTTTTAAGAGAACTGTTGGTGTCTGCTAAAACAATATATCTTACATAAGCCAAAACTACTGAAGTTAGAGGAAGGGAGAATTTGACAGTGTCCAGCTGCACACTGTACACTGAGGAAGGAGCCCCATGCGATGGACCGATCAGATTCGCACTGCCCTGGAAATTACTGTCCACGACGCTTTACACTCTGCTTCCGATAGGGGCAGATGGCGGCAAATAATACGCACCAAAGTACTCCGTCGAGATGATCACGACCCTCAGCACTGAGGAAACCGACGCGAGGAGGAGGAGAGCTGCACACTGTAAATTGTAGTTCTAAAACCCGCCACTAGGCGGTGCTAATACAGCTACAGAGATTTTAAACGGAATATCAGTGATCTTTATTACCATTGCTGTTATTTAGTTTAGATGATTGTTTGGATAACATGCATTAAAGTTTTGTTGTACATAGACCCTACAAGATCTAGGGCTTTGACTAATAATAATATGATAGTTAGTGATGGGGGGCCAAAGAACCGAAAGGATTTAGAACTTTTCTCTCTAAAATTTATGGATATAACAATTTTGACTGTCTGACCTCTTTTAACAAAATTTTTGATGAGATTCCAGCGCAGTACTTTCATTTTAAGTTTTCTTCATTAATGCACAAATCAGCGCCGTATCGGAATTTCTACGTAATACTGAGTACGTAAACTTTATTGGTAAAATTTTTTCATTCTGTTTATATTTGTGTATTTATTATTCTTTGTCGCCAATAAAAATTATTTAATTCATTCAAATCTTTTTAAATTATCATCATATTTTATTTTGTTTAAAATTTAATAAAGTTAATTAATATGTTTCGTTTAATTTTTTGTAATTTATAACAATTTCGGCTCATAGTGTGTATTTCTCCATTGCATGTTTGTCCATAGGTATCATATGAGGATACCACTGAGGCTTCATTGCTTAGGCTGTTTATTTTACCTAATTAGGAAATTATAATATACTAGCAGTTTGCGCCCGCTTCGTTGATCGAATAACAGAAAAAAAATTCGTAAGATTCTATTATTTTTTCTAAATCTATTTTTTTTTTCTAAAATAAAAGTAGCCTAAGTTACTCCTTGTTACATCAGCTATCTGTAAAATCAGTCCAGCGATTTCTGAGATTAGTCAAAACAAACAGATTAGCCAAATGCACGTCCTAATAAATTATAATCCAAATTGAATCCAATTAGTAAAAAGCAGTTATTTTAATATTACAAACAGACACTCCAACTTTATTTATTTGTATAGATTTGCCTTGTTCTTCCAGCATGAAAATATTTAAAGGAAGATTGTGCGTTATGATCAGGGCATGTCTCCAGTCCTTAAATAAGAGGGTCGAGTGTCCGATTCTTCTAGGAGGATACTATGTTATCAGCCATAAATTTTAGTATTGAGTATATGATCCTCTCAAACGTACCCTATAAAACCGTTGTAATCTAGTGGCCTTTGAAGGCAGGTAAAAGCTTAAAATCAAAGCTATATTTCGTGTAAATATTTATTATTTATAATGAAATAACATTTCGCTTACAAGTTTGCTTGAATTACTTTATTTCTTTATGTAGTTTTCAGTCGAATCAACGCACTTTTCATTTTTATTTTTATCACTTAAAAAATTAAGATCAAGTCTGAAATTTATTATTTTTCGAAATGGGTTGATTTTTTTATACATGAATTGTAGACGTGACCTTACACTGTAACTAGCGTGAATGTCAAGGCTGAAATGGGCGTCGTGGGCGGGCGCTTAACGTTTGTACTTTACCTGCACAAAGCGTAAGCCAGAACTGAAAATGAATAAAGCCAGAACAAAAGGAAGGCTTTTTCAATTTCATGATACAATAAAGCTCTTAAGTGTTGATGAATTCTTATTATTACTTCCCTGTATGTTTTATATCTCTATACATTTTATAGAGTTTGTTTCACCGTATTTTTTATGTTTACCAGCGAGCATATTGTGGTAGCGTTTTTATTTCCAATAACCATTCTTTATTATTTTAAAATTAAGTATATATATAAATATAAATTTCTGAGATATTTTTATACAAAAACTGTTACTCGCGATTTTGTTCGTGTGAATATTGCCCGTTTATTTTTTGTAAATAGCTCGTGTCCAATTTTAGACGAAAATATATCTCAGTGTATCATTCCATTTAGTTTTTCTTACGTAATTGAGCAAAAACATGCATCCTAATTTTTGTATTTAAAATAGTATATTATGTATATGTATATACATATATTATTAGTAACAATGACGTCACGCAAGTCGTCCTGTCTACATGCCACAAATGAGTCCAGCCGACCGCATAGGCTATTCATGGTTTGATCGATAGCGCAAAAGGGCTCACTGTAACCTGTGGCGTAGAATAGATGAAAAATAGATTATTACTGCATTATTTTTTATGAATGTATCAATCGCTCAGTATTTTCACACGTTACAATATTTTACGTGATGTTATTGAGCTTGTATGATTCCAGCTAAAATAAAATGGCTTTAGATCACACATTTATTATTTACATTTCATAGAACACCATCTAGTCTCAGCGGTTGTGTTGTGTATGCTAGAGAACTGATATACTTCAATTATTTACTGATTTTATTAATACCTATACATATTAGTTAATTCATAAATACCAAACTAATTGACTCCGTGACACTCATAGCGAGCCGTCAGCCTGTCTGCTGACCCACAGCATTAAAAAAAACTTGAGCAAGTCATTGGATTGGGGAACGTCCTACGCTGCGTTTACCTAGATGCGGTCTTCACTCCAGGACAAAAGTGACCAGCCCATCGCCACTTTAGCTTGCACATTTTACGAGCTAATGTTGGTTAATTTGATTCTCCTACGGATGTCCTCATCTCGGATTTTATCCATAAGAGAAATACCCAACATAGCTCGCTCCATAGCCCACTGAATGACTTGAATTTTTTTTAAAAGATCCTGCAAATTCTTCACACAAATGTTCACTGTTGTCGTTTTTATAGTGCTCTAAGCGTGAAAAAGCCCGCGAAAGTGGCCTGGCGACAATTAGGGTCGCATTCAGGAACGGATGAAGCTCAGGGATACCGGGTGCTTTTAGTGCATATACCGGTAACATGCGTATCTAACCTAACCAAGGGAACAGCTACACAAGCGCAGTGTTCAGATCATACCCTCGAAAAAAAAACTGTAAAGCAAAAAATAATAAACCTTCTTTTTATTAACCTTAATAACTAAGTTTTTAAACTGTTGTAAGTATACCTAAGCAATTTTGAGTCAGCGCCAGTGCCCTCACATGTGTGCCCGTTTGGGTTGCTGTCTCATGGACATTAACTTCGTAAACGCTTGGCATTTTCCGGCGAAAGCGCTTTATGTAATTAATTAATTTTCTTGTTTGGCGCCTACTCAAAATTACTTAGGTATACTTACATTAGTTTAAGAACTTAGTTATTAAGATTAATAAAAAGAAGGTTTATTATTTTTTGCTTTTCAGTTTTTTCGGCGGTTTAATTTATTTGTTAAAGTTTTTATTTTATAATTTTTTGTGGCTATAATCTACTAATTACTACATGCTTAAATAAATCAATTCTATCAAAAGTTATACGTGGTCATAGATATAATCAGTGAGTGAACAATCAATCATTCTCTGTTTTCGTATCCTTAGGGTTGGAATTGTTTAGAGTTATTACAGGAGAGCGCTGGGGAGACGAAAGCCTGACCCCCTGGCGCCAACACTTTAGAAGGGGCCCGCCTTACGACAAAGGGCGAGCCAGCGCCGGCCCGGGCCACGAGATCGCCAGGCCATATATTCGTGGGCCCGGGCGTAGGCGATAGGAGAACAGCGGGGTTTTTTAGTGGTTAGTCGGATGATCTAACTTCTTTTCCGGAGTCCCATATATCCCTCGGTCCCTCCGGGCTGGGGGAACCCGTCAAGAGAGGTTTTTCCCCGAGACAAAAAAAGGTTGGAATTGTTTTCCCAAAGAATTTTTAAAATCGGACTACTCTGTAAAACGTTGTGCGTGGTCATCATACAATAAAAAAATATATATACGCGTCGACTTGAGAACCTCCTCCGTTTTTTTCATCGTTTAAAAAAGGATGCTCTGCGTGTTATTTCACTAGCTAGTAAGATAGGTCAAGCAGCACTAGTACAGCAATAAATGTACAGGTACTTTACCTCTGTAAGGGTACTATGAAAGTGTTCTCGTAGCGATACCCCTAAATAAATACAGAACCAAAATCTCAAATCGAAGTTCATTCTATATTCTGAACACAAACATACAAAATAAACAAAATTTTGTTGAACGTGTTTCTCGTTGCTTCCTTTATCAATTTAAAAAATTAAACAATTAGATATTTTTCATAGATAGCTCAACAGTATTACACTCGGGGATCAATCTAAAAGTTCCGGGTTTGAATTCTCCGGCGGCATACACCACTAAGGCAGTTTTGCTGTCTAATGGGCATAATAATAATAAGTTTTATATATTTTTTAATTTAATTTATTTGTAAGTATCGTTTTATAAAGTATTTTTTTTAATATTAATATTATATAAAATGAAATGTAAATTATTTTGAAAAATGTATATAGCTAAAAAAGAAAATAAATAAAGAGGTAATAATAATAATACACTACACTCACATACACTATACTCACTGATCACACCATTTATAGTAACCGGCCTGATATTGCACTTGTAGACAAAGAACATAAGCATACATATAATATAGATATAGCGATACCAAGTGCACATAACATCCAAACTACAGTCACTGAAAAAATTCGGAAATATACAGAGTTGCAAGAAGATATTAGGCCAATTTGGAAAATGCAAAAAGTTACAATAGTCCCAATAGTCGTATCAACCACCGGGGTTATAGACAAAGATAGGAATATAGACAACTTCTAGGCTCAAATCTCTTGATCTTCCAAAATTCACATATATATATATATATATATATATATATATATATATATATATATATATATATATATATATATATATATATATATATATATATATATATATATATATACATATACATATATATCTTTACAGAAAGCCGCAATATTAAACACGTGCAGGATCGTAAGAAATTTTTTGCAATTGAATGAAGACTCACTCTACATAGTTGAATACAATATAATATACACTATTCATTTACGTACAAATTAGCACTTGGTTTAAACCCGTGTTAATGTTTCTGTGCCAAGTTCACCTGAGATATACATACATATTGAAAACAAATAATAAAAATATACTTTATTGCACTCAAAAATCAGTTACGGCGTTTGCGTCTCTTCAAACCAAAAACCTTTGTTTCAAGATTATTGCCCTTAAAATTTGCTGTAATCCCTTCTACCTCGTAATTAGATTATACATTGAATTTTTAATGTGTCAGTAATTCATCATGATTAAAACGGTTCAGTAAAAATCACAATTCAAGAATTGATAAGTAAAAAGTAATTGATTTTTAATGGAGATTATTTTATTTTGTAAGCCACCTAAACCTCGGCTGTCTACAATAGTCCGAGGGAATTGCGGACCGTAAACGGTTGGAAGGACCCATTATATAAATTGTATGTTATCTGAGACATCGCCTTCTTGGAGGTCAAAGCAAACATTTCTTTAAATCCATTGCTTGTTATCTCTAAATTGACTATGTCCCGGCAAAAAATAAGAAACATGTCTATCACGTACTACGCTACTCGTAATACACAGTATTCCCGTATTCACACAGCGTCATGACGACCTCTGTGGCGTAGCGGCTAACTCGATACGCTTAATACGTGTATGTATTTATATACATAAGAAAAATATATTTATTTACTTTGGGAATATCTTGCCATCTAGTCTGTGTAATTTTTTTTATTGCTTTAGGACAGCAAACAGGCTGACGGCCCGCTTAGAATTTAGCAGTTACCGTCGCCTATGGTTGTTTGCAATGCCAGTGGCATCACGAACACGCTGCTGTCGCATAAGGTACAGGAACTTGGGTCACTAATGCCGGAACATAACACAAGGTTATTATGGCGGCATACTTAACACCAAAGGTGGTCGCCATCCAGGGCTCGGTGCTCTACCAGGTAGCTAGAGTGGGTTGTTTTGTCGCCTTTTACGACAAGCTGACCCCGGCCGCAAATATTAATATTAGTATGATTTCCATCGCCAGTATATTTATTTACAAAAGAAAAAATCAACAATATCTAGTAACGACAATTCAAGCGCTCTGCTGCTCATTTTGGGTCTAGTGTTATCGCTGTGTGAATTGTCAAAGTTTATTTATTACTTATTCACATATTAAATAATAATAAATAAGTCTTCAACTTACCATACCATTACCATATATGTGTATAAATATTTTTTTTATTAGAAGAATTATATTTTATTATACAGGGTGACTGACAAAACCGTCCAAATTCACACAGAATAATCTTTACTAAAAGTTATAAGAAACATGTATTTTAGTTTAGTATCACATAGTACAAAAATTTTGAGTAATCAGTATCACAAAGTCATCCAAAGAACTCGCAATTTACATAATACGACGCGCAAGTGTCAATGACCTCTCCATCGGTACCGTAAAAAACTGGTTCAATGACCTAGTACGAGGCCGAGGACGGCGGTCATTGCATCTGTGCGAGCGAAAACGTACTACTCACTTACTATATTTACGCGGGAGTGACAGAGACAGGTAATAACAGGTTAACGTATGAAATTTGCACCATATGACTATTTGTACGATTGAATTAGTGACCATATTTTCCTTGGAATGAAATATTTTATGGTGAAAATTTGACAAACAATTTTTTTTGCAAAAATAGGTTTCTTAAATGATGTTTAGTGCGTAAAAAAAATTTGGACGGTTTTGTCAACGTCACCCTGTATAATTCTTCAGTGCGCGTACATGTGGCTGAAATTTCCTAAACGGCTAGATTAATTTGGAATTTTATTATCCCGGTGGATTCAAGAATGGTACAGATTCACAATTTGGTCTTGATTTTATAGTGACAAAATCTTTTTTAATTATATGGTAGAACAACGTTTATTGGGTCAGTTAATATATTTATAAGTATGTTCGCTAGACATTTAAAAATATTTTATTCAAACGCAACGCTTCGAAATGTCGACTAAATTCTACGAATAGAGCGATATCGATTGCATTACCTATATAATTCATAGAACGTTTTTCCATGTAGAGCAAACCCGTGCTTCGACAATATCCAACATGAATAAGTCATACAGTTTCTGTATCCGGGAGTAATTCTTCATACATTTCACGAGTCAGTATCGCCTTACAAGTGTTTTGACAAAGGGCACGTCGGTATCGACACAAAGTCACACGGACGTGACATTTTACATCATTTACGAGGGTGAATGCTGCAATTTCGGAATTCCAATACTCAACCTTCATGTAACAACCTGCAGGGTACAAGGTTAACCAGATTCCTCGAGATCAAAAAAAAAGAAAAGAAAAACAATTGTAAATCTCTAGCTATATAACAAGAACAGGATATAAGAATAATGTCACCATAATTTTCTTTGTGAGTCATAAAAGGCGATCAAGTGATTGTTTCTTTTGCTAGTATACGGATAACTATGGAAGGTTGGTTTTTTGTTTTTTACTTCTACGGTTAGAGCTAAGAAAAGTTGGGATTCTGAAAGCTGCAGTAAATATTAAATTGAGCCTTATTTATTTTTTACTTTTTTTATTGTTTTTAAAAGATTATGAAAAGAAAGAGTTATCGAAAAGTATCTACGCAGGAGGTCGCTCTGAAATCTTTGCGCCGTAACCCTCCAAGATGTAAATGATATATATATATATATATATATATATATATATATATATATATATATATATATATATATATATATATATATATATATATATATATATATATATATATATATATATATATAATAATGTATATCTTATTACTAAATAGCCATAGATAGATGTAATTGTACATAATGCAAACATTAACGCAAATATTACTGAAAAAAGTGATTTCATTCTAATAAAGTTAATTTAGTTCGCCAAAAAGAAACCTACAAAATTAGGTCAATGGACTAAAACAAAGTTCACAATCGTAAAAGCTCAAAACGTTTCCGAATTAAGAAAACAAAAAGAAAATAATAATCGGTTTAGATTATGGTACGCTTTTGTCACGATATTTTTGTGTCTAATTTATTTCTTAGTTTCGAACTGTACACGCATTTTAGCGGCTTTGGATATGGGCCACTAGTACACTGCAATGCGGTTTAAGTAATAAGTTGAAGCGTTAATTTTCAATTTATTTTTATATCATCATTTTGATGTTAAATATCAATAATTGTACCTCGAACTTTCCTTTTTAACTGTTTTATGCACTTTTGAATAATCATCGCAACGATGGACAATAATTGATTCCATTAAACTAAGTACATCTTTACAATTCCTCCGATTGAATTTAACTGAAAATGTTACAATTATTAAAAAAAAATGTTATTATAGCGCTGTTGAATTGACATACTATATTTTGTTAATTTAAAGTAAAGCAAAGTAATATTTTCGTATACTTTTCAAATCTTTCTCATTCTCTTTTAGATTTCTCCTCAGAATATTTGAAACAAGAGGTTAGATCGGTTCATCTCTTTCCGAGTTTTATAAATAATACATGCAGCTATTAATATTTATTACATTTTCATGTCTCTTTATACCGCTACATCTTATAACTTAACTCTTCGAATTAAAAAGTGCTTTCAAACACGCAGTAGCCGGGGAATTACCAAAAAAAACGTTTTCGATAAATAAAACGTTTTAATGTGCACTATCGCTCGTGAAAATGGATAGATGGATTTCATTGGAACTAACCGTTCATTACAGGATCTTTATTTGTTAATTGTGCGAATGGATTATTTTTATGTTATCATTATTCAGAGGTAAATAACCATAGGTTTTTATTGTTTTCCTTAGCAAAGTTAAGTATCGTTGAAATTCGCTACATGGTCAAATAAAATATTTTTTCTAGGGAGTCGTTAATACTACTGAATAATCAGATAAAAATTATTTTCTCATGAAAATTATTATGTATGGGCACCAAAACAAGAATGTATCCAACTGAGAACTCCAGGTTTTAGTTTCGAGTTAATTAAACCAACGGGGTTAAAATATATGTTTTCCACTTAACAAGATTTATCGCTAAGAGAAGTGTAAGATTAGATAATGGGTGTATATTGTCGAAATATCTTATATTGTCGTATTAAATAACCGAGGAAATATTCATATCGCTTTCTTTAAAAAAAACCTGAAGCGTGGTGATAGCATACGTTAAACATAATGAGAGTGTTATGCCCCAAGGATCAACCACTCGCATGTAATCCTATATGAGATAGGTAACTTTGTTAAGTAGTAACTTTGTCATATCTCTTTAGGCTTAATATACACTTTTCATACTCTTATTGAAAAGATAAAAATTTATTCATTTTATGAGAAATCGTATAATTAAAAATATTATGAATTATATTAAATATTAAAATAAAATATAATGAATGAAATTATAAAAGAAATCATAAATTTCATACTATTTTTTTGTGTAAGTGTAAAGCTGTTATCGTCTCAGACGACAAATAACAGTGACTGCGGGCGGAAAAGGCATACCGACCCCGTGGGAGTGGGGTTGTTCAGCCGTGGCAGCGAAAACCAACCACTAATGGCAAGAATACTTTAATTGGGGACTTTCGGCTCCACCGGTGAAGCCGGTCCTATACTAACCTACTACCGTTTCGAAGCGCTTGTAGCTGGGGGAGATGAAACGGCGAAAGAAACTCCCCGCAACTAGAAAATACAATCCCGATCATGTTTTTCGATCCCGGGATTACGGGATACTTGATGCGTAATCCCGGGATCCCGGGGCCAACCTGGGATTAGACTATGTAGTTTCTAATTGGGCACAAATGTAAAAAAAACGAGTAATTTCTAGAAAAATGTTTTATAATTTTAATCCACGAGTCCACGACACAAATCACAATATAGTAAGAAAATAAAAAAAGACACTATACTGTGTAAGTAAGAAATAACGAGATAAAAAAACTTATTTAGAATTTCGAGAATACAGTAGATCTAGAAATATCAATGCATCCAAGGTTTGACTTCCAAGCCTGCTGGGAAATCCCTTCTAAGTTCTACGATAAACATATTATTAGAGCTGTACCTATGTAGTACGTATCGTACGCGTATCAAAGGTTTGTTTTTTGTCGATATGTAATAAATGCTATTAATATAATCTAGGCAAGGTCATTGTCAACTCGCAACGAACAACGGAATGCAAACTAGACCTGTTTGTGGCAAACCCGAAAATCCCGAGATTAGCCAAGTACAGTCCCGGGATTTTCAGGGTCAGAAAACAGTCGGGATTCCGGGGTCCCAGGATTCGAGATTCCGGGATTGTATGCTCTACCCGCAACACATCTATTCTACGTGTATTCATATACTGTGTGGGTTGTATGCGTCTACAGGTTATGGGGGGCGGAATTCATTATACAACTAAAAAGTCACACTTTTTAGCACACTTCTACGCAGCGTACTAAAGAAGAGCTAGATCTGTCAGCATTGTGCTGGTCGTTAAAACCTGTAATGTTCTTCCGTTTGGCCCTATATTGCATGAATATCATTTTAATCTAAACATATGCGTCGAAAAGAATGTTGCCAATCATAATAATATTTTGAATAAAACAGATAACAAAGAGCTTCATTCAGTATTTTTTTGTTTCATGTTAGTTAGGGTTGCCTTGGTATTAAAAATTAATTTTACTTTTTGTGCAAGAGAGAAAATGTAGAAAGTGACTGAATAACTCTATTGGCAGACATGCAGCAAAAAAACATCGATGTTGCTAAGATGATGCAATTGTAAAAACGAAGTTAAGTCACATACATTTTCTTATAGATAAGATAAGTATTAAGAAAACTCATACTTATTTTTATACGTGCAGGGGCGGAGAAAGAATAGTAACCTCTGCGGCCGGGGTCGGCCTGTCGTAAAAGGCGACAAAATAACCCACCCTAGCTACGTGGTAGGGTCTCAAGCCCGTCTGGATGGCGGACACCTTTGGTTTTTAGTATGCCGCCATTATAACCTTTTGTTGTGTTCCGGCATTAGTGACCCAAGTTCCTGTACCCTTATGGGACAGCAGCGTGTTCGCAATACCACTGGCAAACACCCTTAGACGACGGTAACTGCTAAATTCTAAGCGGGCCGTCAGCCTGTTTGCTGTCCTACAGCATTAAAAAAATACAGATATATAAACCAGCACAAAAAGGCATGCAAGAAATAGCTTCGAATTAATTTGTCATGAAACGCTCGAGAGAAGATGAAATATTTAAGTTCCGCATCTTTTACCAAAAAAAAATTAATAATCGCGTTTACAATTTATTCAACGCTATCCATGATGAAGCTATAAAATGAATTATTTCCCTTAAAATTATATCTACAAACGAAGCGTATCATTGTGAGAAAGCATCCCTAGTAGAGGAGCGAAGCCTTTGGCTCGCTGCCAGGTTCGGCATACCGTGACGGGAAAAAAACATTCGTTATCCATTGTTGAACACCCCACATCCGTTGGCCGAAACATAACTACGTTCCGCCAAAACTAAATCGGATCCCGTTGAAACTTTGTTTTCAATAGTTAACCTATTTGCTGATACAATATTTAAGAAAAATATATAAAGATACATAATGAGTATTGATACATATATTATTATTCTTTTTTTTGACAATTCACAGAGCGCCATCTAGTCCCAAACTAAGCAGCATATCGCTTGTGTTATGGATACTAGACAAGTGATATACTACTTATATACTTTTTTTGTAAATAAATACATATTATACGTAACACTCTGATGCGAGACGGAAATCTAACCCGTCCACAAGCGTACCGAAGTGCGTTATCCGTTATGCTACATTGTTATTAGGAGAATAGAAGAAGTAGGCAACATACTCAATTTATTTATCAGCACAAAAATAGGAATACTTTTATTCGAATCTACTTTGAAAATTCCTCTGATTTGTCCATTTTTATGCCAATCTGAGCATTTTTACAATATGTATAATTTTTTTATCCATCCTCTTCTGTAAGCACTTCAATATCTTATGTTTTATCGCTAACATTTGACTTTTAAATTTAGTAACAAGTCAAAATTTATGCTTTAATATATGGTAAAAATATGATTTAATTGAAACTGTGTGAGGGCAAGGAAGGAAAAGGACATACCTGGCCTTTGATCCTCGCTCTGAGCCCCGTTTTGAATGGTATTTTTATTTTCTTTTAAAATGAGTAGGCACGTAGATACACAGTTGCCGGCAGAGAGAGTACTTTATGAAATTTTTTAAATTGACAGCTGCTGTCAATTTCTTCTTCTTCCTTTTTTTTGTTGGCTGAGTGTAAGGGTTTATAGGGAATAATCTATTTTTAATTTGTTTCTTAAAACACAAAAATAAAGTAGTGAAAAAAGGCATAATTTTGTGTAAAATGATACCAGTCATCCCACCAATATGGTGACATTTTCAAATGTCAAACCGGTTGAACATATTTGTATTCAAGGTAGTATTTCGTTAAAATAGCCTATAAGCTCCATTAATAGTTGTTTGGCGGAGTGCCAGTTGATACATCCTCCACAATGGCATGTTATGAAATGTCCCATTTATTGCCTGTTCGTATTATGACAATTAATTTACATAAGTGCTTGTATTGTAACGTTATGGTTGCAATACAGGCTAATCGTGTTTTGTTATAAAATATATAATTGTGTTAGCTAATTTTGGTTATTTGGCCCTTTGCCACTTTCATTGTTTTATTAGAGATGGTATCTATCAACGGTCTTTCGCAGCAAATTAATCAATATAATATATATTGATTAATTGTAAAGATATTGCTATATGTTAATAATAGGCTCTTTGTCGCAGAGTAATCACCAAACGTCAATTCTGTAACCCCCACATAAGACTGAAGTTGGCAGATCGTTGCAATCGCCACTGTCTATCACATCCAAGTGAGCAGCGCGAAGGTGGTCATCGTAAAGTTAAAATAGTGAGACGGAATTAAAATTTCTCTAAAGCTTAGTTAAAATAGATACCTGTAATTCAGGGTACTCACAATTTTATGTTAACCGTCAGTGATATTCTTTTGCAATATACCTATCATGTGAAAACTGCCGAGAAGGTATACCATGCCATAAGGAATTTGTCATAGTGCAAATTGAACCAGAAAATGAATTGCGGCTGGAGTGTCTTATCCGTGCATGAGCGGAGAAAGAAAAGAAAGGGTCGGCCTGTCGTAAAAGACGATAAAACAACTCACTCTAGCTACGTGATAGAGCCTCAAGCCCGTCTGGATGGCGACTACCTTTGGTCTTAAGTATGCCGCCATAATAACTTTGTGTTGTGTTCCGACATTAGTGACCCATGTTTCTGTACCCTTATGGAACAGCAGCGAGTTCGCGATGCCATTGGCGTTGCAAACATCCATAGGCGACGGACACTTAACCACCATGTATTTTACACAGTAGACTCATTTGGTTTACTGATGCACCCATATACACTATAGATTTAAACAACAATATATATGCAAATAATGCTATATATATTTACAATGTTACATATCAAAACATACTCCAATCCCGGGTTCTTAGGAAGAGATTTCTCTTCAGCGATAAGACCTTCTTTCTCTTTGAAGTATCATCATCATCATCATTTCAGCCGGAAAACGCCCACTGCTAGACAAAGGCCTCCCCCAAAGATCTCCACGATGATCGGTCCTGCGCTGCTCTCGTCCAACCTATTCCGGCGATCTTGACCAGATCATCGGTCCATCTTGTGGGAGCCCTACCAACATTGCGTCTTCCAATACGCGGTCGCCATTCGAGGACTTTTCTGCCCCAACGGCCATCAGTCCTTCGAGCTATGTGCCCAGCCCACTGCCACTTCAGTTTTGCAATCATCCGGGCTATGTCGGTGACTTTGGTTCTCCTGCGAATCTCCTCATTTCTGATTCGATCTCGCAAGGGAAACTTCGAGCATAGCCCTCTCCATTGCCCTCTGAGCGACCATGAGCTTTCTCATAAGGCCCATAGTTAGCGACCACGTCTGCGTTCCGTAGGTCATCATTGGATATCTTTGGAGTATAATAAACCTGAAATAAAGTTAACTTACAAACATTCATATTTTTAGTCCAAAGAGGTGAAAAAGAAGAGTGTTTAACTAAATTTCACCAGCAACCCATCCTCTACGCCTTACTCTGCGAGTTGTATTCTTTTCCTCAGCTAATTTTTCATATTTCTCCCTCATAGTATTCAACTTTTGAATAAACTTTATCAAATCACGAATATCTACTTCGATTCTCATCAGTTTCTCATGCATTTTTATGGAAAACATCATACTTTTTACCCTCTTATAATGGTACCACTGTATTGTGTTGATCAATCTGGCTTGGTAGCGCAATCTTCTGAGTAGTGCGAAGCAATACCCTACTTTGTACCTTAAACGAAATAATAGTTTATTTATTTATTTTATATATATTCGCTTTATGATCAAATTTTGGAGGTAACAACATTAAAATGTAATATATTAAAATATAATTTTACTGCAACCATTCAACGTATATCCGTGCAGGGGCGGAGAAAGAATACTAACCTCTGCGGCCGGGGTTGGCCTGTCGTAAAAGGCGACAAAACAACCCACCCTAGCTACGTGGTAGGGCCTCAAGCCCATCTGGATGACAACCACATTTGGTCTTAAGTATGCCGCCATAATAACCTTGTGTTGTGTTCCGGCATTAGTGACCCAAGTTCCTGTATCCTTATGGGACAGCAGCGTGTTCGCGATGCCGCTGGCATTTGCAAACACCCATGGGCGACGCTAACTGCTAAATTCTAAGCGGGCCGTCGGCCTGTCTGTTGTCCTACGGCATTAAAAAAACGTATCGATGGTAGGTATAATACATAAATGTTATTTTGTAGCAGCCCGTAATATGTATATTAAGTGTTTTGTTTTTAAACAAAATTACCGATTTCTACCGGCTAAGATAACATACGAGTTACCGCTTTGCAAACAGAAGAAGGACATTAGAGGTTTCCGTTTCGGTTTAGAGAATCTGAAGCGATAGCTTTTGATTTGTTTGATTTGAACCAAGCTTAGTCACAAATTTGATGTTGTAACTTTGTGTTTAGGAAAAGGAATAGTTACGAAAGGGCACCTATTGAAACTCTATACGCACATAGTATCTCGGGCTCCGAAATGTAAGCTTCAGATAAAATTGAGACAAAATGCTTATAAGAAGTAGTAGAATGTATAGACAAAAGCTATGCGAGTCTTCTTTACTGGTTGACAAGACGTCTAATCCACACTGAATAATAACGGGCTCAGAACGGAGCCTTGGTGTACCCATGTATCACCAAACACGGAGCAAACCATGTATAGATGTATAGATCTATAGCATGATACCTTATATTATTCATGTAAGATTTTCTCAGCAATTGGGAATATTGCAACTTATATCTCGTCTCGTAAACATAATGCTGCATCAAACTTATTATTTTCATTTTTTCAGTATACATTATAAATCTATTCTCATAGCTCGGGTAATCATGACGTAATATAGGCTGGTTGACTTGTCCGACTAGCTCGTCAAACCTCCGCGTAATTATTTTCGTGTCACCCTCGTCTTCGTTAAAGTTCGGTATTGGATTATACCTGGAACACCAGAAAATATTTAAACTCAAAAAAAGTCTCCCTGCTGTGCTTGCGCCTAAACCAATATACTTGCTCAAAATAGATGGTTACTACTATGAATTCTTTCATAGTAGCGCAATTGTGTTATAATTTGCATTTAAAAAAGAAAAACTGCCTTGACATACATCATAGCACATTAAATTTTTGTTATATAAATAGCGTCCATACATATACAATACATCAGTTTAATAAGATAATAAAAATACCTTACGTTAAGAATCCTCGCCATTTTAATATTTCTTTTCCGAAACATCATGTCTTCGATTGATAAGTTCGTATTCCTTAACATAACCGGTACATGTGTAGCGATATCAACTTTTTCTGTTGTTGTAGTTATATTTGAAATATTAAACTTTTTCTGTACTAAATGAAGTTTTTTTATAGCTTCTTTGTCTATATGGTCCAACATTGTGATATTATTTTTTCCTCTTATTATAGATTTAACAATATGCTCTGGAAATAGTTTCATAGGGTCCATATCGTTTCTTCTTCTTACTAGATCTCCGATCTCTGACTCAAATATTTCATTTGGGTTTATACCAAACATGTTCATAGTAGTCGTCTTTGGTACTATGTCTGTCATAATAATAAATTTACTAGTTATTTTTTAACTTATTTTATTACTATTCTTATTTCTTGTTAATTCTTAAATGAGTTAATATTTGTTTCTTTGCATGGATGAAGGAATTAGCATTTTTGGTATAAGTACATTTCTGATTTATTCATTGCGCAATATAAAATTTTTTTGCAGAGATTTTGTTAAGCTGCACTGGAATGTACTATTCAGGTTCTAGGACAACGACATATAAGACTTCGTTCTACAATATACTTGGCCGAAGACTTACATATGCCGTCTTCTGAGACACATTGCAACGAACATGAGATTTTTAATTCAGTCAGAATTGTATGTTTTGTTTTACTATTTTAGTACAAGGTATTCAAAAAAATCAAAAATCATATTCTCAAGTTTTTTGGACAGGCTGGACGCTTGGAGGAGTTGCAGATAGTGTGGAAAATTTTCTCATTGCAAGTTATGACATTCATAAAGAGGCAGAAGACGGCCACCGGTACCCCAGACATGCCATTCAGGAGGCAGTAAAGACCAACCTGCAGAATACCCGAAGGCTGGCCCAGAATATAACATACTGGAGAAAATTTCTCAAAAGATTGAACAAGTTAATCACGTCACTCAGTCACGAGGCAACGGTAAAAAGAGGGATTTAAAAAAAATAATAAAAAATAAGTAGATAACTAACTTTATTGTGTACTCAATTTATCTACAAACATAGAAATAGAAGTCATTGTTGGTTTATATTTATTTTCATTAAATAGGATTTAAACCAAACTGATAAAACTTTGTAAATCTGGATTCTATATAGTGTGTAAATTGTTTCTGTGCAATAGTAATTTGTTATAATATAGTATTATAGTATATTGGGAAGACATTTTAACATGGGAAAAAATATTCAAACCGCGAATTGTATATTAAATTATTTGATAAGATTCGGTGCATAAGGAAAATGTCGTAAAATAAAAACTGCAGTTCTCATAGTATTAAAATTATTGTATAAGCAGCTTAGGGCGTTAATTTATAACGATTGATTGACGAATCGAAGCTGTTTTGCACTCAGTTTCGTTCCTGCGTGTCATATTTTGTTCATTGATTTTTATTGCTTGATCAGATTTAAAAAAATGTATTTTTAATTACATTCTGAAGTGATAAACAAACCACTACCAACCATTTTCAGGATCTATTTTATTATTACGGCGAGTTATCTGATGTCACGATGTCTGTTGGAACGGCCACGTTTTACGGCAATCGGATGCTTACATGGGAAACAAATATCTGGCCATGCCGCCTCCGCCGGGCCCCGGCAGGAGGGGTAGACCCAAAAAGTGCTGGCTTGATGTCGTAAGGGGTGATATACGTGCCAATGGGCTCACTACCAGGGATGCTGAAGACCGCACGAAGTGGAGTAGAAAAAGTCTTAAAGCGGACCCCGGGCATCGAAACGAAAGTTTGGATTGCAACCGGGATACAACGCTGGAATTATGATGGTGAGTTATCTGATGTCAACTATCACTACTATCATCAAATATATTATTTGTTCTCATAGAATTGTTAAATTTAAATCCCTTAATTTTTGTGTTTATTTATTAATCACATCTTCCAAATAACGAGGTACCAATTTTTGCCAATACCTGTATATAAATCTATATTGTGGGTACATTTATAACTAACCGTGCTATTTTTTTTTTTTTTTTTTTTTTTTTTTTGGTATCGGGTTGGAAAATCCTCATGGAGGCCCTCCGCCCTCGGGGAAGGGCGAAGGGGACTGTCAAACTCTTACTGACTAAAAACCAACCCGTGTTCCTCATGTACCCGTGTGTCGAAGGGGCGGGTATCGCCGAAGCATTCGTCGCCACCCCCCGACGGGTATTGGCCCGCCAGATGGTCAGGCGGGCCCCGTCACCCACTGCGGCCGTCACCCCGGCCGCAGGACTCCACTATGAGGCGCGCGCGGAACAAGACGCCGCCGCCTCGAGGCCTGCCGCTGATCGGACGACAAGACGCCCCGAGTCTGCCGTCCGCAGGCCGCGCCCTACGGTGGCCGGAAGTCGGCCACCCTACGGCGCCCAGTGCGTCTGCTGCGGGAGGGGAGAGAGGAGGCAGTCTCTCTCTCCCTTTCCGCCGCCTCCTTTGCGAGCATCACGGCCTCGCAGAAGGTGGCGACGGCATTCCACCCTGACTCGCTCCCGACCATGGCAGACACAACAGCCGGAAGCGAGAGGATTCCCGCAGCTCCTACGGCCGCGACCAAGTCTCGGCGCTGCTCGGCCCAAGCTGGGCACTCCGCCAACGTATGCAGCGCCGTATCGTCGCGGCAATCACCACAATGGTGGCACTGGGACGTCGGCTCCCGGCCTATGCGACACAGGTATTTCCCGAAACACCCGTGTCCGGTAAGCACCTGTGTCAGCCGGAAGCTGAGGGCGCCGTGGCTCCTATTGAGCCACTCCTCTAGAATGGGCCTTACCGCCGCTACAGCGGCGTGCCCCGCCGTGGGTTGCGCTAAGCGCGTCTGCCACTCCGCCACTAGGACCTGGCGGAGCTCTGCCCTGCGTGCCTTAATCTGTCGCGGCACCAGGCGCTCGCCCCGCTCGACCGCCTCCGCGCGCCACCAATAGAGTGACGCGAGGAGCCTTGCGTCGAGGTCCCAGGGCGGGGATCCGGCTAGGAGGCTCGCTGCCTCAAAGGAGATCGTACGGTATCCCCTTATGATCCTGACGGCCATCGCGCGCTGCGGCCTTCGAAGCGCGGCGACGTTGCGGGCCGTCAGGGCGTCCGCCCACACTGGCGCGGCGTATAGCGCCATCGACCGTACGACCCCCATGTAGAGCCTTCGGCAGGAGGAGTCGGGCCCTCCCAGGTTGGGCAGCAAGCGCGAGAGCGCAGAAGCGGCACCCAACAACCGGGGGGTGAGCCGTGTAAAGTGCGGCCCGAAGTTCCACCGACTGTCGAGGACGAGTCCAAGGTACTTCATCGTCGACTCGACAGCGATGGCGACCCCTCCTACTATGATGCTGGACCCCGGAGGCGGCTTCATCCTGGGCCCATGAAAACACAGGGCCTCAGACTTGTGCAATGCCACCTCTAAGCCCAGCCGCCGGATCCTACCCACGACGTGCGCGACACCAGCAGTCGCGCGTATGGCCGCCTGCCGGTACGACTTCCCACGCGCTGTAACTAGCGTATCGTCGGCGTAACAAATGACGCCGACGCCGTGGAGAAGCGCACCGCGCAGAGCCCAGTCGTACCCTACGTTCCACAGGAGCGGTCCCAACACCGAACCCTGAGGAACGCCGCACGACGTCTCTCGCCGACCCCATCCTTCTCGACCCGGGTACACCACCGATCTTTCCGACAAATAGGCCCCGACAATGCGTTGGAGGTAGCGCGGCACCCCGTGGTACCGGAGTGCCTCTCGGATAGTACTCCAGGGCAAGGTGTTGAAAGCGTTGGCGATGTCGAGCGACACCGCCAAGACCACCTCACCCCGGGCGACTGCCTCCTCCGCGAGGACCCTCACGCGCATGATCGCATCTACCGTGGAGCGCCCCTGGCGGAAACCAAATTGGTTGTCCGCCAAATTGGGCCCCACCGCGGTCATGTGCTGGACGAGGCGACTGGCGATGATTCGCTCAAAGATCTTACACACCTCGTCCAGCAACACGATTGGCCTGTACGCAGATGGTGAGTCTGCGGGGCGCCCCTCCTTCTTGAGCAGGACCAGCTTTCCGGTCTTCCACCGGCTTGGAAACTGGCCCCGCTCCAAACATGCGCTTAAGAGCCCCGCTAGTCGGGGCCCGAGAGCCTTCATGGCCAGGACCCATGCACGGCCTGGAATGCCGTCGGGCCCTGGGGCGGTGTTCCTGATGCGAGCCACCGCCACTCTCAACTCTACCCGGGTCACTTCGGGCACGTCGTCGTCAATGTCGTCTTCCGCGTCGGGCATATTGCGAGGCGGAACCATAGCCGGTGGTGTGTGCTCCGGTCTCGACGGAAACAACGCACACACCACCTCCTCTATTTATTCTTTGATAGTTTGACGTGAATTGACCTCCTCCATCACTTTCAATTAAACGTTATTTACTTTAGTGACTGGCCTTTGTAGTTTATTTTTCATACCGAATTTTCCGTTATGAAAGCGGTTAAGCCAATGACGGTACATTTGTTAGGCGTATCCTAAACACAACACTGATATCATGAACAGTTTCTACTTCCTTTATCCCATGTTGGAACTCATATTTCAAAATTGCTCTGGTCTTCATTGCATTTTTATATTTAAAACTGTCGCAAATTGTTTTAAAATCGAACATCAAATAGCATAATTTAAGTCAAGAGTTTGACAGTTTTTGACACTATACGGTATCATTCCCAATACTCGTATATATGTAGGTATATATCTAAAACCATACACCCGATTGACTTGAATTTTAGCATAGTTACTGATTTTGCAATGTAAGCGCTCACTAAGAACGGATTATACAAAAACCTTATCTAAAGTGTATTTTTTTAAATTTATATGGCAGTAATATAAAAACAAAAGCTCACTAAGAGATTAGACGGAAATCCTATCCAAAACGTTTGCCGAGTCAGCTAGTAAGTTAATATACAGCAACTTAATATATTGTATTAAGACTCATATTAATTTATTCCTCTTATCTTTGATGCACTTACATAATGTAATAACACTAAGATACAAAGTTCGAAACATATTTTGCAAGTCCGCTCTGATCCGTAATCTAACTATGAAATGTTTATAGCACATTATGAGTGCTATTCGAATTTTATGGTTATTGATAGTAGTTTTTAATAACTAAGTTTTTTAATTATAATATTGCAGCTGTGGCGTCTATGGACCGCACATAAACCGGTCTCGGAACATCACTAGTTTTGGGGCGTAATGTTACCCCTCACTAGTGTGCTCCGATCCCGCCATATTATTAATTCTTACATAGAGATAACCTTTCTCGCAGCATGTATTTTAACATAACTCCAATGTTTGTTTGCCTAAGTTTATAAAACTATAATATATAAAGTTAACCAAGAGGCATTTTTATTTGAGCACGCCAATGGCGGTCGTGCTCACCGATATCCCTCACAACTTTATACAGCTGTAATTTTTAGATTCGCTTTAAGTTGTGAACTAATTCCGCAATCATTTTCGTATTCTTCGTTTGATAATTGAAGCTCATTTGGCTATAACTTATTTTATATTGGTATACATTCGTATCCATTGTGACTTTTGAGCCCCAAGTACCACAGTCCAAGGTTAATGACTCACCGCAGCCGTACCATCTTCCCCGTGGCACGGTACACGCGAACTTCTAAATTGCGACTTTGAAATGTCATAACCAAAATAATGACTAGTTTAATAATCGTATAAACATTTTAGTGCTCACCGTTTCATAAACTAGCTTTTGTTTTATATACCTATATAATTCACAAACCGATTAGATATCTTATAAAATGAAAATGTTTAAATAGTGCTATGTTTTTTTTTCATTTTAGGGGGGGTTTTTGCCATAATCGCCATGCTTGGCAGGCGGGTTGGCGATCGCAGTATTCGCAGTTGGTGATGCTCTCACGGAAAGAAGCTGCTGCCCATCCTCCGTTCTTTGTATCCCTTAGTCGCCTCTTACGACACCCACGGGAGGAGATGGGGTGGTGCTATTCTGGTGCGACACCACACACTATGGGCCTTATGAGAAAGCTCATGGTCGCTCAGAGAGCAATGGAGAGGGCTATGCTCGGAGTTTCCCTGCGAGATCGAATCAGAAATGAGGAGATTCGCAGGAGAACCAAAGTCACCGACATAGCCCGGATGATTGCAAAACTGAAGTGGCAGTGGGCTGGGCACATAGCTCGAAGGACTGATGGCCGTTGGGGCAGAAAAGTCCTCGAATGGCAACCGCGTACCGGAAGACGCAATCTGGTCAAGATCGCCGGAATAGGTTGGATGAGGACAGCGCAGGACCGATCATCGTGGAGATCTTTGGGGGAGGCCTTTGTCCAGCAGTGGGCGTCTTCCGGCTGAAATGATGATGATGATGATGATGTTTTTTTTACCCGACTTCAAAGAACGTGTAAAAGACCATCGGAGCCGACACTCCTGCAATTTATCCGCAATGTCACGGACATGAAGGCTGCCGCGAATGCGGTAGTTCCTAACGCGGTCCTTCCACGTCACTCCACACATCCACCGCAGCATATTTATCTCCGTGACACGCAGTTCTTGCTTGTGTCGCTCTAACACCGGCCACGCTTCACAGTCGTATAAAAGGACAGGCCTAATGATGCTCTTATAGACCTATCTCTTCAACTTTACCTGCACTTGGGGTCACAAATGACACCAGTTACTTCACGCCATTTGGCCCACGTGGCAGCAATGCGCCTTGACGTCGCAATCGATGTCACCAGACGCGTAAAATACAAATCCCAGGTACTTCACTTGGTCGGTGTACTCAACCGTGTCGCCGCCTATGCGTACGGGTGTGGGATCTGTGGAGTTACAGCGGGCAGGCACTCTTGGCGTATGGCGTGTGACTACTCTGAATGATTTTTCTGTACATCATAAAAGTAACACAGTAATCTTTTAAGTCATTGTGGTGAAATAAAAGTTATTTTTCGTAGATAAGAATTAGGTGACTGTCATCATGATTAAAATTAACTGACATGTTTGCTTCAAATTTCTCGTGCTATCGATGTCGATAAAACGGTTTGTCATGAAAACACACCAATGCAAAAAAAATTCAACATATCCAGACTTTTAAATGGAAGGTGCACCCAATGCAAACTGAATTATAACCGGTAGTCAGTTCATGCTATTTCCCGGAACATCTGACAAGGGTTAGGTCTGATAATAATGCTTGGGGCATCTGCCCCTTTTAGTAAGCATGATTCGGCACGACCATAAAGAAGAAGTAATGTCGTAGTGTTAGTGCATAAGTACATTTTTCCTCCCCCAGAAAATAAAAACGGGATTAATCACTTCGATAACAACGTCAAATGTAAAAGTACCCATCTAAAATGCAGAATGGATATCGAAGTAAACAAATGGAGGATGAAAAATTATTGCATGAGACGCTCTTAATACGAGTCGCGTTGAAACAGTGGCACGAGTGTTGCCAGTTTAATAACTACTATACATAGCTTCATAGAATATTCATGTAAATTCATTCCCGATTGCATCATATTTCTCACCGCAGGTCTGGATCCACGTAAACATTATGTATGTGCAAATAAACGAGATTATTTAGATATTATATATTCTTTTTACATCTGGTTGTGAATTTACTATAGCTTGTTGCTGTTGCCTTTTGTACTTGTAGTGTATGATCAATATTTGTAAATTATTATTTAATAAATTTAATTAAATTCTCAACTATGCGTTTAGCTGTCCAACAGTAATATATATATATATATATAATAATAATAATATATATATATATATATATATATATATATATATATATATATATATATATATATATATATATATATATATATATATATATATATATATATATATATATATATATATATATATATATATATATATATATATACAGGCTGACGGCCCACTTAGAATTTAGCAGTTACCGTCGCCTATGGGTGGCAACGCCACACGCTGCTGTCTTATAAGGGTACAGGAACTTGGGTCACTAATGCCGGAATACAACACCAGATTATTACACATTATGGCGGCATACTTAAGACCTAAGTTGGTCGCCATCCAAACGGGCTTGAGGCCCTACCACGTAGCTACGTATTCCTGCCTTTTTTTCTCCTTCCACTCTCTTCTATTAGTCGTCATCTGAACATTCACACCTTTTTTTTAAAATATCATCTTTTACACAATCCTTTTTTGGTCTACACATCCTCCTGTATCCATCTTCTCTCATTTTTAGCATCTTGCTTATTACATGACGCTCCTCTTCGCATTAAATGGCCATACCAGGCTAACCTATTACTTTTCAGCTTCTCAATCACTGGCGTTAATTTCAAACTTCCCCTAATATACTCATTTCTAATTTTATCCACTTTTGTAACTCCGATCATCCACCTCAACATTCGGATCTCTGTTGCATGCAATAACCTTTCATCTGTCCCCAATGTGGCTCAGCACTCTGATCCATACAATATGGTAAGGTCTTATAACAGACTTATGAATTATTTGTATTTTTAATGTGGATGTATATGCATGTGTGTATTTTATTCACTTTAATTAATTTATAACATGTAATAATTTTTGAATTTAAATTTATAAAATATGGATGTAGAGTCTGAAATAAATGATAATTTAATTTATTTAATTTTACAATAATATAAATGGCAACACTACGTAGCACCACGTTGCATTTCATTTATTTGATAGACGACCAAATATCTACATATTGATTCATATTGCCCTCCCCAGCGAATAATATCGTAATGTACGGTTACAACTTGTAAATATTTATATGTTTAAGCGGTAAGCATTCATATTCGTATTGGTCGAACTCGGTATAGTACGGGCCGCTATGTAACCATCATGGCCATCATGAGCTTTATATTCGACTCGTTCATAGTTTACAGCACTAAGGGAAATACTGTTACTCAGGGCTTTCTAAATACAATCGACAGATACAATATATATCCGGACTAAAATGAGTATTAGTGGATATTACAAATATTTTTGAAGTGAAAACTTCTTTAGGCGCGTTGAGCACTTTTTGGGTGAACAATTTTTGGTTTGTAAAGAAGTGTTAATAACCAATTTAAACGTTAATGCTTGATCATAAACAATTTTTTATAAACCAAAAATATAATGTAATAGCTCGACGATACATTCACAATTTATTTAGTTTTTAGTTTTCACTTCTAACGGCAGTGCCCAAAGACTGCCCCGCACGTTTTTTTTTACCGCCAGTGGCATCGCGAAAACGCTGCTGTCGCATAAGGGTACAGAAACTTGGGTTACTAATTCCAGAACACAACACAAGGTTATTATGGCGGCATACTTAAGACCAAAGGTGGTCGCCATCCAGACGGGCTTGAGGCCCTACCACGTAGCTAGGGTGGGTTGTTTTGTCGGCTTTCACGACAGGCCGACCCCGGCCGCAGAGGTTAGTATTCTTTCTCCGCCCCTGCACGGATAAAACTCATCTTATGATAAAAATTAACAGCTTGTAAATGCGAATTGCAATATGGAGGGAATATACAAAACATCCAATTCGCTGACACATCGTAGTCGAAACACGAATAAAATCTTTATTTGGCAATAAATTTACCATTTATTGACCACAATCGCGTAAATAAACATAAATTCACACGTAAGGGTTCAGCGGTGATAAAAACAACACATTTTCTCGATCAGGCGAATTTGAAGTTATCAAATTAATCCAAATTTAACATTATAGCTGTCAATATAACTTATACAATTAACCGTGCATGGGCGGAGAAAGAATACTAACCTCTGTGGCCGGGGACGGCCTGTCGTAAAAGGCGACAAAATAAGCCACCCTACGTGGTACGGCCTCAAGCCCGTCGGGATAGCGACCACCTTTGGTCTTAAGTATGCCGCCCTAATAACCTTGTGTTGTGTTCCGGCATTAGTTAGTGACCCAAGTTCCTGTACCCTTATGGGACAGCAGCGTGTTTGCGATGCCACTAGCGTTGCAAACACCCATAAGCGACGGTAACTGCTAAATTCTAAGCGGGCTGTTAGCCTGTCTGCTGTCCTACAGCATTAAAAAAAATTCAGAATGGCTTTTTCAAGTACGAACATTTAGACGAAAATATCTAAAGAAGCAATTAATTTTTATAATATTTTTTTTCTATTTGTAACACTAATCACCAACTGAATTGAATCTATTTCTAATGATTACACTTTTACTAAAAAAAAATAATGATATTACCTAATAATATACATAAATAATAAGTCAGTAAAAATTAATATTAATACTTTCATAATTTTGTAGAGCGGTTAAAATTTGTAAAGTTGATGCTTACTTTAAGGGCTTAAAGAGCTTAATATTGGTGAATTCGAAGTAAAATCGATTGAATTCGAGACTCAAGACTGTGCTGACAAAAATTGTTACAGAATAATCTGTGAGTCATACTGCGTAACGGCCCATTTTGTTACGTATCTTTTTTATGTGTATTTACACAATAAATAAATGTAGCTGTAAAGTTGTTTTTCACCGCATTTTTTATGTTTAAATATTACATCAGCAAAATTTACCAATCATCTTTGCAGCTCAAATTTTGATGTCTTTTCTTTCTCCATTTTGGTCTTGACCTCTAGCATTCCTGATAGTACGAACATCGATCTTCCACTTGCAAATATATCTTGATCCTCAAATCTGGTAGAAACTCCTTGCTCCATTTTTACATCTGGACAATTTCAAAACAAGCCAAATCGACCTCGGTGGCGTAACGGATAACGCACTTCGGTACGCTTGCGGAGGTCACGGGTTCGATTCCCGTCTCGCGTCTGGGTGTTTATGTATAATATAGGTATTTATTTACAAAAAAAAAAGTATAAAAGTAAAGTATAAGTCAAGTATAAAAGTATAAAAAAAGTAAAAGTATAAAAAAAAGTATATAAGTAGTATATCAGTTGTCTAGTACCCATAACACAAGTGCTATGCTACTTAGTTTGGGACTAGATGGCGCTGTGTGAATTGTCACAAAATATTATTATTATTATTAATTTACAGTAACTACTGTCTCCATAAGATTTTAGAGTATATAATAATCTATTAACTATTTACTCTAAAATATTGTGTTAAGATATATATATTTTTCATAATTCAATATAAAAAAAATTTTTTCATGAAAGGCCTACTTATTTATTTTATTGCTAGGAATATGAGACGAATAAAATATATTCTGAGAGTATTTTACTATCAAGATATGGTCGTGATTGAATAAATTCAGAAGTCGTCAACCACAATTTTCCAGTTGAGTGCGGGTCGGTCGTGTTGGGTTCAAAGTTCAATATACAACAAGCGAGACATGGTTATTTGATTGACGGCTTGTTACGCTAATGTGTTCTGGGTATCTTGGCGTGTGTCTTTGTGGAGCCTGATGGTTATTAACCCTTTGTAGGGTGGTGAATACACTTTATTTACTTGAACCTTAAATTATTTAAAATATAAGTAGAAGGTTCTTCTGATGATGGTCACACCTTTTGATTTGTTATTTATTCCCCATGACGTTGGTATAAAAATTAAACAGAATTGATAGGTTCAGAATCAGATTTATAAGACTTATAGGACTTGAGTAAGCGGCCCCTTATCCCACATTATATGGGGTTGACACAACATGTTCTCTTCTTCACTCTCCTCTGTTAGCAGTCATCCCAACATTCACATCCTTTTTTGCCATATCATCTTTTACGCAATACATCCATCTTTTTTGGTCTACCTCTACTCCTGTAGCCATCCATTATCATTTTTATATGGTTTGTTATATGGTTTTCTTCCAAACCACGCTAGTCTACTACTTTTAAGTTTTCAATAATTGGCGCTACTTTCACAGTTCCTCTAATATACTCATTTCTAATTTTATTCATTTTCGTAACCCTGTGGGGTTCATCCATCTTAACATTCTCACCTTCGCAGCATGTAACACCCTTTCGTCCCTCCCCTTTGTGGCCCAACATTCCGATCCATACAATACAACAGGCCTTATTACAGACTTATAAATTTTATCTTTAAGTCTAAACGGCATTTGTGGATCGCAAATTGTTCCAGAGACCTGCTATTTCATCCATCCTGCATTCACTCTGTTTTTCACATCTTGGCCTATCTCCCCGTCATTCTGGATTAATGATCCGAGATACCGGAAGTTGGAGCAAGTTGGCAGAGACATGCCTCCTAAGGTAATCGGGGTGAAGACGGAATTTCTCACCAAAGTCGCAAAATAGATGTTCAGTTTTGGTTTTACTTATCTTTAACCCAACACCCTCCAATCTCTCCTGCCATTTATCCAATCTGCTCTGAACCTCGTGAGCATTTTCTCCAACCAGCACAATATCTTTCTGCCCTTTCAGCCCTCTCAAACTTTAATCCATCCTAACGTTGCCTGGAAAAAATCGCTTCCAGCGATAAGGCCGCCGTTTGTACAATCTTTTATTTGTTTTGTCCTATATTGTATATTTTTTTTGTGTGTTGTGCAATAAAGTATATTCATTCATTCATTCATTCAATATCATCGGCAAAGAGTATACACCAAGGTGCCTCCTCCTGTATTGCTGATGTTACTGCATCTACCATCACGAGGACCAGATAAGGGCGAAGAACCGGACGTGTGTACTTGCCTTATCGTACATCACACGAATAAGATGTACTTCACACGCACTCCTTTTGCTTTCATGGCCTACCACAAAACCTTTCTAGGAACTCGATCATATGCCTTTTCGAGGTCAACGAATACCATGTGCAGGTTCTTATGTGCACTTCTTCTTCCAACGTATTTTTTGCACAATGGGAATTGTCTAAAATTTAAATATTTTCAATTTTAAAAGTAAGTGACGTCATCACTCGGCACAATGGACTGTGCCGTTGCCTTACTAGAAATAATTTAAAAAATTGAAAGCTGTCAACACGATGTCATCTATCTCATATCTGTCAAAGTTCATACGAAAAAAAAGAGGTCACAGGAAAAATTATTATTTTTGACATTTATAAATTTGACACATGACAGATTATCAATATTTGCCATTTACTTTTTATTTTCTGAGGCAATGATACAAACTATACAGTGAAATTTGAAGGGCAGAGAAGGTCAATCATATTTTATTAAAAATATCAATAAAATGTGAATATTTTTCATAATTAATTAGTCTGTTATAATCAGTAACCTTATTCCTCTAAATGGTTTTTCAATAACAACATTTAAAAAAAATGAACAATGCCCATTGGTGAAGTGTGAATATGGCATCCGTAGTCCCTCGCCCTGGCTAGAAACCAAATTAGTTCTCTCCTCTCGTAGTCGCCTAACTATTACTTTCTCCCTAATCTTCATGCTGTGTTTTATTTCTCTATAATTGTTACAAACCTGTACATTCCATTTGTTCTTAGAAATAGGCACTAGTGTACTAGGGCAAATATGAATCGAATACAGAAGCTTTGAAGTCGCTCAAGTTTATCCAGCTGGTTCTGATTCAAATCAAGATAGCCGACGTCACCATAGTCGAGGATTGGGAGAAGGAGGGATTGCACATGTGCAATATTGGTGGCGATAGGAAGGAAATTTTGGAGACGTTTAGAGAAGCAGCGGATGCATATATCTTCTGACTGACTTTTTGGAGTTGTGTGGCCCATGACAGTTGTTGGTCTATGTAAATACCTAAATTTTTAACAAAATTACTTAAAAGGGTATGGTAACACCATTCAACAAAATTGGAGGCAGTGTCAACCAGTCAATTTTAGATATCATTCTACTGTTTCCGATTATAATAGATTGTGTCTTATCAGGATTCATTACTAGCCCGTGTTTATAATTCCAATGACATATGCGTTCCAAGTCAAGATTGATGGCATTTATTGCATCATGCAATTTGGAAATTGGAGCACTTGTGTAAATTTCGAGATCATCTGCATAAAGGTGATAGGAACTACGAAGTTGAACACATATTGAGTTTATAAAAATTGCGCCACAGACTCTTAGGCCAGCTTGCTCGACCAATCACTAAACCGATTTAGCGCTAAACTTATTTTAGTACTCATTCTGTCCCTGTCACATTCACAACATTTGACAGGGACAGAATGACGATCAAAATAAGTTTAGTGCTAAATCAGTTTAGTGATTGGTCGTGCAAGTCAGCCTTAGTTGAATACAATCACATAACAAATAATGTAAAACCTAAATATGAAACTAGTAATTTAACTGTAGTATATATTAGTTAACACGTATATATAACACGTATATAGTATATTTTAGTTAACACGTGCAACAAAAAATTTTAATAAGACTCGCCTACGTAGACTTCGTTCCTGGAATCTCCGGCTGGGACACGTATTCCGTTGCAGACACGTATTTTGCGAACTAATTCAAAATAAAGTATTCATACAGTGCCTCCGCTAAAACTGTAAGTTAGTGCGTGTACTTTATTTCGTGCGTGTTGAATGCGACTGAGCCATCACGGTTGAGGATATAAAGCTTGTTATGTTAATCGACTTGACTAAATTGAGAAATATATATGCAACGCATATTACTATCGTATTAATATCAACTTAAATATTGTAGTTCATAATTTATATATTACTAGCCGTTCCCGCGCTTCGCTGGTCGAATAACAGAAAAAAGTAAATATATAAAAGAGCGAATAATTTTTTTTTTGTTATTAATACACTGATAAAAATGTAAGCTTGACTTGATTGAAACTACTCGGCGAAAGGAATAATCCTATCAAATGTCAAGTCTCTGCCTTATGGTTCCAGAGATAGGTTATATATATATATATATATATATATATATATATATATATATATATATATATATACATTTGTGACCCCAAAATGCCGGTAAAGTTGAAGGGACAGGTCTATAAGACCATCATTAGGCCTGTCCTTTTACACGGCTGTGAAGCGTGGCCGGTGTTAGAGCGACAGAAGCAAGAACTACGTGTCACGGAGATGAATATACTGCGGTGACTGTGTGGAGTGACGCGGAAGGACCGCGTTAGGAACTCCCGCATTTGCGGCAGTCTTCATGTCCGTGACATTGCGGATAAATTACAAGAGTGTCGGCTCCGTTGGTACGGCCACGTTTTACGACAACTGGATGCTTACGTGGGAAACAAATGTCCGGCCATGCCGCCTCCGCCGGGCCCCGGCAGGAGGGGTAGACCCAAAAAGTGCTGGCTTGACGTCGTAAAGAAGCGACAGTTTGGGCTGCAACCGGGATTTAACGCAAAGATCCAAGATCCACTGTAT
Organism: Malacosoma neustria; assembly: GCA_963693495.1. NCBI lineage: Eukaryota > Metazoa > Arthropoda > Insecta > Lepidoptera > Lasiocampidae > Malacosoma > Malacosoma neustria. The sequence goes on from OY856381.1 coordinate 19,328,277, forward strand.
TTATATACCGAAGTTCATCATCAATTGGTTCAGCAGTTTGGGCGTGAAAATATAACAGACAGACAGACAATTATTTTCACATTAATAATATTAGTATGGATTCTAGCGAGTAGCGAGTATTCATAAAATGTACTCTACTCTAAGCACCTTGTAAGACCTTAAGAATTATGTACTGCGTTATTTAAGCAGCTTGTCGGAATAGGTGCATAAAATAGACTTCATAAAGCTTTATTAGATTTCAAATTAAGCTAACTTTCACAGTATATTGAAGAGCAACTTTGTTATAAAATAATTTTGTATTCCGTACTCATGTTTACTAATTAGTAAACACACCGTGTGGTCTCGAACTGAAATAAAATTAGGTACTGGTTACCAAGGGATGTGTAAAATACATTAAATGATAGATTATTCTTCAGTTAGTTCATTAACAGCGGCTTCATTTAGTTTTCCCTTCTGGATTGGGATCGCTAGTCTCGCCTGTACAATCACATTCACCACTCTTTCTTTATTGTGGCCTCTTACTTAGGAAATGAAAGGGAAGGACAGCGATGCAAATGGAAGCCTTAAAGTTTAGCCGAGGGCATGCTCAACAACGAATCTTTGACTCCGCAATTCCGAGTTTGAAGTTAAAATTTATAGGTTACCGCGATGAATTGCTTGTAAAAAGAAGAATCAATTACTACGACCTCGAATCTGAATTTATGTAAAAAATATCTCAGTTCTCTAGTACCCATAATACAATACATCGCTTACTTTAAGACTTTTTTTTATTGCACTAAAAGAGCAGGCAGACTGCAGTTACACACCGTATTAGTGCAGTTACGACGTTAGGGACACTGCAAATACACTGCTGTCCCATAGGGGTACAGGAACCTGGGTTACTAATGTCAGAAAACAACACTACACTATCCGTGTAGGGGCGGAGAAAGAATACTAACCTCTGCGGCCGGGGTCGGCCTGTCGTGAAAGCCGACAAAACAACCCACCCTAGCTACGTGGTAGGGCCTCAAGCCCGTCTGGATGGCGACCACCTTCGGTCTTAAGTATGCCGCCATAATAACCTTGTGTTGTGTTCCGGCATTAGTGACCCAAGTTCCTGTACCCTTATGGGACAGCAGCGTGTTCGCGATGCCACTGGCGTTGCAAACACCCATAGGCGACGGTAACTGCTAAATTCTAAGCGGGCCGTCAGCCTATCTGCTGTTCTACAGCAATAAAAAAAAACACAAGGTTATTATGGCGGCATACTTATATAATAAGGGTGATTGCCATCCAGACGGCCCTACCACATAGCTAGGGTAATGTTTTGTCGCCTGACAGACCGAGGCCGGCCGCTGGGGATAGTATTCTTATGTATTTCTAATTAAATACTAATAGATAGGGTTACGAACGAGTATTCAAGCTACAGTATCCGTGTACAAATACCTACTTTGTCAAACGGTTTGTCCTTTTCTTATCAATTTATATTTAAAACAAAGTTGTTAAAAAATGTGACATAAAACATCTCCCGAATACCAAAGTAAGAAATGTACTTACGAATTGGCTAAAAACACTTTCGTATCAAGCAACTGAAAATCTACTGGTATAATTTATATAACTTATTATATACTCTAATGTATGTATATATTTTTAAAACTTACTTTTATATATTTACATGAATAATTTATTTCATTTGTGTACTTATACTATAATTTTATCTTTTAAATAAAAATTAACTTTATTAACCAAATTTAAATCTATACAATATACAACATTACATCTTAAGGTTTCCCGAAACAAATTTTAACTACTAATAGTAATATTTTAACTTAGAAAATAACCGAGCCTGCTACTTCTGTTGATCGTATTGGGCCCCCACAACACAGACTCTGATCTAGCGTGGGGGCCACGGTTAATCTGTTTTGAATTGCTTAGTTCTTCATGTATGTTTGTACCCATTTTGTCTGCACTTGCAATATCTGTTATTTCGCACAATTGTACATATTGTAAATACATATTTTTTCATTTTCATTTCATATCATTTAAGAAGATATTAAAAAGTGGCACATGTAATTTATAACTTGAGAAAAAAGAGGTTGAGGTCAGTGAGTGCAAATGCATAGATGAGCCTAAAAAACAATGGATGTGTATGTGTGCGATAAGACGTGACAAATGAAGAATAACAAATAATGGGAGAAAATGAGAACGTGCTGACTCATTACTAAAACATTACTCAAGTATATTAACTTCAAATTATTTTGATGTGACACATTAATGTAACGAGCCTCGAGCGTTTCGCTGAACTGTGGCTAACTCATATTTACCCCAGAACGTGTACGACCCATTATTAACGATTGTATAAACTATATACACAGTATAAATGAAAACAGTACAGCACCTACTAGGTGCATAATAGTTTAAATAAATGAACATTAAATAATGATCATTGGTCGCTTTGCCTATTCATCAATTGTATATTTGTTAAAAGCCCTACCTTATAGGTTTTTAGTGCTTGTCTTCAAGAATCTTAAGTTTGTACGTATGTTATTTTGAAATCCGTAACACTCACTTTAATTTTAAAGATTTAAGTAAATGAGAGAGCAATAGAATATGATTATATGTTGACGAAATTAGCCCGACCTACCGCTTCTCGTTTCTATAACGTTGCAAAAGGCGACTGGATTACTTATAACTTACCAGCAGAAAATGTTTCAGACAAGCAGATATAATTTAGTTTTTTTTTCTGAGTTCGTTTGTTCTTCTTTGTTCAAGAAAACAAATATCGTTAATAGGTACTAATGTAAAAAGAAGAAGTATTCGGTATTATTATGTATTACATATTAACGATAAAATGGGACAAAAGACAATAAATCATCGTTTTGGTTTATTTTTCTGAAATAAATAACAAAAATATACATTTTCTTTTATGAAATACGTATTAAATTCCAAATTTCATTCACATTACCCAGATTAGAGATTTACTTAAAATCCTAGGCAAATTTGAACGAAGAATCAAATAAGCCTCTCCGTCGATATAAAAGCAAAACCATTAACAAAACATTTGAAAAAGAATTAAATGTTTTCGAAAACCCAATTATTTTTAAATTAGATAATAATATTATAATATTGTAAATCTATATATAATTATTAATATATCCTAACTAATATTATAAATGCGGAAGTGAGTTTGTTTGTTTGTTACGCTTTCACACCTAAACCACTGAACCAATTTTGATGAATTTCGGTACAATTATAGATAGGACGTTGGAGAAGGACATAAGCATACATTTTAGTATGCTAAAATTTTAGTACTATATAATTTTAAATTAATACGAACTCATAGGGAAATTTATAGTATGGTTTACATACTACTTAACTGCTACTTTTAATCCGTGCAGGGGCGGAGAAAGTATACTGACCTCTGCGGCTGGAGTCGGCCGGTCTTAAAGGCGACTAAACAACCCACCCTAGCTACCTGGTATGGCCCCAAGCTCGCCTGAATGGCGACCACCTTTAGTCTTAAGTATGCCGCCTTACTAACTTTGTGCTGTGTTCCGGCATTAGACAGCCCTTATGGGACAGCAGCTTGTTTACGATGCCACTGGCGTTGCAAACACCCATAGGTGACGGTAACTGCTAAATTTTAAGTGGCCCGTCAACCTATCTGTTATCCTACAGCAATAAAAAATACTTCTAGATCAGCTACTTCACTATTGATGCAAAACGCTAATTCCGTAAGTATAATATAAAACCTATTAAAAGAGCTAATTTGAATCTCTAAACAATCAAAGTAAATATGCTCTAAATAATATAATTTCTGAGTATACTATGTCAGAACTATTGGCAAGGGTCCCTCAAAATTGATGTAAGTAATATTTCGTGTAACTAGGGCAAGGACTGAAGCTACAGAGCCATTAATTGATACAACGCTATAGACAGAAACACTTGAGCAAACCTCAGTGATAATTTGAAGCGCTCCGAGACAAATAACTATATCTATTATATACGAAAACCGTTTATACGTATAGAAGGGCATATTCATCAAGAGTGAATACGTAAGTACGTGTTTTGATATTTTAGTTGAGAGTAGAGCCATTTTTACCATTATTAGTGACGTTTCGTCATCTTCTATTTGGATAACACGGTAACGGAAAGGGGATCGAAGGAAATAATCAAAATAATTATATTAATTAAGTACCGGAGGGATATGTAGATCTAATTTCAGGACATTTTTTATTGCTGTAGGAGAGCAGACAGGCTGACGACCCACTTAGAATTTAGTAGTTACCGTCGCCTATGGATGTTTGCAATGCCAGTGGTATTGCGAACACGCTGCTGTCCCATAAGGGTACAGGAACTTGAGTCACTAATGCCGGAACACAAAGTTATTATAGTGGCATACTTAAGACCAAAGGTGGTTGCCATCCAGACGGGCTTGAGGCCCTACCACATAGCTGGGGTGGGTTGTTTTGTCACCTTTTACGACAGGCTGAACCTGGCCGCAGAGGTCAGTATTCTTTCTCCGTCCCTGCACGGACATAGATAAACTAAGAAACATTTTGCCAATATTTTAAACGTTTTTAATTGAAAATTATAATCGCATGTTTTATTGGCTATTAGGTCCCAGTCAAAAATAAAAATAGTTCAAACCAGTCACGTTTCATCCAGTTACATTCAAATCTTCCACTTGGAAGATTGAAGAGAAAGAAAGAGGAAACGCACTGAAGTGGTATGTTAGCTTTCATCTGATGCTTGGTAACTCAGAATTTTTATGATTAGAGGGTAGCCAAAACAATCATTGAACACTCTTATGTCTGAAAATAATTTTTCGGCAACGACCATGAACCATTTATATTCGGAGCTCCGAGGTGGATGCACGCGCCCTGAGTTTTGAGAACTTTAATAAAGTTTCAAGTCTTTTAAAATATCATATATATATTTTAAAGTTAAAATTTTTTTGTTAGATTTTCTAGCAATGGGAATAAATATGTAAATAATGTGCTAGATTTTTTATTGCATATATTTAAATTTTGTGCTATTATCGACCAGTGTAAGAGTATTATTTGAGATTTGTCATTATATATCATCATATTTCCTCTACCACGCATTAACATATCGGTTATTTCTAACTCCCCATGTCATTATTCATAGTTCATACATAATTTCCTTGTAGATCATGCATAAACCATGTCTCATCTGAATATAAGAATAGGAGACAACAATAGTTGCGGTGAACAAAAGTAAACTGCGGAATCGATTGACCTACATATAGCTGGACAGCGCACATAACGTCTAATCACCCTACCTTACCACGTGGCCACGAAACCGGATGCCAAATCTTCATACGTCTGTAACTTAATTAAAATTTTGTACAGCGCTTAAATCGAATCTGATCGTTTAAAGTAAGAATAAATCGAGTTCATTTAATATTTATATTATTAAATGTATATAGTGTATAATTGCATGTAACTTACATGATCGCTTGTCTGCAATATCTTTATCTGTGCAGGGGTGGAGAAAGAATACAAACTCCTGTGGCCTATACTGTTATTGTTGTATGTGGTATATTATTAATTAATAACTGTTTGAAATACAATCCAGAAACAAATTAACTCATATTTAATCAATATGAACAAACAAATCATCAAAATAATACAATTAATAAATGCTATAAAAATTCACCCCATTATTACTAAATAAATATATAATTATGACATGCTAACAACGTAAACGTTTATCCGCGCAGGGCGGAGAAAAAATACCGACCTCTGCGGCCGGGGTCGGCCTGTCGTAAAAGGCGACAAAACAACCCACCCTAGGTACGTGGTAGGGCCTCAAGCCCGCCTAGATGGCAACCACCCTTAGTCTTAAGTCTACCGTCATAAAACCTTGTGTTGTATTCTGGCATAGGTGACCCAGGTTCTAGCTTCCCTTTCCTGAAGTTCTGGAATGCCCACGAAATTTGGCAAAATCCCATCACATCCCTACAGGCGTGATGGATTAGGGCGTACCGTCGTGCCGCAGTGGAGACCGGACGTGGACCCAGCCATATTCTCCGGGAGGGATCGGAGGCCCTGCATCATCTTTCTATGTCTTAAGGACATAGAGAGGAGCATCATGTAACAAGGAGATGCTAGAAATGAGAGTGGATGGATACAAGAAGAGAAGTAGACTAAAGAAAAGATGGATGCATTGTGTAAAATATGATATGGTTATAAAACGTGTGAATGTTCAGATGACGGCTAATAGAGGAGAATGGAAGGAGAGAACAAGTTGTGCCGACCCCACATACTTTAGAAGAAGAACTTCATAAACCAGCGGTGGACGATTCAGAAAAATGGCAGGCAGACCGACAGCTTCCTGGCAGGCAGACCGACAGCTTCTGTTCTTTCTTCTGTTATGAATAGTAACCAGACGGCAGGCAGACCGACGCACATCCTCCACACACGACGACGACCGAACGAAAAAAGAGAGCTCTGGCACCTACTTGCGGCGCTTTTTATACAAGCGGTCGGCCTGTCCCTCACTCGTCCCCATTCCACACTCCGGAAGCGACTCATTGCTCGCTTATATTCCGGATGTGACTCTCATTGGTTGTCCAAACATTAGGTTCTCTTTGGTCGTTTATACGAAGTGTTACACTCCGGAAGTAATGAACTTCGTATATAAATATGTTTTATTAATATTTGTTACTTAGTAATATTGAATAACATTTAAATTTTATTTAATTTTGTGGCCCATCATAAGTGTACCAACTCGACATTCGCTGACTTAACCAATCCGTTGCATACTTAAACTTACGTTACATATTTTAACTGTAAGTTGGGTATTTCTAAAGAATTTTTTTTGCGGATAAGCATATTCTCTTATCCGTTCTGTTCAAAATTTTATTGCTGTGGAAGCAATTGGCGTCTGAACTTTTACCGCCAAAACTAAAATTTTCGGCAAAGCCCCGTCATTTGGTAAGTAGGATAAGTTAGTTTTTGGAGCCGAATGCCAAAACATACCATGCCTTACACCATCTGTGTATTTTGGGAATAATTTTGAGATTAATTTTCACTTAGCATATTTACACTCCTAAACATTACTGGAAGAATCTTGAACTTGACATAGATGGGAATAAGGGCAATAGTAGACTTGAAAAGCGATGAAAGTGTGATGCGTAATTTAAGGATATGTGAAGTGACAATACAAAAAAGTGTGTGCGTACAAAGTACAAAACATGTCAGAAGTGAAACTTCTTTGGCAAACTAATTTTTAAATCGTCTAATAAATTTAGAAAAGAGAATTTATGAAATTTATTATTTTATCCTATATAAAGATATTGCTCGTTTAAAGAAACGAGCAATTCTTGTATATATACCTATATACTTATATAATTGGAATCTCGGAATCGGCTCCAACAATTTTCATGAAATTCAGTATACGGGGAGTTTCGGGGGCGATAAATCGATCTAGCTAGGAATCATTTCTAGAAAATGTCATTTTATTCGCTTTTTTTATTGAAAGAAAAATAACAAAAATGTGACTCTTCCTGACATCTATCGGCGAATAATAATACTATATTTTTTAAATTGCTTTAACGACACAACACTAAAGCTATTCCAGCAGATGGCGTTGTTAAGTAACAAGAAGTCAATGAGTGTTTGCTTTGAGATTAGACTAAGAAAATCAATTGTTAATTTCCAAAAAACACAATTTATAAAAAAAATATACCGAGCAAAGCTCGGTCATCCAATATTATATTATTAAACAAAACTCAACTGTATTTTATTGCTATAAAGGTGCAATTCGAATAGATATGTATAAGTAATGCAATCATTTAAAAATTACATTATAGCATAAGCCTTAAGCCATTATTAATAAGGTTAGTATAATTACTGGAGCAAAAAAAAACGTTTCATATCTTCGTGACGCTAATATTGCGTTTCATCCGTAATATTTTACCCTCATGTGCGAAAATAAGTTCCACTTCAAAAATGGAAAAAATGACATAGTGTATCGACCCCAAATGGCTAAATTAAGGCCTAGTTAATAATAATATTTCAGTCCAATTAAAATAATATTATAATACAGCAGCACGAAAAATAATAATCTTCACAAAGATTGTTTATGCAAACTGATAAACAACTACACATCTTCTTACGGTTTTAATCCCGATTACCGTTAGTTTCTCACTAGCGACGGTGGACCAAAAAAGTGCTGGCATGATATCATAAATGATATGAGTAAAATTTATAAAAGTCTAAAAGCGCTAGCAGCCATGATTGAACTAAAATGAATCTTCTTCTACTTGTCTTACCGTTTTTTTTTCTCCACTAAATCACTGAATTGACAACGTAGATATAATTATAATACTTTCTTTTATGGCTGTGTAATAGCAGACAGGCTGACAACCCACTTAATGATAAGTAGTTAGCGTCACCTATGGATGTTTGAGACCCCAGCGTCTACCCTACGTATCTGAAACCTGTGTATCTTATTATTATATAATATAAATTATCACGGGATTATTATTGCGTTATGATTAGAGACCAAGGCCACCCAGACGAGCTTGGAGCCCTGCAACCGAACTATTGTTGTTATGGCACGTTTTAGTACAGGTCGCCCCCGACTGCAGGAGTCAGTTTTCCTACTCCTTTGATACAACTTTCCTCCTTTAATACAACAATTTTGAAATATAATTAAAATATTTTTTATTCCTTTTTGTAAAGAATTCTGAACGAAATTTACTTTTCCTCTCAGACTACATAAATAAATTTACTAACCGACGAAAATACGAGGAAGGTTCTCAAGTCGACGCGTATATATTTATTTATATTTTTTTATGTATGACCACGCATAACTTTTTACAGAGTAGTCCGATTTTAAAAATTCTTATTGTTTAAAAAAATTGATTTAAAAAATACTCCAATCCTAGGGGTACGAAAACAGAGAATGATTGATTGTTCACTCACAGATTATATCTATGACCACGCATAACTTTTGACTATATTTATTTAAGCATATAGTAATTAGTAGATTATAGTTACAAAAAATTATAAAATAAAAACTTTTTAACAAAGAAATTAAACCGTCGAAATAACTAAAAAGCAAAAAATAATAAACCTTCTTTTTATTAACCTTAGTAACTAAGTTTTTAAACTAATGTAAGTATACCTAAGTAATTTTATAGATCGGTTCTTGTAGCTATAATTCTCTCGGGTATATTTCTTTATAAGAAAATGGAAGAGTAGAAACAATTTTGGTACGGCTGTTTATTAATGTAATTATTTTAAAATACAAAACTAGAAAATTAATTGAATTGATTAAAGTTAATTAATAACCAAGTATTTCTCCTTTTTTTTCAATAATTTCGCATTCAAAAATTGTTCCTCGGGGCCAGACGTACACTTTTGGGGGTGTTGCGTACTTAGCACAATCAATTTACCGCGAATATTTCTTAGTATCGAGTTGATCGTCTCTAAGCAAATGTATTGCCACCCCTCTTCTACGACGACGCTGCCATCTCTCGATTCGATACATTTCAAAAACATACGCTGCGGACGCGTCGCATCGATCTCCGTTGTTCTTTTCAATATTTCCATACATTAACTAGCGCAATCGAAAGTAGTTCGGGCCAGTGCTTCCTACAGTCTTAATAGAAGAGCTCCAGCAGCACGAAGACAAGAGGTAAGTGGTAGTGCATTTGTGGTGCTAAGATTCTACTTCCGATACCGAACATATTTTTGGTCCATTCGAACCGGATTACGAATGAAATTGATTGTGCTAGTATTACAACTTTTCAATATTCATGTTCATTTATGCATATTTTCATAATTAAAAACTAATTAATTTATTTCAAATTGTACTAAGAACTATTTTTTCCAAAAACTACCTACTTCATAATTTCGTATCAATATCGTTCACGACGATTGCAAATTGCTCTGCACGGATAAAGGCGGTCGCACACAGCGCGAGATGTTAAAAAAGAAATTCATTAAGAATATCAATAAAGAATTATAATTAACGCTTTCCATTTAACCTTTCATATATATTTAATACACTCTTTAGTCAAAATCAATATTAAATAAAATATTAGTGTATTTACTCTTGTAAAAGTATATAAACATTGCAAATTTGCATTCTTTTTCTTATTCCGTTTTATTTAATATACAGTTTAATTTAGTTTTGTCAAATTTAAGCATGTTCCTTAATTTTAATTTTCTTTTATTTTTAAAATTTAAACAATTGTCAACTGTTTAATAAAATTAGTTCAGTGTGCCCCTAACCTATTTTATAATTAAGTAGGTCACCGTCACTGTTTCTCATTATTTCTTAAACGTTTATTTTACATTATTTGCTTACTACTACATTACTATTTACTTACTTTTATATTCAAACTTACCTTTTTATATTATTTACTATTTAAAAAATGTCGCTTTCCGAGAAAGAGTACACAGAAAAAGAACAATTATTGTTCGAAAGAGAAATACGGATGGGCAACATTAAAAAAATGTTAGATTATTCCACAAAAAGTGAGGTTCAGTTTAGGTGCCGGCTTCGAGAGCTAGCTTCATGTAAGAAAGAATTCATTAAAGCTCAGACTAAACTAGAAAAATTGTTAGTGAAAGAAAAAACATTTAACAAAGATGAACAATACGCGATTCGCGAACAATTTGACGATATGTTTTATGAGGTTCAAGCCGCGTCGGACTTATTGAAGTCGCGGAGTCGACACAGTGAGCCCAATATACACTCTCCTCTAACACGTTCTTCCCATTTCCGTATGTTACCGTTACCACCTTTGCAATTACCTTGTTTCGACGGAAATCCAACTGAATGGCACAGCTTTTATGACCTATTTAAGTCTTTAATTACTGACAACGAACAATTATCCGACGTAGAACGGTTTAGGTATTTATTATTATCTTTAAGATATGAACCGTATAACTTAATCAAATCATTACCGGTCACTAATGAAAATTACGAAAATGCAATAAAAATCCTAATAAACCGCTACGACAACAAACGAATTGTGGCATCTAAACACTTGGATCGCATTATTGACCTCGAGCCATTGAACAGTAAGAAATTACATGATAGTTTGCGCAATTTAATCAACATATATTTCGAAAATGTAACCGCTCTTAAATCCTTAGGCTTTCCTATAAAACATTGGGATTTTTTTCTACTAAATATCTTACTTCGGAAAATTACAGATGATATTAGAAGCCGTTTCGAAACATCACTTTCTTCGCCTAGTGATGTACCTTCCGTTGGCGAGTTACTCGATTTTCTTGAAAAGGAACTAACAGCCTTTGAAGTGATGTCCAGCGCCGGCAAAATACTCTCTCAACGAGAGACAACGCTTTCAATTCAGCCTCAATCGCGGCGTCGTTTTCCTCTTTCGCGTTCACTTACCGAGACTCCGCGTTTTACTTCTTCCACCCCTAAATCCTTTAATGTTCATGCCGCGACTGCTAATAAGCTGGAGTGCGACAGCTCCTCCGTTGCAGGTCCTTCACAATTCTACAACCGCACTAGGAAATGTTTTTATTGTCAGTCAACGTCCCATCCACTATACAGATGTGACAATTTTAACCAACTGGATTTAGAGGAACGTAAAAAAATCATTTCATCGAATAATATCTGTTATAATTGCTTATCTGTGGGACATCGAGTGATAAATTGTAATTCTAAATTTTCATGTCGGAGTTGTGCACAGAGACATCATTCAACTTTACACGAAGATGACCCAAAGGTTACATTTCGAACTGCTTCTCCGGTAAATGCCAGTTGTAACAAAGTGTCTCTGGCGCCATCTGTCCGAAGTTCTCCAAATGATACTGTCCCCGATAAACAAGAAAATTGCACAGTCCTCTTAACTACAGCATTGGTCAAACTAAGACCAACCGGCAACGAACCCTATGTTCCACAAGCGATCCGTGCACTCATAGATCAGGGTAGTCAAGCCACTCTTATTTCCGAGTCGTGCGTCGAACGCTTAAAACTACCGAGATTTCCTGTTAATCCTAACATGTCTGTTTCAGGCATAAGCGATGCCAAAGCAACTCCTCGTGGAAGGACGTTATGTGAAGTTACTCCCCACGATAAACCAGATCCCAAGCTTTATATAGAAGCTTTGATTATTCCTACAATAACAAATTACGTGCCTATTGTTCCCCATACTTTCGAAGGCATTTCTCATTTGAAGGATATTCCTTTGGCTGATCCAGAATTACGTTCTGCATGTCCTATTGAACTCCTGATAGGCTCAGATTATAGTGACAGGATATTACTTCATGATAATATTATAGGCCCACCAGGTACGCCCGTGGCCATGAATAGCGTTTTCGGGTATTTACTGAATGGTAAAATATCAAATTCAAATCATTTAAATTTTTCCGTAAATTTAAGTACTTACAATTTAAATATGCATCTTCAGCGCTTTGAGGAAGTAGAAGCTATTTCTGAAGAAAAATCTCTTTCGAATGAAGACCAGATTTGCGAAACTATATTTTCCAAGTCATTTACACGTGACGACTCTGGTCAATACACGGTAGCTCTTCCTTTTAAAAATAGTGTTATTACTTTGGGTGAATCCAGAAATATTGCGCTTACTCGCTTGCTTCAATTAGAAAAACGTTTCAAAATGAATGCTTCTTTGCATACGGAATACTGTAGATGTTTGCAAGAATATTTAGACTATGGACACGTGGAACCGGTTTTATCTTACGTGGCCAACAATTCCTATTATATTCCGCATCACGCTGTCATTAAATCTTCTAGTTTAACTACAAAGGTCAGAGTTGTTTTTAAGGCCTCCTCCAAATCGGCGAATGGTGTTTCCTTAAATGACAACAGTCCCACTGATGAGGACACAATGATTCTATCAGCTCTAAATGATGGTTTGTCTGTTAAGGTGTTAGGGTTACAATGGACTCCTAAATACGATACTTTTCATTATGATTTCACGTCTCCATCTATAACTTGTTCCAAACGAAATATTCTTTCTGAAATTGACAGGATTATGGATCCTATAGGATTTCTTATTCTTATTACGATTTTTGTTAAATATATGATCCAACTTTTATGGATTTCCGGCATAGATTGCATCTGTGATCAATGGTTTCAATTTCTTTCCGAATTACAATTACGAGTACTTGCAAGTTTAAAACTTCCTTGGTATAAGTTTGCTAACAAGGCGAGTGTACGAATACATGAATTTACAGATGTATCCGAAAAAGCATGCGCGGTTTTGGTTTACATTCCTGTTATTGATGAACTTGACCATATTTCCGTCAATCTAGTTTTCGCGAATACTAAAGTTGCACCATTAAAAAAGCTTTCCTTACCCCGATTACAGTTTTTAGCTACCGCTCATCTTACAAAATTACTAAACAAGAGTAATCATGTTTATAAACCTTACGTCCAAATTGAAAATATACACACATGGAGTGATACTTCAATTACGTCAACATGGACTCTCTTGTGCTCTCATGAGTGGAAAATATTTGTTTCTAATCGGATCAGTTTGATCACTGGTGCTATTCCGGCATCACATTGGAGACATATTCGTTATGAAGACAATCCAGCTGATTTTGTATTTCAAGGCATTCTCTCATCAAAATGGGATCACGTCGTATGTTTTAATAGTCCAGAATGGTTGACTAAATGTGAGATGATGTGGCCGGTTTCAAAAGTCGATTTCACTAATGACGAAGAACGTCGTAAGATTGTACAAAACTGCAATTTTAACGATATTACATTTTTTGAAAATTTTCCTTCCTTTCCAAAGGTCCTTCGAGTTATGTCCTATATCTTTAGATCTTATCTTAGATGTAAAAATATCAAATTTTATGAGCCAAAATTCATAACATTACTGGAATTGAAATCTTGTAGTAACGGATTGACTTTTGCTGTTCAGTATTTATGGAAACGGTGGAGTGTTGAATGTTTGTCCACTCTGCAATCTCGTTCTAAACGGTTTCACAAAAATAAATTCTGTCAATCGCCGGCACCCCTCACTGTGGATTCTGTAGCTGTCGTGAAAAACGACACACTTCCTCCCTTGCAGTGGCATCTTGCAATCGTACATAAACTGCACCCAGGTTTCGATAATATTACTCGCGTCGTTACTCTCCGTGTGGGCCAGTCTTTCTTCAAAAGACCAGTGATTAAAGTTTGCCCTTTACCAATTGCACAATAGCGTTCTTCATACAATTTTTTCAAATTATCCATTTTATTTCAATTATTCAGTTAAAGTTGCTTCCTTATACAAAGTATTATTACAAGTTAAATTTTGTTAGCATTTCTCCACATATCTATCTTTGTTCAATATATTTTATTTTCTGTTTTAATTATTTTAGTTTCTAGTATTTTCCTATTATTTTCCTTTAAAACCATAACCGGTTTTAACGCCGGCACTATGTTGCGTACTTAGCACAATCAATTTACCGCGAATATTTCTTAGTATCGAGTTGATCGTCTCTAAGCAAATGTATTGCCACCCCTCTTCTACGACGACGCTGCCATCTCTCGATTCGATACATTTCAAAAACATACGCTGCGGACGCGTCGCATCGATCTCCGTTGTTCTTTTCAATATTTCCATACATTAACTAGCGCAATCGAAAGTAGTTCGGGCCAGTGCTTCCTACAGTCTTAATAGAAGAGCTCCAGCAGCACGAAGACAAGAGGTAAGTGGTAGTGCATTTGTGGTGCTAAGATTCTACTTCCGATACCGAACAGGGGGAATTTTTATCGATGGTTAACAAAGACATTTTCTTCTCTGGACCATAAAAACACATAAAAATATATGAAATCGATGAGGTTTAATCTTCTAACCCTATAACACTATATTCTACTAACTGTAAACTAGAAAGAGTGGCAAGTCCATTTGTCGCGTTTTAGGGGGCTCTTAGATAGATATTCCGGAGCCCTATTCTCGTTACATTAAATCATATGGAGAAATTAAGGTTCATCCCCCGCTTCATATAATTTGGAATTCATATTACTCTCATTTACTTAAATGGGTTGAAAGATATAATACTCGTCTATTATTTAGTATTACATTTTATAAAATACGCCCACTAGGAGGCGTGTATAGTATCACCTTTCCTTATAATTTAAAGGATATTCTCGATAATGAATAAACATAAAATTACAGTTAATACCATTAATATCATTTATTACTACACAAACACATTTGATTAATATAAATATTAAAAAAAAAACAGTTACAGGAATATTCCGGTATTAATAATAATATTGTTTGTTCGTCTAGTAGTGTATAACAGGGTTGCCAACTCAGGATTTCCTATTTACAACAATAATAGCGCTGGTTTTCAGTTGGTACCCACCAAGTGCATCACATTTACAGACTTTTACAGAAAATTAAAAATATATGAAGAAATACAGAATTAAGAGAAAACAATATTTAATCATTCTAATAGGAATACTATTATAAACATGAATATGATATTTAGTATTGGACAATAAAAAAAAATTACAAATAAATAAGATAGAAAATTTACATTATACATTGTATAGCAGCGATTTAAACTGATCAAGCGACTTTTGCAACGTCAGAAGAAAGTTTCGTATTTTACTATTATAAGCTGGCAAGGACCAAGTTGTCCAAGCGCCATCTAGTAACTGTAGAGTGATTGTATTATGGCTACTGGATGTACTACCGTGACCTCCGCAGGCGTTCTATTCTATTTCTTTTTCAAAAGGAAACCATAAATGACCACAACAGAGCTCTCTCGTTTTATTGCAGCCGTATCCTGAAAACACATTCGCGTTTCCCATCAATCGGACTCGGTTCGGTCCGTCCGGAAATTAGACCGTTGACCGGACATTCTTTGGCCCGCCGGGCCGCCGTTCGGGGTATCTCCGCAAAGGGCCTATAAATAGGAATAAGGAAGTCTCCAAAAGACATACTGTTATTTTTATGTCGATTCATTTTGTATGGGATATTATGGGCTACTGTGTACAGTTTCATTTCTTTTTGTGCGATGTTTTCAATTATCCAATCTGAAGCGGAATATGTTGAGTGACGGCACGCTTGAATATAAGCTACTGTTGTGTCTGGGAGGTCATAAAATAATTTTTTTTAATGATTGATAACCATCATGTATGTCAATATAATGTTTAAAATTTATTTCGGTCTAGAAACTAGTTACTGCGACATTGTATTAAAAAAATATTAAAAAATAATACTTTTTTATTTCTTATTCAAATCTTTATTTTGTAGCCTTATTCGCAACTGGTGCAGCATTAACCAACTAACGGGTGAGCACCCGTCATACATATTTCATGCCAACCGAGAGCGGTGTAGATGTTGTTTTTAAAATGTAATGTAATGCAGGGGCGGAGAAAGAATAATGACCTCTGCGGCCGGGGTCGGCCTGTCGTAAAAGGCGACAAAACAACCCACCCTAGCTATGTGGTAGGGCCCCAAGCCCGTCTGGATGGCGACCACCTTTGGTCTTAAGTTTGCCGCCATAATAACTTTGTGTTGTGTTCCGGCATTAGTGACCCAAGTTCCTGTACCCTTATGGGACAGCAGCGTTTTCGTGATAACATTGGTGTTGCAAACACCGATAGGCGACGGTAACTGCTAAATTCTAAGCGAGCCGTCAGCCTGTCTGCTGTCCTCCAGCAATAAAAAAAACTTATCAGAAACCCTGTTCACCAATTAACTCTTCGCATTTATTAAAATCATGTCGCGTCTTTGGTAGTACAAGGTCTTAAATGTACTTTTAGTGATTTTACAGGAGAGCCATTTTAAGATTGTTTACGTTCAATACCGTATTCTTCTGCTATATATTATTTTGAAATCATTAAGGATAATAATAAAGAATAATGATTTCAAAATAATATATAGCAGAAGAATACGGTATTGAACGTAAAAAGTCTTAAAATGACTCTCCTATTAAATCACTAAAAGTACATTTAAGACCTTGTACTACCAAAGGTGCAATGTTATGTTATACATAGACTTTATAAAGATGAAATCAATAATACATATTTCTTTGTTTCAGTTCACTTGCAATTCGAGGATCCAACGCTCCGAGATTACGTCCTCCACACCATAGTGGACGGATTCATCAGAGGCAACTTCACGCCAAACACCTTGTCAGAGAAACCCTGCCAGGATGATCCTATCCCCTACTTCCTGCCAAAACAACGCACAGAAAGATCAAAGCATGCGAGATCTTCGAAAAGTGTTAGAAGAAGTGACGGTTTTTCGAGATTTCGGACTAAGAAAAGTGACTATTATTTTCGACCAAAGCTTAGCAGTAGGGGTGAAAGATCAGTGTACCGAAGATATGCGAAAAGTAGTCGGTGGAGATCGCGGTTCCTTCCCGCGCGGGTTGTGAGTGGAAGTCTGGTGGGACGCAGCGAAGTGCTGCTCCTGTGGACTTTGAACGATGCTGTACATTTAGAAAACGACGAAACCAGTGTTGTTTTTAGGTAAGTCTTATACATTTTTTATTAATTCACATATTATAAATACAAACAAGTAAATTCTGATTATAAATAAATTTATTTTTAATTACTTAAGAGGAAGCCCTACATTTGGGCCAAAATTTAATTTTTATGCGTAAAATATTTGAAGGATTTTTTTTTTATTTAAATTTAAAAGAATCATTTATTTGAGACCATAATAATAAATAAAGTTAATACGTAGTTTAAATTAAATATTGCTATATATAATTAAGATTTTGCAATCGGAGTTTGTTAAATTGAATTGATTTGGTTATAAATAAAAAATAATGCTATACCCCATTTAAAAAAAGTATTACAATTTAAGCCCTCAAAGTAAACGTAAAATACATGTATACGTTAAAATAATAATAATTAAACAGCTCCAACATTTTTTTACTATTAATTCCTTTTTATTTTCTTTATCTTCTCTTTTCGACTATTTTTTCCACTTGGTCCACTTTAGTTTCTCACCTTATCCATTCTTGTCACACATCAATCATATCATTCTCGTTTAAGCTCAATGGAGAATGTAATTTAATTTAAATAGTAATTTAATTTATAAATATTTACATTACATTACATTAAAGTGACATTAACTATATTAAAGTGAAATTATTAATAAGAATGAGTACGTTTGGTGTTATATCGATATCAATATATTATAAAGATTTTTAGTTAATCTTGTACAATTTTTGAATATAAGAAGACAACATTATTATACAGAAATATTAAGGATTCAGAAAATAAACTGAGAACTAATTCTAATATAACATTCTTTTTATTTATTTATCAAATTCACAGTATGTATTCTTCTTCTCTTTCGTTGCGCTCTTGTCAGAGCGGTCGTGGTCATCATTTTTCAGTCACACGCCTGACAATCCGTCTCCATTCCTCCCGGACAGCTGCTTTTCGGGAGCACACGTGTAGTGGGACGTCCACTGCAGCCTTTACTAGGTCCGTCCATCTCATAGGCGATCTGCCGCGAGGTCTTGTTCCTTCTATTTTCCCTTGGACAACCAGACGTACGATGGAGACATCGTCACGCCTAGTCACGTGACCAAAGAAAGTGAGAATTCGAGCCTGTACGATGGAAGATAGACGCTGCTTAATGTCGAGTTCTTCTAGAATGGACTTGTTGGTCCGGAATTGATTCCAGGACACTCTCAACAGTATGTATTACATTGGCTTAATAAAAATAACAGCATAAAAACAAAGGTTTGTACAATGCCATCAAAACTTAAGTCTACGCACGTTTAAATGAATAATTAAAATTAGGTTACAAATTCACTAAAAAGTATTTTTAAGGGAGGTTTTAATATTTTTTTGGGTTATATTATCTCTTATATTTCTTGGTAAATCGTTTAATAATCTTTGAACTAAGTAGATAGTTGTGCGCTTGCCGTACATATTCTTCGCGCTGCTAGTAGCAAACCGGTTTAGAGCAGCGGCCCTAGTACATACAGCGTACTACATTTCATTTATAAAACTATTGATAAATAGATAAATACAACAAAATCTTGTACAAAAAATGTCTTAAAGAACTTTGTAAGTATGGCTAGATGTTATTAATATAACATTTAAATATCATATTCTTAATCGAAATTAAATATTTTTTGCGTAGAAAATATTTCAAACTTCTTACAAGTAAATCTATATCAATTTCCTATACGGATTAACCAGTTGAAAAAGTGACACAAGACTTAAATTAAACATATAATACTAAACAATATTGATGTAGAAAGTAATATCGTAGTATTTTTTAATTAAAATATTAATTTGATATAAAGCGATTCAATGCGCTCAAAGTGAAAACACACGTGTGATATCGTCTTCAGAACGAATATAGCAAGCTTGACCATTATTATTCGGTCGAACATAAACACGTCCCCTCACATCCAGGAATATCGCCAGTTCAATTTGCGTCATTCTTCTCGAGCACGGTATAGCAGGAAACGGTTTACACGGGTCAGCCTTTAGTTAATGTACACACGGTGCGGAAGTCCTAAAATCCCAATGTCAATTTTTAAGAGATGGCGGCGGTGTATACGTGCTGCTCGAAAAAAAACATCACGAAGCTGCCGGCGCGTCAAACGGATAAAAATGGCGCGACTGCTTTGCCATTGTTTCACTAGGATCTGATGTACGGGCGCACGGCATGCCAGTTCGTTCTGCAAATACGATGTCATTGTCTTTATTCCAAATTTCATGGCTAGACCTATTATTATGGGCTACATTTTCACCCTTTTCTTCAGGAATACACTCAATTTCCAGATGAGACAAAAGTGCTTCCTGATCACGGTTACAGATCTCATTTTCCAGTTTAGCAACCGCTTCTTCTGGTTTGGCTTACTTATCTAGGCTGGAATCTACATCGCTGCTCAAGCTTATCGATTCTTAGTTCTATTGCGTCATCAGCGGCTTGTTGATTAATACCTGATAGCGACGAGCGGAACTGAGCCATTTTCTTGTGAAAACTTCGTAATTCTACCATATATTCTGCCAGCTCGCAGTGCAATGATTGGAACTCACTATTGCCTACTTCACGAGGATGGAAGGTTGTCATTTGCTTTTCAGTCAACAAACGACCGACAGAAGTAACAGTAGTAGATTTTTTTCCTATATTTTTTACCGGTTTGTTAGAGTTATCGGTTCTCCAGGCACTGTTTTTGCATTCTGGACATACCCAGTTGCTAGGAACAGTACCGACATCAGAGATTGTCACACAGAGCTTGTGGTATATTAAATGACAATTAATGCAAGGAGCAGCTGCTTTTAATGAAATATTTTTTCCGTATGCTGCACACTTAGCCATTATGAAATGATTCAATATCTACTTGTATATTTCGTATACAAGATATCAGTAATTATTATAATTACCAAAGTATAATTATAAATGAAACACAGTCATTTGACTTTTTACATATCTATCTACCCAGTTTTAACAATGTTTGCAACACTTTTAAAATAAATGTTAACGACCCTGGCGTCGATAACTTCTATGATATAATAATAATAATAATAATAATAATAAAGCCATTTAATCCAAATCTCTCGATGCTAATTCCTATATTACAATGTTTGTTAGTAAGTTAATTAAATTTAAAAAGGTTACTTATAATTAATGTTAGTTATTATTTATGAGATTTGGATCCCTGTTTGGGTAAAGGCCTCCTCCATCCTTTTCCATAACTCCCTGTCTTTGCCTGACTTTATCCAGTCGTTTCCTGCGACGTGTATTATGTCATCAGCCCACCGTCTTAATTGTCGACCAACGCTCCTTTTTCCCATTGGTCCTTTCCATCGTGTGGCTTCAATGGTCCATCTACTTCTATGATATATATGACAGTAATTGGTTCTAAAAAGGGTGCCATCAGCTAGTCTACTGTTCTCAAGCTTTAAAAAAATTATTTGACCTCGCAGTGCTTATTGTATTTGTCAATTGTTTCTATTAACTAGTTAAATCAAGCATTCTAGCGTTATCAGGTAAAATGATATGGGAAATATGCATTTTCAAAAATAAGTGTCGCCATGGCCCTTTAACCAAAATTGCAATGGGAGAACTAAAAACATCTCGAAAAAAAGATGAAAAAGAAAATGGTCGTTCGAGCCTTGTCATAGAAAAGGACTAGGTCATAACTACTGACTTGTTTGAACTTCCCGAGTTGGGATTTGTTAGCGAACTGCAATTTCCGCTTCGACTGAGATGCATTGGAGATTAATCACCAAGAGATGATACTGAGATATAAATCGTGTGCAAGGAATTCTAATACTTTTGCCCTTTGTCGAAGTTAGGTGTCTGAAGTTGGTAAACTTAAACGATCAATCTTAGACCAAGTCCACCAACGTTATTTAGTAACGCTTCCGGACACTAATAAAATGTCTCATCTCACTATGTGAAACATTTGTATAGCAGTCTTTGTGTACGTTTAAGTATTTATGACCCACAAGAGACCTTTTATAGTTCGCACGTGTATTGGTGTGTAAAAAAAGTCTTGCCAAGACCTTAGGGATTTGAGATCCCCTGCTATCTAACGTAACCTACTAAATTAAAAGCAAGTCGGTACTACTAGAATATTGTCATCAGCCAATCACTATCCACTGCTGGTCGTCCGGCCTCCCCAAATTTGCGCCACAAATCCCGGTCCCTTACTTTTACCATCCAGTCCCGACCGGTAATCATGCGCAGGTTATCGCTCCATCGAGCTGGGGAACATCCTAGGCTTGGTTTGCTTAGACGCGGTTTTCACTCCAGGACACGTTAGTTCCTACCCGTCGGTCCTGCGATAAACGTGACCGGCTCATTGCCACTTCAACTTGCATATTTTGCGAGCTATATCGGTTACTTAGGTTCTCTTGCTGATTTCCACATTTTACATAATTTTCCATAACAAAAACACTCAACGTGATCCGCTGAGTAAGTTGAAATTTATGAACCACTATTTTTTTATTGCTGTAGGACAACAGACAGGCTGATGGCCCGCTTAGAATTTAGCAGTTCCCGTCGCCTATGGGTGTTTGCAACGCCAGTGGCATCGCGAACACGCTTCTGTCCCATAAGGGTACAGAAACTTGGGTTACTAATGGCGAAACACAACACAAGGTTATTATGGCGGCATATTTAAGACCAAAGGTGTCGCCATCCAGACGGGCTTGAGGCCCTACCACGTAGCTAGGGTGGGTTGTTTTGTCGCCTTTTACGACAGGCCGACCCCGACCGCACAGGTTAGTATTCTTTCTCCGCCCCTGCACAGATAGAAACTTACTAGAAGATTAGGGCCACCTAATGTCGCTCATGTCATATATTATGAGTGTCTCGCTTATACTATGGTATACTGGCTTGTGGTGTCCTTGACTTTCTTAATCAGATCTAAAAAGTCTTATTTCCCAGATTTCCAATTAACATAAACCACTCAATTCTTTATGAAAACCGATTCCTTTTTATGATTTATAATACTAAAATGTCAGTACCAAACACGCCAATTCTTGATTGGGTCGTTATGAACAAATAACCTCATTTTACTGCCATTTTAATAGACCAATAAAGCTATGTCTGTCTGTTCGTGTCACTGGGGAAATGATACGAACAACAAAAACAACAATTGTGTCATAAATAAATAAGTTTTCCATATGAAGTACTAGAAAATATCCCCTAGATGTAATTATATTATTACAATATTTATCTTTGTTTATATCAATTGTTTTTTTTACTTTATTTGTATATTTATTTTGTAATAAAAGATCATTCATTTGGTACATAATTAGTTTATCTCGTGTCACGATGAATGTTCGGCATAAACACTAAATTCTCTGGGTTAGTTCTTTGAATTCCCTAAAGATGGTAACAAAAAGAGACATCTTTAACAGTATTTGTTCTGTAGAGAGTCCTACAAACCAGATTTATGTTTATACATCCTAAAGTAAATTTATATCGGCTACACTTTAAATTTTCCAAGAATATCACGTTGTAAGCTTTGTAATTATGAATAGACCTAAACAAAATCGAATGTTAATTAAACGTGCCGGTGTGATGTAATTGAGTTTTGAAGGTTTCAGATCAGAAGGGAGCGGGAAAGGAGGGGGGGGGGGCAATCTATCAAATTCCGATGAACGAGGATTTTGTTAGACGCTGTTCGATAGTAATTACGCTTGTTTTAATCCGCTACTTTGATGTGACATACTGATCGTAAATTCGGAAAACCAATTTTAAGATTTAAATTTATTTAATGATAAGCTACATACAAACACATTATAATCTCGAAAATAGGTCTTATTATAGGTACAATGTATAGACCTAGATTGTAAACCAATACGTAATGATACAATAACAAAAATATTAAACCGCCGAAAAAACTGAAAAGCATAAAATAATAAACCTTCTTTTTATTAACCTTAATAACTAAGTTTTTAAACTAATGTAAATATTCCTAAGCGATTTTGAGTCGGCGCCAGTGCCTTCACGTGTGTGCCCGTACGGGTTGCTGTCTCTCTGACATTAACTTCGTAAACGCTCGGCATTTTCCGGCGAAGAGGCGTGTCACGCTGCGCCGCCGCCGCGCATCACGCTTTACGTAATTAATTAATTTGCTTGTTTGGCGCTGACTCATAATTACTTAGGTATATTTACATTAGTTTAAGAACTTAGTTATTAGGGTTAATAAAAAGAAAGTTTATTATTTTTGCTTTTCAGTTTTGTCGGCGGTTTAATTTTTTTTTTAATTTTATTTTATCATTTTTTGTGGCTTTTTAATGTTTAATATTCTTACTATAAGTATATGACAAATCACGTGACTTATCACAAGAAAGCTCTCGTCATGACTTGCTACTCCTATCTATATATAGAAGTTTTTGTTGTCTGATGTATACACATTAACGGAGAATATTTTGAAATAATTTCTACATACGTGATCCGAATTGAAAATATAGTAAGCACTCAATAAACGTACACGCAATGATCACTGACATGTATACGAGCCATGTAGTTGCAAAACCCGTTATAACGTTTTTTTGGCAAAATATAGATATGTCGTTAGAAAACTCTCTAAACTATTTACATAGCTGTCAACTTTTTATTGCACAATTGCCTCTATATTCTACATATTTCGATATTTT
Organism: Malacosoma neustria; assembly: GCA_963693495.1. NCBI lineage: Eukaryota > Metazoa > Arthropoda > Insecta > Lepidoptera > Lasiocampidae > Malacosoma > Malacosoma neustria. The sequence continues at coordinate 19,352,343 of OY856381.1, forward strand.
ATTTAACTATTATATTAAGGTTTAGTTCAACTTACAAGTTTCAATACATTTATGTTATAGCGGGTTTTGCAACTATGTACACGCCTCATATGTCCGTTCGCTTTAACTCGATATCCAATCATTTTAATAGTTGGTTGTTATGGACTATAAATACATCGGAAATTATTTACATTAAAAATCTTGTTTACTGGCACACAGACAAATTATTAGTTTGCCTTTCACCAAAGCTGTGTATAACTTTTGATATGGCGAACCAGATCATTTGTCTTCGTCAGGGTTGTTTTAAACTACGTTCATTGTAAACGTGAAGGGAGTAAATGACGCATTCATTGCGTCAGTGATGTATTTACACGTACCGTAAATTACCGACTTTTGGTGAATACGAGTTTAATTAAATGACCTCAATTCCTTAACTATCTTATTTTTAAAGCTTTGTAAAGAATGAAAATAATGAATCTTGCTCCTAATTTACAGAGTGCAACGCTTACTTACGGGACTTACAGGTTCATATGTATTTATTTACTCAAAAAAATATATTTAAGAAGTACATATCGTCGTGATCGTAGAATAACGTCGGATTTGAAAAAAATCCAAAGTTCACTTTTTACCATATTTGGATACTAAATTGTCTAAATATTATTGCTATAATAAAAAAAAATTCTATGTATTTTAGATTTCAAATTAAGCAGTCGGAAAAGTGACGGATACGATAGAATCTCATAGTAAAATGACGCTTGTGTATTTTTAAAATGGCTGTCCTGTAAAGTTTAATAATATATGTCAGATCCGTCACTATTCTACGACTACGACGATATATCCGTAGTCCTGCCATAAGTTAAGCGCTTTGTCACTTATTTTAGTACTAGATGACGCTGTGTGAATGTTCTCAGTATATATTTATTTCTTCTGGGGTTAAGTAAAATGGGTGTATTTTATCCTTTATTTTCCTCAACCATTTCGTAAAGAAAGTGACAGAAGATGTTGTTTGCAGCATACTTTGAACACCAAAAGGAAAGCTTCTAATGCAACGGGATCGAAACGCATGTTTAAAAGTAGTCATTAATATTAATATTTTCTTGCACTATTTCGTCCGATACACGGCGGCACAGATTGAACCATAGGCACGCATGTCCTCCATATGACGGTAAGCCCGCATTTCTTGGAAATAACTAGAAGAATCTTCTATACGAAGTCCGTCAACTATTTTCATGAAATGAGGAACTTACTGAAAATGTGAAAACTCCCCACGAGGTTCTTCTCATTACACACATATATTCGCATCTGTGAATTACACTCAGCCTCAGGTTACTTGTTCGCACATGCATATCTAATGATTTAAAAAACCTTCTCATAGCTTAAATTTTCCAGTTGTTACTTAATATCACTTTTAACAATTCGCAGTTTTTTTTATTGCTGTGGGACAGCAGACAGACTGACGCCCCGCTTAGAATTTAACAGGTACCGTCGCCTATGGGTGTTTGCAACGCCAGTGGTATCGCAAACATGCTGCTATCTCATAAGGGTACAGGAACTTGAGTCACTAATGCCGGAACACAACACAAGGTTATTATGGCGGCATACTTAAGACCAAAGGTGGTAGCCATCCAGACGGGCTTGGGGCCCTATCACGTAGTGGTGAATTTTTTGTCGCATTTTACGACAGGCTGACCTCCACCGCAGAGGTCAGTATTCTTTCTCCGCCCCTGCATGGATAAGATTATAGCTTTGACCTAGTTTCAAATATTTGACCTAATTCGCTCGATCAAGATGCGACCTGCGTTGATCTAGAGTTGAATAAATTAAATAATAAATAAGTATACTGGGTCAGGGTCAGTTCACACATAGTCATATAGACCCAAAGTGAGTAGCAGAGATGGGGTTCTGTTGTGAGTACCAAACAATCGATACACTTTATATATGACGGCCCATTTGATTATCTCTCAGAATAAGTAATCTGGATTATTTAGGGCAAAAGAGAAGTGATAAGTGTCAGTTGTCAATGTCACGTAACAAGGGTACTGTCATTGCTGTTTGTTCGGACACAACACCGGGCGCTAGTGCAGCAGCGTGGTGGAATAGCCGTGTGAAGATAAGTTTGGTTCCTATCGCGACTTGTGCTACGTGTTTTGTGGAGTATCATTTGATTTAAGTGTAATTAGTTATTGGATAATTCAATTGGAAACATATTTAGTGTCGGTAATTGTGATTTACTTGAAATTATAACGCATAACCTAAAGTTGCGTTTTCATTCTCCTCGCCCGACTACCTACGCCTGCCTGTAGCCAAATATGGAAGCTTCTGATAATGTGGTTTTTTTTTTCTTAAAGCTAAAGCTGTTGTTGTCTCAGACGACTCGACAGCGACTACGGACGTTAAGGCATTCCTACCCCGTGGGAGCGGGGTCGATAAGCCGTGGCAGCGTGCTCGGTCACGCGCCTCCTGTGAGGTGCGTTTCCGGCTCGACCACTGCATGGGGACAATTGAGAACAGCCACGAATGGCAAGAATACTATTTATTTGGGGACCATTGGCTCCACCGGTGAAGCCGATCCTATACTAATCTACTACCGTTTCGGAGTGCTTATAGCTGGGAGAGAAGAAACGGCGAAAGAAACTCCCCCGCAACACATCTATTCTATGTGTATTTGTGTAGTGTGTGGGTTGTGTGCGTCTACAGGTTATGGGGGGCGGAAGGCGTCCCTGAGCCTATTACGTCGGGCTGGTGATAATGTGGACGCCTCTCATGTCCCTTTATATATTTTTCTTTTGTAAACAATTATATATCATAAATAAACATGCAGACTCGGGACGGCAATCTTTAACCCTTACACCATGTCCTATTACACACATAGATGACACATTTTAATGATAAATAAGACTGAAGTAAACAAGAAAATTATTTACATGTAAATAAAAAAGTTTATGCCTTTCAACATTATCCTTATAATTTATTATTTACACTTGAAATGTATTCTGTTTGGTGTCTTTTGACATTGAATTCATGTTTATCCTAATGTTTTGAATAATTACAGTTAATGATTTTCATGTTGTAATTCATGAAATAATATTGTACACCCTAAGGGGTAAACTGTTGAAACAGTCTAAATGTAAACCATCTCTGTATGTACACAGTTCTGACAATAAAAGTATCTTATCTTAACAATAACTTAAAACTTTATAATGATTTATATTTTAGTACTTCATTTTATAAGAAAAATATCCAAAAATAACCAAGTTTGAAAAGTTAAAAAGGGTTTCTTTACTTGCCAAGGATTCTTTTATATTATTAGCCACTTATTTTAGGGGCTTTTAAAACATTTTCCGCAATAATTTTACATTCAAATGTAAGGGACGTTTAAGGAAATCTCGAGCGAAATTCGTGACCAGCATCAGGTGCTTACTTACTTAAAGACTTTATTGTATAAAAAGGAAAGGGTATTGTGTAACGTGTGGATTTTGTCTGTTACTTTATTTATATTAAATTCATATTTTCGAGTCTTTATTGCTCATGTATCATTAACGCCGGAGTTTTTATTTTTATGTTTGCGTGGACAAGGAACTATTTAAAGTAGTTTATAAGTACAAAAACAAAGTAATTATATATTTATATAAGAGAAGGTTCGTTCTTAATTAATGAAAACTTTAGTAATAGTAAAGTTATTTTGAATTCTACTTACAATACAATACTGTGACTATTTACATAAACGCAATCCACTCAGCAAGTAAGTAGAGCAGATCTCTTGTTTTACGAGTACTGGATAGCTGATATTATGCCATCAAAAACAAAATTTGTAAAAAACCAAGCCTCGCAACTCAGTTCTTCTACCGTAAAAATTTGTGAGATCCATGTAATACCAAGTCGATTACTTTATAAGTCCCTACTTAAGCGACCTTCTGTCTTAAGTTATTACGTAATTATCTAACCTAACAACATCTTTTTGACGATATCAATATTAAAAATCTTTTATGTTTTAAATACAATAGATTGACTTGATAATCGAATGATAACAATGTATCTTACAAGTAATACATATCATATTAAATAAGTTAGTTACCGTGTTTATACAATCCCTGCATACTTACTGAAAATTCAGGCGTCTAGTTTTATCCACAACAAAGTTATAGGGCGAAGAAAATGGCCTGAACTGCTTCGAGAAAAGGATAGTACGGCCGTGCCGCTTTTTTACGCGACTTGGCAAGGGCAATACCGTGCCCCGAGATTGTGATTCTTATTATAAATCCAGAGAGCGAAGTTACGTACTCAGGTTATTAGGAACTTGTTCGCATAGGACAATTTATTTACTTAAATATTACCAACTCATTCTTCAAGATACTCTATAAGCTATTTGTCAAATATCAAATTCGTATTTATCTTCAATTGAATGACTCTTTTTTAAATCGTCCAACTGTATAACAAATCAAAAGTACGAAAATGTAAAATAAAACTGTTTTAAAAGAACTGTTTCTTACGAATGTGTTTGTAAAACAAGATAAGGCATTTGCTAGCAATCCACGATCATTTGCTTAAAAGCTTTTAAAGAAGTTATGCTTCATTTTCAGAAAACTTCAAATATTTTTGCGTCTCTGTCAGCCGCACACGGATAAATGCAAAAGAGCACTGGAATGAATACGTATGGTTTTTTACGTTCGTTCTTCATATTTATGTGAGTAATTTACACTCGAGCAATTGAACTTCACAAGTGTTTAACAAAACAAACAAGTTCTTTTTCTAAAAGGCGACAAAACAGTAGGGCCCACAGCCCGTCTGGATGGCGACCACCTTTGGTCTTAAGTATGCCGCCATAATAACTTTGTATTGTGTTCTTGCATTAGTGACCCAAGTTCTTATACCTCTGTGGGACAGCAACGTGTTCGCGACGCCACTAGCGTTGCAAACACCCATAGGCGACTGCTAAATTCTAAGTGGGCCGTCAGCCTGTCTGCTGTCCTACAGCAATAAAAAAGTAATATTCAACTAATGTAATTATCGTTGTCCTAATTAAAATTGAACATTTTAGAAGTTTGTCATAACAATTGTTGAACCAGAAATTTAAATTCAAAAAGATCGATAACAAACCCGCAAATAAATGAGCAGTAAGAATTAGCTTATTACAAAGAAATTACCCAAAGTATCCCTTGGAAACTCATTCGGAAAATCAACGAACAATATGCGAGGTTGCTCATTTCCTTTCAAATATTTTCTACTTTATACCTTCGTAATAAAGTTGTTTTTCAAAGCGGGTATATGTTATAAAAATGGGTTGTACGGTGATTCATCGAGAGGGTACGAAGGGGAGGCGATTGCTTGGAGCGTTAAAAATGTTTCTGCCCTAATGTGCTGTAAGATTAGGTGGCGTAAATAATCTGTTGAATAAATAATGTCTTAACGAGTAAAAGGACATGATTTCGGCTTCATGCGTTTTAACGTATGTAAGGTGCTTGGGGCCCATTGATACCTTTACGGCATCTTTGCCCAATCATGAAACATTTTTTGAAGTGAAAACTTCTTTAGCGGCGGTGTGCACTTCTTTTGTGATAGGTAAAAAATGATAAACTCGCCTCAGGTCACGTGTCCTGATCGTAAGAATTCGTAAGACGTAAGACGGAGCGTTGCTCCAGTAATACCAACCTTATTAACAATGGCTTAAGCTTTATCTTATAATGTAACTTTTAAATGATTGCATTGCATTACTTATACATAACTATTCGAATTGCGACTTTATTACAATGAAATAAAGTTGAGTTTTTTTGAAGTGAAAACTTCTTTAGGCGCGTTGAGCACTTTTTGGTTGAACAATTTTTGGTTTGTAAAGAAGTGTTAGTGACCAATTTAAATTTTAAGCCTTGATCATAAACACTTCTTTATAAACCGAAAAAAAACTGCTTCTGCATTATTAGTAACATATATTATAAGAAGACAACACTAAAAATGGGAAAACAATCGTTTTGGACGTGATATGTTCTTATTTCGAATAACACCTTATTTTTGAGCGCCTGATTTTGGGTTATCTATTTTTCTGGGTACTAACATATCAAGTATACAAAATAATAATTTTATAAACCGCACGTGTTATTTATGCGTCATTACCAAGTGTTCACTATTCTATGACCTTTCTAGCATATGTTTTGGTTAGTTCTCCATGTTATTATGGTAATTTTTCTAAGCTCAATGTATTTTTTATACCTCCTTTGACGACAGAATAATTGGTGTTTGCGTGATTGATGAATAAAGCTCTTGTATGATACAAGGAAAATATTTTAGTACAAAAATAATATAATTGTATAGATTATGAAAAGGTTATCTTAACGTAACTTCTCCCTATCGTACGGTATATCCGCCACGCTTATCTAAGGTGTATTAGCGGGTTACACACACCCGTGATCTCTGTAAGTTTTACTCACGGTGTTAACTTCCACTAAGAGTTGATGATTTAGCAATAACATTAAAAATGACAATCGTCATGTTATGCATTTTTTTTTAATAAAGATAGGCAGGCGTACGTTTGACCGCAATCTCACCTGATGGTAAGCGACGATGCGGTCGACGGTGTAGCACGCTTGCCTATAAGAAACCTGTTCACTCTCCTCTTGAAGACCCCTAAATCATAATGTTCGGGAAACACAGACGCCGGCAAAGAATTCCACTCTTTGGCGGTTCGCATGGTGAATGTGAAAGCAAAACGCTTTGTGCGGATAGGGGGCATGTCGACCATGAATGGGTGACGCATTGCCGTACGTCTGGTTGTCCTGTGATGGAAGGGACACGGAGGAATTAAGTTGTGTAATTCCGCCGCACACTCTCCGAAATATATCCTGTAAAACACCGAGAGACTGGCAACTTTGCGTCGATGTTCAAGACTCTGAAATCTAGTCTCAACCAAAGCATCGTTACTGATGAGTCTTTTGGCTCGTCTTTCTATAGAAATGCATATATGTACATTGTTATATTAGGTGATTTAAACTGCCTTTAAGGGGTTTGCAATTTAGGGAGTCGAACGTTTGACATAAAGATTTCAGCTACTATATGGCAATATTCAACCAAGTACAAGAACCGCCTTAGTAAACATCCTAACCACTTGGCAGCTCAATTGACCAGTGTAAACTACCCTAAAAGGTTGAAACGACAACATATAATGGATCTAGCACAAAGAAGAGAATTAAATTAAAGTAAGAAATGGAGTACTCCTCCTGCACGACAATACTAAACACATCGATCGAAACACATCTGCTTATAGTTGTGGGACTGATCGCAGATTTATTCACAAAAGACGTAATGTCATTTTTTTCTATTGCCTATAAACCTACCTTTAAAAAATACATATTGTGGACAACCACCTAAAATAGGCATGTTTAGATATCTTCCCAAATACGGTACAGTGATAAACCCCGCGCCAAAAATCGGTGAAATATTGCGTTTTTTTTTATTATTTACACAATAGCGCGTAATAACTTCACTAGCCCTCTCGGGATTAATAGAATGAAGAATGATTCGTCCGCTTCTAGGTCAGAGCTTGATCCGCTCTATCCACTTCATAGCGGAACGGCCCTGATGGATGGCAAATAGGACCTTGGACGTAAGCCTTGTTTAGTACATGTTTATTACTTGACCGAACATGAATTAGTTGAACGAAATTGAATCATTAACAGTCAATTGCATAAACGAATACGTTTGTACAGTAATCGCAACGACTAAATGGAAAAATAGGATTTACGAGTAAAGTTATCATTGAAGATTGAGATTTATTCATGCAACTTTAATTTTTTTGTAGAAAGCCTGTGTCGCAGTTTTTGATGTGAAAACTTCTTTAGCGGCGGTGTGTACTTTTTTTGTGACGGGTAAAAAATGTTAAACTCGCGTCAGGTCAACTGTCCTGATTGAAAATTCGTCAGATACGTATGACGGATTTTGCTTCAGTAATACCAACCTTATTAATAATAACTTAAAATTGACTTTATTTTATAATGTAACTTTTAAATGATTGCATTACTTATACGAATTGCGACTTTGTTACAATAAAATACATTTGAGTTTTTGAAGTGAAAACTTCTTTAGGCGCGTTGAGCACTTTTTGTGTGAACAACTTTTGGTTTGTAAAGAAGTGTTAATGACCAATTTAAACTTTAATGCTTGATGATAAACAATTTTTTATAAACCCAAAATAAAAATCTAATAGCTCGACGATACAATTCACAAGTTACTTAGTTTTTACTTCTATCGGCAGTCCCCAAAGACTGCCCCGCATGTTTTTTTTTCACAAACACAATTAATGATAATGATTTTACTTCTTCAGAAACTGGGTCATACAGGAATTTGTGGATCCTTGCTAAGATGGTGCGAGTCTTATCTTCTTAATCGTTCTCAGATGGTTATCGTTCGTGGTTTTAAGTCTACAAAAACAGTACCTTCTGGAGTCCCACAGGGCTCACATCTTGGACCTTTATTCTTCCTAATATTTATCAACGATCTCTGTTCCATTATTACGTCTAAATTTAAAATGTTTGCTGACGGCTTAAAGATTTACAGAGTCATTCGTTCCAATGACGATATTATTGTATTGCAACATAAACTTCGTAATATAGATAGCTGGTGTAAACAAAACAACATGATTCTAAATGCGTCCAAATGCTGTCATATTAAATTCACTCTTAAAAGAAACACAAGCGACGTGAAATACTTCATTGATGGTACACCACTTATTGTTAAAGTATCATGTGTTGGCGATTTAGGCGTAATCATGGATAAAAAGTTAGATTTCAGAGAGCATATTAATTTAAAAAAAGCGCCAGACTGGCGGGTTTCGTTATTAGACAAACTAAACTTTTCAGGGAAGCTGAAATCCCAATTATTCTGTTCAATTGCTACGTTCGTAGTTTACTGGAATACTGCAGTCCAGTCTGGAATCCGTCCTACACTATTCATATACAGCGACTTGAAAGATTGCAAAAACAATTCAGACAGTCTAGATAGCTATGACTCCAGACTGGAACATTACAAAGCATTGCCACTTCATGTGCGACGCAAAACTGCTGACGTAGTATTGCTTCAAAAGCTTATCAATGGTAAAGTAGACAGCCCTGACCTACTTGAAAAATTAAATTTCGCTGTACCCCGAACCAGTACCCGCCTGCTTAACCGTAAAACCCTCGCTCTTTCCCTATATCGCACTGTTTATCGCCAATACTCACTGTGTGCCACGTACAATGGCAACTGCCATGAGTTCGATATTTTCAATGCATCGGTCCAGAAAATAAAAAAATTAAATTTAAATTAAATATGTATATGTCTTTAAGCACTTGTGATTAAATAATTAAATATCTTAGAATTTATGAGTAACAGCTGTAAAAGCATGCTGTGTTCGCATCAAGTAGGTCATTCAGCTACCATGCTTCACATTTTTATTATATCTTATTATTGTTGTTTGCCTATTTATCGCTGATATGACCAGTTTGCGGTACCGCTAATACGCTACCTTCCGTGTAGGGGATTGAATTTGAACCTCTTGCCGAAGCACAATACAAGGTTATTATGGTGGTATATTTAGAGGTCAAGGTGATTGCAGCTAGCTAGCTGCAATCACCTCATCAACCTCCGATAGGAGAGGAATGGGAAGAAGAACTTATAAATCAGGGGTTGCCATTCAGACGGGCTTGGGCCCGACCACCTAGATAGGACCGGCCGTAGGGGGCAGTTTTCTTAATTCACCTCTGCACAGAGAATTGTATTTGTTGTGGTCTGAGTTGACAGACAATGTCAATGGAATATTTATAAAAAAATACCGCTAATATGCAAGTCTTACTTCTTCTCTTCCTTCTCTCTATCTCCTCGAGGAAGAGAAGAAGTAAGACTTGCATATTAGCGGTATTTTTTTATAAATATTCCATTGACATTGTCTGTCAACTCAGACCACAACAAATACAATTCTCTGTGCAGAGGTGAATTAAGAAAACTGCCCCCTACGGCCGGTCCTATCTAGGTGGTCGGGCCCAAGCCCGTCTGAATGGCAACCCCTGATTTATAAGTTCTTCTTCCCATTCCTCTCCTATCGGAGGTTGAACAATATCAGGGCGATTCTGATTTTGAAGGCCGCTGCTCTAAACAAGGAAGTGGTACTGCAGTTGAACCAGTCTCGTAAATTCTTCACTCACGAGTGTCTTCTCCTGCCCACGCTAATCTTCACCAGGATAATAAGCTGGAGAACTCTTAACGCTGGTTATAAGTATTCCACCATAATAACCTTGTGTTCTGATCCGGCATATGTAACTAAGTTCCTTTACGTGGACGGCAGCGTGTTAGCTATGCCCCTGGCGTTACAAACATCCATAGGCGACGGTACACCTAACTATTGTATACTGGGACGTTACTCTATCCGCTATCCCACAGCAATAAAAATTTAATATTTTATTTTTTGTGGAGATCAAATGACCAGACCGTAACAGACCACTTGCGTAGCCACAAGACTAGCCATTACATCAGATTCTTCAAAACCAAGACGATCAAAAGAAAGATAAATAGTGATCTCATTTTTATACCTAAGTTGAAATACAGACTTAAAGATGATATATAAAGTCGATGTCAAATATTATACGGCTGTGAAGCGTGACCGGTGTTAGAGCGACACAAGCAAGAACTGCGTGTCACGGAGATGAATATGCTGCGGTGGATGTGTGGATTTACGCGGAAGGATCGCATTAGGAACTCCCGCATTTGCGGCAGTCTTCATGTCCGTGACATTGCGAATAAATTGCAGGAGTGTCGGTTCCGTTGGTACTGCCACGTTTTAAAGCAACCGGATGATTACATGGGAAACAAATGTCTGGCCATGCCGCCTCCGCCGGGCCCCGGCAGAAGGGGTAGACCCAAAAAGTGCTGGCTTGACGTCATAAAGGGTGATATGCGTACCAATGGGCTCACTACCAGGGATGCTGAAGACCGTGCGAAGTGGAGTAGAAAGAGTCGGAAAGCGGACGCCGGGCACCGAAACGGAAGTTTAGGTTGCAACCGGGATACTACGCTTAGATGATGATGATGTCGGATATTATATATTTTTTGCAGATATAATCAAAATAACAAACCAACTGCGGAAGGTGTCATAACAACTGGACATGAATATGATCAACGTTACATAAAATGCATAATATAAATTTAATTATATAGTTGATTCGTGTTAAGAAAATAGTGAGTCATCGTTGTCCGCCAGCTTAACTCTGCAAATTAAAAACTATGTTCACAGTGACCAGTTGACGGGAGATCATCGTTCGGAAATGTTAATTCAGTTGACTTTAATATCTTTGAGTGCATCACCGAGGGTGCACACAGAAACAAACCGCCCGCGAGTCTCGTGATATTTGAGAGGTCTTTTCCGGTCGAGCGCTCTCTACTGCTCAGTTTGAACACTATCTTTTTAGTCCATATTAAGTTTTCTACAGCAACAAGTCAAAGGTTTTCTAATTCTTTTATTTTATATATGTATATATATCAAAATGTAACCCATTTAATTATTTTCAATTTCGATTGCATCATAAACTTTGTACCAGGTGTATTTAGTACAATTTGATCGAATAGCCTAAATAAATCGCGAATCAAATATTTATATAATGTAATTTTTTTATTACTGTAGGACGGCAGACAGGCTGACGGCCCGCTTAGAATTTAGCAGTTACCGTCGCCTATGGGTGTTTGTGGCAGTGGCATCGCAAACACGCTGCTGTCCCATAAGGGTACAGGAACTTGGGTCACTAATGCCCGAACACAACACAAGGTTATTATAGCGACAAACTTAAGGCCAAAGGTGGTCGCCATCCAGATGGGCTTGGGACCCTACCACGTAGTTAGGGTTGTTTTGTCCCCGACCCCAGCCGCAGAGGTCAGTATTTAGCAATAGTTGATTTATATTCATAAAGTTCATCTATAAACTAACCTATAATGTTAGCAAATCAAAACGTTTAAACGTAAATGTTTGTATAATGATGTAGTATACATATACTCTTTAGTATTATTAGATCGAACTTAACCTTTCTTCTACCTTGCTTAAAAGGAATCTACAAAATTCTTAGGAAAATGTGCGAGTCAGCTACCTGATGTTACAAAAATATCAAGAATCATCCAAAATCAACTTATGTGAATTACCTGCAGCAGTCATTCTTTGAAATGTCCACAATACCTTCGTATGTACATAATATCAAAGTTTGTATTACCTCAAATAACCCATTTTGTACAAAACCTATAAAAGACATAAAGCAGCCATAATATCAAGTAATAGCCTGTTAATGTCTGAAATCGGAAGAAATGAATCTCATTCCTTGAATACATAGTCTAGGCAGAATAAACCGATTCTGTATCCGTTAAATTTATTATGAAACGTTGATTTATTTATATTTTTAATATAAACGCTTTTAACTTAGCCCGATTTGCAAATTAAAGATGCTGCTTTTAAAATAGCATAGCAGTTCATGTTGTTATTACAGACTGATTTTTTTGTTCTACATATAGAATATTTATATAAAGTTCCAATATATTTATTTATTTATTAACTCTAACTCTTCATGAAACTCATTTATGAACATTTACCCAACAATATATATCTGTTGACAACGATATGGAATGTTATATTTTGCAATTAATTTTTGATTCCGTAGCAATTTTTTTCCTGTTTGCTCGATCTTTGGAACCTATTTATTTTTAACCGTGCAGGGGCGGAGAAAGAATACTAACCTCTGCGGCTGGGGTCGGCCTGTCGTAAAAGGCGACAAAACAACCCAAACTAGCTACGTGGTAGGGCCTCAACCCCGTCTGGATGGCGACCACCTTTGGTCTTAAGTATGCCGCTATAATAACCTTGTGTTGTGTTCCGGCATTAGTGACCCAAGTTCCTGTACCCTTATGGAACAGTAGCGTGTTCGCGATGCCACTGGCGTTGCAAACACCCATAGGTGACGGTAACTGCTAATTTCTAAGCGGGCCGTCAGCCTGTCTGCTCTCCTACAGCATTAAAACAACTCTAAGTCCTGTCCACTAAAACTTTGTTACAACAGATTATTTTTCTTTTCTTTTTGTGGAAATAAACGAGATTTGACAAAATTAATAATTTTTAAAAGATTTACTTTTAAATCTTCTATCCAACATATGTGTACAATGTACTTATATATGAGTAGATCAAGTGACTACCCCTTTAGTAAACGCAGCACAAATTACTCATGGCTATTGATTTCTATAGTTCCCTCGCATGACCGCAAAGATAGTGAAACTGTATAAATTATTCACGCAGTTGCTTGTATAATTATTTTTTATGGGCGTTGGTGTTATTAAAAGTAACCTGAATGTAGCCTGTCATTTAGTTTGATAATGGATGTAGACTGGGCATTAGATATTGTATAAATTGTACTAATGATATTTTGGAGTGTGAGCACACGGTCCGTTCGCTTTTTTCATTGCTGAGGAACAAGGGCCAGGTTAACATCCCACTTTATAGTAACTAATTACCGTTGCCTATGGATGTTTGCGACGCTAGGGGCACCGCGCTGCTGTCCCATAGGCGTACAGGAACCTTGATCACGTATGCTGAAACATAAACACAACACAAGGTTATTATGGCGGCATATATATATATATATATATATATATATATATATATATATATATATATATATATATATATATATATATATATATATATATATATATATATATATAGATCAAGGGTGGTTTCCATCCAGACGGGCTTGGAGCCCTACCACGTACCTAGGGTTATTTTATCGCCTTTTACGGCAGGCTGACCCCAGCAATAGGGGTTGGTATTCTTACTCCGCCCTCCACGGAGAAAACTCTTTAACTGAAATGATGTGAAAATTTATTTGACATGGTTACTAATACATAATTTAATTTTGATTTTACATACATAATAATAACCATCATGTCCTGTGCCTTTTTTTTTTTTTTATTGCGTAGGACAGCAGACAGGCTGACAGCCCGCTTAGAATTTAGCAGTTACTGTCGCCTATAGGTGTTAGCAACACTAGTGGCATCGCGAACACGCTGCTATCCCATAAGGGTACAGGAACTTGGGTCACTAATGCCGGAACACAACACAAGGTTATTATGGCGGCATACTTAAGACCAAAGGTGGTCGCCATCCAGACGGGCTTGAGCCCCTACCACGTAGCTAAGATGGGTTGTTTTGTCGCCTTTTACGACAGGCCGACCCCGGCCACAGAGGTTAGTATTCTTTCTCCGCCCCTGCACGGATAAAATAGTAAAATAGTAATAGTAGTAGTAAATGCCTTAATAGGTGTATAAATATTGAATTAAAATTATCTATACATCTATACAAATAAATAAAATTAGAGTGTCTGTTTGTAATATTAAAATAACCGCTTATTACTGTTAAAACCTGCGTGTTTTGTATATTTATATAATCAAAGCACTGGCATGTTTTAAAAGTATACTTTAAAAATATTCTAGTGACTTTTACACCGTAACTTGTTTTTTCATTCTACTTCTGTCATGTCTTGTTAAAATAAACTCTTGTTAATCGGCATCTTACAAATTTATTTATTTTAAAGAATTGCTTCATATACAGCAATTCTTTTCGGGACTCTTTTTTTTTTTTTTTTTTTGTCTCGGGGAAAAACCTCTCTTGACGGGTTCCCCCGGCCCGGGGGGACCGAGGGATATGTGGGACTCCGGGATTTTTCCGACTACCCACTAAAAAACCCCGCTGTTCTCCTATCGCCTAAGCCCTGGCCCACGGATAATTGGCCTGCCGATCTCGTGGCCCGGGCCGGCGCCGGCCCGCCCTTTGTCTTGAGGCGGGCCCCTTCTAAAGTGTTGGCGCCAGGGGGTCAGGGTTTCGTCCCCCCGGCGCTCTCCTAACAACTCTAGGAGTTGAGGGGGCCGCGGAACAGCACGCAGCCCTCACCCTCGCGGCAATAGTGCGGGCGGCGGGTCCTCCCCCGAGGGGCCGCCCGCGGCCGCTTTTTACGGCGGCCGGAGGTCGTTACTGGCCCTCCGGCGCCGCCGGCGTGGCCTGCGTTGGCGGGAGGGGAGTGTGGTGGTCGACTCCCGCTCCCGCTCCGCCGCCTCCTTTGCGGACATGACTGCCTCGCAGAAGGAGGCGACGGCCGTCCATCCAGGATCGCCCCCGACCATGGACAGAACCAGGGCCGGGAGCGACAGGTCCACGCCGATTTGGGCGACGAGGGCGCGGCGCTCCTCGCGCCACGCAGGGCACACGGCGACAGTGTGGTTCACCGTGTCCTCCTCGTCGCCCGCGCCACAGTGGTGGCACCCTGACGTCATCTCCCGCCCTATGCGACACAGGTACCTCCCGAAGCAACCGTGCCCCGAGAGGACCTGCGTCAGGCGGAAGGTCAGGGCGCCGTGGCGCCTTTCCAACCATTCAGCCAGGATGGGCCTCACCGCTTCGATGGTGGCGAGGCCCGCGCTGGGGTGCGCGAGGCGCTCCTTCCACTCCACCATGAGCACCTCGTCGCGCAGCTCCGCGCGCTTCACCTCAGTTTCGCGAGGCGTGGGGCGAGAGCCACGCTCGGCCGCGCCCCGGCGCCACTGGTACAACAGCGCCAGGACCCGGGCCTCGAGGTCCCATGGTGGGGATCCGGCCAGCAGGGAGGCCGCTTCGAAGGACACCGTGCGGTATCCTCTTATCGCCCTGACGGCCAGGACGCGCTGCGACCTGCGAAGCAGAGCCGTCGTTTTGGCCGTCAGGCGATCCGCCCAGATCGGGGCCCCGTAAAGGGCCATCGACCGCACGGTTCCCTCAAAGAGCCTGCGGCACACAGCGCCCGGCCCGCCGATATTCGGCAGCAGACGGGAGAGTCCCGCCGCCGCCCGAACTAGCCTCGGCGCCAGGCGCTCGAAGTGTGCCGCGAAGTCCCATCGCCCGTCGAGCACCAGTCCAAGATAATTCATGGACGGCCCGACGGCGATGTGGACGCCTCCTACCGTTATGCGCAGGCCCGGTGGCGGCCTCTGACGGGGACCGTAAAATATCACGGCCTCCGTCTTGTTCAAGGCCACCTCCAGGCCTAGTCGCCGGATTCTTGCCACTGTGTGCGCCACCCCAGCCGTGCCCAGAAGGCACGCCTGGCGGGGGTTCCTCCCGCGCGCTGTGACGAGCGTGTCGTCGGCGTAACAGATGACGCCGACGCCGGGGAGGAGTGCCCCCCTCAGGACCCAGTCGTATGCGATGTTCCACAGCAGGGGGCCCAGGACCGACCCCTGTGGAACAGGACTCTTTTTTTTTTTTTTTTTTTTTTGGTCTCGGGGAAAAACCTCTCTTGACGGGTTCCCCCAGCCCGGGGGGACCGAGGGATATGTGGGACTCCGGGATTTTTCCGACTACCCACTAAAAAACCCCGCTGTTCTCCTATCGCCTACGCCCGGGCCCACGGATATATGGCCTGCCGATCTCGTGGCCCGGGCCGGCGCCGGCCCGCCCTTTGTCTTGAGGCGGGCCCCTTCTAAAGTGTTGGCGCCAGGGGGTCAGGGTTTCGTCCCCCCGGCGCTCTCCTAACAACTCTAGGAGTTGAGGGGGGCCGCGGAACAGCACGCAGCCCTCACCCTCGCGGCAATAGTGCGGGCGGCGGGTCCTCCCCCGAGGGGCCACCAGCGGCCGCTTTTTACGGCGGCCGGAGGTCGTTACTGGCCCTCCGGCGCCGCCGGCGTGGCCTGCGTTGGCGGGAGGGGAGTGTGGTGGTCGACTCCCGCTCCCGCTCCGCCGCCTCAGGACTCTGCTTCAACAATTACTAAGTGCATTTGAATGTATACAAGGTACATATACCAAAACAACATTTTTATAATTTTTGTCTGTCTGTCTATCTGTCTGTTTGTTTCGGCTAATCTCTGAAATGGCTGGACCGATTTTGACGGGACTTTCACTGGAAGGTAACTGATGTAACAAGGAGTAACTAAAAATAGTTTTAGTTAAAAATGATCAGTTTCGGAAATTTTTATTCCAATTTAAGTTGACATTAGATTTATACTATCATCAATCATATGAAATAGGGTTTAGCTTAGGCTGGGCCTTGTAGATTCGAACACACGTATTCCGGAGGCGCATGGCGTAACAGTTGCATTTGATAACACTGACTACTTGCATATTTCATTTATTTATATTTTAGGGCTTAACCATAAGATATATCTAAAAAATACTGCCCAAATACACTATTCCACGCGAACGGAGTCGCGGGCACAGCTAGTATAATAATATTACTATTTATATCATCTCTATGTTGTCTCCTACCGTAGAATAAACAAAGCTCAGTCGCGCTATTTTCTCCAATATCACGTGTATGACCCTCGTAAATGCGGAAAATGTTAGTATAAAACCGAGCATTTGCTAACACTATTGAAACAATTGATACTGATATGATGATGATGATAATATATTGAATAAAGTCGAAATCTTAGTAGTTATCCAACCTCCGTTTTGACGGTTACGATTCCAGTTAAAACAAAACTATTCATAATTATTATAACTATGAAATATTTTTGTAGGACTTGGTCCTTAGAAAATTAATGATTCTCTTTACAATATAAGGAAATGGTGGATAATATTGAAAATTTTTAAGTTTAAGTATAGACTTTAAGCTATAAAGGAATTTAACGACAATTTAAATGTGCTTCTTCTTCTTCCTGCCCTTATCCAAAACTATATGGGGTCGGCACAACATGTTCTCTCCTCCACTCTCTTACTACATACATACATATAATTACGCCTCTTTCCCGTAGGGGTAGGCAGAGACCACTTCTTTCCACTTGCTACGATCGTTACATACTTGTTTCGCTTCGTCCACTTTCAATATTCCTTTCATACATGCCCTTCCCTATAGAGTACTCTTGACCTGGCCTTTTTTACTACAACTCTCTTATGCCTTGATCACACGTACCGAGCAAACGGGCGAGACAGTGCTCTCGGCCGAGTACTCGGGAGGGTGGACACTCGGCCTAGTAAGTAGAACGGAAGCCGAGCTACTGACTCGCCACTTCGTTCGGCCGAGCACTCGACCGAGCGCTCGGCGCTATGTTTATACGCACCGAGTACTAGGCCGAGAGCACTGTCTCGCCCATTTGCTCGGTACGTGTGATCAAGGCATTACTCTAGTCTATTAGTCGTTATCTAAACATCCGCACCTTTTTTACCGTATTTTAATCAGTTCATTTCCCTTTTCATTGATCTACCGCTTTTCTTGTTACATAACATAAATGTCGGCCTATTTACCAATCAATATTTAATTTTATCAAACTCTTTTACAAGTTTTTTTTTGTTGCAGGTTACGATATAGGAAGACAACGAGTGCCACCATATACCAAGTGTTCTTTACTAAAATTTTAAGATTAGGTAAGTTGTAAACTTCAGGTCAGGTTTTTGTTGGGTTTCATAGTTAATGTGTTTTTTTTGGAGTTTACTCCTTAAGAATCGATTTTCGTATATAAGGCGCCCGGTATGAGACAAATGTGAGAGTAAAATCTACTAATGAATGACCTCGTTACGTTTTTGGTGCGCAAGGCAAAAATTACTTTATTTGTTACAACTTATGGTTGATTTCACATTAAATGTGGTTTAACATATGTCTTTTCATTTGTAAGTGACAAGAGTATTTATTGCTTTGCTCATTTCATATGACGAATTTTTGGAGATTTGTGACTTTATTACTAGATGCCATAGTTGTAATTAGGTTGAACTTAAAACTGTTTTAAAACTTTTTTTATATATGTATATTATTTTCATTAATTTGTTAATTTACCCTTTCATATGGTATTAATCTTTTTTCAGTTAAATAAACTCTTTTTGCGTATGTTTAGACAATCGTACTTAAGTAGTAAACTCCAGTCGTGCGTCGGAGCTGACACACACAGTTTTTTTTATTGCTGAGGCTTAGCAGATAGGCTGACTACCCACTTTATAGTAAGTAGTTACCATCGCCTATAGGTGTTTGCAACTTCAGTGGCATCGCCAACACGTTTTGTCTCATAAGGGTACAGGAACTTAGGTCACTAATGCCGGAACACAACACAAAGTTATTATGGCGACATACTTAAGACCAAAGGTGGTCGCCATCCAGACGGGCTTGGAGCCCTACCACGTAGCTAGAGTGGGTTGTTTTGTCGCCTTTTACGACAGGCCGACCGCAGCCGCAGAGATCAGTATTCTTTCTGCGCCCCTGCACGGATAGTGCTCATCAGTTCATTTTAAAATGAACATGATAATAAAACAAATTGTTTATGATGTTGAGGTTCAATTTGTATATGAATGGATCGATGTGTGATTTTGTAGAAAAACAAACGTCTGTTCTTACTAATAGTTTATTAAGACTGACTCGAAGTCGCATCAGTGAGCGTATTTACTATGAACTAGACATACCGCCCACCAAAAACAATAGTTTTTAAGCAAATTTGTATAATTATGTATACTAGCTCTAAGTGGACTGTAGTTGATCACAGATATTGGTATACATACTGATAAATTGTAAAATAAATTTGACATAATAATAGTAATCACTCATCACTGGTACATCGTAGCCGCCCACCATTCTCACTCATTATCTACTTGCTTCGGCAGCAGGATCAGTTTATTCAGTGGCCTTTTCAACTGACTATTGCTTGCGGTTTGTATGGTTACCACTCTGACCATGTTGTCTATTCCGGGATGTAATTGTACAATTTTTCCTAGTAGCCATTTAGTTGGAGGTAAATTTTCCTCTTTGACCACAACAATATCTCCAATTCCAGGCGATGGCACCTTAGTTTGCCATTTGAATCTTTGTTGTAAGGTGTGAAGATATTCGGTTTGCCATCGTTTCCAAAAATGTTGTGTCATCCTTTGGATCATTTGCCACCTTGTTAAGAGACTGGTTTTCTTGTCTTCGTAATTAGTATCAGGAACGCTAACAAGCGGCTCTCCTATTAAAAAATGACCTGGGGTTAACGGTGCTTCTGTGGTATTGTCAATGAGACACATAGGACGAGAGTTGAGAATCGCTTCAATCTGAGCTAAAAGAGTAACCATCTCCTCGTAGGTTAATTTGGTGTCCTTGTTTATTCGAGATAAATGTCTTTTGGCTGACTGAACGCCAGCTTCCCATAAGCCTCCACATGTTGGCATTCTTGGAGGAATAAAGTGCCATGTTGTGCCATCATTTGCTAAAAGTTCTGCTGCTTCTTTAGCTATGTTATTCTTTCCTGCCTGAAACATTTCCTTCAACTCTTTAGCAGCGCCAACAAAATTTGTGCCGTTATCACTCCATAAGTTAGAACAATGGCCTCTTCTTGCTACAAATCTCCGAAAAGCGGCGATAAAAGCTTGTGTCGTTAAGTCTGTAACTGCCTCCAAGTGGATTGCTCGAGTTGCCATACACACGAATAAGCAGATGTACCCTTTAGTCGCATGGTGTCCACGTCCTTTCGAAGTTCGAATAAAAACAGGTCCAGCGTAATCAACCCCACTGTTCTTAAATGGCCGGTGCTGGGTAACTCGTGCAGTCGGCAATTGACCCATAAATTGGTTTCTCACTTTGGCTTTGTCTATAATACAGATTTTACATTGATGGATACATTTCTTCACGGCAGATTTTAAACCTATTATCCAATAGGTACTTCGCAGAAACGCCATCATCGCTTGGATGCCACCATGCATCGTTCTGATATGTGCTTCGTTGACCAACAATTTTGTGATATGCTGATTAGCAGGTATAATAATAGGGTGTTTAGTGGCCTCTGGTATATACGCACTTTGTAATCGCCCTCCTACTCTCATTATTTCGTTTTCGCCAAGGAATGGCGACAATGTGATGAGAGAACTTTTCTTCTTTACTTTCGCAGTTTTCTTTAATTCTTCAATTTCTCTTCCGTAAACCAAATTTTGATAATATCTTATGCAATCTTCTAATATTTCATTAAGTTCCTTTACTGTTATGTAACTTTTTTCTATGGGTTTAGAATTGCTTCTCTTTAAAAACCTCTTACAATATGCTAACACTCTCTTCATCCTTGAAATTGTTGAAAATCTCTCCCAAATCGGTTTCTCTTCTGTAGTTGCATGAAATGTCCTCCTTTCTTCTAATGTTACGTGTGGAACATCACATCTGTTCAATTCTATTTTGTATTCCTTTAACCAAATAGGTCCAGTCCACCATAAGTCTAGTGAAGCCAATTCAATTGATTTAACACCTCGAGTTGCAATATCGGCTGGATTTTCAGCAGACTGTACGTGATACCATCGATCGTTGTTTATTACACGAGTAATATCTGCGACTCTATTTGCAACAAATGTACGCCATCGACTAGGTTGAGATTGCAGCCACGATAAAACAACCGTCGAATCAGTCCATGCATAGATCTTATCTTTAGGTATGTTCAAGATGTGTGTCACATCATCCACTAATTCTGCTAGTAGTGCTGCAGCGCATAATTCCAATCTTGGAATTGATAGTTGTTTCAATGGAGCAACCTTTGTGCGCGACGCAATAATTGACACATATATGTCATCAGTGTCAATTACTCTGAGGTAAGTTACAGCGGCATATGCGTGACTAGATGCATCTGCAAATCCGTGCAACTCTATGTCTTTATAATTGTTTGATGTCGTTCTAAACCATCTGGGTAATTCCAGGGATTGTAAATACCTTAGCTCATCTCTATAACTCATCCAATCTTCTTTGATATGTGATGGCAGTTCATCATCCCAATCTAAAGTAAGTAGCCACAATTTTTGTATCAATATCTTAGCAGTGATAACTACTGGTGATAACCATCCAAATGGATCGAAGAGACGAGCAACATCAGAAAGAACGGATCTCTTTGTAATTTTACATCCTATAAAAGGTAAGTTTACACTAATTTTGAAAGTATCATCCTTTCTATTCCACGTTAATCCAAGAATTTTTATTACTTGATCTAATTTTATTTCAATTTTGTCATTAGTAGATTTTTCTTCTTGTAGATAGTTAATTATTTCTTCAGAGTTACTAGACCATTTTTGCATTTCAAAACCTCCCTTTCTTAATATTTTTTTGATTTCTTGACACATTTTCTTAGTTTTTTCTACAGTTTCATTACCCGCCATCAAATCATCCATATAGAATGAATTTTTAATTACAGAAGATGAATCTGGGTACTGCTGAGCTTCATCATCAGCCAGTTGATTTAATGTTCGAACAGCCAAAAATGGGGCGGCTGCTGTACCAAAAGTAACAGTTGTCAACTCACGATTTCATCTTCAGGGTTATCTCGCCAGACTATACTTTGTAAATTTGTGTGCGCCTCTGTCATATTGATCATCCTATACATTTTGACGATATCTCCAACCACACATATTCTATGCATCCGCCAACTAATAATGAGACTTCGTAAATCTGACTGTAGAACTGGCCCAATCATCATCATTTCATTAAGAGAATGGTCATTAGAACCCTTTGCCGACGCGTCAAAAACCACACGAACCTTCGTTGTCTCTTTATCTTCGCGTATCACAGGATGATGAGGAAGATATATTGCGTCTCTGTCATCAACAGCCCTCTTCATATGACCCATCGCTATATACTCGTGAATAACCTTGGTGTACTCTGTTTTCAACTTCGGTGACTTCATAAATTTCTTCTCTAATTGTCGTAATCTGTTTATTGCTTGTTCCCTTGTATTTCCACATAACCTTATTGTTTCTTCAATACTTTGTTTCAATGGTAAGTGTACTGTGTATTTCCCGCCTTTTATTCTCTTGGTTGTATTTTTGTAAATCTCTTCGCACATTTCTTCTTCTCGAGTCAATAGTTTTCTTTTCTTGTATGAATCAGTCTCTATTTCCCAGAACTTCTTCAACATGTCGTTGTCTTCTGAAACCATTCTTCTAACATGTAGTGTAATTATTTTGTGTTCTTCGCCAAGTGATTTGTTTTCTCTTTGACCCGATAGTATCCATCCCAAGCTTGTTTTCTGCGCCACTATACCGTATGGCGTTTTAATCAATCCAACGTTTATTATTTTACTGTAGACGTCGGCTCCGAGTAAGAGGTCTATCTTACCGGGTTTGTTATACATCGGATCAGCAAGCGATAATGTTTTTAGCTGTGGCCAGTTCATCGGGATATACTTCGAAGGTAAGATTGTTGATAAGGTTTTTAAAACGTACGCCTTCACATGGATGACTTCTGTAGTATCGAATCGCGATGTAACTGAGAGGTTTACTACATGTTTGATGTTCACTTGTGTTCCTTCTCCTACACCAGAGACTACACCGTTGATACAAGTTTTCTTTAGCCCCAAGAGTTCGATTACTCTTGAAGAGATCAATGAAGCCTCTGAGCCCTGATCAATCAAAGCACGAAGTGTGTGTATAACTCCATCACTTGCTCTGACTTGCACTTGTGCTGTTGCTAATAACACTTGATTATCAGGTTGTTCTTTAGAGAAGTGTGCGCTAGTAATTTCTTGTTCCGGTTGTGGTTGATGATCCTTCTTCTCGTTTGTTTCTTCGACTCTGTGTAACAGAGAATGATGTCTTCTTTTACAGACTCGGCACCTCGCTTTACTCTTACAATTGTATACATTGTGATTCGGTATAAGGCAGTTAAAACATAATCGATTCTTGGTTGCAAAGTCATGTCGTTCTTCTGTAGTTTGTTTTGCAAATTCTTTACAATTAAATATGTAATGTTCACCTTTACAATACGTGCAAGAAGAACGTGAGCTTATATTGCTGTGTTTTGTAGATGAAGATGTTTCATCCTCTTTCGCCTCAGCTACGACATGAAATGACCTGTGACCTCGTGCCTTCTCCTTTGTAACAGCTGACGACATCATCGGGGTTGTTAATTCCAAGGTACGGAATTTTGCTTCTAGAAAACCCTTCAACTCGTTCCATGATGATAACTCTTCGCTGTTTTGCTTGTAGGCATGTTCCTCCCACTCCTTCAGTGATTCTGGGTCCAACTTCTGCGCGATCAGAAATACTATTATAGGATCCCAAGAATCGGTACTTATGTTATAGTTGTTTAAGCTATTAATATATTCCGTTGTTGTATCTAATAAAGCTTTTATCTGAGTGGCAGTTTGACTTGCTAATTTCTTTTGACTAAATAGCCTTTTTAATACACTGGTCACTATCATTTTCTTGTTACCGAATCGCCCTTTAAGTAACTGCCATGCTTGTGTATAATTGCATTCTGTTATTTTGATTTGCCGTAATAAAACTTCTGCCTCTCCGGAAACGCTCGTTTTTAAATAATGTAATTTTTGTACATCACTTATTGAAGTATCATGAACAAGAGCCGTAAATAAATCTTGGTAGGTGGGCCAATCCTCATAGTTACCCGAAAACGTAGGTAACTGTATTCTCGGTAACTTAGCGAAAGGTGTCTGCCCATTCTGCGACGAGTTTGATGTATTAGAAATAGCAGATGTTCTATTTTCTGATTCTAGTTTCGCCAGGAGATCGGTTAAGTCTCCGCGTAAGCAAAGATACAGGTCTTCAAACGTATAATATTCTTCATTGAGAAAATACGGCAATATTCCTCGTTGTTCACGTGGCGTACACTTCAGAAGATTTGTATTCGCTTGTTTGAATGTGTCCCAATACTCCTCTATACATTTTAATCTTGCTTTGATGTAACCTTCAGTTAATCTTTGCTTCGGAGCCTTTTTTATGTTTACTTGTGCCTTTTGTAACATACCGGCGACATCTTCAAGCATAGTTAAATATTTTGATTGTTCCGCAGTAGGCGATGACATTTTGAATAATTAAAGTATCCAAATATATACACAAACACAGTCCGTTATAAGTTTTCAATCACTTTATTCACTTAGTTTTATTTGTTATAAAATCTTTTCACTAATGAGTTTGTTTACGAGTTCAATTTCTAAGAATCGGTTTCTATTGTATTCGCGCGGCCGAGCTCCGTGTGTCGATCTATTCACTAATTAATCCGGCTCGTTGTCGACCATATGTTTATGATGTTGAGGTTCAATTTGTATATGAATGGATCGATGTGTGATTTTGTAGAAAAACAAACGTCTGTTCTTACTAATAGTTTATTAAGACTGACTCGAAGTCGCATCAGTGAGCGTATTTACTATGAACTAGACACAAATAATAAAATCCAGTGAATAATACTGATCCCAATCTCCGGATCAAGATTTATACCGTCCCGATTAATCTACCAAATCCGAAATGCTATGTCAAGATCAAAAGGGCTTTGGACGATTTGAGGATTTTAAAAATGTGACATTACATTCTTCATTTAGAACGCTTATTTTCATCACGGCAATAAATTCTGACACAGGATTGGAGTTATTTGAAAGGATCATATTATTTTTATTCGCCGCTTTATATTTCGTTGTAGAACCAATTTCGCTTAACAAATATTTGTTATGCGCAGTAAGCGAAAAAATACATGAAATTATTACGCAATCTCTTCATTTTTACTACTACACTACAATTTAATACCGCGATCTGTTTAAATCTCATTTCGACATTTGCTACCAACGCTCTAAAATATATTATATCATACTAAATTTTGAAATTATAAACTATTAAAAATCAAAATTCTTGTAAATAATGGTACACATAGAAATACCATATGATACCTAGACATATTTTTTTACGTACGTACCATTATAAGTGTAACGTAGAGAGTTGCAAACTGAATTTCCACAGATTTATACCTTATTCTAATTATAATAATAAAAAGAAAAGAAAATGTAATTGATGACTAAATTATTTGAAAAAATAATATGTGATTGTTTTGACAACACGATCAGTCAAACCATTTTGAGCGACTAGGTTGCAACCTAGTCGCTCAAAATGGTTTGAACGGTTGTGTTTATTATTCCTTTCCTATGCAGGGTAATTAATATATTACATATATTCATTATATATGATGCAAAATAAATAGTTTATTTTATTTTTTAAATAAATAAAAAATATTTTGAGTCCCAAACTAAGTAGCCGTAGAACATGTATTATGGGTACTAGACAACTGATAAACTACATATAACTTTTTTTTGTAAATAAATACATATTATATTAAATAATACAAATACGTAAACACCCATATGCTGGACGGGAATCGAAACCGACCTCCGCATGCTTACCGACGTGTGATTGTTTTAGCCATTATGCCAGGAGGTCGTCAAAGTTAGTCAATAATATACAAAAATTAAACAAGCAATACAGGATTTCACCGAATCAAAGGAAACTTAGAAAAAAATAAACAAAGAAAATAAAATAAATATACTTGTGTTATAATTATAAATAAATATTCTGAGTGCATCTTTTTATCGCTCATAGAACCGGGCCGGCACTCGTATACCTATCGAAGTACCTCCGCAGAAAAATATCTACTAGTCACGAGTACCGCCGCGCAACTTATTTTCGTTATAACTTTTTGATTAGATGTATGAACCCTGTGAACTATAGACAAATAAGTGTATTATTAATAAATAATAAACTGTGTTTAGTGGTGAAAGTGTTTCAAATAGACTGCTAAGATTCCCCACATACTACTTACTAGAAAAATAGTATTTAATTTTGAAATAAAATGAAAGGCATTTAAATCTACAAATGTAGTCAAAAACAAAGAATATAAAAAGTATATTTTAATGGATATCGCCTAAAACGAGCATTTTTATTCCGAGTCGTAACACTTAATGGGCCAAGGGCACACTATCAAACTGGGAATAAAGATAAGTATACATACATTGTTGATATATTTTACTCTTTTTAGGGCTGACCGAATTAAATGCAAAAAATTTACACCTCAATTATAGAGCTTTTTAAACTTTCACGTTTTAGTGTGACTACCGAATTTTTTACTGGAAAGCTCGAAAGAAATTATGCTTGGCATATTCTAACCACATGCCACCTACTATCAGGTGGGTATATCTACTGAACTTGTAAAACTATCTAAAATAGTGAGTGTGTACAAAGTACACATGCCAGGAGTGAAAATTCTTTGGCAAACTAATTTTAAATCTTCTAATAAATTTAGAAAAGAGAATTTATGAAATATTACTATTTCATATCTTATTAAACAAAACTCAACTATAATTTCTTGCAGTAAAGTCGCAATTCGAGTAGATATGTATAAGTAATGCAATTCAATCATTCTAAAATTACATTATAGAACACTCCAATAATCCTTAAGCCATTAATAATAAAGTTGATATTACTAGGGCAAAAAAATTCAAGTTTCTTTCATTGCAATAAAGTCGCAAATCGAATAGAAATCTATAAGTAATGTAATAAGTAGTAGTACACACACAAGCTCGCGATGTCCACCAAACTACGATTTGAAGTTTCATTGCAGTGAAAGAGAGTTGCAAAATCTTTTCATAGATAATGATGTCAATATCCGTGGGATTACCGACTTTTGTAGGCAACACCATCATGCCGCTGGAAATGTTAGCCTGAAGTTATGTTAATCGTATCTATGTTGATTATATGGCTATGAAAATAATAATAACCCAACAACTTAGTGCAAAAAGATCAATTGTGATGACCCTACGTAGCAGGGGAAAGATGACGACCTTTTGGCAATAACTAAAGTAAAGCAATAAATTTATCCTTTTTAACCCTTTAATATAGACAACCCTATCGAACAAAACGTATACATCCGTCAGAAGTTATCCATTTATCTTTTGAACGACACCTATACATCTACTCAATACAACCTAAAACCCATCTAAAAGTTGAAGAATAAAGTTTAATATCTCTTATCACGTGTATGTGTAACTTTGTAGCCATTACAATAATTGCATATAGTAAAATACTACTTTAATGTTGTTGTAATAGAGTTGTTTTTGTTGGTATAAACAATGTGTGTAAATGGTATGAATTTTTTACACTTAGCGATGTAACAGAAGAGATCTTATGTTTTATTTATTAAGTGGAAATTGACATATTGTACTATTATACGGTTAGATAATTTGATAACAGAGTATTATCTTTTTATATTATCTTCTTTTTTCAACAATTGTAACTATCCGTGCAGGAACGCTCCTGCATAATAATACGCATTATCTTATCTTATTTCGGGACCGAGAAATATCTCGGACACTTCGACTCAATGGAATCTTTTGTGTTCCCCTAGATAGCAATCATTCCTCTCCAATCTCATTGAAGATTTGCTTCATGAGCCTAACAATGAGGTATGGAAATAGGAGCCTGTAGTCTTCCGGTGTCGGATATCCTACCCCCAAAAGATTCATTCGCCTCCTGGCCAATGCATCGCATGTACACATTAGGTGTTCCATGCGTTCTGTATGTTCCCCACACAACCTGCACATGGGTGTCGCGGTTAGACCCATCTTCATGAGCATATTATTGGTTCCAAAGTGCCCAGTAAAGGCTCTAAGCAAGTAGCGTATTTGCCCCCTGCTCATGTTCCAGATGGATCCTCGTCCTTTGTACGTGGATCCCAAAAAATTTTTGGAGTGTTCCAGACCGATTCTAGTCAGCCAGTGTTGTTGTTACTAAATGGTAGGGTACCAAGATCGTCTCCAGACGGACGTCTCGACTCATGGGCAAACACCTTATAGGCAACGGCAATTGCTTCCTACTAAGTGGATAGCTTCTCCGCTGTTCCGCAGCGAAAAATAAAAATTAATGAAATCAATCTATTCAACGACTTAAATAGTTAGCGCGTAAAACCTTTTTTAATCAGTATTAGGCCAAAAAGACGTAAACATATCCGTGCAGGGGAGGAGAAAGAATACTAGAAAGAATACCTCTGCGGCCGGGGTCGGCCTGTCGTAAAAGGCGACCACCTTTGGTCTTAAGTATGCTGCCATAATAACCTTGTGCTCTGTTCCAGTATTAGTGACCCAAGTTCCTGTACCCTTATGGGACAGCAGCGTGTTCGCAATGCCACTGGCGTTGCAATCACCCATAGGCGTTGGTAGCTGCTAAATTCTAAGCGGGCCGTCAGCCTGTCTGCTGTCCTACAGCAATAAAAAAAACATAAAAATTGAAAACGTTTTGTATATAGAATAAACAATATTTTCCATTAAGCAAAAATTATTTATGTATGTAGAAGAATGACTCTGTCGACATCTCGAGTAACAATTCGTCGATGGCCATGAAAAAAAAGTAATTAAGTACTTTTTACAATTGGAGGTGCAGGGGTTCCTGGCCTCCAATAGGTTTGTTGTTGAGGCAAAGTTCTTCTTCGGAGGGCATCTTGGTAGTATTTTGCGTAGTAAAAAACTCAGTTCCAGGATTGCGTGTTCAGAAGGTGATGTAAAATAAGAAAGCTGCGTGTTCAAATCACTCGGGGTCACCACTTTGGAGGTGCAGGGGTTCCTGACCTTCAATAGTTTAGTGTTGGGTGAAGGCAAAGCGTTGTTTGGGGCTGCCACAATAGTTTCGACATCCCTTTGGTTTCGTGTGTTATGAAGTGTATGGTTTACATAAATTTATATAATTAGTATATTTCTATAGTAGAACTCATCTAAGTGTATATAATAATTAATAACATACATAATACATACATACATATAATCGCGCCTCTTTCCCGTAGGGGTAGGCAGAGACCGCTTCTTTCCACTTGCTACGATCCTTACATACTTGTTTCGCTTCGTCCACTTTCATTATTCCCTTCATACATGCCCTCCGGCTTAGGATACTCTTGACCTGGCTTTTTTTCTAGACGTCCCTGATCTGGTCTCGAAACGTCTGCCTAGGTCTACCCCTTCCAACACTTCCATTCACACTATTACATTCAATAATTAATAATAATAATATTATATTTCAACTAAGCACAATAATAATACACTAATAGTGTATTTCTAAGAGTGCGTTTTGTGCGTGCACTAAGAAATATTTGCGTCTAGGATTATAAACGTATTTACTAATCAAAGTGACAGAATAAGAAATAGTGAGATAAGGAAACGTTGTGGTCTGAAAGAAGATGTAGATGTAGACAAAAATTGAGAAAGGTATGCTGAGATGGTTTGGCCATGTCGAGAGAATGAATGAAGAACGATTGACGAAAAAAGTGGAATGAATGGGCGGATCGCCTGACGGCCAAAACGACGGCGCTGCTTCGCAGGCCGCAGCGCGTCCTGGCCGTGAGGGCGATAAGGGGATACCGCACGGTGTCCTTCGAAGCGGCCTCCCTGCTGGCTGAATCCCCACCATGGGACCTCGAGGCCCGAGTCCTGGCGCTATTGTACCAGTGGCGCCGGGATGCAGCCGAGCGTGGCTCTCGCCCCACGCCTCGCGAAGTGGAGGTAAAGCGGGCGGAGCTGTGCGACGAGGTACTCATGGTGGAGTGGAAGGAGCACCTTGCGCACCCCAGCGCGGGCCTCGCCACCATTAAAGCGGTGAGGCGCGTCCTGGCCGAATGGGTGGAAAGGCGCCACGGCACCCTAACCTTCCGCCTGACGCAGGTCCTCTCGGGGCACGGTTGCTTCGGGAGGTACCTGTGTCGCATAGGGCGGGAGATGACGTCGGGTTGCCACCATTGTGGCGCGGGTGACGAGGAGGACACGGTGGACCACACTGTCGCCGTGTGCTCTGCGTGGCGTGAGGAGAGCCGCGCCCTCGTCACCCAAATCGGCGCGGACCTGTCGCTCCCGGCCCTGGTTCTGTCCATGGTCGGGAGTGATCCTGGATGGACGGCCGTCGCCTCCTTCTGCGAGGCAGTCATGTCCGCAAAGGAGGCGGCGGAGCGGGAGCGGGAGTCGACCACCACACTCCCCTCCTGCCAGCGCAGACCACGCCGGCGGCGCCGGAGGGCAAGTAATAACCTCCGGCCGCCGTAAAACGCGGCCGCGGGTAGCCCCTCGGGGGAGGACCCGCTGCCTGCACTATTGCCGCGAGGGTGAGGGCTGCGTGCTATTCGGCGGCCCCCCTCAACTCCTAGAGTTGTTACAGGAGAGCGCCGGGGGGAAACCCTGACCCCCTGGCACCAACTCTTTAAAAGGGGCCCGCCTTAAGATAAAGGGCGGGCCGGTGCCGGCCCAGGCCACGAGATCGGCAGGCCATATATCCGTGGGCCCGGACGTAGGCGATAGGAGAACAGCGGGGTTTTTAGTGGGTAGTCGGAAAAATCCCGGAGTCCCACATATCCCTCGCTCCTCCCGGGCCGGGGGAACCCGTCAAGAGAGGTTTTTTCCAAAACAAAAAAAAAAGAGTATGAATGAAAGTGTTTGAAGGGGTAGACCTAGGCGGACGTTTTGAGACCAAATCAGGGATGTCTTGAAGAAAGGCCAGGTCAAGAGTACCCTAAACCGAAGAGCATGTATGAAGGGAATAATAAAAGTGGACGAAGCGAAACAAGTATGTAAGGATCGTAGCAAGTGGAAAGAAGTGGTCTCTGCCTACCCCTATGGGAAAGAGGCGTGATTATATTTATGTATGTTACTAATCAAAGAGCCGATGAAATATTCAACCAAGTAGTTTGTTAGATATGTAGATGATAATAAATCATTATCTTTATTACTAATAAGCTGCAAAGCTGTACTATGAGATACAACAACCCGGCTACTCAGTGGCTACGCAAGTAGTCTGATACCGTCGTGTGTGAGTTCGATCCTCTTGAATGGCAATATACCTATAATTTTGCCACGTACCAAAATAAATGTAAGGTTATTATTATGAAAATCTACAATCATTTACCAAGCGTTCTATGAGAACTGTCATTAATTTTGAATTACAATTGAGATTAATTAGTATTTTAAAATAATTTATTATATTCTTAGTTTTAAGACATTATTATGGGCTGAATATTTATGAAACATGTGGTGACCTTAGATTCGCAGATGATATCGTAATCATGGCTGAAACCATGGAAGACTTAAGCCATATGCTTGATGGCCTCAATACAGCTTCCCAAGGAGTAGGTCTCAAAATGAACATGGAAAAGACGAAGATCATGTCTAATGTCCATGTCGCACCTACCCCCGTAACAGTTGGGAACTGTACTTTCGAAATTGTTGACGAATACGTCTACTTGGGTC
Organism: Malacosoma neustria; assembly: GCA_963693495.1. Classification (NCBI taxonomy): domain Eukaryota; kingdom Metazoa; phylum Arthropoda; class Insecta; order Lepidoptera; family Lasiocampidae; genus Malacosoma; species Malacosoma neustria. The sequence continues at coordinate 19,384,311 of OY856381.1, forward strand.
AAACGATCCAGTTAGGCAGGTCCAATTTCGCGAAAGAGGTCACTCGTCGAATCCAACTCGGATGGGCAGCGTTCGGGAAGCTCCGTAAAATCTTTTCGTCCCAAATACCGCAGTGTCTCAAGACGAAGGTTTTTAACCAATGTGTGTTGCCAGTGATGACATACGGAACGCAGACGTGGTCGCTAACTATGGGCCTTATGAGAAAACTCATGGTCGCTCAGAGAGCAATGGAGAGGGCTATGCTCGGAGTTTCCCTGCGAGATCGAATCAGAAATGAGGAGATTCGCAGGAGAACCAAAGTAACCGACATAGCCCGGATGATTGCAAAACTGAAGTGGCAGTGGGCTGGGCACATAGCTCGAAGGACTGATGGCCGTTGGGGCAGAAAAGTCCTCGAATGGCGACCGCGTACCGGAAGACGCAGTGTTGGTAGGCCCCCCACAAGATGGACCGATGATCTGGTCAAGATCGCCGGGATAGGTTGGATGAGGGCAGCGCAGGACCGATCATCGTGGAGATCTTTGGGGGAGGCCTTTGTCCAGCAGTGGGCGTCTTCCGGCTGAAATGATGATGATGATGATGTGGTGACGTAACTATTACCTACTCAAACTGATGGCGACAATGAAATATCATCAAACGATGTTTATCACACAACCAACGCCACACGTGACCAAAACAAAGGCCTCCTGTGATTTGTTCGTTGATTAGCTGTGAAAGTTATATCTCAGCCAACTTAGTTGTCTATTAAGTTTCTTAACTCTTTATTATGTGGTGAGTTCCAAGATACCTTTGTACAAGAAAATTTATTTGGAACATTAGGTATATCAGGTAATGCTACTTTATTTCATGCAATTACAGTCCATGGCTGAATTACTTTTTTTATAGCTGGAGTGTAAAAGACAGGCAAACAGCCCGCCTGATAGCAGGTGGTCACCGCTGTTTATGGATATTTGAAATAGCGGAGTATTACCGACCCGTTGCCGGCCTCGAAAATAATTTATAAGGCAATATTGTATTGCGTTGAATAAACTTCAGCCTTATATACGACGGTCTTTGTGGCATAACGGCTAACACACATTGCTACGCTTGCGGAGGTCACAGATCCGATACCTGCCTCATGTTTGGATGCTTATGTATAATATGTTTTTATTATTTTTTTTATTGCTGTAGGACAACAAACAGGCTGACGGTCCACTTAAAAATAAGCAGTTACCGTCACCTATGGACGTTTGCGACGCTAGAGACACCGCGAATACGCTGCTGTCCCATAAGGGTACAGGAACTTGAGTCACTAATGCGGGAACACAACACAAAGTTGTTATGGCGGCATATTTAAGACCAAATGTGGTCGCCATCCAGACGGACTTAGGCCCTACCACGTACGGTGGGTTGTTTTGTCACCTTTTAAGACAGGCCGACCCCGGCCGCAGAGGTCAGTATTCTTTCTCCGCCCCTGCACGGATAAAAAAAAGAACAAAAAGAAAATTTATTATACACATATAGTAGGTATATTAGTTATCTAGTACCTACAACACAAGTGCTGTGTTTCTAAATTTGGGACTAGATGGCGTTGTGTGAATTGTCCCAATATATTTATTTATTATAATTCCATGAAAGATGGGCCGGGTGCTGGTATGGGATGCAACCTGTTCAGACACGCTGGCCCCTTCCCATCTACATGGAACCAACAAAAGAGCTGGTGCGGCTTCTGAAGCGGCTGAAAATGCCAAATCATGCAAATACAGAGGTCTAGATTCCGAATATGATTTTGTCCCATTCGGTGTCGAGACCCTTGGTCCGTGGGGTCCTAGCGATATAAGGCTTTTTAAGGAAATATCAAAGAGGTTAGTCGACATCACAGGAGACCGAAGAGCTGGCAGCTACCTCGGACAAAATTAGTCTAGCTATTCAAAGGGAGAACGCTGCCAGTATCTTCGGAACCTTGCCTAAAGGGACTCCTTTTAATACATAATACATATATTTCAGTTATTTTATTATATTTTTTAAGGTTTTTAGTTTTAGGTTCATTGTTCTAGTATATATTTCATATTATTTTTAATTTACTTAACTTTAAGTTGTAGTACAATAACATCAAATTTTTAAAGCGAGATGGATTTTTAGATTAGCTTCTATATTTAAATAAAAAATGGACATCACGTCAAGCGCGGCGTCTAAGTTAAATTACTTTAATAACAATTTACTTATTTCTTTACACTGCAATAATTCTGAGAACGCTTCAAACTAATTCCAGCAACTAAAATATTTATTGTTTTGCATAAATTATGGTGATTTTGAATAAAGCTCTGTTTATACAATTAAGTAGTTTAAGTAACGCTGATTTTTTCGCATTAAAATCAGTAAGATTTTAATGCGAAAAAGTCAGCGTTTTTAGGACTAAAATGTAATTACTTTACATTTTAGTCCTAAAAAATTAAAATATTTGGATAAAATATTTGAATTTAAAGAGGAATTTAAAATATTTGAATTTACATAAATAAAATTTGGCACACGATGTGTAACAAAGATTATATTTGGGGTGATTTCGTAGTATATAATAAATATACTGTGATAATTGATACAACGCCATCTCGTCCCAAGATAAGAAGCTGGCTGTCTGTGTTATGGGTACTATAAAACTGATAGACTCATCTTTTCTACTATACATAAATACATATTGTACATAAATATCCAAACTTAAGTCAGAAATCGAACCCTCAACCGTTCTGACGAACTAAAGAGAATGTTACCCAAATTAGTATAGTCAGAAAGTGATCCCATGAGATTGGACGCACATTGATTCGCTTCCCATACATGTCAATTCTAGAAACCACGAAAACGCTGTCAGGTGATTTCACAGGTCTGAGAAGTGTGCCCTTGGTTCAAATGTTCACAAGTCCAGGCCACAAATTATACATTTAAGCATAAATATTCAGTATAATATTATCATTATAATATTAACATCTCACTCTATTATTACCCTCTCGCTATCACGACGTAAAACCTCAGTCCACGTGTTAAGTTAATTAATAAAAAAAAGAATTTAAATTTAGAACAGAAATCGATGTAAAAAAGGTTTTATTGCTATAAAGTAATTCAAGTGATAATGACAGCGGCAGACAAGCAAACTACCTGATAGTATGTTGTTACAGTTATCTAAAGATGTTTGCAACACCAGAAGCATTGCCAATGTAACCTGGTTTACTAATGGTAGAACATAACACATGGTCATTATAGCGTCACCGTATTGGAACCAAGCCCACCTAGTGGTGGACCACCCCAGCTAGGTAGCTGGGGTGGTTTTGTTGCTTTTTATGACAGGTCTCTGTTTGGATGGATCAGTATTTTTACTACGCCTCTTCAATGATATTATTTTTTATTCATTACAACAATCTTAAAAAGTCAATATGTCATATAAATACTCTAAAATATGTATATTTTAAGATACTTTAAGATTATGTACCAAATATAGATATTAGTTATCACATAAAACTATGTAACAATATTTCTGAGATTTTTTAGCATACCATTGTCACGAAATTATTTAGCTCGGTTTACTCCCCAAATACTTTGAGTTTCGCCTAACAATCCACGTTTTCTTCATCAACGAGTAAGTCTCGCATTATTGCAATCACAGTAAATTTAGTAGCCCATTTTCTAAAAACAAATCACAACACCTCAGCAACGCTTACCATAATGCACGTATACATATTACAATCTTAAATCCCTCCAAAATTAGGTCAACCTCTTTGTAAATCTCGTTACAATATTAATGGATCCCTTCCAAATTATTCTACGTCTTACGCATTAAAAATTATAATATTGTATAAAATAACGTATATGGGAAACTTTTACTGAGGAGAAGAGCTTTGAATATTAAGAATTGTATTTTTAATGGGATCCAATTCACTTATATTTTGAATCAAAGCGGTTGAAATTAAAATAAGAATTCTATTTAAATTAAAAATGTTATCTGAACCTTCATAGGACAGAGTAAAGTAAACACGCGAAAAACGTCTATTATTATTCAATCTTCTTTCTATGCAAGGATGGTGTAAGAATTCTGATTCGGAAGCAGCCTGCCTTAAAAGGCGTCAAAACAACCCTAGCTAGGTAGTATGGCTCGAAGCCTACTGGAGCTTAGGAAATACGCGAACGGCAGCATGTTGTCGATGCTCCTGGCATCTTAAACATCTATAGGTGATGGTAACTGCTTACTTAACTTACATAAGTGGACCATCAGACTGTCTGCGATTCCATAGCAATAAAAATCCCAATAATTAAAAGTAAAATCGATAAGTTATTTTTATAGCACCTGTAAAAAGAATCTTCTCACCATTTTAAATATTAAGTAACCCGTAGTAACCCTAGCTATAAAATATCAGGGATCGTTAGAATAGCTTTAATAACCCTTGCACTGAGTTAACGAGTGGGTCGTTGAGGCCCTGCTCACAGAAGATTTCAGATCACAGAAGTAAAGTTTACTCAGCGCACGTTGGATATACATATCGCTCACGTAAATCAAATCAAATAATTAATTTATCTTTTAATTTAGAAACATGTTAAGAAAGATATTATGTACAGTAGATTAGGTTTCTTCAACAACTTGCATGTAAAACTAGAATTTAATATTTTAATACAATTTATAGTAAGATAAAATCAAGAAAACATATCAAATATCATTTATTGCCACACACAGACATTATAATCATATACAGTATACATATTATACTAACAACAAATATATGAGTACTTAATTATCATATTTAATATATCACACAACGTTTCTATGTGCGACAGGACTACCAACTTAGCGTTTTTTAGCACAACATTGATTTTCAGTTGGGCTCTTCCATTTCAACATGACAGTTTTCTTTGGCGCACAAATTGTATTGAAGTCGATTGATCAACATTGATAATATGTAAGAGATAAAATAAATATAATTAATATTGTAACACAATAACAACAACAACAAAAAACATTATTACTAATCATTCAGAGAGAAAAAAAACAAATATTATATTACAAATTGATTAATTAAAGGAGCATTTTTTTAAATGTATTTTGAGAGAAAAAAATATTTGGAGAGAAAAAAATATACATTTCAAGTCACTCAGACAAAAAAAAAAGAAAAACACAAACACCATGACCATTAGCTTTCTACAACATTTACAACATTTTTTAAGACTATTGAATGGACGATTTCTGTTATACAAGAAGATTCAGTATATTTTGTTCTTGAAAGTTAAAAAGGACATTTTATCAAGGAGAGGGAGAGAGGTAAATCATTCCAGATCTGTATATAATGTATAATGTCCAACATAATACTCAAGTCATTTACTTGTTTTATTTAAATACTTTAAGATATTAAAAATACCATATACGCAACGTCGAAACTTTAATTAATATTCAATATAGAACTACACATCTTTATGAATTGGCGCTCCTCGATGAATTCATTATTTCTTCGACAAGAAAAACAATAGAGTAGATATGTTTAAATTTAGTTTATAAAAGGCTCAAACGTCACATCACGTCACTGAATGACGATATAGACACCGATCCTATCCTATTTTTAACAACTCGCTGGAAAAGCGATGGATCCCAACTCTTGCTTGAAGCCGGTACTTCATGACCACAAAGAAACTCATAAACAAAGCATTATATATTTCTATACTTTTCAACTATAGCCAACATCACAATTAACTTCTGTTTTCTAGTTTTTTCTTTTGCCCGAAAAAGAAGTTCTCCATATTAAAATATGCATTTATTATATAGAGAATCATACCTAAATTGAAAATATCCGTGCAAGGGCGGAGAAAGAATACTAACCTCTGCGGCCTGGGTCAGCCTGTCGTAAAAGGCGACAAAACAATCCACCCTAGCTACGTGGTAGGGCCCCAAGCCCGTCTGGTGTGCGACCACCATTGGTTTTAAGTATACCGCCATAATAACCTTGTTGTGTTCCGGCATTAGTGACCCAAGTTCCTGTACCCTTATGGGACAGTAGCGTGTTCGCGATGCCACTGGCGTTGCAAACACCCATAGGCGACGGTAACTGCTAAATTCTAAGCGGTCCGCCAGCCTGTCTGCTGTCCAACAGCGATAAGTGAAGTTATTTTTAACAAACCATATTAGGCTCTTTAGCATCAGCAACAAGCTAGCAGTTGACTGTTTTAGTAGCTGTTCTCCTATTTGATCTATTTTCTGGCTGCTTGAGATATCTTTTTCTATCCCTTTGTTCTATTTTCAACGTTGACTTTATGGTGTTAATCCTCTGATCTTCCATCTGTCCATAGGCGAGGATACCTAAGTAGATTTAGGCCATCTTCTAGCTGTTTCTAAAACAAACTAAAGTTTTAATTTTAAGTACGTACAAGGAACTTCTTCTCGATATTCTATGGCCTCATCTTCGGCTGTATCGAGCGACCCGTATCGTACTGTAACAATGTTTGTTTATTTGAAATTAAAACCAGCCCACTCCTATCTGCACCTGACTGTAATTGGTCGTTTATGCAGGTAATTTAAGCGTTTAAAATACGCGTTAACTAAGGCAGATGTAATGTAAGTGTTCGTCATTAAAATAGTTTAAAGTATAAAGTATAATATAAATTATTCAAAGTTAAATTTAACTTCGTGTGTTCAATTTGTAAATTGGATTTGACATTTGGCAAATGAAAATAAACTGTTGCCAGCACTGCTGTTGAGTGGGCCGTTAGCCTGTCTGCTGTCCTACATCAATAAAAAAGTTTTGTTGGTGATGATAAAATCTAAACTGTTCTAAATACTTACTGAACTGGTTTTACTATCGATGTTGAATAAGAGAAGTAATATAAAATATATATAATTAAAAAAACCCCATCACTGGGCATAGGTCACCTACTTGAAGGAACGGACTGTATACCCAATACGTTTGACCAAGACGAATTGGTCATCACATCGGTAATAGTGATGTATAGATTTCGTAAAAATCCTGAGTATATAGTATTTATATTTAACGTACTGACTGTGATGGAAAACTTGGTAAAGAAACCTGTATGGCTCATAGATGTCATGTTACGAGTATGTACAACATGTCAATACGTGTACTGTCACTAATCCGTAAACTGTCACCGGACATACTGTCCGTTCCCTTTATGGGACCGTTATGGGTTGATGTTATATTTATGAAAAATTTATTATTTATTTAGTTATCTTAAAGTGCATTAAACATGTTTTTTTCTATCAAACTGGGAATTAAACGGCAGTTACCGCATTAAAAACCTTTAAATTATATATAATATCTTATAGACATTTGAGTAAAAGAAGATATGTGGCGTAAATGAAGCGAATTACAATAATGAAAATGACCCCGAAGTCCGATATTAACGTTTGAGATGCTAATATAAAAGACATTAAATTACGAAAAAACTAGAAAACGAATTATAAAGTCAAGAACTAACGAAGTAACTTCATATTTAGAATTCTTATTTCATTTTTTATAACGTAACATCATTCAAAGCTAATCATAAATTATAATAAACTTAAACAATTTATAGCCAAATGAATGTAGCAAAACAAAGATGTAAATTTACATAGCAATTTCAGAAGAGTCATTTAAAGAGTGGTAATAACATTTTCTTTTAAAAAGTTGTGCTTTTCTAACTTATTTTATTCCAACTTGTTTTCATAAATCATAACAGAAAATTTACATAGCGCCGAGGGATTTCATATTAAGTTTGAAATATTTTACTATCTTTTGTAGCTGTAGTGAGGCATATGCTGAAGATCATCAAAACAAACAAGCTGGCGCAGTGTAGCTTTGTGACCCCATGCAACGTCCATATCAGATTTTAATTGGAAACACTCCTCCCCCTAGAGAGTATGGAAAATACATTCACGCTTGCTCAATGCGGTTTCATCTGATACACAAAATATTGGAGTGTCGATTTCCTCACATTGTTTTCCATCGCCGACGGAAAATGACAACTCTATTGTAATACATACATACATACATATAATCACGCCTCTTTCCCGTAGGGGTAGGCAGAGACCACTTCTTTCCACTTGCTACGATCCTTACATACTTGTTTCGCTTCGTCCACTTTCATTATTCCCTTCATACATGCCCTTCAGTTTAGGGTTTACGGTGTATTGTAATTCAGATAAATAAATAAATATTTATTTTAGAACAGGCTAAATACACATTACAAAAATACAAAAATGTTGTAGTTAATATCAACAAATACTAAGGTAATTTTTTTATTGCTGTAAAACAGAAGGCAGACTGACAGTCAACAATAATAAGAAGTTATCGTTGCCTATGGGTGTTTGCGAAACACGCGACATCGCTAATATGTTGCCGTCCTGGTAGGAAAACTGAAACATGGGTCACTTATACTGAACATCACAAAGCTATTAGAGCGGCATATTTAGACACAAGGAGTGATTTTTTTTCAATGCTGTAGTACAGCAGACAGGCTGACGGCCCACTTAGAATTTAGCAGTTACCGTCGCCTATGTGTATTTGCAACGCCAGTGGCATCACGAACACGCTGCTGTACCATAAGGGTACAGGAACTTGGGTCAATAATGCCGGAACACAACATAAGATTATTATGGCAGCATACTTAAGAACAAAGGTGGTCGCCATCCAGACGGGCTTGAGGCCCTACCACGTAGCTAGGGTGAGTTGTTTTGTCGCTTTTTACGACAGGCCGACCCCGGCTGTAGAGGTTAGTATTCTTTCTCCGCCCCTGCACGGATAAAAATTGCCATGACACTGATTGCCATCCAGTCAGTCTTCAAACTTACCCCCTTAAGTTAAGGTTGTTTTGTCACATTATACGACAAGCTGCACCTGGCTGCAGGGATCAGTAGTCTTACTCCACCCCTACACGGGAAGATAAATTACATTATATTAGAAAGCTGATAACCTGCATCCCCTTGATATACTTGTGTATAACACAAAATTATGATCATCACAAACTTTTAACAGTAAAATGTAACTATATTTTTTGTTTGTTACAGAATGCGCGATACGACTTCGCGCCATACGCACCGGTCGGGTGCACTCCGGCCAGCTGCCCCGCACCCACGGGTGCCGCCTTCTCATCCCCCAATCCTCACCACGAAACGCCTTACTCATCGAACTTCACAAGCTCAACGTGCCTTGCTCTGCGGGGTTCATTAAATTCGCCCCAAACACGCCCACACTATGTGGGAAACTAGAACAAATCCCTTACCCGAACAGAAGGTTCCTGTACTTATCTTCTACGAAGGACCAAGCCATAGAACTCCACGGCCGACCGACGTTCGCCGCAATATTCCGTCAAGTAGACCATTGTCACGATGTTCCATTGACGGCTAGAAACGGCTCGTTCGAGGTTGGACCAACTACCAAACTCCAATGTTCATACAAAATACATCTTCCTTATGGAAATCGAGTTGCTATGCGACTTCAAATGGGCACTGGCTCGATGGACGCAAAAGAAAATGACTTATCAAACATCATTCACGAAGAATACCAAGAATACTGTAGAGGAATGGAGTTGACTCTCCAAGATGGCGAATCCAGGTGGAAACACTGCTCTCAACCGGGAGACCCTTTGCGCAGTGTTCAGATCATCTCCGAAAGCAATGCAATAAGACTTAACATAAGTATAATAGCGAAAAAGAACTCATCCGCAATGTGGCTAAAAGTATGGTGGATGGACAAGCCAATAGAAGAAGTTGTCGGCCATTGTGAGTATGGCTGGGTACTGTCTGGAGATTTTTGTATAAGTTCAATAAGAGAGACGAAAAGGGCATGGAGACAGGCTGAGGCTGAGTGCGTGAGGTTGGGAGGGCATCTGGCGAGTGTTCTCAATGACAGGCAACAGCATATCTTGGACCAACTACTAATAAATGCGTAAGTCAACTTTTTTGGTTTTATAAATCATTTATCCGTGCAGGGGCGGAGAAAAAATACTAACCTCTGGGGTCGAGGTCGGCCTGTCGTAAAAGGCGACAAAACAACCCACCCTAGCTACGTGGTAGGGCCTCAAAAGCACGTCTGGAGGATTACCACCTTTGGTCTTAAGTATGCCGCCATAATAACCTTGTGTTGTGTTCCGGCATTAGTGACCCAAGATCCTGTATCCTTATGGAACAGCAGCGTGTTCACGATGCCACTGGCGTTACAAACACCCGTAGGCAATGGTAATTGCTAACTTCTAAGCGGACCGTCAGCCTGACTACTGTCCTTCAGCAATTTAAAAAATGTACAAATATTACTTTTCTAAATAACATTAATGATGTTGACCACGATTTAAAAATGAAAGGCTTTGCTAAAGTGAAAGCCAACTATAATTAATCACAAATATATTAATTCCATTTTAAACAAAATCTAGCAAACATACTCAATATTGTACTTTACCGATATAACTTTATGTTGTGTTCCAACATTAATGACCTAAGTTCCTGTACCCTTATGAAACAGCAGCGTGTTCGCAATGCCATTGGCGTTGCAAACACTCACAAGCGACGGTAACTGCTAAATTCTAGCTGGGCCGTCCGCTGTTGTACAGCAATATAAAAAAAGAATAGAACTTAACTATATATGCTATTAATGATCAAATTGGCATTTCGATTGTTAAGGTGGATTTATATTTGTCTGACGTGTCGTGTCGTGACGCGTCAGAAGCATATCGGTTTCATACATTTAATATGGTTACGGACATATTTGTATGCCGTGACGCATTCTGTCGTCTGTCCTAAATGTATGAAACCATATGCTTCTGATGCGTCACGACACGACACGTCAGACAAATATAAATCCACCTTTATCCTTTAATATACGTAAATCCACACTAACTGTTTGATACTTTCTCAAATTATTTCCATTATTATCAGATAAAAATAAATTAGAGTAGCCAGATACAAGATACCATTTATCAATGTAACCATTAGTCAATAACAATCAAAGGTTGGTCGTTGTTAGAGGCTAGCTAATACGTGTCCAAATCAATTTTGAGACTGATATTCGTTTTTATTAGGTAATAAAGTATCGGTTTTTATTATGAGCATTTATTTAATGAGACTTATTGATAATTTTACTGGACACTCAATATTTGTATCACTTTTAAAATGCATTGATTTTATTATTATCTTTGTTCATAAAAGACTCGTGACACATACATAAATTAATTTGACAGCTTGAGAGTCACAAATAAATCAAAACTAACAGTTGCTCTTTCAACTCAATCTTTAACACTTCAACATCATTTCAATTCAAGCTGTCATATTTTCATCATAAATATTTTTTGGCTACAGAAGCTGTGTTCATAGTTCACAGTTATTAGTGAGAGATGATAAATAGCCAAGAGAATATAATATAATTATTATTATTACTCCAGTATATTAAAATTATGTGTTATAAATTACCTACATAATTATTTATGTAACTTGTAAAAGTTGTATATTTCATTCATATTTTATCAAAACATATACATACGTAATAGTATAGTGTAAATTGTTCTAAGAATTACGTTATATCCCAACAACACTGTATGAAGTTATTATTTAAAAAGATTGATTGTTAGCAAACAACTAAACAAAACAAATACTACAAGGCTACTTAATGCCATAGAGCATTTCAAAAATGGAGAGATCGAATACTTTTGCAATGTGGAGATATATCTCCACGTATCTAGTCGTATACGACAGAAATTAAATATCATACTTTGCATATTTAATCCTTTAATTATAGTGCAGTAGACAGTCAAGACAAGTCAATGGTCCCTAAATGGTAAGCGTTTACCGTAGTTTATACACGGCTAGAGATAAAAATAATGTGGATAGTCTGACTCTCTCGTCCCTAGGGCCGCATAGTTGTTTTTTTTTTATTTTGCACAATTTGTTGTTAAACACCAAAAGCGCCCCATACCATAATTATTTTCGGAGGAAGCAGTCAACGACAGCCGCCTGTGTAAACACATTTTAATTTAATTTTCATCTATTTTCTGGGACTTTTTTAATAAAAAAGATAGTGTCAGAGAATAGAATTAATCAAAGATGCCGTGTAGAAGTATTGCCTGTAAAGATAGTCAAAAGCATATCTCAAAATCAGTAGCGAAAATTTGTAATGCAACCTGTATATAATGAAACAGTATAAGCAAAAGACCCATATTTTAATGCCCAATGAGATTTAAGAGACAAAATATATAGAAAAGTAGGAAAGGTAGAAAAAAGAAGGGACAATAACTATGAAGTGCACAGAGCAGGGCAAATTAAATATACTCTCTGAAAACAATCCGACACGCTTAAGCTAAATATTAAGTTTCATTTGAACATATGTACAAAAGTTTGAGGATAAGAGATGATTTTGTCCTCTCCCTGTAATTAAATGCTCTAAGCTTTATGCATATTACAAGTTACGAGACTTGGGTCGACTCCATATGGGGCAGTAGTATTTATGCAGATTGAAGCTTCTCACTATTGGCCTGATGCCACAGGGCTTTGAATAAACAGCATGTTCATGCCAGGAGTTGGTAATACATACATTTACCAGACAGATGCAGTGGTCCTGAGCCAAATAAATATTGCTTGAGTAAAGCTATTAATGTCTGCGACTTTACATACATCAAGTACGAGGTGCTGCGTATATTATAGGGTTTTTATACACACATATATTCAGTTAAGATCATAGCGGGGGGAGGGGGGCAAGGGGGGCATCATGCCTCGGGCGCTACTCACAAAGGGGCGCCAAATTGTCCGCAAAATAAAAAATTCTTGGATAATTTTTATTTTTATTATAACTGATTTTTGGAAAATACTTTTTAAATTTAGTGCCAGTGTAATTAATATAATAAATGTTAATTTGTAAATAAAAAGGAAAAAAAGGAACACTAATATTAAATTGTAAATCAAATGTAATAATATATTCATAATAGAAATGGCACGTCTTTTCTAATTTCTTTCTTCTTTGAACTAATTCTAGATGATCATATATGTTTCAAAATCTAGTCTTGTTTTCGCTACATTTTTATCTCAAATTTAAAGCCTAGCTTGAGCATATGACTTTATTTATTTTACTCTATTTATTTATTAGTTTTCTAGGTGGTGGTGGGGAAGGGGGGAGGGTTAAAAAGGTATAATGCCCCGGGCGGGAGTTAAGCTCACTACGCCACTGGATCATAGTTGTTTTCAAGTAATTTCTTCGTGTAAGAGCTGAGTAAGAACTGATCCTTGCGGCCGGGGGCGGATGGTCGTAAAAGGCGACAAAATAACTCTAGCTAGATGGTAGAGCTGCAAGCCTCCAAGTATGTGATGACCCATGGTCTTTAAATATGCGGCCATTTTTAATTGCTGTTGGACAGCAGACAGGCTGACGGCCCGCTTAGAATTTAGCAGTTACTGTCGCCTATAGGTTTACAATGCCAGTGGAATTTCGAACACGCTGCTGTCCCATAAGGGTACAGGAATTTGGGTCAGTAATGCCGGAACACAACACAAGGTTATTATGCCGGCATACTTAAGACCAAATGTGGTCGCCATCCAGACGAGCTTGGGGCCCTACCACGCAGCTAGGGTGGGTTGTTTTGTCGCCTTTGACCGACCTCGGCTGCAGAGGTTAGTATTCTTTCTCCGCTCCTGCATGGATAAAAATTTATGTTGCTGCTACTGGTCGTTAAACTTTATTCAAGGAAGATATAGTCGTTTTATTCTGAGATAATCAAATTCAAACTGTGTTAAGTTCCTTGAAGGAGACCTAAGCGACAGTCCCAGACTGTCATAACACGCAGTCATATCCATGACTGCATGTTACACGTGTAATATTAAAGTCAGTTGTCAATGTCATAAGTACAGTCATTACCATCGTTTACGTTACTTTTCGTACACTATTTTACTCTTTCTGTTTAGGCCTGGTGGTGGTGTGGATGACGTTTACTGGATTGGAGCTACTGATGCCGTCCACGAGGGGGAGTTCCGCTGGTCTGATGGACTTCCTTTCTCCTTTGCTCGTAAGTCAATTTCCTTTTAATGCAATACATTTTATAACTTCAAAAGTTTGCACGCGAAATTTCATTAAAAAAATGGTTAGTATAAAAAAACTAAAAAATACAGGCTTTTATTGAAAAATTAAACTAAAAAGTTAAACCTTCAACGAGGTTATAATTATTGAACAAAATGAAAAAAATATTGTCATACAGACACACACATACTTATGTATGATTTCACTATAAATAACAATTTTAAAAAAAGGTGAGATTTAATTTATGTTTTTAAAAATAAACCACAAAAATTACAACTAAGTAAAAATTATTTAACTTTCCAGCAATAAATAATATTATGGATAATAGTATTCGTTTAAACGTTACTAAATTAAATATCGAGTAGTATATAGTAGTATAAAGACCGAGTTTATTGACTTTTTTTGTTAAAAAAAAACGTAATTGCAGTAATGCAAAACTGAATACTAGTATAGTATAGGTAAGTAAGTAATTTTTAAACAAACGTGTAAAATTTCAAGTGTAAATCAATATTAGAAGAACAATGTTAGTGATGTTTTGAGCCAACAAGTTGAATTTGATTGAGGGCCCTTCGTGAAACGAACAGTCATGTTTCAGCTCGAGCGATTTCATTAGTGTATGAACAAGTAGGTCGCTTTTCAAACTACAAAGCATAATACCAACTTGAAACTAGAGCTCAAAATTTTTGTTTATTGCTGAAATATTGCATACAGGCTGATGGCCCTTTATAGCTACGTAAAAATATTATTACATAATTTTTTTGTAAATTCACTTTTGAATTTTTTTCAATTACTTCGAGTTTCGTTATTATTTGTTTTATTTTGATGTCCAAATGTTTTTAAATATCCTGCTGATTTAAATACGCGCAGTGGGTGTTCATTCGTTATCCTGATACGTCAGGGCCGCGTGACCTTCAAGGAAAATTCAAGTTCAGGGGGTGATTACCGCCAAGCATCTTTATTATCCCGCAGGATAAGCAGAGCACGCAGAACATCGATGTGTCCACATGCTGTGATAATTATCCTTAAAGAATAAAAATGTAAATAAAAAATTACTTATAAAAAAAGAATACTGAGTGACGTAAAAGCTTAAGGATTTGTGAAGGATTGTGGTATCATGTATAATCGTTGAGTGTCACATCGGTCTCTTACGAAGCAGCGTGATATCCTTACATTCAAGTAGCATCTTTGAACAACTCGACTTAAACACAATCAGCAATCATCTGACGCGGAAGATGTGTGCACAAGATGTATCAAACGTAAACTAATGAAATTTTCATAATTAATAGAAGATGTCTGTCTTAACAACATAACAGTGATAACAGATATCGCCTGTGAAGAACTGCATCTCAAGGAATCCCAAGGAGAAATTCGTCGCTCAAAATTTAAGAAAAGTTAATGCTGTTAACGATTTTATTGAAAAAGTTGATTTTAGTTTATCGCATTATTTCATAAATGAGAAAGAACTAGTGAAACAACTTCCGCAATACGCTAAATTTAAGTATGTTGTTACCTGTTTCACTATAATTCGTCGAATGATGAAATATTTAATAGTTTACATTGATAATCTCCGTATATATAACCACAGAAGATGTAGTGACAAAAATTGAGAAAGTTATGCTGAGATGGTTTGGCCATGTTAAGAGAATGAATGAAGAACGATTGACGAAAAAAGTGTATAAGACGAATGTGAATGGAAGTGTTGGAAGGGGTAGACCTAGGCGGACGTTTCGAGACCAGATCAGGGACGTCTTGAAAAAAGGCCAGGTCAAGAGTACCCTAAACCAAAGGGCATGTATGAAGGGAATAATAAAAGTGGACGAAGCGAAACAAGTATGTAAGGATCGTAGCAAGTGGAAAGAAGTGGTCTCTGCCTACCCCTACGGGAAAGAGGCGTGATTATATGTATGTATATAACCACATTTGGTTCGCAATTTTTAAAATATCAAATACGAGTACATTTTATAAAAAAGATATAAAATTATTATGATTAACAAAAATATCATATTTCATAAAAAGTAGTTAATAATTAAGTACGAATTTTTAATGTATATACTATCCGTGCAAGGGCGGAGAAAGAATACAGACCTCTGCGGCCGGGGTCAGCCTGTCGTAACCTTTTACGACAAAACAACCCACCCTAGCAACGTGGTAGGGCCCCAAGCCTTGTGTTGTACTCTGGCATTAGGGACCCAAGTTCCTGTACCCTTAAGGGACAGCAGCGTATTCGCGATGCCACTGGCATTGCAAACACCCATAGGCGATGGTAACTGCTAAATTCTAAGCGGGCCGTCAGTCTGTCTGCTGTCCTACAGCAATAAAAATATGTAACAGATCCAAAGACCCAAAGAAATAAAGACAAACATTCTGCTTATCAGCTTAACTTGACGGAAGGACAGTTTATATTCGCTTTAAAACTCTCTAAAAGAACTTTGCGAACAGTTACTGTTTTAGTTTCTGTTTTCCCCATAGGTAACAAATATAATTATGAGTGTACATAAATACAATAGTAAGAAGTCATCAAAATATCATTTGTCATTTTTATTTTATTCAGATTAGATCCTATTTTATTACAATTTTAACTTTTAGATTAAAATTTTTATTGGTTTCAATAATAACTAGCACCCTTAGTGTTGTGGTGACACATGCTGACCTAGCGCGTTGCATCTCAGTATGTATAATACGATGAGTAGTTAGTCTTTGCCCGCTCACGCTACGGTATAGTCTCGGGAAGCCCACATTCCCCAATTGTGTTAATTATTGTGTTAATATAAATATCAAATTAGTATTTCTTTTGACTTTAATTTCGCACACCCTGGAACACCGGATTGAAGTCAGAAGAGCAACAACCCACTACTGCCACTGAGACGTCACTATCAAAGTGGTATTATAGCTTAAGCAACACCAAAGTGTCTATATATTCGGCCATAATAACCTGTGTTGTGTTCCGGGATAAGTAACCCAGATCCCAGTTATCCTTTACGGACAGCATTCTATCGCAAATATCTACAGGTAAAAGTAACTGCTTACTTTTATGTAGGCCGTCAATATGTCTGCTGATCTACAGCAATAAAAAAATAGCCACAATATCGGCTAAACCAGTTATCTGTCGGCCCATACACTAGGCGATAGATTTAATTTAAAAAATATATTATACTAACCGTTCCCGCCCGCTTCGCTGGTCGAATAACAGAATCCAAAAATAAGAAGTTATCGTACGCGCGTGCACTTTCTTTTGAACAAAGAAAATGAACTGTTTAAAAATTTAGGTTATGTTGTTATATGCGAAAAATAAAAATTCCAGAAACTCGATTTCAGCGCCACCTACCGGGTCCAATTTCGAATCTAACCCATTCTCGAATCCACTTGAACACACACAATAAAATTTTACAATATCGGTCCACCCGTTTTGGAGGAATTCAGTAACATACACACTAACATAAGAATTATATATAAAGACTAGCTGTGCCCGCGACTCCGTCCGCGTGGAATAGTGACCTTATCACTAAGGGTATGAAAAATAGATGTTGGCCGATTCTCAGACCTACTCAATATGCTCACAAAATTTCATGAGAATCGGTCAAGCCGTTTCGGAGGAGTACTGGAACGAACATTGTGACACGAGAATTTTATATATAAGATATAATGGACCATGATAAATATAACATATTACCAACGACATGTTATAAATCGATAAGATAGTTATTCTACATGCAGATCCCCGCCTGTGCACTTAATCTGGAAAGCGTAGAACCCTCGAGACTTCGCCAAAGAACCCTCGATCCTGATCCACTTAAGGGCTCTATAGCTTGTTTGATGGAAAAACTTTTATTGTATTCAAGTTTCACGTTTGTATTATGTCTTTAAGCTAGAACTATAACATTAAAACTTTGTTTACAATAAGTAGTTCTATTAATTAATATTTTTTCCCTATGTATGCTTAGATCTTTAAAACTACGCAACGGATTTTAATGCGGCTTTTTTAATAGATAGAGTGATTCAAGAGAAAGGTTTATATATAATATAATATATAGATGCATAATATAGTAGAGACACTGATAATTTTAGAGGTTTCTAATGTGATGTCGTAAGTAAACATATTTTTTGTGCTTACATTGCAAACACTGGCTGAACCCAATGAGATAGATCAAAACACCTTAAAAACGTCTACAAAAAAGTCCATGATGGTATATGTCTATCTCTTAGGGATAATCCACAAAATCAATTTTTTATCCTTTACTTTTTACGAGAAATAATGGTTCACTTACGAAGCGATTTTAAGCAATACAGCATTAATCCTTATCCAATTAAGTACCTTAAATACATTTTGCATTTAATATAGATTAATATGGTCCGTTACAGCATTTAATTTAAATGAATATTTTCGAAGATATTACAGATTTAAAAGGCAGGGACATAGCGGTTGCGGCGGTACCGGACGAGATTATTTGTCAGTCAATGTGTCAAAAATTGGGATAAAAAGCTCATCCTAATTTCCTAACTAATATTACGAATGCGAAAGTTAGTGAAAGAAAAAAAATGGCTGTCAATGTCAAAAATGTCAATTTTCCCAGTATATTTATTTTATTCCCTAATTTCACATAACCTCAGATGAAGATTTTCGTTTTATTGCTGTAGGACAGCAGACAGGCTGACGGCCCGCTTAGAATTTAGCAGTTACTATCGCCTATGGGTGTTTGCAATGCCAGTGGCATCGCGAACACACTGCTGTCCCATAAGGGTACAGGAACTTGGGTCACTAATGCCGGAACACAACACAAGGTTATTATGGCGGTTAAGACCAAAGGTGGTCGCCATCCAGACGGGCTTGAGGCCCTACCACGTAGCTAGGGTGAGTTGTTTTGTCGGCTTCTATGACAGGCCGACCCCGGCAACAGGGGTTAGTATTCTTTCTCCGCCCCTGCACGGATAAAAACATCTGTGTTGCAGCAGTCCCTCTCAAGTTTATAATACATCTTCACATAATTTAGAATTTTTGAGATGGGTATGCCGCAAGCCGCTTTTCGATTATTAAAAATTTGATTAAAACCTATTTTGTAGAAAAAATATTTGTTGTGTTCAATCTTAATAATACATTACTTCTGAGCTTATGGCTAAAAATCATATTGAGGGCATTCCTCTTTCATCCACTCAACGTCTAGACACTGAGGCGTCTTTGAGTACACGAATGACACGTCTCATAGTATAACAAATAGCAATATGTGGCTAATTAGGTGATAGGTTAAGAGACTATTTTGTCCAATAGTTAATTATCAAAATTCTAGTGTAAATTTATATATTATGATATAAAATTTACAAAGGAAAAGAAGTAAAATCTAAATAAAAATGGCGTGCTTTTACCCTGAAGACTGCGAGCAATGTAACAACAACGTACTGTGAAGATCCACCTATATGCTATCCCTGCTCGCCACGATGTCCTTCGCCGAAGGTTGTGTATTGTTGTGAAAGAAGCCGCGAGTTTCAAGGCCTCTAATTTGCCAAGAGGAAGATTGCTGTGAGCCACCACCAAAATATATGAAGATGGACGCATTGTGCGCAAGCTGCCTGTGCCCACCATCAAGAGTGCACTGCGAATTTCCTATTTAGAAGCCTTCGCGACGTAATTGTCGAATGTGAATTGTGTAAAGTGCCATTCTGCACAGCCAAACCGACACTTGGATGTTGTTTACTCAAGAAGAAGCCAATAAAAGTGTCGCTTGAGGATATATTGGATGATTGACAACGAAATTTCGTGTCCTACTTTCATATCATACAATGTATTTACAATAGCGCCATTCTGAAAGGTTTTTGAATTATAATTTATAGCGTAAAGTTAGATTCTTTCTCATGTTCTCCCCCATGTAAAATGGTTCTCCTAACCTTTAATTATTTTTAATTAGTTGTAATTTAATATTCAAGTGTGAAAAGTGTGAATGGAATTGTTGGAAGAGGTAGACCTAGGCGGACGTTTCAAGACCAAATCAGGGACGTCTTAAAAAAAGGCCAGGTCAAGAGCATGTATGAAGGGAATAATGAAAGTGGACGAAGCGAAACAAGTATGTAAGGATCGTAGCAAGAGGAAAGAAGTGGTCTCTGCTTACCCCTACGGGAAAGAGGCGTGATTATATGTATATAAATATTCATTTTTGAATGTGAAACGAGAAAAATAATTTAAATAAAAAGGATGACAGATTTTTTCCCCAAAAAGGAGTTAACGTCAGGCAGGCGGCCGGTTGTAAAAACTAAACCAAAACTATTACAACATATAACATGTTGTGCCGACCATATAATGTGGGATAAGGGCAAGAGGAAGAAGAACAAAGTTATGTACAAATCACATAGAAATACGTTCTTAAAATTTAAACGCTCTTTTGTATTGATCCTTGTTGACTTTTCCACAAATTAATATTATATTCTAACTTTTAATATTTTTTTTATAGTTTGAGTTCAGCAGACAGGCAAATAACCCACCCTGGCAGGTGGTTACCGTCGTCTATGGACGTTTGCAACACCAGAGGCATTACCAACGCGCTGCCGGCCTCGAAGAAATTTTATAACGCCTTTTTTGAAAAACCCCATATCGTATCAAATAAAACAGTTTCCACATGCAAATGTCTTTGAAAGGAAAAACAATTCAAAGACTTACTTGAATAAAACAACTCAAAATTTACTTACTATACCATGAATAGGAATGAACTTTGAAGTAAGTACATATAAATAAATAAATACACTGTGACAATTCACACAGCGCCATCTAGCCTCCAAGTAAGTAGCAGATCACTAGTGTTTTTTTTTGTTTTTTTTCTTGGTGTTGGACAGCACACTGGCTGACGGCCTGCTTAGAATTTAGCAGTTACCGTCGCCTATAGATGTTTGCAACTCCAGTGGCATCGCAAATACGCTGGTATCCCATAAGGGTACAGGAACTTGGGCCACTAATGCCGGAACACAAAACAAGGTTATTATGGCGGCATACTTCTACACCCTCTGGTTGCCATCCAGATGGGCTTTGCGTCCTATCACGCAGTAGAGTTGGTATCTTACTCCACCCCTGTACGAGAAAAATTATTCTACGTATATAAAAAAATAAAGCTTTATGGTTACCATAAATATTAAACCTTCTTTGCGTAGTCTTTTTGACAATAAAGCTTTTACCAAAACAATTAAAGGTAGGAAAAATACGCTCAATTACTGCGCTGTTTTGATATTCTACAGACAAAAATATAATGATGCATCCAGTTCACTCGATCGTTCATTTGGCTCAATCGATTTGCTTTAATCTGTGTTCAATATCCCACTTAAATTATTCGGCTTTTGTGAATTATTTATATTTTAAATATAATTATAATAAAGTATTTATAATTCAGCCGGGCTTGGACAAGGTTATACGACAAGGTTTGGACGCCGCTGAGATCAGTATTCTAACTCCACCCCTACACGGAAAAAAAGTTAGTCAACAAACTACAAACTAAAACAACTAGCTTGGTATGGTCACATAATACAAATAGAAGAATACCAGGTTACAAGGAAAATGCTAGAAATGAGAGTGGGTGGATACAGAGCGAGAGGCAGATCAACAATTTTTTATCCTTGCAGGGGTGGAGAAAGAATAGTAACCTCTGTGGCCGGGGTCGGCCTGTCGTAAAAGGCGACAAAACAACCCACCCTAGCTACATGGTAGGGCCCCAAGCCCGTCTGGATGGCGACCAACTTTGGTCTTAAATATGCCGCCATAATAACCTTGTGTTGTGTTCCGGCATTAGTGACCCAAGTTCCTGTAACCTTATGGGACAGCAGCGTGTTCGCGATGCCACTGGCGTTGCAAGCACTTATAGGCGACGGTAACTGCTAAATTCTAAGCGGGATGTCAGCCTGTCTGCTGTCCTACGCAATAAAAAAAACAAAAAGACGAATGAACTGCGTAAAAGGCAATATGATGAATAAAGTGTGAATATTAAAATGACAGCTAACAGAAGAGTGTACAAGAAGAGAACATGTTCTACTGAACACACATAGTAGATCTTAGAAAGCAAAAGAACAAAGACAATAATTATTGTAGTAAGAACAATATTGATTTATATAGTAATTTAATAAAATAATTAATTTTAAAAACAAACTGTTATTTTCATGTAAAGTGGGTAGTCCGTTTTCTGACCTTACTGCCAGAAAAACACTAAACAATGTACACATACCGTAGAATGTTTAATATTCCAACTAGTTACACATTATAAATTTAATTGGTAAGTTAAACACGAATTTAATTATAAGTTGTTGATTCGGTACGTTGCTCTCGTACCGTGTTAATTAAAAGAAAACGAGATATTTGACATTTAACGTAGAATACACACTCTAAGTAAATTTATGGATTCACAGTTCGATGTAGTATATACGTATCAGGTTATAGGAACTAATTAAAATATGCTTTAGGAAATATTTAAGTTTTTTTTTAAATTTAGGAAATATTTAATGTAAACATCTGTAGATGGTCACGTACATTTAGACTAAAAGAATTATTAACGCATTTATAATTTCAATTTTGATATATAGAACTTATGGTTGTTATACGAATACGAAAGATGATAAATTTGAAAATCTTGTGATATTTTTGAAATGAAAACTTCTTACTAAAGATCACAAAAAAGTGCACAACGCCACTAGGCATTGTGCACATTTTTGTGATCGGTAAAAATAATTATACTCGCGTCAGGACACGTGACCTGATCGAAAATTCGTAAGACGTAAGAAGGGAGTTTTGCTCCAGTAATACCAGCTTTATTAATAATGACTTAAGGTTTATTTTATAATGTAACTTTTAAATGATTCGATTCCATTACTTGTACATATCTATTCAAATTGCGACTTTATTACAATGAAATATAGTTGAGTTTTTGAAGTGAAAACTTATTTAGGCGTGTTGAGCACTTTTTGGGTGAACAATTTTTGGTTTATAAAGAAGTGTTAATGACCACTTTAAACTTTAATCCTTGATCATAAACACTTCTTTATAAACCGAAAATAATAATCTAATAGCTCGACGATACAATTCATAAGTTACTTAGTTATCACTTGTATCGGCAGTCCCCAAAGAATGCCCCGCATGTTTTTTTTTCTTATTTACCTATCTATCACACGCATATTTACCCGTGCAGGGGCGGAGAAAGAAATGCAGCTGGGGTCGGCCTGTCGTAAAAAGCGACAAAGAAAACCCAAGCTAGGTTACCACCTAGCCCTACCGGGCTCCAAGGCCGTGTGGATGGCAACCACCCCTGGTTTTTTAATATGCCGCCATAATAACATAATAACCTTGTGTTGGGTTCCGGCATAAGTGACCAGTACCTACACAGATAGCAGCGGGTAACTGGTAAATTTTAAATGGGCCGTCAACCTGTCTGCTGTCCTACAGCAATAAAAAATTATTTATATTTTCATATAATAAAGTTATACTACTCGTAGTTTTTCGCATTTTTCGCATTGTCGCATCGCGAACACGCTGCAGTCCCATAAGGGTACAGGAACTTGGGTCACTAATGCCGGAACACAACACAAGGTTATTATGGCAGCATACTTAAGACCAAAGGTGGTCGCCATCCAGACGGGCTTGGTGCCCTACCACGTAGCTAGGGCGGGTTGTTTTGTCGCCTTTTACGACAGGCCGACTCCGACCACAGAGGTCAGTATTCTTTCTCCGATCCTGCACGGATAACGCTTAAGTGCCTTATAACGTGTTTTTAATTTAAATCAAGATTTGTTAAGATCAAAGACTTGTTAACATGTTGAAGGCAATATTGAATAAAATTCATCATAGAAACCATATTTTACAGCATTTTAGCCGATGTATATTTTCATAATTTTTGGGTTAGTTCATTTTTAGCTGCTGTTTTCAGGTGACAAACGATGTGGTCACTGAAAACATTACAATTATTTTAGTTCACACATCGAAATGTCGAGTATAAACAAAATAATCGTGTAAAAGAATTTAAACGTATAAAAATTAATCTTATTGATCAATAACACGTGTAAAAAAATAAGATATATTCCAGCTATACAATTTTTTCCCACAAATAGAGTAAAGGCCAACTCTAATAAAAAGAATATCGACATAACCTCTAGCAACCTCTAGTATACATCCATTTAAACTCTACATTTGAAGTTCTTTGTTTGAAAGCTGGTATTCAACAAGTTAAGGAGGCGTATGCCCCTCCCCGACCCCTTCTTCCCAAGTCCCCAACTACGTCCGAAATTCAACGTTACATGGACTTTAAAGGTTACCTTTAAATACAACATGGTAAGCTGAATTAATATTAATATGAAGGAACTCGGTAAAATAATATATTTTTGTAATTCTATATATATTCGTTAATTGAATTGAATATCTGAAATAAATAAAATATTGTTTCTTATATATTTTATTTCAAATTAGTTATCATATAGACTGACTCAAATACGTATAGCAATTAGGTTACAATATTTTTTATTTGTTACACATTAGACCTCTTAATTGAAACATACGATAAGTAAAATCCAGAGACGTAATAGATCAGGAGTAATGTGACTTCAGTACCCAACTCACCTTAACCATCATGAACTTAGTTAAATGTATGTGTACAATGTATGCTTATATATCCCAAAATTTTGTTATTAAACAAAAGTATGCAACAAGTTAGGGCCTTTGGCTGCCCCATTCCGTCCCTGGCGAGATATGCGCGGTATGCGCTGCCAACATACCCGAAATTCCTGTAGATTTGTGTATAAAATGTAAACAAACTTACATTTAATTTTTAGTAAATGATTTATAATAATAAATTCAATATTCGCCTAAACAAATGTGACTCATTAGGATTTAGAATAATATCCATTTTTTGTTTCTATTAGTAAAAAAATATTATTTTTGTTTCAAAATAATATTATGAATACAGTTCTCGGAGGCTTGTTAGAAAGGCCATTCAATTAAAATTACTCATACGTCATATCATTTTTGAAGTGAAAACTTCTTTAGCGGCGTTATACACTTTTTACCTGATGGGTAAAAAATGTTAAATTCGCATCAGGTCACGTGTCCTGATCGAAAATTCGGACGGAGTTTTGCTCGAGTAATACCAAGCTTATTAATATTAACTTAAGGTTTATTTTACAATGTAACTTTTAAATAATTTCACTTTTTTACAGTTCTTTTATATTCAACCAATATACCTTAACTAGTTCAAATCACAAGGCAAAAATTGAATAACCGCGCTCCGAATGTACACGTAAGTAGTTGCTAACTGCAATAATGCCAACTATTGCATTTATAACTCGAATAAATCTCTGATTGCATTATTTTGCGTCTTTGTCCTATTTTTTGTTTCATAACTATTAATTATTGCGTCTTCGCAATGCCACTGGCGTTGTAAACACCCATAGGCGACGGTAACTATTAAATTCTAAGTGAGCCATCAGCCTGTCTTCTGTTCTACAGCAATAAAAAAAACCTTTCGGCTTAAGTCCATCTAAACTGCCCATTAGAGTACCTTACTAAACAAAGAAAATCTTTAGGAATTTACTTCAAGATTGAGAAGGTAAAGCCAGTCGCTATTATAAAAATGAGCCAGTTGTTCTATTTTTGAAAAAAGGTCACCACCACAAAAAAGGCGCTTTATAACAATACCCGACTGGTCAATTAAACACTCACACTCATTTATACCTTTTATTTATTACTGTGGAAGAACACTCGGGAGTATCAAAAAATATAAACATCTTATACAAATGACCAAAGCACACCGATAGAATTAAAAACAGTCATCTTGATTCCAATCACAAATCAAGTTGATGGTACTAAGTAAAATGTGGGTAGTATAATATTAAATCACAAACACTACAACTGTTCAATATAAATTCAGAACTGCTAACGACATCTATCGGAAAATTGTGAACTAAAATTCTTATTTCTATTATTAATTAAACATTCCGCCGGCCAAGGACGACTCAAGTCCTTAAGACCTGACGACAAAATATAAACCAAACAAAGTAAAACAAATTTCTGGTTACTAGGAGTCAGACTCATCCAGGGGCAAAGGACATATTTTCACCATAGGTCGCTTCAAAATATTGTCCTTGTACTGTAAAGTTACAACTCTTGTAACACCATCAGCACCTGGGTGTTTCTGCATAATACGTCCCAAAAGCCATTTTCCAGGGGGAAGTGTGTCATCCTTGACGAGAACGACAGTGCCGAGGGGAAGATCAGGTCGCTTTATGTTCCATTTGTAACGATGCTGTAACGTAGTTAAATATTCGTTTTGCCAGCGACGCCACAAACAGTGCACCATACGTTGGATTATGTGCCATCGATTCAACGGACTTAAGTTAACATCAATCAAAGACGGCTTAGGAACCCCAATTAAGGGCTCTCCGACAAGAAAGTGACTTGGTGTTAATGGGGGTTCGTCAAGAGTAGAATTGATAAGAGTGAGGGGACGAGAATTTACACAAGCTTCGACTTGGGCTGATAAAGTAGCGAGCTCTTCGTATGTGAGGAAGGCTTGGCCGATAACCCGTTTTAAGTGTCCTTTAATACTTTTCACTCCTGACTCCCAAATTCCACCAAAGTGTGGAGCTCGAGGAGGTATGAATCTCCATTGCGTGAAATCATTAGCGAGAAGTTCAGAAATCTCAGCCACAAGTTGAGATTGTGAATTATTGAACGCGAGATCTAGTTCACGGGACGCGCCTACAAAATTAGTTCCGTGATCACTCCAAATCTCCTTGCAGTGACCACGTCGAGCGGTGAAACGCCGAAAAGCGGCAATAAATGCAGCAGAAGTGAGGTCAGTGACAAGTTCCAAGTGAATGGCTTTTGTTACGGCACAGACAAATAGACTAATATAAACTTTACTGGTTTTCTTATATCTACCAGGATACAATTTCATTGTAAAGGGTCCACAAAAGTCTACTCCACTCGTAAGAAAGGGTCGGCTAGGTTTAATCCTGAATTTAGGTAAATCTGACATAAAAGGAGGGAGTGGATTAGCCTTCTGTGTAAAACAAGGGACACATTTGTGGATTACAGTTTTGACAAGACTTTTAATTCGAGTGATCCAAAACCTTTGTCTTACAATATCTAAAGTAAGTTGATTGCCTCCGTGCAGAGATTTCAAATGCGTATTTACAACAATAAGTTTAGATAAGGCACAAGTGCCACTTAACAGAATCGGGTGTTTCATGTCGCCTGGAATCTCTGCATTCGCGAGTCTACCACCAACACGAATAATGCCTTTATCGTCGATAAAAGGGTCTAGTACATAAATCTTACTTGATTTGGCAACCTGTTTACCTAGCGTTAAGCGAGAGATCTCGTCGCGGAATGACATCAATTGTGATAGTTTAATACATCGATTAAAAGCATCATCAAGCTCATTAGCGCTCAAATAAGCAGGTTCAGTAAACATTTTCTTAAGCACTCTAACTTTACATAAATTATAATAACGACAACAATAAGCAATGACTCGAATCAATTTCGACAGCGAGGAGAATCGAGTTAAAATTGCAATAGCATCATTATTTTCAGTAACATTTACATTGCATAATATTTTTGGGGTGGGTTTCATTTCTAAATCGGTTTGAGAAATCTCAAATAAAGAATATTCAATTTCATGTGCCTTGTATAAAAACTGAGGTCCGTTCCACCATAGTTTTGACTGCTGTAGATCATAAGGATAACATCCACGTGATGCTAAATCAGCGGGATTATTTGCAGAACTAACATGATGCCATTGGTTACTATTTGTGAGTGTCAAAATTTCTGAAGTGCGATTTGCAACAAATGTAGTCCAAGTATTTGGTATCTTACGCAACCAAGCCAAAACTATCGTGGAGTCTGTCCAAGTGTAAATATCATTGTCAGGTATTTTTAAAACGGTTTTAACATGATTTATCATTTTGGCTACTAGTAATGCACCACAGAGTTCCAGACGTGGGAGAGATACTTGCTTTACTGGGGCAACCTTGGATTTGGCAAGAACAAGGTAAACGTTAATGTTGCCATCATTTCTCAAAACTCTAAGGTACACTACTCCAGCGTATGCAGCACAAGAGGCATCACTAAATCCATGCAGCTCCCGCTTAATGGTGTCATTAGATACACCAAGCCATCTAGGGAACTGAATGTTTTCAATGTGCGTGAAACGTTCAAGGTAAGTAACCCATTCCTCTTTAAGATCAGGAGTCAACTCTTCGTCCCAATCCAAGCCGGCCAACCAGAGTTTTTGCATAAAGATTTTAAGTTTTATAATCGCAGGTGTTAGCCAACCTAGAGGGTCGAAAGATTTAGCAATTGTGGACAATACATTTCTTTTGGTAATTGTGTTATTATCGTGATTTAAATTACAATTAAGTTCAAAGTTATCAGAGTCCGAGTTCCATGTAATACCTAAAGTTTTAATTGTATCTTGAAGTTTTATATTAACCGCACTTTGCGAGTCTTTATCAACACTGGGGATTTGGGACAACACTAACTTACTATTAGAGGACCATTTGTGTAAAGGGAACCCACCACGAGCTAAAAGTTCAGTCAACCTTTGTTGTAGCATCACAGCGTCTTCCGTTGTGGAGACACCAGTAAGCAGATCATCCATATATAAGTCGCTTTTCAGGATTTCAGCTTCAGTTGGGAAATCATTCTTCTCGTCCTCAGCCAATTGGTGAAGAGTGCGTATGGCCAAAAAGGGTGCACAAGATGTTCCATAAGTAACTGTAAGTAGTCTATATTCTTTTATTGGTTGTGTTGGAGATTTTCGCCATAAAATTCTTTGATAGTCAGCGTCATCTTTACATATTAGAATCTGACGATACATCTGACGAATATCTGCGACTAAACAAATCTGGTGTTGTCTCCATCGAGTTATGAGATCTCTGATATCTTGTTGAAGAGGACAGCCAATAAGTAGTTCATCGTTTAATGATTTTCCATTTACAGGTGCAGCACTTCCGTCGAAGACTACACGCAACTTCGTGCTTAGACTCGTCGGTCTAAGAACAGCGTGATGAGGTAAATAATAAACTTCAGGTGTAACTATTTCCTTTTCAGGTATCATCATCATATGACCTTGGGATTCATACTGCTCCATAAATTTGTGATATTCTTCCTTGAATTCAGGCTTATGTGTAAAACGTTTTTCCATGTGCTGTAAGCGGCTGATTGCAAGGGGTTTTGTATTTCCAAGGTTTGTGGGTGGATTATCTTTAAATGGTAGACGGACAATGTACCGACCAACAGCATTGCGAGTGTGAGTAAGTTTGAAGTGCTCTTCACATTGTATTTCTAACTCGGTCATAGGTTTTTTGTGGGGTAAACTCTCTTCAATCTCCCAAAATCGTCTTAGTAACTGATCGACCTCAATCTTGGTTTGCATAACAACTGTATTATGTTCGTTTATTGTCGATCCAGTTTGTGAAACTCTACCTGAGATTAGCCAACCTAGGCGAGAGTTGAGTGCAATAAGAGAGTTACACTTGTGTAAGCCTTCAAGCAATATGTATGCATGCACGTCGGCACCAAGCAGAACTTCAATAGACCCTGGCTTGTGATAGTTGGGATCAGCCAGATCCAACTGCATAGATGAAGGCCAAGTATCTTGTGAGAACTCACGTGAAGGCAACAATGAAGTGAGTTTCTTTAAAACGTATGCATTTACCTGGAAGGTTGATGCATTGTGTTTTGTAGAGTGGACTGTAAGTGTGACCATAGATTTTGTAGTGACCACTGATGTATTAGAAATTCCAGAGATTTTGCCAGTAATTGGAGTGCGATCAAGATTCAATAACTGCGCAGCTGCTTCGGAGATAAAAGATCCCTGAGAACCCTGATCAACAAGAGCTCTTAATGCGTAAGTACCACTGTTCTTTGACTCTACTTTAATCACAGCAGTGGCTAAAATAACAAGATCATCTTTTGTTTCAGCTTTTAGGTTAACACTCAAGTTACAGGAAGTTTTAGATGCATTGCTAGTTGGGTCATCTTTCTCCTTATCAGTTTCGATTAATTTGTCGTCCTTAGAAGCGGTAAAATGCAGCAATGTATGATGACGACGTCCACACTTCTTGCAGACTGTACTCTGTCTACACTTTGAAACTGTGTGACCTTTTACGAGGCAGTTAAAACAAATGTTGTTTTTTTTTACAAAATCTTGACGTTCAGGTATGGAGCGAGAGGCAAATTCTTTACAGTGGCAAATATAATGATTCTGTGTGCAATAAGTACAAATGTTGTCAATTTTAGTAGCGAAGCTTTTGATGTTAGTTACTTTAGGTGTTTGTGGAATAGTTTTTCCTTTTGGTGCATACATTTCCATGGCTCGGAATTGCTTCTCAAGGAAACTCTGGAGATCCTCATATGTAGGAATACTAGTGGAATCTTCTAAAGATTGCTCCCAAAGTTTTCGAGTCTCAATATCCAACTTGGAGACAAGGATATGCACTACAATGGCATTCCATGCACAGATCTTTAAATTTGTTAAGGACGTTAGGCATTGACTTGAGGTATCAATAAGATCCTTTATACCTTTAGCCGATTCTGTGGTTAAGGTCTTTTGGGTTAAAAATCGGGTAAGTATATTATTAACGATCATTCTCTTGTTATCATACCTCTCATTTAGTTTTTTCCAGGCGTCATCATAGTTAGCTTCAGTAAGTGAATAATTCCTCAATAGTTGTTCAGCTTCTCCAGATAAACTGGTCTTTAGATAGTGATGTTTTTCAATTTTAGTCAAGCGATCATCATTATGTATCAAAGAGCGAAATAAATCTCGAAAACTCATCCACTGGCTGTAATCGCCCGAAAACTGTGGTATGGATATTGGTGGGAGTTTGGGTCTCATCCTCGATATTTCTGCCTGACTATCAGATACATGAATTTCAGACTTTGAAGTTTCACCTAGATCTTGTTTAAATTCATATAACTTGTCCTTAAGCCAAGCCCTAAACTCTAAATAATATTCTTCAGTTTGTTCAAAATGTTTCTCTAAGTCAACATCGCATGTTTCAGTATCTAATAATCCAGAAATAACATCATAAGTCTTTGTATAGTTAGCCCAATATTCCTGTAAAATTTCCAGACGTGAATCCAAAAACCCTCTCGTTCGTTTATCCTTAGCACATTTTTTTGCGTTTGTAAATAACTTCTCAATTTTAGTTGAATTCGTCTTTAATTGTGCAATATATTGTTTCATCTTTTTATCCGCCATGTTAAATTTTATATGTAAAAACACAAGTCCAAATTCACTGCCAGAAACTAAGTTACAAATCGTTAAGATATTCCTAAGTCCTTTTTCACAAAAAATTTATAAGTGTTTTTCAACACAAATATTCTATGTCCTTTTTGACACGATCACTAAAATTTTCTAAGTGTTTTGTAGCACAAATTTTTCTAAGTCTTTTTTGATGGGAGATATTATAAGTCCAACACTTCACTGAATTTACTAAGTTAATGTTTGCACTTTACAGTTTACTCATTATTATCCGGTTCGTTGGACCATTTGGTCAATTAAACACTCACACTCATTTATACCTTTTATTTATCACTGTGGAAGAACACTCGGGAGTATCAAAAAATATAAACATCTTATACAAATGACCAAAGCACACCGATAGAATTAAAAACAGTCATCTTGATTCCAATCACAAATCAAGTTGATGGTACTAAGTAAAATGTGGGTAGTATAATATTAAATCACAAACACTACAACTGTTCAATATAAATTCAGAACTGCTAACGACATCTATCGGAAAATTGTGAACTAAAATTCTTATTTCTATTATTAATTAAACACCGACTGAAAACTATAAAAATGTCACCGTTTTGGATGCAGCTGGGGTCTAATTATTTTCACGATGATAATTTGGATCATACAAGTTTATAATACGATACGATAGTTTATAATGAAATTTTTAATGCAAAGTTTTAAAGATCGAGCAATCCAATCTGCGTAAAAAAAGTAACAAACAAGTGTTTAATGTTATAGGATTTCACTTTCATCCCTCAGTCCTAGAGAATGACAAATGAGGGTAGAACATAGGTTCTCCCGAACTAAGCGGCTCAGTGGGTTTGACTGATGAAGTGTCATTACATTCGGCGTAATCGCCTCAAATAGTTTAACGGTATATTTCAGGTTCTGGAAACTTGTGTAATTCACAATTGTAATTAACGAAATGATCAGAGGAGTTATCGAAGTTCAAACCAGAAATTACCTTTGATAGGAGTTAGAGGGTCCCATTGAGACTTAAGGGCCCACCCTGGGCCCTTCAACCGTATTTATCTGATCATTATGCAACAAAGAACTTGCCCAACATACGAACACAAGGATTTTTCGTATGGAGTAGATGGGTCGGCCGATAGTGCTATTGTAAAAAAATCAGCAATATGATAACAGCTTCGTACGCAAATGGTCAAAAATAACATGCGGGGCAGTCTTTGGGGACTGTCGATAAAAGTGAAAACTAAGTAACATGTGAATTGTATCGTCGAGCTATTAGATTATTATTTTCGGTTTATAAAGAAGTGTTTATGACCAAGGATTAAAGTTTAAATTGGTTATTAACACTTCTTTACAAACCAAAAATTGTTTCCCCAAAAAATGCTCAACGCGCCTAAAGAAGTTTTCACTTCCAAAAAACTCAACTGTGTTTCATTGCAATAAAATCGTAATTCGAATAGATATGTATTATATAAGTTATGCAAAGCAATCATTTAAAAGTTACATTATAAAATAAATCTTAAGTCATTATTGATAAGGTTGGTATTCATAATCATCATCATCATTTCAGCCGGAAGACGCCCACTGCTGGACAAAGGCCTCCCCCAAAGATCTCCACGATGATCGGTCCTGCGCTGCTAGTACGCGGTCGCCATTCGAGGACTTTTCTGCCCAAACGGCCATCAGTCCTTCGAGCTATGTGCCCAGCCCACTGCCACTTTAGTTTTGCAATCATCCGGGCTATGTCGGTGACTTTGGTTCTCCTGCGAATCTCCTAATTTCTGATTCGATCCCGCAGGGAAACTCCGAGCATAGCCCTCTCTATTGCCCTCTGAGCGACCATGAGCTTTCTCATAAGGCCCATAGTTAGCGTTAAAAACCTTCGTCTTGAGACACTGCGGTATTTGGGACGAAAAGATTTTACGGAGCTTCCCGAACGCTGCCCATCCGAGTTGGATTCGACGAGTGACCTCTTTCGCGAAATTGGACCTGCCTAACTGGATCGTTTGAACCAAGTAGACGTATTCGTCAACAATTTCGAGAGTACAGTTCCCAACTGTTACGGGGGTAGGTGCGACATGGACATTAGACATGATCTTCGTCTTGTCCATGTTCATTTTGAGACCTACTCCTTGGGAAGCTGGAGCAAAACTCCGTCTTACGAATTCTTACGATCAGGACACGTGGCCTGACGCGTGATTAACATTTTTTACACATCACAAAAAAAGTGCACAACGCTGCTAAAGAAGTTTTCACTTCAAAAACATTTATATGATCCAAATAGGTCCTATCATACGTCCTTCCTTATGTTAATGGGTTTTGATTAATCCAAGGAGCTGTTTTTATTATATGTATGTGTATATATGACGGATGGGTTTCGCAGCCAATGGTGCGTACTATAACATTCCATTTAAAGGTCACCAGTGTGATTACAGAGTAAATCCATCTAGTATCTAGGAAGAGAAGTTTGTCAAAGAAGAGATGGATAGATTGCGTAAAAGACGATAGAATGGTGAATGGGAGGAGAGAACGTGCTGTGCTGACTCCGTATAACGTAGATTAATCGCAGGAAGAAGTAATTAATATAATGAAACACCGCTGAAAACTTTATCTAGCTTGCTCACTCAATGTTTCATAAGCATTATGTTATCCGTATAACAAGCCTAAATGAGCCACTCAGACCTGTGAGCCTCCGCCAGGGTGCTGTGGTGCCACACAATAACCCCAATTACTATCATCAAAGTCTACGTTATACTGCAACCAAGTTCTTCAGCTAGAATAATGTTCTCTCATTTCACGTTTAAATTAAAACGTAATTACATCGTCAGAGGAGCAAAGATTTTACTTATAAATTAATTTTACTTTTAAAATAGTATTGTCAATATTCAACATAGCTCTAAAACTTAAAAAACCGTTATATACCTTTTTTATTCGTGACATTTGTGTTAATAATTTAAACTTTAGTCCTAGTAGAGAAGATGAGCGCTAGCTAGCTGTTACAATTTGTAATACTAAATAAAAAAATGTAATATATAAATTATATTTTTAAAGAATACTAACCTCTGCGGCCGGGGTCAGCCTGTCGTAAAAGCCGACAAAACAACCCACCCTAGCTACGTGGTAGGGCCTCAAGCCCGTCTGGATGGCAACCACCTTTAAGTATGCTGCCATAATAACCTTGTTTTGTGTTCCGGCATTAGTGACCTAAGTTCCTGTAGCATTATGGGACAGCAGCGTGTTCGCGATGCCACGGGCGTTACAAACACCCATAGGTGACGGTAACTGCTAAATTCTAAGCGGGCCTTCAACCTTTCTGCTGTTCTACAGCAATAAAAATAAAAAATAAAAATGTAAATAGATAGAATAGTGGTATAAAATTAATATTTAAAAACATACGCAAACAAATAATAAAATACAATATCCAGACATGTTACTAATGTAGTGAAGGCTGAAGAAATAAATTCATCATTACCGGTGATATTTTACATCGAACTAGGTCGATGATAATCTATCACGGCTTATTGTTATAAATCATTGGGGTCCGTCGGCGCGGAATATAAATTAGAATCGTCTAAGAATACGAGATTCATTAGGGCATACTCTCTTGTTCGCTTTACGCAGTCTTAGGGTTTGCAGTGACCTTTAAATTGTCTATAATATTTCTTTATATTGCTGTAGAACAGCAGACAGACTAATAGCCTACTTAATAGTAGCAATTAACATACGTCACGTACGATAATTTAGACGCCTGGGGTACCTCTAACACGCTGCTGCCTGCGTTTTACTACACCCTTTTTGAAATACTCCATGTCGTAGTGCGGCGGAAAAACTTAAGTTAGAAGCTCATTCCACATCTTTACTGTATTCTATAATATTAATCGATACAGCATGCAGCTATGTATCATCATCATCTTAGCGATGAATCCCGGTTGCAGCCCAAACCTTCGCTTCGGTGCCCAGGGTCCGCTTTCCGACTTTTTCTTCTCCACTTCGCACGATCTTTAGCATCTCTGGTAGTCAGTCCATTGGCACGCATATCAACCCCTACGACGTCAAGCCAGCACTTTTTGGGTCTACCCCTACTGCCGGGGTCCGGCGGTGGCGGCATGGCCAGACATTTATTCCCCACATAAGTAGCCGGTTGCCGTAAAACGTGGCCATACCAGCGGATGCGACACTCCTGCAATTTATCCGCTATACCACGGACATGAAAGCTGCCGCGAATGCGAGAGTACCTAAAGCGGTCCTTCCGCGTTACTCCACACATCCACCGCAGCTTATTCATCTCCGTGACTCGCAGTGCCTGCTTGTGTCGCTCTAGCACCGGCCACGCTTCACATCCGTATAAAAGGACAGGCCTAATGAAGGTCTTATAGACCTGACCCTTCAATTTAACCGGTATTTTAGGGTCCAGATGACACCAGTCACCTCAAGCCATTTGGCCATTTGCATAGTATGCAGCTATATAGAATCTACAAAATTAGCAAATTACTACATCACACCTGGATTTAAAAAAAAATATTGGTAATATAGATTGCAAACACTTCCAAGAAAATTAAGTCCATAACCTCGAGATTGAGTTTCTCGATTAGAGAAGCTTGCTAAGTCATCCCAAATTATAATAGTTTGTAAAAATCGCTAGAGTTTTTGCACCAAGATAGACAAAGTAACAATTTTGTCTTTAAAAACATACTAATGATAAATCGAATATAACTTTCTATTAATGTTAATAATTAATAATGGTAGACATATTTCTATGGAAACGTCTTATCAGTGTATATTAAAAGAAACAATTTGAAATATTTTAATTTGTAAAAATAAATAAATTGTTTAAGGTCATAAATTAAGCCATACTTTGTATAAATATACTTGTGATTTTTTTAAAAGAGAAAAATAAATGTCATGAAAAGGTGGCGATGAAAATAAGTGAGAAGTTTTGACTTGTAACAAAACTTAACAACATGCTTGTGCTCCAAAGAAAAATGCTGAATGCAACCTAGTTGAGACGTCTTTAAAAAGCTTTTTAATAAATTTAAACAGTCATAACAGAATTAATATGAATTGATTTATTCAAGATTAACTCTGCTACTAACCTTTCTGAAATGTTTTGCTATCTGCTTTGAAATTTTGACAACCCTATAAAAACTACGCCTTAACCAGACCGTGTCGTAATTAATTAATATTTATAATTAAAATCCACGATGAAAGATCGCTTACTAAATTTGTCGTTAGTAATTATTTATTTTAACTACGCATCGTGCAACTCCCTTTCATCTAAGCTTTTTTAACTTTCATTAAATTATTATTAATTTTAATATCTAACCGTAGAACTCTACTATTCAATGCGGAAGCTATTAATGCAAAACCTTATGGTGTACCATAAGGCCTTGGGTGTCGAAGAAGATGGAATGACTTTTGATAATTGACAGAAAATAAAGGCAGGCATCTTTCGGTTTTCTATTTAAGTCGAGTTGGTCGTTAGTCTTATAAATTATTTTTCAGAAAAATAAAATGTTATGTAATAATACACAATCATTTTGGATGCATCAATGTCATTATTGTCTTAAATGCTTAGCAGTAGACTTCTACACAAAGGCATCTTCCAGGATATGCCACTCAGCCCGATCTTGGCATATAGTAGCCACTTTCTGTCAGACCTTATTCACAAGTCGTTGCCTAACTTCGCTGGTAGCCGTCCTCCACTAGAATTGCCGATAGCTGTGAGCTATCTTCTGCTATTTACAAAACTTATTGTTCTAAATTATAAGTCTAAAATATTTTATCTAATCTGAAAAAAATTTCATAATTACTTTATAAATAATTTTTGTAGCAAAATATAATTGCATTTTCTTCCTTGTTCGTAGATTGGTTTCCCGGTTGGCGGAAACATAGTAGTCAACCGAATGACGACGGAACATCTGGCCAAGACTGTGTGGAAGCCAGAAGAGAGTTTCCGCCACGGCCTCCTCCAGCGATTCCTACCTTCATGTGGAACGATAGAGGATGCAGGGAGCACAACTACTTCGTATGCGAGAAGCCTAGTGTAGACGGTAAGACCTATATACAATATGGTTATATATTTATAACCGACTTCAAAAAGGAGGTTCTCAATTCGATTGGTATTTTTTTTATGTATGTACACCGATTACGCTGAGATTTGTGATTCGATTTACGTGATTCTTCTTTAGTTTGATGCGGAATAGTTGCCATTTGGTCCCATAAAAATTTAATATAGTTTGACACAGTAGTTTTCATTTTATGAACATTTTTCTTGTTTGAATTTTTTTGCGTGCGCCCACTTAAATACTTGGATTTTACTCTAATTAGTAACTTGTTGCTTTTAAATTGAATCAGGCGCTTTACAATTTAGTGAACAC
This sequence comes from Malacosoma neustria, assembly GCA_963693495.1. Classification (NCBI taxonomy): domain Eukaryota; kingdom Metazoa; phylum Arthropoda; class Insecta; order Lepidoptera; family Lasiocampidae; genus Malacosoma; species Malacosoma neustria. The sequence continues at coordinate 19,421,901 of OY856381.1, forward strand.
GGACAGTAATAATTGTTTTATTATTATCATTCGATTGATATTTTTTTTCATCGTCGACGTATCTTTGACAAGACGTTCTTGAATCTACAGACACTAAAAAGAAATAAACTACGTTAAAAACACCAACTTCAAATACTAAGTAGAAAAAGTCGGAATGCGGACCCCAGGCACCGAAACGGAAGTTTGGGTTGCAACCGGAATACGGCGCTTAGATGATGAGATTTTTTCATTTCATTTTATGTCTTTTTATAGCTGAAGTTCAGCAGACAGGCAAACGGCACACCCAATAGTAGGTCACTGTCGCCTATGGACGCCAAAAACATTACCAACGCACTGCCGACAATAAACTTTATAACGCCTTTTTTGAAAAATTCCATATCGTACTGCGATTGGAAAACTTTAGCTGATGAGTACGCAACATGAACGTTCTCGAGAACCGTTTCGTGCAAGAGAGAAGAGGCTCGAATCTTCTATGATACAGGTTCAATTTATTTAGCATTTAGAAATTATATAGCTTAAAGCATTAATGATCATGCAGTGCTCCGAAGATTTATTTGACTTGTTCCTGTTAATATTCCATGTCTTTTAGCGCCGATTGATTTCGCCGAAACTTGGCATATCATGTCAACCTTCCACGATATCACGGTTCTATGTAGATCGTCTGTTGTGTATACAGTTTTTTTAAATTCTTGTAGGACAGCAGACAGGCTGACGACCCGCTTAGGATTTAGCAGTTACCGTCACCTATAGGTGTTTGCAACTCCAGTGGCATTGTGAACACGCTGCTGTCCCATGAGGATACAGGGACTTGGATCACTAATGCCGGAACACATTAAAAAGTTATTATGGCGGCATACTTAAGACCAAAGGTGGTCGTCATCCAAACGGGCTTGGGGCGCTACCACGTAGCTAGGGTGAGGTTTTTGTTGCCTTTTACGACAGGATGACCCCGGCCGCAGAGGTCAGTATTCTTTATCCACCCCTGCACGGATAAAAGCTCGTAGGTTTTAATATTGTTTTTTTTATTGCTGTAGGACAATAGACAGGCTGACAGCCCACTTAGAGTTTAGCAGTTACCGTCGCCTATGGGTGTTTGCAACGCCAGTGGCATTGCGAATACGCTGCTTTCCCATAAAGGTATGATTCCAAACTACGCTGCATGCAGCAGTGCTGCCGTTGCATTGCTGCCGCGTCATTGCTGCCGCGTCATTGCTGCCGCGTCATTGCTGCCTAGCTCGGAATGTACTCTCATATAAGCTTATAGAGATTGTATGGGGACCGGTAGTGCCGCGGCAGCACTGCTGCGTGCAGCGTAGTTCGGAATCATACCTTTAGGGTACAGGAACTTGGGTCACTAATGCCGGAACACAACACAAGGTTATTATGGCGACATACTTAAGACCAAAGGTGGTCGCCATCCAGATGGACTTGGGCCCTACCACGTAGCTAGGGTTGTTTTGTCGCATTTTACGACAGGCTGACCCCGGCCGTAGAGGTCTGTATTCTTTCTCCGCCCCTGCACGGTACAAATTGTTTGCCATTGAAATACCAACATTAACCTTCTTCCAGCTAAAGATTAATTGAAGGTTTTCGGGGGATTCCTAAGTTTTTGTTACGGTTACATTTAATAATAGGAATAATCTTTAAAACATTCCTATTTCAGAATACTATAATTATGAAATTTCTTAGGGTTTTAGTAAAACGTTTCAGAATGGGCCTGTTAAAAATATATTACTAATAGAGTCTTGGGGTGTTTTGAGTACTAGAATACTTCAACTACAATACATACTCCTTCTCTTCATCTTTCTGTTCAACGTTATAGTTATATTATGTACTTTGTGGTTATAGTGTATTTTAATCAGCGCGCAATCAATAGGAATATTTCCCAACTAATAACAAACACAAATAAGTCATACTTGTGTTATGAGAACTATAAAGCAGAGTAAACCGTTTTCCTTTTTTAAAACCTTTTTCTGTGTTTATCTTAGAAATCGAACCCGTTCATATTCAACTGAGAGTATACAGAAAAATATTCGTATCAATCTTTTTTTTATCGTCGTCAGTAGTTTTCGTAAATCAGGCGAAGGATACATTGGACTAACGATCGAATGGGTTTTCCATCATAAATAATGCCATCTGACATATTTTATTTATGTGATATATCGAGGTCAGTTGACCGCACATTTATTGTTGCGATTATTTAACCCTTTTATATTTAGGCTTTTATGTATTCATGAATGATATGACAGAAATGTTTTATGGAAGATGACTAAAGTGTATTTTGATAGATAGATAATATTTTTTTGTTTAATAATATAAAACTTTTAACAATAATATAAACAGTGCAACAATACAAAAGTACATTAGAGACAATGTAAAAATCAAAATTAAATATTTAAAAATAAAATATTATGAATCACATTTTGAATGTCAAAAACCATCGTTTCCAATACAATATGGCGGCCCTTTCTTTTCTAGGCAGAAAATAAAGTGCGAAACAAACATTCCCAATGTTTTTTAGTATTATGTATACCTATATCTTTTATATCACGTATTTACTCTTCTTTTGTAAATATATCATACATAACCACTCAGATAATCCAACTTGCATTATTTAAACCAAAATACATGTTAAAATGTTGACTGCAACGTGGGTTATTCCATATCATTCCAAAGCAAACTATGAGACAATTCAGTTCAACTCCATTTAATATAATGACATCACAAATTGTAAAAGCACGGTTCTCACTATACTTGTAGGTGAGGTTATGGCTGCACTACCAAGGAACAGGGTTATGGCTTTGAGTGGAAACTTCTTTAACTGCAACGCGTTGGCTTTACTTCTACTTCTCAACTAGTTAAGCATACCATTAAAGTTAAACAAGTGAATGAACACTGCGGCCGGGGTCGGCCTATCATAAAAGGCGACAAAACAACTCATCCTAGCTGCGTGGTAAGGCCTCAAGCCCGTCTCGATGGCGACGATGACGACACCTTTGGTCTTAAGTATGCCGTCATCATAACCTTGTGTTGTGTTCCGGCATTAGTGACCCAAGGTACCCTTATGGGACAGCTGTGTGTTCGCGATGCCACTGGCGTTGCAAACATCCATAGGCGATGGTAACTGCTAAATTCTAAGCGAGCCGCCAGCCCGTCTGCTGTCTTACAGCAATAAAAAAATTCATTCTCTTTATTTATAACATACAACCCGAAAACACTATTCTGTCATATAAATTTAAAAAAAATACAAATCCTTTAAATCTATTCTTAGTAAACCAAACAGGTAACTATGCTAAATTTCAAGGCAATCGGGTGTATATATACATATAGATTTGGGGTAAAATAAGAAATCCCTATGGGACAGCAGCGTGCTCGCCGTGCCTCTAGCGTCACAAACATCTATAGGCGACGGTAACGGTGCCGTTATCATCTCGACTTGGGGTTTGATGTACGGATTCTAGCTAAAATTTACACTGATATGTTACATAGCTGATGACATTTAAAAGGCAAGAAAGCACATCCAACCACAGGGTAATATTTTTTTTTACGATTTCAAAGAGGACGAGGAGTCGGATGAGGATGAAAAAGTATTTTTTTCCGACTCACACAAACTCAACATACGTATCAGTCCAACAAAAATAAAACTGTAGATTCAAAAGAGGGGCTTTTCGCAACAAAGCTTTTGAAATTCATCCCATGCATCGGTTAATAATGCAAACACATTTTTCACGACAATGCGTGCGCCACATTTAATGTTTACGTTATATTTCTTGTACAATTGACCTGTTTTCGCTTATATGGGTTAAGTACTTTCGTGCTTTCTAAATTTTATTTACATGCATGTTTTAAATGATATTATTCGGAAACGAAACAGTACTTCTATGGACCGGTATTTTAATGCAGTGCCAGATTTGTTCAATTATAACAATTTTATAATCATTGCTTACCTCGGAACTCGAATTCTGCTTGTTTATTCTGTCTACTTCATTCAACAAAATCTTTGAAATCACAGCCAGTGAAAACTACATGTTTTTGACTTTACATTATAATAATAACTGGCTTCATATGGCACTTTTTTGTCAAGACACTACATGATGTGCATTCAATTAATCATTACTGAGTTATATGTGTATATACAACGTGTCCCAAAATTCAACGATAAGCCGGTACCGATGTATGGTCGGGTCAATAACTAGGTATGGAAAAATAATAAAAAAAATCCAGCTCTTTTTTTTTCAAAGTTACATTAACTTTTTTGAAAAATGTTGTAATTTGATACCCTACACCCTATGATTAGATACTGTGGTTACAAATGTGAACATATCCCCACATTTTTTTTTTGTATTAGCTACCTAAATAACATAACTATTAATTTCAGTTCCAAATAGGGACAAAACATTCGTAGTTTTTAATATAAAAATAAAATAAACAATCTTTTTTCTTGAAATTTAAGAATATTTTAACTTTTAATCAAGTTTGACATGTTACTGTGTAAAAAAATTTATAAAATATACTATGGTATGTTATTACAAAAGTTAGCGCAATTCATTAGAATTCTAAAATGGTGCAATACTATTACAACACTTGCACACATTCTAATAATTCTCTTATCAAGACACAAAAAGGATTATTCAGTTTAGTTTTTGAAAACATTACCTACCGTTCAAAAAAGGGTTTTGAAACTGTTTCAATGAAAGTCATAATGAGAAATTAACATATTTATTGCGTACTTAAATTAAATGTTCAAATTGTTGACCATCTACGTCAACACACGCGTGACAACGCCTTAGAAATTATCTTTTAATGAGTCTCGCATATCCCCGTCTGTTCATATCTTCTGCAGCCTCCAAGATTCTTTGACGCAGTTCGTCAATTATTGTAATTGGTTTGGCATGGACTTTGTCTTTCAGGAAACCCCAGTAAAAAAAACCCAGTGGATTTAAATCCGGAGAACGGGGCGGCCATGCAATGGGACCTAGACGACCGATCCATCAATCTGCATATTCTAGGTCCAAATATTCTTTATCTAAATTCGACCATCCCCAGTGTTTAGTCTTCGAGGACCCATTGTCCTATCAGTCATAACCTACACGACCGTCAGTAGATATTGACGACGGAACTGGTGTACAAATTTCAAGTAGATCAGTGATCTGTAGAACGAGCCTTGTTAGGTATTTTTTATGAATTAGATTAATAGCGACACCATCCATCGGAAAACGAAAGTGACTGCCATAGCAAAATATGCAAGCTGAAGTGACAGTGGGCCGGTCACGTCTGTTACAAGACCGGTGGTCGTTGTAGCATACGAAAATGCTGGAAGTTTTCCTTCCACGTCTAGGAAAATGTAGTGTCGAACAGGATTACGAATCAGGACTTCACAATATGACACTCAATGCATTCTTTAAAATAATGTTTCAGAAATGATTGCATCAGTTTTAATTTGTTTTTGTTCGCTTTCTTACTGCCACTGTTTAATTAATTAATTAACAGAAATAAAAATAATATTTAATGCCAATTTTTATAGATTGTCATTTTCATCAGTATATAAATTTTCCTGTTTTTTTTTGTGATTATTGTTATTAATGTTTGACTTATTTGATATTGCATGATATTTTTCTTATTTGATATTGCATTTTATAGATATAGTATTAAACAACTACTACGACGGCAAATGTTGTGTGCACCTATAATTGGCATACATATATGAATTTTATTATTGTAAATGTTGTGTAAATTGTATCTTATGTATGCTGTTGGTGTACCGTATTAAATAAATAAATAAATAAATAAAGGACTTGACAAGAAAGGCACGAGATCTGGACGTGTGGCGCAAACTTAGAAAAACCTATGTCCTGCAATGAAGACCTTGGCTAACGAATATATCAGCTACTAAGGAAATCAAAAAACAAATTAAAATGTGGAATGCCCTAGAGAGCAAAAGGTGTTTTATTTATTTCTCTAACCACGCCGTCTTTATTGGCAATAGACGTATAAGCATGACATAGGACCTTAATTGTACGCAGAATAAGCCAGCCATGAGATAATCCTCCAACCCGAATATCGGCAACCCAATTTTTATCATGTCACGCAAGGATTAAAGTACTAGGTAAACATTCCAATTGTTGTATCTATATAAATGGGATTTAGCGGAGTCGCGCGGGATGATTGGAAACGTGACACACGAGGCCTCAGAGATTTGGGGCCAAATATCACTTTCAAATATGTATTTATACTTTGTTTTTTACTAAGGATGTCTCAAACATTTTGGAAAATCTGTTCTGTTTATTTATTTTTGCTACCTAGCGTCTTACTACAGATAACACGTGATAGTGTATTTTCAGTTGACTCTCGCTAATTCCAACCTGCGATAATTCGAACCTCTTTATAATTCCAAGTTGTCACGACTTCCCTTTTTTTTTTTTTTTTTTTTTTTTACGGGGTGGGGAAATCCTCATGGACTACCTCCGCCTGGGGAAAGGCGGAGGGGCATGCCGGACTCCTACCGGCTAAAACCACCACCCCGGTGTCTCCTCACACGTGCGCGCGGGGCCGCGGGAATCCAGATTCTTCCGCAGCCCCACACTAGTGCTGGCCCGGTCTGTCCGGGCCTCATCTCCTGCACGGGGTAGCGAGGTGTTTAACTACCCCGTGCATCGCCTCAGAGGCGCGCGCCGACACCCGCACGCGCCTCCGCCTCGGGTCCATCGAATAGGGGGCGGGGACTTCCCCAAGTCCCTCGCCCCTGGACCCATTCATGGGGGCCGGAAAAGGGCGTTATCCGCCCTTCCCCTGCGCCCGGTGCGCCTTCTGCGGCCGGGGAAGGGAGTCGAGATCTCCCTCTCCCGTTCCGCAGTTTCCTTCTGCGACATCACGTCCTCGCAGAAGGACACCACTGCGTCCCACGACTCTGCGCTACCGACCATCCTCCGCACTACGGCCGGCAGCGACAGATCTCCTCCTACTTCATTTGTGAGGACACGGCGCTGCTCCTCCCAAGCTACACACTCGGCGAGTGTGTGTTGCGCCGTGTCCTCCCCGCCGTGGACGCAGTGATGGCACCGAGCGTCCGGCTCCCTGTCTATGCGGCACAGGTACTTGCCGAAGCAGCCGTGCCCCGACAGCACCTGCGTCACCCTAAACGACAGGGAGCCGTGCCTTCTCCCGAGCCAGTCGTCGAGTACTGGCCGGATCGCCTCGACGGTAGCGAGGCCGGCGGTAGGGCGCAGAAGCCTTTGCCGCCATTCCGCCACCAAGACCTGACGGAGCTCCTCTCGGCGCAGCGCGATCTGGCGCTGCGCCGGCCTCGAGCCCCGTGCCCGCTCTTCCTCGCGCCATCGATATAATGACGCGAGTACTTTCGCCTCTAGGTCCCAGGGCGGGGATCCGGCCAGGACGCAAGCCGCCTCGTAGGAAATCGTGCGATACCCGCGGACGACTCTGACGGCCATCACCCTCTGCGGCTTGCGCAGAATGGCGAGAGTGCTGGCCGTCATGTCCAACGCCCAAACAGGGGCCCCGTACAGGGCCATGGACCGCACGATTCCCACGTACAACCGCCTACAGGCGGCGCTCGGACCCCCCAAGTTGGGAAGCAACGTCGAAAGCGCGCCCGCTGCACCCATCAGCTTGGGCGCCAGCCGCCGGAAGTGGGGCCCAAATTCCCATCGGCTGTCGAGCACCAATCCCAGATACTTCATGGTGGACTCGACAGCTATCCGGGCCCCACTGACCACAATGTGTGATCCCGGCGCCGGCGCACGTCGGGGGCCATGAAACACCATGGCCTCCGACTTGTTAAGGGCCACCTTCAGGCCCAGGCGCCGGATGCGGTTCACCACCTGTGACACCGCAGCCGTGGCTATCAACGTCGCCTCCCTGTGCGAGCTCCCCCGGGCAGTGACAAGCGTGTCGTCCGCGTAACACGTCAAGTCGGCGCCCGACGGGAGCTCGCCTCTCAGCACCCAGTCGTAGCCGATGTTCCACAGGAGCGGTCCCAAAACCGATCCCTGCGGAACACCGCACGACATGAGGTGCCGACCGGCACCGTCACGTCCCCGATAGGTGACGCATCTACCCTCCAGATAAGCCCCTACCATACGGCGGAGGTAGGGAGGCACGCGATGGTATTTCAGAGCCTCCCGAATACAACTCCAGGGTAGGGTGTTGAATGCGTTGGAGATGTCTAAAGACACCGCCAGCACCACCCCACCCCGGGACACCGTCTCCTCCGCCAGGGCCCTCACGCGCATGATGGCGTCTATGGTGGAGCGCCCCCGACGAAAACCAAATTGGTTGTTGTCCAGGTCCGGCCCCTCTTTGCACAAGTGGCTGACGAGGCGATCTGCGATAATGCGCTCAAAAAGTTTGCCCGCCTCGTCGAGCAGCACTATGGGCCGATACGCGGACGGCGAGTCCGCGGGGCGCCCCTCCTTCCTGAGCAGGACCAGCCTCCCCTCCTTCCACACACTGGGAAACTGACCCTGCTTGAGACATGCCGCGAAGAGCCCCCTCAGCTGGGGCTCTAGCTCCTTCAGAGCCAGGACGAGAGCTCGACCAGGAACTCCGTCGGGTCCGGGCGCTGTGTTCTTAGCCCGGAGTCGCGACACGGCCGCTCTCGTCTCTGCTTGCGTCACCTCGGGGACATCGGTGCTCTCCTCCTCTGGAGAGTCTGTGGCTGAGGGCGAAGCCATCGCCGGGGGAACGTGTCCCGTTCGCTCAGGGAAGAGGGCCGATACCACCGCGTCTAGCAACTGGGGTTGCATGCTTTGCGCCAGTGGAGGCGCCCAGGGACGTAACTTGCCCCGTGCCCAACGGTAGGGGCGCCCCCACGGATCCCGATCTAGGGACCCCAGCAGCTCTTCCCTGGCACGCGACTTAGAGTCGCCGATGGCCAGCCGCAGAGTCTGCTTGGACGCGCGGTACACCTCATACAGCGCGTCTTCCTCGACGGGATCCCGTCGACGTCGTCTCCGGTATCGCGTGTACTGACGGCGAGCCGCAACGCACGCAACGCGCAGCCGCGCGATCTCGTCGTTCCACCAGTACACCTGGCGCCTTGCGGACTGTTGGCGGACACGGGGCATGGACGCATCGCAGATCCGCGTCATCGCCCCGCGAAACCACAGCGCCACCGCTTCGACGTCGACGGGGCCGTCCGTCGTCGACTCCCAAATCCAGGACTGGACTAAAGCAGCTTCCTCGAGTAGTTCCTTGTCAATGCGCTTAAGCGCCCAACGCGGGCCGTCGTTAATCGGGGTTGTTGGATGGCGGCCGCTCGCAGTCTGGGTAGAGACGTCGAACCGGATATACCGATGGTCCGACAGCGTCTCCACCCCCACGGCGACACGCCAGTCGCGGACTCGGCTGGCGACAGAGGGGCTAGCGAACGAGACGTCCACTATCGACCCGCCCCGCTGCCGCACGCACGTGTATTCCGAACCCCGATTCAGGACGACCAGACCAGTCGTCACCGCCCACTCTTCCAGCACCTCGCCCCGAGGATCAGTGACCGGAGATCCCCACGCCGATGACTTGGCGTTGAGATCCCCGAGCACCAGAACGGGACGAGGGTGATAGCGGCCTACAACGGCGCCCAACTCGACAAGGAAACCCTCAAAGTCGGCGAGACTCTTGTTGGGGGAGAAATACGCCCCCACAATGACGATGCCGCCCGAGACCGCAGCAACCCAGCCGCGGCCCCGAGACGGGTCGATCAGAGTCTCGCCAATAATGGCCACCAAGCCGTCAACGCACCCCAGCCAGTTGTCACGGGCGGGGATGAAGTACGGCTCGGCGACCACAGCCACGTGGATCGACCACTCTGCCATGCTCTGGAGTAAAAGATCCTGAGCTCTGGCACAGTGATTGATGTTGCCCTGGAGGAAATGGAATTGTGCCATTATTGACATTCCATTCCCTCGGCAACGGTCCTGGGCCGGGAGTTGGCCGCGGAGCTACTAGCCTGTGGGGGCGGCGAGGTTTCCCCGGCAGGTTTAGAGCTCCTCTTCTTTTTCTTCTTGGCCTTGCTGGCAGCCGCGCCACAGGCCCCTCCGCCCACTTTGTGTCCCGCTGGCTTCCCTGCGGCCGAACATAAGCTGCAGTTGAGCGCCGCGGAACACTGGGCCGCTTTGTGGCCGGGCTGACCGCAGCGATAACAGAGGTCACTACGGTCAACTTCAGCGGTGCACTTTGCCCGGACGTGCCCCTTCTCCAGGCACCGGAAGCACCGCAACGCCCGGGGCTGCAGGAGTTTCACTCTCGCTGCAACCCAGCCAACCAGCAATCTGCCGCTTAAGGCGATCTTCTTCGCCGACGCTACAGGGCACCGAACCCAGACCACGCCGAGTCCGGTGGCGTCGGTGCGTATATCGCCGGCCCGCACCTTGTCCGGCGGACACTCTCCGCTTCGGGCAACGGCCGCCACCACCTCCTCAGAGGTCACGGAGTCGTCCAGACCAGCAATCCGCACCTCTGCGGTTTTCATTGGCCTGGAGACCCGGACGTCCTCAGGGTTGAGGACCTCCCTCATCTTGGCGGCCAGAGCGTCCGCCTTTTCGGCACTGCCGCTCGCAGCACCAGCTACCTCGAAAAGCCGTGCGCCCGTGGCAGCCTGCCTGAGGCTGACGGACTGAAGACCAAGATCTGATAATTTGATCTTGGCCTTGGCCTCGGCAATGACCGACTGGTACGTTACGCCGCGCTCCGCAGCTCCGGGCTGTAGCGTGAGCGTCACAGCTTCGGAACGCGGAGCACGCATCGCCGGTCCTTTGCGACCGCCTTTGGCATTCCGCTGCGCAGGCTGCGCAACCGTTTTTGCGGTTCGGCCGGGGGCGCGCGCTTTTGCTGAGGCCGCCTTGGCGGCTTTGCGGGCCTTCTTACGGCCCACGACTGTCGCCCAGGTCTCACCCTTAGACCCGGCAGTCGTGGGCTGATCATTCGATGGGGCTCCCTTCACGGGCTTTTTAGCACCCTCCGCGGGCTTCCCCTTCCGAGGCGCAGGTCTTGGCGGCTCCTCAGCCCTCCGCCGTGTATCGGCCGCTAGAGGCGGACGGAGGATTTCCGCAGGGAGGCGCCGAGAAATCGCCTCCATACGAGCATTTACCATGCTCCCGCACTGGAGCATGCAGAGCCGGACAATGCGCTCGACCTCGTCGTCGGTATGAGTGTTTGCCGGTCTCAGTGCGGGAGCCGGGGCCACTACCGATGCGTCATCAGTGGACGTGCGTCGCTGCTGCTGCTCGCTCAGCGTTGCGACTTGTCGCCGGAGGTCCTCCAAATCATTTCGGAGACGGCTGTTTTCCTCCTGTAACTTCACGACCTCGTCTGAGGCCGTCCTGTTTAGGAGGATGCCAACCGCCTCCTTAATGTCCGCGGCAGCTTCCTTCAGGCCGCGGGTGAACGTGCCCTTCAGGTTGCCGGATTTGGTGGCAACCTTCAAGACTAAGTCCACCCCGTCTAAGGCAAGCCGACTCAGGGCCACCGCAGATGGTTCCCCCCCTTCCGCCGCTAGAGCAGCGCGTCGCTCGCGTGCGCGTCGGGCCATATCCGACACTTCGTCGGCCGCGACGGCTTTACGCTGCTCTCTTCTGGTGGCGTTGAGCTCTGCCTTTGAGCTCCCTAGCGAGGCACAACTCTCGCCACCAAGGTCCTCAGTAGAGACCCGCATGTCGCTTTCTGCTTCACTGGCCGCCGGAGTATTGGAGCGCACGAACCTATCCTGTGCGTCCCTCCGCGGCCGTGAAGCACTCATCCCTCTTGTAGCCTGCCGACCTCTCCTCGCGGTCGGCAACTTCGGGGCCAACAGGCCTTCCTCATCTGAGGACAAATCCACCGACCCACCTCCCACCAGAGCAGGGTCGAGTGGACGTTTCCTAACGGAGGACGGTCTACGCGGCCCTCCGTCACTATTGCCTCCAGTAATGTTATCAGCAACAGGGGCCTGGTTGCCTACCCCTGTGCGTCCGTCGGTAGCCAATTTATCACTCGCAGGCCCGGGTACCTGCGAGCGCCGGGTGTCAGCCGGATCGCATGACAAATCTCTCTCAGTGAGTGAGTCAGACATTCGCGGAATGTGGGCCCCCCCAGAATACGCTGGGCCCGTGCCTACGCCCGAAGGCGCAGGGGAGGATTCTCCACCTTGTTGGGTGGTACCTCCCTGGGGTAGTTTTTTTCCATTCAGCGACTGCATGTTCTTCTTGCTATATGGTGTGGCGCTCGGGACCAGGTTTTCCCCCCTGGCCATGCAGCCCATCGGCGCGCCACGGAACCTTAGGCTTCGGGTGGGCTGTTATAGGTCCCCCAGCCCCAGCCCACAGTGCTGGAGGATTCCGGATGGGACTCGCATCCCCGCCGCACGCTAGTCAAGCGTGGGTACGACTACCAGACGACACTCCAGAAAAACCAGGGAGTCGCCCAACGTCGTAGCCGGCCCAGCAAGACCAGCCGACAGCGAGGACGCGATTCCCGCCCCGGGAACACTCTCTGTGCAGGCGCAGTCGAAATGGGCATGGTTTCGACTACCAAATCAAGGCCCGGGACAGAACCTGGAACCCCAATCAGTACCCGCAACCATCCCACCGGGGACCGCGCCACGAACAGAGAGCGAATTTGGGAAAGGATGTTGAAGTTAGACGGGAAGAAAGGTAGGACTCCGTCGCCTCGGACGGGAGGGGGAGTGAGGCGACGGATACTCGGGCACCTCGGGTACGCACACCCGTGCACTCCTCGGACAGAGGAGCGCCCCTGAGGGGGTCACGACTTCCCTATAACATCTCTTTATATTTCGAAACAAATCTATACATTTTTAAGCACTTGGTAATTCGAACATAAAACCATCGCTACTTAACAAAACAATGCCTTAATTCGAGCTCATAAGTGTCAAAAACTCCACAATTCAAAGTTATCAGAGTTGCATGTTGAAACAAGTTCAAACTTGTATCATCGTTGTATTCTTGTTGTAATTGTTAACTCGGCACATTCTTCCGCACTAATATGTTTGGTAAGTTTCATTTCAATTACTTTTTCGTTGATTATTATGTAGGTGTACAGAATAAAAGTTTCTGATTGTTATGAGTTAATCGAAAAAATGGATAGATGTAGTAAGAAAAGTGATGTAGCAAAAGAATATATAATGTTACTTAATAATTGGAATGTACATAGTTTTTCTTTCGAGAACTTCCAACCATTTGATATTTCAAACTCTCGATAATTCGTAATATTTTAATAGTCCTTTCAGTTTCAAATTAATGAGAGTCGACTGTAGTATAATATCCTGTTATTTTTTTTTTTCATTTAACGACCTACGTGGCATATTGGCTTTCGCGCGTCACACCACGGATCGATACCCGTCTCGATTCTGGAGGTTTATGTATAATATGTATTTTAAAAAAAAGCGTATAAATAGTACATCAGCGGTCTAGTACTTACGAAACAATGATTATATTCCTTACCTTGAGACTAAATGGCGCTGTGTGAATTTTCACACTATTTTTATATGATTCATAACATAAGTAAATGACTGCAACTTAACATTTTTTAAATACATATGTTCTTAAAGTGTCACCTTTAAAACCTAGGCAGATAACTCAGTTAAGTTTTCTAGAAAAGGTCACTTTCAGGGGTAAGACTGTCTGTTGCTTTAAATTAACTTGAGTACTATAGTCTAATACTATAGTCTTACGTCTCTGAAATGCTAAATACAGCCTTAAACGCTTTGTTGTTAATGAAGATTAAATTAAACATTGGCAGCGTTTAAGCAATTGCTAATATCTTAATATTCAAAGTTGGTGAAATGTCAGCGATCTCTTTATTTAATATTCCAATTATTCTACCTCGTTAATACCAAAAGTTTTGTCTTTGAGCGGCAATGAGGCAATAAATCAAGTTCATATTGATCGCTTGAATAACTTTCGCTTTGTTACTTATGATTTATTTTTGATGTATTTTCTGGACATCGCCTGAATTAGGCTTTGATCATATTATTATGTAACTTACAAGCTTCAGATACAAAAGGGTCCAGATTTTGAAAAATAAATATCTTCACTGTCGAACAACTAGGATCGTGATAAGCTATTTCTTTTAATTGTTGAAATTTGCACTTTGGAGAGAGTAATTTCACTAAGTACAGAGAGTTAGGGTCTCACCATTTCCAGGTTCATGTCATCCTCGCCTAATCACTATTATTCCAAACTGCTAATTAAGCACGGACCTAAAGTTTTTATTACGGATCAGACTGCAGTTGCTATGTACGAATTGGTATTGAATTATGAATAAATTATGCTATATTATACGACTTCAACCTAACCCATACCAAGCAATTCCGACAGGGAAACTAAAACATATCGTTTATTTGCTGTCTATAACTCAGTAAAAGTTATCCGTACATCAACTATTGTGACAGAAGGTAATTTAATGACCTTATTCTTAATCCTGTTATAGATCAGGAGTGATTTTATTTTTAAAACTAGCTGTGCTCGCGACTCCGTCCGCGTAGAATAGTGACTTTGGGCAAAATTTTTTGGATAAATCTTATAGTTTATTTAGGATTACAAACCCTATAAACCCTAAAATATAAATAAATGAAATATGCAAACAGTCAATGTTATCGAATGCTACTGTTACGCCATGCGCCTCCGGAATACGTGCGTTCGAACCTACAAAATCCAGCCTAAGCTAAGTCCTATTTCATATGATTGATGATATAAATCTGATGTCAACTTTAATTGGAATATAAAATTTCCGAAACTGATCATTTTTAACAAAAGTTTTTTTTTCTAAAATAAAAATAGCCTAAGTTACTCCTTGTTACATCATCTATCTGCCAGTGAAAGTCCCGTCAAAATTGGTGTTACCATTTAAGAGATTACACGAACAGACAGACATACAGACAAAAATTGTAAAAAGAATTGTTTTGGTATTTGTACCGTGTATGCGTCCTAATGCACTTAGTAAAAAGCGGTTATTTTAATATTACAGTTATTTTAATAAATCCAATTTTATTTATTTATATACATAAATAAAGTTAAGAGGTAAAATTCTCTTTGGACTTTTATGATGAAAAAATTAGCTACAACACGTGCCAAAACTTCATTTGCCCGTTACTATAGAGGTGATGAGACCCGTCCTGACCTTGGATTGACAGGCACTCATAGTACCCTGAAATTCCGCCTGGTGCAAATTGAGAGGTGCCTGTGACTGGGTGTGACTGGTATAGGGCGGGAGATGACATAAGTGTGCCACCATTGTAGCGTAGGCGATGCGGAGGTCTCCTTCGAGCTGACAAGACAACACAGGATTAGACAACAAATACCGGAGGGCGTCGAACGACTTCCTAAGCTGTGCTTTTCAGTTTACCTAGTTTGAGAGATATTTTCTTGTCGCACATGTTTTTTTTTTTCTATTTTTTGTGCTTATTTCTGTTTTTGTAAAGCAAGTAACCGAATAAGCTCCTGAATATAATTTCGTATAGAGATGAACATAATTCTAATATTAATAAGATTTAACCAAATGTTTGAGTCAGTTAATTCCGATAATGGTTTACTGTACAATCAGAATTCTATTTGCATATATCAACAGGATTATTTGTGATTTGGTGTTTACATTATTATTATGTACTAGTTGTCCCGACAAACGGTGTTCTACCATATGAATTTAACATAAAAGTAGATAGATAACAGATAGATAACACTTTATTGTAAACCAATTTTACAAAAACAATGAAACTTGTTTACATAATCAATATGTACTTGACTTACAATGGGCGGCCTTATCGCTACAGAGCGATCTCTTCCAGGCGACCCGCGAGTAGCCTATGTCTTTCTCCAAAATCCAATCTATGACTACTGAAATTCATTAAAATTGGTTCAGCGGTTTAGGTGTGAAAGCGTAATAAACAAACAAACTAACTTTCGCTTTTTAAATATTAGTTAGGATTAAAATCAATGTTAGGCTTTGAAGAATATGTTCATATTCTTCAAAGCCTTAAAAATGACCTAGGATATATATAGGAGGCGAATGGATTACCCGTTCTAACTCACAGTTAGCAAAGAGGTGTTTCATTTGGCTATTATCAGTTTTGGTGGGTCATATGGCAATCGCCGATAAGAGAACTTCAATAAAAGTTCCCAAATCATTCCCAAGAAATTCCTAAAGAAATTTTTCTTCGTGCCGGGGCGGTGTAAGATTATCAACTCCTGCGGTTGGGCGGCCTGTCATATAAGGCATCAAAACAAGTCAGTGGTAAGGCTCTCAGATTATCTGGATGGCAATCACCGCTGGGTGATTGTCCGCTGGGACAGAACTCAGTTTCACTCTACTCGGACGGCAATGTCGTAGCGACGTAGCGGCGTAGCGGTGCCTCTGGAGTCGCAAATATTCACAGACGATTTTAACTGTTTACTATCAAGTGGATCGATAGCCTGTCTCCCATTCCCCATCAATGAAAAAGTAGTATTATTTCTATTTTTCTATTTGTATTTTTATAAAAACTAAGTCAACAAAAGAAAAATACAGGGACGAAAGTAGGACATTATTGTACATCTCGAAATGTTGAACGAATCCAATTTTGTCTTTTCAACGTGTATGGGACGAGTGTCCATTGAATGGACAGGTCAATGTGGGGTCCTGTGTGGAATAGTAAGCGGCTGAAATGGATGTTGGAATTGTAATGTGTGTTCGAATGTCACCTTTAAGGTTTAACGTTATATAAAACTAGTTATTATTTGCTATAGTTACTAGTTTATAAAATAACAAAGTAAATAATTATTGAACTTTTAAGGGTTGTTTTAGAATCTCTGAGTATGATTTCACTTGGCTAATGTGTATTTATTTATTTTTTACTCCAGCGAAACCTCCTTTACGAATCCTCAGACTCTCTTTTATGTGAGGCTACGAAAATACCCACTAAAAAAACCCGCTATTCTACTATCGTCGAGTGTCTGGGTTAAGGAGCAGATAATCATACGCAGATAGCTTTGTTAATACAGTGGCCCCAAGAGGCCTACTCTTTATGTCAGGGCAGGTGTCTTTCATGCTGTGTGACTACTAGGTACTTAACGTAATCTTCCGTAGCTACCTTTAAACTAGTAATTTATGAATCCATTTTTATGACGAGCTATTTTTATGGTAAAGGGTACTTCTCTCCATGCGGTGGCGGAATACAAGGCAGGAAACAACCAACCAACGTAGGGCTCTAAGCCCGTCTGGATGGCGACCACCCTTGGTCTACAAGTATTCCGCCATAATAACCTTGTGTTGTGTTCCGGCATTAGTGACCCAGCTTCCTGTATACCTACGGGACAGCAGCGTGTGGCGGTTCCTCTAGCGTCGCAAAGATCTATACGCGACGGTACCTGCTTACTATTAGGTGGCTCGTCAGTCTGTCTGCTATTCCCCAGAAATTAAAAATTTTGCATGAGTGTTCACCGTTTACAATTAAGTTGGCGAAAACATAAACTCAGCATAATATCTTTTGTTTTCATTTCATTCTACCGTCTGTACAACGGGGAGTGTTCTGAAGAACTATTTAGAATGGTGCCCTCGTCGTCTTTCTACCACCGCACTGCCCGCCATCGGCTGGGTGTTCATCCCCATTTCTTGGAGCCTCTTTTTTTTGTACGAAACGTTTCTCTAGAACGTTCGTGCTGCGTACTCTCAGGATCTGGAATGAGCTTCCGGCTGAGGTTTTCTCAGCGCGGTACGATATGGGGTTCTTCCAAAAATGCGTTATATAATTTCTTCGAGGCCAGCAGCGCGTTGGTATTGCCTGTGGTGCTGCAAACGTCCATAGGCGATGGTGACCACCTGCCAGGGTGGGCCGTCTGCCTGTCTGCTGATCTCTAGCTATTAAAAAAATACATGAAAACGTAAACTCAGCTTAATATCTTATGTATTCATTTATAAACGATGAAATAGAAACAAAGAAATAATCTATATTATTGATATGTATTTTGACATATAAGTATACTAACTGACCTGGCAAACGTTGTTCTGACATATAAATTAAAAAATAAATAAAGTAGCCTATGTCCTTCTTCAAGTTTCACTTTATCTCTATACCGAAATTTCATCAAAATTTGTTCAGCCATCACGGACTTTTTTATCAATCTTTTCAAGGTATACTCTTACCGTAATATATTAATTTCATCTATCTCGTAAGGTTTAGCCAGTGTTTACGATTTAAGCGATTTAAGATTACAAATCTTTGAGTTTATTGGCTTTTCTATATTATAATATGTATGTATTACATATATAAACCTTCCTCTTGAATCCCTCTATCTATTAAAAAAATCGCATCAAAATGCGTTGCGTAGTTTCAAAGATTTAAACATACATAGAGACAGACAGGTATAGATGAAGGGAGCAGTTAAATCAAAATTAAAATGATATTATATGCAAAGGTCAAGTCATAAGTAACTACCGATAGATTCTACTTAGCTGTCTTCTAATCTATTTTTCTTGAATAGCAAATATTAGCTATTCAAGATCGTGCTATTAGCTAAAGATCGGATGAAGTGGAAACAGCTTTCGAGACAGATCACTGTTGATTTTCAAGGACATGACCTTCAGCAATGAAGAATTCCACCAAAGAAGAAAAATCTATTTTTCAAATCTACATAGTACGAATTACAATAACAATAAGTTTTTGTTTTCACGATATAGACCTGTATAGGCTTGAGTTAGTCTTTTGTCAATTGTTACGTGTATCACTAAACTCCTTTTTTTAACCTCTGAAATGTCGAGTAAAGAATTACATATCATCAAGTAATCCTTTGGAAATTTAACACGGCAATATTACAAAGGTGACAGCTGAAAAAATATGCAGTGTATATGGTAAAAGACTTATGACTGGTTGCGCAGTTAGAAATCGGTTTATTTAATTACGTCCTAGAGATACAACCTTCAAATCAAGGGCGGGATGTCCTTCGGACATTGATGACAAACTTTTAAAGGTATTATTGGAGAAAATCCATTTAAAAGAACGTGAGCGTCTCGGTACGCCCGACAGAAATGATAAATTAAACTAATCTAAGTTGAACAATTTAATATTGAATTTGTTTAATTTCAGGAAAGCTTATTACGTAAATTTTATCTCTATTAATATGATAATGTAAGGAAAGGTTATTTATTAATAAAACAAAAATAATTGAAAAATAACTAAAGTTTACGAATTTTCAATTTTTCCAAAAACTGTTTCAAAATTATATTAAGCTAATCCCTAATGTAGATTCTTTATAAAGAAAAAAAACTTAACTGTATTTCATTGTAATAAAGTCGCAATTCGAATAGATCTAGCGCTGTGGGTTAGAGTGAGAGAGAAGGAGCCTGCCTACCGCTGTCGTATGCGTGAGAGAAAGGGAAGCCAGACAAACTGGCGCCGTAACGCGTTACGTAACGAAGCGGTTCACCCTCCCATAAGAAATTATCACTTATAGCATAAAGCAGTATAGCACAAAGGTTGATAATATCACAATCAATTGTTAACCACAACCTGGAGGAAATTATTTAATCAGAGCAAAATAAATGTCTAATAAAAAAAAGGAAAGCTATTTTATGACTCCACCTAAATAGTTCCAATCCCAAAATCCACACAAATTATTAAGAGTTTAACGGGTTCTTCTAAATTATTTAACTTTAAATTATTTCACTGTATTTGAGTACGATTAGTGTTATTCAAAATTAAATACTTATTCAAGGCATAGCTCTGTACGATTATTTACTGTACGATGCCGGTCACGGACCGAGATTGCACCTTACGGGAATAAGAAGGATTGCTCGAGAGCAGTGGACTATATGAGAGAGGATGAGATAGGAGCGGTGGCTGGAGACGCGATATCTTGCAACGGGCACAGAAATTCGCACTGACCTTGATTCCACCCCTTCCCGGTTCGGTTCAGGTCGCTGAGGAAATGTTACACGGCACCAGCTAAAGTCACAACATTGAACACACAGATAGTATTTGCACGGCCAATTAAAGTTTAGAGTAACCAGGGAAGTCGAACGTCTACCGTCCCGTCCAGTTTTGGTTTGAGCGTTACTTGGTCAAGGAGGTCGAACGTCGACCGTCCTGCCAGTTTACGAGCTGTCGGTCACTACTCTTATTTTCTCGTCTCACCTTCGCTTTCACCATTATTACCTCACCGAGAGTGAGGGTAGATAACAAAAATCAAGTGGCGGGATTTCAAATACCCGTATGCAAGGATCGAACATTTACATTTACGACACAGCATATAGGCGTGAACGCACATATATGGCAGTAAATATATTATTCGAATATAAAACAAATAATAAACTCTATATTGCCAGTCCAGATGAACAAACTGCGTATCTACTGAAAGCAAACAAATCTGAAATCTTATGCGGTATTGTTTTCGTTGGCGGCCATATTGTTTGCGCATACATACAAACAAAGCTTTTGTTTCAAACTCGATTCAGTATGACCGCAAAGTTTCTATAATAGTTTCTATTTCTACTAGAAATACGCCCACTATGGGGTTTGCTGACCAGAACAAGTCAGTATATTTGAAAATGAATATAATTTTAATAACATTTTGACTTGTAAAGCCATGACTTGAAGTATTCAAATGTATTTTCATTTCAAAAATGGAAGTCGGGTTACCAAGTTCCCTCACTTTGAATAGAAAAACAACAGTTAGCAAAAAAGGTTGTTTTAATTTAAGTTTTTCGTGTAATACGGTAATCACTCCCTTAAAAATCAAATTTAGATACATGTAATATAATTTCTTGTGACCCTTTTCTTATGAATAGAAATGTCATGGAAAAGCACTGACGTTAATGGGCAAGAATTTAGCCCTTTTTTGTCTGGGTGGATTTCTCCTATGCTCTTTTGTACAATTTGACAAACATGTTATTTATAAGTACTTCACGTCTCAAGAGAAAAATCGTTTTAAAGACACAAACTATTTCAATGAACCACTCACTCGATACATCTTAATGTCTTGGAAGTTTGATAAGGGCAGTTCGAAGTAAGAAAGTGATAAAAGAATTTGATATAAATTTTACTCCACGTCACAAATTAATGACGGCTAAATTTTTATTTAACAAGCCAAAATTACGACCGATCTTCGAATATTCTCTATGTTAAACGCTCTTTGGTACTTACCCCACAAGTTTAAACGGTAATGGTAGAACAATAGACCTCGTCTTTATCCGTAGTCCATCCCTAAGACGATATGAGATTTATACATAACATATTTTCTGATATATAATAATATAAGGATGTGTTTGTTTCAGATCCCTACATCGCCTCAAAAGTGCAGTGCAACGAAACTATAGTGCTGTCCCACGCTCACCCGCATGCTTCGATCTCTAGCCCTGGCTTCCCCCGGCCGTACCCTGACGATGTTGACTGTGTGACTGAAATCCGAGCCCCTCTGGCTCACACTTTGAGGCTCCACTTTGAGGAACTACTTACCGAACACGAAGCACAGTGAGTATATTATTAGCGTATTGTATTGTGGAATTATGGATAAGGTTCCTGAAGATTGTCTACGTGGTAGGGCCCCAAGCCCGTCTGGATAGCGACCACCTTTGGTCTTAAGTATGCCGCCATAATAACCTTGTGTTGTGTTCCGGCATTAGTGACCCAAGTTCCTGTACCCCTATGGGACAGCAGCGTGTTTGCGATGCCACTGCCGTTGCAAACACCCATAGGCGAGGGTAACTTCTAAATTCTAAGCGGGCAGCCTGTCTGCTGTCCTACAGCAATAAAAAAAAAGATTGCAATGTTTTTTATTGCATAAGAACAGTACACAGGCGACGACCGACTTAGTAGTACGCAGTTACCCTCGCCTATGGTTATTTGCAACGCTAGCAGCACCGCCATACGCTGCTGTCCCGTAGGGATACAGGAAGCTGGGTCACTTCATACTGTGTAGAATTGAAAAATAGACTCTTCTTCATGTTGGTCGAATTCTTCATTGCGGAAGGTAGTGTCCTTGAAAATCAATCGTAGCCTGTCTCGAAAGCTGTTTCCACTTCGTCCGGTCTTCAGCTTCTCGAATGGCTAATATTCGCTATTCGAGAAAAATAGATTAGAAGACAGCTAAGTATAATCTATCGGTAGTTATTTATGACTTGACCTTTGCACATAATTCCATTTTAATTTTGATTTAAATATTCCCTTCATATACTTATATATCAAAGTGCACGTTAATAATATAGATTATTTCTTTGTTTCTATTTCATAGTTTATAAATGAATACATAAGATTTACATTTTCATATATTTTTATTGCCAAAGCGTGCCCATGGAGACGCCAGCTTAACTGTAAACGGTGAACATTCATGCATTTTTGCAGTATGTTCACCATGCATGCATTTTTTTTTTGCTGAGAAACAGCAGACAGACTGACTAACTACCTAATAGTAAGCAGTTACCGTCGCGTATATATGTTTGCGACGCTAGAAGCGCCGCCACACGCTACTGTTCCGTAGGGATACGGGAAGCTGGGTCACTAATGTCGAAACACAACATAATGTTATTATGGCAGCATACTTAAGACCAAGGGTGGTTGTCCTCCACACAGGCTTAGGGTTCTACCACGTAGCTAGGGTTGTTTTGTCGTCTTTTACGACAGGCCAATCCCGGTCGCAGGGGTTAGTTGTCTTTACACTGCATGGAAAAAACTGAATATACATGTATTTACATTATTAAGGCGACTTTATTTCGTATACAGTATTTCGATAGTTATCAACGGAATAATTAGTATGATTAATTGTTTTTTTAATAATAGGTACAAAATAATTACATTAAATACGTCGTAATTTAAATACTTTTCGAGAGCTTTAAAATACTATTTGACACCTGTCAAATAATAATGATTACAAGGGGACTATTGAAGTGTTTTAAGCTGCTTAGAAATAAGCACTTTTTATAGCGCTAATGTTGAAGTACGTCTCCGTGAAGTACGCGGTCTTAAAAGAAGCTAACAGAATATCCAGCATGAATGATGTCCGTGTGCAGTCAATACATACGTCAATGTAACACTCTTTCTTGTTTATCATATTATCTAAAACACTGCACAACGTACGTCGTATTCTAGCCTAAAAACTGTTCTAATGACGTCAATATACTTTTTTTTTTATATTTATGGCACACCAACAGTACACACATTATTAAGTCACATTACAAATCATTTAATATCGATACCTCTGGGCTCAAAGGGCGTAAAGCACATTTTGGGGCATATGGAGTTAATAATACCATTGCATTCAGTTTTTCATTCTCTATCGATTGGTATATACGAAGTTGCCAAATTCGCACAAAAATATTCTTTACGCCCCATCTTTTTTGGGTTGCTAAACCAAAATGAAACAGGAAATCGGGCTGTAAATTACATTACTGCGCAAGATAAAAATGTCCTAGGTTATAAAGGAATCCAATTATGAGTATTAAGGCGTATAACGCATTAATTCTCATTATTGTTCTTTACAACCATTGTTTTTATATAATCATTGAGATAAAAAAGTTATAGCTAATTTTGTTTAATTTTTTCGGTTTTTTGGCTCTCCTGAACAGTAGCTGTTTTGTGCTATACGCCCTTTGAGCCCAGAGGTATCGATATAAAAGTTCTGATGTGTGGACCCATTATAGGAGTGCACAGCATTTACAATACAAATGTCGTCAATGGAGTAATAATTTAATTAATGTCGATAATATACATAGTCACAATTATTATGTCAAGTATTAACACAGTCAAACATGAATCAATTTGGTATTATCAAGATTAATAAAATTAATAAAAACAAAACAAAAAGAGTGTAAAAAGAAGAATATACTTGCTAATGACGTCCTAAAATAAAAAAGTGCGTGCGTACAAAGTACACATGTCAGAAGTGAAATTTCTTTGGCAAACTAATTTATTGAACTCTAGACGGCCATGAATCGGAGCCTTACAGATTTCTATAATCCAAGTTTAATAAATGGACTGCGCTTCAAACGGAAATGTTTGGTATAATAATATATAATATTATAAAGAGGAAAGATTTGATTGTTTGTTTGTTTGCATTGAATAGGCTCCGAAAATACTGAACCGATTTGAAAAATTCTCTCACTGTTGGGAAGCTACATTATTCCAAATTGTCATAGGCTATATTATATTTTCAAAAAAATTAGAGATCCTTACTAAAACTCCAATAATTTAACCCAAGGTGTTAAAAATTACCTAAAATATTCTTTACATCGCGTGCGCTGCGAAAACTATTAATGATAGAATGAAATAATGTACTACGACATTGCAGAATATATCATTATTTATAAAAAAATGTAATGACAGCATAGATATATGCTGTCGCGACTATAATAGTTAGGGTACAATAAGTGATCTTTTATTTTAAAAATTTAATTGAAATGCCTCCGCTAGAAAAGGCTCTTTATTTGTATCTTGGTATTAATCCTTATCAAAATAAATTACTTTATATTCAAGACTGCTTCAATACCTTTACATAACTGTTTGAATTATTCAATTTGGACATTCCATTCGAAAGATATCACGAGTTTAAAAATGTAAGTATTAGAAAAAATGTTTCACATATTCGTGACGCTAATTTACCCTCCTGCGCCCAAAGAAGTTTCACTTCAAAAATTACTTACGGTTTTTTTATTGCTGTAGGACAGCAGACAGGCTGACGGCCCACTTAGAATTTAGCAGTTACCCTCACCTATGGGTCTTTGTAACGCCAGTGGCATTGCGAACACGCTGCTGTTCCATAAGGGTACAGGAACTTGGGTCATTAATTCCAGAACACAACACAAAGTTACTATGGCGGCATATTTAAGACCAAAGGTGGTCGCCATCCATACGGGATTGGGACGCCACCACGTAGCTGGGGTGGGTTGTTTTGTTGCCTTTTACGATAGGCCGACCCCGGCCGCAGATGTCAGTATTCTTTCTCCGCCCATGCACGGGTAAAAACATACTTATCAAATAAAAAGCAAAAATATTTGATTATTTATTTCAAAGAATGCTAATATGTCTTAAAATATTCAACAGATGATAAAATTTCTGAAAGAAAAGCCAGTTTTATTCAAATCAACTCGAATTATGACTCCATTTAGATCAAGTAATTTTTTTACAACTGTTGCGCTACCTGTGACTGTGATGGATTGTTTTTACTTCAAGAAACAATTTTTTAATTTATATATTTTTGATATATATACTTTATGAGTTCTAGTAAAATAAATATGTAATAATTGAAGATGAACTACCATATTTCTTGGTGTAATCATCAAATGTAAAACAATTTTCTATTACATTTTTATTTTTAAAAGTATTCGTGTAATTACTCCAATGAATTCATTTCATTCTCTCCTCATATTACCTTAAGAAAACTGTTTTTTATTTTTATTAATGGCAACATTTTGAAGTTCAACTTACGTTATGTATTGTGAAAGTGTCTTGTATATATATTTTGATAACCTCTGCGGCCGAGATCGGCCTGTCGTAAAAGGCGACAAAACAACCCACCCTAGCTACGTGGTAGGGCCTCATAGCCCGTCTGGATGGCGACCACCTTTGGTCTTAAGTATGCCGCCATAATAACTTTGTGTTATGTTCCGGCATTAGTGACCCAAGTTCCTGTACTCTTATGGGACAGCAGCGTGTTCGCGACGCCACTGGCATTGCAAACACCCATAGGCGACGGTAACTGCCAAATTCTAGCGGGCTGTAAGCCTGTCTGCTGCCCTACAGCAATAAAAAAAAACACTGAAAGGAAACCAAAGTTTTTGGTCTCTGTAAACTAGCAAAAGGTTATTCATTGGTGGATTTTACGACGCCCTAGAAAACACGGGTAGCTCGACCATTTCAATCTCTTATCCATAGTGAGATTAATAAACTCAGCAAAATAAAACTTATAATATAAAATTTATCGTGCTTACAAAAAAATTTATATTAAACACTAAAAAGCTGCAATATTTTTTAAAAATTTGGAAAGCATGTGGTACACGGAATTTGCTCGTCAGAACATCTGCGGAGGGTCACGAGTTCTAATTCATACATTATAATTAAAATTTAAAAATTAAAATACAATTATATATAATATATTAAAATACAATTTTTGTTACTAAATGTATTATAAATACATTGACATTTACATAAATAAAAATTACGTATTATGTGTATTAATTAAACAAAAGAAATTTATATAAGTAGTATATCAGTTGTTGAGTTTTTTTTATTGCTGTAGGACAACAAACAGGCTGACGGTCCGCTTAGAATTGAACATTTACCGTCGCCTATGAGTGTTTGCAACGCCAGTGGCATCGTGAACACGCTGCTGTGCCGGGTACAAGAACTTGGATCACTAATGCTGGAACACAACACAAGGTTATTACGGCGGTATACTTAAGACCAAAGGTGGTCGCCATCCAGGCTTGAGGCCCTACCGCGTAGCTGGGGTGGATTGTTGGTTTTGCCTCTTACGACAGGCCAACCCCGGCCGCAGAGGTTAGTATTCTTTCTCCGCCCCTGCACTGATCAAACCTGACTGCCCGTAACACAAGCTCTTTGCCGCTTACCCCAGGGTAAGTGCTAAAAGAATTCTCCTTATAAAAACACAAGTATACAATAAAGAATTTTAAAACATTTAAAAAATAAAATGACATATGTTAAACCCAAAGGACAGAGTGCCGCGGCTCGGCTTTTGGGCCTTTTAACATAAGAGACTTAGCATAATGTTATTCGCAATCTCGTAAAACGTTTTGTCTTATATTTAACGTAAACCGTATTGTGCCTTCGGGGCATATATTTACATCGTTAATGGTTTTAATTTTATATTAACGATTAGCCAAACAAACAAGATGCGGCTTATAATTTTTTATTCTTTATATTCAAGTTCGTTTAAGTGACATTTTAAAGTTTAGCTTAGTGTCCGTAAACTATTTCTGTCTTTCCCGTTACATGAATGGTCTTAAATATTCCTAATTTGGAGTCAATCAGCACGCACCCATTTATATCTAACCAGCATTTTTTGGATATCCTCGTGACTCTCGGCGTAATAGTCGATAGGTACTACTACCCTAGTTGGTTTAACGAAAAATATAATATTTCCCATTGTATAATAGTTGGGAAAAAATTATGAGCCAAAGTTATGATACAAGTAAGCTTTCCATATAATTGCGTTATTACATAACAATAAAGCACAGTTACCCAACTATAATTTTCATAAACAAACATTGAAACTTGAAACGCAAAAAAATTTTTTAAAGCCGTAAACATTTTAAAATTATAACTAAACTTGTATTTAGACCGGCGAGGTCGACATAATTTCTGATTCAGCTGGAGTTACAGTAAATAGTTGATTCGGTTAACTAACAGACTAATGGATTTACAATTCTATCCATGTCACGGTGTATGCATTTACAAAGTTCGAGCATGTGCATTATTTACATGATCAAGTGGACAATCTCACGTCAGAAACGATGTAAATACTGTGTTATCTGAAAGAACGTAGGTTGTAATGTTACGAGTGCATTATTAAAGCTTTAATCAAAGTTTGCACTATGAAACCTGGAGTTTCAACGATGCAACAGCAATATCAGACGATAGGGCTTAACAACTCCGCCGGGCCGAATTGTATCGACCGGGCCAGCGTTCTCGAGGAGGTAACTCCTCTAAGACACGACCTCGGCTTGATTATTATATGAGCAAACCTAACATCTTTGGTTGATAACAGTGACGAGGCAACATTTTTATTGAGACTGTCTATTATCTTGACTAAGCTCAAGGAAAACAGGAAATAAGTATTATGTATTTACAACGGGTAATGTCTAACCGTCTGACAAAGGAAAAGTAAAACGAAGCTAGTGAGTTGAAAATCCACTTTTAAAATTCGGATACAATTAACCTCTACTATAGTTAAACATCGTTTAAAATTCAAAATTTCAAACAAAAACTCGTTTCACTTAATTTACATATTCAAACCCCTTGATTTCCTCAAAACGACAAATAAGCCACTAATGAACACAATCATGACGTTGCGTGCCATCGTAGTTGATGTTAAATATGAACCTTAAATGGACAAGTTAAAGCCTATTTGAGGATGGCAAAAGCTTACAGCTTGCATTCTCGATGGAATACATTTTCATACTGTTTATGCCTTCGTTGGTGCAAGATATAAACTTGGAGCGATTAGAAAAATTATTATCGTTTTCCTTTCTTGTAGTATTATACTTGTTCGATCCTTGCGTAAGGGGTATTTGAAATCCCGCCTCCTCATTTTTGTTACCTACCCTCACTCTCAGTGAGGTAAATGGTAAAAGCGAGGGTGGGACGAAAATAATATAAGTAGTAACGCGCAAACTTCTAAACAGGCGGGACGGTCGACGTTCGACCTCGCTGAACACGTAGTAACGCGCAAGCTTCTGAACGTGCGGGACTGTAGACGTTCGACCTCCCTGAAGACCATTCTCTGCGCCGTGAACAATTGGCTTCAGTTACCAAACTCTCCAAACTCTCATTGGCCATGCCATAAAATTGTGTGTGCGTGAATTTAGCTGGTGCCGTGCAGTTCCTCCGTGAGCGGACCTGAACCGATCCGGGAAAGGGTAGAATCAAGGTCAGTGCTAATTTCTTTGCCCACTGCAAGGTATCGCGTATCTCTAGCCACCGCACCTCTCCCCATCTCTCTCATACAGTCCACTGCTCTCGAGCTATCCTTCTCATTCCTGTACGGTGCAATCTCGGTCCGTGACTGACATCGTACAATACTCGTATGCTAACTTTAACCTTAACTTAATGTACCGCTTACAGTACTGTACTTATATCGACAGTGAAGAAACAAGCGAGAAAACGAATCGAAATATTGTGAGGAAACCTGAACATTGATATCACCGGTACATGTAACAGCTTTGGATATGTGTGTATATATGTATGTATACTGTCCTTTCCTTCTGAGGTAGGCTAGAGTCTAGCGTTGCGATGTTATGGGTTGTGAGACCAAATAGCTAAATTTCCCACTAGCATATATACCGGCAGAAAATGGCACCATTATGCTCTGTCAGATAGCAGCTCCCTGTAAAAACCAATTTCAGACACATTTACTATCCTGTGTTTATTTTTACAAGAAAAGTGTGTATATGTGTGTCGTCCATGTGCCGTATATCCGACTTTGCGTTTTTTTAATCGCTCCTGTAAAAATATATTAAATTTCATCGTTTTTAGTGCCTTCCTAATTATGAAAACGAAGAATAATCAAGAGGTAACCTGGTAAGCGCTCTGAAGTTTTGTTTGAAATATTTTTTCTAGTTTATACATTGTCGATTTCTCTCAATGACTAGTGTCACTGAACGCTGGCTTAATAAAGGGTGGACTGCATAATTTTCTCTTGTATTGGTCCACACACTAGATAAGGTACTAAAAACTCCACCAACCTCACGACCTCCTCGGTCTGGATCAGCTCTCTTGCAAATTGTTGTTCAAGTACACTGCACTCTATGTTGTTAAGGGTTGAAGATTGGCACGGCCAATAATATAAGGTGTCTATGAAAGAGCTCGTTCTTCGCATACGGTGCAAACAAGTGGTTATCTTTCTTGTCAAACGTTGACATAAGAGCGAGAAATTTATTGAACTACCCGCGAAGCGAGGGCGTTGAAGTGAGGGCGCTTCAAACAGACATGACGGTAGTCGCGGAAAATTGATTGAGCAATAATTTTGTACCTAAATCTAGGCAAGGACTGAACATACATAATGAAAGTAGGAAAATATAGACTAACATATTTTTATAACGACGTATTTATGTATATTTATTTACAAAAAAAATTGTCTATAAGTAGTATATCAGTTCTTTAGTATGCATAAAACAAGCGCTCTGCCAGTTAATTTAGCACTAGGTATATTACGAAACAAACGTACATAACAATAGAAGCCTGTAACTTAATCCAAAGCAAATTAACCAAGGGATTACTGCACTTATCTCAATACAATCTAGCTCGCAATGGAGTTAACCGGTTCACTGGCCTAATAAATAATCTATTCAACAGTTCCATGCTTACATGTTTCGTTATTACATGGGCTGACATAACTAAAATAAAAAACATTTACAAAAATGACCCTTTCTAAGAGCTTCATGGTGTGGACATAACCTTAATACCTCGGTAATTACCACACTCCAGCACCGACCCCTTGCCTTTGAAGACTGGAGTAATGATACTCAGTCTCCATTGGCTCGGGATCGTACCAGCGAGTAGTGTTCAGTTAAAAAGGTCGGTTATATGCCCACACCACGAGAGCCCATCGCCTTCCAGGCTTCGATGGGGACTCCATCGGATCCAACAACTTTCTGATTCTTCATGCGGCGAAGACAATTTTGGACCTCTGCAGGCGTTACCAATGACACTAGTCCTTGATTCGGAAGAAGATCTGGCGGCTGCACCATCTATTTTAATTTAAAAATCGATCCAATTGCTATATTATAATTTATATGTATGTATGTATATGTCTATATGCATATATATATATATATATATATATATATATATATATATATATATATATATATATATATATATATATATATATATATATATATATATATATATAATATGTTTAGTATGAAATAGCTTAGCTAGTATATATAGTATAGTTAAATAGTTAGGTTAGCTTTTGGCGTGAATTATTCACTTCCGGAGCCGGCCCATTGAATTTTCCAAGTGATTACGTATAAAAGCCCAACAGGGAACCATAAGTTTACAACGCTTTTTGTCAGCCTTTATTAACACGTGAATTTATTTCCGTGTTTATAACATATGGACGGAAACTATTTTGAATTATAACGTAAATATTTATTGTAGTTAACTTAAGCGTCATTTCATTATTCACTCGTGATTTTAAAATCTCAACATGTATGATCAATTAGTTTAAAATTCAAATATATTTGTAGACTAGCAGCCCGTCCCAGCTTCGCACGGGTATTTAACAAAAAATTAAAAATTAAACCCTTCTATTTTTTTCGGTCTCGGGGAAAAACCTCTCTTGACGGGGGGACCGAGGAATATAAGGGACTCCGGAAAAGATGTTCCACCATCCGACTACCCACTAAAAAACCCCGCTGTTCTCCTATCGCCTACGCCCGGGCCCACGGATATATGGCCTGCCGATCTCGTGGCCCGGGCCGGCGCCGGCCCACGCTTTATCTTAAAGCGGGCCCCTTCTAAAGTGCTGGCGCCAGGGGGTCAGGGTTTCGTCCCCCCAGCGCTCTCTTGTAACAACTCTAGGAGTTGAGGGGGGCTGCGGAACAGCACGCGGCCTTCTCCCTCGCGGCAATAGTGCGGGCGGTGGATCCTCCCCCGAGGGGCCGCCCGCGGCCGCTTTCTACGGCGGCCGGAGATCGTTGCCCGCCCTCCGGCGCCGACGACGCGGTCTACGTTGGCGGGAGGGGAGTGCGGTGGCGGACTCCCGCTCCCGTTCCGCCGCCTCCCTTGCAGACACTACTGCCTCGCAAAAGGAGGCGACGGCCGTCCATCCAGGATCGCCTCCGACCATGGACAGAACCAGGGCCGGGAGCGACAGGTCCGCGGCCAATTCCGGACGGGACTCGCATCCCCGTTGCGTGCTAGTCAGGCGTGGGTACGACTACCAGACGATACTCCAGAAAAAGCAGAGTCGCCTGACGTCGTAGCCGGCCCAGCAAGACCAACCGACAGCGAGGATGCAATTCCCGCCCCGGGAACACTCTCTGTGCAGGCGCAGTCGAAATAGGCATGGTTTCGACTACCAAATCAGGTCCCAGGGTAGAACCCGGGACCCCAATCAGTATTCGCAACCATCCCACCGGGGACCACGCCACGAACAGAGAACTAAGTTGGAAAGGATGTAAGAGGTAGACGGAAAGAAAGATAGGACTCTGTCGCCTCGAACGGAGAGGGGAGTGAAGCGACGGATGCTCGGGCACCTCGGGTACGCACACCCGTGCACTCCTCGGACAGAGGAGCGCCCCTGAGGGCAAACCCTTCTATTTGCGTCAGGTTACTAAAAAAATAAAATTATAAAGAAAGTTTGAATATTATTATTTCTATGAGTTTTTATTTTAATGATTTTTTTGTTATTACTTTTTATTTATTTTCGTTATTTTTTAATAAGTATTCTAATTTTTGTAAAAACCCCAGTGACGCACGCCTACATTGCATAAGGTGCTGCCTAGCTAGCCGAACAGGGTGAGCGGCTACCACGCAACATTTTTCTAATACTTACATTTTTAAACTCGTGATATCTTTCGAATGGAATATCCGAATTGAATAATTCAAAAAGTTATATAAAGGTATTGAAACAGTTTTGAATATGAAGTAATTTATTTTGATAAGGATTAATACCAAGATCCAATTAAAGAGCCTTTTCTAGGGGCGGCATTTCAATTAAATTTTTAAAATAAAAAAACACTTATTGTGGCATAACTATAATAGTTAGACATATGCTGTCGCGACACTTTTTGTAAATAATGATGTGTTCTGCAAAGTTGTAGTACATTATTTTATTCTATCATCAATAGTTTTCGCAACGCACGCGATTTAAATAATATTTTAGGTAATTTTTTTACACTTTGAGTTACATTATTGGAGTTTTAGTAAGGATCCCTAATTTTTTTGAAAATATAATATAGCCTATGTCACCCGGGGATAGTGTAGCTTCCCAACAATGAAAGAATTTTTTAAATCGGGTCAGTAGTTTCGGAGCCTATTCAAAGCAAACAAACAAACAAACAAACAAACAAACAAACAAACAAACAAACAAACAAACAAACAATCAAATCTTTCCTCTTTATAATATTAGTATAGATAAATGCAAATGTTTTATCCCGGTTACATCCAAAATGTATAATTTGGAGCCCGAACTTACGCTACGTCTATACTACGCGCCTATTAACGTCTGCAGCCTTGTGTGATTTAATTTGATTAGGTCCAATAAGAATTATACATGGTGACTTGGCTTTTAGCATCTTCGATAATCGAGCAGTAAATATGTACTTCAAGAATTATCAGTTAAACATCTGAGCAACAGCACATCGGCTTTTTCTGGGCACATTTTAATAACAATAGAGATTTCTATCGCAGTAGAATGGTAGACAAGTTGCCAACCCACTTAATGATTAGCAGTTACTGTCGCCTATAAATGTTTGCGACACCAGGAGCACCGTTAACACGCTGACGTACGTGTAAGGGTTTTTTTATTGCTGTAGGAAAGCAGACAGGCTGACGGCCCGCTTAGAATTTAGCATTTACCATCACCTGTGGGTGTTTGCAAATGTGGCATGGCAAACACACTGTTGTCCCATAAGGGTACAGGAACTTGATCACTAAAGCCGGAACATAACACAAGGTTATCATGGCGACATACTTAAGACCAGAGGTGGTCACCGTCCAGACGGGCTTGGGGCCTTACCACGTAGCTAGGGTAGGTTATTTTGATGCCTTTTAGTACAGGCCGTCCCCAGTCGCAGAGGTCAGTATTCTTTCTCCGCCCCTACACGGATAAATGTTTGATATAGATGTTTGCGACACCAAGAGCACCGTTAACACGCTGCCGTACACGTAAGGGTACTGGAACCTGGTCGCTTATACCGGAACACAACACAAGATTATTATGACGGCATATTTAGGGATGGGTGGTTGCCACCCATATGTACTGGGAGCCCTACCAACTAGTTATTTTGACGCCTTTTACGACACCCTGCTCCTGGCCGCACGGATCAGTATTCGTACTCCTCTCCTCCACGGAGATGCAAGAACAACAGGATCGGTCTTCATCAGTGTTTATATTGTATAGTGAAGATTCAACACAATATTTCTTAAATCTATTTTGTATTTGGATCTATTTAATTTGATAATGTAAAAGCCTCACTTAATTTGTATGTGCCATATAAGTAGTTACGGTAAAGGAAAACATCGTGAAACTGCACACTGGCGTGTATAACACTTTTAAATACGATACCTAGTGTACGAGTCACCAACTTTTTAAAATACAACGCTGAACAAGATGGCGGCCGTAACTCACTTTTGACCATGAAACATTTACAAGACGGTTATTCCAAATGGTTTTCTTTTCTTTTAAATATTTTTTTATTCTCTCGACACACTTCGTGGACTTGAATTTACATGAGCATGCATTCTTTTTTTACGATTTGATATTTGTTTATATAACAATGCATTACAAGTTCTGCTTTGAAATAGAAATTAAATAGAATATTATTTCAATATATGTCTTGTTGTATAAATAAATACACTTTATTTCATGTAAGTTGCAAAATATGC
The DNA here is from genome assembly GCA_963693495.1 of Malacosoma neustria. Classification (NCBI taxonomy): domain Eukaryota; kingdom Metazoa; phylum Arthropoda; class Insecta; order Lepidoptera; family Lasiocampidae; genus Malacosoma; species Malacosoma neustria. Next base: position 19,456,162 of record OY856381.1, read on the forward strand.
CTCTAGCCCCAAGAATTCATCGACTTTAACTTACCTGGATATCCGTCGCTTCGACACGGCGCGTCTTTATTCGTCAGCCTGTGAAAATTGGCATTCCAACTTATCGCACTTATCTTTGAGAAAGGGACACTTTTAAATCGATGTAATAAAATACTGAGTTTTCTTTACCTGTTCTATTTGTACTTGCGGGTTATTAATCGTTTATATCATACTAGCAGCCCGTCCCAGCTTCGCACGGGTATTTAACAAAAAATTAAAAATTAAACCCCTCTATTTTTTTCGGTCTCGGGGAAAAACCTCTCTTGACGGGTTCCCCCGGCCCGGAGGGACCGAGGGATATAAGGGACTCCGGAAAAGATGTTCGACCATCCGACTACCCACTAAAAAACCCCGCTGTTCTCCTATCGCCTACGCCCGGGCCCACGGATATATGGCCTGCCGATCTCGTGGCCCGGGCCGGCGCCGGCCCACGCTTTGTCTTAAAGCGGGCCCCTTCTAAAGTGCTGGCGCCAGGGGGTCAGGGTTTCGTCCCCCCGGCGCTCTCTTGTAACAAATCTAGGAGTTGAGGGGGGCTGCGGAACAGCACGCGGCCTTCTCCCTCGCGGCAATAGTGCGGGCGGCGGATCCTCCCCCGAGGGGCCGCCCGCGGCCGCTTTCTACGGCGCCCGGAGATCGTTGCCCGCCCTCCGGCGCCGACGACGCAGCCTACGTTGGCGGGAGGGGAGTGCGGTGGCGGACTCCCGCTCCCGTTCCGCCGCCTCCCTTGCAGATACTACTGCCTCGCAAAAGGAGGCGACGGCCGTCCATCCAGGTTCGCCCCCGACCATGGACAGAACCAGGGCCGGGAGCGACAGGTCCGCGGCCAATTCCGGACGGGACTCGCATCCCCGTCGCGTGCTAGTCAGGCGTGGGTACGACTACCAGACGACATTCCAGAAAAAGCAGAGTCGCCTGACGTCGTAGCCGGCCCAGCAAGACCAACCGACAGCGAGGATGCAATTCCCGCCCCGGGAACACTCTCTGTGCAGACGCAGTCGAAATAGGCATGGTTTCGACTACCAAATCAGGTCCCAGGGTAGAATCCGGGACCCCAATCAGCATTCGCAACCATCCCACCGAGGACCACGCCACGAACAGAGAGCTAAGTTGGAAAGGATGTAAGCGGTAGACGGAAAGAAAGGTAGGACTCTGTCGCCTCGAACGGAGAGGAGAGTGAAGCGACGGATGCTCGGGCACCTCGGGTACGCACACCCGTGCACTCCTCGGACAGAGGAGCGCCCCTGAGGGCAAACCCTTCTATTTGCGTCAGGTTACTAAAAAAATAAAATTATAAAGAAAGTTTGAATATTATTATTTCTATGAGCTTTTATTTTAATGATTTTTTTGTTATTACTTTTTATTTATTTTTCGTTATTTTTTAATAAGTATTCTAATTTTTGTAAAAACCCCAGTGACGTACGCCTACATTGCATAAGGTGCTGCCTAGCTAGCCGAACAGGGTGAACGGCTACCACGCAACATTTTTCTAATACTTACATTTTTAAACTCGTGATATCTTTCGAATGGAATATCCGAATTGAATAATTCAAAAAGTTATGTTAAGGTATTGAAACAGTTTTGAATATGAAGTAATTTATTTTGATAAGGATTAATACCAAGATCCAAATAAAGAGCCTTTTCTAGGGGCGGCATTTCAATTAAATTTTTAAAATAAAAGAACACTTATTGTGGCATAACTATAATAGTTAGACATATGCTGTCGCGACACTTTTTGTAAATAATGATGTGTTCTGCAAAGTTGTAGTACATTATTTTATTCTATCATCAATAGTTTTCGCAACGCACGCGATTTAAATAATATTTTAGGTAATTTTTTTACACTTTGGGTTACATTATTGGAGTTTTAGTAAGGATCCCTAATTTTTTTGAAAATATAATATAGCCTATGTCACCCGGGGATAGTGTAGCTTCCCAACAATGAAAGAATTTTTTAAATCGGGTCAGTAGTTTCGGAGCCTATTCAAAGCAAACAAACAAACAAACAAACAATCAAATCTTTTCTCTTTATAATAGTAGTATAGATAAACGATTGACAATTTTTTTTTTACTTATTTATAATGTTGGTTTGGTTCATGAAGCCCATTGTTGGATATAAGCCTTTCCTGCTAGACAGGATATGTTTGTACATTTTTTAGTTTCAACATAGGCTATCATATGAAGACACCCCATTTGAATACAATTACATAAGGGATCTCTGAGAAACAACTCCAGAGAAATGGACATTGAACTGGAAGGGAAAAAGCTTCAATACGTCAACGAGTATGTATATTTAGGACAAATAATATCACCTAGTAACCAGATGGAAATAGACGTTAATAAAAGAATTGCTTGTAGTTGGAAGAAGTACTGGTCTCTCAAAGAAATAATGAAAAGCAAAGACTTGAGTATATCCACTAAACAGAAAACGTTCAACACATGCATCCTCCCATGTTTGACATACGGATGCGAAACTTGGTCGCTCACCCAAAGCCAACGTGAAAAACTTGCCAAGTGCCAACGTTCGATGGAAAGCAGCATGTTGAGAATAAAGCTCAGCGAAAAAATCACCTCTACAGAGATACGACAGAAATCCAAAGTTCCTGACATACTCAACTGAATCAACCATCTAAAATGGGGCTGGACAGGACATATGTTATGGTGCAGAGTAAACAAGTGGAGTCAACAGGTCACGTTGTGGTATCCAAGGAAGGGTGCAAGAGAACGGAATCATCCACTAAGAAGATGATCTTCGCCTGGTCCTGGGACCATACTGGATAAGAGTCCCGGCAGACAGAGAGCAATGGAAGCAGTTGGAGGAGGCGTATGTCAAGCGACACACCGAGTCAAAAGACATTTTATAAACCATAAGACAATCAAAGGGGAACTAGTTCAGAACAAAGGGCTAGGTAAATAAAAAATAAAAATTCTAAACTCACAAATAAGGCTACTAATAAAGCCATGGCACCAGTCGTACAGACATGTTTCTCTATAATCGCAGGTCCATGGGACCTTGAGGCCCGGGTCCTGGCGCTATTATACCAGTGGCGCCGGGACGCGGCCGAGCGTGGCTATCGCCCCGCGCCTTGTGAACTTGAGGTAAAGCGGGCGGAGCTGCGCGACGAGGTGCTCATGGTGGAGTGGAAGAAGCGCCTCGCGCACCCCAGCGCGGGCCTCGCCACCATCGAAGCGGTGAGGCCCATCCTGGCCGAATGGCCGGAAAGGCGCCACGGCGCCCTGACCTTCCGCCTGACGCAGGTCCTCTCGAGGCACGGTTGCTTCGGGAGGTACCTATGTCGCATAGGGCGGGAGATGACGTCGGGGTGCCACCACTGTAGCGCGGACGACGAGAAGGACACGGTGAACCACACTGTCGCCGTGTGCCCTGGTTCTGTCCATGGTCGAGGGCGATCCTGGATGGACGGCCGTCGCCTCCTTCTGCGAGGCAGTCATGTCCGCAAAAGAGGCGGCGGAGCGGGAGCGGGAGTCGACCACCACACTCCCCTCCCGCCAACGCAGGCCACGTCGGCCTCCAGTCGCCGTAAAAAGCGGCCGCGGACGGCCCCTCGGGGGAGGATCCGCCGCCCGCACCATTGCCGCGAGGGTGAGGGCTGCGTGCTGTTCCGCGGCCCCCCTCAACTCCTAGAGTTGTTAGGAGAGTGCCGGGGGGACGAAATCCTGACCCCCTGGCGCCAACACTTTAGAAGGGGCCCGCCCCAAGACAAAGGGTGGGCCGGCGTCGGCCCGGGCCACGAGATTGGCAGGCCATATATCCGTGGGCCCGGGCGTAAGCAATAGGAGAACAGCGGGGTTTTTAGTGGGTAGTCGGATGGTCAAACATCTTTCCCGGAGTCCCACATATCCATCGGTCCCCCCGGGCCGGGGGAACCCGTCAAGAGAGGTTTTTCCCCGAGACTAAAAAAAAAGGTCCATTAGATGAATCAACAACTTGCCCGTTTTATTTACTCATTAATTAACTTAACACATTATATAGTGGCTGTTACATTAAACAAGCACATGTCTCGCCAATAATCAGCATGTTATTATTGATATTACATAAATTTACATTGTTATCATAATTCATTAATCACGATATAGAAATTATTACTCTGAACTTAAGTACTTTATATAGAATTATTAAATTAGTATTAATATTATAGAGGTATTCTCTTAATTGCTCTTCTTTCTCAGTTCATTTATTGTATAATATTAATTTGCTTGTTCATAAACGTTAACGAGGTGTAAATTAGGATGTCAAGCAATCTCGTTTTCAACATCTTAGTCGGAACGGTGTCGAAAGAGGCACCGTTGAGATCAATCCAATAATAAATCACGGCTGATTGTCGGAACGGGTCGCAGACGTCGCAGGCCTATTCAAGAAGATACAATCTCATATCCGATGGAAAGTTCGTTCATGGAACGTTTTTTATTGTTAGAAAATAAATCACTATTATTTCTGTTTATCAGATTTTTGTACTTTTGATTAATGTGCCTTGTTTCCGAAGTGCCCTTGCACTTCGGAACTCAAGATAAAACCTTGGGAAATATGGAATAAAAAGAAAATTTTCCATTATTTGTCATATAACTAATGTTAAGAAGTTTTTCTATGCGTACTTATTAGACGTAATATCGATAAAACTTTCCCCATTTTTATAAGAATGGGCAAATAAATGTTAATAATTTTATCATATACTATATATTATATCCTTTCATTTGTTACAATTTTTTTTAATTTAGTCGAATTTATGATATTACGCGGTTTAGAATTACTGTAGTCTGTGATTGAGATGTATCTATTCTATTGTAATTTCTTTTTTCAGTCTGTCTATTGACAATTTTGTGGAGTGGTGCGTGTTGTTTCCTGTATAGTATGTCCAGAGCATTAGTAGACGTCCTCTTCTTCATTTTCATTGACATAGCCTGTAATAAGTCATTTACATTTCCTATTTCAAACGACGCATGAAAGGCTTTGTGGTCCATTTTCACATCCTTACGTTCCTCCTTCAGTTCCTTCCAGTTAGTTCCAGTTATTTTCATATTTCCAAACCTCAGATCTAGTATTTTGTCATATATCATCATCATCATCTAAGCGTAGTATCCCGGTTGCAACCTAAACTTCCGTTTCGGTGCCCGGGGTCCGCTTTCCTACTTTTTCTACTCCACTTCGCACGGTCTTCAGCATCCCTGGTAGTGAGCCCATTAGCACGCATATATCACCCTTTACGACGTCAAGCCAACACTTTTTGGGTCTACCCCTCCTGCCGGGGTTCGGCGGAGGCGGCATGGCCAGACATTTGTTTCCCATGTAAGCATCCGGTTGCCGTAAAACGTGGCCGTACCATCGGAGCCGATCCACTCCTGCAATTTATCCGCAATGTCATGATGATATATTTTGTCAAATATATCATACGCTAAATATAGTCCTGACGACGATAACGATTGTATTCCTGATGACGAACTCTGTGGCGTAACAGATAACGCACTTCGGTAAGCTTGAGTCTCGCGTCTTTTTTTTATTGCTGTAGGACAGCAAACATGCTGACGGCCCACTTAGAATTTAGCAGTTACCGTCGTCTATGGGTGTTTGCAACACCAGTGGTATCACAAACACGCTGCTGTCCCATAAGGGTACAGGTACTTGGGTCATTAATGCCGGAACACAACACAAAGTTATTATGGCGGCATACTTAAGACCAAAGGTGGTTGCCATCCAGACAGGCTTGAGGCTCTATCACGTAGCTAGGTGGGCTGTTTTGTCGCCTTTAACGACAGGCCGACCCCAGCCGCTGAGGTTAGTATTCTTTCTCCGCCCGTGCACGGATGGTCTGGGTGTTTATGTGTAATATGTATTTATTATATATACTATAAGTTGTCTAGTACCGATAAGACAAGTGCTATGCTACTTAGTTTGGGACTAGATGGCGGTGTGTGAATTGTCACAAAATATTTATTTGTTCGAGCAGAAGGAATAATTACCGCTTTTTACTAACAAATAGGTTCAAGTTGGAATAGCAGTATGCTTCTTGTATCCAGAACTAGATCATCAATTTATTTGTATCTATATTTTATATCCTTGATCCTGAATAAGTCCGCGGTTCCCTCGATTGATGTGGCAAACAAGTATTGTCTCGGTGCCGACACTCAAGGTGTTCTCGCGATAAATCCATCCGTCAACGAGTTCTACGTCGATCTTAGATAGCTTCGTCGACTACTTCCTAGAAACTTTGTTTACTTATATGATATGATATATCTAAATTAAATTTAGAAGGTAACTTAAACTTACTACTAAAATTGCTCAATATCTTTTAGCTAACAAGTGATCTTTTCCAGACAACCTCAAGGTCGAATTAAATGTTATTAATATCTCACGTGCGACACATTTCAAAATTAAGAATGTCGGAATATTATCAAGACAGTTTCCTACTCAAGGTAAAACCTACAATTATAGAGGGAGCCTTTGACAAAACAACTTTCGAGTCTATACGCAATTCTGCAAAGGAACATGGTGTCAGTGACACTATATGCAATTGGATTGACTATATGCTACGAAGCAGACTAGTCAGATCGGAACTAATGGGAGATAAACTTAGCGCAAAAACAACACGCGGCTGCCCTCAAGGCGGAGTATTGTCTCCATTATTATGGTGTCTGGTAGTAGACTCACTACTAACCAAACTCAACACCGGACCTTTTTACACGGTAGGTTATGCTGACGACATAGCCATAATGGTCAATGGTAAATTTCCGAACATAGTCTCTGGATTATTACAAAAGGCTCTGAAGATAACAGAGAAATGGTGCATGGAGAACCACCTCTCCATTAATCCAAATAAAGCAGTTATAGTACCATTTACAAGGAGAAGGACACTAGCAAGTCTAGGGAATCCCTCCCTTAATGGAACCAAACTGTCGTGGTCCACCGAGGTCAAATATCTAGGCATAACCCTTGATAAGGAACTCAGGTGGAAGACTCATGTGGAAAAGACAATGGCGAAGGCTCTGAGAGTATTTGGCATGTGTCGTTCCACTTATGGCAAAACCTGGGGACTAAAACCCAAAGTGATACGATGGCTTTATCAGATAATGATAATACCCATCATTACGTATGGCAGCGTAGTATGGTGGCCCAGAACAAAACTTACTACGTGCAAAGAGACACTCAATAGGCTACAAAGAACGGTGTGTCTTGGAATCACGGGTGCTTTTAGAACAACATCTACGGCAGCTATGGAGAGATATCTTAACATTCCTCCTCTGCATATTATGGTTGAACTTGAGGCAAGGAGGGCACTATATCGCCTTGCAGTAGCTGGCCTATGGGACTCCACCAAGCCAAAAACCAACCATACAAAATTCGATGGAAATGAGGACCTGGATCGGATAACACATATGATATCCGATAAAATGCAAACCAGGTTTATATTTGAAAGGCTTTTCAGGGTCCAAATTCCAACAAGATTGGAATGGACAAAGGGACCAGATCCACCGGAACATAATAGTCTGGTATGGTACACTGATGGATCCAAAATGGAATCAGGTACAGGGGCGGGAGTATACGCGAAAGACTCCAAATGTAGTAAAAGCTTGGGAAAAATGGCAAGTGTATTCCAGGCTGAAACATATGCCATAATAACCTGTGCTCAGGAGAACATAGATAGAGGCACCAGAGGCAAATCTATATATATTCTCAGTGACAGTCAAGCTGCAATCAAGGCCATCGCCTCCTTCAAAGTTGACTCCAGACTTGTCCTGGATGCCATTCAAACCTTGAATGGGCTTGGAAGGCATAACAGGGTAAGATTAATGTGGGTCCCGGGACACGAGGGAGTACATGGCAATGAAATGGCAGATGAACTGGCAAGAGAGGGCTCAACTAATGATTTTATGGGTCCGGAACCATGTGTAGGCATTCCGACTAGCCTCGTGAAAGCCACATTCAGGGATTTTGCAGACCGCAGTCAACAACAACACTGGCTGACTAGAATCGGTCTGGAACACTCCAAAAAATTTTTGGGATCCACGTACAAAGCACGAGGATCCATCTGGAACATGAGCAGGGGGCAAATACGCTACTTGCTTGGAGCCTTTACTGGGCACTTTGGAACCAACAACATGCTCATGAAGATGGGTCTAACCGCGACACCCATGTGCAGGTTGTGTGGGGAACATACAGAACGCATGGAACACCTACTGTGTACATGTGATGCATTGGCCAGGAGGCGAATGAATCTTTTGGGGGTAGGATATCCAACACCGGAAGACTACAGGCTCCTATCTCCATACCTCATTGTTAGGCTCATGAAGCAGATCTTCAAGGAGATTGGAGAGGAGTGATTGCTATCTAGGGGAACACAAAAGATCCCATTGGGTCGAAGTGTCCGAGATATTTCTCGGCCCCAAAATAAGATAAGATAAAACCTACAATAATTTTTTATTGGAATATATAGGTATAATAATTTTTAGCTAACAGGCAATAAAGGTAGTGTGGCTAGGTAGCTATTTACATTTTTTTTTGTTTTTTATTGGTCTAGAACAGCAGACAGATTGACGGCCCACTTAGAATTTCGCAGTTACCGTCGCCTATGGGTGTATGCAACGCCAGTGGCATCGTGAACACGCAACTGTCCCATAAGGGTACAGGAACTTGGGTCTATAATGCCGGAACACAACACGAGGTTATTATGGCATACTTAAGAGCAAAGGTAGTCGCCATGCAGACTGGCTGGGGCCCTACCACGTAGCTAGGGTGGGTTGTTTTGTCGCCTTTTACGACAGGCCGACCCCGGCCGCAGAGGTTATAAAATTACGTTTTCCTTTCGGAGTAGGGGATTTTTTATTGCTCTAGGACAGCAGACAGGCTGACAACCCGCTTAGGATTTAGCAGTTACCGTCGCCTAAAGTTGTTCAGTCGTCTTTTACGAAAGGTCGACTCCGGCCTCAGGGGTCAGTATTCCTTACACCGCCCCTGCACGAAGAAGTATATTATGGAAAGAAAGAGTCTAGGTGGGACACCAACGTATAACATGAAGCCTCCTTGAACTTTTGCCTTGCTTGATAACTCAAAAGCGTACATCGAGAAAAAGAAAACAAATAAATTTAATAGTCAAATAACAACAGATAAGTTATGGAATAGATATAACTGTTACTACTTCCGAAAAGAAAACCGTACTATAAAGATAGCAAGTTAATAGTTATTTAATGTAAATATTCTATCTGAATGTCGCAAAACAGTAATACGATACGATGGCATTTGCGTTTGGCATTACATTCGATCAAGGGCAAATGATCAAGTTAAACAGTGCAAGATCGACCATTATACGGGTCACATTGTACATGTAATGTTTTAGATATATTTAATTGGTGATTTAGGTTTATGAACCTTTGTTCTATGTTTAGTATAGAAGTAGCCCAAACGGAAGAACAGAGTTGGTAGCTTTTACCAGCACATGAGTTTCGGGCCTTTTTAGGCTATTTTTTGTATTTGTCTATATATATTTTATTATTGTATAATGCTTGTATTTGTCTTAAATAAATGTGTTTTATTTCTTTATTTCAAATAGACATATAAAACACGTCTCATATAATGAGGATTGTCTAAAATTTTTAACCATTCGATTTTAATTTATTTTTTGAAAATTTAAAGCATTTTGAGAAAATAATTTGAATATTTTGAAGATTGGCTCAACAGTTATTTAAAAAAAATGTTTAAATATTTTCAATTTTAAAGGTAAGTGACGTCATCACACGGCACAATGGACTGTGCCATTGCCTCACAAGAAATAATAAAAAAAAATTGAAAGCTGTCAACACGATGTCATCCATCTCATATCTGTCTAAGTTCATACGAAAAAAAGAGAAGTCCCAGGAAAAATTATTATTTTTGACATTTATAAATATGACACATGACAGATTATCAATACTTGCCACTTACTTTTTATTTTCTGAAGCAACGATACAAACTATACAGTGAAATTTAAAGGGCAGAGAAGGTCAATCATATTTTATCAAAAATATCAATAAAATGTGAATGTTCTTCATAATTAATTAGTCCGTAATTATTAGTAACCTTATTCCTCTTGATGGTTTTTCAATTACAACATTTTAAAAAAATGAACAATGCCCATTGTTATTATGGAGTTGCTTGTTGGATATGTGTGATATAGTCCCTAGTTTTACAAAGCCTTGTCCTCTACTATAGTAGAATTATTCATTAGTCACCTATCAAAATGCCCTAAATATTTCTTACCAGATTAGATAAGGATTTCTACTTAGCCGGTACCACCAGCTAATATTAATATGTAACATATTTTGAATTTTTTAGTATTTTTTAATCTCTTCTGATATCAACCTAATGCAATTTTTTTCCTTGCAAGGGCGGAGAAAGAATACCGACCTCTACGGCCAAGGCCGATCTGTCGTAAAAGGCGACATAACAACCAACAACAATAAGTTGGTTAAAAACACTTAAGTTAACTATGATGATGTGGGAAATCTACTAAAAATAGGGAATTGAAATGTAATATCACACTTTGTCTCTCTCTCTCTCTCTCTCTCTCTCTCTCTTACACACGCATAAATATGCACGCACACACACATACATACACAAACACAAGCGAGCTCATTGGTTTCTCTTTTCTTCTTTTTTTGTAATTTTATAATCATATGCATTATATTATTAATCACCAGAGAGGAACCTGACCCTCGAGATACAGTGTACAACAACTAGTTCAGGGGCCAGGAGAACTAAATTAGATATGTATATGATATGTAAACCTACCCTACGTGGTAGGGCCCCAAGCCTTTGGTCTGAAGAATGTCGCCATAATAACTTTGTGTTGTGTTCCGGCATTAGTGACCCAAGTTCCTGTACCTTTATGGGAAAATAGTGTGTTCGCGATGCCACTGGCGTTGCATCCATCATCCACATCCATAGGCGACGGTAACTGCTAAATTCTAAGCGGGCCGTCAGGCTGTCTGCTATCCTACAGCAATAAAACAATCAACGTTAGTATAGATTACATTGTGTTTCGTATAATAACGAAACATCATTTAATCTGAAATAATACATTTTTATCAGAAATGAATTAGTTTGTTCTATGCCATATTTTTAAGGGGGTAAGGGGAGAACGGTGAACAACATCTAAACCGGCCCAACTGTCAACCTCACCTGCACGCGTCAGTGGTTTGTAAGAACAGCAGACGACGGTACACAGTATCGTGGCGCCCCCTGCTAGAGAACTAACGAGGCTCTGGCGACCGAGCAATGGCGGTATAACCATATACACCCGATTAGACCTCTGGTCGGAAGAGGCTACAGCGGCCTTGGGGTTTTAAATGACTCCTAAAATGTCTGGTGCAGAAGGCAAGGGGAAACCACTGCACTATTTTCTCATGAAAGTCATCATGAACAGTAACAATAAGATATCGAAGTGCCCATGCGACCCGCTCAATCGGCGCCATACTGTGTCCGGGACAGATGGTGTGAAATCTGCTACCGGCCATGCGGACGTAGGAAACCAGGCGCCCCACGGAAATGATGCTACTGGAATATCTATGAAAATGCGTCAGATCCAGAAGATAGGTACATGGAATGTTCGCGGCATCCTGCAACCAGGAAAGCTCAAGATTCTGGAAGATGAACTATCCAGACACAACATAAACATCTGTGGCATTAGTGAGACGCATTGGAAAGATAATGGTCACTTTCACACGGATACAAACGTCGTATACTTCTCTGGGAATACAGACAGTAGTAGAAATGGAGTTGCTTTTGTTATTCCAAAAAGTTCCAGGAATTGTGTGTTGGGGTATGAACCTGTCAGCGATAGACTTATAAGTCTCAAGCTAAAGGCTTCGCCAGTAAACTTAAATATCATTCAGGTATATGCTCCGACTAGCACCGCATGTAATGAGGACATTGAGTCTTTCTACTCAGACCTGGAGGCTGCCATCTCTAAGATTCCACGAAGGGAGCTTCTTGTTATTATGGGAGACTTCAACGCCAAGATAGGTTCGGATTCTCATTTGTTAAGTTCTTGTGTTGGAAAGTACGGACTGGGGCAACGCAACGAAAGAGGCGAACGACTGGTACAGTTTGCAGCCGATAACAACTTGGTTATATCTAACAGTTTCTTTCAAAATCATCCTCGAAGATTATACACTTGGACATCACCTGATGGCAACTACCGCAATCAGATCGATTATATTTTGGTTAGAGCACGTTGGAAGACATCTATTAGGAACACTCACACACTACCAGGAGCCGATTGTGGATCTGATCATCAATTTTTGATGGCTAAAATTCAGCTTAAACTAAGAGCAGCCCAAACACTTGTTCAACATAGAAGGCTTGAAGTCAGAGACAAATCACTGTTTACAGCTGCACTGAAAAAAGAGTGGGATCAATGGATGTCTGTGGATCATGATAACGAGTGTCCAGACAAAATGTGGGATGGTGCGAAAAGTTTAATTAGTCTCGCCGTCAAGAATACAACGCCACCTGCAGTCGCTAGCAAACGGCAACACTGGATGAGCGACAATACTCTAGCTCTTGTAGAAGGCCGAAGACAGATGAAGGCAAAGGGGTCTGATGTGAGGTCTTTGAATGAACAGTCTGCAAAAATACAAGCTGCTTGCAGGCGTGATCTAAACACTCATCTTCAGAACATCTGCAGAGAAATAGAAGCACATGCTAACAAGCACGAGTCGAGGGACCTCCATCAAAAAATTCGTACTCTCACACGGTCATTGTCTTCTAAAACGTGGGCTATCGAGAACTCTCAAGGTGAAACAGTGACAGAGCTAGAAGAAATATCGGAAACGTGGAGGAGATATTGTCAGTCGCTGTTTGAAGACCCGCAATCACAGTGTTTTGATTCAACAGAGCCATTGGATGAAGAAAAAGAGCCCAACATCTTAAAGGATGAAATAAGAGCGGCAATAAAACATCTGAAGAATGGAAAAGCCACGGGAAAGGATGCCATCCCCATTGAAACTATCAAAGCTTCGGGAGAGTATGGTGTCCAGATATTCCATTTACTGTGTAACAAGGTGTGGCAAACAGGTACATGGCCGCAGGAATGGGCTCACAGTGTCTTCATACCACTACACAAAAAGGGTTCTACAAAAATTTGCAATAACTATCGCCTCATTGCACTCATGCCGCATGCGAGCAAAATTCTACTGCACATTATCAACGAGCGTCTCAAGTCCTACTTATCCAAAGAGATTGCACCTGAGCAAGCAGGCTTCGTCAAGGGCAAAGGTACCAGGGAGCAAATACTTATTGTGCGCCAAATTATTAAGAAATATCGTGAGTTCAACAAAGTGGTATATATCTGTTTCGTGGATTTCTCGAAGGCGTTTGACTCTGTCAAATGGCCTGTACTTTGGAGGAATCTACTGGACATGGGCACACCAAAACATCTTGTTCATTTGCTCCGACGTTTATACGAAGGTGGTACTGCATCAGTAAAGACAGACGATAAGCTTTCGGCTAATTTTCATCCTAGTGCCGGAGTTCGGCAAGGGTGCATTATTTCCCCGATTCTGTTCAACATCTACACAGAAATGATAATGAGACGTACTCTTGAGAACTGGACTGATGGAGCAGCAATTGGAGGTTTGAAAATCTCCAACTTGCGTTATGCGGATGATACCACCCTCTTCGCTACTAGTATCTGCCATATAGAAGAACTTCTCCAAAAGATGGAATCCATAAGTCTTGAATTCGGCCTCAAGATCAATCGCAGCAAGACTAAAGTTATGATTGTTGACCGAATTAACAACAACTCGCCCGAAGTGACACAAATAGCGAACTGTGAAGTGGTGCAATCATATGTCTATTTAGGAGCGTTGATCTCGAACAACGGAGGCTGTATAGACGAAATCAAACGGCGCATGGCGATATCCAGATCAGCTATGGATAAGCTGCAAAAAATATGGAGAAATCGTAAAATAACGAAAGCCACTAAGACCCGGCTAGTTAGAGCACTGGTATTCTCCATTTTCCTATATGCTTCGGAAACGTGGACCCTGCGAGAAAGTGAGTAGAAGAAAATAGACGTTCTCGAGATGTGGTGCTGGAGAAGAATGTTGAGAGTGTCCTGGAATCAATTCCGGACCAACAAGTCCATTCTAGAAGAACTCGGCATTAAGCAGCGTCTATCTTCCATCGTACAGGCTCGAATTCTCACTTTCTTTGGTCACGTGACTAGGCGTGACGATGTCTCCATCGAACGTCTGGTTGTCCAAGGGAGGATAGAAGGAACAAGACCTCGCGGCAGATCGCCTATGAGATGGACGGACCTAGTAAAGGCTGCAGTGGACGTCCCAGTACACGTGTGCTCCCGAAAAGCAGCTGTCCGGGAGGAATGGAGACGGATTGTCAGGCGTGTGACTGAAAAATGATGACCACGACCGCTCTGACAAGAGCGCAACGAAAGAGAAGAATGCCATATTTTAAATAAATGTGGACCCAAAAAATGAACGTCAAAGATAGGTAAAATGCATACTTTATTTAGAAAAATAGACTTGAAAAATATTTTCAAGTCCATCACCCCTTTAGAATACATAGAAAATGTCATCTGATAACATTTAAAAAACGAGGAAAATTCAGAATCCCCGACATCAGTCAAGGAGTGAGTGGGCGTGCCTGAAAGCAGGGAAATTTATATCCTACATCAACAAACCTGAGTGCGATTTTAGGCAATATTTTCCCAGCCAGTTTGGACAGGTGCTACTTTCCAGCTAGTGTTTGTGTAAATGTTCCAATGTTGTCTCATTTGTATAGACGGGTAACGGATGTGAAATAGCATCCGCTTTGTTCCACGTCACAGCCAGAAAAATGGCAAAGCTCTATAACAGCACAAAATAAACGATTTATAGTCGTGTGTTATCTTTCGGAATTAAGGTTACCATTTCGTTTTTCGGAGTTTTAAAATATATTCGCTATTTTTTTCTATATCATAAGCAGTAAAGGATGATCACCACGGTTTCTTTCATATAATAGTTGGAGAAAAGTTGCCAGTCTCAAAAGAGAAAAACAGTCTCAGAACAAAAAATAGACGTACCACAAAGAAGCTTCACAGAAGGATAGCGAATCAAAGGAGCAAGCATATATTTTATAGTCATCTTCTTATATAATTCCTAATTTCAAAATCCGTTGAATCGGTTTTATAGGTAATTTATTTATAACTACTTTTATTTCTTTAAAAAAACTGTCTTTCCAAATAGCAGTGTCCAGCTATGTACATCCAAAACGTGCAATTTATTTTCATCACTATTGTAATAAATAATGCGGTAACTAACCCGTGTCTTGTAGATACCATAATCTTAAATGTGTACCATAAAGTTACCACGTCCTGGTTTCGGCATCGTTGCCATCACGACATTTTCCAATTCAAGCTAAGGTGACAGCTTCTAGTTAAACTAAATGCTGTCATAAATCATTATAATTTCAACCTTATACTAAATTTGTTTTTTCTCCGTTTTATTTTATCCTGATTGGTGGGGGCTGAAGGATTGTAAATTATGCGGGGGAGGCGGGGGGGCGAACCGTCAAAGGAATGGTGCGGCTTAGGCCTCGAAAGACGGTAGCCGGAAAACAAAGGTAGTGCGGGTAGTCTAAGACTTTATAGTCAGCGGTTCACAATGTAATAACACAATAACACACATATAAAAACTCAAGAGGGTTTAATTAAGACTCGACGGTATGTGTCATCGTCGCAGGCTCGCCAAGCAGAGAGAGGACAGCGTGGTGGTGGTCGAGTAGTTTTATCGAAAACCACCGTCAGGCGCCGAAGCATCTAAAGTAACTTGCGGGTAGGCAGGGAAAAAAGGATAGGATGAGGCGCCTAACCATGCTTCCCGCTTTGAAAGTTTAAAGAACTTTCAAAATCAAAAAGAGAAAATGTAGGCGTAAAAAGAAATTCATAGATACAGGTTAACAAAGTGATTTCCTGAATTCGATATTTTCAACATTTTCGACAGAATATATTTTAAGTAGTTCATATATTTCGTTTACCCCGGATGATTTAGTTCTCCAAAGGTCGAGTCACAGTGTGTTTGGCAGATCGATTTGGAGCATTGACATGCCAACCGTTCACCGTAAATGCTTCACCTGAATTTTTATATGATTGAAGGTTTGAGGAAATTGAACGAATGTTTATTTTTTATATTTCGTTAGATATAGAAAAATAATACTACTCAATTTTTGGGAGAGACAAACCTTTTGAGTGCATACATACATACATATAATCACGCCTCTTTTCCGTAGGGGTAGGCATACCTACTTGTTTCGCTTCGTCCACTTTCATTATTCCCTTCATACATGCTCTTTAGTTTAGGGTACTCTTGAGCTGGCCTTTTTTTTAAGTCCACCACACTGATAAACATCGAATGAAAATCCTGTCAAAACCAAATTAGGCACGTCCATTCCAACCTTTACCAGACAAAAGGATTGAAGACCTCACAGAGAAGCATCGACGTAAAGCGTTGAAGTTTGTCTGACCATAATCAACAGTGGACCCAGTATCCCTATTGCCAACTTTGGGTGTAACCAAAATTAATTACTTGGATAGTAAATCTCGTTAATAAAAAAAGACAAGGTGCACAACCTTATATACGCACGTAAGAAGTTACTCTTCTTTGGAGTAAAAGAACAAAAATACCTAAAATAAAAAGAATACATACTGAAAAATAATCTCAAATCTATAAAAGCATTTAAAAAGATTTTAAGATAAAAGTCACTTTTATAACGAATTTTTAAAATGGCATATAACTGGTAAATGCACCACCGTATATAATTAAAAATCACATAAAACGTGGCCATACCAGCGAAGGCAACACTCCTGCAATTTATCCGCTATATCAAGAACATGAAGGCTGCCGCGAATGCGATAGTTCCTAACACGGTGCTTCTGCGTCACTCCACACATCCACCACAGCATATTCATCTCCGTGACACGCAGTTCTTGTTTGTGTCGCTCTAACACCGGCCACGCTTCACATCCGTATAAAAGGACAGGCCTAATGATGGTCTTATAGACCTGTCCCTTAAATTTAACCGGCATTTTAGAGTCACAAATGACACCAGTCACCTCACGCCATTTGGCCCATGCAGCAACAATTAGTGCCTTAACGTTGGAGTCAATATCACCAAACGCGTGAAAAATATGGCTTTAATATTGTTATTAATTGATCTGTTTTCCTATTCACAAAACAATCATAATATAAAATTACATCGATCTCTTCTAAAATGTGCAATAAAATGTAACAGAAATTCAGTTCACAAATTCAAATGCAAAGCATATATTGAATGTTTGATTTAGGAAATTGACTGAATATGGTATCAGCGTGTATGTTTCACACAAACATAAGTGTCTTTGGGCTATATTCGTAAAACAATATGACGAGGATTCTCCATTGTATTTTAACTATTTCTGTCAATACAAAACTATTTTGATCTAATTGAAGATATGTGGATTGAAACGAAAGGACTGTGTTAGGAACTACCGTATCCGCGACAGCCTTTATGTCCAGACATTACGGACATTGCAGAATCACCTTCACTAATATGACCACATTTTGCTAGGCTACGCAAGATTGGCCATACCGCCTTCTCTAGACCCCGCCAGGAAAAGTAGGCCTAAAATTACTGACTTGATGTCCTAAAAAGTAATATTTATGTTAATGGATACACCAGGAATGCTGACAACCATGTGGAGTAGAAACGAAAATAAAAAACTGGTGACAACCGGGATTTTTAGTGGGTGTGCCACTGCAATCGCCCTGGTTATCTTTTGTTACCCATCTATGTGATCGAATGAGCTATTTCATACTCCATATCACAAACAGACAAAGATCATAGTCAATTGAATTCTTTTAAATTACAATTTTTTTATTAAAGTGTATCCGCTCTACATAAATAAATGTTTAAATGTATTTCAACAGATGGACTTCAAAGCTCGTGGTGATCTCAAATCGAAGTGAAATTGAATTACCTTTAGATACACGGAGATCTCATCTCCGTTCGTCAAATATTCACTTATTTATTCAATTATTTAGTTGCTTCAACCCAAATGTTCACTCGTAACTATCCCGTTTATATAAGCTTTTAGATAACAAAATTAAACCAAAATACAATAGCGTACATTCTTTATTTGAAAATATTTAAAATATTGGATGGGGAAAATGTTTGTGACATTTTGAAACAAATCATAGCGACACCACTGGGAGTCCGTTTAAATCACTGAGTGACCTTTCAGACGTAACTTTGAGTATATTAACATAGTTGGGAACATTATTTCAAACACGTTATGTTATCCACCCTAAACTTACCTGGTGGAGATTGCTTTTAGCAATAAGGCTGCCTGTTGTTTTTGTTTCAACTTTTATTTATTGTCTTTCTAGAATGCTAATTTATGCATTTATTGTAATCGGTGCAGTAATTACAAAGTTGTTAATGGAGTTTTTAAGAATCGATTTTCATATATAAGGCGCCCGGTATGAGAAAAATGTGAGAGTAAAATCTACTAATGAATGACCTCGTTATGTTTTTGGTGCGCGTGCACCGCAACACACTAAACAAAACATAACGATATATCTCTCAAGGCAAAAATTAATTTATTTGTTACAACTTAAGGTTGATTTCACATTAAATGTTGTTTAACATATGTCTTTTCATTTGTAAGTGACAAGAGTAATTTATTGCTTTGCTCATTTTATATGACGAATGATCGTAAATATTAGATAATGTTTTGGAGATTTGTGACTTTATTACTAGGTGCCATAGTTGTAATTAGGTTGTACTTAAAACTGTTTTAAAACTTTTTTTATATATGTATATTATTTTTGTGTATGTTTAGACAATCGTACTTAAGTAGTAAACTCCAGTCGTGCGTCGGAGCTGACACACACAGTTTTTATTATTCAATTTTGGTGGGAACTAATTAATACTCCAAGTCCATCTGGATGGCATCCATCCCTGGTCTCTAAATATGCCATCATAATAATTTTCTGCTGTGACTCAGATTCCAGTTCCCATACGCAGACGGCAACGTCTTAGCGGTGCTCTTGGCGTCGCAAACATCCATAGTCAACTGTTCATCCACATTATTAACTGGGCCGTAAGCGTCTTTACTGTTCTACAACAATTAAAAAGCTAAAAAATAGAAATAAATAATGAGAAAATTCACTACATAAAAGAAAGAATGCTTTATGGACTTATGAGAAAATTCTTGCTATGTACTGTATAAGTTTTTTTATTGCTGTAGGACAGCAGACAGGCTAACGGCCTGCTTAGAATCTAGCAGTTACCGTCGCCTATGGGTGTTTGCAACGCCAGTGGCATCGCGAACACGCTGCTGTCCCATAAGGGTACAGGAACTTGGGTGTATAATGCCGGAACACAACACAAAGTTATTATGGCGGCATACTTAAGACCAAAGGTGATCGCTACCCAAACGGGCTTGAGGCCCTACCACGTAGCTAGGGTGGGTTGTTTTGTTGGCTTTTACGACAAGCCGACTCCGGCCGCAGAGGTTAGTATTCTTTTACCGCCCCTGCATGAATAGAGTATTATACGATAAGTGCTTTATACAAGTCCACTGCGCAAAAGAAGACAAGCACACGAGTATTAGTGATATTAGTATGAAGCGAGCCATTGGCCACAAAACTGTTATTACACAAAGCTGATTTCGAAAAAAAGCTCAACATATGATAAAGCGCGAAAAACATCGCAGACCGAATTAACATCTGAAAAGCGCTGCTTAACACGCTAATGAAATTGAGTAATTTCTGAAACATTTATTAATCGAACATGATTAATTATAGAATGTTAATTACTTAAGAATAAAGTAGTATATTTTATTATAAAAAATGTGTGCCAGTGTTATACAATAGTGTTTGGGGTTTTTTCGTAGTTTACGGTAACCCCGGTTTTAGTTATGTTGTAGTATGTAATAGTTAACACTAAACCACTATGAAGTTTAACTGTTTATTATTATATACTTTAAGTTAGGTATCTGAGTCGCACCTTTCGTAATGTTAATAGTAATACTACATATTATGTTTGTGCATTACGGAGGATTATTTACGATTGCTTCATATTAATTAAGTAGCAGTACTTCTAGTACGCAAATCGCTGTGCGAGCAATTTTGGCTCGTACAAATAGTATAAGACTAAAAGCACCACTACAGATGCCCGGAGTCAGTCTCCTCATTAACATGCATTTCTAGAGCAGTTAAGATTAGAGAGAAAATATTCTCACACAAACCGTTCAGGATTGTTGTTGTCAGCCAATCGGCGTCCACTGCTGAATGAAGACTTCCCCTGAATACGCCTTGTATCCTTAACCTCCAACCCAAGGCTTACCAAAGGCCAACACAACGTTTATCGAGGCGCAGTCTCTAGAACTATATCCCAGTCATATACATGTTGAAAATATACACATACAAGTGTATGTCACCGGACAACTTGTCCCTCCCTAAACAAGCGCTGCGCCGTTCCTTATGGGAAAAAGCCCTAATCCAACAATGAATACCATGGGCCCCTATTAAAGAAGTCCTACGAAAGGCTTATCGCGTGATGATCTAAATATGTGTGTTATCCACAGTTGCAGCTATGACTTCTTGGAGATCATCGAGATCGGCCTTAACAACAACACTGATGTAGCTCCACAAGAATGGCCGTTGCAAGATCACCATGACACATTCAGCTCAGAAAATGAGGTATTATTAAAAAAAAATATCTAACCGTATAAATAACATAATAGAGATCTACAGTTGTGTGCGTATCACGGCATATACTGATAAACTACTGAATAGATTTCAATAAAGTTTTATATTTCTGGATAATAAGCCAGTACTGGGTGGTTTCATACCAATGTATAGAATGGGATAATGCTGCTGAACAATAACAGTGTATAGTGGAGAAGATAAACACAGCTCATGAGAACCCAAGTAGTGGTAGTAATACTTTCAAATTTGTGATATAAGCAGCTTTAACGCATCGGTGATGATGAATAAACTTGAAATCTATATTTTAAGTAACAAATGCAGCGCTATAATGACCGCGTGGTCTCGGCCTATGAAAAGAATATGGCCACCCCAAATAATCCTAAGGGAATCGTAAAAGGAAACTGATGAGTTAATTTTTCTGCCAGTTTCCTTTAGACGTTGGGCGGTCGGACGGCAGTCGCTCCCGTAAAAACCAAAAAACAGGCAATTCAAAAATGTAAAAGACACGAAAGGTCACGCACGGATAGGGCATCGCCGCAGAATGACTCGCAGAAATTTCACCCGACTCCTGTGACAAGTGGACTAGAGCTGCTGTTGCTTGGACGAGCACCGCTGAAGACATTAGCTCCATCTGAAGATCATGTGAATAGGAGTAAAAAATTTGGAAAGCGGACCCCGTGCACCAAAGCGGAAGTTGGGGTTGCAACCGGAATCTAACGCTGGGATGATGATGAAATGCAGCGCTATGATGTTTTATTATCATCTCTATCCACGAATTAAATTCAAGTTGCATACTCAACTTTTCTGCTTTATAATTAACTAGCTCATACCCGCAACTTCGTACGCATGCTCGCTATACCGCTTGCCCCACTTCTCCGCGGCAAGAAAACACACATCAAATCATTATTTCTTAAAACTTTGATAAATTTATATTAAATGAAGATATCGCAATAACTATTTTTAGATAAGGGCCTAGTGTCTAGTAAACAAAACTTAGAAAATGTAATTGAAATCTATCCAGTAGTTTCGCCGTGATGCGCCCACAACTGCAGACCTCTATCATTTAATTTATATTGATTATTTGTCTATTGATTATTGTTTTATCAATGATCCTTCATGTCAGACTTCTGGACTTGGGACGATCTTAGAATAACAGTGATTTATGAATGAGATTCTTGTTACACAGAAGTAAGACTAAATGGACAATAAAATCTTCAACAGGTATGGGAAGAAACGGAAGCCCTTCTACCAGAGTCGGACTCAATCAGTGCGGGCTGGTCCCGTGAAGTTCACACGACCCGTGCGAGGCGATTGTGCGGCGATTGGGGAGCCAAGTTGAAGCTGCTTCGTTACCATTCTCGAAGCAATGTGTTGAGATTGCGCTTCAAGTCTGATCACTCGAGGCATTACGCTGGTTATCGGGCTAAAGTTACCCTTACCGATAGTAAGTACATGATAACGATTTTAATAATCTTGTCTACTTATAACAATAAATAAAAAAAAAGCTATAAATAAAAACTTAATATCCAAACTTTGACTATCATGGACGTGAATATATGACCGAAGAGTACTCTACTATATCTCTTTCAACTTTTCTACTAGTTTCTAGAAATAGTACACAGTATATTGCAATCAAGTTTAAATGACTGAAACAAGACAAAAATTTAATCCTACAAATGCTACCTATAATATAATTAAGTATAAATTACATTTTAAGTGATTCCCATACGTAACAATATTTCATAGTCGCCAGGCTCCAAATGCTTGGAAGAGGAGAAGATTTCAAGACTAGGGCTTGAATCGCGATTTCAACGCCAGTTTATAACGCCAGTAGTGATTGCTGCCAAACCAAAATGTCCAGCCTCCTGGCTATGTTCGTTGTTCGGCATCATATATTAATTAGAATTTAAGGTTATCATACGCTGAAGGTCTTGTTGATAGGACTCCGTACTTTTACACAATAGCTAAAGTTCTTTAGTTAATAACTAAGTAAGCCTAAACCTTTTATATTATATAAAGACTATTATTGCGGACTTTTATTGCAAATTATTGTTGCGGAATTGCGAACTATAGCGGACATCTTGTAAATACTTGGAACAGCTCCTTTTTGTAATATTAAAGTTATTGCAGTTTTGTCTCGGCCGTTATAACTTTGAAGTGAAAACTTCTTTAGCGGTGTTGTGCACTTTTTCGTGGTGAGTAAAAAATGTTAAACTTGCGTCAGGTCACGTGACCTGATCGAAAATTCGTAAGACGGAGGGAGTTTTGCTCCAGTAATACCAACCTTATTAATGACTTATGGTTTATTTTATAATGTAACTTTTAAATGATTACATTGCATTACTTATACATATTTATTCGAATTGTGACTTTATTACAATGAAATACAGTTGAGTTTTTAAAGTGAAAACAAGTTTTGGTTTGTAAAGAAGTGTTAATGACCAATTTAAAGTTTAATCCTTGATCATAAACACTTCTTTATAAACTGAAAATAATAATCTAATAGCTCGACGATACAATTCAAAAGTTACTTAGTTTTCACTTCTATCGGCAGTCCCCAAAGACTGCCTCGCATATTTTTTTTTTATGGCCTCACTCTCTCGTCTTTTAGAATTTATCAGCTTGTCAGTTAATAAGTCTCCTAATACTGTCCGAGAGTCAAACCAATATCGATCCACGCATACGACACACCATTATAGTGACGAAACACTCTATTTAAACTGACTCCGTTCTAATTAATTATAGATTAGTCCAATAATTTGTGTTGAATAATTAATTTGTAAAACCAAAATTAATTATTCCGTTATAACCAAGCTTTGTTTTGGAAATCATGACGTCATAGATCCATGTCGACATAATCCTTTGATCATAGTCTGCGCATGGATTACGAGGTATAAAGCCCGTTTCATATTATCACAGTTGCGGTGGTTTAAAATGAAAAACATTTTTCAGGAAAAATGTGGCGCGATATCTGTGAAGGTATTTACTATTAAAAATATATATTATATTTTGATCAGAGATTGTCAAACTGGTGCGCGTCCACATCCCCACTTCTAGTATTATAAATAATGTTTATATGAAAGTATTTAATGGAGAAAATGAAGAAAGTTTCAGTGGGGTCAACAGCTTTG
The DNA here is from genome assembly GCA_963693495.1 of Malacosoma neustria. NCBI lineage: Eukaryota > Metazoa > Arthropoda > Insecta > Lepidoptera > Lasiocampidae > Malacosoma > Malacosoma neustria. Next base: position 19,480,068 of record OY856381.1, read on the forward strand.
TCAAAAGGTTCTAGTCTTGAGCAGATGCACTTGATTTCCTCTAATTAAATCCGTACAAAATTTTTATTTCAGCCTTTTCCTAAACACCTAATATATTGAAATTAAGTTGAACCATATTGTTTTTTTTTTCAAAGTCTACGTAAACAACAAAAAAGTATTTATTAGTTTATTTAAGCTCTTAATCCTTGTTTCTATTAAAGTATATGTATATAAAATTCTCGTGTCGCGGTGTTTGCTACCAAACTCCTCCGAAACGGCTTGATCGATTTGTATGAAATTTTGTTGCATATATGGGGTAAGTTTAAGAATCGGCTAACATCTACTTTTCATACCCCTAAATGATAAGGGTGACCCACCCCTAAAAATTTATTTTTTATTTTTTTGGCAATTTTTTTTATTTTTATTTTATTATGATTTAGCATTGAAAAATACACCCAATATGGTTGCAAGATGACAATCGAATATAATAAGTAATATAAATAATAACTAAGCGAAGCGGACCCCGGGCACCGAAACGAAAGTTTGGGTGGCAACCGGGACTAACGCTAGGATGATGATGATAAATAATAACTAAATAATATTTAGTATGATAAATTTTCATGTATAGTTTATAACTACAATTTACTTTAAATGAAATTTTTATTTCTTAGGCACTTGGCCCATATCTATAAAGCATTATTGCGATATCTTCATTTAATTTAATGTTTAGATAAGTGGTAATGGGGAGAGCGGTGTAGCGCGCATGCGTACGAAAACTTTTTACGTATTATTTTTTTCTGTTATTCGATCAGTGAAGCGGGCGGGAACGGCTAGTTAAAGTATAAATACCGGTTGCAATAAATCTGTAATATCTCGTGTTGACATCTGATAACAGCTTTTTCTTCGCGTGCTATTCCATAAAACAAATTTTGTTAACGATATACGTGTTGTATATCATCTCTGATAAGTTTATTTAGCTAGATTTTTTTACATTTACGTAACTACCTGAATTACTTTCCTACTCAAAAGTCAATTTTAAAATAAAATAACGGGTCCACAGTAGTTAAAGTTTGAGAATATTTGTCTTAATCCTATCCGACATGCTACGTGTCTGTTATAAATGACTTGCTTCTGCTGGTGTGTGCTTGCACATAATCCCGTCGCTTTCGCGTTAGCACTACGAACATGTCTGAAACCCGTTAGGATGCGGTTTCATTGACGATACGTCCATCATTATTATATATATAATATTATATATACCTTTGGGCCGTAATTTTAGTTTAAATATGTCACATTTAAGATATTTTAATGGAATAAATTTTATGATTAAACATTTTAATAATAAAGCTATGTACTATATTTTATTGATATTTAGAGCATGATTCGTCTTAATTTAATGTACCAAACATATTGCATTTTTGGATACTTACCTAGCTGTCATATATTACAAGTGAAACTATGCGTAACTTTAAATAGTTTATCTCACAGATATAAAGTTATTATACATAGTATAAATTACCTAATTACAACATCAGCAAAGTAGCCAACTGCAAGGTCATACCCGGCGAGAGTCTCACTGCACAACACCGTCTTCTTGTCGTGGACCTTTGCGTAAAGCTCAAAGGCAAACATGTCGATCGCCTTCAACGCCAAATCAGGTGGTGGGTGCTTGATGAAGTCAAGTCCCAGGAGTTCGTCTCTGCCATCAGCGACAACTACGGTGGTGAGGGCGAACCAGTTCAATCTTACTGGGACAAGATTCAGGCGGCTATACTTGGGTCGGCGAGGGAGGTGCTCGGCGAGTCTAAGGGCGGACGCAAGTGTGACTTGGTGGTGGAACGACTCAGTCCAGAGGGAGACCAGGGCAAAAAAGCCCTCTTTAAGAAGTGGCAAGCGTCCAGATCTCCTGAAGATCACGATGCATACAGAGCTACCAAGCGTGCCACTAAGAAAGCTGTAGCCAGACGCGACCACTTACAACTACTGTACGAAAGTTGGAATCATCTGAGGGGCAGAAGCTCATATATAAGTTGGCGCGCTCCACGGTCAAAGCGGCACAGGATATCTCCAAGTTCCGCTGTGTAAAAGACCCCGGGGGCAACCTGTTATGCGAGGACCTCGCGATGAAGGAGCGATGGCGCTCGTATTTCCGCAAGCTGCTGAACAAGCAGCATAAAGAGGTGCAGCCACCAGATCTTCCTCCAAATCAAGGATTAGTGCCACCGATAACGCCCGCAGAAGTCCAAAATTGTTTTCGCCGTATGAAAAATTGGAAAGCTGTCGGAGCCGATGGAGTCTACATTGAAGCCTGGAAGGCGATGATCTCTCGTGGTGTGGGCATCTTACCAACCTTTTTAACCGGATACTTCTCACCGGTACGATCCCGAACCAATGGAGGCTGAGTAACATTACTCCAGTCTTCGAAGGCAAAGGATCGGTGCAGGAGTGCATTAACTACCGTGGCATAAAGGTCATGTCCCACAACGTGAAGTTCTTCGAGAGGGTCTCGGGGCTCTCGGATTCGACAGGAGTGCACTGTCTCGGGATGTCAGTATGGGTTTCGCCCTGGTCATGGGACCATGGACCCTGTTTTTGCCCTAAGGATTGTCGCGGAAAAATACAGGACGAAGAATACGCATCTGCATTGCCTGTTTCTTGACTTGCAGAAGGCCTTTGACTGTATTCCTCGCGTGATAATCTGGTGGGCATTGCGATCCAAAAGGATTCCAGAGGCCTATATTGACATCATCCGAAACATGTACCGCGATTCCGATTCCGTGATTCGAACCGCTGTTGGCGACACCAAATCCTTCCCCATCAATATCGGAGTACACCAGTCCGTCCTTAGTCCGTTTCTGTTCAGCGTGGTATTAGACGTATTGTCAGACAGCATCAGAAACTCACATGAGCAGCCCTGTGGTTGCTCATGTATGCTGATGATATCGCACTGGCAGATTCGAACAGGGGTAAGCTGGTGCGACGCTTGAAGACGTGGAAGTAGTCGCTTGAGAACAGCGCTCAATATGGCGAAGACCGAGTACTTGGCCTGTAAGTCCATCGATCCCACACCTGTACGCATCATAGGCAGCGACACGGTTGAGCGCACGGACCATGTGAAATACCTGGAATCTCTATTTTACGCGTCTGGTGACATCGATTTCGACGTCAAGGCACGCATTGCTGCCGCGTGGGCCAAATGGCGTGAGGTGACTGGTGTCATTTGTGACCCCAAGATGCCGGTAAAATTGAAGGGACAGTTCTATAAAAACATCATTAGGCCTGTCCTTTTTTATACGGCTGTGAAGCATGGGCGGTGTTAGAGCGACAAAAGCAAGAACTGCGTGTCACGGAGATGAATATACTGCGGTGGATGTGTAGAGTAACGCGGAAGGACTGCGTTAGGAACTTCCGCATTAGCGACAGTCTTCATGTCCGTGACATTGCGGATAAATTGCAGGAGTGTCGGCTCCGCTAGTACGGCCACGTTTTACGGCAACCGGATGCTTACGTGGGAAATAAATATCTGGCGATGCCGCCTCCACTGGGCCCTGGCGGGAGGGGTAGACCCAAAAAGTGCTGGCTTGACGTCGTAAGGATGGTCGCCGGGTGATATGCGTGCCAATGGGCTCACTACCAGAGATGCTAAAGACCGTACGAAGTGGAGTAGAAAAAATCCGAAAACGGACTCCGGGCACCGAAACGAAAGTTTGGGTTGCAACCGCTGGGATGATGATGACAAATTATCTAATTAATCAACTTCGCCGCCATTTTATTATACAATAAAATTTCAGCATTTTAGATAATAAAATTATTAAATAATATTTTATTAAATCAACTGGGTTCAATTTACTGTCTTAAAAATATATCTTATCTTATATTTTTATTCTGACTTTTTTCTAGATTCTTATTAAAGACTAGCTGTGCCCGCGACTCCGTCCGCGTGGAATAGTGACTTTGGGCAGCATTTTTTTGATATATGAGATCAACTTAAATTGGAAATTCAACCTACTAAGACCAGCCTAAGCTGAACCCTATTTTATATGATTGATGATATAAATCTGAGGTCAACTTAAATTGGATTATTAAAAATCCGAAACTGATCACTTTTAACTAAAACCATTTTTTTTTCTAAAATAAAAGTAGCCTAAGTTACTCCTTGTTACATCAGCTATCTGCCAGTGAAAGTCCCGTCAAAATCGGTCCAGCCGTTTCAGAGATTAGCCGGAACAAACAGACAGACAGACAGACAAAAATTGTAAAAATGTTGTTTTGGTATATATACCGTGTATACATCCAAATGCACTTAGTAAAAAGCGGTTATTTTAATATTACAAACAGACCCTCCAATTTTATTTATTTGTATAGATATCCGTAGCACAACGGCTTTCATATGTCGGTATGCCTGCGGCGCGCGACATTCCGGAGTCTGCTATTTATGTCTAATATCTATTTATTTAAAAAGAAAAAATATATAAGTAGTTTATCATTTGTATAGTATACATAACATAAGCGCTCTACTGCTTGCTTTGGGACTAGATGGAGCTGTATGACAATGTATGTTAATTTATTTACTACGATGTAAAATATATTACTTCCTCGCTCTCCCGTCGAAAGTGTACAACCCCGCTACGGATTATGGCTCGTACTAATTGCGTTTGCAGCTTTCAAAACAACGAGCCGTGAGCGATGGCATTGTTCCAGTAACTCACTTACGTATACGCTAAAACAACGCTTAACACAAATAATATTATAGTTTTGTCAATATTAATGTTAGTTACTTCAAAAATTTGCCTAAATCTACAGTTGAGTACAGATAGAACTTCACCACGCTTCACACACCTTTGCTTCTCGGTAGTTCTTTCTTTTTTTATCAATATCGCATAAAATCATACATACTACTATACCACTACGAAATTACTTATGACCCGCCAACCCCGTAAATTCTATTGTAATCTACCCGTTACTTAATTATTGCTCCAGCTTAAAATTCTAAATACTAAAATGGATCTGTTCAAGACATATATATTGTCATTAATAGTAAAACTAAAAAGACGCAATAGTCAGACAATCAATATACACAGTGTCGTTTCATTTATGAAAAAATAACGAACGATGCATGAAAGAAGTTCATTAATTCAAATTACTGCGCTTCGAGCAAACAAACGAATGGAATGTACGGCTCGCTCGTTAACTAGTTCCATTCATTCATTCTTTAGTACGCTCGCTTCTTATCATACTTTTGGAAAATTTATGGAGATGGAATTTTTGTGATTATATTTCGAATTGGTTTGAAATACAATCAGAAGAATTTAGTTTTTACAAGGACTGTCTGATCCGCAACTCGGATCAGAGATATACATACTCAAATGGTACCCTTCTTTTGCTGTCTATTAATTAGCGAACCGAGTATTGCATTCATTCGCGACTCCTTAAGGAAATTATTGGGTAAAATCTTTTCTTATTTTAGTCTGGTACCAGATAGACATAGAGTAAATAAAAATTGTTCTGTATATATATATATATATATATATATATATATATATATATATATATATATATATATATATATATATATATATATATATATATATATATATATATATATATATATATATATATATATATATATATGTGTGTGTGTGTGTGTTTAACAACTGTAATTATTTTTATTACTTTAATAATTTTTAGGTAAAGCTTTCTAAAAGTAAAATAATTGTTTTTCTATATATGTATATAACTAACAGTCATACAGCCGGATGCACAAACGTAATTTAAATTGTTACCTTAAATCTTCTTGGTTATGAAAAAAATATATCCGTGCAGGGGCGGAAAAAGAATACTAACCTCTGCGGCCGGGGTCGGCTTGTCGTAAAAGGCGACAAAACAACCCACCCTAGCTACGTGGTAGAGTCTCAAAACCCGTCTGGATAGCGACTACCTTTGATCTTAATTATGCCGCCATAATAACCTTGTGTTCCGACATTAGTGACCCAAGTTCCTGTACCCTTATGGGACATCAGCGTGCTCGGGATGCAACTGGCGTTGCAAATACCCATAGGCGACGGTAACTGCTAAATTCTAACCGGGCCGAGCCTGTCTGCTATCCTACAGCAATAAAAAAATCCTATTTTACATTAAATACTATAGTTGCGATTATTATACAATAAAGAAGATATAATAGATAGTCAATTATTATATTCTATTAATGGATAAAGGTAATTTGGCAAACCAGCAGTTCTATTAGTTTTTTTTTATATTATATTGTAATATATTTTTAGATTCTGCTATTGAGTACAGACAGGGAAAAATTTTCCGCTTGCTTTTCACGTCAATACCTCTTAGTGACGTGTTCGTTTCATAACCAAGAAGATATAAAATATCGATGTAACAAATTTAGTCAGTAATATAAGTGGAAAAGTATTGTTAAATGATTCGTGTATTGAGAGTATAGGTTCTGCAATATGAATTTTAAAAAAGTAGTCTGTGTCCTTCTCCAAGGTCCAATCCATGACTGTACTGAATTTCATCAAAATTAGTTCAGCGGTTTAGGCGTGAAAGCGTAAAACACAAAAAAACAAACTCACTTTCGCATTTATAATACTAATATTATTATTATTATTCGGATACTATCCTAAGATAGTATCCGAATTTGAGAAGTGATACAAGTGGCAATTGACAGAAAATATTGTATTCGATAACAAGAATAGATTGATGGCGTGTGGAGTAAAACGAAAGTACATAAAATTTAAAACTTTATTTACTTTGGTTTACAACTTTAAAACTATTACTTGCTGAAAAAATCAATTAATCAACCTTAGATTAAACGAGGTAAGGGTCGGTGAGTGCGTTCATAATAATAGGGATGAACTCGGTCATGTTTTAAAATTACAATAGTGTACGATGTTGTATAAAAAGTTTGTTACGCGTTACATTGTTTATATAATATTTACTTATACATTGGTTTAATACTATTATTATAGTATGTAATAGAAGTATTTACTCTAATTGCGGGAATGAGCGAGGTTTAAAAAAAAAATCCTGGAAGACCAAACAACAACTTTTTAAAAACACGTTCACGGATTATTCCGCATAGAATAATTTCAAACAATACCAACTCAATGCAATGTTTTATTTTTCAATTTCAACTTCACGGACTGGTCCATCCGATACCCGCACAACGGTGTTCCGTACTCCATACAAAAGTAAACAACTTTATTTGCATTCGATACAAATGCCTTGAACTATAATACCTTGTAATAAAGCTTAGTATCTCCCAATATATTTAAACAAAGTTGTTTAACAACAAACTTAGTTTTGCAGCTCAGTTAAATTATATTTCACAATTTACATTCATGTCCAACGCAAATCTAAAATTGTCTTTTGCTGACATTCCTGAATGGACTGAGTAGTTTCAATTAACTCGATTTCTGAACTTTAACCGTGGAAATATATTTTCGTGTTTACGTGGTTTCGTGCATTGATCTTATGGTGTTTACTTAATCAAGCATTCGTTATCATCAGCTTGGGGTCGTTGGTCCACTTGAATAAGGAGAATTGCTTGATAAAATTTTCCGTTCATTTGTATGATTTTCATTACATTATTAAAAAATAAAAATCCATACTGCCAAACATTTTTCTTGGTTATATTCTCATAATGAGGCCACAAACTTCCCTAGGAAGTCGTAAAAGGTGATAAGTAGATTATTTTCTTTTGTTAATCCTATAGAATAAAGGAAAGTCATAATTCGTTTTTTTTAGAACTGGGGGTCATACAAAAGTCAGTGTAATAGAAGCCAAATTTAACAACAGTTACATTTCTTGTGGTTCTTTGTTTAGTGTAAGATATGCGATATGGTCTATCTACGCTGTCTGGTGTGTCTATGTAGTTGAGGGTGAGCGACCTACAAGCTACAAAAGTTATATACGAGGACATTGGCAAGATTCATGCAAATTAGATGGGCAGAAGTTTATCCATGTGAGCCAACATAGCTCGGATCCAATACAACTGTTATCAAATACATCAAATAATATAGAATTAATTCATTATATTAATGTTTAACATATATTTGTTCAAACGTAATAATATACAATATAATACTTGATGATAGTAATATTGAACCTGTTTTAGATAAGGCGGAATATCAAAGTAAACAGTGTGAGTTTAATCGATTGAACGGAATAGGCGGGCATTGGCTTCGCTCACGATATTTGCACTACCCGACGCGATATCAGCCACAAAAAGAGAGAAAAATATAACTACTTTCGAGTATACCTTTAGTATTTCAAGTTTATAGTTTCCAAACTTTTCAAATTTGAATAATAAAGTTCTTTCCGAGTTAAAATTAAGCTTTTTGTTATGCCTTTTAAATTTATTACTCGATCGGAAGCTGTTTTTGTTGCTTCGGAACAGCAGACAAGCTGACAGTCCACGTACCTCCACGGGTACCGTTAACACGCCGCCATCTGGGTAGAGGAACTGGAACCTGGGTCTCTTATGCCAGAACACAAGGTCATTATGGCGTCATATATACATTTATTGAGAGAGGGGAAGTAGCTATCCAGAACTTAAAGCCTTATCACCTAGCAAAGTTCAGTTTTTTTTATTGAGAACACTTTTGTTAGAAATCGTAACTCTCTGCTCGGCTCTTACTCTAAAACGTATGAGTTTAAGTAAACTGTAAAATGTCATTAATTTTACAAGTTTTACGAAAAGGTTACTAATGTTAATTTGACAGTTTGATTAGTTTTGTTCCAACAATAATATGTTCATTGGTATATATATATATATATATATATATATATATATATATATATATATATATACAGGGTGACTTTGCCTCACCCGTCCAAATTCACACAGAAGAATCTTTAGTAAAAGTTATGAGAAACATGTATTTTAGTTTAGTATCACATAGTACAAAAATGTTGAGTAATCAGCATCACAAAGTTATCACAAGAACTCGCAATTTATACTTGACACCTACAGTCGACAAGTGTCAATGACCTCTCCATCGGTACAAAAATACAAAAAATACGAAATACAAAAATTTCAGTTAAAGGGCGCGTTTGTAATAAGTAAAAAATTACGTAAATCTTTAGTGATATGTACAATAATTAGTAAAAAATCAATTAGAGGTTAACTTACCATTACTGCTTTACACGTATTTTAATAAATGTTCAAAATGCAGTCCGTTTGTCTCTAAGCAAAGTCTAGCTCGTTTTTGAACATTTTCCTTTACCTTTCTAAGCACTAGAGTGTCATTACGCACATCTTCAAACGCTCGCACTATTTTAGTTTTTAAGTTCGCGAGGCTTTGGACCTCTTCCACATACACGTGTCTTTTAATTTCACCCCACAAATAAAAGTCCAATGGTGTTAAATCCGGTGATCGAGGCGGCCATGGGACGGGACCACCACGACCGACCCAACGATTACCGTATTCCGTATTTTTGCACTGTCGACGTCACGAGAGAACGAACTGTAAACACAATGCACCAACGCGGCAACACGCGGCCGACTGATTATTAATTAATTATTTACGGCAGCGGCGGCAGCCGTATTTCGCACGCCGTAATTCCCCGCACACACACACCGCTACGCTGCAACCGACATAGGGCTGCCAAACTAAAAAATAAATCAGGGTATTTATTTATAAATGTACATAGTAAAAAACATAACTTCACTAGCTTCAATGATTTGTTACAGTAGAAACCGAATGTTGATGAAACTACACTGTACACTCATTTTAAAGCCTATAATAAAGATTCATCTTTTTATGGTGGGCTAAAAGTCCCACCTGAAACGTTTAGAAAAAGTATTTTTAAATAATTTTGACAACGTCTTAATGAATCGGCCTGGTAGCACCATTTTCTTTTTTTTTTTTGGTCTCAGGGAAAAACCTCTCTTGACGGGTTCCCCGGCCCGGGGTGACCGAGGGATATGTGGGACTCCGGGAAAGATGTACCCACTAAAAAACTTGGGTCACTAATGCTGGAACACAACACAAGGTTACTATGGCGGCATACTTAAGACCAAAGGTGGTCGCCATCCAGATGGGCTTGAGACCCTACCACGTAGCTAGGGTGGGTTGTTTTGTCGCCTTTTACGACAGGCCGCTCCCGGCCACAGAGGTTAGTATTCTTTCCGCGCCCCTGCACGGATAAAACTTAAACATTTGATTGAATAATAAAAAATATGGTTGAATCGCAACATTCGTTTTATTACAATAATCATCATAGGTACAACCCTAGCGCATTCTTACGAAGACGTGTTGACACGTGTCCCGCACGGCGGGCAACACAGTCTCGACTCTTTGTACGCGTACTTAAGGTACATTTCTTCTCGTTTACAATACCGAGGAGGAGTTAGGTAATAAAGGTCAATGTACGAACCTTGGAACATATGATTATTTGCACGATTGAATGAGCAACCAAGTTACTAAACATTTTCCTTGGGATGAAATATTTTATTTTGAAAATTTTACATACAATTTTTTTTGCAAAAATGGGTTCCATAAATGATGCTTAGTGCGTAAAAAAAATTTGGACGGGTGAGGTAAAGTCACCCTGTATATATATATATATATATATATATATATATATATATATATATATATATATATATATATATATATATATATATATATATATATATATATATATATATAATATTATTTATTTGTTTCAGTCTGGATGGTCCGAATAAATCAAACAAATTTGTTTCTGTAAAAATAACAGAAACGACAATTAAAGTTGATTACTCGTCTCTCATAACTCTTGCTTTTCTATCTATTAATTAAATTATTTTAATCAAATCTGTAACGTAATAACGTAAATATTGTTTACTTTTTTGTAGGCAAATGTCATGTGTCACACTTCTATGACACATGACATTAAGCGCGTTAAATCAAAAGGGATTATGTCCTGGTTACACAACCTAACCATAATACAATAACATTAAAGAGATGATATTCTCTTTACATCTCCCCTCCACGATATGAAAATTGCATAATTTTTCAATCAGCTTCAACTTCAAACATTGGAATTAGTTTTGTCACGTGGAATAGACTCGTGTCTTGATTTCTTTTTCCAGTTTTTATTTTATAAATTGAGTTTGAAATTTTTTCTTCTATTATATATGGGCCGATTCTTAGTTCTTCTAGCTTTTTCCTATTGAGTTTGTTTCCATTCTCTATGAATACCATATCTCCTTCGTTGAATTCATGGTGTCTTCTGTTTCTATTAAATAAACTTTCGTTATACTTATGTGATCTCTGTGTTCTTTCTAATGCTAATTTCTTATCTCTTATCCAGTCTTCTCCGTTTTTCTTTCTTTTTAACTCTTCTGGTATGTTACTGGTGTCTGTGCCATATAATAGATACTCTGGTGTAAATCCCGTTATTGTATGTTCTAGTATATTATACTTATTCACACATTCTCTCGCTATCGATGTCCATGCTCTATTCTTTTTCTCTTCGTTTATTTTACATCTTATTTTATTTACTAATGTCTGATTCAGTCTTTCATTCAGACCATTAGAAAATGGTGCATTTATTGCAGTAAAAATTAATTGCACTCCTTTATTTTTTAAATAATCTTTAAATTCTTTCGAATTTATTCCAGGATATTGGTCCGTTAAGATTGTTCCGATGTTTTCTATGTCTAACACAGTTTGAATTAGTTTTATAAAATCAGCGGCGTTTTGAGTTCTTGATGTTGAAATGAACGCATATCTCGTGAAATGATCAACAAGTAAATGAATATATTTTTTTGTTGATCTAGTGCTTCCAAATCCTCCAATTGTATCTATGGACATAATTTCGAAAGCTTTGGTCGCTGGTCCTAATTGTGACATTGAGCCGAATTTATGTTGCCCTCTTGACTTATTCTTAATACATATATAACATTCTTTACAAATTTTTTTTATATTCTTCACTAAATTTTTAGCAGTATAATATGGACATATTTTCATTTGTGTTTGTGTTATTCCTGTGTGACACCATTCCTTGTGTATTTTATTAATTAAATCAATACTGAATTTTTCTGATAATATGATTTTCTCTCTTTTCTTCACTTTTTTATAATATATTCCGTTTTTCTCTATTAATTTTTCTTTTTTATTCTGTAATAGTATATTATTCATCTGATCTAATTTTATTTCATCTATTTCAATAAAATTTACCGTTTTTAATAAATCCTCTTCTTCTGTATTTGATTCTAGAACAGGGTTTCTACTCAAGCAGTCCGCTTCTTTATTATCTTTACCTGGGACGTATATAATTTTAAAATCGTATTGAGATAGATAGTGACTTAGATCGCCCAATTCTTCGTCTGTTCGTGCTTTTATATTCATATTTTCCAGTGGTTTGTGGTCAGAGTATATTTCGAAGTATCTCCCTATCAGCCAGTGTTGCCAGTACTTTATTGCCTCTTTTATAGCTAAGCATTCAAGATAAATAGCTTTTTTTCTTTTTTGCGTTTCATTAAGTTTCTTTGAGAAGTAGGCCACAGGTTTTTCTTTTCCATCCTCTTGTGTTTGTTTTAGTATTGCGCCTATACCTTCAAGTGATGCATCTGTATATATCTTGATTGGAAGGTCTTTGTCGAATATCTCCAACACTGGTTGGGAACATAGCATTTCTTTTATCTTTCTGAAAGATTTTTCACAATCCTCTGTCCATATAAATTTTACATTTTTTTTTAATAGTTGATGTAATGGATCTAGTAATATTGAGCTCTTTTCTATATATTCATGGTAAAAATTTATTTTCCCCAGAAATTGTCTAATTTGCTTTTGTGTAGTAGGAATTGGGAAATTTTTTATTGACGTTATGTTGTCTTTCAACGGTTTAACCGTATTTTCTCCTATTACATGTCCTAAATATCTAACCGAACTAGCAGCGAATGTACACTTTTTAAATTTTAACCTGAGTCCTTCTTTTTTTATTGCATTTAATAATTTTTCAATATGATTTAGATGTTCTTCAAACGTCGGTGAGTGTATTAAGATATCGTCTATATAGTTCACTGAAAATTCAGTTAGTCCATATTTTCTTAATATGCTACTCAGAATTCGTTGAAATATAGCTGGAGACGTTTTTAAGCCAAACGGTAGACATGTCCATTGATAGTGACCATCTTGTGTTACAAATCCCGTCTTCCTCCTATCCTCAATTCTTAGTGGTATTGACCAAAAAGCTGAGTTAATGTCCAGTGTCGTAAAGTATTTACAATTTCTGGCTCTTATTATTATATCATCTATTAAAGGGAATGGTTGTGCCTGAGGGACAATGTTTTTATTTAAATCTCTAAAGTCTATGCACAGACGTGTCTTTCCTTCATTTTTCTTATATGCTAGTGTGACGGGTGCAGCAAAAGGACTATAAGATTCTTCGATTAAATTCTTCTCTAGTAAGTTGGCTATTTGTTTCTCTATTTCTTTTTTGTCTTTTATATTACATCTATAGGGTCTTTTACTGCAGTATTTCTCCACTATTAAGTCAATTCTAGCTTCATATTCGTTAACAGTCCCAATATCATACTTGTCTTTCGCAAACACTGATTTGTTTTTATCTATCAATTTTTCTATCTTCATTTTTTTATCTTTATCTAAATGTTCTATATTTGTTTGAAATTCTTCTGTTTCCACGTGTTCATTAAAATTAATTGAACAATTTGTAACTTCACTTAATGTTATCTCTGGTTTTTCTAACTTTTTCTCTATTTTCTGTGAGATTTCTAAATTTTCATTCAACCTCAACTTAAACATAGGAATTAAGTCTAATCCTATTATAAAATCTTCAAAATCCTCTCTTTCAACTACATATATATCTACTATTTTTTCTATATCAAATATTTTTATTCTTATTCTTACCAATCCATTTGTCTGATTCACACCATTGACAGACCTCAAGAATATCTTGTTTAAATCTTCTCTATTCTCTTTTATTTTTATCCATTTCGAGTTTATCAAGGATACTTGAGAACCTGGATCATATGTTCCCATTATCTCTATCTGATTCTCAACTAGTAGCTTAAGTCTGATCAATGGTGTGACTATTAGTTTTTTTTCTCTGTATTTAAATTTACTTCTATTACTGAATTGCTTCCTATAGCTTTAGGTTTCTCTTTTTTCTCTAGTTTAAACCAGCATTTTTCTTCTGGATGATATCTTATACCTTTACCCATGTTTTCACATGTCATACATGGTTTCTTTTCTTCATTTCTGAATTTATGTTCTGGTTTACCTTCTTTTTTAAATGTTTTCTTTTTATTTATTATCCCTTCAAGCTTCTGTAGTTCATTTATTAAATCTTTTGTATTTTCTATTTCATCTCTGGCGATCTTCTCTCTAATAAATTCTGGCAACCCAAATGCAATTCTATCTATCATTGTATCAGCGTCCATGTCCTTATTTATTTCTAATAATAATCGTTCTTTCTTTATTGCATATTGTACTATTGAACCTTCTTTGTATTTAAAATAATGAGCATATGTCCTGCTACTCCATCCCTTACCTGAAAAGGTTTCTATTAATATCTGTTTCCACGTATTCCAATTGTTTTCATGTTCTCCTTTTATTACAGTAGAAGTATACCAATCTTGGCAAGTTGCATCTAAAAATATTCTTAATAATTCTATTTTAGTTTTATCTTTTTCTATTTTAAATCTTCCACACTCTTTTTCGAATATATGTAACCATTGTCTAACATTAGATGTTTTATAATTAAATTTTTCTAATACAAATTTATCTACAATATGTTTTAAGTTTTTTTCTTCTTCGTGTTTTTCTGATTTTTCAATTAATTTTTCTAATATTTTTTCCAAGCTCGAGTTTTCTTTAATATTCTCTTGAAGTGTTTGTTTTAAATATTTCCCTCCAAACTGGATATTTCCTTCATCATCTAAATATATCTTTTCTAATTCTTTTGAAATTTTTATCCATATTTTTAACTCATCATGCCTTTTTCCTAATGAATTTTTTACCTTTTTGAAAGTCTCCGTCTTTGTCAACTCTTCATGATAATCTGCATACATGAGGTCATCTGGTATAACATATTTTTCCCCTTGTTCTGTGACAATTGAGGTTACAGCTACTACTGTAGTTTTACAGTCCTTTGGAGAAGCCACAGCTCTGAACTCGAATTGCAATTTCATTTTGTGACGAAAATTGTCGTTTTATAATATTATTTATTTGTTTCAGTCTGGATGGTCCGAATAAATCAAACAAATTTGTTTCTGTAAAAATAACAGAAACGACAATTAAAGTTGATTACTCGTCTCTCATAACTCTTGCTTTTCTATCTATTAATTAAATTATTTAAATCAAATCTGTAACGTAATAACGTAAATATTGTTTACTTTTTTGTAGGCAAATGTCATGTGTCACACTTCTATGACACATGACATTAAGCGCGTTAAATCAAAAGGGATTATGTCCTGGTTACACAACCTAACCATAATACAATAACATTAAAGAGATGATATTCTCTTTACATATATATATACAGCATACCTATATCAATAGGTACCATACTATTTTCATTTTAAATATCTGCTGCTCTGTATCATTTAATGAAAAAGAGACGTTTGCAACACTAAGAAGCATCTTTAATATGCTACTGGTCTTTAAAAAAGTAAGGAGAAAGGAAAGATACAAAAGAGAAGTCTACAAAAAAAAATTGCCATAAAATAGAAAAGAGATGAGCCATTTGAAAACTAAATGCGGCGTATAACGTCTAAGATTGACATTTGTATCTGAAATATTCGATTGCACGCTATCTATAAGTAAATAGCTTCTAGATAGTCATGCAAGCGTATCGCTCAACAACGAAACTACTGAACACGTCGATACATGCAAAGTGAACAATCCCACAAAATAATATTTAGTCCAGAAATAATATTATTAGGAATATCGAACTCAAAATTATCTTATTGGCAACACTGATTAATATTTAAAACAACCAAAGTTTCCATCACTTCCGGAGTGTAACACTTCCGAAGTATAAACGACCAATGAGAATCTAATGTTTAGACAACCAATGAGAATCACTTCTGGAATATAAACAACCAATGAGAGTCGCCTCCGGAGTGTGGAGTGGAAACAGGCCGACCGCTTCTATATAAAGCGCCGCAAGTAGGTGCCAGGGCCTCTTGGCAGGCCGCCGCGTCCGCGTGTCTATCGCGTGATGTTGCGGTCGGTATGCCGTGTAAAAACGTTCATCGGTAGAGATATCATCGGTACTGCGAAGCGGCTAAAGCCGCGACGCGTCGATAGCCCCACACAATACATGAATACACGTAGAATAGATGTGTTGCGGGGGAGTTTCTTTCGCCGTTTCTTCTCCCTCAGCTGTAAGCACTCCGAAACGGTAGTAGATTAAAATAGGATCGGCTTCACCGGTGAAGTCAATAGTCCCCAAATAAATAATATTCTTGCCGTTCGTGGCTACTCTCAATTATCCCCATGCAGCGGTCGAGCCGGAAACGCACCTCACAGGAGGCGCGTGTCTGAGCAAGCTGCCACGGCTGATCGACCCCGCTCCCACGGGGTTGGAATGCCTTAACGTACGGAGTCGCTGTCGAGTCGTCTGAGAAAACAATAGCCTTAGCTTTAAGAAAAAAAAAAGCCAGGGCCTCTTTTTCGTTCAGTCGTCGTCGCGTGCGGAAGCTGTCGGTCTGCTTGCCATTTTTTTTAATCTTCCACCACTGGTTCATAAAAATATACATATTTAAACCTTCATATTATACCTGCAGTGGGCCGACTTCCTAGAGCCATTGCATTTGCTTATAAACACGCAAGTAAAAAAAATAACAGATTAAAATAAAATATATTTTTGTACAAAGTGTCTCCAGTAGCATAGTAAAGTTTGTTACATGACAAAAGCTTAAAACTTACACCTGACCTAGATGAACAGTACTTGCCACGCTTCTACGTGGCGTTACATATACAGATGTACTAACTGTACATGTCTTTAAAGTCAGAGGAAGGTTAGAAAAACTGTCTAAAAGTTCCAAAGGTGATCTAGTACTTTGTAATATAGAATTAGTTTTATTTATGGAAGTAAAATTTTAACTTTATGTAAAAAAATACCTTTATATTGTAAGTTCTGTTTTTTAGTGTTCTGTGGCTTAACTGGGTACCTATGTGACACATATGCCAAATATGTGATGGACATCCGATCCGTCGAGCCGTGAAAGTATTTTCTATCACTCATCGTTTGACATATTATGGATGATGTGCTCAGCCGATAGGTTGTTGGGACAAGGTCGCAGTAGAGAAATGGTAATGACATTTTTCCGGGTCTTGCCCTAGATGACGATAAAAACAATGTTTTAGACTTAGGTTGTTTGATAATATTATGTTAACTCCTTATTTTTTCTTAGAATTAAGCATTGGAACAAATACATAAAAATATCATACATAGCCTACAGCTTATCTTTTTAAAAATACATGCAAATAATCATTAACTACTATGTTAATGCTAAACAGCAAACTAAGGCCAGTATCAAACTTATTTCTATAGTGTCCAAAAAATAACATTGTAATGATTTTAGCCGTTTTTCTCAACAATACTTATTAATATTATTATAAAACATTTTATCCGTGCAGAGGCGGAGAAAAAGTACTAACCTCTGCGACTGGGGTCGGCCTGTCGTAAAAGGCGACAAAACAACCCGGGTGGGTGGGCTAGGGTTAGCTACGTGGTAGAGCCTCAGGGGAGTCATAACCCTCTCATGTTAAACTGGCGTAAATTGCAACAACTTAAGCTGTAAGCCTCTTTAACAATACGAAAAGGGGAATAAGACGAACTTTAAGTTAAACGGCGGATGTTTGAATCGGTCGATGAAACTAGACATTTATATCAGTAATATATAATAGTAATTTTTTAGCTACTGTAATTCACTATAATCCTAGCTTTAAATCACCATTGTTTCTTATACTAGCGCTATGGAGCCTAGGCTTGACTAGGTCTTTAGTATGACAGCGACATCTTCGTTATAATCATTAATTTTTCCGCCAACATTGTTTTGTAAAATATCTTTTTGCCCACAGCTCAATCGTGCATGGACGTGAAGCAGATTCTGTTTGAAGGCCATTGTTATTTGTTCTCCGGATACCCGAAAGCATCATGGGCTACTGCGAAACAGGTATTATATTAATTTTTTACAAAGTTCTCATTTTCACCTCTAACGCAGTCGGAGACATGTAACATTTTTATACTTTGCTGTTAATTAATTAACAGTAACGAGAATCTAGCAAGGAGTAATGACCGCCAACCCTGTTAAGAAGGAGGCCAATTAGAACGCAAATCTTTCTTACATATTATATAATAAAAAAGAATGTCCCTTACCAGCTGTGGGACATCCAATATAATATAATAGCCTGCGTTATTCTTTATTTTGTTCGCTAGATGGAAATTCTTTTAGAACATCCCACCGCATGAAATATGCATAGCGGTTTAGTGTAAGACTTCCGTGCAATGCGCGAGTGCTTGTCGACCGTTTGATATCCTTGGGTGCTGAGCGCTCAGCATATCCTTTCCCACTCAGAGGGCACAGGAAACATTTTACGTCTATGTTATTTTATGGTACGGGCTAATCTAATAGCCTATGCAAATGACCACGCAGGGACCGATAACTTAGGGGTCGGAGGTTCAGTCATTATTATCCGGTGAAGAGTAGCCGACCTTTTTGGTGGGAAAAAAAAATAAGAAACCCACTAAAACTTCGCAATCTAACTAAATTGCGAAGGTTTTAGCATCTGGCGTAGTGTTATCGTTTCTGGATCAAAGGCTCAGACAGAAGACGAAAATGTCATATTATTTATTGTTTCTTTAGGCTTTCTAGATTACATTATATTTGTTAAATTATATTATCTAATTAAATTATTATAATATTTTAAATTCAAAAGACAATATAATAAAAGTATGGTAGATGTTGAAAATTCTGCTTTAATTATTGTAATTATGTGTGCAGGTCGCTACGCTACGTAGCACAGCATCGCGTAGCGCACTACGTGCTACGTTCGCACGACTAGAAACTATATGTATATAGATAATATTTAGACCTCTTTGTTTTGTGTATCGTGGCTAGATATTTGTTATTACTTTATTTATTCCATCCGACTATTTTCTCCGCTCATGTCTTTTTTGCCCGCGGCAGTTCTTTTCCGGGAATATTGTCTTCCTTGGTCTTCCGTTCTATGTCTTTTATAGAATTTTCCTTAAACAATTACATTTTGTACAATTAACTTCTTGTAAATATATTTTCTGTTCTTCTTCTTCTGTTTATTTACTAAATTATTGATGTTTTCTTTTTGTTTTAATTTTTGTTGTCTTGTTTATTTCTTAAGCATTTTCATCCTTATTGTCTTGGTTTGTTAGATTTTTCGACTTAATTCTATTACAATTCTTATTCTATTGTTAATTATACATTTTTATTTATTGAGCCAGATGGCGCCCTAATTTGCTTTAACCTTTATATAATATAAATTTTTATTAAATTAGTTACAATCAGTTTTAAAACATTCTGTTTGTCTACATTTTATTTCTAATATATTTATTATTATTTTTGATTTTTCTAATGGCTTCTGTTCTTATTTTTATTCGTGAGATTTTTTACAATTTTCATGCAGTACCGCTCCAGGTGTGGCCTGGTTTTCTTATTGGCCATCAGCTCGCTAATAGATAAGTCGGTGAGTTTGGCCTTCGTTACTATTTCCAGGTCGCACCTGTCGCGGTCATGCACTGAGCTTTCAAGTGGCACATGTTGAATAGTCTCGCTAGCGAGGTCCCACACGCAGGTCGGGTCCTCCTTTAACTTAAATCTATGCACGACTAGATAATAGTGGCAACTGAAAGTGTACTTTTTCTTAGGAATGGGTGAATAGAAAGAATATAAGAATCTCTTTCGTACTAGCTACGTTCGTGAATTTACTAGCGCAAGCTAGAAATATCTCATTTCGTGTTAGACACAATTTCTTTTTTTTATTTGTGTCATTCTGACGTCTAATTATTAATTACTAATTGACTCGGCAAACGTTATTTTTCCATATGATTTTTTAAAAAAAGTAGCCTATGTCCTTCTCCAGGGTCCAATCTATGACTATACCGAAATTAACAAACAAACGTCTATCCGTGCAGGGGCGGAGAAATAATACTGACCTCTGCGGCCGGGGTCGGCCTGTCATAAAAGTCGACAAAACAACCCAATCTAGCTACGTGGTAGGCCCACAAGCCCGTCTGGAAGGCGACCACCTTTGGTCTTAAGTATACCGCCATAATAACCTTGTGTTGTGTTCCGGCATTACTGACCCAATTTCCTTTACCCTTATCGGACAGCAGCGTGCTCGCGATGTCACTGGCGTTGTAAACACCCATAGACGACGGTAACTGCTAAATTCTAAGTGGGCCGTTAGCTTGTCTGCTGGCCTACACCAATAAAAAAAAGAAAACACTTTCGAATTTATAATATTAGTTAGCATAATAAGTTTTTATCATGGCTCTAATATGGCTGTAATGTATTACAGTATACATTACAACCATATTTGTTATTTATGAATAGACCATTTTAGTAAATAATGACAAATAATAAATTATATCTAAACCTAGTACTTTATATTACTCTAAATAAGCCCCTGACCTCAGCCCTCAGGAGGGTCGGGCGTTGTTAAGCGGAGGCTCTCTATAATCCTTTTGTCACGGAAGATCGGGACATTTCCACCTATTTTCCTTAGAATTTCCAATATTTCTACAACCATTTCATGATAAAATGTGGTTATCTAAAATTACTTCGCAATGTAAATATTTAATTTCAAATAATATAAACGTAAAGAAAAATACTAAATATAAAAAAGTCTACACTTTCACATTAAAGTAGTAAAGTAGTATGATAAATTAATACCGTATAATATAAATGGCAGAACATAATCTCACAATATTCTAGAATTACCGAATATTTGATTTGGATTTATTTAAGTATAAATAAAATTCTCGTGTCACAATCTTCGTTCCCGTACTCCTCCGAAACGGCTTGACCGATTCTCATGACATTTTGTGAGCATATTGAGTAGGTCTGAGAATCGGCCATCATCTATTTTTCATACCCCTTAGTGATAAGGTCACTATTCCACGCGGACGGAGTCGCGGGCACAGTTAGTTTAAGTATAAATTATTGATATTACACTATAAATGAAAAAGAATACAACAGCTAAAAACAAAAGAATGATTTCAAGGTCTCCTGAAATCAATCCCGCCGGATGCGACAAAAATAAAAATCATGCTATAAAGAAGAATAAAATTCATAATACGTATACCCAGATGACACGTCAAAAATCTTATAGCTTATCAGAAGAGATCGTAAAACCAGGGATCTTGAACTTCTTGATCCTAATCTAGATCCCAAAAGATAGTCATTTAGCGGAAGGGTTAGAAAGGCTGGCCGTATTACCTCTCTTGACGGCAATACGCATGCCAAGGAGGCCAGCTCGCTGGTAATGTGAAGCCAAAACCAACCACTCAGAAAAATAAGCTTCGCTCCACAGTCCTTAGTCGGTTAACATATTTTCAATGATAGTGTGTTTGCAGCGCTTTAAGCTTTCCTATTGCATTACAGCATAGAATAAAATTTGTACTTTATTTTAAGTCTTCTTCTTCGAGATTTTCATTAATAACTTTATGTTAAATTACTCCATGTGGGAGCGGAGTGAGAATACTGACCCCTGCAACCGAGGGTGGCCGGTTGTAAAAGGCGACAAAGCAATCCCAGCTAGGTGATAGGGCTCCTAGCCTGACTGGATAGCCATCCCTCTTGGTTTTAAAACATTTTTTTTATTGCTGTAGGGCAGCAGACAGGCTGACAGCCTGCTTTTAATTTAGCAGTTACCGTCGCCTATGGGTGTTTGCAACGCCAGTGGTATCGCGAACACGCTGCTGAGACAGCATATGGGACATAAGAGTACAGGAACTTGGGTCACTAATGCCGGAACACAGCACAAAGTTATTATGGCGTGATACTTAAGACCAAAGGTGGTCGCCATCCTGACGGGCTTAAGGCCCTACCACGTAGCTAGGGTTAAACATAACGCTATAATGACCTTGTGTTGTGTTCCGGAACTAGTAAACTAGGTCCCAGTCCTTCAAGGCTGGCAGCGCATTGGCAATGCTTCTGGTATTGCAAATGTCTACAAGCGATGGCCTGTACCTACTATTAAATGGAAAGGGCTGGTGGGATTTTTTTTATTTTATCAAATTATTTCTAGGTTTGCGAAGGCTTAAACATGCACCTGACATCAGTTCATTCATCAGAGGAAGATCGTTTCATAATATCAGGAATTCGACAAAGCAGTGATTACAGCGCTGGATCCGTGTACTGGTTGGGAGCTCATCTCTCAGACGGCCCGATGAGCTGGGTTGATGGCAGCGCTGTAGACTACCAAGGGTGGCCGCCGTACAACGACACTGAAGATTTTGAAGACGCGTGTTTAGGTGTTCAGGTATTTTTGATGTAGGAAATTATTGCCAAAACGGTTTGAAAGACACAACAACACTATTACCCATCATTTTATTTATTAAACCTTTAGCACTTAATGTACAAGGCGGACTTAATGCCTAGAGGCATTCTCTGCCAGTCCACCTTGGGGTGATGCAAAGATAGTTTCATGGTAGGTGCACAATTGAATTGGAATTCGTTAATCAAACAAGATTACATATTAAAAACTATATACTACACATACTAACATACACAAAAATACATACACAATGACATATACATAGATTTATACATAGATTCATATACATACTTACACATACATACATAAGTTACATCAGCCATTTTACATCATCATCTTCCTATAAAACATCCTGTTTTGTTAAGACATAGTCCAATAATAGAATTTACTTTTATACAGTAGTTTTTAAATCTATTTCTTTTATTTGCTTGTTTCGTCGGCATTCATCATCAGCTAATTATTGTCCAGTGCCTGAAGTAGGCCTCTTGTAGTTTGAGCCACAAATCCCCGTTCCTTGCTATCCCCATCAAGCCCTGACCGGCAACCTTGTACAGTTTATCGGTCTATAGCAAGATAGGCGTTCTATACTGTTTACCGCAATACAGCCTCAACTTCAGGACTCGTTTGCTTCAACACTCATCGGTCCTCTGACGGACGTAACCAGTCCACTTCAGTTCGCACATTTTGCAAACTATTTCACTAACGCTGGTTCTCTTACGGATGTCTTCGTTTAACTTTTATCCATAAGAAAAACATCCAACTTAGCGCGCTAAACAACTTAAATTCTGTGAAACAGACCCACATTTGTGTTCATGTCTGAGTCCGAAAAGGAAAGGTAGTTGAAAAGCCAATCATTCAACATCATGCTATGGTATCGTACGAGCACAATAGTCCAAAATAAGCCCTGGCTGCTAAGTTACGGCTTATGATAAACAAACACAAATATGTATTTTTTTAAATGGCTTAACAACTTTTTATCTAAACATAAATATAGTAAGTAAGCAACTATTGGTAGCTATATTGAATATTACTTTAATATATTATAACGAGTTATGGCTTGTATAATTTCTCTTGGGGCTATATTTATCTTAGTTTTACCTGTTCGTATGAAATAAACGTACGTTCATGCGTACTCTCAGGATCTGGAATGAGCTTCCCGCTGAGGTTTCTCAACGCAGTACGATATGGGGTTCTTCAAAAAAGGCGTTATAAAATTTCTTCGAGACTGGTAGCGCGTTGGTATTGCCTCTGGTGCTGCAAGCGTCCATAGGCGGCAGTGACCACCTGCCAGCGTGGGCCGTCTGCCTGTCTGCTGAACTTTAGCTATAAAAAAATTGTATTGTACTTAAACAAAATTCAACATTTTGATCTGCATACTGTCACGTTATCTCGTCAAGAAGATAAGGATCATCACTAACTTGGGGAATGAAAGGCGACAAAGAAATAGTTTTGTAAATACACACTCATATTTATTAAACAAGAGTCGTCCCTGTAAAAACATATTCTATTAGCTGATACAGAAATGTCTTTGACAGAGGCACTGGCGTATTAGACATACAGGAGCTTAGCAGTGCACCATACCTCTGGCTCTGAAGTAAGAATCCGATACAAACAGGATACAGGTTTTTAATAAAAAGAAACTATTTTATTAAACCAGCAATAGGGCTTACGCATCTGAAGATCCTAGAATAATCTCGCCTACACATCCGACCATCCGAGTGAAGATATCAAATTACACAAAAAATAGTCATCCTTTTCCCTTTTTTGAGAGGAGAAAACAGAAGAACTTGACATTGTATGACATCAACCGTAACTTGTGACTTTATCTTTGGCGGAAATTTTACAAATGTCTTCTACTTTTCGGTTTCAGTGGAAGTCTTCACCCATGCCCTCTCAGCCCAGCGGCCTATATTGGACTCTACACAAATGCTCAGTAACAGGTGGATATGTCTGCAAACGAAGACTCAATCCTGAGCATGTAGTTAAGAATCGTACAATAGAAGGAACTTCAGGTATTTCATTATATACCTAATATATATATTCAAATATTTATATGCGCTTCACGACAAAACTTTAGCACACTACAAATTTTTGATTAGAACTCTTAATAAAAACTTTTTTTTACCTTTTCGATTCTACGATTGAAGACGGTTAGTTAAGGCATTCATATAAATATTAGAAAGAGACAGTTATTGTTTCCTTATAGATTTTTAAGTTTTACTATCACGATTTAAAAAAAGATCCGGTGATTTTAAGTCGCAGACAGTTCGGTGGAGGAATTGTTATGTGTTGGGCTGCTATACGTTTTGAAGGAACGACAAATAAAATTTACCTCTGGAAAAATTAATAGTATAAATATGTAAGTTAAAAGTTATGTAAAATTGATCGAAGAACTGTTAGCCAAATAAGGAACCCAAATTACTAAAGTTTTATCGCGGAGTGTATTTCGCGTGTAGACGCTCACTAAGAACGGATTTTACGGAAACCCTTGTCAAAATGTGACTTTTTTTAATTTATATGATTGAACAACTATTGCCGGGTCAGCTAGTGTTATAGATAAGGGATTTTGGAGATAATTTAATAGAATTCGAACGTCGACAAAGATTATTCCATCGTGTTACATGCTTATTCTAATTGATGCTTATTTCAAAAGGTGCGCTACATCCAGAGTTTAGGAACAATGGATAAGAGTATTTGCGGGGGTGATCTTTTAGTAGTAGTTAGTATATTATATATGTAAATACGACAAATAATAATGACAATATCAACGGTACAACGGCTTTCACACGTCGAACCGCCTGCGGAGTTGACGTGTTAAAGCGTTATTTATAAGTTGTCTACCCACAAGCTTTTTTTGTTTACTTTAAAACTAAGTGGCGCTGTGTGAATTTTAACTGTATATTTATCATTTTGTAGGTAATTTGACTAGCCCAAACTATCCAGGACAGTACGATAACGACCTGGACTATTGGGTCCATTTAGTGGGGCCTGAGGATACAAGGATTGTGTTCGTCTTCCAAACTGTTGACTTGGAATTTCAAAAGGACTGCTTATATGATTACGTTGAGGTAATTTTCTTATTGAAATTCTACTTTTTTAGCGCGTTTGGAAAACATTATGGGTGTGTATGAAGTTAGCTGATAACTATTTCTCAAGTTTCCGTGAAAACTCATAACTGTATTCAAAATAGTTTCAGTATTTTATATCAGTGGAGAAAAGTTTTCTTCCGCGCGGAGGCGGAGAAAGAATACCAACCTCTGCGGCCGGGGTCGGCCTGTCGTAAAAGGCGACAAAACAACCCACCCTAGCTACGTGGTAGGGCCTCAAGCCCGTCTGGATGGCGACCACCTTTGGTCTTAAGTATGCCGCCATAATAACCTTGTGTTGTGTTCCGGCATTAGTGACCCAAGTTCCTGTACCCTTATGGGACAGCAGCGTGTTCGCAATGCTATTAGCGTAGCAAACACCCATAAGCGACGGTAACTGCTGAATTCTAAGCTGGCCGTCAGCCTGTCTGCTGTCCTACAGCAATATTTTTTTTTTTCATAAACATACATGTGTGTAAGTGATTTTAAATTATATACGGTGGTAAATGATAGGCCATTGTAAAAATTCGAGATAAAAATGGATTTTGTCTTAAATAATTTTTTAAATGCATTTGTAGATTTGAGATTAATTTTCGATATGTATTATTTTTATTTATTTACATTATGCTTTGTTACGTAACGCGTTACGGCGCCAATGTGTGACATCCCTTTCTCTCACGCATACGGCAGCGGTAGGCAGGCTCCTCCTCTCCTACTCTAAACCACAGCGTTAGATCTATTCAAATTGCGACTTTATTACAATAAAATACAGTTGAGTTTTTATTTTCTTTATAAAGAATCTATATTAGGGAATAATTAAATTAAATATAATTTTAAAACAGTTTTTAAAAAAATTGGGATTCGTAAACTTTCGTGACTTGAATTATTTTTGGTTTTATTAATAAAAAAACCTTTTCTTGCATTATCATATTAATATACATAAAATTTAAGTAATAACCTAAGCTTTTTTGCAGTGTCAACTGTACACTCGCTGTGGGAACCAGAACCATAATTTACTAAAAGCGCTCCCCTTCCCATCTCTAGGATATCGTCACAAGCTTTCCACAATACTAACAGTTGCATTCACAAGTTGCCTGCCACGGCTTCAATGTTCAAAGCTTCAGAAGCAGCTTGGATGCTAGGAAAAATAAAACTTAAGAAATGTATTTCTCTTTCTATAGCTGATTCAGCAGACAGGCAACGACAGATGGAGGCAAAGATAGACATTTTCTACATTTGAAGCATTGCCGACTACTGCTGGCCTCTGATTAATTTTATAACTCCTGTTTTAAAAAAACCCCATATCGTAATATGATGGGAAAAAATTTTCTGCGTGTGTAATGACCTCTTTAAAAAGGATTCTAACGACCTTAAGAAATCGAGAATACGACGTCGAAAACAGTTTGTTATGGTAATTTATTATTTACAGCTACGAGATGTAAGAAATCTGAAGTCTTCGAGGTACTGCGGTACTTTAGGAGAAACAAGATGGGTGGCGTCTAGCAACAAAGCAGTCCTACACTTTCATTCGGATTACAAGTAATTTTATTTTTATTAATTAATAAATAGTTTCCAAATATTGGTCTATATGAACAAAACTACTACGACTAATATCATTATTTATAATAAATATGAGGAAATTCAAAATAAAAATAACGAAAGATCTCGATCTAATTGAAGAATTAGTCCAACCTGGAACAGAAGAGACGGTAAGCAAAGGATTTTCCGTTCGTTTCCGTTCCTGGAGCGTCGTGCAGAAGACATATTAAGCCCCTTGCTTTCTTAGGGTGTTTACACAAGAAAAAGCAATTGCTATTAAGGATGCGGACATAAAAGTGTGCGATAAATTTGTTGATTAGTTTATTAGCTAATTAACATATTTTTTTGTAATTGCAACTGTTTTCAGTTACAAAACATCCGTAAGTCGAACTTGAACGCTACAAATTTCAATAGAGTTGTTGGCTTATGGAGGATTTCGACGTTTGTAATGAAACATTCGGCTTGTAGATGTTAAGATATATTCCAAATAATTTTAAAAGGTGATATAAATCCTATTTATAAAAAACAAAATATTCTTAAAGTTGATTTTCACACACAACACAAACAAGGGGAACACAAAGTTTTTTCAAGATTGGGAAGTTTTCGAGTTATCGAGGTTCGACTTAAAGATTACCTACAGCAATAAAAAAAATGTCTTTTTCCAGTTCTCAAGGAACTGGCTTCTCCTTGAGATGGAATGCAGTGGAATTATTGGGATGTCCATCTCAGACGTATACCTCCAAGGAAGGAATATTGCGCAGTCCTAACTACCCGCATTTTTTATTACCAAACTTGGATTGTACTATTGATATACTAGCGCCAACGGGTGAGTTCTTTTAAAGCTGACATAGCATTTGGGTCATCCTAGTAAAGAGAATGTATCTTAAATAGGGGATAATAAATTGAAAAGGATATGAGAAGAGCTATTGGCATGACTCTACAACCCAAAATCAATAGAAATTTCGAAGTCAAGAAAAGAAAATTCGTATACCTCTCTCGTGCAGGGGCGGAGTAAGAATACCAACTCCTGCAGCCGGAGTCGGCCTTGTATAAAAGGCGACTAAACAACCCTCAGCCGGTGATAAGGCTATCAGCCTGTCTGGATGGTAACCACCCTTGATTCTAAAACATTCCACCACAATGACCTCGTGTCGTATTCCGGCATCAATGGACAGGATCCAATCCCCTTTAATCCGAAGTGCTGCCATGCGAGATATGTAACTTGATTTATGCTGAATCATACGACATTCCTGTAAGCGTGTCGGGGAAGTATGGGGGTCGGGAGACCCGATGAAACGGTTATCCGCTGGCCACCTGCCAGTTAGTAGGGAACCCGAATTCGGATTATCCGTTGCGAAAGACTATCCCGTCAGCTGATGCAAAAATCTTGGAGAGCTTCGTTGTGCCGGTTCGGAGACTGGAGCTGGACCCGGCGCTGTTCTCTAGGACGGATCGGAGGCCCTCCCGTACCCCACACAACCTTGTGAACTTCTGCAACTTTAAGGGTATCCATGCTAACTGAAATGCCGTTCATCACCATCTCGAAACATCGCAGCCAGCCTTACTGTTCTTGATGGAGACGCAAATATCTTCTCCTTCCGACACTTTGTATTTGCAGTACCCAGGTTAGACTCCTTATCAACGTGCAACCTTGCGTGTTATCTTGAGGATTCCTAGCTGTTAAATGACCGACAGTATGGGTTCCTTCCCAGAAGCTCAGCTGGGGACCTCTTGGTCTACCTAACTCAACGTTGGGCTGAAGCAATTGAGCTTTATTGAGAGTCAGCTTAGTCATTACCAAGGCGTTTGACCGGGTCTAGCACAAGGCCCTCCTTTCCAAGCTTCCAGCATACGGGATGCCTGAGGGACTTTGCGCGTGGCTATCCAGCTTTCTCAGTGGGCGAAGCATTAAGGTCGTTATCGACGGTTCTTGCTCTTCTATTAAGCCCATTAATGCTGGTATGCCTCATGGTTGCGTACTATCTCCAAGGCTTTTCATTCTGCATATTAATAATTGTTATCTATCGGCAACTTTCATTGTTATGCGGATGACAGCACTGGCGATGTACAATACTCTGGGCGCGCAAATCTCCCTAAAGTAATTGTAGAAGAGCCGGGCTAGACTCGTCTCTGAGGTGGAGAACTCGTTTACGAGAGTCTCTGAGTGGGGTAGGCGAAATCTCGTAGAGTTTAACCCATCGAAGACACAGGTCTGCGCTTTCTCTACTAAAAAAGCCCCATTCGCTTGGATGCCGCGATTCCAAGGAATATCCCTAGAGATCTCAAAGAGTATCGGGATCCTTGTTGACATCGCGAATGACGTGCAATTTAAGTGCAATTGGTGAGCAAGGCAAATCTTGCCTCCAAGAAGCTAGGTGTGCTTAATCGGTCCAAGCAATACTTCACACGCGGCAAAGCCTGGTGCTTTGCAAAGCACAGGTCAGGCTGCATATGGAGTATTGTTCCCATTTATGGGTTGGGCACCTGCTTACCACCTGAAACCTCTTGATTCTCCACGGCAATACGACACGGAGTATTTTAAAAAGGGAGTCATAAAATTTCTTCGCAGACGGCAGCATGTTAGCGGTGCCCCTGGAGTTGCAGACATCCATAGGCGACGGTAACTGCTTGTTATTGAGTGGGCCGTCAACCTGTCTACTGTTTCCATCAATAAAAAAAATACTTAAAAGTTTATCGAATTATAACCTTTTTTTTTGTATTTAATCATTTTTTACATAACTTTTATATTAACATATAAAAAATTCGCAAATGTTATATATTTTAGTAAAGTTTACATAAAGCTTCACATTTTTAGGTAAACGTGTATTCTTGAATATAAGTTTTTATGATTTCGGTTATGGAACGTTCGAGAAAGGAGTACCAGTGAACATAACGGATGCAGTACCTGACGAATCGTTTCTCGAAGTGCTGGTATGTACGTTTTACTGTTATATAATTATAACAATGAAATATAAATTCATTTCATGTAATATTATAAATTAAATATTTCATAGAGGTTATTTTCAACTCACCACATACCCGGGTTCGCCCGCGGTCAGTGGGAACATCAAAAAGATATTTTAACGAAAAAAATTGTAGGGCCATCATTAAACCTATCAATCTATCAGATTTATATTACAAAGACTTATTTTGACAGTACGATGTTTTCCAGAAAGTTACAAATGTTCATACCGTTATCATGCATCAATAATAAAATTATTATAATTTTGTCCATAATTATTATTGTAATTTGTAAATTCGCCACGCTACTGATTTTTGCCTTGCCACACTCATTTCCTAAACATAGGGAAGCTTATTTATAAAACATCGAGTTTAATAATAATAATTAATAATATAATAAATATACTGGGACAATTCACACAACGCTATCTCGGCCCAAAGTATCATAAAACTTGTGTTATAGCTACTAGACAACTGATATACTACTTATATACTTTTCTTTCGTAAATAAATACTTGTTATTTTCTTCCACATTCCACTAAAATTGTACTTGTACAATCCCTGCTTCTTCCTATCCTAGATTACGCAGATGTCAGCTATTTTAATATCACTGAGTGGCAACTAAATAAACTTGAGCTACTCCAAAACTTCTGCGTCCGTTTCATATTCATATTTGCAAGTATGATCATGTCTCCGAATTTCGTGCCAAGCTCAAGTGGCTTCCTATACGTCTTCGTCGGAATGCTCATGTCCTTTCGTTTTTGTATAACACACTATTCAATCCACAAGCCCCATCTTATCTTAAGGAAAGGTTCCAATTCCTTTACACCGACAATTTAAGGTATAGTCTTTCACTGTTCAGGCCACCCGCCTTTGGAATTCTCTGCCAGCAGATATCGGGCTTTCTAAATCACTCCCGATCTTTAAAAAACTTGTAAAGGAATACTATCTGGAAAACTATTTGTAAGCGTTCATGTATGTTGTTTTCCTTTGCCTCCTTTTTATATTTGTTTCTATGTAATAGAACTAACAGGCTGTTTAAACTCCCCGGATTATATGTTTGCTTTTATATATTATTTATGCACTGTATGTATGTATTTATTGTATGTATTGTCTGTATTTATGTATTCGTTTTAAATAAATATGGAACACTACCCCACTTTCAGCCCTCTCGAACTCTAATCCATCCTAAGGTTGCCTGGAAGAAATCGCTTCCAGCAATAAGGCCGCCGTTTGTACAATCTTTTGTTTGTTTTGTCCTATATTGTATATATTTTGTGTGTTGTACAATAAAGTATATTCATTGATAAATACTTGTTATATATAAACACCCAGACGCGAGACGGAAATCGAACCCATGACCTTCGCAAGCATCGTGCGTTGCGTAAAAAAGTATAAATATTTAAAATTAAATATTTCATTTTTTTTATTAAATGTTAGTAAAATCTATACTAGTTCAATTAATAAATGGTAAAAGTAATTATTTTATTTACCAATAACTACAGGATAGCGCTATACCGTATACTATACGAGTACTGATGGAACCGGAAGTAACGGTATACTTTGTAGGTTGGTCAACTTAACAAACGTGACCTTATTAGCCACTAATATAAGATAATTAAGTGCATATGAAAGAAGAAAATAGTAAAGATTGTCACTATCATTTTATTTTTAATTCTTTTTATTCCATAGACAGACTCGCAAGCGATCCCAATTCGTGGTTTTCAATATCCTGATGTCTTAACCAACGGACTTTTTCTATCACAATCCGAAATTTTAAGACTACGACTAAAAACTGGGGAGAATGTAACAGGAAAAGGATATATTGCTCATTTTAAAACTGGTGAGTTGTTTTGTTTTTTGCAGGACTTCACTTAATTTATTTCATTATTATTTCGAATAATTTTAGCTTAACTAAAATAATTCGTAATGCCTTAGCTGTAATAATATATACATTATAATGTCTTCAAAACAATAAATAAGTAATAGGTACTTTACAGGATTAGCATATAAAAGAAATAACCAATTAATTTTGTTCAACCATATACATGTGTTTATATTTGAACGAAAATAAATTATTGGTATAGCTAGGGCACGTATAGGAAATCGTTTACAAATTTTTTATTCCGGTTGCATCTGACTTCTTAGGAAACTAATTCCGTGGCATTATTCTTAATTTTAGCCATATTTGATACCACTATTCTTCAAGTACGTTTTGACAGTTTACTGGTATGATCACTTTTTACGGTAACCGGCTTCATCATCATCATCATCATCTAAGCGTTATCCCGGTTGCATCCTAAACTTTCGTTTCGGTGCCCGGGGTCCGCTTTCCGACTTTTTCTACTCCACTTCGCACGGTCTTCAGCATCCCTGGTATTGAGCCCATTGGCACGCATATCACCCCTTACGACGTCAAGCCAGCACTTTTTGGGTCTACCCCTCCTGCCGGGGCCCGGCGGAGGCGGCATGGCCAGACATTTGTTTCCCACGTAATCATCCGGTTGCCGTAAAACGTGGCCGTACCAACGGAGCCGACACTCCTGCAGTTTATCCGCAATGTCACGGACATGAAGACTGCCGCGAATGCGGGAGTTCCTAACGCGGTCCTTCCGCGTCACTCCACACATCCACCGCAGCATATTCATCTCCGTGACACGCAGTTCTTGCCTGTGTCGCTCTAGCACCGGCCACGCTTCACATCCATATAAAAGGACAGGCCTAATGATGGTCTTATAGACCTGTCCCTTCAACTTTACCGGCATCTTGGGGTCACAAATGACACCAGTTACCTCACGCCATTTGGCCCACGCGGCAGCAATGCGTGCCTTGACGTCACAATCGATGTCACCAGACGCATGAAACACAGATCCCAGGTATTTCACTTGGTCCGTGCGCTCGACCGTGTCGCCGCCTATGCGTACGGGTGTGGGATCTGTGGAGTTACAGGCCAAGTACTCGGTCTTCGCCACATTGAGCTTCAGACCACCGTTCTCAAGCGACTCCTTCCACGCCTTCACACGTCGCACCAGCCTACCCCTGTCCGAGTCTGCCAGCGCGATATCATCAGCATACATAAGCAGCCACGGGGGCTGCTCATGTGAGTTTCTGATGCTGTCTGACAATACGTCTAATACCACGCTAAACAGAAACGGACTAAGGACGGATCCTTGGTGCACCCCGACGGTGATGGCGAAAGGTTTTGTGTCGCCAACAGCGGTCCGAACTACAGAATCGGAGTCACGGTACATGTCTTGGATGATGTCAATATAGGCCTCTGGAACCCTTTTAGATCGCAATGCCCACCAGATTATCGCGCGAGGAATACAGTCGAAGGCCTTCTGCAAGTCAAGAAACAGGCAATGCAGAGGCGTATTCTTCATCCTGTATTTCTCCGCGACAGTCCTTAGGGCAAAAACCGGATCCATAGTCCCATGACCAGGGCGAAACCCATACTGACATCCCGAGACAGTGCACTCCTGCCGAATCCGAGAGTCGATAACCCTCTCGAGGAGCTTCATGGTGTGGGACATAACCTTAATCCCCCTGTAATTACCGCACTCCTGCACCGACCCCTTGCCTTTGAAGACTGGAGTAATGATACTCAGTCTCCATTGGCTCGGGATCGTACCGGTGAGGAGTGTCCGGTTAAAGAGGTCGGTTAAGATGCCCACACCACGAGAGCCCATCGCCTTCCAGGCTTCGATGGGGACTCCATCGGATCCAACAGCTTTCCGATTCTTCATGCGGCGAAGACAATTCTGGACCTCTGCAGGCGTTACCAGTGGCACTAGTCCTTGATTCGGAGGAAGATCTGGCGGCTGCACCTCTTTGTGCTGCGTGTTCAGCAGCTCGTGGAAATATGAGCGCCATCTCTCCTTCACCGCGAGGTCCTCGCATAGCAGGTTGCCCACAGGGTCTTTTACACAGCGGCACTTGGAAATATCCTGTGCCGCTTTGACCCTGGAGCGTGCCAACTTATAAATGAGCTTCTGCCCCTCAGACGATTCCAACTTGTCGTATAGTGGTTGTAAGTGGTCTCGTCTGGCTCTGGCTACAGCTCTCTTAGTGGCGCGCTTGGCAGACCTATATGCGTCGCGATCTTCAGGAGATCTGGACGCTTGCCACTTCTTAAAGAGGGCTTTCTTCGCTCTAGTCTCCCTCTGGACTGTGTCGTTCCACCACCAAGTCTCCTTGTCACATTTGCGACCACCCTTAGACACACCAAGCACCTCCCTCGCCGACCCAAGGATAGCCGCCTGAATCCTGTCCCAGTAAGCTTGAACCGATTCGCCCTCACCACCGGCGCACTTGTGGCCGATGGAAGAGGCGAGCTCCTGGGACTTGACTTCATCGAGCAGCCACCACCTGATTCGACGCTGAAGGCGATCGACACGTTTGCCTTTGGGCTTCACGCAGAGGTCCATGACAAGAAGACGGTGTTGTGCAGTGAGACTCTCACCGGGTATGACCTTGCAGTTGGCTACTTTGCTGATGTAGTGTCTCCTAGTGAGTAGGAAGTCGATTTGGGTAGCATTCCTCCCGCTCTTGTAGGTGATGAGATGCTCGGGTCTCTTTTTGAAATACGTGTTCACGATGGCAAGGTCGGCAGCCGCACACGTATTGAGGATATCCTCCCCTTCCGCGTTGCGGCTACCATACCCAAATCCACCGTGAACACGCTCAAATTCCCCACATTCATCACCCACATGACCGTTTAGATCACCGCCCAAAACGATCCCATGTGACAATGGAATCCCACGAAGCACTTCTCCGAGTAGGTTCCAAAACGCTATCTTGTCGGCGTCGCTACAACCGGCCTGTGGCGCGTAGGCGCTTATCAAGTGGGTGACTACCCCACCAACAAGCACCCTCACAACCATAAGTCGATCGCTACAGCGCTTCACCTCTAAAATGTCGTCCTGGAGCTCCTCCGAGAGCACTATGGCGACCCCATTTTCCCCACCAGGTGCACCCGTGTAGATCAGTTTGTAGCCATTCCCAATGAACCGGGATCTGCTGGCCTTCCACCGAGTCTCCTGGAGGAACGCCACGGCCACCCTCCGCCTGGAGAGTACATCGGCCAACTCTCTCGCGCGTCCAGTCAGCGTGCCAATATTCCAAGTTGCGAAGCGGAGTTTCCTTTTGGATGGGGCTAGTGTCTTTAGCCGTGCTCGCCCACGGCACGGCAGCCCTAGTCCACTTGTCACAGGAGTCGGGCGAAGTTCCTGCGCGTCGTTATGCGGCGACGCCCTATCCGTGACAATTCCCTTTCTAGTTACTACCATGTTGTTTGGCTAGGTTTTGGTTTTTACGGGAGCGACTGCCGTCTGACCTCCCAACCCCTAGAGGAAAACCGAGAGGTGCACTTCCTTTGCCGCATGCAAGCTGGCAAAGGAGTAGTCCATCAGTCGCCTTTTACGACTCCCTTGGAATGACCTGGGGTGACCCTATTCTTTTCACTGGCCGGGGTCACACGGCAGTTACGGTAACCGGCTTCTTACGTGGGAAACTAATGTCTAGTCATGCCACTTCTGTCATAATCCGGCAGGAGAGGTACGCCTAAAAATTGCTGGCTTGATGTAGTAAAGATATATAAATATATGTAATAGACTCACTACCAGGGATGCCGAAGATTGCGCGAAGTGGAGAAGAAAAAGTAGGAAAGTGGACCCCGGGTACCGGAGCAGAAATTTGAATTTAAATTCAGCACACCTTATTCGAGTAAAAAGTGGGACATGACTTTTTTATATCTGGTCGGTATTTTCAGTAAGTTTTCTAAATACATCTCACGTCGTGAAGCTGAATGACGTCCGTTCCGGTCGACTGACAGCGCCCAACTGGCCCCAACGTGCTCCGTCCAAAACTATTTTAAGAACACGACTACTAGCGCCACATCAATATACCCTCACACTATCCTTTGCTAGTACCACTCTAGTTCCATCTGGAGAAATCTGGCCGTGTGGAGAAGGGAAGGGATGGATGGAGGTAGTATAACTTTTACATATTGTTGCAAATATATTCATATGGATGATTTATGTAGATTCTAAGTAATGTTCCCACAATTTTCGTACTTTATTTAAACTGAACCTGACTTTCCATTAAACTAATAGAAAGTAAGAGGTGTATTCACCAATATTAAAGGACTATTCAGTATGTGTAAAAACTCAAAGATCTTATTATAACATCTTTGCTTGAGCTGTCTCATTAAATGTCACGAATCCGCATTAGTTCCACCATGTTACAATTTAATACCTCGGTCTACAAATTAGGTAATTTATTTATTTTATTTTAAAATACTAGGAAACTAACAGCCAAATCAATGCATACAAAAAATAAGTAGTTGCTGAAGGCCAATTACAAGTTTTCACAAATAGAATTCAAATTAATATAGGATGTATATTTGCAGACATGAAATTAAATAATACAATAGATCATTGAAATACATTTTTCATATTGGCAGCACTCATATTAAATAAATCCAAATCCAATTCATAGTGTCGTGAATGAAAACTATTTATTGCCCTTATAAAAATGTATTTTTGAAATGAAAACTTCTTTAGCGGCGTTGTGCACTTTTTTTGTGATGGATAAAAAATGATAAACTCGCGTCAGGTCACGTGTCCTAATCGTAAGACGGAGTTTTGCTCGAGTAATACCAAGCTTATTAATAATGACTTATATACATATCTATTCGAATTGCGTCTTTATTATAATGAAATACAGTTGATTTTTGAATTGAAAACTTCTTTAAGCGCGTTGAACTCTTTTAGATCAGTTTAAACTTTATAATAATCTAATAGCTCGACGATACAATTCACAATTTATTTAGTTTTTAGTTTTCACTTCTATCGGCAGTCCCCAAAGACTGCCTCGTATGTTTTTTACTATAATTACAAGTCGTGTAAGGAACATGTAGTAGATTGGGTTTTCTTACCCGAGAAGTAGAAGCACGTAATCCGATTCTGCTCAACAATACCAAACAGAAATGCCAAGTCTGTCATTTACCTTCTTTCGTATAATGGTAATATGTATTTTTTTCACATTTAAGTATATAACTAGGACGGCAAGTGCCAGACCTGAATTGCAATACCATTTTGTTTATTGCTAAGGAAAGTCGACTATGGATGTTGCTAGCTGGTTTTTGAATCTGGGTCACTAATGTCGGGATACAACACAAGGTTATTATGACGGCATACTTATAGGCGAAGATAGTTGACCATCCAGACGGGCTTGAAGGCCTATCACGCTAGGGTTATTTTGTTGTCGTTTACGACAGGCCGACCACAGCCGCAGAAGTTAATATTCTTACTCAGCCCCTGCACGAAAAAAAATTCGATATATATAGGTATATTACTTATATAATAAATAACAACTTTTTTGGAAATGAATAGGTAAAAGACAGCTACACTGACAACAACGGTACGGAATGGACTCTATGTGAAGTGGAAAGAAGGAAACGGAAGTTGGAACCAATCGCGCCACTCATAATCAATTCCTACCTCAACTCGTTAATAGTGACGCGGCATTCCGGTGATACGGGGACCAATTTAGATATCACCTTTATTGTAAATCAAGGTGAGTTAAAACATTCCTCAAACATCTTGCGACTACAAAGCGTCTTCTAAATATAAGCAGCAGAATGCTTGTGTTATGGGTACTGGACAACTGATATGATGTACTTTTTTTATTAAGAATAAAAACTCATTTATCCACCATATGCCAACAACGCATTCTTTCATATCTCGGCCACACAATGCGCGGAAGCGACGGGAATTTGGAAAAATTGATTGTGATTGGGAACACCGAAGGTAAAAGATCTCACGGTCGTTCACCAACAAGATGGACTGATCAAGTGAAAGAATCGTCGTCATCCACATTTCACACGGTCTCTCACTCTCAGAAATGGAATATACCAGGAGTAACGGAAAGTCATTACTGGTTTTTTCGGAAAAAATATCATGTAATTTTCAAAAAAATAGTAAATTTTCTTTATTCATAGATTTTCTATATTCTTTTACTTGGTTATATCTAAAAAACTGTTTATCCTTTGAGCAAAACCATTCATGGAGCCATTTTCTAACTTGTGCGAAATTGACGAAGTGCTGCTCTACAAGCGCGTATCCATTCATGTGAAAAATTAATAGTCGAACGGAGCAAAGGTCTAGAGATTACGGCGGGGGTGATAATAATTCCCATCCAAGTGTATTCAACGCTTCTTTGACCGGTTTTGCTATATGAGACAGCGCATTATTGTCTTGTAAAATCACTTTGCCGTGTCTTCAGGCCCCTTCTGGACGTTTTTCGATCAATGCTTGGTTCAAATTGATCGTTTGTTGTCGGTAACGATTACTATTAGCTATTTCACCAGGTTTCAATAGTTCGTACTACACGCTATCAAACATATAGCATTTTTACGTTCAGGGTTTTCAAAATAAATTCACTTTTCATCACCCGTCACTATTCGATGCAGAAATGACTTCTGATCATACCTTTGAAGCAGCATTTCACAGAAGATTTTTCGATTTTCCATTTACCTGTCATTCATTTGATTTGGCACCCATCTTCCCATCTTTTGTATTTTTCTATTTGCTCCTAATCGTTTCTTGGGTCACATTTAATGTCTAATTGTCCAATTATTTTTGAGTTTGGGTTGGGTCTTCGTCCAATAACTCCTGCAGTTTTACATCTTCAAACTTTTTCGGTCTACCAGAACGTTTTCTGTCTTGCACAACGAAATCACCACTTTTTAATTTTCGAAACCACGCTTCACATGTTAGAGCGTGTAAGTTTCTACTAGCAAACGATGACTTTCAGCGGCTTTTTTTTTTATGAAATAAAAAAGTAATACCTGCCGCAAATGTAGGTTTTCAGGCACGAAACTTGACATTTTTAAAGAGGTATAAATCTATGACAGTGGCACTTTCGCAAAATATGACATGTACTCGTATAACTTTGAAACTTGTTGTCAGTAGAGAATAAAATGACATATGTGTCAAATAATAACATTACGTACTTAAGCCTAGGGACATTTGTTCGAAAAACCGGTGATGACTTTCCGGCACACGTGGTACGCGTACTGGTTAATTTGATAGGTACTAACAACCTGCCTCCGAAGTTGAAGCTACTTTCCCATTAAAGTTGTTCATTAAAATCTAATCGTCAAAAATTTCTCCTGAATATTATCCTCCGTATATGTGGCCTGCCGATCTCGTGGCCGAGATTTCATGTGTTTAGCGCCGGGGTTTCGTCCCCTCGGCATTCACCTTTATTAACTCTGAGGAGTTGAGGGGGGGGGGGCGTGGAGCAGCACGCAGCTCTCACCCTCGCTGCCATAGTGCGGGTGGCGGATCCTCCCCCGAGGAGCCACCCGCGGCCGTCTTCTACGAACACAATTGTTTGGAAACAGATGGCGCTGTGTGAATTGTCATAAAATATTTATTTATTATTTATTTGTAACATTTTCGTTGTCACATGCTATTCTCTCTTCCGCATTATATAGCCATACCACGTTTGACTGTCTCTTTTTGGTATGTCAAGACCTAAATTTTCATGTTTGATTTTGTTTTTATTTGTGACAGATCCAGAATACCATAGTAAAGTACTTTTACTATCAGAGGAAACAAGTTTGGAGTCCTGCTTCCCGAACCCTTGCTTACACGACGGCCGATGCGCCACTGATGATAACAGGAGCTTTTGTCAGTGTTCGGGGTATTACACTGGTGAGTTAGTCTTCATACAGGTGATTAATCGTGTTTTTAGCTGATGATTTTACTTTACAGCCGAAGATACGCTTTTAAGTATTACGGCAGGTCAAAACTAATGCACCCGCTTATGCATGCATTTTGCAAAAATGTACAAGAACACAAATTTGACTATGCGAGCCATGCATAGTGTTATTTTCTGTTATTAAACTACTCTATGGTAAATTCATAATTATATACATAATATGAAATATATACTAGAACAATGAACCTAAAACTAAAAACCTTAAAAATATAATAAAATAACTAAAATATATTATTAAAAGGAGTCCCTTTAGGCAAGGTTCCGTAGATACTGGCAGCGTTCCACCTTTGAATAGCTAGACTAATTCTTTGCCCGAGGTAGCTGCCAGCTCTTCGGTCTCTTGTGATGTCGACTAACCTCTTTGCTATTTCCTTAAAAAGCCTTATAGCGCTAGGACCCCACGGACCAAGGGTCTCGACACCGAATGGACCAAAATCATATTCGGAGCCTAGACCTCCGTATTTGCATGCTTTAGCTTTTTCAGCCGCTTCACAAGCCGAACCAGCTCTGTTGTTGGTTCCATGTAGATGGGAAGGGGCCACCGTGTCTGAACAGGTTGCATCCCATACCAGCACCAGGCCCACCTTCCGTGGAATTAAACTCATACCGTATAATAAAATTTAATTCTAAAAATTATAATCATATCATTCATAATTTTTATTCCTGGTATTGTTTTCAATATATCATTTTAAGGTATTTTCTGCCTTGTGACCGCTTGCGAACGTTCTCCTTGTGTATACGGCAATTGCACGCTATCATCACGCTCGGAAACACCTGACGGAGAGGCATTTACGTGCGCGTGCGCCCGTGGCTGGAAGGGAAGACGGTGCCACGAGAGAGTCAGACCTTGTGCGTCCAAACCCTGCAATAATAGAGGGGCGTGTAGTGAACGGGATGGTGGATTCTTGTGCCAGTGTAATCCATCTTGGAAAGGCAAAAGGTAACGTATGAAAAGGTATGATAACAAAGACAGTAAATTTGGAATTACATATTATTTGGTGTATACATACATCGTGTTTATGTTATTCGAAAGTGATACTAACTTTCATATAATGTCCACTACCTTGTGTAATAAATACATGCATTCGTTCGCCACTGGATTCATTTCTTTGGAGTGGAGTTTTTAACCTTTTAGCCTAATCACAAAAACTAT
Source organism: Malacosoma neustria (assembly GCA_963693495.1). Lineage (NCBI taxonomy): Eukaryota > Metazoa > Arthropoda > Insecta > Lepidoptera > Lasiocampidae > Malacosoma > Malacosoma neustria. The sequence continues at coordinate 19,521,086 of OY856381.1, forward strand.
GTTTAAGTATATTTCTGTATAAAGATCTCAAAATACTAATTATATATTTTTTTGTGTTCTCCTGTAAGGTCTGACAACTAAATGTCCGAGATTAAGTTTAGTCCACCTCTTTTTCTATCGTGGTAATATCGTTAGTAAAGTAATTATTTGAATGTATTTTATTTTTATTACTTTTTTGAAGTGTAAACTTCTTTAGCGGTGTTGTGCACTTTTTTTGTGATGGGTAAAAAATGTTAAACTCGCGTCAGGTCACGTGTCCTGATCGTAAGAACTCGTAAGACGGAGTTTTGCACCAGTAACACCAACCTTATTAATAATGACTTAAGGTTTATTTTATAATGAAACTTTTAAATGATTGCATTGCATTACTTACTGGTATACATATCTATTCGAATTGCGACTTTATTACAATGAAATACAGTTGAGTTTTTTTGAAGTAAAACTTTTTTCTTTAATATTATCTACATAAAATAAAATAAATCAATTACAAAGCATATTTAAGAACCATCTAATCACTATTAATTTCATTTTGTAGTATTTTTGAACGCTTGATTTCACTTGCTTATTTAGATAAATAAAAGTACTGTAGTTAAATAAAAAAATTCTATAGATGTGAAATACCAAACCCAACACCACACATAATTGGTCTCGGTCAGCGGATGCTCCAAGAGCCATTCTGGCTCGGCCTGATCGCCGTCTTCGTAGTCCTCGGTATCATCGGTCTCGTGTGGTGTGCTAAAAGGCACTTCCCTGAGAAGATCGAAAAGCTGTTGGCTGAGGAGGCCGACAGATGCGCAAGACGTAAGTACTTAAATATGATTTAAATTTATCAAATATTGGTCCTTCGAGCACATTTTCGTAATGAGAGCTGAATATCAATAAAACATATTAAAATTGCAAATTCAGGTCTAGAAAAATACTTTGATATCTAACCTATAGTTTACATTTTATATAATTTATAACGTTTAAATATAATAAATAAATAAGACCATCAAATATCTCTCAGAAGATATTAAAGCTATTTTAAAAGCTTGGTAAATATAATAGTAAACCAATCAAGTTTTTATTGATTTAAACTTATCTCCGAAAAAAATAATTATAAAATAATTTGTGCACGTACTTAGAGCTACGACTGTGAACGGGGCAAGGTGCTCAAAACCCATATTTATTTTTAGTACCAAAGCTCATCCAATTATAATCGATTGTGTATCAAGTACAAAGAGATTTATTTGATTTTATTATTTTTCTAAACTTATATTCAACTGACGATTCGCTTTTCCACCAATCACGTTGTTACACTTTTTAAATAACCACTTAGAGGCATAAGTAATTTACTCGTATTAATGAAAATGATTTGAAAAGTGCGTGTTCTTTGCGATGATCCTTAGAACTGTGTTAACTTTTAAGGCCTACTAAACTTAGACTTTGATTTGTCCAAAGGTTACATTCTCTAATGATTTCACATACACTTTATAACATACATAATGTTCTATTTACTCTTTGTTCATGATCTGTAAGCATAATAATTATCTTGTAAAGAAGTTACATCAAGTCTCGATAATGTGTAAATTTTTCAAAATTTACTGCCTACCCACACAAAGTTTATCATAGATTAAACCGATTTAGGCCGGCTTGCTCGACCAATCACTAAACCGATTTAGCGCTAAACTTATTTTAACCCTCATTCTGTCCCTGTCACATTGACAACATTTGACAGGGACAGAATGACGATTTAAATAAGTTTAGCACTAAATCGGTTTAGTGGTTGGTCGTGCAAGTCGGCCTTAATGCTTTTCAAATTACATATATGTCATATTTCCGATATACTCATAATGTTTTCTCGATAACCGCACTGTCTCTCGGATGGTAAGGTCACGTTTTACGTAATTCTTTACTATTTCAACTCTCCCCTCTCTATGTCATCACATGCGGCTCCAGAAACGCAATATCTAAGAGATTTTACAAAAAGTTTATTTGTATATAAAAGCTGCATCTGTTGCATGTTTGTTTCTGGAAGCCGTCGAAATATTGTTATTTCAAATTGGTACCGTATTTTATTTATTTCTTGGGCAATATTGCAAAAAAATTTAAACGTACTATTTTATCAACACGTTACCAATTTGTAATAATTATGAATGCATTAGTTACAGTTATTCAGGAGCTATGATTGACAGAAATTGTAATATGCTGACATAAAAGAAATAAATTTTTTTTACAACTAATAATGTCAATCAATACTAATGTTTTGACTTTACCTATTCGAACATAAGTCAATTGTTGCACCTGACATTCCAATGTGTGTGGGGACATGATGGATATCAGAAGGTTCATTCTGTAGGTGTCACCTACCTAAATGAGTCACCACCACACAGTATTGGTACATACAATATGATCTCAATATAGCAATTCCTATTGAATGAGCCTTGTGTTACTGTTGTGTGGTGTGGGGCCAGCGCCACAGCCGCGGTCGCGATCGAGGGGGCGGGGGAGGGGAGGGGCACGCGGCGCGTACGCCGCAGTGCCGGCGGCGGAAGGCTAGCAGCGGCTAGATGCGGCCGCGCTAGCCCCTCCGGCCGCAGTGGCTGAAGAGTCCGCGCCAGTCACGGGCCGTTTGTCCACAGCGGGCGTGCACGAGCCGCCGCCGCACCGCACGCTGCTCACGCGGCTGGGTATCCGCAAGCCGTCGGTGTCGGGGCTCGCGCCTCACCCGCGAGCCGCGCGCACCTTTAGCTTGGACGATCTCTTAAAGCCGCCGCTCGGACGTAAGGATTGGAGCGACACCAAAACACACCGCGCGCTCCGCACCTAACATCCCATTCTCTCGAACATCTTTGTCATAAACGAAAGAAATTTAGAAACTTTGCTAAACTCCTTAATGTTCATGGTAATTAAGTGAAATATTTCTATTTCAATGGTACATATCATTGGTAAATGTCTTCGTTGTCTAAATATTATAGTGCATTGTTGATAGTTTTGGTTAAGAAACTGCTGAACTGTTGATGAGTATGTTCCTTAGGTCTTGATTTATATGGTGTTCGCATTAGTTCAGTGTTCGTTACTGTATAGGATGACAAAATTGACATTGATTCCATGTGCATATATAATGTTAGTTTTAGACAGATCATTAAAGTTCATTGTCCAATAGCTATATTAATGAAATAATTGGCAAAAATTAATAAAAAGACTGAAAATAATCTTAAAAAAGGTATCAAACCATCAGCTAATGGACATGGAACTTGAAATGGTTCCATCATTAATTTTAAATCCCATTGGGATAAGCATCTGCAACCATTTGATCAAACGACTGCGGAGCGCGCGGTGCTCAGAGCTCAATTAACACTTGATGTCTCCCCGCTATGAATGACTTTCGATGTGGAATGCTAATTACCAACGTAACTTAACCCCGCTACCCTGGTCTCGTACTTCAAGTGTCGATGTGTGCACCCCTGACTATGCACAAACACTCTAGCATCTCAACTTACGCTCCTTCCTTCGTTTCTACACCTTTTTAGATCGTCCAACTAAACGAGCCTCTCTTTTGCCAATCACACTGTTCTATTAACTACATTTCCTAAAAACTATTGTTCTATATTATTTATTGATTTTTATTATTAAACTTTTACTACTTGTTGTATTGGCAACAGAAATGCTCAAATTATTCAAAGTGAATGTTGCTATAGCATGCTCTGTTTGGACACTGTTCTGTCTTAACCTTTTATTTCTACTTTATCTTCTGCCTTAACCTTTTATCTTTTCTATACCTTAACTTTCTCTATAACAACGCAACTTGCACAACACTGTCCTGCATAATGTATAGCTATTGAAATTATACGCAAATTTGACCACGCCAATGCTATCGATGTATGATTATCGACTATCGCTATTTTATTACACAATATTAGCGATTGGAGATGTCATTAAAATGTAAGAGCGCTAACTAAATGTCAATGTCAGCTTTCATTGTTGCTTTTACACGCACGTGAACATCTGCGAGCCAAATAAACCGTGGAGAGATATGAATAATTGTTTCAATAACTATACCTCATAAATACACATCTTCATTACATCTTTCAAACATGACAATCAATCAAAGATAAACAAACCTATTGGCACCATCTAAACTTTTGATGTGTTTGGCACATGTCCCTTAATAATTGGCTTACTAGTTGCTCAGATACGCATGATGTTGATCTCTAAACATCGTTGAAATTTCTAAAATCCCTTTTTAATTCTAATAACATTGTCATATACATTGTCGTTGTGGCTTCTATCATTCTCGATGTTAAACTTTAAACTTGTATTAGTAAAGAATATATTTCAACCAGGTACTCCTTCACCGCGCAAAAAACGTAATAATTCAACGCCAACAAAGAAAAACGCAGCAGAGAAAAAGCAAATATTACAACAACTAATCAGTCCAGCTTCAGGAAATGATCATTCAAAGAAAATAACAATGGGAGAACTTATACAAATGTCGGAGAGGAGGACATTGAGTACAGTAGAAAGTGCTCCTGCTTTTGTGGATTATGGTATAGAAAATAAGGAGACTTCATTTGCTAGTGAGGCGTCAAGCCCTTCTACTTCACCCTCTATGAGACACCTAGCAGATCCTAAATTAGAGAAGAAAGTTACTTTTGCTAGACTGCTAAATAAGGTAAGATTGAATTTTATTGAAGACTACCAATTTAAAAATATTGTCTTTACACGTATAGCCTAATCTATCATAATTAAAATATTGGAATGGTTTAAAAATTATTTATGTTTGGGTTTACTACATTTATATTTAGATAATTCGCTTTGTTATTCTCGAAAGGTATCAGCTGAAATGAGCTCCAGCTCAGATGTAGATATGGTGAATACTATAGCCATTCCAATGGCAGTAATTGCTGATAGAGGTATGAGGGCAAAAGCATCGAGCACGCCTCCATCACCAGGAGTGGAAGTGAGATCACCACACAGTACATCCAGTAATCAGGGGAGTGATTCGATGTCTAGTTTGGATTTGACATTAGCTCACTCGGCTTTAAAGAAGTATTCAAGGTAAATACAATAACCATAAGCATGAGATTTGGAAATAGTCAATATTTACATGTTTAATAAAAAATAAAGAGTACAAATAATTGTTATTTTATCAATATTATTAAAAGACATCGTTAAAATAAATTCCTCTAATTTATGATTCAGAAGTTCTTGTAAAAATCTTAAATTACTGTTTAAGTTCATCCTATTAAGTTTATATTAAATTTATACTAGAATACTTTTTACCTAAATACTTACATTTTAGGACTTCCAAGATATCAAGCGCTGACTCGATACTCGCTATGTTTAGAAACTTCTCGTCATCATCAGCCGCAATCGTATCAAGGGCATCATCAGGCGGTGTGTCTATCTCTAGTACGCCATCAGCTTCATCTCCTCAAGATGATACTATTGACGCTGATGATATATCATTAGCTTCTTCTCATATACCTTCATTAGCTCCTGATTCACCTGTAACAAGGCCTCATAATACAATTGAGATACAAGTAAGTTCACTTTCATGAAGTGTATAATATAGGACTGATTATGAATTACTAAGACTGATTGATTGTACCAAGCTGAGTACTCGTATACCCTTAGGTTCAATAAAATTAGTAAATCTACTTTCCTATCAAGAACCGAAAATAATCATCTCTGGTTCTTCAAATCGTAACATTCACTCGTTGCGCTTGATAAAAAAAACTTAACTATTAATGCTTTCAAATAATATCTAAGGTTATATAGAAATATTTTAAAATCTTCATTTATTTTTTTAGGTTTTGGATCCACTAAGTGCTCATAAATCGTCAGGCTCAGGAAATCTTCTTCACCCTCCATCAATTCTACTTGAAGTTCCAAGTGGGATCAACAAGTGTCTCTCTCCTATACGTGAACTCCCTACACCTCTACCGACTCCATTACCTACTCCTCTACCAACTCCTCTACCGTCGCCTAAACTACCCAGGTCAAGTATAGAAGTTAATGTAAAAAGTGAATCTACTGGCACTTGTATATCGCCAAGTGAAGATGAACTTGAAGAAATAAAATTTGAAAAAATTGAAAGGCCATGTACTGGCTTGCGTCTAAAGGTAACAATTTCGCTTAATGTTTCAAAACATTTAATATAACCAATCATAAGGGCTTAATAAAAAATAGTAAAAATGCTTTATATTTCATTTTTCAGCTTCGGCAACCAGCATTAGCTTCAGATATTCCAACGCCGTCAACTCATGTAACTGATTCACCTAGCCCAAGTTTTACACATAGTCAGGATTCAGAACGAGAGATGTCTTCACCATCCCTGGCTCCAGTAGCACTTCATGTTCCTTTATTGACTATAGAACGAGCATCTCCTGGATCACCACCACCAAAACGAAGCCCACCGTATCTAGAATTTCAGCCACCACCCTTAATAACTGTAACATATAATGCTAGCGAAGAGTCTGATGAGCCACTATCCCCAAGACCACCTCCACCATCAGGCAACATGTGCTACTTAAGTCCTTTTGCAATGTCAGCACGCGGAGAAAGAGCGCCTTCAGAATCCAACTTATCATCCTCAGGATATAGCTCAATGGCAAGTCCAGGGCCTTCTAGATGTGGATCTAGTAATCCTTTATGCCCATCAGAAATGGAAGACCCAGGTTCAGGTGGAGGACCTTCTTGTTTTCGCAGGCGACCATTAACGAAAACCAATTCAAGTCCGGCAGCGTCTAATGATGATTCAAAAGAACGAAGACGTGGTAGATCAGATTCTGAAACATTGTCTGATGATCCTTTACTGGAATCGAATGACGAAGGTATTGGAACAGATGAAAGGGTAGATGATGTGCCAATAAGTGCGAAAGAGATGGAACTAGGGGTCTTAAAGGAAACTTTAGAGGTGCCAGTACTGTGTTCTCCAAGTGGTGTTACTAAGTGTTCTATAGTGAAATGTACTAGTGTCGAAAGAGGTTTAGATGAAAAATCTAGTTTAAGACCTCCAACATTAATTTCTGAAGCTAGTAGACCTTTAAGTCCAGTTAGTTCGAGGAGTGAAAGTCCATTAAGTGATAAGACGGGATTGGGGAGGTTTTCCCCACAATTCTATGGTAGACAGTTACCGTTTACCGATTCAGATGGATTATATGACTTTCCTAGTTCGGAGTGTGTGAAAGGAAATAACTGTAAAGGTGGAAGTAATGCTCAGAAAAAGAGTGGAAAAAAGCGAGATAGAAGAGCAGCGAGAACAGCGTCACACGAAGTGGCCGGCACTGCAAAGTCAACGCTGCCACATATGCCCCATTCAATGCATAATCTTTTAGAGGTAATTTTATATATACATTTTATATACTTTTCTATTTATATCTAAGGTATATAAATCTATGCTAGATAAAGTCATCAAAAAACAAATTTTTTTAAATAAACTAATTAGATAGTGACTCAGCTGAAATAAAATCTTGGGTTACTTCCGGTGGGCATCATTTACGGAATAAGGTTTCCCTTGGCTCCACTGAGTTGTTTTTTACTCCACCACTCCAATGAGTTTAATAATTTAGCACATCAGTATAATCAATGTATGAAATAGGTCCCTGGCAGTCGTGACGCGACCCGTTCTCGCAAAGGCGGTCGCCGTCGCTCTCGATCCCAAGCCCCAGCGCCACCATCTTCCTCGTCATCTGAGGACTCAGTCTCCAATGCGTCAGTGGCCTCTGTAGCCTCTGCAAGGGAGTTAAGGCTACCCGATAATGATATGCAGGTAAAGAGTTCCAGTGTTTCCGTCTTTCATGTATGGAATGTCTGTTCAAATAAATAACCGAGTTTTAGAAAGCAATTTAATTCGTTGATGTCGAAATTATCCCTTTCTCCACTCGGAAATTTGAAGCACGAGTAAATAGATGGAATAAATTTGACTAAATATTTATTGTAGCTACTCCCACTTTCCCCTCGGTCTCAAAAGCATAAAATGGCGTAATTCTTGGAATTCAAAGTAGCTGGCATGTGGGATGAACTAGATTGTAAGAAATTTTAAAAACTAGGGCTTTAGCCCTAACTATAGGACTCCAGCTAAAATTAATAATTTTTAACCCACAAATGTATTATATTATCGCTGTGTAGATAGATAAGACCTTTAAGCAATCATTCAAGTTTGGATCGTTACTTGCGTTATTTCTAGGACAACAAAATAAAAAAATACACACAGCAAAAAATATCAGTTTAGGCAGATAAACATATCACAATTCACTTTTGAAGGATTTCACATTTGGTACCGAATAAAAAATTGCCTCTAAAATAGTCACCATATTACACTAGACCAATGAAATCATGCTGAGGTTTTATCGCAAAAATTCAGAAGAAAATCTCGGTTATCTTTGAATAGACATTCTGTCACCATTATGTTTTGACACGTCGACCATTTTCATAAATTCTACACACCTTACTACCTGTATAACAACACAATTTAAATCGTAACAGCACTTATATATTAAATTGTCCTCCAGATAAAACATTTAAATATGAAATATATTAACAGTCTTATTATACTCTTTCTCATAACATCTCAAAATATTGAAATTACTTTTTACAGATTTTATTTGTGACATTAATGAAGTTTCAACTGCTTTTCAGCAAATAAACTTTATAGAAAGTAGACCAAAAGTCGAAAATGAGTAAAATAAACGCGAACTAAAAACCCAGCCTAATCACAGTTCCAAAGTACACAATAACATTATCAATCAATTAAAGTGGTGATGAAGTACAAAATAATGTATATCATATTTAATTTTTTTTTACTACTAAACACAATTGTATACACGCAGTTTTTGTTTAAAATGCAAAATTCAATATATCCTAATATTTTGAGCTTCTTTTAATAATTTGTTTAGATTTTGCATCGTATTGGGTTTATTTTCAGCCGAGTGAGCCGACGAGACTTAGGAAACCTCTCAAGCGACAAAAATGCCGTAGCTCTGAGGTGATAGTATGTGTCACACAAATAACACATAGTCAGACGCATCTCTTATTTTGTAGGGTTATGTTATATAGCTGTATCTAACGTAACATAGATTTAAAGAAGAAAATAAATAATTAAATAATAACATTTTTGAGTGTTTTCAAATTTGGAACGATTGTGTGTCACTTTGCACAGAAAAGGATTGTTACAGAAGCTATTTCTGTGATAATGTCACTTATAAAAAAAACCATCAAATGTCTAAATCAAAATCTTGATCAGCTAAAACAGAACCCTGTAAAATCAAATACATGGAATATTTCAGTTTTTTGAATAAAATATTGTATGTGTAGATTGGAATTTAAGGAATGTGTAGATCATGTTATAATAGCTATAGCTGCCATTTAATTAAGAAGTCTCATAAATGTACGTATTTAAGGAAAAAGGATTCACTCAATATGGTTCTCAAATATGAAATGAAAGAAAAACAACTATTTTAATTTTTACTCTTAATTCTTTTTAATCTTTGGTACTTTGGAACATTTTGTTTTTTGTTGTACCTACATACAGAAACATGTGTTGTATCTGTAACAAATTGTCGAGGTTCCTTTTTTGGATAAATACGGAATATTTATTTAATATATTTATCATCAAATTAAGTAGGCTAGTCGTAAATTGCTCTGAGAAGCATGATATTGACATTTTCGGGCAACATTTATTATATGTGTGAATATACTAAAATAATATCTCGTGTATTTTAGGATACTTCTTCTAAATTATCGTCGAGTTTAGACCTAACAGAAGACCTAAGAAAACCTGCTAAAGTTCATAAATTGAGGACAATTAGTAATCAAATAAGGTAACTTTTAATAATTAGTATGTAATAACTGTTTTCGTTTTTACTAATCAAAAATAAATAGTATTACTTATTCAATTCGCACTCATTTTTCTCATACAAATGTATAAATGAATATTTGAATTAATAATTTTAAACTTACAAGTTTCAGAATTGACTCGGTGCAGTTTCAGAATTGATTGAGTTCTAGTATTTTTTAGATAAAATAGTTTGTTTTGGCTATCAGGTAAAAGGTTTTTTATTGCAGACAGGCTGATGCCCGCTTAGAATTTAGCAGTTACCGTCGCCTATGGGTGTTTGCTACACTAGTGGTATCGCAAACACACTGCTGTCGCATAATGGTTCAGGAACTTGGGTCACTAATGCCGGAACACAACACAAGGTTATTATGGCGGCATACTTAAGAGCAAAGTTGGTCGCCATCCAGACGGGCTTGGGGCCCTACCACGTAGCTAGGGTTGTTTTGTCGCCTTTTACGACAGGCTGACCCCGGCTGCTGAGTTCAGTATTCTTTCTCCGCCCCTGCACGGATAGTAGTATTAATGTAGGTTTGACAATGGAGTTTGCTTATTAACTCGCTTATAAAAAAACCAAGTTATTTTCGAATCGTGGCGATAGCGCATGAGCCGAAAAATAGCGAGAGTATTATGGTTGAGTCCTCTGTAATGAATACAAAAGTATTATTGCTTATCACAGCAGTAGACATTGAGTAGCGTACCGCTACAGCCACTGTTACTGTTTTTACTGTTTGTCTTAAATTTTAATTCTAACAGCTTTTAATACTCTATAGATTTCTCAGACGCCTTGAACGCAGTTTAAAGATGAAAGAAAGCTACCCAGCACTATCAGACGATGAAGGCGACGAATCCTCAAGCGTTACTTCTCCCCTACTCCAAGGAAGGAAGGACCTAAACCAACTACCCAGTCACGCGACTTCCGCTCCTATCTTGAGTTCTGTAAGGCCTAAAATAACTAGACAAAGACGCTACGATAGATCCTTAGTGAGTGAAGACACGAGGACATTAAACACTGCCGCTGGACAAGATATTTCGGATTAATTTTAATAATATAAAAATATTATCTCATAACATTTAAACTTTATAATAAACATAGCACATTTAAAGTTTAAATGTTTAGTCTTATTTTTTCTAGTGTATTGAATATTTAAAAAAATCATAACCTATTTCATTTTCTTAAAATATCACGTATAGTATTAATAATTATACCTATCAATTCAGTTTTTGACCTAACAACAAAATAAGCTCAAGGAGTGTAACGCAATGTGATTCCAAATTCAAGATGGCGTCTTAATAATGGTTGACAATGGGTACCATTAAAAAGAATAAGATCATAGAGATAGTATTCCAATTACAGAGCATAATGCGACACAATGCCGAATTATGCTTATGGTTAATTGGAACGTGAATTAGTTTTCAAATGCACCACCAGAGTGCAAAGAGGTATTTGTAGTGACTCCAAGTCCAATTCTCTGGTGTGTCTTTCTTCTCTCAAAGCTCTTATTTCATCTTTGACGCATTCTTTTGTATATCTTTGTTTTTCTCGCCAAGATTGCACTTCGAAGATTCTGATTACAAAGATTATTATAATTGCTAAGAGATCACCGTAAAATGTTTACAGTGGCGTTTTGGGCAGCAAAAAGTATAAAGCCACCTCATATCCTTTCTTGAGAGTTGTAAAGGGCGATAAATTAATTACTCCATCAGACGGCTAGCAGAAAAAGAAGCCCACTATATAGTTCAAACATTCAACGTTAAGCATTATGTCGCATAATACGCTTTAGTGCTGTAATTGGAAAACATACATATTGAACCCTGGTGTATATTTTTTTTTTTTGTAATATTGATTATATTGTAGTGACTGATTCATTGGTTACAATAAATATTTTTTTTTCAACAAAAATTAACTTTTGAATCGAAAGAGTATACAAAAATCTAATATGTGATATAAAAACTAAGAGATGCAAATTGTAGGAACGTTGGTGTAGGCATGTAGAATCTTCTAGAATATAAAAAGTTATTATTTATTTCAGTTGAAATTTTGATGTCTCAAGCTACGATGCTTGCTGTAAATAATTTCTCTGAGCAATAACTTATTTTTAGACATTTTGTAGGTTGAAATAATTTAATTATAACTAATTAAATGAGGTAGATTAGTAACCATTAGCGAAGTGTTATTGAAATCATTTTCGTTATTTATAAATTTTGCTTCTAGTACTTTCGATAATGCGTGTGGGAGCTGATTACTTAAGTTCATAGACTTGATTAAAAGAAATGAATTTACCGTGTTGATAGCAACATTCAGCAAAATTATTAACAAAATTATATATAGTTTTTGGTGCTGGTTTATTTATGCCATTAAGACCCTCCTAAAATTAAATACAGCGTTAAGACAAACGTTTAGTTGGTCTTCTTCCTCCTGCCCTTATCCCACATTATACGGCGTCGGCACAACATGTTTAGTTGGTCATGTTTTTTAAAGTTAATCTTTGATAACTTTTAAAGTTATGACCAAATGAAGGGGGAATGTGCTGAACTGAGTTTTATACTTTGAATACGATTCAACCTTGTAGCAGAGAATGCTCCCACACTCGTATATAATCCAAAGCCTTACCTCTAGTTGTTTTATACATGAATTACTATACTTAATATAAATGCTTAATGTAAATATATTAAACGTATTGCTCAAATGCATATTTTGTGAAATCGTTTTTTGCGCACTTTTTGCTATTATGTAAATATATAACTACAATTAAAATTAAATACATAATTATAATGAAAGCGATATTTCTTTTTCATTTATCATTAATTTTATAATTATGTCATAATGTAAGTAAAATGCCCAAATTTGGTATACTAAAACATACAAATGTATATGTCGATGCACATAATATATTAAGATATTTACTCTAATCTTGGCATAATAACGCACCAATAGTTATAGTAAACGCAATGGAATTATTAGATAAATACCTAGTACCTAATTCCTATGTAATTCGCTATTTTTATTTAAAAAAAGTTATCAAGTATTTCAACTCAATGTATAAATAGCTCAAAATGTTATTTTTAGCAGTTATTTTTACTTGAAATGTATTCTTTTTAAATAATAAACTTAATCTGTTTCTAAATCTCTATTATAATTTATTATATTTTATGTTTTCCAAATATTCAACATAATATTATTAATAAATATTATTTAGAAATAATGATAACATAAAAAATCTAACAATTTTCTTTTATTAGAAATATATAAACCTATTTAGTAAATTCGCGATATATATCTTAATAAATATATTATCTAGAATTGTTTTCATATATATAGTCTTGTAGTATTAGTGTCGATTACTTAGAAGCTTAGGAACTGTAGCAGCAATAATTTTATGTGATTCGACTATTCAAAGACTGATGATTAATCTGTGTGCACACTTTCGTAATTTAATTTCGGTTATCACTGTACCTGTCTACGTATAATATACATTGATGCTTAATTAGTGTAAGACACCTATCACACATAGTATGTTAAATTATAGAATATCGATTCATATTTCGATTTATTCATGGATGGTTCTAAACTTCATTTTATTAATAATTTGAAAAAACAAAGTGCGTGCGTACAAAGTACACATCTCAGAAGTTAAACTTCTTTGGCAAACTAATTTAGTGAACTCTAGACGGCCATGAATCGGCGATGAATAAATAATAGAATATATAAAAGAATATATATATATATATATATATATATATATATATATATATATATATATATATATATATATATATATATATATATATATATATATATATATAGAGGAAAGATTTGATTGTTTGTTTGCACTGAATAGACTCCGAAACTACTGAACCGATTTGAAAAATTCTTTCACTATTGGGAAGCTACATTATCCCCGGCTAACATAGGCTATATTACATTTTCAAAAAAGTTAGAGATCCTTACTAAAACTCCAATAATGTAACCCAAGGTGTAAAAAAATTAACATCATTATTTACAAAAAATATCACGACGGCATATGTCTAATATAGTTACGCCACAATAAGTTCTTTTATTTTAAAAATTTAATTGAAATGCCTCCGCTAGAAAAGGCTCTTTATTTGTATCTTGGTATTAATCCTTATCAAAATAAATTACTTCATATTCAAGACTGCTTCAATACCTTTATATAACTTTTTGAATTATTCAATTCGGACATTCCATTTGAAAGATATCACGAGTTTAAAAATGTAAGTATTAGAAAAAACGTTTCACATATTCGTGACGCTAATTTCCGTTTCATCCGTAAATATTTTACCCTCATGCGCCCAAAGAAGTTTCACTTCAAAAACTCGCAAACATTTTTATTTCATTAAAAATTAGGTAAGATCTATTGTATAAGAAGTTTAAAATTTCATTTCGGCCTTTATTTATTGTAGTCATTCTATTTGCTTTTGTGAAAATCAATTTTCTAACGATTCAGCTCTTATTTGAAAATTTGCCGGCTTTCGTAAATTGTTATTGGAGTAATAATTAAATACTCTACATTATGGATATGGAAAAGTTTCATATTTATGGATAGCTCATCTTAATTGACCTTCTTCGAATCGAATTATCCCGATTATATTCGGTAACGTAGATCTCTCCGCATCTTTTTGTATCGATGCTTGTTCGTGAAGTATCACGAAGAAACTCGTGAACTTCATGGATAAAGCGTTTTATCACACAAAAATATGGTTAAATTTCATTTTCAACAAGTGATTGCCGTGTGATAAAGGTTTATTACCGGGACCACACAGCCCTTTGGTTTGCGCGGATCTCTCTGAATCATCACATTATATTCATCGTATGAGACGTATGTAAATTAGAATATTATAACATTAAAGTTATTATTACAATGGCCTGTTCATTGAGACTGATTTTCTAAAACTTATAAAAGTATTTGTTTCAGCTCGAACGATGTTATTCAATGTAATTCAATTTTTTTTTGTATCAATTTTCTATTTTTAATTAAAATATTAATAAAATTTTAGTCACTTTGATTTATTTTACTTAAATAAAACGTTTTACAGTTTATTTTCTGGTACTAATTACCTATATCAAATATTAAAGTAAATAATTATGTCATTGTGAAAGAGTGGAATAATATGATTTCACTGTCAGTAGATGATAGCTAAGTGATATCAATTGTCTTTATTATATAATAGTTTAATATTACATGATTGATAAGTACTAAAGGACACTTGTCGATAACAAGAACATCACTGTGTGTAATAGAGAATTCGCTTTCATATACTTTGCATTCCTTTAAGCAACATGCCAGAATTATGGACTGTTATTATTTCACTGTTCTTTTTATTTTATATTGTGCTTTAATTTAATTTACATCGTTAGGGCTGACAATTACATTAAGCAATACATTTACTATAATTACGACATTTCTGTGATCGTGAATGTGTACATTTCAGCTCAAGACATCTTTGAATCCGATAACTTCAACGAGGTCCATTTATGACTTATAATTTATATTAAGAATATAATCTTTCTCTAGCAATTACACCAACCTGCAAATAAGTGAGCTCGTAAAAATTTTAAATAGTATTTTTGTTTAAGTCGAAAAATAACTTCATGTTTAAAACTCTAGTCCGGCATTAGTGACCCAAGTTCCAGTACCCTTATGGGACAGCAGCGTGTTTGCGATGCCACTGGCGTCGCAAACACCCATAGGCCACGGTAGCTGCTAAATTCGAAGCGGGCCGTCAGCCTGTCTGCTGTCCTACAGCAATAAAAAATGTATTAATAAATCTACATATAATCTATCGTAATCATCATTTGTTAAAGTTTACTGTAATAATTGACGGTTATTTTTAATGCTTTAATGCATATGTATGTAATGAATTCTAATACCCGAAACTGTACCTACATACGATACCTCTAAAGAAAGCATCATCTTGCATAATTTTTATAAACGTCATTGTGGTTCAGAGCAGACTGTCTAAAGGGAAGATTGGCAGATGTTAAATTATTGATATGACAGATGTATTGTATTCTTCTACAAAGAAGCAAGATTGTGATACCCTGTAAAGCTTTATACGTGCTTTTATCCGTGCAGGGGCGGAGAAAGAATACTAACCTCTGTGGCCGGGGTCGGCCTGTCGTAAAAGGCGACAAAACAACCCACCCTAGCTACGTGGTACGGCCTCAAGCCCGTCTGGATGGCGACCACCTTTGGTCTTATGTATGCCGCCATAATAACCTTGTGTTATGTTCCGGCATTAGTGACCCAAGTTCCTGTACCCTTATGGGACAGCAGCGTGTTCGCGATGCCACTGGCGTTGCAAACACCTATAGGCGACGGTAACTGCTAAACTCTAAGCGGGCTGTCAGTCTGTCTGCTGTCCTACGCAATAAAAAAAAATACATAAGGATTTCACAGTAACTGCAGTCTGATGCCTAAACCACTGACAAATATTTCATATTACATAACTTTTATATCGGTAAGTGTTAAGACATCTCGCATTTATTGCGCTAAGCAAAGACTTCAACGCACTCTTTCTTTTAATGATTGACTAATATTAGTATTGATTTTTTATGAATCCTAAAGATTAAAGAAAAATCATTAAATATTATTTTTTTAAATAAAATAGTTATGTATTTATCAGGATAAACTGTCTATATATTTTCCAATCCAAATATAACTACTTCAAATTTCATTTAATTTATCGTATAGAATAAAATATTAATAAAATCTTTTAGTTATATTGCATATTTTTATGTCTTATAACGAGTACATTCATAGATGGAGTTTACAAAATAAGTAACATCATATGGAATCTGTATAGTTCTTAAATAAAACCGTTCACAATTAACACGCTTTATCAGAGCTTTAAAGCCAGTAAGAACTTAAAATACAAATAAACAAATATGAGACAGACGTTTAAATGCGATTTCCGTCTCACTCCTAATTCAGAAAAAGAAACTTTATAGTACCTATAAAAGAGGATTATAAGAGAAAGACAACATGAGGATGCTTCGCAGAGACCACAAGGTCAAATTAACGATTTGTTTTAATGAGTATTTGAGTAGTTAAATCCCATCTGAATGTTACGTTTCTTTTTAATATTAGAACGTTTAAGCAAATCAAGTGCGAGGGAATTCTACATTACTGACTGAGACTGCTCACTTGTTTGACGGTATGGTGTTTTTGTCCCGCCTTAAAATCATTGTGTAATGTATCGTAATGATAAAATTACGAATAAAAGTATTCAAACTTATTTTATAGGGCCATCGATTAGAATACAGTTAGATTAAATTCACGTGAACTAAGTGCACCCTTAAATAAGTAATTATAACGAAAGAAAACTACATGACCGCAATACATTTCGAAATATTTCAATCTAACAATATAATCATTATTGTAAAGCTAAATTTATTTTTATAACTAGAACAGCGAAAATGGCTATTCGACAGTTATAAAAAACTATATTGTAAAAGAAAATGATAAAGTTTTTATGAGCTTCCGGCTGAGGTTTTCTCAGCGCGGTACGATATGCGGTTCTTCAAAAAAGGCGTTATAAAATTTCTTCGAGGCCGGCAGCGCGTTGGTATTGCCTCCAAACGTCCATAGGCGACGGTGACCACCTACCAGGATGGGCCGTTTGCCTGTCTGCTGAACTCTAGTGAAAAAAAAAGTTTTATGTGTTTTTGTAATAAAATATTATATCTTCCTCACAAATGTTGTGACCTCTTATTTGCGCGGGAAATAGAAGTTACTAAGTAATAAATATTTTCTGTACCTCAAAAACTGGAATTTCAATCTATTAAGTATAAAGTCATCATCATCCCAGCGTTGGATCCCGGTTGCAACCCAAACTTTCGTTTCGGTGCCCGGGGTCCGCTTTCCTACTTTTTCTATTCCACTTCGCACGGTCTTCAGCATCCCTGGTAGTGAGCCCATTGGCACACATCACCCCTTACGACGTCAAGCCAGCACTTTTTGGGTCTACCCGTCCAGCCGGGGCCCGGCGGAGGCGCATGGGCAGAATTTGGTTTCCATCCATACCAGCGAATGCGAGACTCCTATAGTAGTATAAAGCCTACATAAGTTTTAAAAAATCTAACATCTGTCAAATAGCGATTTGGTTAAGTATAGACAAAATAAACATCCTATCGGACATATGAAATCATGTCGCTAAGTGTAAAAAGACGTAAATATAAAGAAAAAGACTGTAATTAAATCCTAAATTCAAATTTGAAATTTTAATAACCAAGTTAGAAAAATCTCAAACTGTCAGTAGTCTAAGGTCAATTGATATTTTGCGTTGTGAAAATTGTAATTAATAATTGTATCATTACATTTCATTATAACAATAAATATCGTATATTCCATCTTTATTGTCATTCCTTCTAATAATTTCTTTACAATTCAGGTACTATTAATTGTACCCTAACAATTACTTCAGTTACTTGAAATGCGGTCATGTAAGAACTAAATTTTTAGAAACGTGAGTCTCATATAAGCGATGTAAATATATATTTAACACTGATATTATATAAACGTACTGTCTTAATCACATTGTAAAAATATATAACGATCAATAAAGTTTGCTTGTTACTTAAAGTTTTTGTTATTTCAATTTTACTTTTATTTTTTAGAGAAACTTGAAATTGTGCGTGCTTTTCAAGGACCGATTACAGTGTTATACTGGGAAAAATTTAAATGAAAAGGGTAAATCAACGCCATCTATTGCCGATTAGCAAATAACAATTTACTTCATAATTATAAATATACAGGTGGACCCATTATAATTTGACAAAATTATTTTAATAAGCAAAAAACTGCAGTCATTTTATTTAAAAAAAAACGTATATCCAGTTTAGACTTCATACACTATAGCGCCATCTGTTGTTGAGTATTATTATTAATTAATTGTATTACTTCTAATGAAAGTAAAGAAATAATTGAATGATACAAGATAATTTGAATCTTCTTTATTTTATTTGTGGCCCCAAAATGTAGAACTTGTATACAGAGTAGATTAAATCGTGCATTTTGATTTTGGCAACTACCCTCGTCCTCCTTTGTATTATATGTATTGAAAGTGAACGTGAACTGACGGTATCAGTGGCACGTGTGAACAACTGGATGTGTATCGACGTTCGACCTCCTTTAGAGACCATAATTTATGCTGAGTGCATGGTTTCCAGCATTCGTGTTCTCTTTTAGTGGCCGTGTCAAGTTATTATATACCAAGAGTGTTGATTAGTTAAGTGTTTAGTTCCGCGCAAGTTTGTGAACTAAAATCTGAAATGAACCAGGAATGGGTTGCATACAAGGTCAGTGCATATTTCATTTATTAGTTGCGAAAATTTACCAACCAATCTTTACCTTTTCAAATTACTCTAACAGCTGGACTGTTAGAGTAATTTTCTCACCCTATTTTGAAAATGCTATTTTCCAACCCCAACTGTGCTTGAGAGAGCAATTCGCGTTTGGGCGTCGAGTCAACCCATCAACTAGTACATCCTATTAACCCACGGACTATTGTTTTATACGCTTTATATTAACTTGATCTGTATGTATCTATCTATATATCCATGTATCTACGTAACGGAATTTTCGGAAATGATTTTTACCCACTTTGAACGATCAAAAAAATTCAAAATTTTGCACACTTGTCAAGACCTGTAATAATTTTGTCCCATTGTCCTTATCAGATTCATCAGGATTAAGACTTTCTTTTAGTTCTGCCGAAACGCAATTGGCCTTTAAATAATAAAACTGCCAGAAGATGGCGTTAAATTAATAAAAATATTTACTGATTGGGAATTAACAACAAATAAATTATATTTTATAATTAATCAAACTAAAAAGTAAATAATAATTCTTACCATAAAAATTATTTTTTGCTTTTTAATTATTTTTTTTTGTCGAAGAAAAACCGCATTTGGCGATTGCCACCGACTTGGAGGCTTGGGGGTACGAGTATGTGGGTTTCAGAGAAAGATGGTCAACATCCGACTACCCACTAAGAACTTCGCTGTCTTTCCATCGCCTACTGCCTGGGCCCGCGGTTAACCATGGCCTGCCGATCGCGTGGCCCAGGCCGGGCGGACGAGTGTTTGACGCAAGTTTAGGAGTTGTAGGCAGACGCACCAAGTCGTCCCATAAAAACCAAATTAAGTCAAAATATTGCTGCATTTTCTTATGCTGGTTCTGTACAAAAAAAAATAGAACGAATGAACAGCAACGCTATATAAAAATAACTTTGCCATTTGACAATATTCATACGTAAGTAACTAGCATTGTAATATGAAGGTTTTTAAAAATTAAACAATATTTTGTTCATACGTTTAATTATATTTTAATAAATATGTAATACAATTAGTATTTTAAAATCTTAAATGCTTCAACTTTTTCATCATACAAAAATGAATCATATAAAAGATATTTACAAATTATATTCAAGTTATATGAACTATTAAGTTTTTACCCATTATCAAATAAATAAACACTGGTTAATATTAAGTATATAATAAATATATTTTTTATTGCTATAGGATAGCAGACAGGTTGACGGCTCACTTAGAATTTAGCAGTTACCGTTGCCTATGGGTGTTTGCAACGCCATTGGCATCGCGAACACGCTACTGTTCCATAAGGGTACAGGAACTTGGGTCACTAATGCCGGAACACAACGCAAGGTTATTATGGCGGCATACTTAAGACCAAAGATGGTCGCCATCCAGCCGGGCTTGGGGCTACCACGTAGCTAAGATGAGTTGTTTTGTCGCCCTTTACGACTGGCCGACCCCGCCCGCAGAGGTTAGTATTCTTTCTCCGCCTCTGTACGGATAAGAAATTTAAATTCACTACATATTATTAAAATAAAACCCACCGCCGTGTCTGTTTTTTCGCGAAAAATTCAAAAACTACTCAACAGATTTTTATGCGTTTATCACCAGTTTATCCAGTTATGAGGAAAGGTTGTGTATAATTTGTCAAAGTATTTGTTATATTTATTTATTCTAAAAAATGGTCAAGTACAACGCGATGCGGAAAGTCAAGTGTATAAAAAGCCTAATATAAATTAATATTTTTATAATAATCAAACGAATTATGAGCAATAAATTAACAATCATTAATAATAATCACAGTAGCACAAGACTTAATTCACAAATACTATCAATTGTCTTTTATTACAATTATTAATTAAATTTCCCAGAGTTTCTGACTAGAATAAAAAAACGTGTGCGTCTCGGGACGCCCGACAGAAGCGATAACTTAAACTAATCTAAGTTGAACTATTTAATATTGAAATTATTGAACTTGAGAAAAACTTAGGTTATTAATAAAACCAAAAATAATTCAAAAATAACTAACGTTTCCGAATTTCTAATTTTTCCAAAAACTGTTTCAAAATTATATTAAATTAAATTATGCCGAAATATTCTTTATAAAGAAAATAAAACTCAACTGTAAATGTTCATTGAAATAAAATCGCAATTCGAATAGATCTAGCGCTGTGAGTTAGAGTGAGACAGGAGGAGCCTGCCTACCGCTGCCGTGTATGCGTAAGAGAAAGGGAAGCCAGACATACTGGCGCCGTAACGCGTTACATAACGAAACGGTTTACCCTCCCATAACAAGTTATCACTTCAAAAATTATAATAATTAAACTCGTCTTGTATTATAGACGAGCCTTACTGTTTAAAACGTTAACTTTTGTACTGTTATTTTTGTAAATTTTAGGTTGCCTTAAACATATTTATCTGCCTTAAAGGATCATCAAATTTTATGTCCAAAACTAAATATTTAATAAAACAACAGAGGATATCTGTCTAAGATGAATATATACATAGTTTTTTTTTTCTAGGCTAATAATTTCGTACTATCGTATGTCTTTTTAATATTCGCTTACCCGTTAACGAAATAACTTTATTAAGACTAATTACCGATAAAATAGAAGAATATTTTGTACACGTATTATTCAAAGATATAGCCGAATCTATAACATTTCTTCACTTTAATATTTTTACTGTATTCCCATAAATCTTTAATTTTATATAGTATTTTGTGATAATTTCAGAGGAAATCGTCATATATTAGCATTTATAATACATATATCTATTCAATTAAAAAGCGCTTAAAATACGGCGCTAGCTTAATGTCGTTATAATCAAAGCATTCTTTTAACATACTGAATTATTCATCAACTAACA
Organism: Malacosoma neustria; assembly: GCA_963693495.1. NCBI lineage: Eukaryota > Metazoa > Arthropoda > Insecta > Lepidoptera > Lasiocampidae > Malacosoma > Malacosoma neustria. Next base: position 19,543,114 of record OY856381.1, read on the forward strand.
CATTAGAACATGCCATCGTGTATACCAATCGGTACTAAAACAGCTAGAAATATTGCGAAGTTCCTCAAAACTAGCCTCCAATCGTCCGGAACGGCATACGGCAATATGATCCCTGTTAATTTGTGAATTTCGTGAGTCGTACATACAAATATGTACGAAGTTAGGATTAAATTGAGCACCGGGGCTCCTGGGACTAGAACTAAAACGCCGTGCGTGTCGGCTGCTAGCCATATATGAGACTGGCTGGCGAATAATTCCAAAGTGATCGTTCCAAACCAGGCGAACATGCTCGAGTGGCGCATCCTCAACACGCCCGACACGTTTCTGAGTATAATATAACTGACGATTGGCAAAAATGCGACGTAACTGTGAATTTCGTTACAGTCAAACGTGTTTGTGCAGAAGAATGTGAAAGTGACGTAGCTGCCGAGGCCGATGAAGGCCAGGAGTGTCGCGGAGAGGGAGACTCCGGGCGTGAACAGGTTACTGTGATTGTTGTCGTCTAAGAGATTGTAGCGCTGAGCCAGGAGGTACGCGAGGGCGTATATCATGCCGTATGCCATTGAATATCTGAAATATAACAGGGAAACAACAATTGAGAGTAATACAATAGATTTAAAATAAAAAAGTGCGTGCGTACAAAGTACACATGTCAGAAGTGAAACTTCTTCGGCAAACTAATTTAGTGAACTCTAGACGGCCATGAATCGGCGCCTTACAGATTTCTATAATCCAAGTTTAATAAATGGACTGCGCTTCGAACGGAAATGTTTGGTATAATAATATATAAGATTATAAAGAGGAAAGATTTGATTGTTTGTTTGTTTGCATTGAATAGACTCCGAAACTACTGAACCGATTTGACAAATTCTTTCACTGTTGGAAAGCTATATTATCCCCGGGTGAGATAGGCTAAATTATATTTTCAAAAAAATTAAGTATCTTTACTAAAACTCCAACAATGTAACCCAAGGTGTAAAAAAATTACCTAAAATATTCTTTACATCGCGTGCGCTGCGAAAACTATTAATGATAGAATAAAATACTGTGCTACGACTTTGCAGAACACATCATTATTTACAAAAAATGTCGCGACAGCATATGTCTACCTATTATAGTTATGCCACAATAAGTGCTCTTTTATTTTAAAAATTTAATTAAAATGCCGCCGCTAGAATAGGCTCCTTTATTTGTATCTTGGTATTAATTCTTATGAAAATAAATTACTTCACATCCAAGACTGCTTCAATACCTTTATATAACTTTTATAATTATTCAATTCGGACATTCCATTCGAAAGATATCACGAGTTTAAAAATGTAAGTATTAGAAAAAACGTTTCACATCGTCGTGACACTAATTTGCGTTTCATCTATAACGTGACGCTAATTTCCGTTTCCAAAGAAGTTTCACTTTTTAAAAAAAACTGATTTGATAAAGGATATAAATATGTTTAAACACAAAATCTTATACGCATTTCTTTGCAATGGAACACAAATAAATAAATATACATATAAATAAAATCAGATTAAGAGGTGAAGAAGATGAATTTCTCACCTATCCTGTTTCCATTGGAGCCACCACTGATGTATATCATCATCGGAGTTCACGAACAATGCCTTCCATGGCCTCGTGACAAATATCTTTTGGAATAAAACCTCACTCATGTACAAAACTGTGACGATTATTAGGAGGCCCATGATCTTGAGCGCGATGTACAAGTACTGGTATGGCTTCGACTCGAGAGTGTGCGACGACGACTGCGTAATGTGCGGGGGCAGGGCGAAGATTACGAAAATCTGCAAAGGGTGGGCGAACATTAAAGTTATGATCTTATCACTGACACCCGATTGCAAATCCGACTAAACTAATCTAAGTTGAACTATTTAATATTGAAATTGTTTAACTTGCGAATAGCTTAGGTTATTACTTAAATTTTATGTATATTAATATGATAATGTAAAGAAAGGTTATTTATTAATAAAACCATAAAAATTCAAAAATAACTAAAAAACTAATCCCTAATGTAGATTCTTTATAAAGACTTTATAAACTCAACTGTAGTTCATTGTAATAAAGTCGCAATTCGAATAGATAGCGCTGTCGGTTAGAGTGAGATAGGAGGAGCCTGCCTACCGCTGCCATATGCGTGAGAGAAAGGGAAGCCAGATAGACTGACGCCATAACACGTTACGTAACGAAGTGGTTTACCCTCTCATAAGAAGTTATCACTTCAAAAACGGAAGCGGTGTGTCTATGCCTGTTTGTCTGTGAGTTTACGTATTTTATCTACCTGTGTCTGTGTCCTGGTATTCGTGTCAATTTATCAGTATTTATATGTACATGTGTGTGTAATTATTAGTGTCTGGATGCCAGTGTCAACTACTATTGTAGGCTGACAGCATATCTTCTTAATCCGTGCAGGGGCGGAGAAAGAATACTGACCTCTACGGCCGGGGTCGGCCTGTCGTAAAAGACCAAGCCCGTCTGGATGGCGACCACCTTTGGTCTTAAGCCGCCATAATAACCTTGTGTTGTGTTCCGGTATTAGTGATTCAAGTTGTTGTACCCTTATGGGACAGCAGCGTGTTCGCGATGCCACTGGCATCGTAAACACCCATAGGCTACGTTAATTGCTAAAAGCTACGTTAGTTTCTAAGCGGGCCGTCAGCCTGTCTGTTATCCTACAGCAATAAAAAATACGAATAACTTACCAAAGTATACCAAAAAGATACCAAAGGTATAAAACTGTAGAACTGGTACGGCCTGTTCATGGTCAGGCACAAAACCACCGTCAGGAAATTCAGTCTAAATATCACCCGGAAATATCTGACCAGACTGGTGTCCCCCGTTTTCCACGTGTAGTGAAAATGGCCGTAGCCCGTCAGGAACAGGTAGGCGGAGATGAGTGCTCGGACTAACATGTATATTGGGAGCACTTTGCTGGCACCAGTCACTTGGTATACTAGGATGACGAGTTGCATCCATCCCTTCCATTCGTTTGTTTGATCCCGATGGAGGACTCTGAAAGCATTTTGAATAAATATACTGCGAAAATTCACATACCGCCATCTAGACTCAAAGTAAGTAGCAGAACACTTGTGTTATGGGTAGTAGACAACTGATTGTCCGTAAAGGAGGCGGCGGAGCGGGAGCGGGAGTCGACCACCACACTCCCCTCCCGCCAACGCAGGCCACGTCGGCGGTGCGGAGGGCAACTAACGACCTGCGGCCGCCGTAAAAAGCAGCCGCGGGCGGACCCTCGGTGGAGGACCCGCCGCCCGCACTATTGCCGCAAGGGTGAGGGCTGCGTGCTGTTCCGTGGCCCCCCTCAACTCCTAGAGTTATTATAGGAGAGCGCCGGGGGGACGAAAGCCTGACCCCCTGCCGCCAACCTTTAAGAAGGGGCCCGCCTTAAGACAAAGGGCGGGCCGGCGACAGCCCGGGCCACGAGATCGGCAGGCCATATATCCGTAGGCCCGGGCGTAGGCGATAGGAGAACAGCGGGGTTTTTAGTGGGTAGTCGGATGTTCGAACATCTTTCCCGGAGTCCCACATATCCCTCGGTCCCCCCGGGCCGGGGGAACCCGTCAAGAGTGGTTTTACCCCGAGACCAAAAAAAAAAAGACAACTGATATATTCTTCTTTATAAATAGATACATATTATAGATAAACACCCAGACTCAGGGCGAGAATCGATTGCGTGATCCCCCGCAAGCGTTTCGACGTGCATCACGAAAGTTGATAAATAAATAACAAATACGTTTTAGTAATTTTATACGTGCAGGGGCGGAGAAAGAATACTAACCTCTGCGGCCGCTTAGAATTTAGCAGTTACCGTCGCCTATGGATGTTTGCAACGCCAGTGGCATCGCGAACATGCTGCTGCCCCATAAGAGTACAGGAACTTGGGTCACTGATGCCGGAACACAACACAGTTATTATGGCGGCATGCTTAAGACCTAAGCGACACCAACAATTTATACTAAGCTAACTCACAAAAGCGCGCACACTCCGCGTAAAGTACCTTTACATAGCGTTGTATAAGATTTGTAACTTTGTTATTTTTGTATATTTCTTCATGAATTTTTTATTATATATAAAAACCCACATTTTAAGCAAATTGGCACAATAAAACGAATTTACCTAAAATTCGAGTTACCGTAGTATAAATTGTTGGTGTCGAAAGGTGGTCGCCATCCAGACGGGCTTGGGGCCCTACCACGTAGCTAGGGTAGTTTTGTCGCCTTTTACGACAAGCCAACCCCGACCGCAGAGGTTAGTCTTCTTTCTCCGCCCCTGCACGGATAGAATGCAAAAAGGCATACCTATATCCAAATGACGCAATAACTCACCTATTCGATCTAGAGTCGTCGGTGAAAAACAACCCAAGCGCAAACACATATCCGACCGGCAGCCAGAAACTCCACTCGGAATAATACTTGTTCTCCTTCATGAAGAAATTAGTTCGGTCACATAAATAAAAGTAAGCCATTATTACTCCCAGCTTCGCTAACGCTGCCAACGGAGACGGTTGCGTCGGTACTGGCTGGGCAACTAAGGTGTACCCTCCAAGACGCTGCTGGATGGTCTGCGACCAGCGCCACACGCGTCGGATAGTGGCTAACACTGCGCTAGAAGGAATTTAACATGTTTCCATCAAAAAAACTGAATAATACTTATTTAAATACAGAAGTGATCTGGATCAGATTCATTGATGGATATTTGATTCCCACGGATATCTGTGTCTATCGATTGTACGATTGTAAATGGCCCTGCTATGCAGGTTTAGCCTAGTGCAAAGCATCGATCTTATTTAGCAATAATTTAAAAATGTATTGAAAGATCATTTGGTATATATAGCTTTTAATCTCTTCGATTAAATAATTCAAAGAAGAATTTCTTAATAATACTATAAATAATGTTCATTCCAGATTGTATCCGAAGCTTTCCTTTCGGCTTTTCGTATCTATAAATTGTCTTAAAACTATATGCAATAATTATTAGGAATATTTTATAAAAGGGCAGGAGTACCATAAATAAAATAATAATAAATATTTTGTGATAATTCACACAGCGCCATCTAGTCCCAAACTGAATAGAATAGCACTTGTGTTATGGATACTAGATAACTGATATTCTACTTAAATACTTTTTTTTAAATACATATTATAATCACCCAGATTCAGAGGAGGAATTGATACGTGACCCTCACAGGCGTTTCGACAAATTCACATGTTATTTACGACATGAAACAAACTACTACCATTCGACTGAATAACGAGAGATAGAGCATGTGGTCTCTATACGTGGAGAACAAATGTCTAAACATGTCGCCTCCGCCGGATATGAGTGCCAACGGACTCACTACTAGAGATACTGAAGTCAGTGTGAATTGGCGAAATTAAAGTCGGTAAACTCCGGGCACCAAAGCCAAAATTTGAGTTGCATACCCACTAAAAACTCCATTCGCCAATGGGCCGTAATTTTTTTTATTTCAACCTACAACTGCTTCAAAAAGTTAGCATAAAGATAAATTCTCTGCATGCAAATGAATAGTAAGAATTCGGATTCCTATGGCCGGGGGCGGCGTGTCGTAAAGATCGATAAAACAACCGAAACTAGTTGTGTTCCGACATAAGCAGCAGTTTAACTTGTGCCACTGGCGTCGCAAACATCCACAAGCAATGGTAACTTGCTGTTCATCAGTAATGAAAAAAAAAAATTACAATTAATTTCATAACTCGACTAAACTACGGACGCCGAGCAGGAAGAATTTCGTACGTTGACCTGTTATTATCTGTCTCTGTCACTCCCGCGTAAATATAATGCGGCTACGCTCGCACAGAGCAATGACGGCCGGCGGTGAACGTACAAAATTCTTCCTGCTCGGCGTCCGGAGTATACCTCAGTATCGGCCGCCTACAAGAAGGAATGATACTTTAAAACCAATCACTCACCACAACAAGAATAAGGCGAACGTCAACATCTGCAGCTGGGTGTAGGGCTCCGGCTGCGCGCAGCACGAGCCGTCGTTGAAGTTCATGTGATCGTTGCAAAACATGTTCAGTAGAATCTGCGCGGAGTGCCTCAGGGCCGTTTCCGATACGGTGACACCGTCCTCAGGAGTCGCGCCACTCCACACTAATCGGGGTGAACTCCAGATCTTGGCCGCGCTGTGCGTTAGAATCTGATACGAAAATAAAAAAAAATAAGTTTGCTTATTTTACATGTTGCTGGGTCCAAATAATTCATTTAATATATTAAACATATCAAAGTTCTTAGTTTATGGTGGTAGCCTATATGGAGCGGAGAAAGAATACTAACATCTGCAGCCGGGGTCGGCCTGTCGTAAAAGGCGACAAAACAACCCACCCTAGCTACGTGGTAGGGCCCCAAGCCGGTCTGGATGGTGACCACCTTTGGTCTTAAGTATGCCGCCATAATAGCTTTGTGTTGTGTTCAGGCATTAGTGATCAAGTTCCTGTACCCTTACGGGACAGCAGCGTGCTCGCGATGCCACTGGCGTTGCAAACACCCATAGGCGACGGTGACTGCTAAATTCTAAGCGAGCCGTCAGCCTGTCTGCTGTCCTACAACAATAAAAAAACCAACCTTGCTATCAGTAGCTTACTCTTTTATAAGTAGTAATGATTTCTCTCACCTCAATAGCCGCTCTGTTATATGCATCTATATCGTTATTATTAATCCTTTTCCAGTCATTTTTCAATTTGCCACTATCAACAGGTTCCAACAACTTCCAGAGAACATGTGTATTTTTTACTGACAAAGCGTCAATCGCTTGGACCAAGCGTGTCAGATTTCTCTTGTACTCTTCCAATACAAGATTCGTTGTGTTCCTGTTCTTTAAAAGTTGAAGGCCTGTTGACGCCACGATTATAGATGGTGGCTGATCTGAGTGTTGCCTAGATAATTAAAAAAAATCAGTTTAAATGATATATATTTTGAAGTAAGACACAGTTTTAGGATGAAATAAAAAAATTACACCCCTGTGGCGACCGGGCCTTTTAGTGGATATGCAAATCAAACTTTCGCTTTGATGCTTGGAGTTTTCCGACTATAATTTCGCCAATTCGCACTGACTTCAGCATCCCTAGTAGTGAGTCCGTTGGCACTCATCTCCGGCGGTGGCGACATGTGTAGACATTTGTTCTCTACATATAGAGACCATGTGCTATATCTTTCATTATTCAGTCGAATGGTAATAGTTTGTTTCATGTCGTAAATATTTATTTATTTATTTAATATTTATTTATACATTAGATACAATTTTAAAAATTAAAAGACACATAGCACAACAGTTCATGTACAAACAACTTATTTGACTAGAGAAGATCACACTGGCCCCTGAACTAGTGAATACTATATCTCATCATCATCATCATCATCATCCTAGCGTTAGTCCCGGTTGCCACCCAAACTTTCGTTTCGGTGCCCGGGGTCCGCTTTCCGACTTTTTCTACTCCACTTCGCGCGATCTTCAGCATCCCTGGTAGTGAGCCCATTGGCACGCATATCACCCTTTACAACGTCAAGCCAGCACTTTTTGGGTCTACCCCTCCTGCCGGGGCCCGGCGGAGGCGGCATGGCCAGACATTTGTTTCCCACGTAAGTATCCGGTTGCCGTAAAACATGGCCATACCAACGGAGCCGACACTCCTGCAATTTATCCGCAATGTCACGGATATGAAGACTGCCGCGAATGCGGAAGTTCCTAACGCGGTTCTTCCGCGTCACTCCACACATCCACCGCAGCATATTCATCTCAGTGGGCCAGTATTCCCAACTCCAAGTACGCATTACCATTATATTAATAATCAAATAATATATAGTAGTTAAATGAGATATAGCAGTAAAAATTAATAATAATACTAAAATAAAATATTTATGAAAGGAGGGAAAGAAAAATATATATGATGAATATAATGTATGTAAGTTATATAATAAGTAAGATGTAATATTATATTTAAATAATTGTTTTGATAATCTCTACTGACTCTTGATAATTCAACTCATACAAATAATCACTCAAAACATTAAATTATAATTATTGTTGTAATTATACTAAGTATAACTTGACTTTTTTTATTGCTGTAGGACAGCAGACAGCCTGGCAGCTGCTCTTCCATATAAGGGTACAGGAACTTGGGTCACTAATTTTGTTATGGCGGCATACTTAAGACCAAGGTGGTCGCCATCCAGACGGGCTTGGGGCCCTACCACGTAGCTAGGTTGGGTTGTTTTGTCGCCTTTTACGACGGGCCGACCCCGGCCGCAGAGGTCAGTATTATTTCTCCGCCCCTGCACGGATAGAAGCAGCAGTTAGCATACAAATAACTTACATACCAACTTCTAAACTGTTCGACCATTGTTTTAGAAACATCTTCACTCCAAATAAAAGTCACAGAAAGCCTCAATTTGTTATCCACATAGGTGTAGTTTGGTGCTCGATGATTGATCGTTGAATACGAAGTGTCCAAATCGAGCCTAGTTTTTAAAACACCTGTGAAAAATGTGTAGTCTCAGAGGCATCGTTATATTATTCATCAGCCACTGGTAGACAAGCCATATCCTAGATATCATAATTATATTTGATTTTTCATCCAATAAAGATATACAGTCAAACCTGGATAAGTGAGAGCTCAAGTTAATTTCTTTTGCGATTCTGTTTTTAAATTTTGTGTATGTTTTTCAAGTTGATTTCGTAATTTCCCAAATTCAAAAGCATTCACATATTTTAGTTTATCACTTAAAGACAACACACTGAGTTTTCGTTTAGACATTATGAGTAAGTACAGGAACTTTCTTCGCAACTGCTGTTTGATAACTTACTCAGACTGTAATAAGCTTAAGAAACAAGTTGGTACGTACATTTGGTTTTTTGAATAGAATGAGTTCCTCGTCATTTGGTCATTCAAATACAATGCAAGTTCCTAAAACTATAGAAAACAATAAGAGACGCACATTTGGTTTGAATTAAATAAGAGTCTCTCGAAATTTAAGAATGAGTCATAAATAGCAAAAGTTAAACGCATTTAATTTTTAAGAGGTATAGGCAAGTATCAATCTCACTTATAGAGGTTCATGCTAGAAAAATGACCGTCACTTATACAGGTTTTATGTTTCTCACTTATAGAGGTTTTAGGAGGGCAAAATGACGGGATCTGGTAAATACTCTCATTAATAGAGTTTTCTCGCTTACCCAGTTCTCACTTACTTAGGTTTGACTGTATGATGTAAAATTTAATTTATGATGGGTATGTTTTCTAATGCCTCCAGTATCTCTCTAAGAACATAATAAACTATTATTACAATATAAAGATAGTGTACAATGGAAAGTCTTTTAAGCTGAATTACAGAACCAACCGTAGGAAGTACTGTCAAAATAATTTCAGAGATTATTTTGATGGGAACCAAATTCAAAGATTTGAGGATGAGTGACTAGGAGTGTACTGTTACTTATAATCAAAGTGAGTCAGTCTCTGTGACAGTGTAATCAAAATTATTGTATATTATAAATATTTAATAAAATTAACATACCAATAAAATATTCATAGAGTTGTTCGAGTCGAGAATCACCTATAAAAGCAAAACTATTATAATTTCCCCAGAACGCTAAGTAATGCAAACATCGCCTTGCATCCCTGAAACACAAAAGGTACAATTAAATCCAACAGTATAAACTACATTCATCATCTTTCTAACACAGCACTGCCCACCATTTTTAGCGTTCAACCTCAGTTCTTGGAGCATCTTTTTTTCTGTATGAAATCCTTTCCAAGAACCTTTAAGTTGGGTACTATTCAGATTTGGAATGAGCTTTTAAAAAATGTAAGTATAAAATTTCTTACAAATTGGCTGCGTTGCCAATGCCCCTGGTGTTGTAAATTTGTCTGTCAACTGTACTTCAACTTTGAAATCTTGAAATTAAATTTTCCGCTATATCTCATGAAACTCTACTAAAATATATTTAGCTTCTAATTATCAATCCTATGTTGTAAGATCAGAATAGACATTTTGATCCTAGGTGGTAGTAAAAAGCAACAAATAGATTAATTGGTGATTGAAGTGATGTATTCCTTTTGGATTTTTAGATGCAAATCAGCAATCAAAACATAACCAAATATGTAGGAAATATCAATATAAAAATGCACACAGTACTTCTACCCAGTAAAAACACACAAAAGTTAAGCTATAGCTTTGGAGTGACTGAATGTCTGAAAGCTCAGAATGTAATTAGAATGAAAATCTATGCTGTATTAAAAATAATTACTCAAGATAATAGTTTTTGAAGTGAAACTTCTTTGTGCACATGTGGGTAATTTTTTACGGATGTTGTTTTTTTTCTCAAGTAATACTAACCTAATTAATAATGGCTTAAGGATTATTGAAGTGTTCTATAATGTAATTTTAGAATGATTGTATTGCATTACTTATACATATCTATTCGAATAGCGACTTTATTGTAATAAAATACAGTTTTGTTTAATAAGATATAAAATTAATAATATTTCATAATTTCTCTTTTCTAAATTTGTTAGAAGACTAGCTGACCAGGCAAACGTTGTTCTGCCATATAAATAATAAAATGTTAAAAAATAAAAAAAAATTTTGGGGGTGGGTCACCCCTAACATTTAGGGGGATGAAAAATATATGTTGGCCGATTCTCAGACCTACTCAATATGCTCACAAAATTTCATGAGAATCGGTCAAGCCGTTTCGGAGGAGTATGGCAATGAAAACTGTGACACGAGAATTTTATATATTAGATATAGATAGATGAAAATTAGTTTGCCAAAGAAGTTTCACTTCTGACATGTGTACTTTGTGTCCATGCACTTTTTTTTTAAATGAACTAATTTGGAACAATTTTTTTCATGTGTTTAACAAAATTTTAAAAATCTTCGAATAAATGTTAACTAAATGTGACTGCTCCTTACGTTTTTGAGTATTTATGCAGCATACAACCATAAGGTTGCCATTCATGATCACCCTTATATCGGCCTGATGACAAAAGCCATGTACACGAGTCAGGTCCTAAAACAATCCATTTAAACCTGAGACATCATTTGATCACTCAATTACACATGGGGTAACAAGCCTCTTCTTACATGTTATATATTTTAAATATTATTTGGAAATTCCAATGGATAATGTGAATAGAAAAATGCATACAATGGAATAATCTAAACACAAGGTGATTAATATATTTTCATCATCAAGAGATTTGTTGAAAAAAGATACCAAGGTGTTGCTTTTCTAAGTGTTTTTTTTTTAATCTTATTTATAATCGCATTATCAGTAAAAGGTTTATTAGTTATGCATAAGTGACTAATACATATCTTTTGCTTTATTTAAAAAAGGGTAATACCTGGATGTGGTAATTAGATATAGGTGTTACAATTAAATTTTGATTGTGAACAATGTAAGAGCAAATAAACCCTTATGAATAAAATTAATATGATTAAACTTTGGATGAAGAAAAACATTTAGTGATTGTAATAATTACAATAAATGAATTTTCAAAACACCCAAAAGGCTAACAGGCAGAGGAAAAAATTACAAGTACTTCCAATGGTTATGAAGCCAATAATTATCAGAAAACAACCAGACAAGTATAGATCATGGGTAAATTGTAGAAAAACCACACAAAGGAAATACTTGATATTATTTGTCAAGATTGAAATACATTTTTGATGTTGAGTAACTACTTAAACAGTAAAATGGTTAACAACATAAAAAAAAAACTGAATTCAAGATGGAAACAGATAATATTATAGATTATTAAATTAATTAATAGTATATTATTAGGTTGAGAAATAAACTTTAGAAAGTAGTTGACTCCAGGCTCCAAAGCATATGTTTTAGATGAATTAGGATTAACCACTTTGATGTTCATGAGATCTTCAAATCAAATATGCTTATTAAAGTAAATCTAAAGCTTTCACTTCTGAGGGGACAAATACGTGACTATTCTCAGGATAAAACTTGTTATGAAAGTTCTTTTTGACAGTGTCTCGAAGATGAAGTTAGAGTAATTTGAAAGTTTAATTCAAAAATAAAAACAAGCTTACCATATCTCAAGTGTAATATGCCATGGTAACCAATAAAGCCTATAACTAATACAAAAGCGACAAGTTTGGCATTTTCCACATTCAACTGGTCTATAATCCATTCAGCGGATGATTTTTTACTATAAGAACTCATCGTTGGTAACGAAAAACCAAACAAAACATATAACAGAATCGACAAGTTTAAGGAATAGCAAAAGGTTCAACCATTGAACTCTTCTTTAGGATTTTGCAAAAACTGTTCTTTTTATCAACTTTATTGATATGGAACAAATGACTCAGTTATCGTAATTTAAAAAAACCCTAAAATTACTTTAATAAAAACCACAAACATTGACGGAGTACGGACAGAGAATGACAAATAATACAAATATCAAATACCGGAACTTGATTAAATTCATATAATGTCGTTGTTGTTGTTTTAATTTGCCAATCTGGCAGGCAAAGGATCATATAATGTCATTTTGACATTGATCAATGTTTGATTTTGATTCGTAGTGTATTATAAATTGTTCGTTTCGTTCGTTTTATAAATTGTTCATTCTACTATTTCATTACATATGCTTATGAATCGAACGTTAAAATAAATAATTCATGTTAAAGAAGTAAACACAAACAAATATTTTTACTCAAAATTAAATAGGTTTTTTTTAAATTATTAATATTATGATAAATATATTTCAAATATTTTTTTAACCAAAAATTATAGTATAATTCTGAGTAAATATGAACATTTTGTGCATGTTTTTTATTTCGGAATTCCATTCTTTTGGGCAGTATATATTCAGTATTGCCAATATATACTAAATATTAATTAAAGACTCGTGAAATTTACTTTAGTAAATTGAAAAAATGCAATGATAACAGAGAAATTCCAATCGTAAAATTTGGGGAAATATCAAGTTTAAATTATACATACATACATACATACATATCACGCCTCTTTCCCGTAGGGGTAGGCAGAGACCACTTCTTTCCACTTGCTACGATTCTTACATACTTGTTTCGCTTCGTCCACTTTCATTATTCCCTTCATACATGCCCTTCGGTTTAGGGTACTCTTGACCTGGCCTTTTTTCAAGACGTCCCTGATTTGGTCTCGAAACGTCCGCCTAGGTCTACCCCTTCCAACACTTCCATTCAAACTCGCCTTATACACTTTTTTCGTCAATCGTTCTTCAATCATTCTCTCGATTATATTATACCACTGTAATTATTTTCCTGTTTCGTATCCTTCTATAAATAAGACTGTTTGATTCATAGCAACATTGAAAAGTTGTCTAATCGGATTTACAATGGCTGGTATGTCGCCGTCTGAGGTAAATTAAAATTTGTTTAAAAATATATTACGTGGCTTATTATTATGTATCTACAATTCACAAGAATTAACAGCATCCCATGTTATATTTAAAATTTCCTTTCGCTTCTGTAAACAGATCATACATGATAAAAATGACAGGACTGCTTAACATCTTCTTAGCAAATTTCCTGTATTATTCTCTAAAATACTGTAATTTCTGTATATTTTTGCCTGTACTGTAATATAAGCACTACTGAGTTGTTAATAACATTATTACGATTTGTTCATGGACCATTTAATTTCAGCGTCGTTTGCAAAAAGAACTCATGTCTCTGATGAGGGAACCTCCGCCGGGAGTTACGGTGGATGGTGACCAGGCCAGTCAAAATCTTACGTTGTGAGTATTTTTACCATGTATATAACAACTTATCTGTGCAGGGGCGAAGAAAGAATACTAACCTCTGCGGTTGGGGTCGGCCTGTCGTAAAAGGCGACAAAACAACCCACCCTAGCTACGTGGTAGAGCCTAGAGTACGTCCGGATGGCGACCACCTTTGATCTTAAGTATACCGCCATAATAACCTTGTGTTGTGTTCCGGCATAGATCCAAGTTCCTGTACCCTTATGGGACAGCAGTGTGTTTGTGATGCCACCGGTATTGCAAACACCCATAGGTGATGATAACTGCTAAATTCTAAGCGGGCCATCAGCCTGTCTGCTGTCCTACAGCATTAAAAAATGTTTCATAAATAACACGTAACCTTCAATTCCAATGTTTAAGATTATTATATTGTATCTCGAAGTATTTGCATGATATGGTTATATTTGAGACATTGCATTAAACATGTGGTTTTTGTTAATATCTAAACCTACCTACTAGCAGAAACACTGTACTTATATTCCATGTCTAAAATAACTCCCTTTAATGTCTTTGCTTATATATTGTGAACATAGTTTATTCTCTGCCATTTAAAAACTTTTTTAACATAAAATACTGCTGAATAGCATAAAAATTAAATAAGAGATTTTTTGTTTGTATAACCTTCATGTGCATTTCGTTATTATTGTAATTTCATTTTATATAATGTTTTATTTGTAAGTATAAAATAAATGTAATTTCTTGTAATAACTTATAGACTTTATTTAATCACTTGTTTTACTTATAACAATATCATGATACAATTTTCTATCACTAAGCTCAATTTAGAGGTATGTTGCTATTAATATTAATTTTGTTTTACTGTTATTATTTTAATCATATTTCTAATTTTATAACCTTTATTGATTTTGACCTAATATTTTTAATGTAATTGTAATGTATTATGGGACTTGTTTCAAATTAAATTATTATTAAGTAGGAGTAGGTCTAATGGTAAAGTTTATAAAGTGGACTTAGAACTTGGTCATGCAATAGAGCAGAATCCTCATCCCAGTTGCAACCGTAACTTTTGCTTTGATGCTCAGAGTCCACTGAATCAGAATGTCACAATAAATGTGCCAGTATTTTTATCAGTCAAAGTGTGTTTGCATTATGGAATTGATGTGAGATTTGTAATGTTGCTAAATAAACTAAATGGCTGTTTGAAATTTATATAGTTTTAATTTTGAACAAGTCATTAAGATATGTATTATATATACTACCTCACCAAGCTATCCTGATAATTGTGACATCTAAAGTTTACTAAGCTAATTAGTTTTTATTAATAATTGCAAATTAGTTTTTATCATGTTAAGTCTATTAACACCCATTAATGGGATCTGTCAAACAAAGAAACCATTAGGCTTTTTCTAATATTGACTATCTTTGATGATACAATCTGTGAATAAATATATGATTGTTCTTGAACAAATGGTTATTTTGGAAGTACAGGAATTCAACCATGTTGTCCACTACTAGATGTAGGCCTCCCCAAATTTGTATCACAAATCCCCAGACCCTTGCTTTTTCAATCCAGCCCTAATCGCCAACCTAGTGAAGGTAATCAATCCATCAACTAATGGACTGAATTAAAATTAAGTAATAATTTGCACTCAATTTAATGTGTCTCATTCTGCTCTTAGCACTCTGTATTTAATATAATTATAAATATCACCTACAAAATGTAAATGTGGTATAACAATGTAAACAAATGGGTTTACATGTAATACATATTATGACTTATGTCCTTAATAAAGAAGCCATATAAAACATTCCAACAATACCTGAGTATTGATTTTAATTAATTCTCTAATAACTATTGTACTCATTTGTGACATTAATACCTAATTAAGTATTCTGGAATAAGATGGGTGTTGGGGATCTGCCTAGACCTCTAGCATCAAATTCAACTTTTCTTATGTAGATTGTCTTTATTATTAGACCACAGTTTACTGGTGGATACAGAGTTGAATGACATAGACTAGTTTTGGTCGACAACAGTACTTGATGGTTGATGAAAGTATTAAACTATAACCTAAGTTTACTGGCTCATGCATGTTGTCCATGAGTGCCCCTCAAAACATTTAAATATCTTATAATTTTGATGATCTCTGCGGTTTCTTTCAGTCTTATTATTAATTTTTCTTTTCCTTCAAGTGCCTTCAATCTTGGAGCTTGGTCATTAGCTTATTGTCGTTATTGACAGTTTTTTTTATTATTGCTGTGCGACAGCAAACAGGCGGACAGCCCGCGTAGAATTTAGCAGTTACCATCGCCTATGGGTGTTTGCAACGCTGCTGTCCAATAAGGGTACAGGAACATAGGTCACTAATGCCGGAACACAACACAAGGTTGTTATAGCGGCATACTCAAGACCAAAGGTGATAGCCATCTAGATAGGCTAAGGGCCTACCACGTAGCTGCGGGTTGTTTTGTTGCCTTTTACAACAGGCCGACCCTGGCTGCATACATTCAATTATTTATTGAATGACAGTTCCTTACGCTGGGTAACCCTAAGCAATGTATTGCAGGATTTTATTAACAAACATCTTAGCTATATTCTAGACTGTTATTTCGTGGTTGTGTACTGTCCCACAGCGATAAAAAAAAATGCATAATATGTCTATGTTAATTAAAGTATGTAATTTGTTAAGAAACTGCCACATTCACATTTCCAGTGCTGACCGGCATGCTTCATTATGCAATATATAATGGCTATGTAGTGAATTATGATGAAATCCACATAATTAACTTGAATAGTTGTTCTCATATAAATTTCTTTACCTGGAACATTGCCTCCACTCGCCATCTTTTTTTTTTTATACTTTAGTTTATTAATTTTCCTACTTTCTCTTATTTGAATAGTTAATTCTGATGTCATCCAAAGCGTTCACTTTTGTAACACTGGGGGTCTTGAGTACTGTTACAGGGCAAAAATATCGGACTGTTTATGATTGACTATATCATCAGAACTGTATGATTACCTAAGGGGGTGGTGAACCGAGCAGTCTCGTAGATTGGACTGAAGTGGGATGATAGCCCAGAGGTGGGATGTGTATGTGAAATTTTCAATTAAGGAATTTAAAATATACAAGCAATTATCTTTTTTTTAAAGCTGTAGGACAGCAGACAGGCTGACGGCCCGCTTAGAATTTAGCAGTTACCGTCGCCTATGGGTGTTTACAACGCCAGTGGCTATGCGAACACACTGCTGTCCCATAAGGGTACAGGAACTTAGGTTACTAATGCCGAAACACAACACAAGGTTATTATGGCGGAATACTTAAGACTAAAGGTGGTCGCCATCCAGGCGGGCTTGGGCCTTACCAGGTAGCTAGGGTGGGTTTTTTTTGTCGCCTTTTACGATAGGCCGACCCCGGCCGCAGAGGTCTGTATTCTTTCTCCGCCCTTGCACAGATAAACATTCAACATGCAGGGATAAAACAATTATTCCAACTGTTCAAAATTTTTTTTATCAAATCAGTGGCTTTGGAATTGCGGATATCACGGTTTCGAATTCCCTCCAGTATTTTGGTGTTTATGTATAATATGTATTTATTCACAAAAGTATCTAAGTAGTATATCAGTTGTTTGGTGCTCATAACTCGTGGTCTATTCCTTAATTTGGGAGAATAGACGGTGCAGTGGAAAATTGGCAAAATAAATTTATTTATCCAAAACTAATAAATAACTTTTTATATTATGATTTATATTAGATACTAAATTTTAACTACTTTTATTTATCTCAGTATATTTGTTCTCATTGTGATGTATTATGTAATGATATTATTTTTTTAGGTGGACAGTACACATGGAAGGAGTTCCGGGTACTCTGTACGAAGGTGAAAAATTCGTGTTGCAGTTCAAATTCACAAACAAATACCCATTCGATTCGCCAGAGGTGTGTATTGGTTTTATTTACACTGTAGCCCGGTGTTATTATACAAAATCATTTGCAAATTAATATGGTCCTTTATGTAAGTTACGTGTTCCTACCTCTACTCTGACCATTTAGTACCATTTTAGAGGGACTAGCGTTGACAGGAGATAAAAAAAATACTAGTCTTGTATACTATTGGTATATTAATAAAAAATATTGTGCTTAACCGGACCAAATTATCGTATTGTCTATGATAGACATTAATATAAAGGCGTATACATGATATATCAGACACCCTTTTTCGTTTTTAAACCATATATTAATAACTCCGGAAATATTGCAATGTACTGTCAATTATACGCCATGACATTAACTCGCAATCACTTTATGCGTCTTCATTGACGGGTCATAATATAATTTATGCTACCGGCACGCTATGATGGCCGTTTCGACGTTTGTCCACTCCATGAAGATTCGTATTAATTGGTAATTACATTTGAAGGAGCATATTGCTGTTCTTTATTGTCAATAACTGCACGTCGCTATTGACAATAAAGAACAGCAATTTGCTCCTTCAAATGTAATTACTAATTAATATTTAATACGAATCTTCATGGAGTGGACAAACGTCAAAACGGCCATCATAGCGTGCCTTTATAGTAGTACATAATGATTTGGTTTTCCTTCATTTCTGGACGCAACAAGTTGTTCACGTGAATATTAATAATTAATTTATAGTACAATTCGTCACCTGGCTAGATCCAATCCAAAACGGACCTTTTTTTTTATTGCGTAGGACAGCAGACAGGCTGACAGCCCGCTTAGAATTTAGCAGTTGCCGTCGCCTATAGGTGTTAGCAACACCAGTGGCATCGCGAACACGCTGCTGTCCCATAAGGGTACAGGAACTTAGGTCACTAATGCCGGAACACAACACAAGGTTATTATGGCGGCATACTTAAGACCAAAGGTGGTCGCCATCCAGACGGGCTTGAGGCCCTACCACGTAGCTAAGGTGGGTTGTTTTGTCGCCTTTTACGACAGGCCGACCCCGGCCACAGAGGTTAGTATTCTTTCTCCGCCCCTGCACGGACCTTGCGCAGGAATAAAATAATCACACACGTGTAAAATAAGGTATCATAGGTAAGGTCAGACATGTGTTGTCAGAAGAGAGCGATCAATGAGAATTACATGTTTACATTTTAGGTTCTCAATTCAGTAAACTATACCTTTAATATCATCTATAAGTGATAGTGATAAATATCTTGGTGATAAATGATAAACCTCTAAGTGATAAGTGTTAAAAACTCTCAAACAGATAGAAGTACGTGATGCCGCCGATGTTAGACAAGCGTGCATTTTCTCTTTAAAAATAAACAGGATGTAATGGCCCTCTGTTTTTATACATTATCCAATAAGCTTTAACACACATGGGATCTTTACTGATGCGGAATAAAGCTACTGTTACACATGCTCTAAAATAGCATGCTCAATACGAGCATACTTAAGAACAGTTTACATTTGCTAGCAATAGGCATGCTAGTTTTAAGTATGCTCATGAAAAACTCTTGCAAACGACTGATCGATACTAGCATACTCAATAAGCAAACCTGTTTAGACGCACTTAAAGCATGCCCCCCCGCCCCGCCACCCGCGCCGCAGGTAGCATGCTCAAAAATCGCACGTCTGTTGATTTTTAAACAAACTCGAAATGAGCATGCTAATTTTGGGCAACATTCAGACACACATACTACTAAGTAGCAACTGCTCAATATAAGCATGCTTTCATACTTGAAATGAGCATGTGTAACAGTACCTTAATGATGCTACTGGTTCCACTAGGATGGTTTTGCATCAGCTCGGTCGTCTGTTGAGGACCACTGGGGAGTAAGAGGTAAACCAGCGTCGAACGTCCCCTTGTCAACTGTGGGCACGAGGGTGTTATACTAATCCGCCGCGATGTCTACCTTAAAAAATGGTTTTCGAGCTTTGAACAGTATTACATTTTGGATTACAAACCCTTTATACCCTAAAATATAAATAAAAGAAATATGCAAACAGTCAGTGTTATCGAATGCAACTGTTACGTCATGCGCCTCCGGAATACGTGCGCTCGAACCTACAAAGTCCAGCCTAAGCTAAACCCTATTTCATATGATTGATGATATAAATCTGATATCAACTTAAATTGGAATATAAAATTTACGAATCTGATCATTTTCAACAAAAACTATTTTTTTTTACCTAAAATAAAAATAGCCTAAGCTACTCCTTGTTACATCAGCTATCTGCCAGGGAAAATCCCGTCAAAATCGGTGCAGCCATTTCAAAGATTAGCCGGAACAATCAGACAGAGAAACAAAAATTGTAAAAAATGTTGTTTTGGTATATGTACCGTGTATACATCCAATTTCACTTAGTAAAAAACGGTTATTTTAATATTACAAACAGACACTTCAATTTAATTTATTTATATAGTAACACCTCACAAAAAAACTTAAATTTATTGACCTTAAAATGTTTGCTACCCGCTTCACTTTACTGATTTGCACACTATGGTGACTCTTTGTAAAGTTTCGTTAGAGTTGTTCATATAGTGTTTCAGAGTTCGTAACCGCATCTGAAACTAAACGGATATGTGTTCCTTGGTGTAGACTTGTTTTAAAGTGATGGTGATAGAAACCACTAATTCCAGTTCCTTTTTTTATTGCTGAACACGCTGCTGTCCACATAGGGTTACTGCAACCTGGGTCTCGATTGCTAGAATACAACAAATGGCTATTATGACGTCATACTTATAGACTAGGGATGGTGGCCATCCGGACGGGCATAAGGACCTAGCTACCGTCGTTTTGTCGCCTTTTACCACAGGCCGACCCCGGCCGCGGGGGTCAGTATCTTTACACCGCCCCTACGTCGACGTATCTCATTGTATTTCTTTCCAATCCCTATAAGATAAAACTTTAGATTAAAACAATTATATTCACGCTACAAATTGTATGTATCTACTCGGTTATTTTTTAAAGGAACAAAGTGCATTGGACAGCCCAAGACCGTCAATAAACGTGCGCCATACATATTAATTACGAAGACTATACGTGCGGTGTCACGCGAAACCTTTGACCGAAATGTTGCATACGGTTTCATGTTTTATTGATAAACACACCCTCTAAATAAATTATTACATTAATCAGGGTAAAAGAGCCCACTACGCCCGTCAATATTTTTTAAGTTCGCGTCGACTTCCTGTCAGTTGGTGGATGAAGTGGAACGGAGAATGTTATATCCATTAGTTAATATAATAATGAGCTATTTGTATACTTTAAATACGTGTAAAACAGTAGGCCACAACATCCCTATACTATACTGAACCGACACTACCCACCAAGCTCATCCAGAACGAATGGGCAAGTTACACAATTACTGTGATCTCAGTACGCAAGTTTCCTCACAACATATTTTTATTTCCGCGTCGGTACATAGCAATTCTGTTAATAAATACCTTTTATCACACAGTTTTTCTTATCTATTATACCCATTAGATAAGAAAAACTGTCTAAACGTTGCTATCGTTCGATTCGAACGCGGAATCTCTGTTGGTGTCCGAATGTGATCCACTAGAATAACACGCGCTTGAAATACGTAATCCAATAAAATGGTTAGTTATAATGTTGTTAATAGTAAATATTGATACTAGATATAGATTTTATCCATGCAGGGATGGAGAAAGAATATTGACCTCTGCGACCAGGGTCGACCTGTTGTAAAAGGCTTGGTAGAGCGTCAAGCCCGTCTGGATGGTGACCACCACCACCACCACCATGTTAGTGGTGTCACTTAATGGCCCCAGCGGAAGATCAGCGCTGGTAAATTCCATCAGCAAATGCTGAGCTGGGACCAATTTGGGACAAATATATAGTATATAATTATAAATTGTAAATAATAACTTTAAGTCCTAAATAAACATATTTTCTTTCTTTCTTTCTTTCACCTTTTGGCTTAAGTATGTCGCCATAATAACCTTGTGTTGAGTTCTAGCATTAGTGACCCAAGTTTCTGTAACCTTATAGAACAGCAGCGTGTTCGCGATGCCACTGGCGTTGCAAACACCCATAGGTGACGGTAACTGCTAAATTCTAAGTGGGCCGTCAGCCTGTCTGCTGTCCTACAGCAATTTAAAAAACCTACAAAATAATTTTGCTTTGACTACGTCTCCATAAGTGACTTGGGTCCTTAAAGTCTTAGTGGTACTTGTCGTAATCCAATTATATAACCCGTATAATACAGGTATAGATTTTTTCATTGCTGTAGGACAGCAGACAGGCTGACGGCCCGCTTACAATTTAACAGTTACCGCCTCCTATGGGTATTTGCTACGCCAGTGGCATCGCGAACACGCTGCTGTCCCATAGGAGTACAGGAACTTGGGTCACTAATGCCGGCACACAACATAAGGTTATGGCGGCATACTTAAGACCAAATATGGTCGCCATCCAGACGGGCTTGAGGCCCTACCACGTAGCTAGGGTGGGTCGCTTTGTCGCCTTTTACGACAGGCCGGCCCCTGCCGCAGAGGTTAGTATTCTTTCTCCGCCCCTGCACGGATAGATTCGTGTATAACATGTATGTTCAATCAGCACTATCGGAAATCGGCCGTTCGCCACTAACCCATTTGCCGGAATCTAATCAGTATGGCATTCTTATCAAATGTTATTGTGACTTGCTCTATAAACTTATCAATACTAATATTTAGCATAAGGTATTATGTACAACATAAACTATGTATTTATTTGAAATCTTCACTGCTATGTGGTAAGCCTGTCTGAGTAGCAAATAACCCCCCCCCCCTGATCGCTAAATATGCCGCCATAATGATTTTGTATTGTGTTCCATCATTCGTAATCCAGTTTACGCGGACGCAGCAGCGTCTTAGCGGTGCCTCATCGTCGCAAACATTCAAAGGTGTAACTGCTTAATATTAAGTGGTCTGTCAGCATGTCTGCTGTTCCTCAGCATTAAAAAAACATTTCTCCATACGACGCCGACTCAAAATTACTTAGGTATACTTACATTAGTTTAAGAACTTAGTTATTAAGGTTAATAAAAAGAAGGTTTATTATTTTTTGCTTTTCAGTTCTTTCAGCGGTTTAATCTTTTCTATATATATATAAAAATCTTGTGTCACGATGTATGTTGCCAATAAACTCCAAAACTACTGAACCGATTTCAATCAAATTTCACATGTCCCCATATTTTGGTCTAACTTACTGGATAGGATAGTTATCATCTCAATTATTCGCTTATGTCGTGAATGTAAACGAATAAAATTTATCAATTAATTGTTTCTTAAGCAAGTGTTTATTTACAGTTTAGTTTTATGAAGTTCTCATAGATGGCGGTGTACGTTGATTCATCGATAAAATTCTTTAATATTGTTTGACATCGAGGTTGCAAATACACCCAATAGATGGCGCTGTTCGATTTTACCGGAAGGGTTTTATTTCCTCAGTTGCGATTAGAGAAATAAAATATGGTGGTACGAAGTTCGCCGGGACAGCTAGTTATTTTATAATTTTTTGTGACTATAATCTACTAATTACTATATGCTTAAATAAATAAATTCTTTCAAAAGTTATGCGTGATCATAGATATAATCAGTGAGTGAACAATCAATCATTCTCTGTTTTCGCACCCTTAGGGTTGGAATATTTTCCCAAATTTATATGGGACAAACTTTGGGGTATACCCTTTCCAATAAAAAAAATCTGTAAAAAGTTATGCGTGGTCTTACATAAAAAAAAGAAAAATATACGCGGCGACTTTAGAACCTCCTCCGTTTTTTTTCGTCGGTTAATAAGAAAAGGCATAGTAGTAGGCCTTATGCCAGGTCTGTCTTCTATCGGACCTGTCGCTCCCAGCCCTGGTTCTGTCCATGGTCGGGGGCGATCCTGGATGGACGGCCGTCGCCTCCTTCTGCGAGCCAGTCATGTCTGCAAAGGAGGCGGTGGAGCGGGAGCGGGAGTCGACCACCACACTCTCCTCCCGCCAACGCAGGCCACGTCGGCGGCGCCGGAGGGCAACTAACGACCTCCGGCCGCGAAAAGCGGCCGCGGGCGGACCCTCAGGGGAGGACCCGCCGCCCGCACTATTGCCGCAAGGGTGAGGGCTGCGTGCTGTTCCGTGGCCCCCCTCAACTCCTAGGGTTACAGGAGAGCCTCGGGGGGACGAAAGCCTGACCCCCTGGCGCCAACCCTTAAGAAGGGGCCCGCCTTAAGACAAAGGGTGGGCTGGCGCCGGCCCGGGCCACGAGATCGGCAGGCCATATATCCATAGGCCCGGGCGTAGGCGATAGGAGAACAGCGGGGTTTTTTAGTGGGTAGTCGGATATTCGAACATCTTTCCCGGAGTCCCACATATCCCTCGGTCCCCCCGGGTCGTGGAACCCGTCAAGAGTGGTTTTTCCCCGAGACCAAAAAAAAGGTCGGTCTTCTATACAGGGTGACTGACAAAACCGTCCAAATTTTTTTACGCACTAAACATCATTTAAGGAACCTATTTTTGCAAAAAAAAATTGTATGTCAAATTTTCACCATAAAATATTTCATTCCAAGGAAAATATGGTCACTAATTCAATCGTACAAAATAGTCATATGGTGCAAATTTCGTACTTTAACCGGTTATTACCTGTCTCTGTCACTCCCGCGTAAATATCGTAAGTGAGTAGTGCGTATTCGCTCGCACAGATGCAATGACCGTCGTCCTCGGCCTCGTACTAGGTCATTGTAACAGTTTTTTGCGGTACCGATGGAGAGGTCATTGACACTTGCGCGCCGTATTATGTAAATTGCGAATTCTTTGGATGACTTTGTGATGCTGATTACTCAACATTTTTGTACTATGTGATATTAAACTAAAATACATGTTTCTCATAACTTTTACTTAATATTCTTCTGTGTTAATTAGGACGGTTTTGTCAAAGTCACCCTGTATAATGTTGGATGTGTTGAATACAAACGTTTGTGTGGTGTAGGTAACGTTCGTGGGCAACAATATCCCGGTGCACCCGCACGTGTACTCGAACGGGCACATCTGTCTCTCCATCCTGACGGACGACTGGTCGCCCGCGCTCTCCGTTCAGTCGGTCTGCCTGTCCATCGTCTCCATGCTCAGTAGCTGTAAAGAGAAGGTAAGCAAGCTCTCTTGTTTTATTTTAAACTAGCTGTGCCCGCGACTCCGTCCGCGTGGAATAGTGACTTTGGGCAGAATTTTTTGGATATATCTTATGGTTTATTTTGGATTACAAACCCTATAAACCCTAAAATATAAATGAAATATGCAAACAGTCAGTATTGTCGAATGCAACTGTTACACCAAGCGCCTCCGGAATACGTGCGTTTGAACCTACAAAATCCAGTCTAAGCTCCTATTTCATATGATTGATGACATAAATCTGAGGTTAACTTAAATTGGAAATTCAACCGCCTAAGCTGAACCCTATTTCATATGATTGATGATATAAATCTGAGGTGAACTTAAATTGGAATATAAAATTTACGAAAATATTGTATTTTTTCTAAAATAAAAATAGCCTAAGTTACTCCTTGCTATCTGCCATCAGCTATCTGCCAGTGAAAGTCCCGTCAATATCGGTGTAGCGATTTCAGAGATTAGCCTGAACAAACAGACAGACAGACAAAAATTGTTAAAAAAATTGTTTTGCTATATGTACCGTGTATACGTCCGAATGCACTTAGATAAAAAGCGGTTATGTTAATATTACAAACAGACCCTCCAATTTTATTTATTTGTATAGATTATACAGTTATGAATAACTTTGGAACCCTTCTTTCCAGCTACGTTGATGAGTACTATCAAAGAGCTAAGCTTTGAGTGATTTTTACATGGGTGAGGCTTTCGTTTTCGAAGTGAAACTTCTTTGGTACCGTTGTAATGCGAGAGAATGAGAAAATACAAATGTACAGTGTCTCCAATAATCTTCATCTCTTCGGGCTTTCGTAGCTTTTGTACACTAATATATAAAATGTAATCTATTTTTCTGAACTTTCACTTCTGCCGTATGTAAATTGCACGCACACACTGTCTTTTTGACCAAGCAAGCACACGATAAAGCTGTATAAATCGCACGCTTAATCATAAACTGACCTAACGCAAAATACCTGTTTTTTTTTTGGGAAATCGCAAAAAACGTTTTGTCATTTACGACTTATCCCATATATTGACTTATAACTAAATAGCGGTAACTCAGTGTGGGAAAGAGATATCGAAATAAATCTTAGTTTGGCCGATAGAGGGCGTCGATACAATGCTGCCCGTTATATTATTTCACTTTAAACCTAAATCTTAATCGGTCAGTTTATGATTAAGCGTGCGAAATTTAGCTTCATTAATTGTTTACGTGAGCGACTGCAGTCTGATCCCTTGAGATACCAAACGGTGATCTTCCTTCCTATGTGCAAAATAATAAACAAAGTAATTTCGGCGTGTATAACATAAATTCTAAAAAGTTTTATTGATCGCATACGAGAAACCATACGCGTAACAATAAATACTATTGTTTAAAATGACTGGACTTTGTCAGGTAGCTGATGTCAAAATGAATAATTTAAGCTACGTTTATAATTATATAAACAAATAATTACATATGTTTTTATTAGTACTACCGACTGGAAAAACGTGCATCCACGAACGAATGTTTGCCACTATACAGGGTTATAGGTATTTCGACGTAGTCCCATTAGGAGGTGTTAGGGGGTGACTATTTGTGATAATTTTATCCCCCATATATGCATTATGCAAAAGTGAACCATTTTTGAGTTATCATGTTTTTTACCTTTTTTCAAAATAAGTCAGAAATGCAACATCAAAAATTTATTTAAACAAAATTATCCATTTAAATCTCATTTTTTCTTCTGATAATTCCCAGGCCACGGAATGGGTCCTCCTCGCCCTATCGAACGATTAGGAAAATGGCTACCGAGCCATCGCCTAGCGTTGACACCAAAATGTGCAGGACATCAGTCTTGCTTGTATATCACGTTTTGCCTTAAAGCCAAAGGCACGTCTTCGAGGAGGTCAAGCATTTCATTTGTCAAAAAATGTTCGTAAGCTGCAGCATTTATTGTTAGAGAGCTAAGAAAACGGTTATGTTTTTAAAATAATCTGCAAGCCAAGTTACATAACATTTTTTTTTGTTTTTAAAACATTTTTGGGGAAAAAATTTCAAAAAAATATTAAAATATTATCGTTTTTGTCTCGCATTATTAAATTTGGACCGGTAATTGTTGTTTTAATATTGATAAATAACCAGTGTTTAAACGATTTTTATAAATCGGAAGAAAAAATAAGATTTATATTGATACTTTTTTTAATAAATTTTTGTTATTGCATTTTTACTTATTTAAAAAAAAAAAACTAAAAAACATGAAAACTTTAAAAATTGTTTACTTTTGCATAACGCATATGGGGGTTAAAATTATCGCAAATAGTCCCTCCTATCACCTTCTAATGGGACTACGTCGAATTACCAATAACCCTGTATAACAAAGTTAAACGCAATTATTCTATCATATATTTTAGAATTTACGTTTTTTTTTTTCATTGGTACATCAAAATATATAACATTTAAGATATTTTGAGTTTTTATTTGAAATACTAAAGTGTAATAATATGATTTTCAGAAACGGCCACCCGACAATTCCTTTTACGTTAAAACGTGCAACAAAAATCCCAAAAAAACAAAATGGTGGTATCATGGTGAGTTCGTTATTTATTTATTTATATTATAGAGGGTAGATGTAAAGATAACCACATCTCATATGGGGAGGAGTTGAAAAATTGATCAGCTCTGCGCTGTAAATTTTATTGTAGTTCAAAAAGACGCCAGAATCTCGCTAGTATAGATACAGTTTATGATGTGAATGTAGCTGTTGTAAGTGAAACTATCAGCTCAGATAGCTGCAAGGATCGCGGAACATAACACAAGGTTATTATGGCGGCATACTTAAAACCTAGGGTGGTGGCCATCCAGACGGGCTTGGAGCCCTATTACGTAGCTAGGGTTGTTTTGTCGCCTTTTACGACAGGCCGACCACGTCCGCAGGGGTTGGTATTCTTACTCCGCCCCTGCACGGGGAAATATATACATTCATATACATGTATTTAGATGGCATATCAGTTGTCTAGCGCTCTTCTGGTTACTTTGGGACTGGATGTCACTGTGTGAATCGTCATAATATATCTATTGATTTATTTTATCTATACTCTATCCACTTTACTAAAAAAGAAAATGTAAACAAACAAGCCAATGTTTCTCAAACTTTTTTGTCAACCGACTGCACATTCAAAGATGTTTTATGAGGTTATTACTTGAAAATATTAGTTAATAACAACATGGCGGGTATAATCCGACCGTAATGATAAAACACTCCTTCCAATCGACAATAGTACGTTGAACTGTACACTTATAATTACCAGCATATAAAACCAGTAAGAGATTTGGAAACATTGTCTTTTTAGGTTCTTTATAATGTAAGTTATTACAATTAATGTTGTAAATATGTAAATTTTATACGCATTATATTTATCATTCTTAATTGTAAAAATAAAATTATTTTATGTATTTTTTCTAAAAGTAAGGAAAAGTAAGGAATATATAAAAAAATAAGAATAAAGGAGATATTTCTAGTAAATAATTAAAAGTTGCTATGACAATTTTTATATCACGTTGATATTAATCAACGTGATTATTATCAACGTATATTGTATTTAACAATAGTAAAATCGACATCCAAAAACCCTTTTTACGATTTGTATACATTTTATTTTTTGGTAAAACGGATAAGGTATATAGAGCTGTGACAATATTCAGAAACGAACCTCAGAATACAAAAAAGCACTTCTTCAACATATCCAAGTTTGGGACTATATTGGAACTTACTCATTTGAGACTTGTTATTTTTCAGATGATTCGGTCTAACCCGCACCGTAAAGGTATATCGAATATGGACGATAAAATCTCAATATGTGATAAATGTTATTACAATATGTTATAGAACGTTGTGTACATATTGGCGCGAGTGTAATTTAATGTTGGCAAATGTTGGCCCCCATCGTTGGACGTTAATCGTAAAGGGCCCGTGTTTACAAGTATGTATGTTGGCCAAGCAGTTGGCGGATGTTGGAGGACGGAAATTATATGTGAAGTGAATCTTTAGTGAGTTACGAAATTGCATTAATCTACATTATTAATCGAAATGTTCTTGTTTATAATATTTTTTACATAAAACGCGTTTTGTCCCCCTGCAAAAATTTTTAATATACTCATATACGGACTAACTACCTTTTGAGTTTATATCCATATAAAAAGTAGCCCATAATTTAAATAAATGATAAATTATATTTATTAAAATATCATACATTTAAGTCAGTTAAATACATATTATTGTATAATGATGTGATATAGTTAATGCATAACCAATCAACAGCCAATGTTGGTTTAAACCAGGGATTCTCAAACTATTTTAGGCAAAAGACTCCTTTTGAAAGAAAGAAAATATTATTGTACAAAACAGTTTAATATTATAATTTTATAAAAAGTAATGTAGAACAGTGTCCTAAATTGGACCTGACTCAGTATAATACTGGGTTGGATAAAGCCAGCGCTGATCTTGTCAGGTCTATGGAATGACGTCACTGAAGACAAAATGAACTGAATTTTCCAAAATGAATTGACAACTCCGACCCCCAATAGCCAAAGTACTTGAAAAAGCCTATTTCTAGTTTTTTTTTCTTATTGATACAAAATTCTTACCAGTTTAATAATTTTGCGGTCGATTAAGTGAATAAACTTGACATCATTTATTCATAAAATTTAAGAAAAATTGACTTAAAATCGATAAATTTCAAGTGTAATTAATAAGACAACAATCATATACTTCCTATTAAAATATTAGTCTTAAGCAAGTTGTATACTTAACAAAACTTAAACAGCAGTCGATTTTTGGATCTGGTCGACCCCTGGGAAACCGATATCGACGACTGGGATTCTCTGGTTTAAACAATATATTGTTTTTACATTGTGTTACAATTAAATCGCAACCAATAGTGCTTGGGTTCGATGATATCATTTGTAACATGCATATTGTAACCCTTTGCACTCGTGGCGTTTTTCGCTTGCCCGAATCAGCAACTCGGGACGATTACTGTCAAATTGGGGACACGTTTTATAATTACTTGATTGTAAAGTACTAAATGGTTTTTTAAACAAACTAAAACGTAAAAATAATTAAATTTCAAGCAATACAGAATAGTGGTATAGTATAAGACGTATTTAATACAGTGCTATCGCCGTAGTAGTGTCGCTCGATTTGGTACTTGGAAATAATTCCAAGGTTAAAGGAAAATTGTGACGCCACCACCTGCACACTGTGATCATTAGGGTAAGGTGGATCTTGGAAGAGTCGGATGCTGACCGTACCCTCTAAGAAGGAGAGCTCAGGGCTACAATATTTTTATTTAATTCAATGTGTATAATTTTTTTATTATGTAGTTTCTAAATTGTTTATATAAGTCATATATGTCAATTAAAAAATGGATTGTGACAGAATCTTAAGACACGCAAAAATATTTATTTTTCATAATTTACAAACTAAAAGACTTTATGAATGAAAATATATTCACATACTTTGAAACTGGTTATTACATCATCCAAAGGTAACTTAAAACTTTTTTTTCGTGGTAAACAGAAAATAATATAAATATACTTTTAGAGATATTTTCCAAAAATAATAAGCATTTTAGGGAGAAATTTTAAATGTATCCAATATATTATATGAACTTCTGATAAAAAAATGAAATATAAATACGTAATGTATAAATTATAACAATGTTATCATGATTGTGTGAATGTAAACATTGTTTTTTTTTTATTTATATTTTTTAAATGGAAAATTGTATACTCTAAAGCTGGGTGACACTCGCGTATTTTAGTCATTTTTTTATTTTAATTCATTAGTACTTGACTTATTATTTTATAAGTCTCATAACGGATAAGTTAGTCACAATTGTCATGGATAAATTGAGTTTTGATAGACAAATTCAATTGGCAATTAATTTCTTTTTAACGCGAGATTAATCACGCTAACGCTATCGGCGCAAGCGCAATAAAGTGCGTAGTTTTTCTTCTCATTTTCGGCTAAATTTAGTTTTTACCATTTTATGCACTCCACCCCAAAAAACAATCTCGTATATATTGTAGCAGTGTTTTAATTGATGTTGTATGCAATAGTAAGTATTGTACGTATTCGTATAGATAGGTTGATTAATGCGTAAACAATTTAATAGTTATGTGATTTTCTTTTCCTATATGCGACTTGATCGAAATATAATTTGACAATTATAAGGTTTATTTTAGAAATGTTGTTTCTGTGTAATTTTTTCCTTCAAATTGTATATGTTTTTTTATTTACAATGGCTTTTTGGTACTTTTGTCTATGGTAATTGTAAAGAAGTTTAAACACGTAATCTCAATAGATTTGTTATGGGGCCATTCATAAAATACGTCACGCTAAAATCAGCTTTTTTTGGAAGGAATAATATAATAATAAATACATGAATTTATTTTTCATTTGTTACTGAATCGAGAGCGCGGGGTACGTGGAAACGTTATTCTCTCAAGTTTTTATTGTAGTTGTGACGGATCGCAACGCCGCTAGAGCTGCGCCGCAGAGCTAGCGCTCATGTTGAAAAATAATGAACGGAGAACGTCACGTTGCCTTAGATCCCCTTGTCACACGCAGCATGACACCCCCCCCCCCTCCCGCGCTATGCAAACGTATTTTATGAACGGCCCCTATTTCATTAATCCTTACTTACGGTAAGTTGCCAATCTAAAGATCTAGCCAAGTTTCTGGTAAAGTGCACATATATACAGGGCAGGGCAAATGTTGACAGTTGGTACGGAATTCAAGATGGCGATTAAAATGTCACATTTTCAAATAAGGACAGTCCTATACTAAATTGTTTTAGCTAGATCGAACTGCTAACTTTGACAGTTAGTCGCTCAATCGAAAGCCTTTTAAATATAAATAAACTGGATGTATAATAATTTACATTATAAAATATCTGAAGGCAGGTTTTATTTGATGTAATATCCAAATTTATCCTGTCACAAATATCGAATAAACTATTGAAGCGATAAAAAATATATCCAATAAAAGGATTTATTTAAACCAGGGCAGGTAACTAGCAAACAGTAAGGCCCATAGCATACGGCCTATTTTAAACGCGCAGATGACGCGCGTATACGAGATTCGAACGAATCTTGTAACCCTAAGCACACGCGGTGATCGTGAAGCGCACGTCTACTGCGCGTATACGCGCAGATACAGACGCGTTGTAGTCGCTCGTAGCTTCTACGTTTTGATCAGATCAGTCAGTTGTACAATGGCGCTTCAAACGAGTAGTAAATGCGCTTCACACGCGCGCTTGTATCCTGTTTTACGCGCGTTTGAATCTATACAAACGCAAAAATCGGCATCTACGGCGCAGACGACGCCCGTTACTGAAACGCGCGTTTTAAATACGCTGTGTGCTAAGGCCATAATGATCTATCTACGCAGTACTCGAAGAATAGTAAAAAAAATAAAAGTACATATTTGTTCAGTTAAGTACACATTCCCGTATTTGTCCAAATTGGCAGTTTTGACCAAAATAATATTTATTATTGAGATGAACTTGCTTAATTTATTAAAAATATAGTCAAAGATCATTTTTGTTTTATTTGACCCATTGTTGGGTGTTTGTCGGTCGTATTGAAGCCAAAGATTACTGAGCTGCATGAACTCTTTTGAAGAACTGTTTAACAATTACACCAACTTTTCATGGGAAATTGGTAAAGCATAGTTAGATGATTTTTTTACGACTTAATACTAAGCAGTTATTAAGACGCTGCAGTCCCATAGGGTACAGGAAACTGGGTTACTTATGCCGGAACACAACAAGGTTGTTATGGCGACGTATTTAGTGATCAGAGGTGGTTGCCATCCAGATGGGCTTGGCTTGACCACGTAGCTAAGTTGTTTTGCTAAACTGGAACAATGCACACAATAAATAAAAAATAACAGATTTATTATGGAATATTTTTAATGATATCAAGTATTTGGTAACAAAAATGATAATTGTTTTTGCCATTTCTCCTATTAAAATACAAAAATATAATATATACAAAGTTTAAATCAAAATATAAGCAATTTTATTTACATTAAAACACTCATATTTTATTAATTTGCCAGTTGGTAGGGCCAGTGGCGTAGCGTAGCGGGAGCGGCCCGCCCCTGGCGACACTATAGGGGGCGGCATAATTTTACAATAAATATTTAAACCATTTCATATTTTTATCGCAACTACAAATTCTGACCGATTGAAAAGAGCACGGAATTTTTCATTACTTATTTCTGTGACGAATTCGGGGAATCCCCTTTCTTTGAATGATATTTTGTAACGACTGCTGACAACACCATCTATTCCTATATCTATGATCTATTCTGACTTGCGGGGATTCCCCAGTTCATTTTGTGCTTGAAATTTTACCCCCTACAACGTCACAAACACACAAACTTTACCTCTTTATAATATTAGTATAGATATAGTACATATTAAATTGAAATACCTCAATAATAGGGCGGCAAAATTGTCTTCCGCTGGGTAGAGCTCCAAACCAGTCTGGATGGCAAACACCTTGTGGGTCTCTAAATATATGCCGCTATCTTGTTGTGTTCTGGCATAAATGCCTCACGTTCCGATTCCCCGACGCGGACGGCAGCGTGTGAGCGATGCTCCTGCCATTGCTAACATCCGTAGACGACGGTATATGCTTACTATTAAATGGGCCGTCAGCTGTCCCACAGCGATAAAAAAAATAGTGATGAACGGCGCATATGTATTACTAAGTTAAAGGGAAAAGCTTTTTCTGCCAATTGTTATACCAATTATATATCCATACTAGCTGACCCGGCAAACGTTGTTCTGCCATATAATAAATAGTAAAATGTCAAAAAATTAAAAAAAATTTTTTGGGGGTGGGTCACCCCTAACATTTAGGGGGATGAAAAATAGATATTGGCCGATTCTCATAGATACCGGATAAGCACAAAAAATCACTAACTCAATTTAGTTATCTGCCTACCCCCTAAGAACGATGGCGTGATTATTTATAGCCTATGACCATTTCTAGGTTATCATCTATCACCATACCAAATTACATCAAAATCCGTTCAGCCGTTTAGGCGTGAAAGAGGAACAGACAGACAGAGTTACTTTCGCATTTATAATATTAGTATGGATAGGTAATAAACGATATATTCAAAACTTGAATTGGAAAACCACTGGTGTCACCAAGCAAAAGGAGTATTTCTCAAACTACCCTCTGAGCGCAAGTGAAAGTGTAGCAAGTATATTTTCCTGTCAGGAAAATATACTTGCTACACTTTCAAAATAAAATTACAAATCCATTTATATATGATATAATAGTTAAATTAATAACATTTTAAAACAACTCAAATATTGAATACAAAATATACATATGAAAAATATTCAAAATACACATTTATATCCTTTTTTGAGAAGGATGTTATAATTTTTCTCACTCTAGAGATAATAAAATATACAAAAATATTTAAAAACATATATTTTAATTTAAATTCATTAATAGGTCAATTCATTAATTCAATAAAGGTTTGCTGGAAGAAAACTGTTAGGTTTAAGCACACCTATGTACATGTCTCATATCTTAAATTTTATATGTGTAATCAATGTTGTGTACAAAGAATAAAATAAATAAATAACTTCAGTTACTCAAGAGGAGACTGAATCCACAAAACGTACATAAATATATAAAAACTAAAAAGAAAGCTAATGTAAGTATACCTAAGCAATTTTGAGTCGGCGCCAGTGCCCTCACGCGTGTGCCCGTTTGGGTTGCTGTCTCGCCGACATTAACTTTGTAAACGCTCGGTATTTTCCGGCGAAGGGGCGTGTCACGCTGCTCCGCCGCCGCGCATCACGCTTTGCGTAATTAATTAATTTGCTTGTTTGGCGCCGACTCAAAATTACTTAGGTATATTTACATTCGTTTAAGAACTTAGTTATTAAGGTTAATAAAAAGGTTATTTTTTGCTTTTCAAATTTTTCGGCGGTTTAATTTTTTTGTTAAAAGTGTTTATTTTATAATTTTTTGTGGCTATAATCTACTAATTACTACATGCTTAAATAAATCAATTCTATCCAAAATTTATGCATGATCATAGATGTAATCAGTGAGTGAATAAAATCCTTCTCTGTTTTCGTACCCTTAGGGTTGGATTTTTTTCCCAAAATTTATATGGGACTAACTTCGGGGTACCCTTTCCAATAAAAAAGATTTTTTGAAATAGGACTACTCTGTAAAAAGTTATGCGTGGTCATACATAAAAAAATATACGCGTCGACTTGAACCTCCTCCGATTTTTTCGTCTGTTAAAAAATAACCGAAACATCTTCTTTAAACCCTTAAAATGCCTAATAATACAGCATATATATAATATAGTTATATATTAAAATACAATTTAATTTATCTTATTACATAGCCATTATAATGTTTATTTTTAATAACCATTAATTGCCAATGAATAAATATATAACATCATTCTTTCATAAAGAATTGTCAAAGAAAAAGAAAATATTTTACAAAATAAAAAACAGCTATAAATAAATACATTAAATCCATGATCGCCAAGTGGTTATCACACGTAAGACACAACCCAGTAGTTACGGGTTCGATTCTCACCACTGCAGTGTATCAAAGTACCAAAAAAATTTCCCTGTGCTGTTTACAGTAATAATTAATCAATGGTGCACCCCTTAAATGCAAGAGTAAAACACCCAGGTTTTCTTTTTAAATAAAATTCTTGATTTGAATGAATGATTTTCCGAAAATAAATATTGGAAAACATGCGCCTAAAGATGTTTTATCAGCCTATTATTTGAAATAATTATCTTGGACAGTTAAGTTTTAAGAATTTTTATTTTTTTTTTCGAAATGGTCACTTAAATTTCATCATCCTAACTAAAAAATGCGAGTGTTTATTACGCTTTCACGCTTAAAACGGTGAGCAAATTTTGATGAATTTCGGTATAGTCATAGATTGTACCTTGGAGAAGGACATGGGCTATTTTTTTTTATTCATATGGCAGAACAACGTTTGCCGGGGCAACTAGTTTTTTTTATAAAAAAAAAGTATATTACCTGGGTGTGTTACTCTTGGATTTAAAATGCAAAACTCCTTGATCGATTAATACTGTAAACAGCAAATGGAAATTTTTTTTGATGCTTTGAAACATTGTGAAGCGTAGTGTTATTATTGGACAAAATACATTTGTAAAGGTGAAGAAAATCAAAAATAAAGAATAAATTCACACCTCCAAGGAATTCTATGCCAACCTCATTAAAGATATTTTCTATTTTTAAGGAAAAATCACTCGTTATAAAATTATGCAGTTTTAAATAATTATAATTGAAATACTCAAACTATTATATATTTATTTCATTAGAATAGCTTTAGCAATATAGAAATTCTAAAGTTTTAAAATTGCGATATTGTATTAATGCTTGGTTTCTAATTTTATTATAAATAATATTTCACTGAAATGAGATATTATTTACTTCTTAAGTCTTACCCGAGGATTGACATTAGCTAGTATGCAATTTTATATTCACATCTATACATGAAAAATTCAAATACTATAGTTGTAACACAATATTTAGGCAAAATCAAATTTAAATTAGTTGAAATAAATCTTAATATTTAATCACATTTCCACTCTTATCGATTTAGTACTTTTACAATCAACCCAAATTCTGATATCTAGGATATCTTTTCAGACTATCATAAAATAACAAATATTCAACTAACAAGAATTGCTAGATTAATTAAGATTCAGAAATACTTGTATAGCTATTTCTATCTTTATCGATAAAAGCTATATTTTTTCCCACTAATAAAACTATTAATTTCGAATAAGATTTGTAAATAAAAAAATAAAACCAAGGGACACTACATAATCTCCCTTCTTTTCAGATCTCTCTAAAACACTAACCTTCAATTCACAAAATTTTTAAATAAATCCACAACTGACTTTGCTAATGCTACATTCTGATCGACTAGTGGCGAATTCAAATGTGAAATCCCACTTTACATTCTCAATATCTGAATCACAGATTAGCAAATATTTGCTTACACTCAGAATGTCCTTAGACCACATTTAAAAACGGCACATTATGTCATAGACGCCATCACATTCGGCATTTTACTTAAATAATAGTCGTGGTCGTATCTTGTAACAAGAATACCATCTTTCACAACTACAGAGCCATCTGGTGAATAGTTCACATAATCACCTTTTAAAGTTGTCATTTTTCCATTCACAGTTTTGATTATAGCATCCCCTGCACACAGATCCCATTTTTTTATTGCAGTTGTATGTAGATATACATCATATGTGCCATTCACTACTCCCATAACCTTGAAACCAGCCCCTGCAGCATGAGACACGGATGTTTTGGGACCAAATGCCTCTCTTGCAATTTCAGCTACTTCGCCAGGATGGGATCTCGATATCACAACATGTGGTTGATCCTTATTTTCTTCTTTCTAAAAGTAGAAACAAAACATTGGCACATAATTACACATTTTATTTACGATGGTAGTCTATTGTTCAAAAGTTTGGGAGTCCTTGGAGTTTGTACATGGTAGGCAGAACGCCTATACCTAGGCCCACGGATAAAACGGCCCACTGATCTCGTGGCCTAGGCCGGCGCCGGCTCGCCCTTTGTTGTTCAGCCTCTTCCATGTTGTGAGCTCCAGGGAGTCAGGTTTTCGACCCCTTGGCGCTATCCTCCGACAATTCGAGGAGTTGAGGGGGCTCGTGGAACAGCACACATCTGTCACCCTCGCAGGAATATGCGGGCGGCGGATCCTCCCCCGAGAAGCCGTCCGCTGCCGCATTCTATGGCGGCCGGAGGTCGTTGAACGCCGTCCACGTGCCTGTGTTAGCCAGAGTGCAGGTGGTCGACTCCCGCTTCGTCGCCTCCTTTGCAGTCATAACTACCCAAAAAGAGACCATGCTGCCCTTTTGATTTTAACTTTAACATCATAATCCACTAGTAAATTGGTGGTTAATAAGTCCTATTTTTTAAATATTATATATTTATTAATTGCAGAAAATAGAATGGGACATACCCCATCACTTAAATCTGAAAAATTAGTCTACTGCATCCTGACCAAGAGAAATCAATTTTCATCATTGTCTCCTGAAAAAGGCTAAAGGTAGATACATTAAAGTAGTATACATTTTCTCTGTGTAGGGATGGAGTAAGAACACTGACCTCTGTGACCAAAGGCCACTGGTAGGGCTCAACCCAGTTTGGATGGCAACCACCCTTAGTCTTTAAATATACCACCATAATAACCTTGTGTTCAAATTCTAGTTCCCTACCCAGAAGGCTGCATATTAATGGTGCCCCAGGTGTTGTAAACATCCATAGATGACCAGTAAATGCTTTATTAAGTGGGTCATCAGCCTGTCTGCTGCCCCAATGCAATAAAAATAAGCATAGGATGTAGGTGTAACATTTTACTTACATGTGGTACATTTGGAATGTTTGTTGATGCTCTCTTAGTGTACCAGCCCCAATAAGTGCGAGGCAGGAAGGGATAGTGTATCACTCCAATAACTGGCACTCCTCGGATGGCAACACATACCATAGTTGTCACATATTGGTACAACTTTTCTGAAAAACACAAAGCAAATTTATTAATTAAATTAAAAATTATTCCTCAAATGCCTTAGAATTTTAAAGATTAACTTTTAAGGGATATATTTCTTTAATAGGAAGAGCAACATTATTTTATTAAATTAATGTTGAAGTAATTCATTGTGTAAACAGATGTTTTTACTTTTAATTTTGAATCTATTATATACAATACAATAGTCACTTTAATTTGTACATTATTTTTAAACAAAAATTGTTATATGATTTTATATAGAAACAGATGTTTTAATCAAAATTTGGGTTCCCATTGTAATTTAATTACTTATACAATATACTTTTTATATGAATGTGGATTAGAGGACGAAACGATTGAACATGTTTTCATTCTATGCCCAAAAATGTCTTGTGCTATTTGTGATCTATTACTGATACATATTCCGCATCCCATTAAAGTTAACTTTTAACTAACTTTGGCTCATATTAAACATGTAGTTATTAAATTAAATGTTAGGCATATATCTGTAAAGTTAAGGGAAAAACTAATGATTTTATGGGTCCAGAACCATGTGTAGGCATTCCGACTATCCTCGTGAAAGCCACATTCAGGGATTTTGCAGACCGCAGTCAACAACACTGGCTGACTAGAATCGGTCTGAACACTCCAAAAAATTTGGGAATCCACGTATAACGCACGAGGATCCATCTGGAACATGAGCAGGGAGCAAATATGCTACTTACTTGGGGTCTTTACTGGGCACTTTGGAACCAATAACATGCTCATGAAGATGGGTCTAACAGCGACACCCATGTGCAGTTTGTATGGGGAACATAAAGAACGCATGGAACACAGACTGTGTACATGCGATGCATTGGTCAGGAGGCGAATGAGTCTTTTGAGGGTAGGATATCCGACACCGGAAGACTACAGGCTCCTATCTATCCTATCATTGTTAGGCTCATGAAGCAAAATTTCAATGAGATTGGAGAGGAGTGATTGCTATCTAAGGGAACACAAAAGATCCCATTGGGTCGAAGTGTCAGATATTTCTTGGCCCCGAAACGAGATAGATAGATAAGGGAAAAAATGTATCCGAACCTGTATACTCTTGAGTAGCATCCAAAGGATCTATCCAAACTGTCACATCTTTGACGAAAACTAGTTCATCATTCATTAAATCTATGACCCTATGGTCTGGTATTACGGCTTCAATGTCAAACGCTGGTTCGTCATCACAACTAGAATCCTTTTTATGTTCTTCAGACACGACGCGAACCTTGGAAAACGTGTTTTGCAGTCCATAATACATAGAACAGTGAGATGCGTAATCAACGTCGGTCACTGGGTCATTTGCCCCTTCCAGAGTTTTTCCTTTACTGTGAATATTTAACTTAAGGTCTCTTCCCTCTATAACTCTCTTGCCCCCGCGCTCAGCGGCTTGTATTGACGCTTTTAACAGGCTTTTTAAGTTTATCAAATCACTTTTATCTCCCGGATAACTCGAACCGCCTGAGCGCCAATAAATTAATAGGAAAAGTATAAAAATAAACGTAAAACAAGCAAATTTGTTTAATCGTAATGTTCCACCGAAATTCATTCTGAATTTATAAAGAATCTTCGTTTACATCTATCTCAAGTAGTAATGAATTCAAAATACCACTGAAGTACTGAAGTATCAAAATACACAGATAACCTAAACCTATAGATGAAATATTACTGTCAAATCGAAATCTAGACTGACATGTGTCTGTCTACTACTATAGATAACTATTTATAGATAAAACGAAAGTAACGAAACGTACTTAATAATTCTAGCCAGTGTTAAAAGTGAAAATACAATTTAAAACAATAATCTTATCCAATAAAACTTTCAATTTTAAAAACTGTTCAAATATAATTAAATTATTAGAATTACAAGTAAATATTATTTAGGATAAAAAGTATGAATGTGATCGTAGTTTTAGAGTTGTTGAAAATCAGTTCTTAACATCGCTACTCGATGGTATAAATTTTTATTGTCAGTGTCAAATATTATTATCGTCTGATGACAGAATCTGAAGTCTCTGAAGTCTGTGGTTGTTCTGGTCCTGTCCTGTCGAAGTGTCGATTGCCGATCGCATCGTTTGAAATAGTTTGGCTACCTAGACCTACTATTACAATATTTATTCATGTTTTAAGTATATGTTCCTGACGTGTGTCTGTTCCTTTGCCTATTAATACTTGTGATTTATATTCCAAGATGATATTACTTGACATTTACGATATGGTAATATTTACGATATGAATTTATTACACGTACATGAAAAAAGCGTGATATAACATTGTATTTAATGAGTTACTCGTTTTCAGGCAAGCTGGTGGAGTTTGGTTATCGCATTTCAAGTGATATTCATCTCCACGTACTATTTTTGGTGTCGTAAAAAATCTCGTAACTACAATCAACTTTGTAAT
Organism: Malacosoma neustria; assembly: GCA_963693495.1. Classification (NCBI taxonomy): domain Eukaryota; kingdom Metazoa; phylum Arthropoda; class Insecta; order Lepidoptera; family Lasiocampidae; genus Malacosoma; species Malacosoma neustria. The sequence goes on from OY856381.1 coordinate 19,584,081, forward strand.
GGAAAGCCAATTAATTGGAAACCGTCGCCGATTGTTGATCGCGATGTGGTAGTGGAAGAACCACATTTAATGGGCAAAATTGATGATAATAGGTTAAATGTTTCTTCTCTAAGTTTCCTTGATTTACACAAAGAAGAGTCTATAGTAGAAGATGCTTTGACATCAATGGCCAAATACGGAGTGGGTTCTTGCGGACCTAGAGGATTTTTCGGGACTATAGATGTCCACCTTACACTAGAAGAGCGTCTAGCTGACTTTCTAGAAGTGGAAGAGACTTGTGTTTATTCCTATGGCTTTTCTACAGTAGCTAGTGCCATTCCATCTTATTGTAAAAAGCCTGATATCGTCTTTGTGTAAGTATTGCTCTATTACAGGGTTAAATTATCATTCAGACTGGCTTAGATCCCTGCCTCCTAGCTAGGTTGTTTTGTTTCATCTTAAGACAGACCACTAAGTTCAGCATCCTTACTCTGCACCTGCCAAACCTCCATTTAAAATCATAACTATAAGTCATTTTATTAATTAATAATTACAAGATAGCCTTTTTTTATCCATGCAGGGGTGGAATACTGACCTCTGTGGCCGGGTCGGCTTGTCGTAAAAGACGACAAAACAACCCACCCTAGCTATGTGGTAAGGCCCGGAGCCCGTCTGGATGGCGATCATATTTGGTTTTAAGTATGCCGCCATAGTAACTTTGTGTTGTGTTCCGACATTGGTGACCCAAGTTCCTGTACCCCCCGAGACAGCAGCATGTTCGCTATGCCACTGGCATTGCAAACACCCATAGGCTGAAAGCGCACTTAGAACTTAGCAGTCACCATCGCTTATGGGTTTTTGCAAGCCCATTGACACTGCATGCTGCTGTCCCAGAAGGATACAGGAACTTGGGTCACTAATGCTGGAACACAACACAAGGTTATTAAGGCGGCATACTTGCGCCCAAAGGCCCAAAGGTGGTTGCCATCCAGATGGGCTTGAGGCCTTACCAAGTAGCTAGGGTGGGTTGTTTTGTCACCTTTTACGACAGACCGACCCTGGCCGCAGAGGTCAGTGTTCTTTCTCCACCCCTGCAGGGATAAAGGTTTATGTTGTTAGCCTGTCATAATTATAATTTATTTATTGATATTAAGGTGAATTTTTGTAGCATTTATAAATTGTATTATTTTGATGATTTGTTTATTCATATTAATTAAATATAAGTTAATTCTTTTATGGAATGCATTTCAAACAGTTGTTAATAATATACCACATAAAATAGTAAGTGTAGATATATCATATTTATGTAGAGTACTATTGTAACTTTATATATTAAAGTCAATTAAATGATCTGACAATGATAGAATTCATATAAAGCATTAATTCTTAATTGAGGTGTAAAAGAAAGAAATTCTGGGCTTAATTTTACCTTTTGTCTTCTTATATTTAATATAATTTTAGCTCTTGTATCGTTTCCATTCCTTTCTGAATTTGAGGTTCATTTGGCAGAATAAACTTTTAATTAATAATCCATGGTACTTGTCTCTAAACAGGATGTCATGACACAGAACTGTCAAAAATGCTCTAACATGTGTTAATTTTTCAGAGATGAAATGGTTTGGTTTGGGATACAGAAAGGCATTGACGCCTCTCGGAGCGAAGTATATTACTTCAACCATAACAATATGGACCACCTGGAAGAGTTATTAACTAAAGCCAGTGGAAAAAGGCAAATACACTCTAAAAGACGAGCCTTTATAATTGCAGAAGCAATTTATATGTACTCCGGAGAAATGTGTCCTCTGAAAAGATTGGTTGAATTAGCACGGAAATTCAAATTGAGGATTATATTGGATGAAAGTTTATCTATTGGTGTAAGTATTTATTTTTTTTGTCGAGGATTAGCGGACAGGCTAAAGGCCCATCTAATTGTAAGCAGTTACCATGGCCTATGGATGTTTGCATTGCTAGGAGCACCGTGAACACCTGCTGCCTGTATAGGGCAACCGGCACCTTAGTCACAACACAAGGTTATTATGGTGGCATGCTTAAAGGCCAAAGGTGGTTACCATCCAGACTGGCTTAGGGCCCTGCCACCCAACTAGGGTTATTTTGTCGCCTGGCTGACCCTGGCTGCAGGGGGCATCCCAGCACAGAGAAAACAATATAATTTCTTTCCAAGCTATATAATTTTACTTGGCTCTAGCTATGGATATAAATGAGAGGTCTGATGGAGATGTGATTAGAAGAAATTGTCTTGTCATGACAATTGACACCTGATAGATGTCATTATCTAATGATTACCTTTTTTTGCAATAATGAGTCAGTTTCAAAGGGACTTCATGTTCTCTGTCCTGTAGATGTTTTTCATTCAATAAAAGGTCTAATTTAATCAACATGTGAAAAATACTATTCTAAACACGTTTGTTCTCTTTGTTCAAGGTTTTAATCATTTAGGAATCATTACTGTTTATACCTGACCTTATTTGGACAATCATGAAGTTGTTTATTGAGCTTATTAGAACATTCTTTTTGCTCCAATTGCTTAAATGAGCTCTCATAGAAGTACGGCATCTTATAAATGAAATATCATTAAAATAAAAAAAATCACTTTCAAATCAAAAATAATGTAGCATAGCCAAAGTTGCAGTGATACAATGCATTAGGCAACTAGCAATTTAAAAAGCAAAATTAGGCAGCCAAAAGTAAATCGAAAATAAAATTAAAAAGGGTCCATGGAATTCAAAAAATAAATAACCATCTAAGAAAAATTCCGCGACCAATGGTCAAAGTTCTATTTATTTTGTGAATAACATGTTATAAAAAGTCAAAATTTAACAATATTCGAATCTGTATTCTCCCGCGTGCGCCACAATTTTTTTTTTAAATTTTCGATTCACAATTATATTATTTAAGAATAGGTCAAAGTCCATCCTGTTAAAAACAAAAAATCCAAACAAAAATACTAGAAATTAGGTATGCCACTAACACAAACAATGCTAAGTAATAGGGTTCCAAGACTGACAGGATTTCAACCATTCTTGGTTTATAACATGCTGCCATAATTACTTTGTGTTGTCTTCCAGCACTAGTAAACCAGGTTCCAGTTCCTCTTTCAGGTTGCCAATGCCTCTGGTGTTGAAAATGTTTAAAGGTGATGATGAACACTACTATCTGGTGGGTCGTTTGTCTGTCTGCTGATCTCGATCATAAAAAGGAGTTTACAAGTAATAATCCATTGTTTTTTGCTGTAGGACAGCAGACATGCTGACTGTCCACTTAGAATTTAGCAGTTACCTTCGCCTATGGGTGTTTGGAATGCCAGTAACATGTGAACATGTTGCTGTCCCATAAGGGTACAGAAACTTGGTCACTGATGCCGGAACACAACACAGTTACTATGGCGGCATACTTAAGACCAAAGGTGGATACCGTCCAGTCTTGGAGCTCCACCCAGCTAGGGTGGGTTGTTTTGTCGCCTTTTACGATAGGCCGAGACCGGCCGCAAAGATCAGTATTCTTTCTCTGCCCCTGCATGGATAAACACTAATAATTCTGTGACAGGGGTTTCAAGTAAATGTACATGTTTTTGATTGAAGGTCCTTGGTAAACATGGTCGAGGTCTTACTGAACATTTGGATATACCACGCCATGAGATAGACTTGATTGTTGGCTCCCTGGAGCATTCATTCTCAACTGTTGGTGGCTTTTGTGCTGGATCACATTTTATTGTTGAACACCAAAGACTTTCTGGATTGGGTATGTATTATATGAAATATATTATTTATTAAATTATATAAAAGGTTTGCAGTAACCATTATCATCATTATTACAATACTTAATCTCAAACCCTGGATGGCAAAGTGTATGTTAGGGCTGTTGTTATGATATTAGTGTATTAGTAATAAATAAAAACTATCTACAAACATTTTAGTTGAATGAGTATTCAAAAAGGCATTGAAAGGTGCCTGGTAGTTTGAATCCTAGCATCGTATGCGTGGCCTAGGCAGTTCTTCTCGCCTAGTATAATAGCCAGGTAGCGATGATAAAGGAAAACATCGTGAAAAGACTTGCGTACCGAAATTATCGGTATGTGTAATTAATCCGTCTTGGACTAGCGTGCAGAAGGCGTATATATCGGAACAGGTTAAAAAAAAAACAGGTTTTTGAAAGTAACAACATGGAACTGTTCTCTTTTAACCGACAAACCTGTTTCTGTTCCAAAATGTATTATGAAACATTTAGGTACTCGTCTGTAACAATCTACCTAACAGCAATAGTGAATGCAGATACAAAATGGGACTGGAACAGCTTGGAACTAGCTCTTCTATATTCTAATTTATGCTAATAGAAAGAGACAACACTTGCACTGTGACACCTGTTCCCAACCCGTTTACTGTTCACACATTCAGATACACACACAAAAAATTATTAGGGAATTTACCCATGAAAATTAAATTAAAAAAAAACACAATTTTTTAGAGAGTTTTAAATCAATACTATTTACGTTTCTAGGATATTGCTTCAGCGCATCCCTCCCACCCATGTTAACACAAGCAGCAATAACAGCATTGGATATCATTGAAAAGAAACCAGAAATCCTTGAAGAATTGTCTGTGAACTGCAAAAAACTCAACAGGTGAGTTTTATTCCCTTGACTTCAAACTTCTTTTTTGTATAAAAATGTTTGGTTAAGATTATTTATTGTAGACCATATTTGTAAAATTCGTAATTAATTCAGTCACTTTATATTTTTATATTTGAATCTGTTGTATGCTGGATCGAGGAAAATATGAAATTGTAATTGAAATGTTGTAGATCAAGGATGAGCAACACGCGGCCCACGGAAGCGGCCCGTTAAACATGTTTATGCGGCCCGCCAAGCATTTCTAAAATTGAACTTATTTTATCGACTTTCTCCCATCAATATATTGTTATAAAATTAATTATAATAAAATGGTAGTAGATACAAAACCGAAATATTTTTTATGGCGAGTTACTTGTCGACGACGGTTTTAAACATGCAATACGGACTGCATTACGATTCCAAATGTTCAAAGCTGAGAAGACAGCGGTTTCCATGAAAATGTTTTCCTCGCCATTTAATATCGACGTTCAGTTCCCGAAGACTTTCAAATGGAAGTGATTGACATGCAGAATAATACCGATTTAAAAAATGTATTTTTCTCAGTAAACATCGAAAATTTTTATAAATCTTATGTGAGCTCTGAAAAATGTCCGCTTTTGACGAAAAATGCAAAGCAAATGATGTCTCTTTTCGGAAGTACGTATGTTTGCGAACAATTTTATTTGCAACCATAAAAATAATCAAAAATTACCACCGATCAAGACTGAGTGATGGACGATTAGAAAGTTGCGTACGTGTAGCTACCTTATCCATTCCGGCTGATATTGATCAGCTTGTATCGAAAAACAGTGCCAAATTTCTCATTAAAAATTTCAAGTAAATTCGTTCTTGCATTAAAATTTGTATATGAAATCTTTTTTTAGTTTTATATTTTTTTATTCTAATATTTATTATAAATAAAGTTTAGTAAATTATTAATAAGAGTCAATCAATGTGCGGTCCGCCAAAAAAAATTAAAATTAAAATTGGCCCATTGATTAAAAAGGTTGCTCACCCCTGTTGTAGATAGATACTTTGGTAATTTTTTAAATTTTTTTTGTTGTATGACTGCTTAGAATTTAGCAGTTACCGTCCCCTATGGGTGTTTGCAACGCCAGTGGCAAGGTCAAAGGTGGTCGCCACCCAGACGGGCTTGAGGCCTTTTCACCAGGGTGGGTTGTTTTGTCGCCTTTTACGACTGGCCGACCCTGGCCGCAGAGGTTAGTATTTTTTCTCCACCCCTGCACGAATAAAAACGGTGATGCAGATAGGTGAAGTTAGGTTAGGAACCACCCTCCTGGCTTCTGGCCGAGTTCCATTTCGGAGGTTTTCTTGTGAGTTTATTATTAACAATAAAAGTTAACAAAATATTGTTGTTCTAGGATTCCATGTTTTATTAGGGTAAAATGTGCTTAATATATTATAAAAATGGTGTGTAAAAAGATGCTAACAAAACTAGATAAATGAATGTGAATAAGACAACAGCTGTGTGAGCAAGACAGAAGATGTGCTATTTTAAAGTTGCCGTTTTAGTTAAGTGCGGTGCTGCTTACAGTACTATTCCTATCTTTTTCCTTCTCATACATTTTACAAATACGTTGTGTCTGAATTTCGAATGTTTTTTTCCAGGTTCTTAGCTAAACTAAAGCACTTCACATTCCGTGGCCACGAATTGTCTCCCATTAAGCACATTTACCTCAAAAACTCGGAGCTGCCTGACTATTTGAAACACAACTATCTCAGTAAGATTACGTACTATTGCTCGCAGAAAGGTATATCGATGGCTGTGGCGGGATATTTGAGCGAAGTGGACAAGAATTATCCGGGACCATCTATAAGATTGGCTTCGAGTAAGAAGTTGAATGATGAGACTATACAATTGATTTGCTCGTTGCTGGATGAAGCATATGAAAAAGTTGTGCCCAAGCCTGACATAAAACCAGCTTAACACATTTTTATATTACAAACCAGTTTAGTTATAAATGAAAATTATTTAAAAGATAGTTATAAGCATTAGTTGTAATCGCCTGGTATTTTTATTATTACACTGGGCAAAAACTTACATTTTGGTTGTATGCTTCATCAGACTTCTAGTATCTATGCTAGGTATCAACTCTATACAGTGCAGCTTCAATATAACAATACTGAAGGGAACTAAAAAATATTCGTTTTCTTTTTGTTTTTTCTTATTGCTGTAGCACAGCAGACAGGCTGACGGCACGCTTAGAAATTAGCAATTACCGTCGCCTATAGGTATTTGCAGCGCCAGTGGCATCGCGAACACGCTGCTGTCCCATAAGGGTACAGGAACTGGTCACTAATACCGGAACATAACACAAGGTTATTATGGCGGCATACATAAGACCAAAGGTGGTCGCCATCCAGACGGGCTTGAGGTCCTACCACGTAGCTAGGGTGGGTTGTTTTGTCGCCTTTTACGACAGGCCAACCCCGGCCGCAGAGGTTAGTATTCTTTCTCCGCCCCAGCACGGATACAGAATGCAAATGTAATGAGGTTTGTTACAAAGAGGTTAGGTTAGACTACGATTTGTTTTAACAAAGTAAGAAAATTTGTTTATTGCCTTGTCAAAGCGAAAGATTTCCACTAATAAATTAAAACATACCTTTACCTTTGATGAAAACACACTTTTTATTTAAATTTACACAATTTCAACAATAAAAAATCATTAAACAAAGGTCATAATACTTTTTATCTATATTATGCAGTGATTAAAATTCGTTATAAAGAGATTTTTCAGAAATGTATTCGTATTGTAAAACTATAATTTTCATTATCTCTTACGTACAGTCCTAAGGGGTTCGATTTTCTTTATATCGAGGAATTCGTTATATTGAAGCTCATTATCTTAAGGTTACACTATATATAGTGGGAATCATTGTCAGCTATAATACATTACTATGTATACATGAGGTGTGGGTACTTTCATTTATTTTAAATAGACTAATTGCATTTTTATTTAAGCGTGTATTCGACGTATCTCAGTTATTATTTATTTTATTATTTCATAATACAGTGCAACTTTAATATAATAAACCTCATTGTAACGAATTAGAAGAAGAATGTAAAAACATAACGAATAATTTTAGTTTCGTTATATCGAGGTTGAACTGTAATAATTTTATAACACTGGCGTCGTCATTCAATTGCCGTTTAGTATATATATTAATAAAATTCTGGTCATGTTGATCAGGCCAACAAGGGGATAGGATCCTATTGATTTCCTAGGACGTAGCTTTAATCATACTAGCTTTTAAGTTGTAAAAATCTGCAGATAATGAAGTGGCTGACAGACGAAAGTCGCCTCGATAAGGGTCATAAGATATGACTTTAAATTTGGTGTACACCAAATTTAAAGTCATATCTTATGACCCTTTTTTGGGAGGTGGAAATGCCTGCCGCCCATTCCTACGCGGCGGATGGCAGACTAGTGTGGAACTCCCAGTGCAATGCGCTCCTACGTCCCCTTCTCTAGGCTAGGGACGCGCGTCGCTGCTATACCCACTAAAACCACCCTGGTGTTCCTTCGCGCGCCTTGAGTGCTGAGGCCGGGGTACGATGGACCCCTGCATCTTTTTCCTCACGCAGGGATTTTTTGGCGCGCGGCCCCTCAGCCTTGTGTGCGCAGGCTACGGCCCTTTTCAGGGGGCCGTGCCCGCGACCGTTGACTACGGCGTTGAGTGGCCCTACGTGAGCGAGAGAACAGCTTGGCTCCCTCTCCGCCACCTGCTTCGTGGACATAACTGTCTCGCAAAAGGAGGCGATGGTGTCCCATCCGGCTTGGTTCCCGACCATCGCTAGGATAGTAACCGGGAACGAGAGGTCAACTCCGATGGTAGCGACGACGTTTGCGCGCTATGCCCATGAGGGGTACACTTGGAGGGTGTGCAGCGCCGTGTCCTCGTCGCCGGTGTCACATTAGTGGCACGCTGTCGTTTATACCGTCTGAGTGATGCGCCACAGGTACCGCCTGAAGCAGCCGTGCCCCGATACCTGTACCCAGGTACCTGTGTCACGTGAAACAACAGAGTGCCGTGACGCCTGTCAAGCTATTGTATTTCCTTTTGACCCTCGCTCAAGGAAAGGAACGGAGTTAGATAAAGTCACATTCACGGAGCTCCGAAATGAAAAATGCAACATTGAAAGCTAGAATTTAAATATAGTATCTGAAAGTTTAAGTATACATATTTATGTGTTATGCAATATACATAACCACAGTATTATAAATCAACAGTACTCTATCGTCATAGAATTGAAGTATTGTTTTCATGTCTCAGTGATCTTCGGTATAGGGCAGTAGTCGGCATCACCCAAAAGAGTCAAATATAAACACAATTAAAATGCAAAGAGCCATTTTTTAAAACCTAAGTTTAGCTTTATTTTTTATTGCTATAGGACAACTGACAGGCTGACGGCCCACTTAGAATTTAGCAGTTACCGTCGCCTATGGGTGTTTGCAACGCCAGTGGCATCGCGAATACACTGCTGTCACATAAAGGTACAGGAACTTGGGTCACTAACGCCGGAACACAACACAGAGTTATTATGGCAGCATACTTAAGACCAAAGGTGGTCGCCATCCAGACGGGCTTTGGGCCCTACCACGTAGCTAGGGTGGGTTGTTTTGTCGCTTTTTACTACAGGCCGATCCCAGCCGCAGAGATTAGTATTTTTTCTCCACCTCTGCACGGATAAAAAAATTATGGGAATTTACATTATAAAAGTGAGATAATAAGTAAAATTCCGTGCGTGCATTAAAAAATTCGCTGAGGAGTCAAAAGCCACTGGCAATCTAAGGCTTTTGTCGACGGCCCCGAATCACATGTGACTGACCAATTGTAAAACCAATAATATACCAGTCTGTTAAAATTATGAATATTTTCTGATCAATGTAAATTGTGTTTTTAAATACTCAGTTATCGAAATGCCAGGAAAGTTCTAGCGGTATGATGTACTCGTATTTACCGAGCTGCATGTTTCAAGGAAACGGACGAGAGGAAATTCTGATAATTTAGATACCGTGTTATTATGTTATTATTATTATGTAGATTAAATAAATAAAAATGGGCTTATTGTCAATATTTTATTATTAAAATTAATATGAAATACATTTCTTTTATTTTAAACGCATTTTGTTGATGATGATGAATTGCATAAAGGGTATTTGAAATCCCGCCTCCTGATTTTTGTTACCTACCTTCATTCTCGGTGAGGTAAATGGTGAAAGCGAGGGTGGGACGGAAATAATATGATAGTAACGCGCAATCTTTTAAACGAGCGGGACGGTCGTCGATCGACCTCCTTGACCACGATGTTAATTGTAACTTCATGAATTTTACGGGTTTTCTAATGCCCAAGACCGGACCGAATTCCGTGACTAGTTTCACTATTTTTAAATACATGGTCATCCTATTAGAAGGGGACAGACAGCCTCCGTCCTATGCATCTCTCTCGACTCGTTTTTTCGGGTCTAATACCACATGAGTAACTAAACGTACAGAGACCAAGCTTCTAAAGAGCGAGCAAAATTGTTATCTATTCTGATAGGGTTGGCACAGGAGGATTAAAATAAATATACAAAACGTTTGTCAGCTTTTTTATGTATGTATATTTTTTTACAAATTGCTTATTAAAAATAGTTTTTTTTTTGTAATTTTTGTTTTTTAATAATTTGTTATACCTCTTAAACGAATGATAAATTCTAAATCTAATATAAAGTTTTTTTTCAATAATCAATGGGAAAGCACTTGCATGGCATATCAAATTTATAATCTTGTATACGTTTTAGTATATCACTACCAATATTAACAATATTTATTTCTAGATTGAAATATTCTCGAAATTTTAAACTTAATACAGGGTTTTTCGAAGTGATCTTCACAGATTCTGTATTGTTGCCTTATTTTATCATTTACAAGTTTGGAAAGATCTTCTCGCCCGACAGCTTGTAACCACTCTCGTCGTCTGAAATAATAATAAAACCATGAATAGTATTTTAATTTATAAACAGAGGTAATTATTAAATCACTAAAGGATACCCAAACAGAGACCGCCGGCTTTTGGCTTTCTAAATAACTATTTTTGCTCTTGAACGCACCGTTTACGAGATAGGTATTACCTATTTCGTGCAACTTACTAAAAAAAGTACTTAAATCATTTATGATCAATACCAAAACGTTTTTTGCAACATCGCACCCATATGAGTTTCTTTCGAAATTGAGGCAGATACATATTATATGAGGTATCTATCATAACTAAGTAAAAATAAATTATAGTTACTACTTACCTAGTGGAGTCTTTGGGATAATTAAAAAATATATGTTTTTATTTTTTCGATTGTTGTTCATGCACACAGTACAATAAAACCATATTTAAACTCTTTCTAATTAATTCAAATTTTAAATTTAAACAAACACGCCCGACGCGACGCACAGCGAGCGGTGAGTGAGCCCTTTGTTTGAGCACTGGCCGAACCAGTAAAAACAGGTTTCGTTCTGTACGTGACGAGCCGCCAGTGCTCACGCACACACGCGCATCATACTTGTAGTGATGTACCTACCGTGGCGCGGTTGTTGAATCTTTGTCTCTGTACGTTTATTAACTCATGTGCTAGTACTCAGTCCTGTTAGTGTAATTGTAATAAGTCCATGACTACTTGTGAGATATAGTATTTGGAGTGAAGGAACTTTTGTTTAAAAAAATGGATACAAATGAATTTCGTGTGTTAATAAAGCATTGCATTTTGGCGAAAAAAAAAATACTATTGAAGCCAAGGCTTGGCTTAATAAACATTATTCGGACTCTGCACCAGAAAAATCAACAGTTGAGAAGTGATTTGTTAAGTTTAAACGAGTCGGGAAATGAGCACTGAAAACGATGCACGCAATGGACGCCCCAAAGAGGCTGTTACTAAAGAAAACATCAAAAAATTCCACAAAATAACTTTGGATAACCGAAAAGTGAAGTTGATTAAGATAACTGAAACCCTAAAGATATCAAAGGCACTTGTTGGACATATCCTAGATGAATATTTGGATATGCGAAAGCTCTGTTCAAAGTGGGTGCTGCGCGTGCTCACAATCGACCAAAAACAACAACGAATTGATGATTCTGAGCAGTGTTGAAGCTGTTCAATCGTAATAAATCCGAATTTTTTCCATCGATATGTGACAGTGGATGAAACATGGATCCATCATTTCACACCGGAGTCCAATCGACAGTCAGCCGAGTGGACTGTACGTGATGAACCGACTCCAAAGCGCGAAAAGACGCAAAAGTCGGCTGGCAAGGATAGGGCATTAATATTTTGGGATGCGCATGGTATAATATTCATCGACTATCTTAAAAAGGGAAAAACCATCAACAACGACTATTACGTAGCGTTATTGGAGCGTTTAAAGGACAAAATCGCGGAAAAACAGCCCCATTTGAAGAAGAAGAAAGTACTGTTTCATCAAGACTGCACCGTGTCACAAATCAATGAAAACGATGGTAAAATTCCATGAATTGGGCTTCCAATTGCTTCAGCATCCACCATATTCTCCAGATTTGGCTCCCAGTGACCTTTTCCTTTTCTTAGACCTCAAGAGAATGGTCGCTGGAGAGAAATTTTGCGCTGATAAAGAGGTAATCGCCGAAACTGCAGCCTATTTTGAGGCAAAAGACAAATCGTACTATAAAAATGATATGGAAAAATTGTATGACCGCTGTAATCGTTAAAATAATAATCAAATAATCAAATAAAATTATATCATTTTTTTATGTAAGCTTACAAACTTTTCAGCCCACCTTTAAAAAAAATATAGATATTATAATAACTCGTTAAATATCAACTTTTTTACACTTCACGTCAAATGCACAAAATAAAAATATATGCCAATATTAAATTATTAAAATTATTTTGGTTGACAAGAGGTTTATGATGCGCTAATTACAATAAATAATGCGGTCTACAAACAAATTACAAAATTTTTATTAATTGTTTTTGTTGTTTTTTTTTTTGACAACGACTGGCTGAAGTACGCAAGTGGTTTGCAACATTACTCCGGTACCAATTCATCTCTCAAGTGACAGTAGCCGACATTCCTCTTGAACTCAGTCTCGTTTGCCTTGTGGAGTGGTTTACGTATCTCGATTAGACGTCTGTCCGTCTCTAGAGCTTGGTTTTTGTACTGCAGGTCTTTTGTCAGTCGTTGGTGGTGGTCGTACATGCCGTGGTATGTTGTTCTAAAAGGTATTCACAAGGTGTTACAATTTTCTACATTCAGTTGCAATCAAAGTGCATGTGTTAGATGTAACAATCCTAATGCGATTACAATACTAAAAAAATTAATTCGCAATTTAATTTTTGGGTAACGTTCACATATTTGACCAATTTTCGTCAATTACTACCTCCAATTTTCACGTAGTAAACCATATATATAATTTTCAATATTTTTTGAAAATAATGTTAAAAATATTTGGCTCATTATTTGCCTTTAATAATACAGCGCTTGACTCGTACGCCAAAAGTGCACGCATATCTATAGTTATGTAGCAGCACCGCACTCGCAAGCGAGATGAATGACAGAGTTTTTTTCATATAAGCTAAAGCTGTTGTGATGTGCTTGCCGCAGTACAGGCCTTTGTCTAAAGTTACTCCTAGATATTTGACCCCATCAATCCAAGGGTTAATGCGGTCAAATAGCTTTATAGGATAGAGTGCCGACTCGGGCGTGTCGACGAGTGAGGTCGCGAGCGTTCGCTCGCGACTCACTCGGTGGACAGAGCCGAGCCCTGGGGGACTCCTGCCCTGATAGGGTGGGTAGACGGCTCCATTTTGAAGCGGAATCTCCGATCAAAGAAGAGAAAGTCTCGCAAGATGAGCACGAGTCTATCCGGCACACCTAGTTTGTACAGCTTGTAAATCAAGCCGTTGTGCCAGACCTTGTCGAAGGCTTTCTCCACATCGAAGAAGACGGCGCCCGTCCTCCAGGGCGCGATTAAAGTTCGCGTGCGCATGTTCCGTGATACGGAGCACTTGCTGGGGACATGAGTGTCGGGCTCGAAAGCCAGACATTCTCTTCGGGGATCAGCTTATTTTCATAAGTGAAGTCTCCGAGTCTGCTCAAGAGGAGGCGTTCGTACAACTTTCCCAGTACGCTGAGCAAACTGATCGGATGGTAGCTGCTGGGTTTCGCAGCAAGCTTGCCTGGTTTTCGGATGCCGATGACGTCGGCTTCCTTCCAGGTGGAGGGAAATGAGCAGTTTTCTATGGTGACATTGAAGATGCTCACGAGAATCTTCAAGAGGTGTATTGGGAGGAGCTTGAGCAGCCGTTTGGGTAAGCCATCGGCTCCGGGAGATTTCCGGGGCTTGAGGCCTTTGATAAGGTCCTGTACCTCTTTCACCGTGACCGGCTCGAGTGAGTCTTCCGCGGGAAGAGAGGATCTACGCTCGACCTTGGCGTCGCCCACCTCGGGCAGGTGGGACGGGTACACGTGCGTGTTGTTGGGGGAGCATTGGTCTTTGAGGCTCTCGGCGAGACATTCAGTTTTCTCCTCGTTGTCGAACGCGACAGTGTTGTCGGCTCGTGCCGCCAGAGGCGGCATGGTCGTCTGCTGCGTTGCCTCTGAGCCTGGTGCGTTGGGGACATCTCCGAGAGCGGGCTCTCCCAACGTTGGTTCCTGAGTTTCTGGATACGGGTTTTCACTTCTCGATGAAGGTCCTCCAGGATATTGGAGGTTTCGAGATCCTTCGGGAGTCGTTTTTGGTCTTCTAGGGCGTAACACCTTATACGATGTTCCAGGAGGAACTTCGTGAGCGCGCGGTAGTCATCAGGTGACTGTACAGTCACTCTGATGCCGTGACTGATGTCTCGTGCCTCCACGAGACGGACCGAATTACGCGGGAGGGCTGCGTGAACGTCCCTCCAGAGATGTTTATCTCTGATGATGAGTTGCTTCGCGACGCGGTCGAGAAAGCGCGAGATTTCTCTACAAGATATTGACCACGTGACGGAAACCCAAGTCCCTTATCTCCTCCCTCTGACCAAGTGTGGTATTTTGAGTTTGGATGTTTTCCGTACCCTATACTTACCGATGAAAATACATTAATTACCCATATGTGTAAGCTGCGAAACTGGACACGCGTTGCGTAAATACTGGCATTCCCACTAAAGGTAGCTGTCAGGTTTAATATTATGCTATCTCTTCATCATCAGAAACGATCATATAAGTCAATGAAATTAGAAGAAATGGAACCTGCTACTTACAAAGCTTCTTCCAACTTCTTTTCCAACATGCTATGGCTCATGTGGACTCTTTCAAACTCCTCAATCAACCCGCGCATAGGTTTATCCTAAAAACGATTAACATAATAATTAATAAAATATAAATAATATTCGGGATTATTAAAAACGTTTCTATAACAACTGGTTGTTGAATTTTAATGACGACTTTTCTATTTTTCGCAACGTTTATACGTATAGTAATATCAACGATTTTATAGATAAATAGATTTAAGGACGTCGTTTAAAAAATTGAAATAGCAAATGTGAAATGCACGTTGAATTGCATTCTCTAATAAATATTATTTATTACCTGAACTCTTTCTAATACCGGTCGTCGTGTCCTTATCACGAGTCTGGTTTCTACCAATTTGGTAGGATTTAATTTATCAGCCACCGCTGCGCGCAACGATTCGATTTCCCGATCGACTTTCTTCATGTTTGCTTCTAACTGTAATCATTTAAATTGATCTTAAGATTTCACTTTTTTGGTGAAGGAAGCCATGTCTCTGAGACCGTCGGTTTGTTTGCCAGTTCCCCTTGGATTCTGTCCAAAGGTGGTCCAGACGCGCTAGTTAGACATATAATTTTTTATTATTTTATCAAAGGTCTTACGTATGTCGCCTTAATAACCTTGTGTTATATTCCGGCATTAGTGGCCCAAGTTCCTGTACCCTTGTGGGACAGCAATGTGTTCGCGATGCCACTGGCGTTGCAGACACCCATAGGCGACGGTAACTGCTAAATTCTAAACGGGACGTCAGCCTGTCTGCTGTCCTACAACAATAAAAAAAGCTATTTATATATGTAGTAAAGGGCAATTTAAGAGGTATATCTGATTACAAAATAAAAAAAATTGATCAAAAATAATTAATTAGGATTACCACAATCTCCTATTTTTCTATCCAATTACATAGCTATGAACGTGGTGCTATTTTTCCCGATTTACCTTATATTTCTGCCATTCCATCTCATTTCTAGCTCTTTGTATATCGAACACCCGTCTTCTCATAATCATCTCCACGTGCTGGCATTGTGCGTACATTTGGTTCTTTGCTTGTTCCCTACTCTTGAACATGTTTTCTCTTAACGCTTTTGATTCTGACATCAATTGAGACGCTATTTTAATTGTGTTTTCAATACAATGGACGTAGCTTTCTTCTGTCATTGAACTAGAATTCATAGAAATTGTGTAATCCTACTATTTATTGACGATATTATACAATTTTAATACAGATGTTTATGTCAAATATCCTATGTTTAATATTTAGTTTGTACGTAAAATTGGAGATAGACGATAAAATATAAACTTGAAAATGTTGCTTCATCTTATCTGCTCGAAGGACCATTTATTTTTATTATGTGATCTAAGAAGCTTTATGTAAATATTGTTGCCCTGTAAAGAATCGTACTTTAGTTGCAAATGTCTATTGAAGGTTATTTACGTAATTCATGAAATATCAATTTAAACTGGGCCAAAGAATGAAACGAATAGATTAATACCTAGAAAAGTCATAAATTCTAACTTACTCAACAGGAACTCTCGTCGGATCCAATTTAAAAGATATTCCAACGCTCTCCCTATCTAAATCCTTGACGTGATAATCCAAGTTTAGTGCATCGTCTTTATTCTGAATCTCTCTTTCGAGTCTGCAGAGAACACTGGTCAACTCTTTCAGCTTCTCCCAACCCATTTGACAGACGTCTGTGAGCACACGTTTACTATTTTCTATTATATGAAGTTCCTAGAATTAGGAATATTTAACATCATACTAGCATAAAATAACTCTGACTATAGTGTCAAAGTTATTTTGTGCTGGTATAATTTTAGAAGAAATAATTCCCATCATCAGTGAGGAAGGAAGATGACAGCCTAGAAAAGCTGATTGTAGTTGATAACGTGCGCAATTGGCTTCAGTTTCTCCTAAGTCTCATTGGCCGTGCCATTAGATTGTGTGTTCAAAGCGTGACATTTAGCTGGTACCGTGCAACAGGTCCTCCGAGAGCGGACCTGAACCGACCCGGGAGGGGGTGGAATCAAGGTCAGTGCGAATTTCATTGCCCACTGCATGGTATCGCGTATCTAGCCACCGCTCCTCTCCTCTACACTCTTAGTCCACTGCTCTCGAGCTATCCTTCAAATTCCTGTACGGTGCAATCTCGGTCCGTGACCGGCATCGTACAATATGCTACTATAATAATCTTCTGTTATGACCTAAGTCCAGTAGTAACCTTAGTAACGTAAGTTTCAGTTCCCCTAAACGAACGGCAGCGTGTTAGCAGATCCTTTGTCGTCGCAAACACTCACAGGTGAGGGTAAGTGCTTACAAGTAGGTTGTCAGCCTGTGGGTAGGAATGAGCGATACTAGTAAAATATCGATATTGAATTGATATTGATATCGGTAGCTAGATATCGATAATTCGATATTATCGGGCACAAAATATCGTAATTTTATAATATTGGTCGAAAACCATGGTCAACTGTATGTTATGTGCAAAAAATATTGTGAGAAATCATGGACATCACATTTTTTGTCAGAATTTATTAAAAAATACAAAAATAATATTAAATATTGCACTTAAATTCTTTTAAAATAACACAATGTTGAACTGAGAACTGAGCTGACTCTGACTGACTTGTAATAAATGAATGGTGAGAATTGACTGACTTTATTTTCATTTCATTTATTTTTATGAGAAGGTAAAATAGGGATGCTACTCTGCTGAGTTTGCTCATAAAAAAACTATATCGATGTTTATGAATGATTGAGTTGTGATATTTCGAGAATAACCCGATATCATGTTAAAAATATCGATATGGTGATATTTCAAAGTTATAATTATCGATATTTCAACGATATCGATAAATATCGCACATCCCTACCTGTGGGTTCAATAAAAAATTAAATATACAAAACTCATCAAAAATCTACTTCGGCCAAGATTATTTAACTGCAAAATATACCGTTAGAAATAAAACTCTAAAAACATTTTAAATCAATTTATCTATTGTCCAAATCATTATTTTCTTACTTTTCTTAACTCCTCCCCTAGTTGGTCCCTAGTCAATTCGGGAGGTACTCTCTGATCTCTATTAGAGAGACACTGTGAAGAAACCATCAGAGGTATTTGTAGTGACTCCAAGTCCAATTCTGTAGAGTGTTTTTCTTCTTTCAAAGCTCTTATTTCATCTTTGACGCATTCTTTTGTATATCTTTGTTTTTCTCGCCATGATTGAACTTCGAAGATTCTGATGACAAAGATTATTATTATAATTGCTAGGAGATTACCGTAAAATGTTTATAGTGGTGTTTTGGCTAGAAAAAGAATAGAGCCACCTCATATCCTTTCTAGGGAGTCATAAAGGGCGATAAATTAATTAGGTAGGTACTCCATCAGCCGGCTAGCAGAAAAAGAAGGTCACTATTTGGTTTTAATTTTCACTGTTTAAAGGTCAGATGGCTGTCCACTACAAAAACCCACTTTAATGTCTCTGAGTAATTAGCCATATGTTTTCGTCTCAACATGATCTCTTATTAAATGGCTGCTAAAATATTCGTGTCGCTTTTTAATAAAAACTAAAGTGACGTGGCGACAGCGTGAGTTTGAAATGGCGAAAGTATGGCTAATTCTGCTATTCTATTTTATGTATCTATGGTCAAGAAAACCAAACGTGAACACTTCGGATGCAAACAATAAAATGCTTTTAAAAAGAAAAAGTCCTTGTTTTCCATTTACAGAGCATAATGGGACTCAGTGGTGCACAATGCCGAATTATGCTTAAGGTTGATTGGAATGTGAATTAGTTTTCAAATACACCAGCAGAGTGCGCTAAATTCAGTGTTGAAAAAGAATAGAATATAGATTCGGATTCTAAAATGAAATTGTGTTCACATTTTAGATGTGGTATATAAAAAAAAGTCAATATTTGTACCTTCATCCATACATTTATTTTTTCAACACAGTTTGAATTCACTTTGATTATTTCCAAAAAAACTACGACGAAACGAAAGCTTTAAAATTTTTTTCAACAATAAACAATATTACTAACGATATATAAATAAAATTTCGATCAATGCTAACTTAAAGAAAAACACTTGTTAATTTTCTGTTACCGAGTTGTCGATTGCACGCATCACTTTTGAGAGTGCTCGATTGTGCGAAGCGGTGCTGTAGATGAAACATCGACGTTGAGCATTATGTCGCATAACGCGCTCTAGTGCTGTAATTGGAAAACAAGGAGTATTCCCTTACCTGTCTCGCAATAATTCTGTGTTAACTTGATTATCCCATCTAGTAGTAACAGAAGTTTCGTTTCTTAATTGATTTGCTCTATGCCTAAGTTCGTAAGACTCAAACCTTCGTAATCTGGCCTCATTTTGGAGTCTCTGAATATTTCTTGTCCAATCTAAAACACTCAAACGCGGATGAGGTTTTTCGAATACTGGAATTGAAGCCTCCATTACAATATAATGAAGTCACAGTTGTATAACACTTTGATGATAACGAGTTGAGAGTTGCGAAGTTTGATCAATATTCTGTACTAAGTATTATTTTGATATTGCTCTAGACGTAAATCAAAGACAAACCATAACTCGACTAAAACAGACAGTCTCTGGTATTGCAAACGTTTTCATAGACAGTGACCAGTTGACCACTTGCTATCAGGTAGGCCGTTTCAGCCGTTTGCTTGTCTGCTGTCTGAAGCTATAAAAATAAATAATACATACATATAAATCACGCCTCTTTCCCGTAGGGGTAGGCAGAGACCACTTTTTTCCATTTGCTACGATCCTTACATACTTGTTTCGCTTCGTCCACTTTCATTATTCCCTTCATACATGCTCTTCGGTTTAGGGTACTCTTGACCTGGCCTTTTTTCAAGACGTCCCTGATCTGGTCTCGAAACGTCCGCCTAGGTCTACCCCTTCCAACACTTCCATTCACACTCGCCTCATACACTTTTTTCGTCAATCGTTCTTCATTCATTCTCTCAACATGGCCAAACCATCTCAGCATACCTTTCTCAATTTTTGTCACTACATCTTCTTTCAGACCACAACGTTTCCTTATCTCACTATTTCTTATCCTGTCACTCAGTTTAACTCTCATACTTTTTGTTGTTTCTTCTGCCATACCCAACTTTCACTTCCGTATATGAGTGTCGGAACCAACACCCCTCATGCACAGCCAGACGAGCCTTATTAGACATCTTCCGACTGTTCATAAAGAAGTGCAAACTCCATTCACCATGTTTCCTGCATTCACTCTTCTTTCAATATCACTCTCACACTTTCCATCTCTTGTAAACTTTGAACCCAGATACACAAACTCATTCACCTGTTCAATTTGTTCATTTCCAATCACAATATTGCAGTCTGTCACTGTTTCATCTCTTTCAAACACCATCATTTTCGTCTTCTTTACATTCATCTTCATTCCCTTTCCTGCAACTCCTCGGCCGAAGACGCAAGTAATACTTGATCATCAGCATAGAGAAAACATTTGACGAGTAACTCATTCATTTTCAACCCACTTTCATTCTCTTTTAAATAAATCAGCAAATATTTATGATTTAATAAAATTATAAGAACTATCCTATTTTTTTAATATTCAAGGGAATTTTAAGTTTTTTACAACTTCTAAGCGTCTATGCCTTCCGATCCTTTCTTTTCTTGTCAGAGCCGCGATAAGATAGAAAGTGTAGAAGTGCTAAAAAAAAATCACAATTTCTATTGTTGCTCCCCAACCCTAAAAAATAGAATGGAATTTATCATACTGTCTGTGATTTTTTTTTTCGGAGAAGTCAGTCAACGAGTACAATATCGTAACTCCGGTTTTGTTTGATTCTCCTATAGTACGGCACCGCATTTTTCAAATTTTCATCTGAACCTACGTCGGATACTAGTGATATCTAGCGGCGAACACGAAGTATATTGTATAACTGCAACCCTAAGCCATAAGTGGGGATATCGTAAAACTATTTGTGGTTTAGCATAGGCGGTTTTCTATTTATCTTTTTAAAGTATTTTTATACTAGATTAATTTAATTAATCTAGTATAAAAATACTTTAAAATTAGAAGGAAGAAGAAAATCTTACAATTAGAAGGAAGAAGGAAATTATATTTCAGTTTCGCGTTCTTTTAGATACACGAAGACACGAAACGAAGAACACGAACGTGTTGAACCTAGGGATGATCGATATTCATCGATGGTGAATAAACATCGATGTTATGAGAACAAAATATCGAATTATCGAAACGTATCCTTTAGTGCCATCTAACGGTGGATGTACTTGCTAGCTAGTGAGTCCTCCTTTCACACCAAAAAGGTTACGCGAGACTATTGAAATTAGAAAATACCCAAATTTCAATAGAGAAGATGTGAAGATGGTTGGTAAGTACCTCAAGTTTGGGGCCCCATAATCAAAACTATTAAGTTTCAAGCCTAGCGAACAATAGGTATCGGACCGAGAGACATCGTGAGTGCCTTCTGCGTGAGCCGGCGCACACCTTAGTTTTTTCTTTTGCATTTTAATAGTTTTTCCTTTCACTTAATATTTTGATCCCTCTCCTGACATTAAAGTATTAGCTTAGGGACCATGTAGTGGAGATTCTCTGCCAATCTTTTTCTCCACATCATACAAATATACGGTATGATGATGGCTATCGCTAATCGACTAGGTAGAGTTAATTGTAACCATAAACAAAATAAAATAGCAATTAAATGAGTTGAGGGTAGATGTCAATAACTGTAATGTTCTTAATGACATTTGTAATCTGACTCATTCCGTGAATATGGCTGCTGAAAACCAACCGAAATGTCAGAGTCAAGTCCAATAATTAAACGCCCGCTTATAATACATATACGCTTATAATATATAACGTAGTTTTAATTAATAAACACGTATAATAAATAAAATAAACAATTTTATTTCATACCAAGAACATCGATGTTTTGCTATCGATGTTGTATATCGATACTTTTAAATCAATGTTAACATTGATGTTTTTCTAATATCGATCATCCCTAGTTG
Organism: Malacosoma neustria; assembly: GCA_963693495.1. NCBI lineage: Eukaryota > Metazoa > Arthropoda > Insecta > Lepidoptera > Lasiocampidae > Malacosoma > Malacosoma neustria. The sequence continues at coordinate 19,606,010 of OY856381.1, forward strand.
AGCCGGAAGTACGTCATTGATGTGATTTACATTCGTGATGTCATAAGTCATATTAGTACTTTCTTATGAAAATAAATAATTGTATTTTATATCATGCATACATATAAATAATAAACATAACTTTAAAATATTTGTTATTGATTATTATGTATCTTGTAATATATCTTGGAGTTACCATTTTGACAATTGTTAAATAGGAGAGCACTTGTATGAAACATTTGAATTTATGTCAAAAACAACATGGCGTCCTTCTGGCATTTGGCGTGATCCTCGACGTTACACTTGTGGAAATTAGTATAAATAATTAATGAAATAGTTTTAAAACACGACCAAAGCGTAGCCTGTATTGCGTAGATTTTGTAAAACTTATAGTTTAATTGTTCTATCTGCTTAATCAAAATGTAAGTGTATGAGTTTGTTCGTAATTTTTTTTGGGTGCAATGTTCTTTTTTTTTAACTGGAAATGTATTCTTAGGTATGACGATAAGCGAGGTGGACGAGGCGGTGCACGCGGTGGAAGCCGCGGGGGCCGAGGTGGCGGACGTGGAGGAAGATCTGATGATAGGGGAGGCAGTCGTTTCAGCAGCAGCCGTGGAGGTCGCGACAGCTCCCGGGGTGGCAGAGGCGGCGGTGGGAGAGATTCGGGACGAGGCTTCGGAAGCGGAAGAGGCCGCGACGATTTTCGTAGCAATTTCAAAAACGATCAGCCGGGTGGCAACCTACGTAAAATTCGCTGGGACAACGTTACCTTGACACCGTTTCAAAAGAACTTCTATGTGCCACATCCGAACGTTCAGAACCGTAGCCAAGCTGAAGTGGAGGCGTATAGAAGCCAGCACCAAATCACCGTCAAGGGACGCGATGTTCCCGCACCGAGCATGTACTTTGAAGAAGGTGGATTCCCAGATTACGCTATGAGGGAGATATTGAAACAAGGTTTCCCCAACCCAACACCAATTCAAGCTCAGGGATGGCCAATAGCCCTTTCTGGTAGAGATATGGTGGGAATTGCCCAAACGGGCTCTGGAAAGACATTAGCTTATATTCTGCCTGCTATAGTGCATATTATCAATCAGCCCAGGCTGCTGCGGGATGAGGGGCCCATTGTGCTGGTTTTGGCTCCTACAAGAGAGCTTGCTCAACAAATTCAACAGGTAAGATCACTTTTAGATATTTACAACTTATTATTGCTTATTTAATTCCAGCTAATTCCAGAAACTCTAAAACTACTTTATTTATATTGCATAATAATCTAAAATGATCAAAAAGGCCAATAATTTAACTAGATACATGGATGGAAACTCAATATATGATTTCTTGAAAATCTGGTTAACTTGTATAACATATTAAATTATTAATTTGTCTGTTTGTGCGGCCTCAGACGTTGATCTCTATGAATGGTGTAGCAGCGGAGAACTCGGAAGGCCCCGGCGATATGGAAATAGTAACTCCCTTTGATACTAATAGTTGTAGATCTTTACAGGCAGGCTATGTTCAAAAACATCACAATAATTGATTAAAAAAGATTAGAATGAGCAAGTATAAAACTGTATGTATAAAACATTTCTTTGGAAATGTACAAGCATATGGTCTCAGTGTGTCCCTGAAGTAATATTTTTCAATTTTCTGCCTGCCTGTTAATAAAACCTCTATATGCTGGGGAATTCCAAATTTAGGTTTATAATGTTGACTTATTATAATAACAGTCATAGACAAAAATAACTATTAAATTGCGAGGAATGTTTTATGCTTGTTCCAAATTTGAGTATAAGTTTCTGAACATATCCTTTCGTAGATGTCAGCACAGGTTTTATTTTTGTAGTTTTGCAAACACTGCAGTAGCAAAATTGTGTATTACGGTTTGTTCTAGCACAATCTATAATTGATACATATTTATTACTACTATTACCTGAAATATTTATTTTATTACTCATTTTTCTCATTAATTTCAAATATACATGTTACATTTCATAAATAGAATATCTATAATAGAACATAATATGAAATTTTATTTAGTTTTACTAGAGTGGACTTTTTCTTACAAACTGTGTGTATAAACTTGTATACACACAGTTAGTGTAGTGGGTGTATAAACTTATACAAGAATGTGACATCATATTTTCTCCAATAAAATAGCAATTAAGTTTTGGCCAATGACACAAATAGTACCTTTAATCAACATCATTCCTAAGGTGTCTTATAGTAGACAAATAGTGAGATCAGAATATCCATAAATATTAGTTTAACTGTTTGGCTGGGAAGTGACTTGTGTAATTGTTTCCTTAAACTGGGTGTGCTTTTACATTTGGTGTATTTAAAAACACTATACCTTCATGAAATATTTACGGATTTTTTATATCAGGTTATAAAATAATCAAAATTTGATATTAAAATAAAAGATGTTTGAACCATATTCCAATAAATACAGCTTTATTACATGCACTGAAAATGCAACGTATAGTGTGCGTCTCTATACCAACGTGCCGCAGCAATACCTTAGACCCCCATAGCAAAATTTCTTTAAAAATCCTATCTAGTTTTTCCTATTATTATAAAATATTAGCTCCTACCTACTTAATTATTAGTCATTCTTATATAAAGTTCCTACATTTTATATATGTATATAACTTATTATGGTAGTTTTCCAATTACAGAGCATAATGCGACTCAGTGGCGCACAATGCCGAATTATGCTTATGGTTAATTGGAACGCGAATTAGTTTTCAAATGCACCAGTAGAGTGCACCATCCATACGTATATTTATTTTTTAACACAGTTTGAATTAATTTTGATTATTTCCAAAAAACTAGACAAAACGAAAGCTTTAACATTTTTTCAACAATAAACAATATTACTAACGATAATATATTAATAAAATTTCGATTAATGCCAACATAAAGAAAAAAACACTAATTGTTAATTTTCTGTCACTGAGTTGGTAGATTGCACGCATCACTTTTGAGAGTGCTTGATTGTGCGACTGCGAAGCGTTGCTGTAGTTGAAACATTGAGCATGATGTCGCATAATGCGCTCTAGTGCTGTAATTGTCAAACAAAATTTCTTGAAAGTTTCAAAGAATAACTTGTGTTAATTAATAGAGGTTGACTTTTATGAGGGTAAGGTGAACATTTCTTGGCCTAGTAACAGAAATAGCATTCCAATTAGTGAAAATTTACTATTCCTGCCTGGGTGCATGTCTCACTAGTTTGTATGACAAGTTTCAAACTTGTTCTCTCAAGGTCTTGCCGTGTTTTTCGTTAAAATGGATAAACTTGAATATCTTGCGATCATAAAATTCTTCTTTTTGCATAGATTAACCCCTAAGGAAATTCATCATCAATTTTAAGAAATTTGTTTCTGGGATTCGCTTCACATCCAATGAAGAAGTTGATAGGACCGTAGATGGATATTTTCACAGCCTTCCAGATTCTAAGTTCCGGGAAGGAATACTGATGTTGGAGAAACGCTGGACCAAGTGTGTTGAAGTCAAGGGGGAATATGTAGAAAAAATCATTTTTCAACCGAAATTGCAGTCTCATTTTCAAGCAGAGAACTTTTCACCTTACCCTAGTAGACCTCTTGGACCCCACAATCAATTTTTGATTATTTCAACCCCAAGGGGTCTACGTCAACCACTTTGAGAATCCCTGGTTTAAATTGTTCAAATATAAATTGTATTGTTTATTATAGACTGTAATTTTAGATGTGGTTAATTTTATTCTTTTATGTTTATATATGTATATATGTACCTATAATTGTTGTAAAATGTTTTTAGTATTAGATGTTTTATGAAATTCAATGTTTGTAGGTGGCTACTGACTTTGGGCAGAATGTGCAAGTTCGTAACACATGCATATTTGGAGGTGCTCCCAAGGGGCCCCAGGGCAGATGCCTGGAGAGGGGGGTAGAAATTGTAATCGCTACCCCAGGACGTCTGATTGACTTTTTGGAAAAAGGTAAATATATGATATATTTCATATCCCTTTAGCTAATGTTTGGATATTTATTATAACTTAGTTAGCTTAATAAGAATGTTGGTGGATTGGCATTCATGTACAACTTTAAAAATTTGTTATATTTCACATCAGACCTACTCATTCACCATTTTGCATCACCAGCCCTAAAAAAGCTAATGGTGTTCATTACTACAACTATAGTACCTTTTGCGACCTAAGAAAGAGATGGAATGCTCCCACTTTCATCTTGGGTTATTATCACTTACTTACTTTTATCCGTGCAGGGACGGAGAAAGAATACTGACCTCTGCTGCCGGGGTCGGCCTGTCGTAAAAGGCGACAAATCAACCCACCCTAGCCACATGGTAGGGCCCCAAGCCCGTCTGGATGGCGACCACCTTTGGTCTTAAGTGTGCCGCCATAATAACATTGTTTTGTGTTCCGGCATTAGTGATCCAAGTTCCTGTACCCTTATGCGACAGCAGCGTGTTCGCGTTGCCACTGGCGTTGCAAACACCCATAGGCGACAGTAACTGCTAAATTCTAAGCGGGCCGTCAGCCTGTGTGCTGTTCTACAGCAATAAAAAAAATCTATATAATTTTCAATATTCTTAACCATTAATATAATTTGTATATGTATATAAGTAAAGAATTATTACTTGAAATATAAATTTGTGTGCAGATACAACAAACCTGCGCCGTTGTACTTACTTGGTGCTGGATGAAGCTGACCGCATGCTCGACATGGGCTTTGAGCCTCAGATCAGGAAGATTATTGAGCAAATCAGGCCTGATAGACAGGTAACACTAAATAACTGCTAAATTCTAAGCGGGCCGTCAGCCTGTCTGCTGTCTTACAGATATAAAAAAAAAAAACGAGATAGTGAGTATTTGGGGGTTTAGTGGAAGGGAGCATTATTTTTTCGACTTACTGAGGAATTCGACAACGAGATTCCAGTTATAGAGATTCCACTGTATATTCACAGTGTAATCTGTGGATGCACTAACGTCGTTTTGGCGGGTTTTTGAACTATAATATAACTGCGTACAGCTGGACACTTTCTTCTTCTCCCCCATATGAGATGTCTACTTATCTCTATATGGTTTAAAAAAAAAACTGGCTCACTGCGCTCAAAAGTAAGAGCTGTGGATACAATTTCTTTGACAATGCTGCTTTTAAAGCATATATAATGAAAGGTTTTTTTTTATTTCAGGTGTTGATGTGGTCAGCAACGTGGCCAAAGGAGGTCCAGAACTTGGCCGAGGAGTTCCTTCACGACTACATCCAGATCAACATTGGCTCTCTGAGCCTCTCGGCGAACCACAACATACTGCAGATTGTGGACTGCTGTGAAGAGTGGGAGAAGAATGACAAGCTGCTCACTTTGCTGTCGGAGATATCCTCTGAGGAGGAGAACAAGACCATCATATTTGCTGAAACAAAGAGAAAGGTAAACAACATGTTTTTTTAACAATTTTTTTAATGCTGTAGGACAGCAGACAGGCTGATGCTTAGAATTTAGCAGTTACCGTCGCCTATGGGTGTTTGCAACGCCAGTGGCATCGCGAACACGCTGCTGTCCCATAAAGGTACAGGAACTTGGGTCACTAACGCCGGAACACAACACAGGGTTATTATGGCGGCATACTTAAGACCAAAGGTAGTCGCCATCCAGACGGGCTTGAGGCCCTGCCACGTAGCTGGGGTGAGGTGGGTTGTTTTGTCGCCTTTTACGACAGGCCGACCTCGACCGCAGAGGTCGTATTCTTTCTCCGCCCCTGCACGGATAACATAAAACGGATATTAAATAACATCATTATGGAAAACATACGCTCGTTATAAACGGTTTTAACTGTAGATGGTGCTGTGTGATTTGTCCCGGTATATTTCATATTTATATGGTAGCACAGCTGCTAGGTGTGCTGACATTTGAAAATGACATGAATCTTTTTATTTGTAGGTGGATGAGATAACGAAGAACATAAACCGCGCCGGGTGGCGCGCCCTCGCCATCCACGGGGACAAGAACCAGCAGGACCGCGACTACGTGCTCGCCCAGTTCCGCCAGGCGAGCGGTGGGATCCTCGTGGCCACCGACGTCGCCGCCCGTGGTCTCGGTAAGGCTCCATACACTCATAAAAACGTGCGGCAGAAGTGAAACTTCAGTAAAGTTGATTAAATTTCATATATTAGTGTACAAAAACTATGAAAGCCGGAACAAAAGAGACAAACAGGAAACAATATACTTGTAAGTTCTATCTCATTCTCTCACAGGCTAAATTCTATTTATGAATGTTTGTCTCTTTTTTGTATCTCTTGTTCGTTCCATTGAATTCTCAAATCACAGTGGTTATAAAGAAGTTTTACTTCAATATAAAATAATAATAAAAAAAATTCAGGTATTAAGACTGAACCTTTTTTGCTATGATTTTTTTTATTGTTAGGTGAAAAAAAAAATTAATAAGACGGTATGTGGGCATATCAAATTTATTGTTTCGGATATGTGTTATCACTGTAAATTGCCCAGAAGTTGTTTATCTTATGTTTGAGCCACCTATAAAATAACTTTATGAAAAACGGGGTCCGGTACTATCTATCCATTTTAAAATCACAGAAGTACATGATTTAGAAGTTACCACAAAAATACTTCAAGTAATGAATGTATCTTAGATTTTCATGTCTACAACAAGGTGCGGGGAACCTATGTTCGATTTAATAATAAATATGGAGAAATCCCATAATTTGAAATAGTTTGGTACATGCTGTGTCCCTTTCTAAGCACTGGATATGTATAAAATGTAAACATAAAATATTAGTTTGTTCATGTAATAGAGAAAGAATAATAGAGGGTGTTGCAAATTTTTTTCCATGAAAAAAGCTGCAATGAAAGAAATAAAAATAAAATAAACATTGCATTAGAAAACATATATGTGTGAATTCAATAGGTTAGGTTTTTGAGACATTTTAACTAAACGAAAACGAGACGTTTTACTTAAATTAATGAATGAATTGAACACATACTGGAATTTTCTTTATTTTACACGGTTTTAATTTTCATTATAAATCGATAGGTGTAATGAATTGTATGTTCTATAATATTTTAGAGCCAGTGATTTATGACAATAAGTCTTCGACACATTCCTTGATTTTAGAATATATGCGGACACAGATTCAAGTCTGAAAAAGCCTTGAGCTCATTTCATGCACTATATAATTATTCAATTTTAAACAGTTACAAAAAATTGGTGACAAATTCTTGGTGGTTTTAATTAGATCTCATAATAAAAAAATAATCTTAGAATCATCGATAGTGCCGACCTCTAGCAATAAGTGGTGTAATTTTTAAACAATTAATAGTTGCGGTCTTAAATAGACGTGCAAGGTGGTGACGAAATCCCGCCAATAGAGGCGGCAATCAAACAAAAGATTCTAGGACCAGTTGCGAGGTTTTTTATCCGACAAGTAACGATGAATGCTAAATCATCTCGATGAATGCTAAATCATCTCGCACTGTCGAAGAACCGGGGTGTTTTAAAGGTCTCAGAGATAATGTCAGGAGCGTACGGGAGGTGACCGACGCCATTGCTAAATTTAATTTACGATTTCAAATAACCAGATCAGAAGAGGAGTATTTGAAGCTTTTAGCCAGTACGATGTTATAGGTATTGAGACTGCATTTAATTTGAATGCAACGAATTAATATTGGAAATCATGAACCTTTATTTATTTTGAGATTTTTTAATGTGTCCTGGTAATTGTTTTAATTTTATATGCAATTATTAGTAATAAATCTATGTATACATATGTCTCAAATATATATCCAGGCTTTTGAAGCATTGCATATGCAGCAGCTAATTGATTGCATATTTAAGAGGTCTACTGGTTGATTTTTCTCTTTAAAGCTTTTATCCAAAAGAAAACTTAAATTCTAATTTAATTATAACAATATTTTTATTTAATAAATTTATAAATAATAACAATGTAAAACAAAGTATAAAAGGTTCAGGATCGCCAAGTTTTTTAAAAAAAATTGTCAAAGTTGAATAGTTGTTGCCAGAGCAGATGTGCTGCTTTAATAAGAGGAGAAAGAGCAATGGCCTCTGCCTCGTTAAACTATATTCCCATGCAACACACTTGATTATAGTCTATAGTCTAGACGCTTGATTGCAGGTTTAGAAAAACGAAAAAAAAAGAACTATGCTCTATGCGATTAATAGGGGAAATAAACAGAAAAGAACTATAAAACATAGCAAATACTCCTCAATACAATGTTCCAATATTCACAAGTATTGTTCATATATAGAAGATAAATTGGACTGTTTTGGGTATTAATAGAGAATTAGATGGAAAAAATGTGTAAGTGGTGAATATTGGAACTTCTAGCTTTTGAACGGCAATGGGTCAATGAATTGGAAACATAATCCGGGCCATGTATGTATTTATTTATGACAGATATTTACAGTACTTTAGATGTTGCTCGCTCAGAAGTGGTCAGTTGATTGTAATGTATCATATAAACAAGAGTTTAAAATGATTGTAACCTTAATCATTCACTAATATGGTCACTAATATCGTATAATACTTTTGTTCTATCACATGTTATTAAGAGAATATAATACATTAATCACAAATAGATGTGTGAACAATTTTTTTCGGTATTTTATCGGCTCTGTATGTTCTGGTGGCTCCAATAAACAAACATAATTTAGCTTAAGGATGTTAGTACCTCCTTAAGCTCCTCTTTGTGGAGTTATTTCACACATTATAACCTAACATTAAACCCTAACAGTAATTTCAGTAGCGGGGGAAGGGGGTGTCTATTCATATATACTACGGGTAGTAACTAAAGGGGGGGACGGGGGTAAAAATTAATCACGTAGTATGAGTTACGAGTACCTAAGGGGCGGCCACATCTTCCATCTCACTATATGTAACCCGTTTAGATCATCCATCACTCATTGTAAGAACGGTATCGCTCTGGCAAAATTGCAACCCAAAATTCCGCATCATTGCCTGGGGTCCACTTTTAGATTTTTTCTTCTCCACATCTACCAGCAGTTTTTGGGTTTTATTAAACGTTAAAAAAATACGGACTACGAGGTTTTTAATATTTTTCCAATGGCCTTACGTGTTGTTCTAGCTCGACATTCTGTAAATATCTGTCATACGTAACCCGGCCTGAGCCCGACAGCATAAAAACGTTAAATTTCCATGACTGACTCGGCATTATTCTCGAATGTTGTTTTTCTATTTCAGAGGCGCATGCGTGCAGATATAAGGGCTAGTTTCGGTGTGTTGCTGACTTTACTATTGTATTGATACACGTCAACATTGACTGGGGTCCTATCAATTTGACAGATAGATACACTGTCAGCGCACACTGTTTTCCATGAGCATGCTGCCTCTAGAAAAAATGTTCTTGTCAAGTCCAACGACGATAGGCCAGTTGACTATGAGTTACAATTTTATAACATAACTTTGTATGTAAATAAATAATCACACAGCGCCATCTAGTCATTGACATCATTAGCCGAGTGCGTTAAACTCTTCTGATTATTACATACATTTAAGAGTTACATTAACAGCAATTAATATAATGAAAGCACATAATATACTATATAGAGAAGAATTCCAAGACAATCTTCTTTATTATAAACGTGGCTATCACGGCCTTTGTTATTATCCATCTAATGTACATATTTACTGTTATTAAAGTACAATTTTTTTTACTAAAGCGTAGAAGAGACTTGTTTCACGAAATGTGAAATTTAATTGTGCCTTTGTGTGCTTAGAAAAGTCATCCATTCCATGAGAGATGATGAAGTAGCCTTATAAATTACTCATCACATACCTCTTGTACTAATAACATTTCTAAAATTGTCATACTTAAGAGTAGGGTGTTTGCTGTGATCATTAGGATTGAAACAACTCATCAGATGATGTAATCTACATCGTGATAATATTATTATCACTACATAGTATAAAACAAAGTCGCTTCCCGCTGTCTGTCTGTCCCTATGTATGCTTAGATCTTTAGAACCACACAACGGATTTTGCAATAGATAAAGTGATTCAAGAGGATGGTTTATATGTATAATACATACCATATTATAGTACAGAAAAACCGAAAAATTCAAAGATTTGTAATTTGATATCTTGAAAAGATCGATAAAAAAGTCCGCGATGGCTGAACCAATTTTGATGAATTTCAGTATAGGGATAGAGTGAACCTTGAGGAAGGACATTGGATTACTATACTTTTATTATTGTTTTTTTTTTTTTAATTTATATGGCAGAACAATATTTGCTGGGTCTAGTTGATAATATCATGACGACCTCCTGGCCTAACGGCTAACGTACATCGGTACGCTTGCGTCTGGGTGTTTAGCTATAATGCATTTATTTAAAAAAAAGTATATATGTAGTATATCAGTTGTCTAGTATCCATTACACAAGTGCTAAGATGGCGCTAATTTGGGACTAAGAGGGCGCTGTGTGAAATGTCCCAATATATTTATCATTTATTTATTTTTATTATAGTACAGATTTCTCGGAGTTAGTCAATTAGTCTATCGATTGATATAGATACGTGGATAAGCCGTACCTATATTCATGCTCTAAACGAATTAATTTAATCTTGGACTACATTTTAATATATTTTTGAGTAAAATTAAGGCAGAGATATACATTGTGAGCAATACATGCTTGGTTACATGTCATGTGAGATTTTAAAAGGCCTGCCCTACGCAACCTGACAATGCGTTAAGCAAACTTAATACGATAAATATGATAGAGGGTGTTAGATAAAGTCAGCACACTCGGACTCTTTGGCCTACAACACTCCGGGACCTACTGACGGGCATAATACAGTTATTTCCAGCTTCCACGGTGTTGCCAGCTGCGTTAAGGTAATTACCAATAATAATAATAATTATATGTTCGAGGAAAATATTTTGCCTGCATCTATTTCTATGACATTTTTTCTTATTTAAAATTTTATAAATGCATACTAATAATAATTTTACTTGTACTTATTTTGATATAAGTTAAATGTGAACTGACGATCATTGTCTGTTCAAACAGAGAATGAAATAAATGAAATAATCCGGGTTCGATTCCCGGAATAATGGATTCTCTCTGCTCTTGTTATATTCGAAACATTTATCTTGTATATTAATTGTGTGTGATTGTATTTAAATAGTTAAAAAAATAATGTTTGTTGTGTCCAATATTTGCAATAACAATATTAATTTTTTTATGAATAATAATTGTCATTGAATTATCATTTTTTCCACTAAAGATCTTTAAGCTCTGAAGCACAGTTTCCTTTAGTTATGTCAGGGCTTTAAAAAAACTAATAAAAAAAACATTTCCCTCGAAAAAAAATTATATTACTCAACTAGATATTTCTTGAATGTGTTTATGTATTAGATAATAGATAATTGTTGTTATATTAATATGGAATGTTACACACAGACGTGGAGGATGTGAAGTTCGTTATAAACTATGACTATCCGAATAACTCTGAGGATTACGTGCACCGCATCGGGCGCACAGGCCGCTCGCAGAACACCGGCACCGCCTACACTCTGTTCACGCCCAACAACTCTGCTAAGGTAATATATATATATACTACAAAATTCTATTATTGACTCTCTCTCTCTCTGTGCTGGGGTATGTGGTAGGGCCCAAACCCATCTGGAGGGCAACCACCTTTGGTCTTAAGTATACCGCCATAATAACATTGTGTTGTGTTCCGGCATTAGTGACCCAGGTTTCTGTACCACAATGGGACAGCAGCGTGTTTGTGCCTAGGTGAACTAGCGGAATCGGTAGAAGAGGTCTTCTCGCAACGACATCTATCGGGTCCAATTGTGGTATTCTTTGGTAACAATTTCACCATCTTCAACATTTGTTCAGATCATCTCATTGCGTCAAGCAACACAATTAAGGGCTGTCTTTTTATTTTTAATTTGGCAACTATATATATTTTAATTTATTTCTAGAAATTAATACATGGTTGTAGATAAATAATTTAGTAAAGAATCAAATGAAGACGGAAGACGCAATGTTGATAGGCCCCCCACAAGATGGACCGATGATCTGGTCAAGATCGCCGGAATAGGTTGGATGAGGGCAGCGCAGGACCGATCATCGTGGAGATCTTTGGGGGAGGCCTTTGTCCAGCAGTGGGCGTCTTCCGGCTGAAATGATGAAATGGATATAATTGTCACTTTAAAAATATTTTATTTTTTATCCGTGCAGGAGCGGAGAAAGAATACAGACTTCTGCGGCCGTGGTCGGCCTGTCGTAAAAGGCGACAAAACCACCCTAGCTACGTAGTAGGGCCCCAAGCCCGTCTGGATGGCGACCACCTTTAGTCTTAAGTATGCCGCCATATTAACCTTGTGTTGTGTTCCGGCATTGGTGACCTAAGTTCCAGTACCTTTATGGGACAGCAGCGTGTTCGCGATGCCACTGGTGTTGCAAACATCCATAGGCGATGGTAACTGCTAAATTCTAAGCGGGCCGTCAGCCTGTCTGCTGTCCTACAGCAATAAAAAAAAAAAAAAAAAAACTTGTAACCCCCTCACGTCCATGGCTGCGATACTTGTCTGAAAATTCATAATACTATTTCTTTTTTGTTAATAAAAATTATGTCATTTCAGGCTAGAGACCTGATGTCGGTGCTGCAAGAAGCAAACCAAGTGGTGAACCCGAAGTTATTGGAGTTTGCCCAGTGCGGGATGGGCTTCAAGGGCAAGTATGGTAAGTGTGTTTGTTATCAGTTATTTTAAGTAATTGTCGAGATAAGACTTTTTTTTTTATTAATAGTATTTGTAATCTAAAAGCGAAGCTTGCCACAAAAAAGCTGAGTGTGCTAAACCGACCCAAGCAGAGCACAGGTCAGACCGCATATGGAGTACTACTCACATTTATGGGCTGGAGCACCTGCCTGTCAGCTCAATCCCCTAGACTCGATCCAACGGTGCTCAATTCGTGTTGTCGGCGATCCCATACTCACAGACGGCCTAGACACGTTTCGACTTCGGAGATCCTGCGTCTCTGCGTATTCTACTATCTACAATGGGGAGTGTTCTGAGGAGCTATTCAGAATGCTGCCCTCGTCGTCTTTCTACCACCGCACTGCCCGCTATCGGCTGGGTGGGTGTTCATCCCCATTTCTTAGAGCCTCTTCTTTCTTGTACGAAACGGTTCTCTAGAACGTACATGATGCGTACTCTCAGCATCTGGAATGAGCTTCCGGCTGAGGTTTTCTCAGCACGGTACGATATGGGCTATGGGGTTCTTAAAAAAAGGCATTATAAATTTTCTCCGACACCGGCAGCGCGTTGGTAATGCCTCTGGTTTTGCAAACGTCCATAGGTGACCGTTTGCCTGTCTGTTGAACTATAGCTATAAAAAAAATCGATAGCAAATATTAGCTTTGGCTTTACAGCGTATTGCCCAATAAACATAAAAAATTAACAATATTAAAAATCTTCTGGGAAACTGTGTTAAAAAAATCGCCATCTCGAATGGGTTGATTGGTTAAAGTGTCAGTCCACCTAAACCACGAAGAAATTCATTCCTAACATTTCAATTCGGATTCAATGATCCTTAATTACCATCATACTTATGATGAAAACACTGTTATGCACACTGTACTGTCCAATTCGTTTGATTTTTTTACAGTCATATATTTCACATATAAGAATGTTTTATTAAATATATATTAACTAAGATCTATACTATAGCTTGAGCTTGAGAACGATAATTTTTTTTTTAATAACTACATTTTAACAAGTGTGGGTTGCAATATTGGCCATCAGGTATGCACAGATGGAATGGGTAATTTAAAAACGCGGGTAGTAAGGTTGCACTACGACAAGCTGTTGTGTAAATATCCTCGTGATGTTTTACTCCACTCTAATTGCTAAAATATCCGTGCAGGGGCGGAGGAAGAATACTAATCTCTGCGGCCGGGGTCGGCCTGTCGTAAAAGGCGACAAAACAACCCACCCTAGCTACGTGGTAGGGCCTCAAACCCGTCTGAATGGCGACCATTTTTGGTCGTAAGTATGCCGCCATAATAACCTTGTGTTGTGTTCCGGCATTATAGTCCGGCCGCTCATAGAATGCGTTTCTGACAGATCGTGATCGACTGGGCGATGTAACTTTGAACTGGCGTACAATTTATGGCAAAATTTTAAATATCTTTTATTTACCTTATTAACGAGTGGTAACATTAAAATTCGAATAATTATGCCAACATACAATAAATGTATTAATTTTGGGCTAAAATAATTATAATTACTTAATTAACAAATATAAAAACAATAGCTTTTAAAAGTCAAACCACGTCAAACAGCGCTGTTTCAAGGTTATGTCAACTGTTTGTTTTTGTAGTGATGAGACAAAATAACGAGGCAATTGTACTTGAATATTTTTGTAATCCTAATATAATCTGTCGGTATAATGTAAAACAAAACGTTATAATTTTATAATATATAATGTACTTAGTATTTAATAAAGTTAATAATATAATAAGGGTACGCCCAAACGAAACTTAAGAAAATTAGTGTCATAATATCAGATTAATTAAAAAAAAACATTGAAAATAAAATTACTCATTAAACATGGGGACCGCCATCGTCCACAGGCGTCTCTCTCTCTCTCTCTGGGGACCGCCATTTTGTGACATTTATAAACAGTCGTCTCTTGTCGTCTCGCACGCATAGACTACGTTCTCCAGTGTTTCTTGTTGTGTATTTTTTAGTGACTGTTATTATTGTTATTTTGACTGTTCGATATACTGACCTCTGTGCTAATCTGGACTTTTAGTGCATAATAACAATGCCAAAACGCGGTCAAACATTGAAAAGTGAAACTCGTGAACTAATTATCAAGCTACAACATTACTTTGAGAGTGAAAGACAAAATGGCGGACCTTTAATTCCTGTCGACAAGGTCCAAGAACGCATCTCTCAGGCACTTGGAGTAAGCAAACGGACGATAACAAATATTAATAAAGAAAAGTTCGGCTCATCTGGCATCGAAGAAAATATTTTACGAACACCAAAAAAGAAACGCAGAACTAAACCTATATCAGACATTGATAGTTTTGACGCCGATGCAATAAGGAATCATATATATGGTTATTATTCCAGGAATGAGTACTTTAATAGGTCGATGCTTCTAGCATCTTTGAAAGCAGCTGATTTATTTAGGGGAGGCAAAACTGCTTTATCTAAAATTTTGAAAGATATTGGATTTCAATATAAAAAAACGGACAAAAGGAAAATTCTTTTAGAAAGAAATGACATAATTTTAAAAAGAATTACTTTTTTAAGAGAAGCGACAAAAATCGATAATTGGGACAATGTCGTTTTCATCGACGAGACATGGCTGAATGCCAATCACACGCTTTCTCGTTTTTAGACAGATGACACTCAAGCGTCAACGTCGAAAGTGCCAATGGGTAAAGGAGCACGACTTATAATATGCCACGCTGGTTGTGCGAAGTATGGTTTCGTGGAAAATGGTTTACTGGCATTTGAGTCAAAAACCACTAGTGATTACCACGAAGAAATGAATGCAGCTTCATTTAAGGAGTGGTTCCAGGATGTGTTGCTACCTGGCCTGCCAGAGCCTTCAGTTATATTAATGGATAACGCCCCTTATCATTCGGTCCAAAAAAATAAAGCACCTACCCAAGCTAATAGAAAAGAGGAATTGGTGGTTTGGTTGCAAAAAAGTGGCATTGACGCAAATATGTCAATGCTAAAAGCAGAGCTGATGAAATTAGTCAATGACCATAAGCCGACAAATGTTCGATATGAAATAGATGAGTTGGCTCTGGAGTACGGTCATCGCGTTCTCCGAATTCCCCCGTACCACTGCCAGTACAATGCCATTGAGCTAATTTGGGCTCAAATTAAAGGTTATGCAGCCCGTCATAATACTTCTCCACCGTATGGCATAAAAAAGATGAAGATGCTTTTAAAAGAAGCATGCGAAAAAGTCACAAAAGATGACTGGGTGAAGGTGGTTGAAAAAACTAAAAAGATCATATTTGATGACTTTGACTGCGATATCCGTATAGACACTATGATTGACAATAATATGATTATACAAGTTAGTGAAGATGACAGTGACTCCTCAAGCGAATTGGAAGATTAAATTTTTTTATATAGTCTTCATTGTTTAAGGCTTAAAAGTATGTATTTTAAAGCATTTTTATTTTTTCCCCTTCGTTACATTCAGAAATTAGGATTCAATTCAATTAATTGATTCATTAAAAATTTATTTACATTGTGAATATTTATTGAATATGTTGAAATATAATTACTATAATAATAACAACATATAAATTAAATTGAATAAATATGCATAATGAATGCAATAAATAACGATACTAAATATTATTAATGTTATTTATTGTACATCACTAGTCCTGACAAATTGACAGGTGTCAGAAACGCATTCTTTGAGCGGCCGGACTATAGTGACCCAAGTTCCTGTACCCTTATGGGACAGCAGTGTGTTCGCAATGCCTTTGACATTACAAACACTGTTGTACAAACGCTGTCCTTCAGCAATAAAAAAAATTGCTGATCGGATCTTTTTGTGCCGATTTGTTTATGATACAAAGAGCTAATCATATTTTATACTACTAGAAAATTAATTTCACTGTTTTAAATGTGTGGGGTGCTTTGTACGATATTTTTAAACTTTTTTTTATTATTATTGCTGTGGGAAGGCAGACAGGCTGACACCCCGCTTAGAATTTAACAGTTACCGTCACCTATGAGTGTTTACAACGCCAGTGGCATCGCGAACACGCTGCTGTCCCATAAGTGTACAGGAACTTGGGTCACTAATGCCGGAACACAATACAAAGTTAATTGGCGGCATACTTAAGACCAAAGGTGGTTGGGGTCCTACTACGTAGCTGAGGTGGGTTGTTTTGTCGCCTTTTACGACAGGCCGACCCCGGCCGCAGAGGTTAGTATCTTTTCTCCGCCCCTGCACGGATAGTACTCTGCATTTCAGAATGAAACTAGTAAAGAATTATAACGATTGATATCGAGCATCCCACGCTTTTTAGAACAGTGACATTAATTTGCTCCTTAGTAATTTTATTCTTATGTTAAGAAATTTTTTTCGGTTTCATTAATTAAAAAAGCGTGTTTTTTAGTTGTTTTTTAAACTATAATTTTTATATTGCATAATGTATATAATCATTGTTTACAGGTCGCGGGAGATTCCGCGATCGTGATGAGGGCTCCGGGGGTAGGTTTGAGCGGGGCGGCGGTCGAGGCAGGGGACGAGGCGGTTCCCGTGGAAACGGCGGGTCCAGGTTCGGCTCCGATCGGGGTGAGTGGATGTAGTATGTCCACTTTTATCTACAACGAAAATAGAATAACGAGGATACATTCGTGAGTGTTTGTGAACGCCGGTTAGAGCTTCGGGATTTGATGAGCTGTGCCCGGTTACATTAATTACATAAGTTAAACAAAATCTCTTTTTGGAATTCAATATTAAACTCAAAGGAGCACTTTGATTAGAAATATAATATCCAAAAGTTGTTATTTTATTTTTACTATTAAATATGAAATAGAGACATTTTTGATTTTACTCAAGTATACAGTTTTGCTTTTATGTATAAATCTGTCTATATGTTTTTTTTTTACTGCAGAATATAATATATATCATATAATAACGCCACCTCGCATATCATGACAAGAAGCTGGCCTTTTTTCATCTGTTTATAAATAATAAATTAAATTAAAACAAACTTTAATTCCAATTATAATTATAACATAAAAATATGGACATTATGAGACAATCACAGTTTAGTAATTGCACATAGATTATCCCAGTGTATTTGTTTTTTTTTTAATATTTATATCATAATGATAGGTACAAGATGGGACAACAACACAGATGATTATGAAGACAAGCAAAATGATTCATACAATAGAAGCACGGGCTACGGTTCGCGCGACGACAGCTTCAACCGGGAGAACTCCGGACTCCGCTCGAACGGGTTCAGGGGACGGGGAGCAAGGGGCGGTGGGAGGGGCAGGGGTGCCGGCGAGGGCTACCAGGGCAGCCAGAACTACAATACTCCCCCGCCGACTAACTACTATAATATGTACTCGCAACCACCCCCGCCGTCGGCCAACAAATATGGCGCCAAATAGGTCCAACGGTAAATTTTAAGTCGATTATTTCGATGTAACAGTGATTTTTTTATTTCAGTTTGATATAATTACCTTGAGAAAACAAAAATTATAAAAATATATCAACTGTCTGGTTTGTACCTATAAAACTAACGCTCTTTTGTCTACTTTGGGAATAGATGGCGGTGTATACATCCAATCCTTTGTGCAGGGGCAGAGTAAGGGGTGGGTACCCCTGCGGCCGGGGTCGGCCTGTCGTAAAAGGCGACAAAATAACCCACCTACGTGGTAGGGCCCCAACCACCTTTGGTCTTAAGTATGTCGCCATGGTAACTTTGTGTTGTGTTCCGGCATTGTCCGTCAGTCTGCTGTTTTGAGCTATTAAAAACAAAATACTATGTATAATTTCTGTTTTTTTTTTTCTTTCAATATTCAGTGGTCTTTTTTGATGATAGTTGGTTTATACAATTTTTTGAAAAATTCACTGTTACATTGATATATGATATTCCTGTAATAGTTATACAGTCGACTCTCGTTAATTCGAAACTGAAATGACTATTAAAATATTACGAATTATCGAGAGTATAAAATATCAAATGGAAATTCTCGAACGAAAAAAATGTGTACATTCCAATTATTGAGTAATAACATTTTATAGATTCTTTTATAGATTCACTTTTCTTACTATATCTATCCATTTTTTCGATTAACTCTCAACTATCGGAAACTTTTATTCAGTATACCTACATAATAACCAACGAAAGAGTAATTGAAATGAAACTAACCAAACAAATTAGTGCCGAAGTATGTGTCAAACTAACAATTCAATAAGAAATGCTCGTGCAAGTTTGAAGTTTTGAGTTTTGTCGAGTGTTTGACGCCTATGAGTTCGAATTACCAAGCGCTTATTAAAAATGTATAGATTTGTTTCGAAATATAAAGAGCTTTTCTCGAGCTCGTGACAACTTGGTGTTAAGAGGTTCGAATTAGCGAGAGTCGACTGTATTAATATCTCGATTATGAGAGCTTTTTAAACCACGACTTGCGAAGTCATCTTGTAGATGTCTGTAAACGTCACATATCCTAATAGAACGATCCCCTCTCCTGGTCACTAAAATGGCTATGACCAGCGTAATTTTTTTTTAATTTATCACAAACGTGTGTCATAAAATAGTCACCCGGATTCATGATTCTCTTGGGTCTTATTTAAAATTGTAACTTGATCACCCCAAGTACATAAATATTTTCAATCCATGTAGCTTTAGAATTTTTTTAATGTTTAAATGATAATTTGACGAATTAGTGAGAGACGAATGTAGATTAAAATGAATTTAGCTAAAGTACTAAAATGCAGTATTTTGAAATCAATAAAATTCAGGGCTGATTATTCGTTGTAGTATCAAATAATACATTAAAAATACAGTAGAAAATGTCGTCATAGTCGTAGAATAATGGATCTGACATATTAAACTTTACTGAGCAGCCATTTGAAAAATACACAGAGGCCTCATTTTACTATGGTCGCCTATCGAATCCCTCATTTTACCGACTAATTCATTTCAAATCCAAAATACAATAATTTTTTCTTCAATATAGCAATCATTAGACTATAATAGTAGAGCTCGTCTAAGCGCAAATGACGCGCCCCACTATTTAATTAGTCGATTTAGATGTATGAGAGCACAATGACCTGACTGCGAACATCGCGCTCGTCTAGTCGCGTGACAAATCCAACCACCCTTTTCTGTATATGGAGGTGCGCTGGTGTTTTGTACGGGACAAGACGTCCGCTCTCTCGCGCGTTCTGACAAATTATGAATAGTTGTACAACAAATCCGGAAATAATAATCGCTACATAACATGCATGCAAGTGGGTGACGAATCACAACGGTAGGTATTTATAAGTGTTTGCATCCATATTTCAATAATTTTCAGGTGTGCGTAAATACGGTAGTGGGTTGCATTGTCATTTGTGCTTAGACGAGCTATAATACCCAAGTATGATAAAAAGTAAAATACGTTTCTTTTTCAAAATCGACATTATTCTACGATCATTTTTTTTTTAGATTCAGATAGTTTTTTGATTTGGTGAGAACTTTAAAGTTAATTATGTTTGAAGTTTTAATAATTTTTGTATTCGAATTATAGAGGTTCTAGTATATGGATCTAAATGTTACAACTGGCTGTAACCATTTCATATTAGATTTCATGATTTTTTAAATAATTAACCTGTTAAACGCCACCATAGAAAATTAAAGAAACTTGAAATATGGTGGATATTTAAGATATGTAACCAATCTATCGTGGGGTTTGATAATTTCATTAACAAAACCTCGTGAGGGCATCGGTGATCCCCCATGGCTGAATCGAGAAAACAAGAAGAGGTTCCATGGCGTTTAATGTGTTAGAAACCAGCCCTAATAAAATGCTTGTTCTAGCAGCTTCAATTCTATATAACATTCCTTGTCGCAGTAAATTAAACATTAATAGAAATACTTTAAGTATAGTCACGTTACAGTCGCTTGTCTGTTTGTATCCCCGTTTATGGAAACTGGAAACGTGCAATTCATTTATTGTAATGAATTAAATAGTAAATAAAATATGTTGTTTTATTTTTCGCCCTATTTTGATGGTTAAAACACCGCCGAGTGGTTGTAACCTCTGACCGTTTAAATTAACCTTTCGAAAAATATGTTATCAAATGATAATAAATAATCAAGGCTGTTGGTAAAATTTGTTTTTATATGGTGAAGTCTTAAGGTTTTATTTTCATATGCAACTCTTAAAAGAGAACGACTATAGACATTTTAATTATCGAATGAAGAATCTTAAATCTATTTATGCGAATGTCTAAATATAACCGTTCTTTTGAACCATTTTTAAATAATCTATTTTTCTTTTTAGAATGGTTTCAATGCTTTATGCACTTATTTGCCAATGTCAAAATGTGTAAGATTATTTATTAAAAATAAGAAAATTATTGGCGTAAATGCTTAAAAAAAAGCCTAAAGTATAACTTCAAAAAAAACTATGTTATGCTATCCTATAGTGTAAATTTTATTATTTAAATCTAACTCGAACAGCGGCTTATGGTGTTGAATATCAATTAATATTAGAATGAAGCGCCATCATTAAATAATTAATTAGTAAAATAAATTTATATATTATAATAAGATTCAGAATGGGAATTAAACCTGTGACCCCCCCTGGCGTTCTAACGTATCAAAACCACGTCACGGTTGTTATTTAATCCTTTTTTCAGTTGTAGGTACTTAATATTGATCGTGCCATTTTATCCACACTAAAGCTTTCAGCAATTTGGTTTTTAGAAGGGCGCTACTGTGTAATCTCTTGATATTGACGTCCTAGGCCTATTTTTGAAACCTTGTACATGCAAATAAAAATAAGTCAGATATTTTTCCTTTAATAGTTTAGTGGGGAAATAGTAAAACAATTAATAGTATATATAATTTATTCCTACACAAATGAACATGAATCTATGATAATTCTAAAACTGATTTTAATGTCTCAGAACATTATCATAGAATATTTAGTGGCCGGAGTGAGCTGGTTTGTCGGGATCCTCGTAGCCAATCTGCTCCTCTGGGGTGTGGGGCCAGAACGTGGGCCTGTTGATGGGGTCGAGGGCCTGATCTGGGAACGCGTCGCGGAAGTCTTCCAGTGTCATCTGGTCGTATGGCAGAAGGGCCTTGGTTGTCTCAATTTCCTTTTGGTACCTGAAAATATTAATTCAATAATTAATAATGGTAAAATATCTTTTATTATTTACTCAAGTGAGTGGCTTAGACGAGTGGCTCACTAGACAATTTGGTTGTATTTTTTATTGCTATAGGACAGCAGAAAGGCTGACAGCCCACTACGATTTAGCAGTTACCGTCGCCTATGGGTGTTTGCAATGCCAGTGGCATCGTGAACATACTGCTGTCTGATAATGCTGGAACACAACACAAAGGGTGGTTGACATCTAGATGGGCTTGCAACCCTACCACATAGCTAGAGTGGGTTGTTTTGTCTCCTTTTATGACAGGCCGACCCCAACCGCAGAGATCAGTATTTATTCTCCACCCCTGCACGGATAAAAAGGTTTGTGTCAAATTATTTAGTTCTTTCATGAGTAGAATATTATATATTTAGGTTTCTTATAGTTTTTCAGACCCCTATCAATAACAAAAGCATATTGCCTACTGATATCTATTGAAATATGAAGCTATTTAGTACATTATATTAAAAAAGTTACTATCTCATTGTCATATATTTACAAATCAAGTTATTTAGCACTAAACAATCTTGCACAAATGAAGGAACGATCTTGGAAGGGCAGTAATGCACAATAGACCTTGAAGTTATACATATTTCAAAATATGTAGATATTTAGAACCACAGTGGATACTTCAGAGTAAATACATTCATGCTTAAAACAGTTGGTGGGCAGCATCTGCCTGCTGTGTTCTAGCAAAGAAAAAGATGAATTGCATATTTATTCTTTTATTTACTTCTTTCTCCTACCCTTATCCCACATTATATGGGGTTAACACAACATGTGAGAGGAGGGATCCTTCCACTCTCCTCTGTTAGCCATCATCCCAACATTCACACCCTTTTTTGCCATATCATTTTTTATGCAATCCATCCATCTTTTTTGGTCTACCTTTTTATAATTTACTTGTAGATACTAAATCTTTCAATCTTAAGCATATTATGTCACTAGTTAACTTGCTAGTAGAATATGTTACCTGTTTGAGCTAATCTTCATTTAAAAATAATTTATACCAATGTTATAGAGTTGTGATATAGAATTTGCAGATATTCTCCATGCAGGGGCTGAGTAAGAATACAGCCTCTAAGAACACTGTCTAAGGCCATGGTCAGCCTGTCGTAAAGGCGAAAAAATAACACGAGCTATGTAGTAAGGACCCAAGCCCCTTCTGGATGGGGACCATGTGGTCTACAAGTACGCCGCTGTGGCGCCTCACTCGCCACCTGATTTGTAACACTGATAAAATCTAAGAATTGTCATCATCATCATCATCTCAGCGTTCATCCCGGTTGCAACCCAAACTTCCGTTTCGGTGCCCGGGGTCCGCTTTCCGACTTTTTCTACTCCACTTCGCACGGTCTTCAGCATCCCTGGTAGTGAGCCCATTAGCACGCATGTCACCCCTTACGACGTCAAGCCAGCACTTTTTGGGTCTACCCCTCCGCCGGGCCCCGGTGAATTGTATACTTTCTTATATATTCTTCTTTCTAGATATATGTATACTTTTTAGATATTTCGAGAAGTTATGATATGTCAATACAAACGTACTATTATCAGGGTCTGTCACAAAATTATTTTATAATTATACTAGATAAGTTTCGTAATTTTTAATTAGTTACCACACAATAACATGATACACACCATGATTAAAAATAGTGAGCCAGTGAAATATATCTGTTTGATTAAATCTCTCGCTTAGAGAATCTACCCCATAGGAGGTCCGGTTAATCCTCCAAACCGTCATAATAATTTTGTGTTGTGTTCTCGCATTAGTGACATAGGTTCCTGTACCCCTATAGGACAGCAAATGTTCGCACCTAGGAGCACCTCTAATGTCACAAATTGTTTGCTTAAAGATTAATTTTTTTTTTTAAATTTATTATTATATATTGCAACCTGTCATGTGGGACATTCGGCAATATTTTGTAAGTTTGAAATGACAGTGCAAGGTACTTGTCCAGTGACAAGCCCTTATAATTCTTAGAATTAGAGTAAATCTTGCGGTACTCTTTTCTTTAGTCTCCGGGTGTTCGGGAATATTTCATTGTCCATAAGGTGATGCGCCACTATATTTTTAACTTTTTACTTACGATGCAATATTAGCGTTAGATGCATTGACAAATGCATCAATGGCCTTCTTGATCTCTGCCCACTGGGCTTCAACCTTGGCTGTCTGGGTGTCAGCTGGGTATGGAATCTTCAAAGCTTCATATTGCTTCTGGAAGGTGTCTACTAGACCAGCGACAGGCACAGCCTGTTTATATTGGGTCCAGTTGATTTTCGGAGGTTCTGGAGGGTTGGCGAGTACTCTAAAACAAAGTTTAAAAAAAATTGTGAATGAATATATATTTGTAAGTGTTTGAAATTCCTTTCTATAACGTAAGAAAATGCTGTCTTAAAACAGATTATTTTTACTGCGGTAGGACAACAGATAGACTGACGGCTTAAAATTTAGCAGTTACCGCCGCCTATGGGTGTTTGCAACGCCAGTGGTATTAAAAACATGCTGCTGTCCTATAAGGGTACAGGAACTTGGGTCACGGTCTCGGTCTTCGGAATACAAGGTTATTATGACGGCAAACTTAAGACCAAAGGTCGTCGCCATCCAGACGGGTTTGGGGCCCTACCACGTAGGTAGGTTGTTTTGTCGCCTTTTACGACAGGCCGACCTCGGCTGCATAGGTCAATATTCTTTCTCAACCCCTGCACGGATACATCGGATCTTGCAAAGATCAAATTGAACTATTAAAATTAAGTACGCATAAGCTAGCAAATTAGTGGAAAACCACGTTTAAGTAACAAACAATTTAAAAGGTTTAGGCATAGGTAACACTGAACAAAACATGAACAAGAATTATGTAACATGATCAAAACTAACCTTCGAAGGTACCCATCTGATTTGACTTTGAACACGGCAAGGTTAGCCTTTTGCTCGGCCGGGACTCTCTCAGCGAGAGAAGCCCAGTTTACAGAGCTCTGTGCAATCCTTTTCGCCATTTTTCGGCGATTTATTACAATAAAATTTTACGGTCTGTCACCGAAAAATCGCTAAAGCAAAGACAGCAAATTTATTTCATATTTTCATATAATGTCAAATAATTTAAAGGTTTGGCTATAAGCATTTTGGCTTGCTCTTTTTGTAATAATTTTTGTCTATGATTTTGTATCATATAGTAGTGACATCTATTATCGAGTAACTAAAGAAATTTACAATTACCAACACTAGAGAGTAGTGATAGTGGCCAATGTTACTCCGGGAAGAAATAAATCATTATTATTAACTTATGAGTCTAGATCAAACAGCTCGTTTGATCTAGACTCCTTTTTTGGGAAACTCAATATCACAATAAACATTTCCTAACATCAATCGGATGAGATATGGAAATATACAATTTTTTTTAATGTAATTGTGATATTGGCTTCTCCACAATTATTCGCTAAACCGGAAATCATTTTTTTTTATTCATGATCAAAGTATATACATACAATATATATATACATATATATATATATATATATATATACAATGTACAAAGTATACATTTAAATTGTGAAATTTTTATCCGTGCAGGAGCGGAGAAAGACTACTAACCTCTGCGGCCTGTCGTAAAAGGCGACAAAATAACAACCCACCCCACCTACGTGGTAGGGCCTCAAGCCCGTCTGGATGGCGACTACCTTTGGTCTTAAGTATGCCGCCATAATAACCTTGTGTTGTGTTCCGGCATTAGTGACCCAAGTTCCTGTGCTCTTATGGGACAGCAGCGTGTCTGTGATGCCACTGGCGTTGCAAACATCCTTAAGCGACGGTAACTGCTAAATTCTAAGCGGGCCGTCAGCCTGCCTGCCGTCCTACAGCAATAAAAAAAATTGGTTTTGTTGTTGGCTCAAGGTTATTTGAATTTAAGAAAAATAAAATACGGTGGTTATATATTAAAATGATTTATTACAACTTTGGTTTACTGCGTAGATAATTATTTACAGTGGAAAGCAATTTGTATAAATAATAAATTATGTTACTTCAAGCACACAACACTATTTACTAATAACCATCTAAAGAACGAATTATTTACAATATTCCCCATTCCTACAATATTAAAAAAATAAACTAATCAATTCTTAACATACGCTAAACTTAATTAAAAAATATGATACATAATTTAAATTTTTTGTATACATATCTAAATTCTGTTTGTAACATTATTCATATATTTTTTTTTTTCTAAACAGGTCTCACAATGCAGGGGCGGAGTGGGAATGCTGGCCCCTGCGGCCGGGAACAGCCTGTCGTAAAAGGCGACAAAGCAACGCTAACTTGGTGGTAGAGCTCCAAGCCCAACCAGATGGCGACTACTAATCTTGCATTGTTTCCAGTTCCCCTACGCGGATAGCAGCGTGTTAGCGATGCCCCTGGTAACTGCTTGTCATCAAGTGGGCCGTCAGCCTATTTGCCGTTCTTCGGTAATAAAATAAAATATTTTATTCCAGTTTAATCCAGTCATAGACGTGACGTCTTTTTGCGTCATTGTCCCGCAGTGACATTTACTTTTTATACAATATAGCATAAGTAAGTGTTTGAATCCAACCAGCAGTAAAAACCGAACGATCCCGTCACTGCCTGAGAACTTGCAAAATGGATAATCCTGTTGCATTGGAAAATGGTAGGGTAGCCCTGATCTTATTAGTGGCCCGTACCTTAGTTATAAATTAAACCGCATCTAATAATAAATAATTAGGTGATTGTAATCCTAATTGACTTTTTAAATCAGTCTTTTCTATGAATTGCCGTAAAATTAAATAATTTACTTTCTGTTTCAACAGAATAAAGTCGAGGGATATTTCATAACGATACTAGGGCTTATTAATATGCTCTGGATTGAGTCAACTTATACTGCATTTACAGGGTGTAAATGCAGTATAATTTATCAAATTCAATATTCTAGTGTGTTTCTTCATGAATCCTGTCTATACCTAAAGGTGTAGGTTATATATAGTTAATAACTAGAATTAAAGATAGGAATGAGAATGGTTGGATACAGAAGCGGAGGTAGACCGAGGAAAAAGATGGATGGATTGCGTAAAAAACTAAACATAAAAGGGTGTGAATGTTGAGATGACTAACAGAGGAGATTGGAAGAGATCATGTTGTGCCGACCCCACATTGTTTGGGCCAAGGGCAGGAAGAATTTAATCGATGTTCTCTGAACTTTCCTGTTAACAAACATATCCACGCAAACTGAAAGTATCTGTACTGTGTAGGTGTCATATTCGACTAAAAGTATTTAAATTTAATGTAAACAACGTATTCTTTCTTTTCGAGATACCTTAACAATGTGTGTAGTTAAATAAAATAAATGAATATTTAAGCTATTTTCGCTAATTAAGAAACTAGACTTTTAATCACTCAAACATTCTAATAATTTATTATATTTTAATTAGTTTTCCCCGTATTAAAATGCACTCTTGTACACATATTTCTACCGCTTTCACCGTTTTATAATGTTAAATGCTAAATATGCTAAATATTCGCGATTTATAATAATAGCCCCCGCTTTATTCTACCGAATGGAACAATGATTAACTATCACCTTAAAAATTAAATAAAATTAAAGGAATGCAATGTTTGAAAACATTATTTAACTAAATAATATAAGTATATATGTAAACTTTGGTTATTATGGAAGGCTTATATATATTTATTCAACAGTAAAAAATCGTAAAATAAACAGAGAAGCCTTTTTCATATATAGTATTTATGCTTATTTAAAACTATAAATTATTATATATATAAACGATCTTGTACATATATAAGAATTTAAAATTACTAATATTTTCAACATGAAGTATTATTAGAAAGTTATAAATGTTCATTTAGTATGGAATTTAGTTATTTTACCGTTTACCGTAATTATCCACAGAAATTAGATTAAGTTAAATTGCTTGTTGAAATTTATGGAAGAAATAAATATATAATCATAAATATAAACTATAATTATTACATATTATTTATATATATATATATATATATATATATATATATATATATATATATATATATATATATATATATATATATATATATATATATTCTGCATTTATTTATAATATGTGAAACCTTTTACGTTTTAAAAATGTTGTGATATTTTTTTTAAGTGGATATTAAATTTGATTTATGGATATTAGATTTATACGTAGCCAGTTTGCGAATATTTAGTAAAACATAATATTTGTGTGTGGATAAAAAAAAACCATTGTAGTGTGTGTGAGTTCAGTATTATTACAATTATTTTTCAAATAAATAATCGAATTCAAATGTAACCCAAACTACTATACCGGCACGCTATGATGGCCGTTTTGACCTTTGTCCACTCATGAAGTTTCGTATTAATTAGTAATTACATTTGAAGGAGCAAATTGCTGTGCTTTATTGTCAATAGCGACGTGCAGTTATTGACAATAAAGAACAGCAATTTTGCTCCTTCAAATGTAATTACTAATTAATACGAAACTTCATGGAGTGGACAAACGTCAAAACGGCCATCATAGCGTGCCGGTAGCATAACTGAAGGATAAATCACGATTACAGATAAAAACTTTTAATTATTTTTAGTAACAGATTTTAATACATATCGACATTATGCCTCTTAACGTCTCCTTAAATATTCGGGCTCAGCACTTTCAAACCGCCCGAAATTCATAAATCGGCGGGCTTGTCTTTATCCTTGAGAGGATTTCTCTTATCGCCATAATGGGGGGAATTTGACGACTGCCCCATAGTCTTGCTGCCCCACGTAGTTCTTCTTGTAACTGGGTTATTTTTGCAAAATTTTAGCAAATTCGCATAAGCCGCCCTGTACTGTCGGTTCGTCGCTGCGTAAATTAGCGGATTAATTACACTGGATGCCCAAGCCAATATCGAGGCAATTATGTGGAGCCAGGGGTAAGTTATGCCGTCGTCGGCGACGTTCATTATCATTAAGGGTAGGAAACAAGCAAGAAAACACAAAAATATCGTCAACATGAGGGTAGTCAGGCGGGAATCTTCTTCCTTTTCTTTGGCAGTTTGGCCGCTCAGTTTGCTGTAAAAGAGAAAATAATACTCTTAGTCCCATAAAGTGCAATTTATATATAAGCGCAACATAATTAACGTAATTTATATAAGCAAAATTTATATATAAATGCAACTCATTATGAGTTGTTTAAAAACTATGCACCCGATTGACTTGTACGACAATTTAGGGTAGTACTTAGACCTTCAGTAATGAAGAATTCGACTAAGAAGAGAGAGATGACCAGTAAACGTTTTTCTGTCATGTAAAATAAAAATACATTTTAGATAGGATTTCCGTAACATCCGTTCTTAGCGAGCGTCTACTTAGTGCATTTTTTTATTGTTGTAGGACAGCAGACAGGCTAACGGCTCACTTATAATTTTGTAGTTACCGTCGCCTATGGGTGTTTGCAACGCCAGTGGCATCGCGAAAACGCTACTGTCCCATAAGGGTACAGGAACTTGGGTCACTAATGCCAGAACACAACACAAGGTTATTATGGTGGCATACTTAAGACCAAAGGTGGTCGCCATCCCGACGGGCTTGAGGCCCTACCACGTAGTTAAGGTGGGTTGTTTTGTCGCCTTTTACGACAGGCCAAACCTGGCCGCAGAGGTTAGTATTCTTTCTCCGCCCCTGCACGGATGAAAATTATTATTAACAAACAAGCATATTGACGACATCGATTCTCACCCACATACACACCTGCGGCCTTCGAGCTTCCTCTTGCTCTCCCTCACCCTCCAGTATATGCAGGAGTAGGAAACGATGATCACCACACAGGGCAACGCGAAGCCAAACACGAATAGGTATTTCTTCGGCGACTTGCCGTCTTTGGGTAGAATTGTGCAGGAGAAGGTGTTTGGATCCAGGCCGAGTTGACCCCAAATTCCTAGCAGTGGCGGCACCTGTCGATAAATACAATATTTATATAATATTCTCTATTTTATTATATTCCCATTTAACTAATTTATTTTTCAGTTTATACTGAATAGAAAATATATATGTCAAGAATGGAAAAAATCATTTAGAAGTTTGTTTCACCATTTACGTTACGTACGTATTTACGTAATTGCCTGACTAACGTAAATAGTAACGTTAGTTTCTTAATATTCAATGAATGATCTTTAAATCAAAGATTTACGTAGAAATAAATTATTTTGATTTTGTCCTTTTATAGGGCTGTGAAGCGTGGCCGGAGCGACACAAGCGAGAACTGCGTATCACGGAGATGAATATGCTGCGGTGGATGTGTGGATTAACGCGGAGGGACCGCGTTAGGAACTCCCGCATTCGCGGCAGTCTTCATGTCCGTGACATTGCGGATAAATTGCAGGAGTATCGACTCCGATGGTACAGCCACGTTTTACGGCAACCGGATGCTTACGTGGGAAACAAATGTCTGGTCATGCCACCTCCGCCGGGCCCCGGCAGGAGGGGTAGACCCAAAATGTGCTGGCTTGACGTCGTATAGGGGTGATATGCGTGCCAATGGGCACACTAGCAGGGATGCTGAAGACCGTGCGAAGTGGAGTAGAAAAAGTCGGAAAGCGGACCCCGGGCACAGAAACGGAAGTTAGGTTGCAACCGGGATACAACGCTGGGATGATGATGAAATTATTTTGATTTTAATTGTGGAATTTGAATTGTGTACGGATCCCGTAAAAGTCAGCGACCCGGCAAAAGTGCCACCCTGCACACCCAAACCGACACTCGGATGATGTTTACTCAAGAAGAAACCAATAAAAGTGTCGGTTGAGGATATATTAGATGATTGACAACGAAATTTCGTGTCCTGCTTTCAATGTGAAACGAGAAAAATAATTTAAATAAAAAGGATGAGTTTTTCCCCAAAAATGGGTTAACGTCAGACAGGCGGCCGGTTGTAAAAACTAAGCCACAATTATTACAACATGTAACATGTTCTGCCGACCCTATATAATGTGGAATAAGGGCAGGAGTAGGAAGGTATGTGTCTTTTCCGTGTAGGGACCGGAGTCGGCCTGTCGTAAAAGGTGACAAGACAATCCTAGCTACGCGGTAGGGCTGGTATGTATGGGACAGCGTGTTCGCGACGCTAGCGTCGCAAACATCCACAGGCGACGGTATCTGTTTACTGTTAAGTGGGCGGTTAGCCTGTCTGCTGTCCAGCGTGGCGGGTATAGTGTCCATTCCGATTCTGAGGCCCAAGCTTAGCGAAAG
Source organism: Malacosoma neustria (assembly GCA_963693495.1). Lineage (NCBI taxonomy): Eukaryota > Metazoa > Arthropoda > Insecta > Lepidoptera > Lasiocampidae > Malacosoma > Malacosoma neustria. The sequence goes on from OY856381.1 coordinate 19,637,190, forward strand.
GAGGTTATTGAAGTTATACTTCTTTTGGTGCGTTAGGGAGAAATGATGACAGAAAATTTTTACGATGCGCACGCGTACCGTCACAAAAAATCGACACCTTGAAGTTAGCTATAGTCAATATTTTTTAAATGAACTGTAATACATTTAAATAGGGTATAAATTGCAATGTAATAGATTTCAAGAAGTTTTCCGTTGCCTAGCAACGGAGACGGTAGCCATATTGGTTCAATAAATTCAACAAATTTTTTATCCGTGCAGAGGCGGAGAAAGAATACTAACCTCTGCGGCTGGAGTCGGTCTGTCGTAAAAGGTGACAAAACAACCCACTCTAGCTACGTGGTAGGGTCCTAAGTCTATCTGGATGACGACCACCTTTGGTTTTAAGTATGCCGCCATAATAACCTTGTGTTGTGTCGAGCATTAGTGACCTAAGTTCCTGTACCCTTATGGGACAGCAGCGTGTTCGCGATACCACTGGCGTTGCAAACACAACTGCTAAATTTTAAGCGGGCCGTCAGCCAGTCTCCTGTCCTACAACAATCAAAAAATATATATATTTAAGTATATTTATATAATATATCGTGGTGACTGATATTTATTAACAATTTATAGGTTTAAAGATAATTTACTGTGATTATAAGTGATAAAAGAGGTTTTTACATATTACTTTGAGTACGTTTGTAGAATTTGAGGTTAGTTGACGGTATGTATTTGTTTACATCATAAAATACTTTATCTTGTAGGTATTTTTTTTAACAAATATCTGTATCACAGAAGAGTGGAATAAATGGACACGCACAATTTAAAACAAAACTTTATTTATCTATAACTTAATACGTAAACATTACATACGACACTTCAGTGATGTGGTGATAAATGTGTATACAAGGAAGCTGTAATTAAAGGCAGTTAAGTGAAATAATCATTTACGCGTGTAATGCGTCGTTTAGCAGCTTCAATGACTGTTTTACGTCCGTTGAATTATTCATGGTCTGCGTGCGGTCCCATTGTTATTTTGGACACTGAATTACTGTTTATCACTCAGGAAGTGTTATTATTCTAAAACTATTTTATGATAGCGGGTTTATTTAGCACTCTATCTTACAATGTCCTCGGTTGTAGGGCTTGAAGCCCGTCTGGACTTCAACCAGTCAACCTTGTGTTGTGTTCCAGTATTAGTGACCCAGGTTCCACCCTACGCGGACAGCAGCGTGTTCGCGGTGCACCTGACGTTGGTAATATCTGACGGTAACTGCTTACAGTGGGCCATCAGCCTGTCTACCTTACCTCAGCGATAAAAAAGTTACATCTTATAAGAAACAGAACTTGAAGCTCGGTAGTTTATTTACCTTATGTAATCGTAAAGTAATAATTTTTATCCGTGCGGGGGCGCAGAAAGAATACTAACCTCTGCGGCCGGGGTCGGCCTGTCGTAAAAGGCGACCAAACAACCCACCCTAGCTACGTGGTAGGGCCTCAAGCCCGTCTGGATGGCGACCACCTTTGGTCTTAAGTATACCGCCATAATAACCTTGTGTTGTGTTTCGGCATTAGTGACCCAAGTTCCTGTACCATTATGGCACAACAGCGTGTGTTCGCGATGCCACTGGCATTGCAAACACCCATAGGCGACGGCAACTGCTAAATTCTAAACGGGCCGTCAGCCTGTATGCTGTTCTACGGCATAAAAAAACACCGATTTTTTTGGCACGCCAACGTAGATCCCCGTCAAGTCTCCCGTGGACACCTGGGGGTCCACCTGGACCTCTTTGAGAACTAAGGCTCTAAAGCAATACTAATACCAAAAAATGTATCATTGTATGTTTATTGTTGTATCAATGTATCATTTATAACAATATTATTTTTTTTGTAGGAAATCCAGTTTATACTGTAGTACGAATGAAAGATATAAAATATGGATAGTTTAAACGAGTTGAAAATAAGAATTGTTTGTAATAACTTTTACGGGAGCGGGGTGTTCGTAAATATAAGATGGATTGCAGTGTGGCACAAGTTATATGCGGTCGCGATTATCTGCATTTATATATTGATGATTGATCTAATATTTAAAATAATTTAACGTACACTATTAAAACTTCGCCAAATTCGAATTGTTAGATTTTAAAGTTATAATAACTTACAAAATTACTTAACAGACAACTACAGTTCCAGTAAAAATCAAATGAGTGGGAATTAAGCTTGGAGCGACAATTGCCCCTGGGGGCTGCGGGTCTCTTTTTTCGGATTGAAGAGGTCCGCATCCTATGAGGATCCAACTGTTCAGGGTGGAGGTAGTCTTTTCTTGTTTCAAACATTAGCAATAGAGATTTTTGTTATTCATACACGCGCCATTCGCGGCCCAGACTTTGCGTAGGAGCTTTCTTTCTTCCCCAAAAGAAAAAAATATGGATCAAATTTGGCTAACGTCTATAGCATCTTCTTGTACAAACGAAAAAAACCGTACAGAAGTTTCTTTCAATGTGGCAATTCTAAACAACCTGCCTGGGATTTTGACATAGAAGCTTTCGTTGCAATAGGAATAGGGTTTTTTATTGCTGTAGGCTAGCAGACAGGCTGACGGCCCGCTTAGAATTTAGCAGTTACCGTCGCCTATGGGTGTTTGCAATGCCAGTGGCACCGCGAACACGCTGCTGTTCCATAAGGGTACAGGAAGTTGGGTCACTAATGCCGGAACACAACACAAGGTTATTATGGCGACATACTTAGACCAAAGGTGGTCGCCATCCAGATGGGCTTGGGGCCCTCCCTAATGTAGCTAGGGTTGTTTTGTCGCCTTTTACGACAGGCCGACCCCGGCCGCAGAGGTCAGTATTCTTTCTCCGCCTCTGCACGGATAAAAAGGCTCTTCATTACTATTTAGTACGTATTTTCTACATCATCATTCATCTATACAAATAAATAAAATTGGAGGGTCTGTTTGTAATATTAAAATAACCGCTTTTTACTAAGTGCATTAGGACGTATACACGGTACATATACCAAAACAACATTTTTTACAATTTTTGTCTGTCTGTCGGCCTGTCTGTCTGTCTGTTTGTTCCGGCTAATCTCTGAAATGGCTGCACCGATTTTGACGGGACTTTCACTGGCAGATAGCTGATGTATCAAAGAGTAACTTAGGCTATTTTTATTTTAGATAAAAAAATTAGTTTTTGTTAAAAATGATAAGCTTTGGAATTTTTAAATACCAATTTAAGTTGAGCTCAGATTTATATCATCGATCATATGAAATAGGGTTCAGCTTAGGCTGGACTTAGTACGTTGAATTTCCAATTTAAATTGATCTTAAATATCCAAAAAATGCTGCCTAAAGTCACTATTCCACGCGGACGGAGTCGCGGGCACAGCTAGTTAAACAATACAATTTTAATTGCAAATCGTTCTCAGCTTCTCACAGACACTGCACCCCGAGGATGTTCCCTAATTCGGGACAATTAAACTCGTATTATAAACATGGAAGTGCAATGAACTAATTCCGACTTCCTCCGTGTCAGTTTGTTTGTTTAATAAGTCTACTAGCTTTTTCAAACGGGTATTTTGTTGTTCCATGAATTTGATAAATATTTGATATATTTCTCGGAAAATTACATTTATACAATCCTGGAATTTCAAACAATGATGTTTTTATGTTAACAATGTATGTATCCACGTTTTTATTATTTATTATATTTTAAAGAAGATCGTAATTAAAAAAAAAAATTCTTTTAAAAGTTTACATTGACCATGACTGGCACTCGTCCCTGGACGATGGCGAACGACCTTCGGGCACTAAAGTGCGAGGTCACAGCCAGATACCAGGAGATAAGGGAGAGCTGCCTGTACTATGGCCTTAGAGGTGTGGTGTGAAGAAAGAAGAAGCCTCTAAATCGCCAAGGCCAATGCTCATTGCAAGTCATGTTTTTGGAACAGGCAAATGAATTAGAAGCCTCAGCCAAGTTTTACGAATATACTGGGTATATGGGTGCAATCAGTTTTCACGTTGCCTGTAACGTCATAGGTATCTATCGCAAACAAGGGTTATTCCGTTTCAATTACCGATAAATGTTTTGTACAAGTTTTGATTTCTACTAATTATAGATATATGTGGGCTGGCGTTAACGTGAGGGTTATGACGTCACACACGGTCGATAGCTCGATAGTTTTATTACGGAATTAGAATAATTTAAGATTTGCTATAAACCCTGACTTATGCGAGTTTAAGTATCATTAACTGTCTGCGCAAACGCACGTGACGTTCAGTGTATTTAATTTACACTGTTATTCGAAATGCAAATTCTTTCCCTTGGTTCATAAGAAGTAAAGAAGAGGCACTATAGGTTTGTCCTTGGGGTTGGAGAGCAAAGGGCCATCAGGCCTGTTCAAAATCTATGTCTATTTCATCAATTTTGTGGCTCTTTAGCGCACAATATGCCAGTAATATACTAAAATGATATATTATATATCTGAAAGAGATCCAAATTGGCTATATGTATATCGTAAATGATTTGTGAACTTACCATAAGCCCAAATGATACGAGCCATATGAGCAGCAGTTGGATCCAGATCTTTGTCGTCGTGTATATTTGGGAGTACATGTCATAGTATGCTATTAACGTATACCTGAAACAAATAATATGTTTTTTTATATATATTTATTTCAGGCGGGATCCTTCCTTAAACTTCGCCCAATTTACTAACAGTGGTGAACTACTGGAATATATAAACAACATAATGAATGGAAGTGGTTCTCGTTGGAAAGCACTTAACTTATCACTTATCATCCGTGGGAAAGCACATACTGAATGTTTGTCTATTAAATGGATTAGATAACAATCACCGACGCGCCTGATACATTATAAAACATTATGGCGTATTATCCCTTTAGCTAATGTTTGTTGTTAATGAAATTTTTTGTTGACAAAGAAAAAAGAAAGAAGATATATTTATTATAGGACAACAAATCACATAATTAATTAATATTACAACAACATTTCCGTGCTTTTATCCGTGCAGCCTGTGCAGGGGCGGAGACAGAATACTAACCTCTGCGGCCGGGGTCGTCCTCTCGTAAAAGGCGACAAAACAACCCTCCCTATCTACGTAGTAGGGTCCCAACCACCTTTGGTCTTAAGTATGCCGCCATTGCATTGTGTTCCGGCATTAGTGACCCGAGTTCCTGTACCCTTATGGGACAGCAGCGTGTCCGCGGTGTCACTGGCGTTGCAAACACCCATAGGCGATGGTAACTGCTAAATTCTAAGTAGGCTGTCAGTCTTCTGCTGTCCGACAGCAATAAAAAAAAATATATAAGTTATAAAATGACAGTAAGCCCGATAAAAGGATCAAACTCAACATTATGTATTATAATAGGCCGTAAGGTAAAGTGCTAATTATGACGTCTGGAATTCATCTAGAAGACATCCGAAGGCTATTTTTCAAGTCATAGAGTTGAATTTCTGCGTTCAGAATAAAGAACAACCTTTAAGCAATTTATGTACAGCAAAGGAAGAGCATCGATCAGATTTCCTTACAGTTAATTTCCTTACAACTAAGTTTTATCACATATTTTTCATAAAAATGCTCTTGGTTTCGGTTTATACCACTTGATGATGAAGATGTAAAGTGATTAAATAAAAGTGACACCATTAAAGCTATAGTGAAAATGGCTGCTCAAACCTTACCTAGATACAATGATTAAATTGATAATAACAAATAAAACAATAAAGTCAATGACGTAGTGTAGTGGGGGCGGCCCGCCCCGTACGTCAATTTTTAGGGGGCGGCAAAATTTCACAATAAATAATATAAATTCCATTCCAACACAAAAAGAATTTTCAAAATCGGTTCAGTAAATCCAGAGATTAGCCCCTACAACATCACAAACACACAAACTTTACCTCTTTATAATATTAGTACAGATATTAGTATGCATTAAATTGAAATACCTAAATAAAAGGGCGGCAAAATTGTCTTCCGCCCCGGGCGGCCGTCACCCATGCTACGCCGCTGAATAAAGTACTTAAATATAACACATATTCACCAAACGCACTGCAGGAGGTGAACAGAGTGGGAGAAGAGAAGGCGAAGAGAATATTCCCACATTCTCTTACTCTCCCGGAAAAACGAAGAACCGACAACGTTAAAATCTTGTAATGTAGATTTCATGTTTTTTTTAATATTTAGAGTTTAGCAGACAGACAGACGGTTCACCCTGACAAGTGGTCACCGTCGCCTATGGACGTTTGCAGCACCAGAGGCATTACCAACGAGCTGCCGGCTTCGAAGAAATTTTATAACGCCTTTTTTAAAGAACCCCATATAGTACTGCGCTGAGAAAACCTCAGCCGGAAGCTCATTCCAGATCCTGAGAGTACGCAGCAAGAACGTTCTAGAGAAACGTTTCGTACAAGAACGAAGAGGCTCCAAGAAATGAGGATGAACACCCAGCCGATGGCGGGCAGTGCGGTGGTAGAAAGACGACGAGGGCACCATTCTAAATAGTTCTTCCGAACACTTCCCGTTGTACAGACGGTAGAATACGCAAAGAGACGCAAAGTCTCTCCGAAGTCCAAGCGTATCTAGACCGTCTGTGAGTATGGGATCGCCGACAACACGAACTGCGCGCCGTTGGATCGAGTCTAAGGGATTGAGCTGACAGGCGGGTACTCCAGCCCATAAATGTGAGCAGTACTCCAATTGCGGTCTGACTTGTGCTTTGTATAGCACAAGCCGTTGCCTTGGACTGAAATACTGCTTGGACCGGTTTAGCACACCTAGCTTTTTAGAGGCAAGCTTAGCTTTACCCTCCAATTGGCCCCTAAACTGCGCATAATCCGTGATATCGACATCAAGGATCCCAATACTGCTTGCGATGGAAAGAGGGTCCTTGGAACTGTGGCGCTTGATGTATGAGCCACGAAAACTTAATACAGTCATCATCATCATTTAAGCCGGAAGACGCCCACTGCTGGACAAAGGCCTCCCCCAAAGATCTCCACGATGATCGGTCCTGCGCTGCCCTCATCCAACCTATTCCGGCGATCTTGACCAGATCATCGGTCCATCTTGTGGGGGGCCTACCAACATTGCGTCTTCCGGTACGCGGTCGCCATTCGAGGACTTTTCTGCCCCAACGGCCATCAGTCCTTCGAGCTATGTGCCCAGCCCACTGCCACTTCAGTTTAGCAATCATCTTAATACAGTATTATATCATAATTATTGTCATTACAAAATAAACACAACTTTATTTTATAATACTAAAAATAAACATTACTTTCCCGCGGAACATATTGTGTATGTATATAATAAATTAATCAAGAGTGCAATCAATTTAGAGTTGCCACAACAAGGCCTGGACATTACGCAGTATCCTGCAACAAGGCGCCCTTTGTCCAAAGGGCACTGAACTGGCATCAATGAACTTATTTTTCATGAAAGGGCTTTTGTAATAAAACTTTCAGCAGTAAGGGTCATACAGATATAATGCCGTACTGACATATGCACTGGTTTTTTCTTTTGGTAAAATATGTCCATGGAATGTGAGGAATGTTTCATGTATTTTCGTTATTTTTTATATATTAAAAATAAATAAATAAATAATGATGAATGCCATATATGGCTGACAAGGCCCAATTGGTTTCGAAAATATCAGCTATATCTAGCTGACGAGGCATTATATGTGTTATGTATGAGTAATGTATGGTAGGTATATAAGAACATAAATATTTTTGGCATAGCAAAATACAGTGAATGATTAAAAAGTATACATATGTATAAAATATGCTGTTAATAGGGAAAGATCCAGCTCCTGAACAGTCCAGCCAACAAATTTCTTCCTATACATAGACACAAAAATATATGAGGGCTATATATCATCCATACTAATATTATAAATGCGAAAGTAACTCTGTCTGTCTGTCTGTTCCTCTTTCACGCCTAAACGGCTGAACGGATTTTGATGAAATTTGGTATGGTGATAGATGATAACCTAGAAATGGTCATAGGCTATAAATAATCACGCCATCGTTCTTAGGGGGTAGGCAGTAGGCAGATAACTAAATTGAGTTAGTGATTTTTTGTGCTTATCCGGTATCTATGAGAATCGGCCAACATCTATTTTTCATCCCCCTAAATGTATTTAAATCCCCCTAAATAAAATTTAGGGGTAGTCCACCCCTAAATTTTATTTTTTATTTTTTGACATTTTATTATTTTTATGGCAGAACAACGTTTGCCGGGTCAGCTAGTCTTTTATAACAGCCCGTCTATTGACTCTCCAACTCCGAGAGAAACCAAATGGCGTCTATCTTTTTCTACTTGTAAACCCTTCTTCGTCCTGTTCTTGCCTTCCACTCGTCTCTGTTAGCCGTCTTCTCGACACTTTTTTTAGCCATATCTTTTCATCCGTGCAGGGGCGGAGAAAGAATACTAACCTCTGCTGCCGGGGTCGGCCTGTCATAAAAGCGACAAAACAACCCTCCCTAGCTACGTGGTAGGGCCACAAGCTCATCTGGATGGTGACCACCTTTGGTTTTAAGTATGCCGCCATAATAACCTTGTGTTGTGTTCCGGCATAAGTGATCCTGGTTTCTGTATTCTTTCGGGACAGCAGCGTGTTCGCTAACTGGTCTGCTGTCCCACAGCAATAATAAAATATTACATTGTAATGTTTTTTACGCAATCCATCCATCTTCTTTGTACTTCTGTATCAATTCACTCTCATTTCTCTCACTTTCCTTATTATGACATTCTTCCCTTCACTATATGAACACACCATGTTAATTTGTTAATCTTTGATGCTACTTTCAAACTTTCCTTGATAAGATAAGATAAGATATATTTATTTGCTTTAACATGTTGTGTTACAAGTTCACAATAGGTACAATAATCACACATTTTTTTTTAAATTATACATGGAGATTTTGCAACAACAAGTAGACATGTTATGCCACAAACAGCATGCAATATAATTGAAATATTTGACTACTGCTCCCCTATCATCATCATCATCATCATTTCAGCCGGAAGACGCCCACTGCTGGACAAAGGCCTCCCCCAAAGATCTCCACGATGATCGGTCCTGCGCTGCCCTCATCCAACCTATTCCGGCGATCTTGACCAGATCATCGGTCCATCTTGTGGGGGGCCTACCAACATTGCGTCTTCCGGTACGATATATTCTCCCTATAGTAGAGTAAAAATAAAATTCAAATTCGATAAGCTTGTTAGTAAAAATATAAAATTTCGATACCTATAAATTAATGAAAATACATGTCATCAAGTCATGATGATAAGTCAAAAAATAAAATTAGTATACCTATTTTTAAATAATATTAACGTTATACATGTCAAGACTGTAATATTATTATATAATTAAATTAAATCCGATTCTAATATTTTCACTTAAACAATATATTTACAAATTATTTTTTATAGTTTCTTGTATTCTGCTCGGTCGTTTAAATAGTATTTTACATTATAACAGCATTTGTTCACTAAGTATTTTTTAAATTGATATTTAAATCTATTCGTAGTTAGCAATTTAGTATTTTTTGGGATTTTATTATATATTTCTGGGTCTAAGTACTTATTTCATTTCTATTTCCATTTTACTGATTCCACACACCCATCTCAGTATTCTCATTTCCATAACAAATTTTTGTCATAAGTCATAAAGTAACTTTATTCTTATCGCAAGAAATTTACTTAAATTATGTAATCATATAATTTTATGCTAAACCATTTCTCGAAATACATTTTTTATAGCTAGATAGAAGAGTTTTCATCTTATCTCTTACAGATGGGGTTGCATAATATTGCTGATAATGCACACGTGTCTGAATATTGCGAGAATTCGTGCTATAAATATATTATTTAAATTAAAAATATGATTTGTGGAATGGTTTTTAGAATTGGGGTTGTTAGTTTTGTTAGTAACAGTTTTTACAAATAACATAAAAAGTACTAGAGCGTCATAAACTTCACACGTTTGTATTAATTAAATGTCAAATTTTTACGAGCCGTGCAGTTATGAACGATGGCTCCCGCATCATTTGGGATGCGTGCATGTTAAAAAGGGTGTATTTTAATTTGAAACAATATAAAACCATTGATTCATTGAGTGTTATGAGGCGATTCAAATTAATTTAAAAGTATGTACTTTTGACACGATTAAGTTAAATTTGAGTTTTATGATATGGACATTATGGTTTTAAATAAGACGCGCAGTGGCTGGAATTATGATACTAATATTTATAAGGGAAAATATCTGTGAGATCCAGATTAATTTTGGGCATTTGGCTATGAGTGCGTTGTTATATCTACAAAGTTATGTATAATAACTGTATTTTAAGGTATATTACAAGTATAGTTAGTATCCTATAAGACCTGTCATATTGTATGGATCAGAGTGCTGGGCCACAAAGAGAAAAGATGAAAGGTTACTGCATGCAGCAGAGATGCGAATGTTGAGATGGATGAGCGGAGTTACAAAAATGGATATAATCTATACAAATAAATAAAATTGGAGAGTCTGTTTGTAATATTAAACTAAACGCTATTTACTAAGTGCATTCGTATACATGGTACATATACCAAAATAACATTTTTAAAATTTTTTGTCTGTCTGTCTATCTGTCCGTTTGTTCCGGCTAATCTCTGAAATGGCTGCATCGATTTTGACAGGACTTTCACTGGCAGATAGCTGATGTAACAAGGAGTAGCTTAGACTATTTTTATTTTAGAAAAAAAAATTGTTTTTGTTAAAAATGATCAGTTTCGGAAATTTTGTTTTCCAATTTAAGCTGACCTCAGATTTATATCATCAATCATATGAAATAGGGCTCAGCTTAGGCTGGACTATGTAGGTTCGAACGCACGTATTCCGGAGGCGCATGGCGTAACAGTTGCATTCGATAACACTGATTGTTTGCATATTTCATTTATTTATATTTTAGAGTTTATAGGGTTTGTAATCCAAAATAAACCATAAGATTTATCCAAAAAATTCTGCCCAAACTCACTATTCCACGCGGATGGAGTCGCGGGCACAGCTAGTTAGAAATGAGTATATTAGGGGAAGTTTGAAAGTAATAGGTTAGCCTGGTATAGCCATATAATGCGATGAGAGGAGCGTTATGTAACAAGGAGGATGCTAGAAATAAGAGTGGATTGATACAATAGTGTGCTTTTTCATGATGGGTAAAAAATGTTAAACTCGGTCACGCGTCCTGATCGAAAATTCTTAAGATTCGTAAGACGGAGTTTTGCTTGAGTAATACCAAGCTTATTAATAATGACTTAAGGTTTATTTTATAATATAACTTTTAAATAATTGCATTGCATTACTTATACATAATCTATTTGAATTGCGACTTTATTACAATGAAATACAGTTGAGTTTTTGAAGTGAAAACTTTTTTAGGCGCGTTAAGCACTTTTTGGGTGAACAATTTTTGATTTGTAAAGAAGTGTTAATGACAAATTTAAACTTTAATGCTTGATCATAAACTATTTTTTATAAACCGAAAATAATAATCTAATAGCTCAACGATATAATTCACAAGTTATTTAGTTTTCACTTCTATCGGCAGTCCCCAAAGACTGCCCCGCATGTTTTTTTTTACTTACACTCACTGAATTGTTTTAAAATCACAGCGAATCATATCTCCAGTCACGGATGTACATCACGCAGCAATCATCGCTCACTTAATTGTAGTAAGAAATAGTGATTTTAATGATTGCATCGCATTCTTGGATCGATGGAGGAGAAAATCAAAAAAGTCAGTCAAACAAAGTCAAAGCATTGTTATTTTTTTATATAATAATAATAATCTTACTAATTACATATTCCTTGTATCTACACAACTGGACCAATGGTATCTGCATTCTTTTTTTTTATTGTTGTAGGACAACAGACAGGGTGACGGCCCACTTAGAATTTAACTGTTACCGTCACCTATGGATGTTTGCAAAGCCAGAGGCATCGCGAACACGCTGCTGTCCCATAAGGGTACAGGAACTTGGATCATTAATGCCGGAACACAACACATTATGGCGGCATATTTAAGACCAAAAGTGATCGCTATCCAGACGGGCTTGGGGACCTACCACGTAGCTAGAATGGGTTGTTTTGTCGCCTTTTACGACAGGCCGAACCCGGCCGCAGAGGTCAGTATTCCGCCCTGCACCTATAATAACACGGATTCGAGTGATTAATGTAAATCTGTTGATGAAAATGCATCACCGATGATGAATCGCCCTTGTTAAAATATAATCAAATAAAATGAAAAAGTTTAATATCGGACTTCCGTTATCAAAGTGGGGCCAAAGACGTCTATAATAAAAATTGGCGTATTTTATGTAAAATTGTATTTATCTTTGTTCTTTTTGTATAATGTGACATCATTATCTAGGCTCTAACGGAAGACTAGCGCTAGTTGCTAAAGTTAGCAACGCTGCGTTGGGTATTTCATTTAACACGTGTTCCTTATTAACCGACGATAAAAACGCAGGAAGTTCTCATTTCGACGCGTATATATATTTTTTCTTTTTTTTATGTATGACCACGCATAACTTTTTACAGAGTAGTCCGATTTTAATTTTTTTTATTGGAAAGGGAAGTTGGTCCCCGAAGTCCCCGAAGTTGGTCTCATATAAATTTTGAAAATAATTCCAACCCTAAGGTTACGAAAACAGAGAATGATTGATTGTTCACTCACTGATCATATCTATGACCACGCATAACTTCTGACAGAATTGATTTATTTAAGCATGTAGTAATTAATATATTATAGCCACAAAAATTATAAAATAAAAACTTTTTAACAAAAAGATTAAACCGGGGAAAAAACTGAAAAACGAAAAATAATAAACCTTTTTTTATTAACCTTAATAACTAAGTTCTTCAACTCTGTTAATGTAAGTATACCTAAGTAATTTTGAGTTGGCGCCAAACAAGCAAATTAATTAATTACGTAAAGCGTGATGCGCGGCGGAGGTGCAGCGTGACACGCCCTTTATGACGTTAATGTCAGCGAGACAGCAACCCGAACGGGCACATTTATAAGGAATAAACAAATATTTTTTCTTTCTTTAAATGTAAATGATAACAAACAAACAAATTACGTTGCACTATTGAGCTCAGCTTCTTTAGAGAGAATAAATAGTACAGCCGTCTCTTTCTTTACTACCATTTGCTATACATATAGCTTTGATATCATTTCTCACCGTCTTAAGATAATTTTTATTTCTACACAAATGTTATTTACATGCATCCAGTGTACCAGACTATTTGATTCAAAACATATTACAAGCCACGCGTGAACTAAATAAAGGATACGTGTCGAGCATTCGGCGCTTTCAGTGAGGTGCGCCGTAGCATACGGTCCACGCATTAATATTAATGCTGTGTTATTATAATGATATAATCGATAGAAAGTCAATGTACTAAACATGAGGAGTGGTTTAATAGATGTTTGTTATGGTATTTTCATGTTACCCATTGCTAATGAAATAAGATCTGCATCTGAATGCTATCCGGCATAAAGCTCAGAAAAATTGATTTGATTAAATGATAGATAGTATGTTTGAAGTTCAATATTTACATGTTAAATTTTTTTGTATTGCTGTAGGACAGCAGACAGGCTGACGGCTCGATTAGAATTTAGCAGTTACCGTCGCCTATGGGTGTTTGCAACGCCAGTGGCATTGCGAACACGCTGCTGTCCCATAAGGGTACAGGAACTTGGATCACTAATGCCGGAACACAACAAAAGATTATTGTGGCGGCATACTTAAGACCGAAGGTGGTCGCCATCCAGACGGGCTTGAGGCCCTACCACGTAGCTAGCTACGAGGTTAGTATTCTTTTACTTTGATGTATACTAATTTAAAAAAAATACATTGCAAATATTATGTGTTATTTATTATTCATATTTTTTCAAAATTTTGTAGCGTAAAATTAAAATCAAGCTTTAAGAAAAATCAAGGGCAAGAAAACTACTGTTGAACAGTGTAATGTAGTGTAAAATAATAGCTTTTCTAAGTTCAAAATTTGAAAAAGGGGGTCCTAATTGTTAATTTCCTTGTTATCTACGTGGTGGTTCTACGTGGCAGGGCCTCAAGCCCGTCTGGACGGCGACCACCTTTGGTCTTAAGTATGCCGCCATAATAACCTTGTGTTGTGTTCCGGCATTAGTGACCCAAGTTCCTGTACCCTTATGGGACAGCAGAGTGTTCGCGATGCCACTGGCGTTGCATACACCTATAGGCGACGGTAACTGCTAAATCCTAAGCGGGCCGTCAGCCTGTCTGCTGTTCTATAGCAATAAAAAAAAAATATCTAAATTGTAAAGGCAGTTCATAAAAAGCTGTGTATAGGCAATACTAGTAAGTAAAATCCGGCTAGTTCACACACTGGTTTCCCCCATTTTTATGTATGCTGCTGAAACGTGGACACTGCGAGAGGTGGAGAAAAGAAAATAGATGCTCTGGAAATGTGGTGCTGGAGTAGAATGCTTGGAGTATCATGGACTGAGTTTTAAGCGAATGCCTCTGTACTCCAAGAACTCCGTATCAAGCAGCGTCTATTGTCTTGGTCCAGACTAGCTTTCTCAAATATTTTGCACACGTCTCAAGACGGGATGGGGATTCAATTGAACGTCTTGTCGTACAGGGTAACAGGGTACAGGGCGGGCACTAGATCGCGAATCGCCCATGCGATGGACTGACCAGATTAAAATCCCCAGTGGGCGATTCCTTGCACAGGTGCAGTAAAAACTTCGAAAATAGAGAGAGATGGCGAGATATCAAGAGGCGAATCCCAGCAGCCTCTCAATAATATACCATGTCGACCACGACCGTTCTGGCAAGAGCGTTACGAAAAAGAAGATAATAGGCAATAGTTTATATGCTTGAATCTTTGTGTTTGCTTTGCAATTTATTTATTTCTTTAGCTTCTTATGAAGGTTCAATGTAATTATAATGTAATACGTTATGTTCTTTAGGATTAGTTTTTTAATCCGTGCAGAGGCGGAGAAAGAATACTAACCTCGTAGCTATCTACGTGGTAGGGTCCCAAGCCCGTCTGGTTGGCGACCACCTTTGGTCTTAAGTATGCCGCCATAATAACCTTGTGTTGTGTTCCGGCATTAGTGACCCAAGTTCCTGTATCCTTATGCGACAGCAGCGTGTTCGCGATGCCACTGGCGTTGCAAAAATCCATAGGTGACGAGAACTGCTAAATTCTAAGCGGGCCGTCAGCCTGTCTGCTGTCCTACAGCAATAAAAAAAGAATATTAAATAGCCTACGCCTACTTTCGATTGAAATCTCGTTAGTTACGAAATATATTCACTGAATCGTATTCACCGATCCATTAGTTTCCGTTGCTTCAGCTTCAAGCGGAACCCTTACACATCGGTATCTACCACTGATAAACAGAGATATAAAACCACGCATTCACACATCCCTATAAAACGCGATATATTTATGCCATTGCAATATATAAAAACACATCGCGAAATATCTCAAAATAGATCACAAACGTTTCTATTCATACAACCAATAACAATCATATTTTAAAATAAAACATATGATTTAGACTTCCTGTACAATTACTAGCTCGAATGCGATTGCTGATATTTCGCTATCGTAAAAAACATTCAGTTACGGTGAGAATATAAACGTCCGGGCCTGATGTATCGCTGTTCGACCACTCAAGGTGTAACAAAAATCTTTACTGACACGTGGAAAAATATATGTTTTGCTAGCTAGGTTTAAAAATAGAGGCGATGAAAACTGTGATAGTAACCGATTTTAAGGGTAACCCAACCTGGATAGTTATCCATCTTAAGGCCTTCACCTAATTTTGCGGTGGTTTAAATTACTTTTGGAATGTTATTCTTTTCTCCGAAGATTCAATCCTTTCTATTAATTTTGACGTAAGTGTTACAAGAGTTTTTTTAATGCTGTAGGATAGCAGACAGGCTGACGGCCCACTTAGAATTTAGCAGTTACTGTCGCCTATGGGTGTTTGCAACATCAGTGGCATCGCGAACACTCTGCTGTCCCATAAGGGTACAGGAACTTAGGTCACTAATGCCGGAACACAACACAAGGTTATTATGGCGGCATACTTAAGACCAATGGTGGTCGCCATCCAGACGGGCTTGGGGCCCTACCACGTAGCTAGCTACGAGGTTAGTATTCTTTCTCCGCCCCTGCACAGATAAAGAGTACAGATTTTCACTGTATTATTTTACTACTATATTACTACTCAGAAATAAGTCTCTTCATATACCACTTATCATGATGATGAAGCATTTGAGTTTCATTTTAGCTCTTTAGAAAACCTGCATACAGAGATCATCTGCGTTGGACCCGCGTACACTGTTCGTTTCATTCGGAACATCTGCGAGGGTCACGGGTTCCATTCCCATCCTGAGTTTTTTATGGCTGTGGAACAGCACAGGCTGACGGCTCGCTTATGGTGAACGCACACTTATCCGAGCCGAACGCACCGAACGAAACGAATTTTAGAATTCTGTATAAGAATGATTCGGACGATTCGACGCGGGCAAGTGTGCGAGGTTTCATGTGATTTCATATACAGAATTCTAAAATTCGTTTCGTTCGACTCGTTCGGCGCGTTCGGCTCGGACAAGTGTGCGTTCACCATTAATAGGAAGCAGTTACCGTTGCTTATGAATGTTTGTGATACCAAGAGCACTGGGAACTGATGTCTGGGTCGCTAATGAACACAACAGAAGGTATGGCGATCAGGGGCGGTTGCTATCCAGACGGGTTTGGAGTGCTATCACAGTATATTCATTTATTACTAGCTGTACCCTGGGCGTTGCTACGCTACTTACTAAAATAAATTTTAAGGAAAGACATTACACAAATATTGAATTTATTTTGAGTTATTTTATTGATGTTCATGTCGAAAAAATTGTGACATTGCAGTGTTTCCTTTCAATTCGATATTTATTGAAGTGCTGTGGGATACACAATTTTTCTTGTGCGCAGTATTATCATCATCATCATCGCAGCGTTGCCCATTAGCACGCATATCACCCTTTACGACGTCAAACCAGCACTTTTTGGGTCTACCCCTCCTGCCGGGGCCCGGCGGAGGCGGCATGGCCAGACATTTGTTTCCCACGTAATCATCCGGTTGCCGTAAAACGTGGCCGTACTAACGGAGCCGACACTGCTGCAATTTATCCGCAATGTCACGGATATGAAGACTGCCGCGAATGCGGAAGTTCCTAACGCGGTCCTTCCGCGTCACTCCACACATCCACCGCAGCATATTCATCTCCGTGACACGCAGCTCTTGCTTATGTCGCTCTAACACCGGCTACGCTTCACAGCCGTACAAAAGGACAGGCCTAATGATGGTCTTATAGACCTGTCCCTTCAACTTTACCGGCATCTTGGGGTGCATCCGGCATTTGTGCGTAGTATTATATATAGTATTATATATACTTATAAAATTTACGAAAATTCAATTAGATTGAATTATATATCTAAATTAATTTAACTCACAATGAAATGCACAAAATCATTCGAAAAATGCTCCCAAATATAAAAATACGCACAATTTTGTCGACGCGCGGCGGAGCGGGGCGATACAATAAAAAAGTTCTTAAATTCTAATTTTTAAAAATTTTATTATTGAAACAAGCTGGCTATGATAAATATGTTCGTAATGTAAAGGAAAGAGTTTTTATGCAAAACATTTTCGATACATCCCATAATATTATAACATGGATTTTAATTTCACAATTTACCTAAATTCTTACGTTCAACCGTCACGGCAATAAATGAAATTCATTGGAATGATAGTGGCGCCATCTGTTAAAGATTGGTCGTACCAACTCAGAAACCTTTGTGGGCTCATGCACAACACTTTGCTGAAGATCATGACATGATCAAATGCATAGTTTAAGATTCTATAAAGGACATACATACAAACATTCATTTTTATAGATATAGATAGATTTAATTTAAGTAACGGTACGATGTTGAAATCAAACTCTTACCTATTAATCGTAATAGCCACCATTGACAAAAGTGACACAGCCTCGTTTCCGTAGAAGATAAACGCGAACATCTCACATAACTTGGAGCCCAAGCTCCAATGCTGCTTGATAAACCTGTTCGCGGTCAGGGGCAAGTTGATGCTGCAGAAGAGAAGATCCGAAACGCAGAGGGAGAGAACGAACATCGTCGTTACATGGGTCCGGAGCTTTGGGTGCATCAACAGTGCTACCGTTGTCACTAGGTTTCCTGGAACAAAGAAATATTTGCGTTAAACGTAATTGATACGATTGATTTCAAACTTCCGAAAAAAGGAGAAAATGGGAGCATTTAAAGGAGAGTGGTACAGATTTCACACCGTTGTATGTGTGTGTGTGTGTGTGTGTTTTTGACGTGCTATCTTTTAAATGGATCTACTTCAAATCTGGTTTTTACCAACCCTTAACATTTAAGAAAGTTAAAATTATTTAACATTTGTGTATGTTATTTTTCCGTGCATTGTTGTTATGTGTTTATCCGTGCAGGGGCGGAGAAAGAATACTAACCTCTGCGGCCGGGGTCGGCCTGTCGTAACAGGCGACAAAACAACCCACCCTAGCTACGTGGTAGGGCCTCAAGCCCGTCTGGATGGCGACCACCTTTGGTCTTAAATATGCCGCCATAATAACATTGTGTTGTGTTCCGGCATTAGTGACCCAAGTTCCTTTACCGTTATGGGACAGCAGCGTGATTGCGATGTCACTGTCGTTGCAAACACCCATAGGTGACGGTAACTGCTAAATTCTAAGCGGGCCGTCAGCCTGTTTGCTGTCCAGTAGGACATGCTGTAGCATTAAAAAAAATGTGTAAATTAGTATATATTAGAGGAAGGAGAGGTAGACCAAAGATAGATGGATTGCGTAAAAGATGATATTTAAATAAGGTTCAAGCGGAAGATCGGCGCTGGCCTTATTGGCCAGCATATGCTGAGCTTGACCCTATTTTAGGACAAGCACATTATAGATAGCACATATTTTTATTGTTTCTTTGTTATAGTTATTGTTATTTTTATTACTTAAGAAACTCTTTTTGTAATTGTTCAGCTTGTTCTGAAATAAAATATTTCTTTCTTTCTTTCTTATATGGCGAAAGGGGTGCGAATGTTGAGATAACGGCTAACATAGGAGAGGGGAAGTAAAGAACATGCTGTGTCGACTCCACATAATATACATATGATAAGGGCAGAAATAAAAAGAAAATTACTTGATTACTTGACTATTTGATTAGGCGAAAGAAATGATGGATTACGTAAAATATGACTATTTACCATAAAACATCAATTAATATTAACAACACAGCTGCCTCAGTCGTTACGTAAATGGAATGGTATGGTGTTAAGGCTCGATTTTCATCGATGACAAAATATTTGAAAAATGTAAATACTTTATATCGGTCTGGATGTATGTGTCTATCAAATGTTTGTTCGAAAAAATTATAGTTTAAAAAAAACTAAAAAACACGCTTTTATAAAAAAAACTAAAAGGTAAAAAATAATTTTCAATAAATTTAAATTAAGGATAGTGGGATTAACAAAAAAATGAATTTTATTGTAAAAAAGTGTAGGGTGCTTGTTGTCAATTGTTATTTTGAAAATATCTTAAAAAGCACCCCACGCTTTTTTACAATAAAATGCATTTTTTTTGTTTGACAAAATTACGTTCCTTTAAATGTTTAATGACTACATAATAACTGTTACTTTATAAATTGTAAATAACAACAATTCAATTGAAGCTCTACATCACTACAATCGTGCCACATCACTACGAATTGTATTCATTCATTCATGAGTATATTTTCATATATCGACGTAAAAAATGATTGGAATAAAGTGTTAAATTTATTTACGCCATAAAACACTGAACGATTTCCGCTAACAAAGTCCATAAACATACATCATCTTAAAATTTTAAGTGAATTGTTGTAGCTGAACGTAAATTTTAAAAAAATAACAAACATTTGCTTATTCTTATATCTTAAGCACATGTGAATATCATTTGCATACAATACAATACTTAATCATTATTCATAAGTCAGCCAATATTGTTAATCTAGCTTTTGATATTATTGATAGCCCGATAATGTAAAAAACTCGCAAGTTCTTTTTCAGATATGTACATAATATATACTCGTAGTTATTATATATAACTAAATCTACGTGCTACGTCTGGACCATGAATATTCCAGGTTTTTTCTTTTTATAATACTCCCGTTTCAGTGACCGGGATCCGCTTTCCGA
Source organism: Malacosoma neustria (assembly GCA_963693495.1). Lineage (NCBI taxonomy): Eukaryota > Metazoa > Arthropoda > Insecta > Lepidoptera > Lasiocampidae > Malacosoma > Malacosoma neustria. Next base: position 19,657,508 of record OY856381.1, read on the forward strand.
CATTTTCTGCTCCACTTCGCACAGTCTCCAGCATCCCTGGTAGTAAGTCCATTGGCACGCATTTGCAACGCTAAGAGAGGACTTTTTGGAACCACCCCTCGTTAGACATTTGTTCCCCACGTAATGTGGCCGAATGTCTATACCAGTATTATGATACATCGAGTCGAACATTTTGGTTTCGTCTGGATTTTATTCCAAATGGGTAAATCAATATATTGTTTGGTACTGCTAAATATGCTCTGGTCTCATTTGTCCGTAATGTTTTTTTATTGCTATAGGACAGCAGACAGGCTGACGGCCCGCTTAGAATTTAGTAGTTACCGTCGCCTATGGGTGTTTGCAACGCCAGTGGCATCGCGAACACGCTGCTGTCACATAAGGGTACAGAAACTTGGGTCACTAATGCCGGAACATAACACAAGGTTATTGTGGCGGCATACTTAAGACCGAAGGTGGTCGTCATCCAGACGGGCTTGAGGCCCTACCACGTAGCTAGGGTGGGTTGTTTTGTCACCTTTTACGACAGGCCGACACAGGCCGCAGAGGTTAGTATTCTTTTTCCGCCTCGATAAAGTTTGTAAAACTACAGTTTTATAAAATGCTACAATAGAAATCGGTTTCAAAAATATTCGTAAAACGTCAATAGATTGTTCGGATCGGTGGTTTTTACCACAAAATTTGTATTTTAAATGATCATTATTGTAAATAGGTATGTTTCTGAGCGTTGCGTTCGACAACAATATCTAAAAATCTATTTCAAAAATCGATGTATTATCTGGCAGGGCATTGGATTGATCTATGTGCAATTCGGTGATCATATAATATTGACAAAAATATCGTCCTAAAATATGTAACATTTCTTTATTAAATTAATTAATTAAAATAAACTACGATTGGTGAGCAATAAGCGTCTTCATTTAATCTTGTAATCTTCTTTGGCCTTTTGAATGAGTGATCTTGAGATAAATTCTGGTAAAAATAAAAGAGACTAATTTATCCCGAATACGTATTGTTAATAGGAAAACAATAAAGCTAGATAATTAGCCAAAAAGTTTTGGAAAATAAAGTTTACGTAAATTTCTACGTGAATTTCAGCACGTCCCGCTTTGTTTGAAATCGCTAAAAGATGCTGGTTGCTATTTAGAAAATAGATGTACTCTTACAAAAATGCAAATACAGATAAACAGCGATCTGTTCCATTTATTTTCCATAAGAAAATAAATATTGGAGAACACTCGTTACGGACGCGGTCAGGCGGACCGCGCGTGCAGGCATCCATGATGCCGATGGAATGAGATAATTATCTGAATTAGTCCACTTTCCGACACGACGTGTCTCTACTTTTTGTTGGCATCGTATGTTTCTAACTTAGATTGGTTTTCTCAAATATGATGATGATGACGCTAAATGCACCGCTTTCATAAGATACTGTATCTTACAAACGTTTAAGCTGGTAAACATAACATAAGCATCCAACGTTCTCACTTAAAAATTTATAGTTGCTCCGGCAGTGTAAGCGTTATCCTTGCAAAGAGCGCAAAGATGACACGCAAAATCCTGAAGCGTTCCACGGTTTTTCTCATAAACACCTTTTGGCTCTAGCAGGTTTTTTTCATATTATCTTAGAATTTGTCTATTAGGTTTTTTGTTTTGTTTGTTTTTGAAAACGTTTGCTTTTGAGTAATATACGATTGCAAGTGTCGATGCACTTCAGTTATTTTTGAGTGATGACTTATTTTTAATTTTATTCTAATTGCTTAGAGTTTACTTTCCAATATTTTGTCCGTACAACTAGGTGAGAGTTGAATATTGCCTATTTTATAATAAACCACACATATTCATCCGTCTCAACATATGAAAGTAAAACCATTTACCGTGACGTGTGAACCACTTGAGTTCAACATTAACTATGTTTTGAACCTATCAGTTGAATACCACTCGAGCGCAGTTCTCAAGCTAATTCCAGCTAATTGAAGCTCTGTATCCGAGAGATATCTTCAATAATGCTGTTTGTAATCATCTGTTCACAACGAGTAGCGCTCTAGGATATAGGAATAGACGGCCTTGGAGTTGAAAGGATCTCAACAAGACCTTCGCGATCTGTTGATGTTGCAGCTTGTGCAGCAAAGGCTAGGTATTCCTTTCGGATTAGTGGACGAATTTTCTATTAACGTTATTTATTGGTTGTGGACCCACCATAGAGGCTTTAGTTGGCGATCGATTGGTTTTTAATTGGTATACCGCTGCGACTACTCTGGATGTTTTGGTAGTTGAGTGGTCGCAGTACCAGGTCGGTAAACCCCACATACCCGCATCAGTTCCCTCCCGAAGTTCCGACGGGCCAATAATCAGGTTTAGTTTTCTTCGGAGAAAAAAATCTACATACAATAATCATCATCATCATCTTTGCGTTCTATCCCGGTTGCAGCCCAAACTCTCGCTTCGGCGCCCGGGGTCCGCTTTCCGACTTTTTCTTCTCCACTTCGCACGGTCTTCAGCATCCCTGGTAGTGAGCCCATTGGCACGCATATCACCCTAATCTACATACAATAATATATTACCTAAACATTTAAGTACGTATATTATAATTAAAGTACCTGGATGACCGAGCTTTGCTCGGTATTTTTCGGCTTCGTGAAGTTAGATTGTTTATAAGCGTTTTTTTCCAAGATCGTTTAGGCATTTTTAAGTGAACACGTGCATTAAGAAGACACAAATAATATAATTAAACAATTGATTTTCTTAGTCTAACCTCAAATAAAACACTCATTGACTTCGTGTTACTTAACAACGCCATCTGCTGGAGTAGCTTTAGTGTTGTGTCGTTAAAGCAATTTAAAAAAATAGTATTATTATTCGCCGATAGATGTCAGGAAGAGTTATTTTTCAGTTTAAATTGGGACTACTCAAACGCCACCTTTTTGTTATTTTTCTTCCAATAAAAAAAGCGAATAAAATGACATTTTCTAGAAATGATTCCTAACTAGATCGATTTATCGCCCCCGAAACCCCCCGTATACTAAATTTCATGAAAATTGTTGGAGCCGATTCCGAGATTCCAATTATATATATACACAAGAATTGCTCGTTTAAAGATATAAGATTAGGTTATTTGAAGTTTCACTTCACCATCTACATATTTATTTGAATATTTTGTCTAGGGGTGTCTAAAGTAGTTTACGCCATCTAATCTAACGTCTGACAAGAAAACTCATTAGAACCCTATTTAATAGTTGTATACGACTTTAATAGGGATGATATCTAACAAGTTTAAATATATTATACTTAAATTGTGTTCGGGCTGATTCAGAATACTAGAATGGGTGGAAAGGCGCCACGGCGCCCTGACCTTCCGCCTGACGCAGGTCCTCTCGGGGCACGGTTGCTTCGGGAGGTACCTGTGTCGCATAGGGCGGGAGATGACGTCAGGGTGCCACCACTGTGGTGCGGGCGACGAGGAGGACACGGTGAACCACACTGTCGCCGTGTGCCCTGCGTGGCGCGAGGAGCGCCGCGCCCTCGTCGCCCAAATCGGCGTGGACCTGTCGCTCCCGGCCCTGGTTCTGTCCATGGTCGGGGGCGATCCTGGATGGACGGCCGTCGCCTCCTTCTGCGAGGCAGTCATGTCCGCTAAGGAGGCGGCGGAGCGGGAGTGGGAGTCGACCACCACACTCCCCTCCCGCCAACGCAGACCACGCCGGCGGCGCCGGAGGGCCAGTAACGACCTCCGGCCGCCGTAAAAAGGGGCCGCGGGCGGCTCCTCGGGGGAGGACCCGCCGCCCGCACTATTGCCGCGAGGGTGAGGGCTGCGTGCTGTTCCGCGGCCCCCCTCAACTCCTAGAGTTGTTAGGAGAGCGCCGGGGGGACGAAACCCTGACCCCCTGGCGCCAACACTTTAGAAGGGGCCTGCCTCAAGATAAAGGGCGGGCCAGCGCCGGCCCGGGCCACGAGATCGGCAGGCCATATATCCGTGGGCCCGGGCGTAGGCGATAGGAGAACAGCGGGTTTTTTTTTGATTCAGAATACTAACTCCTGCGGCTGGGGTCGGTCTGTCGTAAAATGCGACAAAACAATCCTAGATGCGTGGCGGGGCCTCAAGTCCATCTGGATAATAAATACACTTGGTCTTATACCGCAATAATAACCTTGTGTTATGTTCCGGTATTAGTGACCAAGGTTCCTGTACCCCTAGGACAGCACCGTGTTCGCGGTGCCGTAGCGTCGCAAACATCTATAGGCGAGTGTAACTGCTTACTATTACGTGGGTCGTTAGCCTGCCTACTGTTCCTCAGCAAAAAAAAAACAATTGAAAAAAATTCGAGACATTAACAGTGTGAAATACGCGCTTAAGATTATTAAAACGTAGTTTTAAACTTGTATATTAGGCCTGAAAATCTTTTAATGAATGCTAAGATGACAAAAGGGTCTTCATTGAATAACTAAAACACGCACAAATTGCCAACGATATTATTACGAGATAATATTTACTAATTCGACACACGATTTCAATAGAAGTAAATAAATCTGCTTATCTTAGAAAAAATGTCCGAAGAGCTCATTAGAATTGTTAGTAATTTAAAATCCTTTTTACTACGGCGTGGAACGCTATCGGTGAGTGTTTCTTAAAATACTTACGTACTCCAATTGTATCTATTTATAAATCAATTTCAATCGCAATGATCTTACATTATTAAGTTAGTCAATTATCGTACATAATGAAAATCATACAGTCTTATATGAGTAAATATAGACATAATTTAAATCAGGTGTCTTCAACCTATATGCATACCATGAAATTAAATACGAAAGATTGGGCGCAGACTGATTCACGTCACGTCATTCAGCCACGGTGATTGAGGATGAAGAAATGCCGGGTGGTTTAGTGGATATAACAGCCACGAGGTGTATGGGCACATTGCTTGGGAGTCCCACACTACCCATTTCCATCTACAAGCGGCGGGGAGTGCAAAATTTATTTCCAAGACGATAAGAATTCGATAAGAAGTCAGTTTATTAAGTACATCTTCGGTACCTGACGAGCGTTATATCTGAGACTTTTACTTCGAAGCCTTCATTTTCTTGTGAGATGAAGATGAAGGTGTTCCAATAAATTGAATTAAGAGAATCGGTTCGCAACTCTATTGTTGCCATGTTTTAAAAATTTCTTAAGATATCTTGCATTAAAGTTATCTACGAAAGAAAAATATAAAAATGCTTGAATTATCCTATAATCCATGTAATCTATAAACTCTGAAGCTTATATCTCTGAGATCTCTCAGAGATATAAGTATGACAGCATATGTATTGTACATATACCATATAAATTTACCATTGTACTTTCGAAACTTAGAGAAAAACAGAGTATCTAAAGATACTGGAGTAAACTCCACCTCTACTTAAAACTTGCTTGTAATTGTGAACTCTGCAAGTCTATTATTTCTTTCATCTATATATGTATATTAATATAAATAAATAAGAGTATTTTTTATTGCTTTAGGACGCTGACAGGCTGACGGCTTACTTAGAATTTAGCAATTACCGGCGTATTATGGCGGCATACTTAAGACCAAAGGTGGTCGACATCCAGATGGGCTTGGGGCCCTACCACGTAGCTAGGGTGGGTTGTTTTGTCGCCTTTTACGACAGGCTGACCCCGGCCGCAGAGGTTAGTATTCTTTCTCCGCCCCTGCATGGTAGAATATCGGCCACACTCAGAGACATTAAGCAACAAGATCTTTGCCCTGGACAGAACTATTGTAAAAGAAATTAAATTGTAATAAATTGCCCCTTAGCTAAATGATATATAGATACTGACCAGTATTCTTGCTCCACCCCTGCACGGATAGATTACGGTTATTTACATTCATTGCTAATGTTTTCTGTAATATTCTTTATTTTAAATGTGTATTTAGGGGAGTTTCTAGCAGTTGCGGGAGCGGTGGTCTAACGCGGAGGTTGGTGCTATTGGGCAAGGTTGATTTGGACCTTGATAATGATGGTGTGATACAGTCATCATATAGCAATTAGACTCGGAAAGGAGTCACGCGTCGGCAATTCGCCGTTATAACTACATCACTTAACACAATAATTAAAAATGTAAATTTAATAACATAATTTATCATCTGCGGTGATTTATATCGTTATGCCGGAAGTATGAGTTTCTTTTGTTTTGCATTTGAAATGCAGTTACGTACACATGTGAGTTCATGGAGCGGCATCGAACATATTTGCGGCATCTTTTTCTTTCCTTTCTCGAAATGGATACAGCATTGTATATACGCAACTGTGTGGAAAACCGTTATAAAATATTGTGGCGACTCCCATGCATTTTGACCATATTTTTGGAGACGCAAGACAGTGCGGTTTTTTTATTAATGAGGAACAGCCGAGAGGCTGGTGGCCTGCCTATTAGTAAGCAGTTAGAGCCTGTATGTTTGCGACGCTAAGGGCACGACGAACACGCTGCTATCCCACAGGGGTACAGGGATCAGGGTCACTAATGCCAGAACACAATGGCGGCATATTTATAAACCAAGGGTGGTTGCCATCCAGACGGGCTGGGGCCTTACCACGTAGCTAGGGTTGTTTTGTCGCCTTACATAACAGGCTGATCCGGCCGCAGAGGTTCTTACTCCTGGTTACGTTAGACTAGACGTTACGTCCCGTAATTTATTGCTCCTATTAACCTGACAAGCTTCTCGTGGTTATTAGATATTGAACAAGGAATTCTAGAGTTAAAGTCCAGGGCATCACAGGTCTCTATGACCTGAAGTCAGATTTATAATTTTTCTTTTCGTAGTTACATCATCATCAGACTCTTTATAGTTTGTTTCTTATTCTTTATGTTGTATTATAACGAGTCCTAAAATTCGTTTCTCAACTGGTTTTAAAAGTCATTTTATTTAGAAAACATATTTTGTTTTTTATTATACATAATTATGGTCACGGCATATAGTTGATTACATAGAGAAAGTATGTAAAATCAGTGAAAAAAACTGTAAAATGTAAATAATGTTCGAGTATGTTGTTAAAGGTACGGTATTTGATAATTATACAGTAATCTTGTAATATATCTATGAATTAAGAGAAAATAGAAAGATGTACATTTTATAATAGCTTTCAACGGAGTACGTTGGCATACATAGTTTGAATTAAATTTTTTTTATTGCTGTAGGACAGCAGACAGGATGACGGCACGCCTACAATTTAGCAGTTACCGTCGCCTATGGGTGTTTGTAACGCCAGTGGCATCGCGAACACGCTGCTGTCCCATAAGGGTACAGGAACTACTTAAGACCAATGGTGATCGTCATCCAGACGGGCTTGAGGCCCTACCACGTAGCTAGGATGGGTTGTTTTGTCGCCTTTTACGACAGGCCGACATTGGCCGCAGAGGTTAGTATTCTTTCTCCGCCCCTGCCTGGTAGAATATCGGCCAAACTCAGAGACATTAAGCAACAAGACGTTTGCCCTGAACAGAACAAATGTAAAAGAAATTAAATTGTAATAAATTAGTCCTTAGCCAAATGATATGATGACAACCTCAATATTTTTGAAGTGAAAACTTTTTAGCGGCGTTGTGAACTGTTTTTGTGATAGATAAAAAATGTTAAACTCGCGTCAGGTCACATGTCCTGTTGAGTTTTTTGGAAGTGAAAACTTCTTTAGGCGCGTGGAGCACTTTTTGGGTGAACAATTTTTGGTTTGTAAAGAAGTGATAATGACCAATTTAAACGTTAATCCTTGATTATAAACACTTCTTTATAAACTCAAAATAATAATCTAATAGCTCGAAGACACAATTCACAAGTTACTTAGTTTTCACTTCTATCGGCAGTCCTCAAAGAGTGCCCCGCATGTTTTTTTTTCAAATTTGAAGACGTGCAGTACTGCTCAAAAGTGTTTTGACAGTTAAAATTATTAAAAATAAAAACAACATTGATTTGAATCTAATTATTTATTAATAATAACGATATGCTTTGATACACGTCTATATAATCAAAGACGATATGGTTTACAAATGGGAACTCTTCAATTTTAGGAATTACAAAACGTTAAGATATATTTAAAAAATTCTCTCATTGTTGTGGATCAAAAGTATTTTGACATATATTCAGTTATCGATGACTAGCTAGCCCTAAGCAAGACTTTTATTTTATAATATCGTTATTATCTATTCTATATGTTGGACAAAACAATATTGAAGTAATTTAAAAAATGCTGTGATAACTGCTTTAAAAAGTGAAAAGACACAAGCAGAAGTTGCTCGAAATTTTAAAGTGTCTCAGCACATATTTAAAAAAATAATAATAAATAGGTTCTGGTCTGGGCGTATATGCAGATCAATTGTATGTTTGTAAAAATCTGTGATACACGATTATCTAGGAACAATATTATAAAAAAATTTATTTTGTATGCCTATAATCTATTGAGGTTATTTAACAAACCGTAACTTTCCGAAATTATTCTTATTTCGGAGATATGAGATGGGAACCCCAAAATTCACCTAAATTACAAAATATATTCGTATTGTTCTACTGGATTCAAGGGTCGAATCCCCCGCTGATCGTGTGATTGACAGTTTGATTGATTCTGTTTATCCCCGATCCCTTATGTCCATCTGTTGTTTCTACTGCTTCGGTTAGAAGGTGGAATTTCAGACACTCACCCTAAATAATGTTACCTAATACAATCGTTAAAGGTTATATATAAATTGTTGCTTAAAAGGCTTATTTGATATTCGTGCAGGGGCGGATTAAGTAATACTAACCCCTGCGGCCGTGGTTGGCCTGTCGTTAAAGGCGACAAAACAGCCCATCTGGATGGCAACCACCCTTGGTCAATAAATATGCCATTACAATAACCTTGTGTTGTGTTCCGGCATTAGTGACCCAGGTTCATATACCTCTATGGGACAGCAGCGTGTTCGTGAAACTCCTGGCATCGCAAACATCCATAGGCGACGGTAACTTACGGTAAGTCTGTCTGATGTTCTTTAGAAATATAAAAAAAATCTTGCTTGTAATAAGGTTCAGTTTGCGGTAGCGGGCTTGGACGAACATTTAAGAAATAATATACGTGTTTCACTGATCAAACTACATTAACGACTGAAAACTGGATAATGGGTAACGCGAATTGAAATCGGTACTATTCAAACCACCGTAGGATGCGGCAGCGGGCTGGCGCGAGCAACATAGAAGAGGCCCGCCTTGACACAAAGGGCGGGCCGGCGCCGGTCCGGGCCACGAGATCAGCAGGCCAGATATCAGTAGGCCCGGGCGTAGGCGATAGGAGAATAGCGGGTTTTTTTAATGGGTAGTCGGAGGCCAAGCATCTTACCCGGGGTCCCATACACCCTCGGTCCCCCGGGCCGGGGGAAACCATCAAGGATAGGGATTTTCCCCGAGACCAAAAAAGGTGACGAGTGAAAAGAGTGAAGTGATTTATATGACGACCCCCGTGGTGTAACGGCTGACGTATTTTGGTGCGTTTACAACACGGGTTCAATTGCAGTCCCGCATCTCTTGTTTACGTATAATTTGATTTTATTTCAAAAATAAAATTGTATATATGTAGAATAATAGTTATCTAGTACGCATAACACAAGTGATATGTTTAGTTTGGGATGGTTTGGGACTAGCGCCGTGTGAATTATGCCAGTATATTGTTTTAAGAAGCTCTTTGTTCAGAAAACATGTCACTAAAATATTCGACCCCAAAGGTTTTGATAGGACCCTTTACACCATAACAAAATTGATATCAGCCTTATTGAACACATTTGTAAACAGTCGGGCAATTTCCTTAATGCTTTGACAACAGACATTCAATTAATATGGCGCAAGGGGACGATTGACATATCCTTCGGCCATTAATCCAAAGGGACCTTTGCTATAAAAGAGCAATATGCGAAACCTTTAGGGAGACATGTGGCGAGAAGGACGAGGGAGTTATTATGTACGTATCTAAAAATTGTCATTCAAGCATTGATTACGAGTTATGAGTACTAGACAACTTGTTACATATTTACAGTACTTCCTGACAATACACCATAGGGTGTATGCTCTCGTACACATATCAATGGCTATAATAAAAAAGATTTTCATATGCATGACACGTCTAGCTAGCGGTTGCTACACTTCATGGATTCGATTTCATTGGATAACATACAAAGACGACCTCGGTGGCGTAACGGATAACGCACTTCGGTACGCTTGCGGAGGGTCACGGGTTCGATTCCCGTCTCGCATCTGGGTGTTTATCTATAATATGTATTTATTTACAAAAAAAAGTATATAAGTAGTATATCAGTTGTCTAGGGCCCATAATACAAGTGCTACTTAGTTTGGGACTAGATGACGCTGTGTGAATTGTCACAAAATATTATTATTATTATTAAAGGTAAATTTTTCAAGAAATAATTTCTTTTTAATTTAAATCTTTTAAAACACCATTTATGGTTTGGTCACATTAGGTACATGATTATTTTCTATGTAAGGAAAACCATGATTAAACCCGTGGTAGTAGCTCAGCGAGCAGTTCTTAATCATAAACTTTTTCTACAACTGAACTTTATAAAACTTGCAGTGAGACAGTTATTTATATTGCATGTATTTATATAACTATACTATTCACTAACATAATAATCAAATATTATCATAAATTATATTCACGTGTAGGGCCACGTACGTTACATGGCATTTTAAGTAAACAATTTTAGATAATCAATGCTCGAAAAGTTGTTTTTTTTATTGCTGTATGACAGCAGACAGGCTGACGGCCCGCTTAGAAATTAGCAGTTACCATCGCCTATGGATGTTTGCAACACCAGTGGCATCGCGAACACGCTGCTGTCGCATAAGGGTACAGGAACTTGGGTCACTAATGCCCGAACACAACACAAGGTTATTATGGCGGCATACTTAAGACCAAAGGTGGTCGTCATCCAAACGGGCTTGAGGCCCTATCACGTAGCTGTGGTGGGTTGTTTTGTCGCCTTTTACGACAGGCCGACCCCGGCCGCAGAGGTTAGTATTCTTTCTCCGCCCCTGCATGGATAAAATTAAATCGTCGTAGTCGTAGAATAGTGACGGATCTGACATATATTAAATTTTACAGGACAGCCATTTTAAAAATACACAAGCGTCATTTTACTATGAGAATCTATCACCCCCGTCACTTTACCGACTGCTTAATTTAAAATCTAAAATACATGTAATTTTTTTGTTAATGTAGCAATAATATTTAAACAATGTAGTATCCAAATATGGTAAAAAGTGAATTTTGGGTTTTTTTCAAATCCGACGTTATTCTACGATCACGACGAAATATTCGATCAGTTTTAATAGTGTCCTAATTGTTTTAGGTTCAACCCCAGAGATGATATTTATGATATCGTTCGTGTTGTCTTTATTGTAATTATTTGGTTTAAAAACATTTATACTAATGCTGCTGTAGTGTCTCCTTAACGCATTGCCACGGAAACTTTCAATTACAGAGGCAGTGCTCCTTGCCTCTATCCACCATAATGTACTCGTATCGACAGATATATTAACATTTTCCCTGTCAAAGATATAAAGGGCACAGAAAAGTGCTATTATTATATAGCTGATACCCTTCGCATACTACTCTGTCTACTTTTCCTAAGAATTCGTGACTTTTGAGTAGACCTTACCGTGATAAGACTTACTGAAAATGATGCGCATAGATTTTAACCTATAAAAGTACTATTTAGTACCTCGGGCCTGTAAACGAATGCAACGTAATGGACTTGGTAAATCTTAAACTCGGTTCATACAAGTCATGCAATCCTCTGAACTTGAATAATAAAAAGAAACAGCTGTTAGATATGTATCGGAGCGATGCACAATAAAACAAGACGAGTCCCGGCTGTTGGCGTAAAGGGGCCCTTGTGACCATGACTGTGCTTCTTATAAACTGTTTATTAATAAACGTTAAGAAGCCCTTCGTTCTAAAATGTAGGTACATTTATAATATTTAAGCATTTGGATTGGATAAGCCTTTATTAAAAAAATACGCTAAAGAAACTTCGTACTCGTTTATTGAAGTTATACGCATTTGCCCGCATTTGGTAAAAAATGTGTGTAAAATTTTTACGATGCGCGTTCACAAAGATACTGACATAATGAAGTTAGCTTAGAATAATTATACATAGAAACCTAGTCCGCGCGCATATTTTGAAGCACCTTATTTGGAGCCAGAAATGGCTCCAAACGCCGGACCGCTCCGTGGTGTTCAATATCAAAGCACGCTGAACGTGTATCGTGAAAAAAAATTATTATTATGACGATTTGTGCAGTTAAATTGTGTCACAACACATCTGAAATACAAAAGAAGTGTAATAACATCACTTTTCACAGGTAAGTTTTCAATATTTCATAGTATATTGTAGTTAATTAGGTCAAAATAGAAATGTTTTGTTTCAATGCTCAGTGTTGCCCGAATGTGAAAATATTTTACCATTTTAACTGACTTTATTACTCCGACTAATTAATTTTAAAACATTGTTACTGATTTTTACGCAGGTAGATACGTTTTTTAATGTAGGTGTTTGTGTGATTTAGCGATGTTATATACCGGAAATTGTGTTACTTGAAAGTTAAGAAGTATAAACGAATTTTATTTTCGGGAACTGGACCTTCACTGACAACATTACTCAAGTGTATGTGTGCGTGTCGCCGAGGGTAAGCACGTAATCGTCACGCCTGTGTGAATCGGTTTAGTGCTTCACTTTTGACACAGCGCTTGTATGTAGACTATCTTTCTATGTGTAATTATTCTAAGGAAGTTAGCTGATAACTGTCAAGTTTCCGTGGAAACTAATAACTATATTTAAAGTAGTATCTTAAATATTCACAAATTTATAACACTATTTGTATCAGTGGAGAAAAAGAATTATATTTATTCATTAAAATACACATTGAAATAAATATTATTTATTATTAATTTATCATTCCTTGTACAAACAAGGAGTTATACAAGGAATCATCATCATCATCATTTAAGCGTAGTATCCCAGTTGCAACCTAAACTTCCGTTTCAGTGCCCGGGGTCCGCTTTCCGACTTTTTCTACTCCACTTCGCACGGTATTCAGCATCCCTGGTAGTGAACCCATTGGCACGCAGACGACGTCCTCCTCCTCTAGTCGTGTACCTCATTACTGAGGGTCGTGATTCCCCTTATGAGAGACCAGTTTCTCTTTTATAATGCTCCTCTACCTGTGCCTGTCCTTGGCGTGGTGGAGTGCATCATACAGCTTGATGTTCAGCGTTGAGCGGATTTGGTCAGACCATCTCACCGGGCTGCGACCCCTCGGCCTCCTGCCATCCACTTTGCCGGTAACAATCAGTTGCTCAAGGTTATGTCCTTCCTTTTAAGCAATGTGGCCAAAGAACTCCAGGACCCTTCACAGGCAGGTAGTGGAGAGCCTGGTTTTGATGTTGAGTTCCTGCAGGATAGACACGTTTGTACGGAATGCCGTTCACGGAATCTGAAGCATCCTCCGCCAACACCACATTTCGAAAGCGTCAATGCGATCACGGTCAGCCTTTCTCAGCGTCCATGTTTCCAAGCCGTAACTAAAGATTGAGAACACTAGAGATCTCACCAGTCTCATCTTTGTCTTCCGAGATATGTTACGGTCCCTCCATATACGCTGCAGCTGAGTCATTGCGCTCCATACCATACCGATACGCCTCCTGATTTCTTTCTCACATGAGCCTGTGTTGCTTGGTAGCCCCTAAGTAGATAAAGTCATCTACGATTTCAAGGGCTAGGGCACCCGTAAACCGGAGTGATTTGGCACGGTCTACTACCATAATTTTGGTTTTAGTATGGTTGATTTGGAGGCCCTTTTCCATGCTGATTCGTTCCATTATGCCAAGGAGGTTCGCCATTTTTGCCTCATTTGCCGCTAAGAGTGTTGTGTCGTCTGCATAACGTTTACGACGTCAATCCAGCGCTTTTTGGGTCTACCCCTCTTGCCGGGGCCCAGCGGAGGCAGCATGGCCAGACATTTGTTTCCCACGTAACCACCCGGTTGCCGGAAAACGTGGCCGTACCAACGGAGCCGACACTCCTGCAATTTATCCGCAATGTCACGGACTTGATGACTGCCGTGAATGCGAGAGTTCCTAACGCGGTCCTTCCGCGTCACTCCACACATCCACCACAGCATATTCATCTCCGTGACACGCAGTTCTAAAAAGAAGATCAGCGATAGCATATACCTAGTCAGGTCATAAATTCTGTCACATGTTTAATGTAAAATAATTGTAACAAGTTTATTAATTATGTAACCATTCATATACCAAAATCAACTTAACAAAACATAGATTCTTATGACATTAAAGTTTATTCAAAATGACCTCCGTGATTTTGAATACAAGCCTTCAATCTGCGCGGCCAGTTGTCTATCGCAGCACGAACGAGGTCCATGTCAATATCGGCGGTTGCCTTAATCAAGGATGTCTTGAGTGACTCCAAATTGGGATAAGGCTTTGAGCACGCCTTTTCCTCCAAGTGTTGCCATATCTTGTAATCTAACGGATTCAAATCTGGACTGGAGGAGGGCCAGTCTTCGTGCCGGATGAAGTCGATTTCACGCGCCGCCAGCCAGTCTTGTGTGCTCTTCGCTCTATGAGCTGGCGCCGAATCTTGTTGGAATACCCAGTGCCTGTTATTGAACATGGTATGAGAAACAGGTTCCACAAGGTTCGTCAGGACTGTATTTTGATACACAACAGCATTCGTTTTTACACCTTTCTCACAAAAATGTACCTCTGTTAAGCCCCAATAAGAAACTCCCAACCATACCATGAGCGAGGATGGAAAATGACCTCGTTGGACACGCGGAATACGGTTGCTCGCTTCTTCACTACTGTGTGCGTACACCTTATCATTTTGTTTGTTGTAGCTCTCTTCTACGGTAAACATTTTTTCATCCGAAAAAAGAATTTCCCGATATTTTTTTCCCGCGTACCGCTTCAACAAAGCGCGGCATCTCTTCAGTCTCAGGTCCATTAGACGAACATTCAAACGATGTCCTGTTTTTCTTCGATATGCCCGAAGCCCTAAGTCTTCATTTAACACCCTTTTCACCGTGGTTCTGCTTAACCCCATCTGAAGGGCCAACAGTTTCTGCTTACGTTTGGGATTTCTTTGAATTCGTGCCTTCACAGCTTTTATCACTGCTGGAGTCCTAACAGACCGAGGGCGACCACTTCTTGACCTGTCATCTACACTAGAGTCTTCATTGTATCGTTTGATGGTACGATAAACGAATCTTTTGGTTATATTCAAATTTTTCAGTATGTTAAAAATTTGAATTGGCGCGTAACTGTAACGATGCAACGCAATAACTGCAACACGGTCTTCTTTAAGCGTCCACTCCATATTTAAAAATGAGTAAAATTCTAAAAGTTATACATTTTTATTTTCATGAACAATTCGAAATTCGAATTCAATAAACTTTTTTGTGGCCAGCATTCTAAAAGAAAAGTTTTTACTGTGTGACAATACTTATGACCTGACTAGGTATCTTATACATTACGTATTATATATTTAATACGCAACGTAGATAGACCATGGAAGGGTTGTCCTATTCCAATTTTAGGGCTACATGGGATTTCAATGACACAGATTGAAAAGACGAGCGACGCTCCCCACATATAGTTTCTAAAGGGTTCCAAAGTAATAAAAATATAATAAAGTAATTTATGTCGAATCTTGGCGCTTAAGTTCCAGTGCTAATGAGTTTGACCACATGTATGTGACGTCATACCATGTATGCTCGAAGAAATTCATGATGTGTGAATTCAAATAATTTCACAAGGGACAAGAATTATATGCATAATGAATAATCACGGGTGTGTTCTTTCTTAATTAAGATGAGGTTTGATATTCTGTGGCAATTGTACTGAAAAAGAACGTTGTTATTGCAGATATAATGTATACACGTCAAATGACATCTCCAAAAAACTAACTCTTGTAGCAGTTTTAAATGATAAAATCTATTAACATTAACGTGTTTGCATTGTTCGTCAAAAAGCATTTATACACGACATGATAGTAAACATTACAATAATTCACATTTACGTTCGTCTTTCTGTAACACTACATTACGACGCAACAGATATTCGGAATGGCCCCACGAATCTATAATAAAATTTCCTTAGATATCAAAGAAACCTCTGACAGCAATAAATATAAATCAAAACTACGTAAAATACTAACCAAGAGACCATATTATTGTAGATGAATTTCCGAGTTGCAAATTATGAATGGTTGATATTCGATTTTGTTACATTGGCGTACCTAATTTCTATTTACATATAGTTTTTTTTTCTGTTTAAATCGAAGGATCTTATTCTTATTCGAATTTTTCATGAAAATCAACCGGGTCCTGTCTCGTAAGCTGTTTCCACTCTAGGTAATAGGCCACGGGGTAGTTTTCCTTCCACATTGCCCATCACGATCAGCTTATCCAAGTTATCCGGCTGTCGTTGGGTAATGACCAAAGTACCCGAGAATTTTCTGATAACAGATTGATGAGAGCATGATTTCAATGCGAAGTTGGTCCAGAATAGATTTATTTGTTCTTTAGGCTGTCCAAGGTATACGGAGCATTTGTCTCCAACACTACATTTCGAGTGCATCTATTTTCTGTGCTCTAATGCCCTAATTGTCCATGATTCTGCCCCGTAAAGAAAAATTGAAAATACCAACGTTTGGACTAGTCTCATTTTGGTCACGTTGGAGACTTTTCGATTTTGCCTTATGCATGTCAACTTGGTCATTGCAGCTTTGGCCATTTGTGTTCCTTTTTTTTAAATGAACATATCTAAATATCTGTTTATCAGACTATTACATAAATAATCTTATAATCTACACACGTGGAGACATAGAATACAGAGATACAATTATTGTTAAATTTTGATTAAAAAAATTCGAGGCAAGAATTTTGTTGATGAGTGCACTCGAACCGGAGCGCGTTCGTGTGTTCTCCTATCGCCTAATACCTGGTCCGATGGACTGGTCGACCAATCACGTGCCCCTGGTCGATTATATTTTGACCTTTCATAACTCGTAACTCGCAAAATAAATACAACCTTAACCTTAAGGATTCTGTTAATATATATTAGAGTGCCCGAAACACTTGAAGAGCTGGGACCAATTTTTTAATTATGATGTCATAAGATGAGTACTGATATCATTATGAATACGCCTCTTTATAATAACAGCCCATGATGTCCCACAGCCGGGCTCGGTCCATCCGCTCGACCCATAATAAAACGGACAGTGTACCGACCAAGCTTGTCTAAGGCAGCTTTTGTTTGTGACAGCCAAGCGGTACCGCTTAGAGACACTATTCTAGAGGTCTCCGGTTCAAATTCCATGATTTCATGTATCGCTTATAGCCACGAAGTGCAATTTATGAACACACGCATGACTTGGTGATGAAACAATTTTCGAAGGGTTCTCTTTCGGATTTACTTTGCGGGAAGTTGAACCTCGAAGAAAAAATGTTTGAAACACTTGATCAGACAAGTCGTGTACACATCCTGATCTTGTGACACCCATAATTTTGCCACCCCCCCCCCCCCCCCCCCATATAGTTATTATAGTAGGATAACTGGCGAAAAATTTTGGGTAGAAACTTAAGCCAGTATGGAAAAACTTATAATTGTTCTTGAAATACCCCTAAATAAGGAAATCATGTCCAAAAGGAAATCTGCTGTCCCATAAGGGTACAGGAACTTAGGTCACTAATGCCGGAACACAACACAAGGTTATTATGGCGGCATACTTAAGACCAAAGGTGGTCGCCATCCAGACGGGCTTGAGGCCCTACCACGTAACTAGGGCCCACCCTAGCTACGTGGTACAACAACCCATTGTTTTGTCGCCTTTTACGACAGGCCGACCCCGGCCACAGAGGTTAGTATTCTTTCTCCGCCCCTGCACGGATAAAAATTATTACATTACGGTTATAGATAATATTATTTACGGGTCTTTCAATGACTATTATAAAAAAGTTCACACTGTCTCAAGAATCTACCCTAAATTATTCAGCTATCAGCTATCGGACCCTTAGGATGTCTTAAACGGAAGATAAATTCTTAAAGTCCACAGGCAGCAGGAACCATCAAGGTTGGGACACACATTCATTCCCTCTATTTTCTACAGCTTTTCTGATCGTGAGAACACTTCATAGCTTCCCACGGGTTCTGAAGTGATGCAGCTGGTATAGAATGCTTGCAAGACCTTGAAACGAAACTACATTTAGTTAATATCACTCACATTAACTGAAGAGCACTTGAGCATAAGGATTTGACGTCATTCATGTTCACCTTCCATGCACTTAATTTTAGAGCAATTTGGTGCGTGGTCTAATCAGGCTGAACGAAGTGTTAAAGTCATCTCAAGAAATCGATATATGTATTTGCCAGACACTCTGCTGGAATTTTGTGAGATAAAAGACTGAGTTCTGTTAACCATTAAAATATTTCATGACTATAATTTATACAAAATATTATAACCTAACTATTATTGTAATTTTAATTAATATTGTACGATATTGTACAAAAGCTTGTCTGTAATGCAAATTTAGAAACTATTTGTTTATAATATAAATAAATGTGAAGAAAATATTAAACTTTATATACATATCTATAACATAATCCTTTAAATTTCTTATTGCTTTACAAACTATAGATTTTGGATTCAGGTGTATATCCAAATACAAATAATATAATAATTTCATTATACTGCTTACATACCTAGTCAGGTCATAAGTATTGTCACACAGTAAAAACTTTTCTTTTAGAATGCTGGCCACAAAAAAGTTTATTGAATTCGAATTTCGAATTGTTCATGAAAATAAAAATGTATACTTTTAGAATTTTACTATTTTAAATATGGAGTGGACGCTTAAAGAAGACCGTGTTGCAGTTATTGCGTTGCATCGTTGCGGTTACGCGCCAATTCAAATTTTTAACATACTGACAAATTTTGAATATAACCAAAAGATTCGTTTATCGTACCATCGAACGATACAATGAAGACTCTAGTGTAGATGACAGGTCAAAAAGTGGTCGCCCTCGGTCTGTTAGGACTCCAGCAGTGATAAAAGCTGTGAAGGCATGAATTCAAAGAAATCCCAAACGTAAGCAGAAACTGTTGGCCCTTCAGATGGGGTTAAGCAGAACCTCGGTGAAAAGGGTGTTAAATGAAGACTTAGGGCTTCGGGCATATCGAAGAAAAACAGGACATCGTTTGAATGCTCGTCTAATGGACCTGAGACTGAAGAGATGCCGCGCTTTGTTGAAGCGGTACGCGGGAAAAAAATATCGGGAAATTCTTTTTTCGGATGAAAAAATGTTTACCGTAGAAGAGAGCTACAACAAACATAATGATAAGGTGTACGCACACAGTAGTGAAGAAGCGAGCAACCGTATTCCGCGTGTCCAACGAGGTCATTTTCCATCCTCGCTCATGGTATGGTTGGGAGTTTCTTATTGGGGCTTAACAGAGGTACATTTTTGTGAGAAAGGTGTAAAAACGAATGCTGTTGTGTATCAAAATACAGTCCTGACGAACCTTGTGGAACCTGTTTCTCATACCATGTTCAATAAGAGGCACTGGGTATTCCAACAAGATTCGGCGCCAGCTCATAGAGCGAAGAGCACACAAGACTGGCTGGCGGCGCGTGAAATCGACTTCATCCGGCACGAAGACTGGCCCTCCTCCAGTCCAGATTTGAATCCGTTAGATTACAAGATATGGCAACACTTGGAGGAAAAGGCGTGCTCAAAGCCTCATCCCAATTTGGAGTCACTCAAGACATCCTTGATTAAGGCAGCCGCCGATATTGACATGGACCTCGTTCGTGCTGCGATAGACCACTGGCCGCGCAGATTGAAGGCTTGTATTCAAAATCACGGAGGTCATTTTGAATAAACTTTAATGTCATAAGAATCTATGTTTTGTTAAGTTCATTTTGGTATATGAATGGTTACATAATGAATAAACTTGTTATAATTATTTTACATTAAACATGTGACAGAATTTATGACCTGACTAGGTACTTTACAAAATGTATAAAAATGTTTGAAAGTATTGCAAAATAAACACGTTAAAATTGGCCAATAAATAAGCGCCGTGTGTGGTGCCACGGTTAGGTTCTATATTTAAAAAAAATAATTTAAACATCGAACGAACAGAACTAGTGATGTGCTTTGTTTGTTTACGCAGCTGGTAGTCGGCGCGCGCGAGACGCCTATCGATTTCGTAAGGTTGCCACTGAAGTGTGTCATTTCTTTTTATGAAGTTAAACGGAATTCTTGACATTAATTTCTAGTTTTATCTTCTAAAACATATCATTAATCTTGGAATGTCTGTGACCACAGCTAGCAGAAAGTGACCGAAACTTCCTAGTGACCAATAAAACCAAACATTTACAATTCATAAAACGTAGTTTTGTGAAATAATCCATAGTCACTTCTATACATATAAATATTCTATTTCACGAAGTCCGTTTGGCTTTGAATGTTGTAAGGCTTGCACATGCACATTGTTTTAGTGTGCGTAACCTCGGGACCTCGGGAGCGGCTAGTCACGATCGCGACGCGGTCCGTGTCACTAGTGTGTAGTGTCTTAAGTCCGCGCCAAAGTTTTTTTACGCAGTAACGCCAGCATGGCAAGTAAACGCAGAAGAGTTGTACACACTGAGGTAATATTTTTTTTTCATAAATCGTATCACACTCGCTGAAGATAACATAAAATAGCTTCGACATATCGCTTACCATACAATGCAATGGACCATCATACATAGTTAATGTAATTTATATAAGATCATCTTAAGGTAAAATATTTAAGTATATTATGTATGTCCTATATTGAATAAATGATTTTCTATTGCTTGATATTTTTTTTATTGCTGTAGGACAGCAGACAGGCTGACGGTCCACTTAGAATTTAGCAGTTACCGTCGCTTATGGGTGTTTGCAATGCCAGTGGCAACGCGAACATGCTGCTGTCCCATAAGGATACAGGAAATTGGGTCACTAATGCCGGAACACAACACAAAGTTATAATGGCGGCATACATAAGACCAAAGGTGGTCGCCATCTAAACGAGCTTGGGGCACTACCAAGTAGCTAGCGTAGGTGGGTTGTTTTGTCGCCTTTTACAACAGACTGACCCCGGCCGCAGAGGTCAGTTATTCTTTCTCCGCCCCTGTATGGATAAAAAATGGTTATGTACGGATAAAGCAATGCGCTATACATCCACATATAATGTTGTATTATAAAATTAGTTACTTATTCGGTTTTGTTTTAGGGTCAAAGTATGATAGCTAGCGTTTATCACTTCTTACGAGAAGAGTATGAATTTACGAAATCAATTATGGAGCCTAATTGTGATTTGTCTCATTTATGAGATATTACACGGTGTGCAGCTGAGGCTACACGCCATACTATGAACTGTCCAGCGGATATTAAAAGAAGAGAAGGAATTGCCATCCACTACATCAAAATTCACTTCTCTTATGAAGAAAAGAAGAAAGCCAAATAATAAAATAAAAATAGATAATTTTACAGCCAAAGTTGTTCACAATAAAAAAAACCTGTGCTCATATCGAAAAAATTGAAAAAGAATACTTAAAATACTACGAACTGTATTTTGAGTTCGTAATTAATTTGCAGGACGACTCCGATGACAGCGAATCGGAACTTGAATGTTTATCTTATGGTGATTAAAAGTGCTATATTCATTATCAGATGAACATTCGAGTTCCGAAGTCGGAGAGCCCATATTAATAATATAAAATAATAAACAAAAATGCTTACTTACCTACGACTATTTTATTTAATTATTTATATATTGTTTTATTTCTGTTCATTGTAATCTTTTTTATTTATTTTTTTTTTTTATTGCTTGAGTTCAGCAGACAGGCAAACGGCCCACCCTGGCAGGTGGTCACCGTCGCCTATGGACGTTTGCAGCACCAGAGGCACCACCAACGCGCTGCCGGTCTCGAAGAAATTTTATAACGCCGTTTTTGAAGAACCCCATATCATACCGCGCTGAGAAAACCTCAGCCGGAAGCTCATTCCAGATCCTGAGAGTACGCAACATGAACGTTCTGGAGAACCGTTTCGTACAGGAAGGAAGAGGCTCCAAGAAATGGGGATGAACACCCAGCCGATGGCGGGCAGTGCGGTGGTAGAAAGACGACGAGGGCATCATCCTAAATAGTTCTTGAGAACACTCCCCGTTGTACAGACGGTAGAATACGCAAAGAGATGCAAAGTCTCTCCGAAGTCCAAGCGTGTCTAAACCGTCTGTGAGCATGGGATCGCCGACAACACGAACTGCGCGCCGTTGGATCGAGTCTAGGGGATTGAGCTGACAGGCCGGTGCTCCAGCCCATAAATATGAGCAGTACTCCATATGCGGTCTGACCTGTGCTTTATATAGCACAAGCCGTTGCCTTGGACTGAAGTACTGCTTGGACCGGTTTAGCACACCTAGCTTTTTGGAGGCAAGCTTAGCTTTACCCTCCAATTGTCCCCTAAACTGCACATCATTCGTGATGTCGACACCAAGGATCCCAATACTACTTGCGATGGAAAGAGAGGTTCCTTGAAACTGTGGCGCAGGTGCGAACGGGGTTTTCTTGGCAGAGAATACGCAGACCTGCGTCTTCGAGGGGTTGAACTGGACAAGGTTTTGTCGTCCCCATTCAGAGACCCTCTCTAGAGAGTTCTCTACTTCAGACACAAGTCTGACCCGACTTTCTTCCAAAAACGCAGGAGAGAGACTTACACGACCAGTGTACCGTTGCCATCATCCGCATAGCAATGAATGCCATCTATAGATAACATGTCATTGATATGCAGAATAAATAGCGTCGGCGACAGCACACAACCCTGGGGCACACCAGCATTGATAGGTTTCACACTGGAGCAGCAACCGTCAACAACGACCTTAATACTGCGCCCAGCGAGAAAGCTGGATAGCCAGGTGCAAAGACTCCCAGGTATCCCGTAAGATGGAAGCTTCGCAAGAAGAGCCCTATGCCAGACCCGATCGAAGGCCTTAGCGATGTCTAGGCTAACAGCCAGGGCTTCTCCCTTGCTCTCAACGGCTTCAGCCCAACGGTGGGTTAGGTAAACCAGGAGGTCCCCAGCGGACCGACCATGTCGAAAACCATATTGGCGATCATTAAGCAGCTGGGAATCCTCCAGGTAACCCAGGAGTTGTGCGTTGATGATCCGCTCCATCACCTTTGAGAGCAAAGAAGTTATCGCTATAGGCCTGTAGTTGGACGGGTCCGTTCGGTCACCCTTTTTGGGAATAGGGTGAACATGGGCCACCTTCCACGAAGCCGGGACACAACCATTGCGGTAGGATAATGTAAAAAGTCGGGAAAGGACTGGAGACAGCTCAGCTGAGCACATTCGCAGCACAATAGCGGGGATACCGTCTGGCCCGGTGGACTTCTTGACGTCGAGGGATCGGAGGACACGTCTCACGGCTTTTTGGGAAAACCGTACCTCCGACATTGTGGAGTCTCCACATCTTCTAATAGAAGGTGGAGACTGTCCCCCGTCATCAAGAGTCGAATTGGCTGCAAAGATTTCACCCAGGAGATCGGCTTTATCCTTAGCAGCATGAGCCAGACGGTCGTCAGCTGCACGTAGTGGAGGAATGGACGCCCGACAAAAGTTTCCTTCGACGGCTTTAGCAAGCGACCAGAAAGCCCTAGTCCCAGAGGGATAGCTAGCGAGACGCTCGCCAATCCTGCCGATGTGCTCAAATTTTGCTCTCGCAATCCGTTTTTTGAGGGTCCTGGAGGCAACATTGTATTTTTTCCTCAAGTCGGAAGTGTTAGGATCCTGACAAGCCCTTGCTGTAGTCCAGGCTCGATAGGCCTTTTGCTTCAGCTTAACAGCCTCAGCACTAGGCCTATCGAACCATGGCTTTCCCGAACCACCAATGGGCACCACAGAGTTAGGAATGAAACATTCCATTCCCTGCAGCACCACATCGGCAATCGAGTTCGCACAAGCGTCAGGATCGTCCGAAGAAAAACACAGCGGCCCCCATGGGTAGGACGCATAGAATTCACGCAATCCATCCCAATCTGCTGACCGATAGCGCCACACTCTCCGCTTCACGGTGGGGCGAGCCCATTCGGGAATTGGAGGGCGCATCACGGAAGATATCAAGCAATGATCAGAGGTTCCTAATGGAGTCCCGATCGAGACCTGATAATCTTCCGGATGTGTGGTCAACAGAAGGTCCAACAAAGACGGCGCATGGTCCACTCTATCCGGTATGCGGGTAAACCCTTGAACCACCTGAGTGAAACCATGGGCAAGAGCAAAATTAAAGGCAGCAATCCCCGGCAGATCAGTTTTTGGAGAACCCAGCCACTCAATATGATGAGCATTGAAGTCTCCAAGAACGATCACCTCCGCGGCGGGATACTGCGTAAAAACCTTGTCGGTAGCGTCTTGAACACGCCCGAAAAAATGAGCTGTTTCAGTCCTTTCGCATTCTCTGCCCTGGGACCGATACAGGCAGGAGTACACCCGGGTGGAACCACCGAAATCCACTCGCACCCATATGATGGAAAGGTCCCTGTCTTCGAGACCGTGAAGACGGCGGCAGCATATATCGTCCCGGACGTACAAGCATACCCCAGCTTTTGGGAGGAATAGATGTTCCAAATTGTAGCCGGGGTAGCAAAGGTACGATGAGTCGGCCGGGGCAGATATCTGCGTCTCCGTCAAAAACAGTAGAGCAGGCTTTGCCGTTTCAAGATGGTGGTGAACGGCATTAAGGTTCTCTAATCTATAGTCTATAGTTCTATAATATTTTAAATATTACATACGTATTATATATATAAATTTTAGTTAGTTTTAGGTTCATTGTACTAGTATATATTTCATATTATGTACATATAGACGACCTCCTGGCGTAACGGCTAACGCACGTCGGTACGCTTGCGGAGGTCACGGGTTCGATTCCCGTCCAGCGTCTGGGTGTTTATGTATAATATGTATTTATTTACAAAAAAAAAGTATATATGTAGTATATCAGTTGTCTAGTACCCATTATACAAGTGCTATGCAACTTAGTGTGGGACTAGATGGCGTTGTGTGAAATGTCTTAATATATTTATTTATTTATTTATTATTTATTTATATAGCATAATATTTAAGCACATAAATGTTGATTGGAAATATAAAAAAAAGATAAATTTTAAAATATATAATACGTGTCAGATTTCATTGCTAACGCTCCCTTCGTTTACACACACAAGCGAGCTTATCGCTACACATAATTACTACAGCCAGAGCCAAACGGACTTCGTGAGATAGAATATCTATACCAGGATAGCTCTTCTGTTGTCTGATGAATCAATATTTGAATTTAAATTGCTTTCGTCCAAACAAGTAAGTCCTAGTTACAACCTAAACTTCTGCTTCCAGGGTCTGTTTTTGGACTTTTTTTACTTAAATTCGTACGGTTTTCGATATTAGTAACCTTTTCATATCATTAAACCAAGACTTTTTGTCCCCCACGTAAATAGCTGGTAAACGTAGCCATACGAACGGCGTATCTACAGTTTATCAGGGATGTTATGGACACGAAAGTTGCCGCATATTCTCAAGTTCCTTTTTGCGTACACATCCATCGCAGGATATTCATCTTATTGTTAGGCATACGGAGTTCCTACTAGCGTAGATTTAGCATCGGCTATACTTTACATACTATGAAAAAAAATGACACCTTATGATACTTTCAAAATATAGTAGCGAAAAAGAATTCAGTGAATTTTCTTTTGTATTGTGTCACAGCCCTATATTACTTGTGTTCTATTGACTCGATAGTAACAAGCCGTTTGAAGTCCGATTACTGGCACTTAACATTTTATGTTGCGTCCGTGTTAAGTGACCGATTATTGAACGCTTTCTACTGATAGATAGGGCGGTCTATAAACCTTTTTTTCTCAAAGAAAGGTTATTACACACCTATAAGGTTCAAATTTGAATAAATTGTGAAAAAAACAAGAGAATTGTTTGTTTAAGGAGGATCGTTCAACGGAATCGTTTAATGTCTTGCTTTTATTCTTGGAGATATTTTGACGCGTATGATTTTGAAATTAGAATTTGTTCCCGATTATTTCGGGGGATATTACTCAATACTCTTTTTATCGACGATCAAAGTTTCGAGCGGAAATAGTTTGAAATTTTGTCAGATGTTTATCGATGTATGAGAATTGGTTAGTTGCTAATGCACATTTTGAAGGTCCATGTAGTCTTTTTAAATCATATATTCTAACAGGATGCGAAGATTGAGACAGTGACTTCTGTTATAATTAGTGTAAAATGTTGTACAAGTGAAATTAGCTGTTTGTTTTTTGCCGACACACATCGATCGTAGATCGATCTACGATCGATGCCTACACGTAATTAACTCTTTTTTTTAAATTTTGGATTATAAATAAAATATTAATCTTGCAGATGAAAGATCTAAAAATAGATGCTTTATTTAAAAAATATTTTTAATTAAATTCGTTTTGGTCCCTCAAGTAAGAAGAATAATTTTTGATTAGATTAAATATTGCGATAATTCGCCAATAATAGTGTGTTAATGTTATACCTACGATTTATTGATTTTAATTTACTTTGTTTTTTATATTGAATGTACTATTATTTTAGAAAATGTAAAACCTGCCCATATACGTAATGTAACATGGGTTAATGACATTTATTTTGAATATTATAAATGTTAATGTAACTCTGTCTATCTGTCAAGCCTAAACCGCTGAACCAATTTTGATGAAATTGGTATAGATTGGACCTTAATTCTTTAAGGTCCAGGACAGAGAATACTTTTTGTCGCAAAAATGTTTTTTTTTTGGCAAAACTACGTTTACCGGATGAGCTAGTATTTACATAAAGACAATATTTACTCAATTTCATGTCAAGTCTTCATGTACTTATAATACTGTGTGTTTACTGTGTGTAACATTACTGTGTGTTTAATACGATAACTATGAATATTAAGATGGTAATACGAGATTAAAATGAACCCAAAAATATTATACGTGTTATAAGTTTTCTATTATCACAATATTTCCAAACAACAGACAAAAAATAATAATTACAACATGCACCAGAATTTAAAATATAAATAACATAAAAACAAATTAATTATTTAGTCTACACCGAATGCAAGTTCTAAGAATAATTTCCAATCAAATATGTAAGTCCAGAAGTTGTTTGTTGGATATGACGCTCTGTTTGTACATCGGGACATGGCTGTAAACAATCATTCAACACTTTCGACGAAATAGTGGTATTCGAGACGAGAATCGATGTATCGTGTAAACATGATAGAAATTATTAAACAGCCAAGCAGTGGGAGGCGGTAGGGGCTTTTAATTGAGTGAATGAATCTGTTTTAGATAAAATAATGCATTGCTGATTTGATAATCCTTAACTGTATATTTAGTCCGGTCAATTTAGACATTCGAAGCTACCTAAATTCCCACCAAGCTGAAAATCAGTAAGATTGTTTAAAATATGATTAAAAATAAAATTTGAAAGTTCCCCATCTTTCCTCTATATGGAATTTTTTTTATTCAAGGTCAAAGGTCCAAAAAATGAGTTTTTCGCGATTTTCAGCAAAACGGTAAATTTTATCATAAAAATACTTCAGACAAAAATTGTAGATCATAAAATTATCTCTTTTTAATACTTTTTTTCTACGAGCCCCCGTTTTAGAGATATAACGATTCAAAAAGTTGTAATCGTCATAATATGCACACGTTTCCACGCCACCTATGAGGTAGTGTACTTACAACTTTGAGGTAGCTTTACCCTTATTTTCTGGTCTAATTTGACCTGATTATTTACACCCTCCCTACTGCCGCCTGCGGGCGGCCCGACGTAATAGGCAACAAAACAACCCTAGCTAGGTGGTAGGGCTCCAAACCTGGGTTCTAAATGTGCCACCATAATAACCTTGTGTTCCAATCAAAGTGATATTAAAATTTTATGATATGAATAGCCTTTGCAATATCTGTGGTGAAATTATAGAGGTCGAGGCGGATACGTGTAATTAACGAAACACTGCTGGGTCGGCAGGGCATAGTTTTAAAAACACTCTTCTTTGACATACAATATATTCTCAAAGTCATAAATTATGATGACAATGGACAGACAATGCATTATGTTCAATATTATTTGAATATAGAACGAACAATTCATTTTCGTTAGAACACGTTAGGAACATAGTTACCTTTTTGAAAAAAATTTAATTAAACAATGAGTGAAACAATTTTTTTTTCTTCTGAATATGATCTATGATCCTTTTGGTAACTCATTTGAAATTACAATCTAGCCTTATTTACGTAGACTAATTAGTAATATAAATTTAACTTAATTTGCTAAGTAGACTTTACTAAGAATGTGTCCATTAACACTTTTCTTAATGTCTCTATTAAGGGGAAGTCACTTTGATCTTGTGTTCTTTGTAGTAGTACCCAATTCACTACATAACACTAGCACTGCACTAAACTAACTCAAAAGGTATTTTCCTTTTTAGTCTTCTCACTATGTCCGTGGTATCGAGGAGTTGGATGAACAATTGAATGAATAAAAAGAGATCAATAATTTCACTTCAACTTGCGGAGCTCTATTTTCTCTATATAGTTAAGCATTTCATTGAATAGTATAGAATAAAAATATTTAGAATGTTAAAAAGGAACATACCCACAACACCGACAACGCTGAACACGCAGGCGCATACCGCAGCCAATATGGTAGCCTCCGTAGGGTAAAATGTCCCATTGTGAAAATCCATTTCTGAATAATTATCGTACATTTTGACTTTCGTTATTCAATCTACTTCACTAACACTTCACTTTTTTCTTATCATTTTTTCCATTATATTTAGGGATGGGATACACGTGTCCTTATCGATGACATCGCCGCCTCACGATATCTGAAACAAAATTGTATTTTAAACGCGTGGTCAAATTACACAAATAATGATATGCTATTCACTTAAATGGAAATGTCAATGTGAGATGAGTTGTCGGTTTTGAATTTCGAATCATTAGAGCTGCCATATTTGATTTTAAGTGGCTGACGAAGAACATTATTTGTTTAGATATGTTTTGATAGACGCATATGTACGTTATTATTAAATTTATAAAATATACACACATAAATAGATATTATTTATATTAGCCCAAAATGCGATGTTGCAGATTTTCTCATAGAAGCATTCTCATTTAGCTGTCAAGTATTTTAGTATTGGGATAAAGTTAATATGGGTTTCTACTTTCTTCCGCTTTTAGGGCGCCTTCAAATTAGCCGCAGTGTCGCGTGGCCGCAGCGCGGCTGCAGCGCTGCAGTCGCGCGTTTTTGATTTATATGGATTTAGAAAACCGCGCGGCCGCAGCGCTGCAGCCGCGCTGCTGCGGCGCGACACTTTGCGACTAATTTGAAGGCGCCCTTACAGCAAGAACACCTCGTGAGCTTTTTGTTTATCTCATATTTAAATATACTGGGATAACACCATTTAGTCCCAAACTAAGTAGCATAGCACTTGTGTTATGGATACTAGACAACTGATATACTACATATATATTTTTTTTAAATGAATAAATAGTATATATGAACACCCAGACCCGAGACGAAAATCGAAACCGTGCCCTCCGCAAGCGTACCGATATCACGAAGGACCTCAAATATTTATTTATTGTTGTAGGATAGCAGACAGGCTCACCACTTAAGGGTACAAGAACTTAGGTTACTAATGCCGGAACACAACACAAAGTTATTATGGCGGCATACTTAAGACCAAAGGTGGGTGAGGCCCTACTACGTAGTTAGGGTGAGTTGTTTTGTCGCTTCTTACGACAGGCTGAACCCAGCCGCAGAGGTCAGTATTCTTTCCCCGCTGCTGCAGCTTCTTTAAATAATTATGAAAGCACATGGACCAATTGGATTAATCCTTTTGTTGGCAAAAGACCTGTGAACGTAGATTGTTTTTATTTGTAGTTCAGATTTCAGACACTAGTGGGGTATGCAAAATTAAATTTAGTTGCTTTTATTTCAACACTCTTTCGTAGTGGATAAGTGGATAAGCAAAAGAAGTTTCACGGAAAGGCATCAACCGAGTAAGCAGGAACACGTTTAGACCTAGTTTGTTCATCGGCGTACGTCGGATCCTGAAGTGAAAGCTCAGCTTAGGGTACAGAAAAACGTTACGGCGCGTTACACGTGGGGAGGGGAGAGTCAAAAATCTCCAAAAACTGCGTTTACGTGTAATATTTGAACGCTCCCTAAAGTTGGGTTCAAACAACAGATCTTCTATTTCTAATTTTTTTTTTTTATTGCTGTAGAACAGCAGACAGGCTGACGGCCCGCTTAGGATTTAGCAGTTACCGTCGCCTATAGGTGTATGCAACGCCAGTGGCATCGCGAACACGCTGCTGCCCCATAAGGGTACAGGAACTTGGGTCACTAATGCCGGAACACAACACAAGGTTATTATGGCGGCATACTTAAGACCAAAGGTGGTCGCCATCCAGACGGGCTTGAGGCCCTACCACGTAGCTAGGGTGGGTTGTTTTGTCGCCTTTTACGACAGGCCGACCCCGGCCGCAGAGGTTAGTATTCTTTCTCCGCCCCTGCACAGATAATTTCTTCCTGACTCCCCACCTCCAGTCTTCCGCTATTGTCGGCGCCAGAATATTTCGCAGAATCTTCTTTTCCGCCACCAGCAGCTTCTTCTCCTCTTTCAAGGTCAGTGTCCAGGCTTCGCAATGCAAGTTTTGTAGACACGAATTTTAGTGAGAATCTTATGAAGGGCTGCTGCGCATCTGATGCTGATGCGCAGTGCGACGTTATCGACTGTTATTATTTATTGAAATATCGTGACACCTTCAAACCCATTTTGAAAAACAAATAATGCATGTTATGCATATTAAATATACAATATAAAGATCGAGTTCAGGAACCCGTAAAAAGGTAACGGCAAATGTCTTGTATAAACAGTGTATGACGAATATTCTACGTAATATCACGGAAAACGAGGTTTATTTAACTACGTGCCTTTCGACTCATGTTTCTGACTAATCATAAGTTGAACCACTTGAAAGTGTTTAATGTGCATGATTCACGAATATGCAGGATGGGTTGAAGATATCGAAATGTCTTTCAGTCCTCATGTTGTGGGTGCTGCAATAAACTTCCTCGGTTTTTAACGTGTAGTTTGCCAATAATTTGATAAAATATAGTATAAAAGTTATTGGTGTCATTTGTGACCCCAAGATGCCGGTAAAGTTGAAGGGACAGGTCTATAAGACCATCATTAGGCCTGTCCTTTTATACGGATGTGAAGCGTGGCCGGTGCTAGAGCGACACAGGCAAGAACTGCGTGTCACGGAGATGAATATGCTGCGGTGGATGTGTGGAGTGACGCGGAAGGACCGCGTTAGGAACTCCCGCATTCGCGGCAGTCTTCATGTCCGTGACATTGCGGATAAACTGCAGGAGTGTCGGCTCCGTTGGTACGGCCACGTTTTACGGCAACCGGATGATTACGTGGGAAACAAATGTCTGGCCATGCCGCCTCCGCCGGGCCCCGGCAGGAGGGGTAGACCCAAAAAGTGCTGGCTTGACGTCGTAAGGGGTGATATGCGTGCCAATGGGCTCAATACCAGGGATGCTGAAGACCGTGCGAAGTGGAGTAGAAAAAGTCGGAAAGCGGACCCCGGGCACCGAAACGAAAGTTAAGGATGCAACCGGGATAACGCTTAGATGATGATGATGATGATAGTATAAAAGTTATTAAATTAAACTAACTTGAACGTTAATCACCATGAATATATTTCAACTTCACTTATCAATTATATTTATTACACTGTCCATTTTTTTAGTATTACACCGTCTTTTATAATATTCTGTTGCTAGTTTTTATATCTCGTCGACAGGTGTCTCCCCTCCTGCCATTACTTGCCAATAACCAAAATTAAATATCTACCAAAATATTAAACAGTTCCTCTAGTTAATATCTATAGCAAAATTATGATATTATTATAATATTAAATTAAAAATGTGGACATAAAATTATTTAGGCATTAATTATTACATTATTTCTATAAGTATTTTGTATTAATTTTGGTTATTGTGTTATTAAACATTTACAAACTTCCGGTTAATTTTATGTTAAGGAAACCTACCTACATTTAGGTTATTTAAAAATGACATCACAAATTTAAGAAATGTCAATACCAGATTAAGTTACACTTGAATCTAACAGTAGTAAGATA
This sequence comes from Malacosoma neustria, assembly GCA_963693495.1. NCBI lineage: Eukaryota > Metazoa > Arthropoda > Insecta > Lepidoptera > Lasiocampidae > Malacosoma > Malacosoma neustria. The sequence goes on from OY856381.1 coordinate 19,689,892, forward strand.
CTATTTTTATAAAATGCTAGTATTGCTTAGCTCATATCAAAAACAAATATCTAATTTATTCGAGTCACACAATAAAACAAGGCATAATATGTTGATCATATGGAAGAGGATAAATGCCCTTAGGCACTACAAATCGCGCGGAGTCGCGGCAGTCTTTTTGGTACTCTAGAAAACCTTTTTATAGGATGTTATGGACGACTCGGGATGAGTATGTGATAATCGAGTGGCAGATTTTTTTATTGCTGTAGGACAGCAGACATGGATTCTTGAAAATTACGATATTCTTGAAGATACTTTGCGTATGTGCTTGGCCAGACTGAAAACGCGGGCGCGGCGCGGCTTACTTAAACATATGAAACCTTTCATATCTTTAAGTAGCCGCGCCGCGCCCGCCCCGCGCCCGCGTGTGCAGTCTGGCCAAGCACTAAATGTTTCAAAGCCATTGATTTTGCACTCCTCTGGAATCTGAGATCTTATCTTTGGCGAAATAATGTGTCGAACATGGATATCAAGATAAAACAATGCGTACTTGTGTTATCATCATCATCTTAGCGTTTAATTCCGGTTATAACCCAAACTTCCGTTTCGATGCCCGCTTTCCGACTTCCCCTTCTCGGCTTCGAACGATCTTCTACATCTTTGGTAGTGAGTTCATTGGCACGCATATCACCCTTTACGACTTCAAGCAGTAGCACGTCAATAGCTATTGGACGCACCCTTCCTGCCGGAGCCCAGCGGAGGCCTTATGGCCGATTTGTTGTCCACATAAGTTAAATCGCGGTTGCAACCAATATTCCTGCTTCGGTACCTATGTTCTATTTTATTATTTCTTTTTCTTTGCATGATCTTTAACATCTATTAACACACTTTACATCAAAGAAGCAATTTTTGAGTCAGTCCTTCAATTGAATCTGCGTTTTGGGGTTACAAATAACATCAGTTACGCAGTAAATCTATACTAAGTGGTTATAATAGCTAACTTAAAAGTGTTACATCTCAGTCACGTCTACACTAGAGATTGTATTAGCATGAATTTACATAATCGTTCGCTCACAAACTACTAACGAAAACCATAAATTGTAACACACTAACATACAATTGTCTCTGTAATGTCTGGCATGTGGAAGTGTTGTGGAAATTTACCAAAAATTATTTAAAAATTGACTATATTTATCGATATGATTATTGCACTATTTGGATTATTGAAATTTTATATTATTTTCTTTGAATCGCAATCAATAAATGTATACCTAGTAGCTTGGAAAAATGGAAAAAGAACAATATCGGTCGGTGATTCGATTCTTGTTGGGAGGGAAATTGCGCAGAGAAATCAAAGAACGTTTGGATGTTGTGACTCTGCTCCTTCGATGACGACCGTAAAAAATTGGTTTAAACGTGGTCGCACGTCGGTTTTTGATGAGTCACGCTCAGATGCTCCGAAAATGGCTACCACGGAGGATAACGTGAGAAAAATCCATGATCTCGTATAGGCAGACCACCATATGAAGGTACGCGAGATAGCTGAGACAGTAGGCATCTCAAAAGATTGCGTGAGTCGTATCCTGTATGAAGTATTGGGCATAAGAAACCTGTCGGTATGATGGGTGGTACGTTTGCTCACTCTGGACAACAAGCGCAACCGTGAGAACACTTCAGAGCAATGTTTGACGATGTTTAAGCGCAATCCGAAGGAATTTTTGCATTGTTTGGTGACCGTCGACGAAACATGGATACACTGGTATACACCAGAGACCAATGAACAGTTAAAACAATGAACTTCACCCGGCGAACGTGCTCCGAAGAAGGCGAAGACTGTTCTATCGGTGGGAAAAGTGATGGCCACCGTTTTCTGGGATTCAAAAGGTGTGGTCACAAGGCTCTACTATGTCGAATTATTGCGCCAATTCGACTTCGAATTGCAGAAAAAACGGCCCCATTTGCCGAAAAAGAAAGTGCTCTTCCATCATGACAACCAATTTGGCCAAATTGATAGAATTAGGACTACGAACTGCTGCCCCAGCAACCGTATTCTTCGGATTTGGCCCCATGCGACTTTTTTTGTTTCCAAAATTGAAAAAGTCACTCGCCGGGAAGAAATTTGAGTTGAATGAGGAGGTTATCGTCGCCGTGGAGGCCTACTTTGCAGACCTTAAGAAAACGTATTTTTCGGATGCGTTAAAAAGCTGGAGCATCGCTGGGTCATGTATCGAACTCAAAGGAGATTATGTTATGAAATAAATCGCCACTTTTCCAAAAAAAAAAAAAACATTTCTACGGTATAAGTACTTATTGGACCACCCTTGTATATTACGTTAGAATGTAGTACGCGTTGGTACGTCGGCGGATTGATATCCCTTGGTTGTAAGCCTTATCTATAAAGCTGTCAAAAGTTTTTATTACATTTATTAACCCGTTCCGATTGAATGCTAAGACCACAGTTTCATGGCAACTGATTCAAATGACTTTTAGTACTTATATGGACGACTAACCCAACCTCTGATATTCTATCGAAGAATGTGCAAGAGTAGTTCTGTTAACAACTTGTAACTCGGGTCCTGAAGGTCTTGGCATACGTACAGACATAAATATGATTATTGATTTTAGCGGGAAGAAAATTTTACAGTTCTTTTTTTAGCACTCAGGAACACAGTTGCCTTGGATATTATTATACGTTCTATTATTACATCCAGTATAAATTATTGGTTAGGTAATCCTTGAATAATCAATTACGAATTATATAGGGAATTATTTGAATTCAGGTGTTTCAAATTGAATAGGTAAAACACAAATTTTGAGGCTAACTTTGGCTCACAGTTAGAAGGGGGTAGCTCTATTCACTTTTCGGCCACAATAAAACATGGTTAATTACAGCAATGCATCGGTCACCCGTCGACCCTCTCGACCAATATTGAATATAAATTGTCGATAATTATGTCGATGGGGAGCTGCGTCGTCGAGGCCTATCGATTATTCACATCCTTATTAAAACACTTAGGTTATACCATGTGACCTATGTTTCCTGTCCGCTTTTTTTATTTATTAGACCTCTATGGAGCAAGTGCTTTCGCATGTCGGAACGCTAGCGGAGGTCACGGATTCGACTTCCGCCCTAAGTCGGGACGTTTATATTTATTTAAAAAAATAAAAGTAGCGCTTTGCTACTTACTTTTTTTATTGCTGTAGGACAGCAGACAGGCTGACGCCTCGCTTAGAGTTTAGCAGTTACCGTCGCCTATGGGTGTTTGCAACGCCAGTGGCATCGGGAACACGCTGCTCTCGCATAAGTCAAGCCGGCCTGAATGGCTACCACTTTTGGTCTTAAGTATACCGCGGTAATAACTTTGTGTTGTGTTCCGGCATTGGTGACCCAAGTTTTTTTATTGCTCTACCACAGCAATAAAAAAATGTTGATTGATACAGTGATGATTATCCAACAGGAAAATAACTTAATTTATTATTAATAAAACATGACAATAGAAGCCATGTTTTATTATTAACTTAATGCGACGTTTGCTAATATGGAATGTAATTATATTCTTTTATTAGTCTTGAGTGTTATGCATCATTTATATTCGAATTATGTCGTACATTAGGTTTGAAGCCGAATTGGCAATGTCAGTTTATTATCTGAACTGAAAGCCAAGGTTGGTTTCTTAAGCTTCGCTAGTGGGAACGGATAGCATGCGTGCCATACTAGTCCATGGCGGGTTCCCATATTGATAATGTCTGTGAGCCGGATCCCTCACATGTTTTCCTTCGTTATCGGAACAGACGTAATATTTCTCCGTGTAGCAGAAATGACATTCTTTTATCTGTGCAGGGGCGGAGTATGAATACTGACCCCTGCGTAGGGGGTCGGCTTGTTGTACAAGGCGACAAATCAATCCCAGCTAGATGGTAGGGTTGGGGCTCGTCTGGATGGTAACTGGGGGAACCACTAGTGCATAACTATGCCACCATTACAGAATAACCTTGTGTTGTGTTCCGGTATTGGGTAGTGACTTAGATTCCAGTACCTCTATGCAGACAATAGCGTGTTCGTTCATATGGATGTATACAACCTAAAGAGTTACCGTCGCCTATCGCGTTACTATTCAGTAGGCCGTCAGCCTATTTGCTGTTGTGTAACAATAAAAAAAATGCACATTAGTTCGACCTCCCTGACCGAGTAACGCGCAAACCACTAAACTGGCAGGACGGTCGACGTTTGACCTCTCTGGTTAATCCAAACTCTAATTGGCCGTGCCATTAAATCTATGTGTTCAGTGTTGTGACTTTAGCTGGTGCCGTGCAACAGTTCCTCCGCGACCTGAACCGAACTGAGAAGGGGTGGAATCAAGGTCAGTGCGAATTTCTTTGTCTACAGCAAGATATCGCGTCTCTCTAGCCACCGCTCCTATCTTATCCTCTCTCATACAGTCCACTGCTCTCGAGCTATCCTTCTCATTCCTGTACGGTGCAATCTCGGTCCGTGAACGGCATCGTACAACTTTCTTTTGCTTAAAAGGCGCATGATATGGAATCACAGGTCATGTGCCTTCTAATTTCTCGAATGATGAGACTACGTGGCTACCAAGTACTTTATTGGATTTAAATTATGACTAAAATAACACATTTCATGGAGTGAACCCTATGCTTCCACGTGTTTTGAATGCAACCGGGATTAATTCGACGATGAGATAAGTTTATTGTCAAAATATTTAAGTGACTAAAATATCGATCATACTATGGAGAACGAGAAGAACTATGCCGCGACCACTAAAAACCTCGCTATCCTTCTATCGCTCGTCCCTGAGCCCACGGACAAATACGGCCCGCAGATCTCTCTTCTACGAAAGGCGACAGGAGCCACATGAATTCGCCCCCCGGCGCTCTCCTAACCATACCGTGAACATACTAACTTTGTACAAATCAAAGAAAATAAAACCACCGAGAAAATGCTCCGATTTTATCTACAAAACTTTTGTGTAATTTATAAAGATAATAAAAATTATATTCGAATGAATTTTATTCCTGTTTACGTGCGATGACCGATTATGCGATTGAGATTTATTCACTACATTATCTGTGGATCGATTGCATTATCTGGTGACCTCGACAGTGTGTCCACACCTTTATGTGTGCTAGGATAAAACCAGATATCGAGCGCAAATAAATCTGAGCCATCTAATTGAGAAGAATATTGAATAACTACTGAAACTATGGTCCGAGGCCGATAAATCTAATCGTATAGCTGAAATTGATATGAAATTATCAAGAATAATTTAATGAGGGTATTAACTAATCTGCTAACATGTGCAACCCTAACAAGAAGGCCCTGGTGAAGATGTATTCCTTCCTTCTTTCCGTCTTGGTCCGCATTTTCCCTTCAAACTGACTTCATTCAAACTTTAATGTACCATCACTATCTTCTATACATCTTCAAAACGTTGTAAACGATTAAAAACATTTTTGTAAATACTATTTAATTTCTCTAAATGACATAGTCTATTAATGTTGTAAATATAGTTAAGGGATTGGAACACCTTAAACTAGACATTAATATTAAACAAGACAAGAAATGTCTGGAAAGCGATAAGGTCGCTAATTGTGCAATCTATGTTGTTGCTTTTTTACTGTTTTTATTTATTTTGTATTGTGCACGAAAGCTTATACATTCATTTAAACCAATTGGCAACAAAATTAGCTTTTACAGGTTATACAAACATGGCTGTGTAATACAGGATGTCTATGCATACATGAATTGCATGCTTCATGATAAGTTTACGTTATATTTTATCTCACATGAGCGTGTAAAGCACATTTAGAATAATTAATTTCAAGTGTTTGAAGAATCTTTCGTTATGGAATGCAAAAAATAACTCGCACAAGTTTACAATATCCACAGTGACGTAAAACGAATTGTGGACGAACGAAAATAAATATTTTAATTCGGCTACACATGATGGGGATTCCAAGGGCATGAGGTTTTTGGAAGATCAAACACCTGCTTAGGAGGCCTACGTAATAGAACATACAATTAGCGCAAAGTAACTGAATGACATTTGTATCCGTGCAGGGGCGGAGAAAGAATACTAACCTCTGCGCCCGGGGTCGGCCTGTCGTAAAAGGCGACAAAACAATTCACCTTAACTACGTGGTAGGGCCCCAAGCCCGTTTGGATGGCGACCACCTTTGGTCTTAAGTATGCCGCCATAATAACCTTGTGTTGTGTTCCGGCATTGGTGATTCAAGTTCCTGTACCCTTATGGGACAGCAGCGTGTTCGCGATGCGACTGGCGTTGCAAACACCTATAGGCGACGGTAACTGCTAAATTCTAAGCGGGCTGTCAGCCTGTCTGCTGTCCTACGCAATAAAAAAAAAAAAAAAAAAAGGCCCCAAGCCCGTTTGGATGGCGACCACCTTTGGTCTTAAGTATGCCGCCATAATAACCTTGTGTTGTGTTCCGGCATTGGTGATTCAAGTTCCTGTACCCTTATGGGACTGCAGCGTGTTCACTGCTAAATTCTAAGTGGGCCGTCTGCCTGTCTGCTGTCCTACAGCAATATAAAAAAAAGAATAGTTCATTTGCATAGTTTCACAAAAATACTAGCGTCCTTTTGCATGAGAGTTTTGCACTAGAATTTTAGAGCAATAAACATGTCACAATTAATTTCGTGTTGAGAGTTTGTGAGAACAGTATCTATCCATGGTCCTCTAAGAGATAAATAATTATAACCTAAAAGTGCAAAGTGAATATACGAGTAGTTTAGGCAGAGCCATTCCTCTTTCTCCCCTTATTAAGGCAACACATCTGCTATCTTGAGTATATTACATATATTATAAGGTTGATCTGACTTTGTTATTTCAAATGAGATCTCTGGTGTTCTCAATCTTTAGTTACGGCTCGGAAACATGGACGCTGAGAAAGGCAGACCGTGATCGCATTGACACTTTCGAAATGTGGTGTTGGCGGAGGATGTTTCAGATTCCGTGGACGGCATTCCGTACAAACGTGTCTATCCTGCAGGAACTTAACATCAAAACCAGGCTCTCCACTACCTGCCTGCGAAGGGTCCTGGAGTTCTTTGGCCATATTGCTCGGAAGGAAGGACATAACCTTGAGCAACTGATTGTTACCGGCAAAGTGGATGGCAGGAGGCCGAGGGGTCGCAGCCCGGTGAGATGATCTGACCAAATCCGCTCAACACCGAGCATCAAGCTATATGATGCATTCCACCACGCCAAGGACAGGCACAGGTGGAGGAGCATTATAAAAGAGAAACTGGTCTCTCATAAGGGGAATCACGACCCTCAGTAATGAGGTACACGAATCGAGGAGGAGGATTTCAAAAACTCGCCCGTAAACCGTATTAGTCGAATTATGTCAATTCTTTTGGTCATCAGAATTATATTTGGATTTAATAGATTTAATAATAGATAAAAACCAATATTAGATATCACTATGTCATGTTAATTAAAAAAATTACAACGTAGAGAGTAAACAGGGAAAAGCAAATACGGGCGCGGGTCATGTTAATGACAGATGCCAATCCAATTCCAACAAGTGGTTGCGGTGTTTGCTCACATCACTAATTCGCTAACGAGCCTATCAATCGATACACTAACGTCACCGGTTGCTATAGGCTCTTGCTACATTCCTCTTAACGCAGATGCACATGAAGTTAATATTTTGTACGCTCAGCACTTTGCATGACATTTCCTTTCCGGAAGTTACTTATATATATCTACATTTTAAGGTAGATTTGATTCATTTCATTTCATTTGAATATTTATTTAAGAAACACTATTGTAACTTCTACTCGTAATTCCGTATCGGTCATTCATATTTTAATAATACTAGGGGTGTTCAATAAAAAGCTAATTGATCACTTTTTATGACGCAATTATCTACTATTAAATGTTATTTTATTTTTTGACGTAGTCATCTTTCAGATTTATACACTTTGTATATCTTTTTCTAAAACTAAATATCTTTTCAAAAAAAATCTTCTTCCTGATCCCTTAAAAATAGTATACCGCGACTACTGCGTCATCATCTTCAAATTTATGGTCCTAGAGATGTTCCTTTACCTCGGAAATAGGAAGAAATCACTAGGAGCTAGGTCCGGTGAATATGGAGGATGTTTCATCAATTCGAAGCCATCGTCTTGAATGGCAACCATCGCGGACTTGTGCGCGGGGGCGTTATCTTGGTGAAACAAAACAACTTTAGTGAGTTTGCCACACTGTTGCTTGCGTATTTCCTCACGCAACTTTGTTATTTGTTCTGCGTACTGTCCCCGTAATAATGGCTCCATGATTAAGGTGTTCGATCATTATCCCCCCCCCCCCCCCCCCGGCTGTCCCAGAAAAAACAGCTCATGATCTTAATGGGGGATGAAATCGCTTTAAATTAGGTCTAGACACGCTTGGACTTCGGAGAGACTTTGCGTCTCTTTGCATATTCTACCGTCTGTACAACGGGGAGTGTTCTGAAGAACTATTTAGGATGGTGCCCTCGTCGTCTTTCTACCACCGCACTGCCCGCCATCGGCTGGGTGTTCATCCCCATTTCTTGGAGCATCTTCCTTCTTGTACGAAACGGTTCTCCAGAACGTTCATGTTGCGTACTCTCAGGATCTGGAATGAGCTTCCGGCTGAGGTTTTCTTAGCGCGGTATGATATGGGGTTCTTCAAAAAAGGCGTTATAAAATTTCTGCGAGACCGGCAGCTCGTTGGTAGTGCCTCTGGTGCTGCAAACGTCCATAGGCGACGGTGACCACCTGCCAGGGTGGGCCGGTTGCCTGTCTGCTGAACTCTAGCTATAAAAAAAATTCTTCGGAGTTGGAGATGACGGTCTTTTCCAAGTCATGGACTGTTTTTTCGTTTCCGGGTCATAATGGTGAAGCCATGTTTCGCCCATATGAATCGAGCCAAAATAGGTGCAAGATCTTGTTGTAACAAACCCAAACAGCTTTGTGAAATTCTCAGTCTCGTTTGTGTCTGCGTGTCAGAAAGCATTCTGGGCCCCCAGCGCGCTGACACTTTTTTCATACCCAAACGGTTGTGTATAATATTATGGACATTTCCCATAGAAATCTTTATTTCTTCTGCTATAAAAAACAGTAACACGACGATCAGCCAAGATAATATTTTCAACTTTTTTAATCATTTATTCAGTCATTAATGGAAGTATGAACCCCTAATGTTGCTCTCAAGTCTTGATTTACCAGCTCCATAGTAAAAATTTTCAAGCAGAGATTTTTTATTACCGCGCGAACTTCAATTTTATCCATTTTTAAGAACACGTCCCGACACGACGCAACCAAATGACTTCTATTTTTAAAAACAAAAGAGAATTGATTACTTTTTTATTATATCTAATGTCTAGGTTATGCCTGCCAGTATTTATTTTTTTCTTTCTAAAGAGAATGTATCGCATTATCACTATTTATTGAACACCCTTCGTAGATATGGTAACCGTTATTCATCTTATATTATATACAATGGGGTCGATTTCCAACAAGGTATTCTATTATCTTATGGGCAGGTTTACTGACCTGACTGGTGGTATATATTAATTACCAATTAAAGCATCGTAAGGAAATTTACACACTGAGATAATAGGTAATAAGAGGTAATATGAGATAATGTGTAATAACATAAGCTTTTGTAAAGCGTAGTGGGCATACTGTCTGCTCTCTCTACGCTCTAGGGTCGGAGTCAGTCGGTGGGTAATGGTAACTAAATCTTTCTGAGTACGACTATTTGTATTATTTATCCGAACAACTTTATTTGTGAATATGATTATGTGGTATGACCTCATGCCTTCAAATAATGATTGAAACGCAAATTCCTGTGGATGTTAACAGCGATTTATCGGCGTGAAGGTGTGGTAGACCGGCTATTTACACGCCCACTACTATGATTTACAGTTTACACACAGTGTGAAGGAGACCAAACATGTACGGCCTCATGTATTTACGAGAAATATAGTCCAAGAGAGGAAGCTACTATTCGAATTTCAAGTTACAAATGCAAGAAGATCGATATATTACGATTTTTAACACGCTTTTATTAATTTCATACGTATGTTACGACAAGTATGTGCCTATGTAACGGAAACTGAACATGATTTTGACCCCCTTCAAAACGTCGGATTAACTCGAAATTTGGCATACTTATCAAGAACAGATGACAATGCAATAATTTGTATAGTTTGTATCATTATCCTTACCAGGATCCTCAGGATTAATGAATTTTCGGACCGGTTCTCGTCAGATCACCGAAGTTAAGCAGCGTTGGGCGCGGTCAGTACTTGGATGGGTGACCGCCTGGGAACACCGCGTGACGTTGGCTCTTTGCTCTTTTTTTACACGCTTTATATTATCTTGACCTGTATGTAACGGAATTTTCGGTCTCGATTTTTACCCACTGATCAATCGAAAAAATTGAAAATTCTGCCGGAACGCCATCTGACGTTTAATTAATAACACTGCCAGAAGATGGCGTTAAATTAATAATAACACTGCCGGAAGATGACGTTAAATTAATAAAAACATTTACCGACTGGGAATTGACCACAAATAAATTACATTTTATAGTTAATCAAATAATAAAAAAGTTAAAATAAATTATAGTTAAAAAAACGCTTTTTAGAACAGTGACATTAATTTTCTCGTCAGTAATTTTATTCATAGGATAAGATTTTTTTTCTTTAGTTTGATTAATGTAAAATTGTTCTCAGCACTGGTAAGACTAAGCAGCTCTTATTTAAAAACATATAATTGACAGCGCATAAATATTTAGTCTTCTGTAGCGTAGCCTGTATGGAGGATAGAAGTAGGCAAAATCATCTTAAATGGCGGACAAGTTTAAGAGTGTCAAGCTGTACGCTGTAAATTATAGTTCGAAAACCCGCCAGAGTGCGGCGCTAGTGTATGCTATGAGTGTAGCTGAGGATGACGAATTGAGTTAAAAATTCGCTATCTCACTTAACTATAGGCGCTCATCTAAAATTTACACCGATGCGTTTGTGGCACCGCCTTAGGTAAACGGACGGACATTTTTCAAACACAACCGAACCAGACTTACGTAGCCACTACGCCAGTCCTGTTTTCTTTTTTTCGATTCCGCCCTGTTTCTCATAGCATACGACTAAAACGAGACAAAAACCGATTGGTGCCTTTTTGTATTTGTAAAATAGCGAAGTAATCTATTTATTGGAGACGACCTCACGATTATCGTACGTCCACACGTCTGTGAGGGTCATGGGTTCGTATCCATTCCCGAGTATTATATATATATGTGTGTGTGTAAATATGTAAGTCAGAGTCAGAAAAGTATGTTCTTTTATTGTCGAGCAGACAAGTCGACTTACTTAACAGAAGCAGGTACCGTTGCTTATGAATGTTTGTGACGCTAGGGACACCGCTAACATGCTGCTGTTCACATAGGGGTACTGGGTCATTAATGCCGGAACACAACACAAGGTTATCATGGCGGCATAATCATAGACCAAGAATGGTTGCCGTCCAGATCCCAGGCAATTGTAGATGGATAGATAAATCTGTATTGTTTACAATCAGAAAAATAACTTTTAATATAATTAGAACATAAAAGCTGGATGCGCTAAACCGGTCCAAGCAGTATTTCAGTCCAAGGCAACGGCTTGGACAAGCAAGCTCTAAGCACAGGTCAGACCGCATATGGAGTACTGCTCACATTTATAGGCTGGAGCACCCGCCTGTCAGCTCAATCCCCTAGACTCCATCCAACGGCGCACAATTCGTATTGTCGGCGATCCAATACTCACAGACGGTCTAGACACGTTTGGACTTCGGAGAGACTGCGTCTCTGCGTATTCTACTGTTTGTATAACGAGGAGTGTTCTGAGGAGCTATTTAGAATGGTGCCCTCGTCGTCTTTCTACCACCGCATTTTCATGTTGCGTACTCTCAGGATCTGGAATGAGCTTCCGGCTGAGGTTTTCTCAGCGCGGTACGATATGGAGTTCTTAAAAAAAGGCGTTATCAAATTTCTTCGAGACCGACAGCGCGTTGGTAATGCCTCTGGTGTTGCAAACGTCCATAGGCGACGGTGACCACCTGCCAGTGGGCCGTTTGCCTGTCTGCTGAACTGAAGCTATAAAAAGACATAATAAAAATTACGTAAAACAAAAGGGTATTCTATCGCTTAAAACAATCTCTTCTAGATAACCTAATTGGAAGGAAAATTCTCGATCAGATATCAATTGACAGGTTATCCTAGTATGTCGTAAAAAAATTATATCCTGTAGGCGTAAAATTTTCACATATATGACATTTTTACTACAGTCACTTTTGTCTCCAGTGACTCAAGTAAGTGACTCAGCCCAGGAAACGAATCTCCGTGTGGGCTACGATCAATCGAACATCATAAAAAGTTAATGGCAACTAAAATTTATGATATCAATTGATTTGATTGGTCAGAAATCTTTTTTATTATAGATTCGAGAGTATTGATTTTAGTATGGGACACAAATAGCTTCTACTTATTCTTTATTGCTTAAAGATAAACACTGAATCATATCAGTTTGGTCAAATAGTTTTTTTTATTGCTAAGCTACAGCAAACAGGCTGACGACCCACAAATAATAGTAAGTAAGAAACGCCAGGAGTACCGCGAACACTGCTGTCATAGCTACAGGAACCTGGGTCACTAATTCCGAAACAAAACGCAAGGTAATTACGGCGACATACTTATACACCAGGAGTGGGCCATCCAGACGAGCTTGGAGCCCTACCACCTAGCTAGGGTGAGTTGTTTTGTCGCCTTTTACTACAGACCGACCCCGGGCGCAGGGGTTAGTATTCTATCTCCGCCTCCTTATCTTTGTGTTAGCTCACATTTGCTATCTTACAGGGGAAAAGACGCTAATTGGTGCACCAGCAATGTGCGTCTACTTCTCGTAACTGTAGATTGTTCGTGGCACACATGCTTGTTGCATCTCACACTACCCGCCGCGAAGCCCCAAGCGGTAGGGACATCAAGTATTTCCACCTCAATAAAACATGAAAACGCATTCGGTTTGAGGGTCGGAGGTCAGCTGTCATGTGTGACATATTTTCCATCTATTCATTTGTGCCTTTTTAATTAAGAAAGGAAAGATCACGGACATATAAACAGACGTACTGAACTTCTGCTACTTTTCGAGGCGAAAATACTTCAGTTGCGAACGTTACAAAAGTTGCGAACGCAGGTTAGTCTCTTAGGAGGGGCATGTCGCTAGAATACCCAATAAAACCCGGTGTTCTTTCGTTTGTCTCGAGCCGCTGCCGCAGGATGTGACGTTGTCTGAATACAACCCGACTGGCCCGGTTTCGGCGCAATGACGTTCCATCCAGGTTGACTCCTGATCGTTGTTAGGATTATGGCCGGGAGCGAATGGTCTGCTCCAGTGATAGCGATGAGTCGTGACGATTGGGATGTTAGGTGGGTAAAGCGACCACCGTTGGCTATCATTTGCTAGCCAGTTGAATAGTAGCTATAGGCACCTAAGGTGGATATCTCCACATACCCGCATCGGTTTCGCCCCCAACTTCGACGGGGCACCGATAAGCGGCAGTATTTCTCAAGACAAACACTCAGAAAGAAAAAGATCCATGAATTTCTCCTTATTTTTCAGAAATTTTCTGCCTATTTCAAAGTCATAGAGAGGTTCGTAATGTTTTAACGATATTCAAACAGTTTACTGTTATTTCTCGCAATGTTATTAACGGGCGTGGCGATCCCGGATAAGCCTGGCATTTCTCAAACATTAACATCCCATATCACTTCGGCGGAATGGCGCCTCCTCTAGCCTTTGGCCAGCCTAAATATAAACTGGCCGAACACTGATTCTGTGTTAGCTCTGTTCTCGTTCAATGGACAGAAATAATGCCACTTGTAGAGGCAATCAGCGTCCAGCTGTCTGTACGTCATAGCATGTTGCAATCAAGTTACATGTAAATATTTTACGTAATATTTGCCTAATATCTACCTAGATATCATCGAAGCCCGTTGCAAGAGTCCTAGGTTCTCTATATATTAATATGAATCTGACAGGTTTTCGGATCGAATAAAATATCATTATCAACTATAAATGTAGCCTAAACATTGCGAGGAATTTTTTATTATTATTATTGTTTTTTTTTATTGCTATAGGACAGCAGACAGGCTGACAGCCCGCTTATAATTTAGCAGTTACCATAGCCTATGGGTGTTTGCAACGCCAGTGGCATCGCGAACACGCTACTGTCCCATAAGGGTACTAATGCCACAACACAAGGTTATTAAGGCGGCATACTTAAGACCAAAGGTGGTCGTCATCCAGACGGGCTTGGGGCCCTACACCATAGCCAGGGTGGGTTGTTTTGTCGCCTTTTACGACAGGCCGACCCCGGCCGCAGAGGTTAGTATTCTAGGTGTATAAATAATATAGTAACAGCTCGTGTCGTTTCTTTGTTGGTCTTTTTATTGCTGTGGGCCCGTTTAATAGTAAGCAGTTACCGTCGCCTATGGGTGTTACCGGTGCCCAAGGCTCCTCTAACACGCTGCAATCTGCGTAGAGAACTGGAATTTGGGTACTCATGCCGAAAGATAACAAAAAAAGTTAATTATATTTATTATTAAGCCATGAGTGTTTGAAGTGTAGAGTGAATATTTAGAGTGTGTAGAGTGAGTATTTGAAGCCATACCAACTAGTTGGTATTGTTTTTCGCCTTTTACGAAGACTCCCTTCGGGGGTTGAAAGGTTTAGTATTGTTCATGCTGTTATAATTTAAACGTCTACGTGGTAGGGCCCCAAGCCCATCTGGATGGCGACCACCTTTGGTCTTAAGTATGCCGCCATAATAACCATGTGTTGTGTTCCGGCATTAGTGACCCAAGTTCCTGTACCCTTATGGGACAGCAGCGCATTCGCGATACCACTGACGTTGCAAACACCTATAGGCGATGGTAACTGCTAAATTCTAAGCGGGCCGTTAGCCTGTCTGCTGTCCTACAGCAATAAAAAAAACACGTTTCGCGTGGCACTGATTTTTGTATTCCTTCAATTCCTACGGTCTAAAAGAAGTTTTTACAGCTGGTCATAAAACTATCATTGTGACGGTACAGTGCTTATTACAGACTGAAAGGTTTAATAAACCTAAATTCTTTTTTTAGCTTCATTTAAAAATACATGATATATGTATGAAATATACGATCTTTTTGCCTTGAACATTGACATAACATTACTCGAATTATGTTATTTTTATTTAGGCTGAAAGCGAAACATGGACAACATGTTTTAGACCTGGTTTCACATTCAACATCCTTACTAATGGATGTATGGATGTTTGTTAATCTTTCACGCATAAACTACTGAATGGATTTTAATGAAACTTTACAATAATATAGCTTGTACATCAGAATAACACATATGCTATAATTTATTTAGATATTGCGTGAATTGTCCAATATATAACGATAAGTGTCAAGTAAGTAGGAAAAAATTCTACCATCTGCGAGCTATTGTGGCGTGCGTTACAAAAACCGTAATTTAATATAAAGTTACATAATAAACTTTTAAGAAACATGTGTTTTCTTGCCGCGGAGAAGTAGGCCAAGCGGTGTAGCGCGCATAGTACGAAAACTTCTCATGTTTTTCTATTATTCGATCAATGAAGCAGGCGGGAACTGCTAGTATTAAATCTATTTGTAATTTGATACAAGTTCTAAATTGGACTATTTAGTAGTTATCTAACCTATCACAATGATTTTAACAAATAGTAAGTCACAAGTCAATAGACGATATGAAAACGAGCAAGTGTTTCGTATTTAGGTCACTCTAACATAATTAGTGCTTAGGCCAGTAACTTATTAGAATTAGGACCTAATTATCAGTGTGTTGTGATAATGCATTAAACCAAAGTGCGCCGGTTTATAGCATTTGACGCATCAATTTTATAGCTGTTGATTTTCTTGTTCTTCCTGCCCTTATCCCAAACTATGAGGGGTCGGCACATGTTATCCTTCCACTCCAATCCATCCATCTTTTCTTTGGTCTACCTCTCTTCGCATTACGGTCATACCAGGCTAGCCTATTATTTTTCAGGTTCTCAATCACAGGCGCTACTTTTAAACTTCTAATGATGTCATTTCCATTTACGGTGAAGTAAACATTGTGAGGAAACCAAGATGTAATCCACATAGGACAAGTATGCCGAGTGTACTGTACGTTCCGTAAGTGGGTCGTTTTGGGCTTTTAATATTTAGTATTCAGTTGGAGCCTATATATATATATATATATATATATATATATATATATATATATATATATATATATATATATATATATATATATATATATATATATATATATATATTGCTCAATAGCAATCAGAACAGAATATTGTTTTAAATAAATGTTATATGCAATGTTAACACCACAATTTTATACATTTTCATCCGTGCAGGGGCGGAGAGAGAATACAATTCTGCAGCCGGGGTCGGCCTGTCGTAAAAGACGACAAAACAACCCACCCTAGCTACGTGGTTGGGCCTCAAGCTCGTTTGGATGACGACCACCTTTGGTCTTAAGTATGCCGCCATAATAATCTTGTGTTGTGTTCCGGCATTGGTAACCCAAGTTCCTGTACCCTTATGGGACAACTTATGGGTAACTGCTAAATTATAAGCGGGCCGTCAGTCTGTCTGCTGTCCTACAGCAATAAAAAAAAATTATATTTTATTTTAAAAAGCAGTAGTTTTGCCATGTCTTTTATACTCCACTGAGAGGTGGACCCTGTGCCGTCGCTCGCGTCATTCGGAGGCCAGTATAGAGGTCCGAGGTTCAAACTCCATTATGGCAAACAGTTTTCTCGCTTAATGTACATGTTATAGTATAATTGCCATGAACCGACGGTAAAGGAGAACATCATAACGAAACCTGCACACCAAGATCACCGTACTTTTTTTTATTGTTGAAGAACAGCAGACAGGCTGAAGACCCACTTTACGGTAAGCAGTGACCGTCGCCTATAGATCTTTGCGATGCTAGGGGCACCGCGAACACGCTGCTGTTCCATAGAGGTACAGAAACCAGGGTCACTAATGTCGGAACACAAAACAAGGTTATTATGGCGGCATACTAAGACCAAAGGTGGTCGCCAACCATACCACATAGAATAAATGTGAGACTCGTCAATCCGCCTTGGACAACCTAGAGTCCAGCCATGGAACGTTTAGGAGGGGCTGTTGTTTTTTTGGCAATACACAATAACTACAAGGACTGCGTCCTGACCCCAATTTTATAGAAAACCTTTCAAAATCAAATTAAAAACTTTATTAGCTAAAATTTTGGCCCAATGGACAGAAGAATACTTAACAACTTCCGAGTGAGTCACTGGAAAATCTCATATCCAGCTGTGACAGTGTTTGTAATGAAGTCCGCCGGACTTTATCATATTTATGAATCGGTGTTCTTTTATTCAAAATAAATAGCTGTGAAGTTCAAGATAAGTCGTTTTTGACATGTTCCCACCCCTCCTCTATTAGTCATTTCAACATTCACACCTTTTTTGACATATCATCTTAAAATGTGAGTTTTGATGATTCAGAAAGAAAAAAAAAAAAAAAAAATATATATATATATATATATATATATATATATATATATATATATATATATATATATATATATATATATATATATATATATATATATATATATATATATATATATATATATATATATATATATATATATATATATATATATATACAGGTATATATATATATAAAATATATATATACAGGTGACTTTGACAAACCCGTCCAAATTCACACAGAAGAATCTTTAGTAAAAGTTATGAGAAACATGTATGTTAGTTTTGTATCACATAGTACAAAAATGTTGAGTAATCAGCATCATTCAAAGAACTCGCAATTTACATAATACGGCGCTAGAGTGTCAATGACCTCTCCATCTGACCTAGTAAAAGGCCGAGGACGGCGGCATTGAACTGGGCGAGCGAATACGCACTACTCATTTACGCGGGTGTAACAGAGACAGGTAATATAGGTAGTATATAGGTAACGTATGCTGTTTGCACCATATGATTATTCTGTACGATTGAATTAATGATCCTATATGAAATATTTTATGGAGAAAATTTGACATACAATTTTTTTTTGCAAAAATGGGTTCCTTATATGATGTTTAGTGCGTAAATAAAATTTGGACTGGTTTGTCAAAGTCATCCTGTATATTCTGTAAACAAATTTATATCGTCGTAAATTATTTGTTTTTGATTCTTAACACAGACACAGAATGTTCGTACGCTACTTAAGTTGCGTTCACAATGTAAGCAAATGGCTATCCATTTACAAAGTAATCGAATATGAGACTATTGTTTCTTACTTTTGGAATATAGATCAAATATATAATAAGTCTTCCATATTTAGGTCGTGATATCTCTAGTGCATACGAGTATTTATCACGTTCTAAGAACTTAGTCATACTGGCCGTCAGATAGGCCAATAAGTCATATGTCAACATTATCATTTATATATTACCTACATCTTTAGTGTAAATTGATTTTATATATTTGTATATTTTTAAATATTTAAGTTACGAGTTTATATAACACATTTCTTTGATGCAAATACACAAGTGTTTAAAAACCGTAATCGAAGTCAGAAAGTAGAATAATCACGACTATTCTAGAATATTCGGTTAAAGAGAACGGACTAATTAAGAACACTGACTCCTGCCGGTCGGGGGCGGCCAGTCGTAAAAGGCAAGAGGCATCCCGTCTGGATGGCAAATCACTTCTTCCTGCCCTTATCCCACATATATGGAGTCGGCACCACATGTTCTTTCACTTTCCTCTGTTAGCCGTCATCTCTAGATTCCCTACCCCAACACCCTTTTCACCATATCATCTTTTACGCAATCCATCCATCTTTCTTTGGTCTACCTCTCACCTGTATCCATCTACTCTCTTTTCTATTATTTTCCTTGTTATATGACATTCTTCTCTTCGCATGACATGGTCTAACAGTTCAGTAACTAGCGCTACTTTCACACTTCCTCTTATCTCCTCGCCTAGCCTCCTCTGGATGGCAATCTTTATCCGTGCAGGGGCGGAGAAAGAATACTAACCTCTGCGGCTGGGATCGGCCTGTCGTAAAAGGCGACAAATCAACCCACCCTAGCTACGTGGTAGAGCCCCAAACGTCTGGATGAACCTTGTGTTGTGTTCCGGCATTAGTGACCCAAGTTCCTGTACCCTTATAGGATAGCAGCGTGTTCACGATGCCACTGGAGTTGCAAACACCCATAGGCGACGGTAACTACTAAAATCTTAGCAGGCCGTCAGCCTGCCTGCTGTCCTACAGAAATAAAAAAAAACACCCGTGGTCAGTAAATATGTCACTATAACCTAGTGTTGTGTTCTGGTATAAGTGGGCCAGGGTCCAGCTCCACGCGGACGGCAACGTGTGAGCGGTGCCCCTGGCGTCACAAACATCCATATGCGACGGTAACTGCTTGTCCGTGAGTCCACTGCCACTTCAGCTTGCGTATTTTGCGAGCTATGTCGGTTGCTTGGTTTTCACTTTAAAATTTATGATTTATATAGTTAAATTTGATATTTCACCTATTTAATAAAAATTTTAAATATTCAATGACCAAGAATAGGCAGCGATATAAAGACTGCATTAAGATTCATACATTAAAAAGCTTTCGGTACGATTGTGACTAAACACAGTCACAATCGTACCGAAAGCTTTTCGGGGGAGGATCCGCCACCCGCACTTTTGCCGCGAGGGTGAGGGCTGCGTGCTGTTCCGCGGCCCCCCTCAACTTCTAGAGTTGTAAGGAGAGCGCCGGGGGGACGAAACCCAGACCCCCTGGCGCCAACACTTTAGAAGGGGCCCGCCTCAAGACAAAGGGCGGGCCGGCGCCGGCCCGGGCCACGAGATCGGCAGACCATATATCCGTGGGCCCGGGCGTAGGCGATAGGAGAACAGCGGGGTTTTTTAGTGGGTAGTCGGATGGCCAAACATCTTTCCCGGAGTCCCACATATCCCTCGGTCCCCCCGGGCCGGGGGAACCCGTCAAGAGAGGTTTTTCCCCGAGACAAAAAAAAAAAAACGATTGTGACTAAAAGCTCGAATGTGAGATATTTGCTATACATACTATGCGAAACATTGAATATAATCGTCAGAGGAAATCATTGTATGCAAATGAGACATGCGTCTTTGATATTGAAATGACGCCCACGCTTTTACTGGACCATTGACTCAGAGATCAATCAGCGTTATGGTGTTTTGTTTGGTGAACTTTATTCACAAAGACGTGGTGAAGGCTGTGAGAGTTGTGAAGTAGTCAGTGGCGTTGGCGACTGAATACCCAGTAAGCCGGTCTTAACCGGTAAGCCTTGTGAGCTGTTAGCACGGATTCCTTTTTTTAATACTGTAGGACAACAGACAGGCTGACGGCCCGCTTAGAATTTAGCAGTTACCGTCGCCTATGAGTGTTTGCAATGCCAGTGGAATCGCGAACACGCTGCTGTCCCATAAGAATACAGGAACTTGGGTCACTAATGCCGGAACACAACACAAGGTTATTATGGCGGCATACTTAAGACCAAAGGTGGTCGCCATCCAGACGGGCTTGAGGCCCAACCACGTAGCTAAGGTGGGTTATTTTGTCTCGGGCCGCAGAGGTCAGTATTCTTTCTCCGCCCCTGCACGGATAAAATTTATAATTTATAATATTAGTAGTACAAAACCAAATTATATAAATATTAAGAAGATAATTTGGTTTTGTTACAATTCAACGCAGTTCACCGAGCACATAATTCAAGTGTAATAAAACCGGGTTAAATTATTATATTTAATTAAACACGCTTAGATACATCAGTTGTGAAAGTAATTAAGTTTATTTACGAGATATAGCTTTGACCCGCGCGATAAAGATAGATAAGTTCAGATATTATGCGTAAAAATAAGTGAGAAATGGCACATCGCGTTGATAAGGTACTACTAGGGGAAGCTGAAAAGTTCTCAGCCTGATAATGAAAGACTGCAATTTTCAGTTGAAAAATTATTTTATTTTTCTACATATTCTCCCTTGAGTTCAACACACTTGGTCCAGCGTTTCTCCAACATCAGTATTCCTTCCCGAAAGTGAGAGTCGTGATGGCTGTGAAAATATCCATCTACGGTCCTCTCAACTTCTTCAATGGACGAAGCGCTTCCCAGACACAAATTTCTTCGAATTTGGAAACGGCGGACCCGTAAAAGAAATGGTGCGGCTTAGGCCTCGAAAGGAGTAGCCGCGGTGCGGGAAACAAAGGTAGTGCGGGTTCGATTATTATACGTGGAAAGGAAAGGAGACGGAAATACCCAGCAAGTCAAAAAGAGCGGCGACTCATCTGAGGTTCTCCGATCTGTTACTCTCCACTGCTGGTTCTGCGGTTTATAGTCTAAAACACATAAAACACATATAAAATTCTTGCGGGTTTAATTGAGACTCGACGGTACGTGTCGTCGGTGCGGGCGCTCGCCAAGCAGAGGGGACGGCGCGGCGGTGGTCGAGTCGTTTTTTATCGAAAACCACCGTCAGGCGCCGCAGCATCTAACTAACTAGCGGGTAGGCAGGGAAAAAAGGATAGGATGAGGCGCCTAACCACAAGTTGAAACTTGTCATACGAAGTAGTAAGACATGCACCCAGGCAGGAATACACTCACCTCAGTATTAGTATATTGTATTTACTTATTTTCTTGTGCCTATAACTAAGTTATGGGCTTGACTAACATATTTGCCATAATATAAATTGTATCACCAATCGAGGGAAGACACTGACTGCTGTCACACAGGTCTTCTTTTG
The DNA here is from genome assembly GCA_963693495.1 of Malacosoma neustria. Taxonomy (NCBI): domain Eukaryota; kingdom Metazoa; phylum Arthropoda; class Insecta; order Lepidoptera; family Lasiocampidae; genus Malacosoma; species Malacosoma neustria. The sequence continues at coordinate 19,711,777 of OY856381.1, forward strand.
TATCTAGTTCAGCAGTCAGGGACTTCAAACCAGTTTTTGTCAATGTTTTTGTCCAGAAATATATTATTACAATAATAAATTTTCGCTGATTGTAACGCAATTTCTGTATTAAGCCGAGAACTTTTCACCTTACCCACGTATATTCATGGAAGTAGTCTGTTAGATTTCTGCTACATTTTTCTTCTAACTTTCTTTATAACAATATTATTTAATACATTTTTGCCAGTGCCTATCTACCGATGCTATTCTTCAATGATACGGGCAATTTTAAATTGTCAATAAACATTTCGAATATGTTTGAACTCAATGCAACGAGTGTACATACATACAAATTTAAATCTTGTATAAGTAGTTATTATATATTTTTTTGTCATAACCTTATGACTGGGAGACGTGACTGGTGTATAGCTTTGGTCATCATTTCCTTCCAGACATTTCTGTTTTGTGAATTTGATGATGGATAGTGACCTCCGTAGCTTCCTGAGTTATATGTCCATCTTATTGGATAGCACTCCACGCCTCTCTCCTTCCACATGATAATCAACCTCTCAAGACTGTCTGGGTGTCTCTCTGTCTCTCTCTCTCTGCCTAAATATTGTTGAAGGCGTCGTAGAGTGGAGGCAGAGACGCAATGGACGCAGAAATAAGTCCTGGCTGGGAAACATCAGGGAGTGAACCGGTATAACTTCCGTTGAACAATAAACTAACGGAGACTAAGATTCAAGAGGAGAATACTTTCACTTGTTACGTAGTCTCGTTTTACAAATTATACTTTTCTAAAATTTACTTGATTATCTTAAGAAGTATAAAATATTACATGGATGAGTTGTGTGTATTTGTGTTGGGGATGTGTTGTGGCATCCGTTAGCTCGTTGGAACAATGATACCCCTAGGGTCGTCCAAACTAAAATAATCATGGGAGCGTGTCCCGCTCGTGCCAGTTTGCCCACCTGTCGCTTATTTTTTATCACCATATTGCTGGTCTATCCTCCATTCACGTTACATTTATATATTTTTACTTTTATTTTTTTTCCATTTATATTACTATTTATATAAAAATAATGAAATTTTATTTTGTACTAGCTGTGCCCGTGACTCCATCCGCGTGGAATAGTGACTTTAGGCAGCATTTTTTAGATATATCTTATGGTTTATTTTGGATTACAAACCCTATAAACTCTAAAATATAAATAAATGAAATATACAAACTGCGTTCGAACCTGCAAGTCCATCCTAAGCTGAACCCTATTTCATATGATTGATGATATAAATCTGAGGTCAACTTAAATTGGATTAATAAAAATCCGAAACTGATCACTTTTAACCAAAACCATTTTTTTTTTCTAAAATAAAAGTAGCCTAAGTTACTTACTCCTTGTTACATCAGCTATCTGCCATTAAGTCCCGTCAAAATCGGTCCAGCCGTTTCAGAGATTAGCCGGAACAGACAGACAGACGGACAGACAGACAGACAAAAATTGTGAAAAAAAATTGTTTTGGTACATATATGTACCGTGTATACATCCAAATGCACTTAGTAAAAAGCGGTTATTTTAATATTACAAACAGACCCTCCAATTTTATTTATTTGTAGATATAGATATACGAGAGCTGTTTGATAACTCCGTGACTGTTTAAATTTCCTGCGCACTAACTTTAAAAGCAACACTGCTGCTGTCAACCACCATCTTCTAATAGACTACTGTCAAATTTTGAGCAAGCTGCGTCATTTAGTTTGTGTCTGACAGCCATTAAAAGCAGATAACCTCGTGAATTTTAACAAAAATGGAAAAACGTGAATTTTTTGTGTTGATTAAGCATTATTTTTTGCGTGAAAAACTATCACTGAAACCAAGGAAAGACTTAATAAATACTATGGGAACTCTGTACCATCAATATTAGTGGTTTATTGAGATCCGTTGTGGTCGTACCAGCACGACATCACGTTATCACGCCAGAAATCGTCGATAACATTCATGGAATAATATTGGACGATCGGAGAATGAAAGTACGTTAGGTGACTGAGGCTGTAAGCATCTTAGCTGAGCGAAGACATCACATTTTACATGAATATTTGGACATGAAAAAGTTATCCGCGATTGCTCACACTCGACCATAAGCGCAACCATGAGCCCACTTCAAAGGAGTGTTTGGCGATGTTCAACCCCAATCCGGACGAGTTTTCACGCCGTTCTATAACCGTAGACGAAACATGGATCCATCATAATACCCCAGAGACCAAGGAACAATCAAAAGTGTGTTTCACCGGGTGAACGTGCACCAAAGAAGGCTAAGGTGGGTCTGTCAGCCAACAAGGTCATGGCCACAGTTTTTTGGAATGCACGCGGTGTCATTCATAGATTACCTAGAGAAGGATAGAACGATCACCGGCGAATATTATTCAGAGCTTTTAGACAAAGTTGTTATTGATATAAAGCAAAAACGACCACATTTGGCGAAAAAAGTGCTGTTCCATCAAGACAATGCACGAGATGAGAGTATGTATAGTCACTATGGCAAAAATCCATAAATTGGGCTACGAACTGCGATCCCATCCAGCGCATTCTCCAGATTTAGCCCCCTGCCCTGGATTTTCTTATTCCAAACTCGAAGAATTTGGGTGGCTGGGAGGTAAGAGATTTGGATCGAATGAAGAGGTCAGAACCGAAACAAACGCCTATTTAGAGAGCCTTGAGAAAACGTATTATTTGGAAGGAATAAAAAAATCGAAAAAATGTTGGAGTAAATGTATTGATCTAAAAGATTATGTTGAAAAATAAAACGCTTATTTGCCGAAAAAAATTTTTTTTCATTGCAGCAGTAAAGCGTTTCTTGATTGAATACATAAATAATTCTATAAGTATTTAACTAATAAGTAATGACTTCTTACAAACTTCTGCGTGTTAATTTACTTTCGGTGTCCTTTTCGACACATCTATTTATTTTTGAATATATTTTTAATCAAATAGCCAATCGTCCGTAATATGGATATTAGTACACTGTATGAAATGGTTAAAACCATATTAAACTTCAGTAAAACTGTGCTTTCCAAACTTCCCTAACTCCGATAACTGGTTTTGTCAATAAACACGCCGTAAAAGGTTTAAGTGCCGTCATGGGATTTGATATATTTATGGGGTGCTAAAGATTAGCTGTCAACGAGTACTCGAGCGTGTATATGGAAGTTGCTTTTGTTTTATTCTGAATCTGAGTGCATATACGTTGTTCTATAATATACATAATTATATAGAGGCGGAGAAAGAATACTAACCGCTGCGGCCGGGGTCCGCCTGTCGTAAAAGCCGACAAAACAACCCACCCTAGCTACGTGGTAGGGCCTCAAGCCCGTCTGGATGGCGACCACCTTTGGTCTTAAGTATGCCGCCATAATAACCTTGTGTTGTGTTCCGGCGTTACTGACCCAAGTTCCTGTACCCTTATGGGACAGCAACGTGTTCGCGATGCCACTGGCGTTGCAAACACCCATAGGCGACGGTAACTGCTAAATTCTAAGCGGGCCGTCTGTTTGCTGTCCTACAGCAATAAAAAAAATGTCACAATCAATTAATAACGCTAATTTAATCAAATTTGAATACAGGAGATATAATATGCAATACAATCCGTGCACATCAAGTAATGGCTTCTGTTTGTTTACTTTATCTATTTTAAAACTACCCGCGAAGACGGGCCGATTGCAATACATCAATTGTCAAGATCAAGCGAGGATGTATTACGTGCGGACGTACGTTTACCCAACGCTCTTATTTTTTCAAAGAAATACGTATTTAATTGGTAGGTATTTGTATAAATCCGGAAGATGCATACATTTTTTTATAGCTAGAGTTCAGCAGACAGGCAGACGGCCCACCCTGGCAGGTGGTCGCCGTCGCCTATAGACATACAAACGCGCTGTCGGCCTCGAAGAAATTTTTCAACGCCTTTTTTGAAGAACCCCATATTATCGTATCGCGCTGAGAAAACCTCAGCCGGAAGCTCATTCCAGATCCTGAGTACGCAGCATGAACGTTCTAAAGAACCGTTTTTCAATCGTTTTTCATTTACAACTGTTAATAACTTTTTGCCTTATGGTATAATTGTGATGCAATATAAACAATGGCCTAATAGAAAAATCTTAGTGGGCAAGACTCGATATTTCACTTCCCATTCAAGCTCCTCACCTCTCCAATAAATTCCAATTTATCTACTATACCATAGATATTTGTATGATACAATTTAATATAATACATTTAATATATGAATATTAAATAACATTAAATAATATTTTACAATTTAATATATGAATAACGACAGAACGAAATAATTAATGGTGTTACGGAAATTACTTAGTAAAAATTCGCACAAAAATCACATTCTCAGAAAATGATTAGACTATAGTTGTAAGACGTGGAAACTATAAATTTTTTGGCTAAACTTATCGACATCAATATGTACACGTCGTTTCATCATTTTAATTTGCAGTTCTTTATTTATTAAAAAAAAACTTTATTAAAAATGTCTTAGTTGTGGGTATAGATGTGCATATAATCACCATCGTAGTCTTAAAATATGGCTTCTTCAAAATAACACAAAAGTCATGAATCATTTAGCCATTTGTATCGATAAAATAAGTTACTATTATAAGGTTCACATTTATAATAGAACACGCTATTTTAATGTTATCTATTACATATTCTATAACATACAAGCTATTAATATCAATAGCTTATTATAAATAAAGCTATTAATACTTACTATCTGTGGAATTACAATTCGATTTCCGAATTAATTTAAAAACTGTTAACCGTCTTTGTACGGCTCTTCATAATGTTGTATAACTATTACCTATTTACAATAAAAACAACAACAAAATGTGGTGATCATAGATCAAAAAAAAGTGGCCGAAACATCAACAATGAAAAAAATAAACAGTCGCATATGATCTGTTAAACGTAGTTTTAATTATTTTTCACCACGTCATGAAAGATAACTCATTATTTGTTATAATAAAAAACTTTAACTAAGATTAATAAAATCACTGACAATCGTTTACAACGAAATTATTGTTTTATATTAATTTTAAACGAGTCATCGTAATTTTTTTGTAATCGTGAAACAATATGTTTTGAAATAAACACATAATATACTACTTATATTGAATTTATATATTAGTAGCATATTAACTTACCAACAAATAATAATATCACAGAGTTTAAGACAATTTCTCCCAAAACTGAACAGTTTAAACACTTTAAACACGTAGTTTCACTTTGATTCGCGCGCACCACACACCCTCTGTCAATAGCTGCGTTATAATAACTGGCGCCAAAAACGTAAAATCCCAAAATGGCTGGCCGAGGGAAGGCGTCAACGCTAAGTTACGTTGCGATACACAGAGAAAGGTGGGGTTCGGAGTAGTTTAATTTGAAAGTAGTTAATTGCATTTTTTGTACACCTTAAAACAAATATTTAAATTTTAGCGAATAACTGTATTAAATTAACCCAAATTACTGATACGAGCAAAAAGAACGGATATAATATAACATCTACAGTTATGCAAGTAGAAACCAGTTTAATAGAACTTTTTTTTTATTACTAAAACCACGTAGTACTTATTACTTCCATGACTAAAACTGAACATTAATTTCAAGCCGGTCAGAAAAAAATACTATTCAGACCATCGCTTTCTTAGGAAGTTGAAAAAGGCAACAAACGGGTTAATACGGTTATGGACAGAAACGCGTTCTGCTTTTTCTTTATTTTCTTCTCTCTTTCTCTTTTAGTTTTAATTAGTCTTTAAGATTGTGCAAAAGTGAAGCTATAGTCACAATACTCAACGCTTTGAAGAATATACTTTGGACTCTAAGGGCATTGAATATAAATTGTAGTGCTTTTCTCTTCATTAATCTCGGTTTTGTCTCTAAAATGATTCGAAAATTGTGTAAGTCCAAGTAGGTGTTTGTTATTTTTTTTATTGCTGAAGGATAGTAGACAGGCTGACGGCCCACAACAGTAAGCAGTTACCGTCGCCTATGTATATTTGCGACGCTAGGGGAACCGCGAACACGCTGCTGTCCTATAGATATATAGGAACCTGGGTCATTTATTCCAGAACACAACACAAGGTTATTAAGGTATACTGAATACTTAAGTATTCAGCCATAGTGGTCAGCCTTAAGTATTCAGTATATGGCCTTATGGCCAGACTTGCTTGGGGTCCTATGTGAAGGGTTGTTTTGTGGCCTTTTAAGAATTTTTCTCCTCAAATGGTTCCAAAAGTGATTTAAAAATATCATAATTTTAACCCGCCAATTTATCGGCAGCTGTACCTTTTACAACCTATTGTTATCATTGAATACGACCCCTTATTTTTTACACGTAATTTCACAGTTCGATCTTATATCAATCTGGCAGAGACTATTTTCAAATAATATTAGCTTGTATTTTTACACACATACTATTATTATGGGATGTGAATATTTATTAGAACTTAATATAATCAGTATTTTTTCTATTTACAAGAAACGTCGCCGGTCGTATTATTTATAAATAACCTTATTATTATACTTCGTATATGTATGACTAAATAGTGAAAAAAAAAAAAAAAATACGTACAAAAACAGTTAAAATGGTTAATCGAAAAAATAACAATTGTTTTCCCTTTGGAGTAGAGATTTTGAAAACTGATTCTGGAGATCAATTTGTACTTATATGGTTAACTTATGTTAAGGAAGCGAAGTTGCAGTCAAGAAAAATAAAGAGATCATATTCCGTTGCCAGAATGCTGTAAAGCTGAAAAAGTTAGATTTTCTTTCAGTTAACTCACAAGCAGCAAATGAAAGATACTATAATTATTTTCTGAGATGCAAAAAAGGTAGTCTTATGGAAGGTTTTCCATAGAAATAGGCAGGTATAAGTTTTGTTAAGTGTAATACAAGTGAAAGTATTAAAAATTAAAATATTATTTGTGAATTTACTTTTTTAAATCAAGATTAATCGCTATGTATCGCCATCTAGTAGCTGGTAGAAAAAGTACAGTTTTGTTGGTGTTAAAACCTGCGTGTTTTGTATATTTATATAATCAAAGCACTGGCATGTTTTAGAAGTATACTTTAAATGTCTCCACTAGTGGTCAGTAGCAGCACACCTAGTTTCACAAAGCTTCAAGGTAGCAGCAACTACGCAACGTGGAGTTTCGCAATGCAAATGTATTTAATAGATGCAGAGCTTTGGGACTGCGTAATTTCGACCGCTGATGAAGAGTCTGATGAATTTCAACGTAAGGACCGAAAAGCAAGGTCAAAAATCTGTTTAAACCTAAGTGAGCACCTTTACCCCGTAGTCATGGCAGCAAAAACATCAAAAGAAACTTGGAACCGACTCCGGGAGTGCTATGCTGACAGTGGATTATCACGGCGCTTAAAACTCATGAAGAAATTGCTCAATATCCAACTTGAAACCTACTCGAATGTAGAAGCCTACGTAAATGACATACGTCACATTCAGCAGCAGCTGATCGCAATTCATGCCGGCCTCGACGATGAACTTGTTGGTTTGATTATGCTAGCAGGACTTCCTGACACCTACAGCCCGATGGTGATGGCTATAGAGCACTCCGGCACTAAAGTGACTATGGACGCAATCGCATCAATCTTGCTTAAAGAAGAATGTCGAGATGCAACAGCCACGTCTAGTTCTTTATTCTCTAGTGTATCCGTGTCTAATAATAATGTAGTTAAATGCAATTATTGCAGAAAGATAGGCCATCAAATGTACCAGTGTAGAAAGCGTCTCAACCGAAAAAAGTCACCAGCATCATTATCAGCACCATCAGCGACAACTTCATCATCGTTGCCATCTCATTCATGTAATAATATATCTGATATTACACTTTTATCTGGCTTTAATCATAATCTTCCTACAGGCATCCCTATCCCTTCACCTTGTACCTCAACCGAATGGTACATTGACTCTGGTGCTACAATACATATGAGTAACAAGAGTGATTGGTTCCTGGACATGAAGCAAGAGTCTAAACCAGTCACTATGGCCAATGGTCAGAAAATTCAGAGTGAAGGAAAAGGTACAATTTCTGTAAATGTTTCTGATAGGATTAAGCAAATTACTCAACAGTTGGCTTTATATTATACAACAATTTCCCGAATTCGTCCAAAGATATATGTATTAGAAATATATACGTGAGCAATACCAATATACTTAAGAGTTTGAAAAATGTATGGAAAAGTTCTTCTTCTTCTTCTTATTTATGGCTCGGCACCATTCGTGCATTGGGCCAGTGTCAAGTATTTTTAATTTGTCAACGAAGCTAGGGAAACTAATATCGCGAATTATAATTAAACCGTACCGGGAATTAAACAAAACAAATCAGAATAATTTCATATCTACAAAAATATATAAATATATACAATGATATTTTATAAATAAAAAGAGAATCAGCAAAAGAGAAATCATTGAAAATATATAATAATAAAAGAAAACAAGTAATATATATAAATATAAACTACAATCTAATCTTATTATTTACAATAAATTTATTTAATGTACTTTAAACACAGGGTCTATTATCTTTAAGAAGTAAGTAAATATTAGAAGGAAGAGGAATAGAGAGAGATATTAGAGATTTGTATAGGGAAGAGTGGTCATATAAAGGACAGGAAAAGAAAACATGATTCATATCGCAATAACTCTCACCACATTCACAGGCAGTACTAGATACTATGCCAAGTTTATGCAGATGTACCGGAAGGCAAATATGTCCAAGACGCATGCGGATTAAAGACGAAGTGGCAGTTTTATTAAAACACAGTTTGGCAAACCATGGTTTTCTTGGGACTAAAGGCTGTATAGCGTAGAGGAAGCGACCCTTGACCTGACCGCTCTCTCTCCAGCTCAAATTCCATGTATCACGGAGATATGTGCTAGGTAAAGCATTCAGGTCGTGTCCGAAAATCGTGTATGGGTATATATCACCACTCACAGTTGCCTCGTTTGCCAAACTGTCAGCTCTCGCATTTCCTATGATGCCACAGTGGCTAGGTATCCAGCAGAAAGTGACTGTGTAGTTATTTAATTGGCAATGCAACAACTTTCTCTTACATTCAAATGTTATGTGGAAAAAAGGATTCAGTTTTAAGGAAAATTTTTCTAAGCTTTGTAAAGAACTGAGTGAGTCTGTAAATATAACACATTGGTTAAGTTTAAAACTTATAACATATTCTATTGCTTTCAGAAGACCGAAGCATTCTCCCGTAAATATAGATGTTTCTGGTGGTAATTTTATTTTTTGGACTATATTATATTGCTTATGAAATACACCTACTCCAACACACCCTATGGGATGTTTGGATGCATCAGTATATATGTGATGCCAATTTGGCCATTTAGTATTTACAATATGGTTAAAAGTAGTGTTTGCATTATAATCGGACCTATCTATGTTGAGAGAAAAACAAATACTAGGAGAGAAAAGAAGAGAATCATATGAAGTTTTAAATAAAGGAAGGACTCTAAAGGAATGAATAGGAGCTTGCAACGATTTATATTTCTGAAAACTTTTTAATAGGCATGGAAAAGGCTTATTACTAGAAGACAATTTCTCTGACAATAATTCAAGTTTGGAAGTTAAAGGATGATTAGAAAATTGAACAAGCCGAAAAATAAATCTGTCAGAGAGATACTGGCGCCTAAAGCTTAAAGGGGGGTCGCAACATTCTATTTGAAGTGCATTAACGGGAGTGGATTTCATTGCACCTGTAACGAGTCTTAATGCTTTAGAATGAATCAGGTCCAATTTCTTAAAACCTGCCACATTACCAGGATCTAAAAAGAAAGTACCAAAATCTAAAATACTTCTAATAGCGGCGTTGTAAACCAACTTCATAGTAGCTGGATGAGCACCCCACCAGACACCGCGTAGACATCTGAGCATATTCAAATTCCGTTCACATTTTGAAACTACAAACTCACAATGGGCTAGACCTGTTAGTTTAGCATCAAGTACAACCCCTAAAAACTTTACTTGATTTTTGCTTGGTAAAGGTGTATTATCATAGGAAATAGTAGGTGTGTGAGAAATTCGAGATTTGGTAAAAATAACGGAGCTACTCTTTGACGGAGATAGATCTAGGCCATTAGTATCCATCCAAGTTTTTAAAGAAGATAAAGATGAGGAAATGTGCTCACACGCAATTGCTACAGATTTATCAGAGGCGTATATGACCAAGTCATCCGCATACTGTAGAATACTAACATTATCACCAACAGACCTTTCTAAGTCGTGTGTATATATGTTGTACAGTAAAGGGCTTAGTACGGAACCTTGCGGCAACCCCTTCCAGACCAATCTACTAGGTGTATACGGGTCTCCGAGGTCCAGAATAATTTGTCTCTCGGAAAGAAGATTAAAAATAAAGTTAGTTAAAAGGTGTGGGACGTTTAAATTATTCAGCTTTTGTTTAAGAACGGGAAGTAAAACGTTATCGTATGCAGAATTAATATCCAAGAAAGCAGCAACTGTGGATTTTTTGTCTAAAAAGGCGTAACGAATATCAGTTGTAAAAATCCCCAAGTTATCGGCCACGCTTTTCCCCTTTCTAAAACCAAACTGTGTCTGAGAGAGATGCTCATTATTCTCAATGAACCATTCAAGACGGTTTTTAATTAGATGTTCAACTACTTTAGTAATAACCGATGATAAAACTATTGGGCGATAAGATTCAACATTAGACTGTGTTTTATTTGGTTTTAAAAAGGGCAACACTATTTGCTTTCGCCAAGATAAAGGAATGTCACCCGACAAAACAACTTTGTTTATTAAATTTAAAAAGCGATTTAAGCCATTTTCACCAATGTGTGATAAAAAGGAATATGGTATCCCGTCTTCCCCAGGAGCACTGTCCTTGACGTGGTTTAGCACTCCTTTTAACTCGACCATAGTAATAGGAAGATTTAAAGAGGAAGAGCTATTGGTTTTAACGGATAGGGAACGGATAATTAAATCTTGGTGTGGTACAGAAGCAGGGGCCAAACGGTCAAGGAATTGATCGGCTAATACAATAGGAAGGAGAGGCGCACTGGAAGGATTTATAGCTGTTCTAAATCTCTTAATGTTTCGCCAAAGAACTGACGAATGTGTTTCGGGTGACAAGGAACTGCAAAAATTCCTCCAACCCTCGAACTTCTTTTTCTTAAACAACTTCCGTGTCTCTTTCATTATCTCCAACAGCGCGTCATAATTCTCTAATGACATGTTAATGCGATAGTTCCTCTCAGCAAGTTTCCGCCTAGATATAGCATTGGTGCATTCTTCATCCCACCATGGTGGTGATGATAACTTATTATTACGTGGCTTTCGCTTAGGAAAAACAGTATCAGCAGCTTGTAATAAAACAGACTTAAAATAGTCAGTATCACAAATATTTGTGTCTTGAAGAAATGTTTCTTCTACTAATGTAGTATATTTGTCCCATTGAGAATCAATGATTTTATGTTTTAAACGCGGCTTTGATATTAATGTTTGATTTTGTTTATTATAGGGAAAGGAAATAACAATGGGATAGTGATCACTATTGAATGTGGAAGACAAAGTAGACCAAGATAATAAAGACGCTAAATTAGAAGTACAAATAGACAGGTCTATAGCACTGATTGCTTCATCAGGCCTAGTGAGCCGGGTAGGGGAGCCCGTATTTAAGATACACAGATCATATGAGTCCAAAATATCCAACAATTCATGTCCATAACAATTAGAAAAGGAGCTACCCCAGGTTGTGTGATGAGAGTTAAAATCACCCAAGATCATGAAAGGATGAGGAAGAAGTGAAATTATATTTCTAATTTCACTAAGGATTTGTAAAGAAGGATATGGAATATAGACGGAAACATAACAAATATTATCAACAGTAGCAGCAATGATAGAAAAATCATCACTGTGTGAAGGAAGAGGAAGAGGATATATAAGATGAGAGTTTCTGACAAGTAGGCACACACCGCCATACCCATCAGCCCTGTCATTCCTTAAACAGGAATAGCCAGGGATTTTAAATGTATAATTCGGCTTAAGCCAAGTTTCAGATAAAGAAAGAATAAAAGGGTTAAAAGTATTGACAATATGTACAAGTTCATGTTTTTTGCTTATGATACTTCTGCAGTTCCATTGAACTATCCTGTCCATTATGACTATTATTATTAATGTTAGGGTTGAATAAAGTAGCAGCGTTGGTCGGTATGGTTAAATTTGATTGAGATAGCAATTTAATTAAAGTTGTAATTAAGTCTGTTAAGTTCTGTTCACTCTCTTTGTCAGCATTGGATGAGATTTGTAATGCACAACCATTAGAGGGTGTGGGTATGTTGTAATCCTTTACAAGAGAATCATGAGCTTCACGGTCATAACCTTTATTAGGTTTAGGTGGGGTTCGTGGTTTAGTAAAAACTGTTTTTTTGTATGATAAAATGCGTGATGGGGGTGAGCCGGGTACAGTAGTATTGCCTGCTTGAAACGTTTTATTTGGTATGGATGTTAAGACATCAGCATATGATTTAGTTATTAATGGGTGTAGTTTTGATGCTTCCATGTACGATATGCTGTTTTCAGCCATGGTAATTTTTATTTCTTTTTGCCTAGAATATTCTGGGCATCTTTTGCTTAACGCAAAATGTAGCCCAGAACATAAGCAGCAAGAGCCCTGATCTTCCTCAACATTACAGCTGTCACCAGTGTGACCTTGCCCACACTTATAGCATCTTGGTTTGGACCTGCATTTTGATTTTGTGTGGCCAAAACGACAACAGTTATAACACTGTATAGTTGGGTAAGTATATAGTTGTACAGGCAAAGAGTTAAAACACATAAAAACACGTTTAGGTAATACTTGGCCATCAAATGTCAATACAACTGTTTGGGAGGGTTTCCAAGTTGGTTCACTATTTACAATTACCTTATAATTTAAACGTCTGACTTTAATTATATCACCACATCCCATGGGCACATTAGTATTTTCCTTTATATCTTCGGGAGACCACTCAGTTGGAACTCCCCTTACTAATCCCATTCTGGTAATATTAAAGGTGGGTATATATGCTTTCAACTTATTTTCAGATAAACAATTTGACTGGACAAAGCTGTTGGCATCTAAATAATTATTAAAAGAAAGAGACATTTTGTTTCTTCCTATCCTTTTCAAACTGCCATTTACAATATTTTTAAAAGCATTTTTTTTTAAAAACCTACCGAACACAATAGGATGCAGATTGGTGCCGTCGTCTTCCGCAGACTGTATTTTATGGACATGCACAATGTAAGGGCCATGATCATTGCAATCATAACTAGTCCTGCCTATTTGTGTGGGAGCTTGGGAAGAAGAATTAACGTTAGCGAGAGTAGAAGAAGGTAAATTATTCATGGGGGATTCTATAAACTCATCATTACAATGACAATCAGTATTTTTTAATGCATCATTATTATGTTTTCTTTTCCTCTTGTTACAATGCTTGCATACCCTATGGAGATAACTCCGTTTTAATTTACGCTTGGATACCGACGAACAGTCGGAATCCATTCCAGATTCGTTGGAAATTGTAACAAATGCTCCCGCAGGGGGCACTGTGCCCCCTGGGTCTGGCGGCTCGTTCATAAAAGTATTTTGAAAGACTTACCCTACGCAGAAAAAACAAATAATATATATAGGAATAACACTAATCTAAATTTATACACAACTTATAACTATTCTGATTACTAATTACAATAAATCTACAATTATATTTGCAAAAATTTAAAAACCGCGTCCGCCAAGTTCGAAGGTTTCCCGCGCTTTCCATCAGCCAATTTATGAGTTTAAATAGGAGACCCAGCAATCTCACTACAGGGATTAATTATCCAATCTATGGAAAAGTTAAAATTGCCCACTATCAAGTTATAAATAAAAACTTGTACTGTCAGTTGTCACGAAATGTCATATGCTGATGCGAAACTTCAAAAAATCGAAAACAAAAATGCCAGGTGCCGTATGTGAAATTATAGACGATATCGAAGATTTAATATCTTCACAGGATATAACACCAAAAGAAAGATATGCTAGCCGAAAGAATGTTAATGTTCGATCAAGGAGAAAAGACAAAACTGATTCAGAACCTCAGGAAAAATTAATTCTCGAAAGTGTTGTCCCAGGTAACCTAAAATAACTTTTAAACAATATTTTATGAAACTTACTCGAATAGACTTCTTAATTGTTTATTAACAAGCAGCCGATTAAATATGTGAAATGTTTTTAATGAATGTAATTAAGGACAAACTGAAGACTGCGTAGTGAAGTTTGGGTTCCATTTGGAACATAAAGCTGAGTTGATGGTGGTGAAATTAATGACTGAATTTTTCGGTAAATTAAATAAAAGTCACAATGCAGCAAGGATAAATTTATATTTATAATTTATTGTATTAAATAGTTTTGTTTTTCTTCACAAGAAACTACTGAAAATTGGCTGTTTATCTGTTAAAAATAATCATAAATAATTTAGGTACACAGACTATATATGTGAAGACATGGGGCTGTGCTCACAACAACTCAGATTCAGAGTATATGGCAGGATTGTTAGCAGCTAATGGTTACAAACTGACTGAGGACAAATTTGATGCACAGTTGTGGCTGCTCAACTCGTGCACGGTTAAAAATCCTGCAGAGGATCATTTTAAGTAAGTTCTCATGTAAACAATGTCAGAGGTCTATAAGGTACAGAAGGAGGGCTTTGGTGGATTGCATAAAAATGGTATCACTTAGTTATCAGAATGTGTAACTCTGTTCGGAAACAATTATTATTTGGAGCAAGTAAAAACTTTGTTTTTGCTTTGTATGGGAATTATTTTACTCATAACACTCACTCATAGTTAGCCATATTTTTGTAGAACTTATGAAGTAATCCAATAGATAGGCTGCAAAATACACCGCCAGCCATCTAGTTAAATTTAAAAGTATTATTTCAACATTTTGTGGAGTTAAACATTCTGATAATTAATCCGACAATATGATGAAGCAGGATGTAAATATTGAGATGAAGGTTAATAAAGAGAACGGTTGGAGAACATGTGGAATAAATGCAGGGAGAAAAAGAAATTGTATATATAAAAACAAACTCACATTAAAATGAAAAAGCTGAAAAAGATTTACGAGTGATAAACTATGCTAGAAATACTAAATGTAAACAATAAGCAAGCAAAGCTACAGTATTGCATTCTAAGTATATTTATTTATGGCAACATGAGCCATGAATAACCCTGTCACATTTGCAACCTTTGCATCTTTGTTGACACAAACAACACAGTATTTAATTTAAAAAATAACCTAAGTTGAGGCATATCTATTTTAGTCTCTTTTTGTTTAACAAAAGGATGTTAATCAATAGGAATTGATCTTTTTAAAATGCAAGTGGAGATGCAAATAGTTATGTAGAAGTTCCCTTTGATACATATTTATCAATGAGGATGAAACAGTTTAGTCAGAAATCTTAAATGTATGCTTAAAATTAAATAATAAAACAAATTTCATACACACATCTATAATTACTGTTACATATACAATTTTTTACTTACATGATTCACAATTTCAAGTATATGAAAAACATTTTGGACCAATTCTTCAATGAATTTTGACAAATATTTCAGGAATGAAATTGAATTAGGCCAAAGTAGAGGTATTCATGTTGTCGTGGCAGGTTGTGTGCCTCAGGGAGCTCCGCGGGCCAGTTATCTACATGGACTAAGTGTTGTTGGAGTTCAGCAAATTGACAGAATAGTTGAGGTAGTTGAAGAAACATTAAAAGGTATTACATTCACATAAAAAATAACCGTCTAGGGACGCCTTAAGAAGCGAAGCTTTATAGTATAAAGCATAGGATCTAAGCGTAAAAAAATAATGAAATAAGAGACAGACTAGAAATAATTTTTTTCTTCTGTGATGAGAGCTCCACTGTCGCCTTCCATTTTGAGGCGTGTGTTTTATTTTTAATGTATTTATTTTTATAAACCATTATCAATTTCATTATTTTAATCTTATTCAATGTATTACCCATAGAACCATGCCGCGCTGGCGAGTGCCTAAATGCAAGCGGCACAAACGTCCGTATAGAAGCTTCGCTTCAAAAGTCTTTTAGAAATCGCTTTACATATTATATGTATGAATTGAAAATGACACAGTGAATTATGGCCTTAACATAATATAAATATCGACACATATAAATCAAAAGTTATGTAATTATTTATTTATTGTAAGTTAACATGTAATTAATTCATTCTGAAATCAGTGGAATTTTTGTATGGTAGTTCTTTATATATTCAATGCATAAAAACAAGTATTTCCTTTAATATTTCATGACTTCAATGTCTTCTTCATTTGCAATTCATGTAAAACTATGGGTAATTTCATAGGTACTTTAGGTTATTTTCTAATAATTCCGTTTTATAAATAATGTTATTTATATAGGATGATTAAGTACAGTGCCTCAATAATGAGTTATATCTAGTTTTGTTAATCATCATCACCCTAGCTTTATTTATCCCGGTTGCAACCAAAACTTCCGCTTCGGTGCCCGGGGTCCGCTTTCCGACGTTTTCTACTCCACTTCGCACGGTCTTTAGCATCCTTAATAGTTAGTCCATTGGCACGCATATCGCCTTTTACTACGTCAAGCCAAAACTTTTTGGGTATACCCCTCCTGCTGGCGCCCGGCGGAGGCAGCATGGCCAAACATTTGTTTCCCACGTAAGTAGCCGGTTGCCGTAAAACGTGATCATACCAATGGAGGCGACACTCCTGCAATTTATCCGCAATGTCACGGACATTAATGCGAGAGTTCCTAACGCGGTCTTTCCGCGTCACTCCACACATCCACCGCAGTATATTCATCTCCGGGACACCTCCGTTACTGCTTGTGTCGCTCTAGTACCGACTATATTTCACAGTCGTATAAAAGAACAAGCCTAATGATGGTCTTATAGACCTGTCCCTTCAACTTTACCGGCATCTTGGGGTTCCAGATGACACCAGTCACCTCACGCCATTTGGCCACGCGGCACCAATGCGTGCCTCGACGTCGCAATCGATGTCACTGGACGCATGAAATGCAGATCCTAGGTATTTCACCTGGTCCGTGCGCTGGACCGTATAGCTGCCTATGCGTATGAGCGTGGGATCTGTGGAGTTACAAGCCAAGTACTCTGTCTCCGCCACATTGATGCACAACAATACTTCAATAAACAAATTATACTAAATTATGTAAAAATATTACAAGACTGTCCCAGAGTCAATCATCAGTCAGCAATGATCGCACTGATTATATTTAAACAAAGAATATCAAAGTACAGCACAGAAATGTTACAGGTCACACAGTTCGCTTATTCGGCCAACGAAAGACAAATGAGGGGCGTAAAGCAGGCGGAGCATCCCTCCTCCTACCAAAAGTAAGAAAGAATCCGTTGATAGAAATTATCCCCATAAATACGGGGTGTCTGAACCAATGTACATATTGTAAAACAAAGCATGCAAGAGGCGAATTGGGCAGTTATCCTCCCGAGGAAATTGTTGAGAGGGCGAGACAATCATTCACTGAAGGTGTGGTGGAAATATGGCTTACAAGTGAAGATACTGGTAAGTAATCCTCCTTCAAAATTATTAATTTAATTCAATGATTAACCATAAAGAGAAACAAAACCACAAAGCAGGAAAATTAAACTAAATTTGTACTCCAAAGACTAACACATTACAGTGTTGAGTTCCAAATGGTTATTTTTTAAGTCTCCCAAATAAATTTTAAGTTTTTTTTTATTGCTGTAGGTCAGCAGACAGGCTGACGGCCTGCTTAAGATTTAGCAGTTACCATCGCCTATAGTTGTTTGCAACGCCAGTGGCATCGCGAACACGCTGCCGTCCCATAAGGGTACAGGAACTAGGGTCACTAATGCGGGAACACAACACAAGGTTATTATGGCGGCATACTTAAGACCAAAGGTGGTCGCCATCCAGACGGGCTTGAGGCTCTACAACGTAGCTAGGGTGGGTTGTTTTGTCGCCTTTTACGACAAGCCAAACCCGGTCACAGAGGTTAGTATTCTTTCTCCGCCCCTGCAAGGATAAAGTATAATGTAAACAATTTGTATACACACATATTCCATATATATATCTATATATTTACATACTTACACATTATTTATATACATATTTTTGTGCAGATAAAAAAAGGATGAAATACATGTATATGGCTGAATATGATTTTTATAAAACTCGCTCCTATACCAAAAACACAAAGTAGAAATAGTCTCATAATCTTGATGCCTGTAAAACTAGAAAATTCGGTAACCCATTTCACAGGAAAAGGATAGCTAGTTTTTATAGACATTTACAAAAAATAAAAAGCTCATTAATGATATTATTTACATCTGATTTACAGTAATTTAACAACAATTAAATTTATCTTAATATTTTATGCTGGTAATGATGGAAATGATTGATTGCATATCTCTAGGTACTTATGGCCGTGATATAGGCTCGTCCTTGCCTGAATTATTATGGAAACTAGTGGAAGTAATACCAGAAGGCTGCCGCCTTCGATTGGGCATGACAAATCCCCCGTACATCCTGGAACATTTGGAGGAGGTCGCCAAAATTATGCACCATCCCAGAGTATACAAGTATGTATTTTATCATGTGGTTAAATTAACCCTAGAACTACTTACTGACTGTATTTATTTTTCAGCACTTTATTTAAATCACTTTTCACCAATTAAACTTCAGTAAAATTGACCACCATTCTCTTTGGCATGAAAAAACGAAAAATATAATATACTTAAAAGTTTGATTATTGCTATACTCCGGACGCCGAGCAGGAAGAATTTCGTCCATTGACCTGTTATTATCTGTCTCTGCCACTCCCGCGTAAATATAATGCCGCTTTGCTCGCACAGAGCAATAACCGACGGTGGTCATTGCTCTATGCGAACAAAGCGGCATTATATTTACGCGGGAATGACAGAGACAGATAATAACAGGTCAATGGACAAAATTCTTCCTGCTCGGCGTCCGGAGTATATCTATACAGTTTTTAAGATTATGAAACTTTTGGGGGTAAATATGTACCCCAGTTTGTAATTTGCAGGTTAAATAATAAGTTTGTAATTCTATGGTTAAATTTGCTTTCTTTTTGTTACAAATCAAATCAGCTCAAAGGCTAAGAGAGCTAACACACCCATTAGCATTTATGAACCAATCCTTGCACTAGAAAGTTTTGATGTTTGGTTAGGCACCTCATCCTATCCTTTTTTTCATGCCTACCCGCAAGTTAGTTTAGATGCTGCGGCGCCTGACGGTGATTTCGAATAAAACTACTCTTGATTAAACCCGCACGAATTTTTATATTTGTGTTATTGTGAACCGGTAATTTATAAAGGCTGAGACTCAAAACCGCAGAACCAGCCGTGGAAGGTAGCAGATCTGAGAACCTCAGGTTAGTCGCTGCTCTTTATGACTTGCTGGGTATTTCCGTCTACTTTCCTTGCCATGTTAATTATTAAACCTGCACTACTTTTGTTTCCCGCACTGCGGCTACCATCCTTCGAGACCTAAGCCGCTCCATTTTTTATGCGGTTCTTCAGCCTCACCAATGTTTGTTAGATGATGATTCGAACTCATGACGTTTATGTCGACTCGCGTATATTAGAGATTTTATTGATATAAATTACAGATTTTTACACGTACCTGTGCAATCCGGCAGCGATCAAGTGTTGTCAGACATGAAGAGGGAATATACGAGAGCAGATTTTGAACGCGTTGTCAACTTCCTTAGGAAAAAGTAAGTTTAGGAATATTATAATAAGAGTACAGGAACTTGGGTCACTAATCACTAATGCCGGAACACAACGCAAGGTTGTTATGGCGGGCATACTTAAGACCAAAGGTGGTCGCCATCCAGACGGGCTTGAGGGCCTACCACGTAGCTACGGTGGGTTGTTTTGTCGCCTTTTACGGCAGACCGACCCCGGCTGCAGAGTTTAGTATTCTTTCTGCGCCCCTACACGGATAATTGTTTTATCAGAATCATCTTAGTGCAAAAATCAGGTTGGAACCAGCACTACTTCTCCAGAGTAGAAGAAAATAACTGCTTCGCTCTCTGCAACCTGATTTACTGGTACGTGGAGTTCAAATTTTGACATCCTCCAGTTCACACTGTCTTCGATGGTAGTGAGTCCATTGGCACACATCAACATTTACGATGTCTAGCATCCACTTTGCTTGATAGTCTTTTTTTATTGCTTCGGAACAGTAAACAGTCTGTTTGCAACCCCAAGGACACGTTGCCGTTCGTGTAGTGGGACTGGAACCTGGCTTAGACCTAGCAGCCCTACCACCTACCTGGGGTTGTTGCTTTTGTGACAAGTCGCCCTCAACCTCTTTGATAATAATGAGTACAATTTTTAGAGTTCCCGGAATGACGATAGCAACGGACATAATATGTGGTTTTCCAACTGAAACAGAGAAAGACTTCGAAGATACCATGACTCTGTGTGAGAAATACAGATTTCCGTCACTTTTTATCAACCAGTTCTTCCCCAGACCTGGAACACCTGCTGCAAAAATGACTAGAGTATGTATATAATTTTATATGCTTTATCGTGGTTATAGGCACGCGATTGTTGAAGTGCCTGTTTATATGTTATACTGGCTGTACCGGCAAACGTTGTTCTGCCATATAAATAAAAAAAAAAAACAATTATAAAAGTAGCCTTCCTTCTTCAAGGTTCACTCTATCTCTATACCGAAATTCATCAAAATTGGTTCGGCCATCGCGGTTTTTTTTATCGATCTTTTCAAGATATACAATTCCGTAGTACATTAATTTGATCAATCTCATAAGGTTTAGCCAGCGTTTGCGATTTAAGTGCACAAAAATATGTTTGTTACGACATTTGAATTGTTCAGCTTTTCTGTACTATAATATGTATGTATTATATTTATTACATATAAAGCTTCCTCTTGAATCACTTTATCTATTATAAAGGCCAAAAGAGCACAGTACGTACCTGAACCGTGGTGCGGCGTACCCAATAGCCTGATCCGGCTCACCCTCAGGGGTCAATGCACCAGTGAATCTCTTAAGCGCAGGAACGCAATTCCAGGCTTAAATTTCTTTTTATTGTTGTAGGACAGCAGACAGGCTGACAGCCCGCTTAGAATTTAGCAGTTACCGTCGCCTACGGGTGTTGTATGGCATCGGGAACACGCTGCTGTCCCATAAGGGTACAGGAGCTTGGGTCACTAATGCCGGAACACAACACAGTTATTATGGCGGCATACTTAACACCAAAGGTGGTCGCCACCCAGACGGGCTTGGGGCCCTACAGTGTAGAAAAGTTGTGGAATATTATAGATTCTTCTTCTTCCTGCCCTTATCCTACATTATATGGGGTCGGCCCAACATGTTCTCCCCCTCCACTCCCCTTTGTTAGCCGTCATCTCAACATTCACACCCATTTTTGCCATATCATCTTTCACGCAATCCATCCATCTTTCTTTGGTCTACCTCTTCTC
The DNA here is from genome assembly GCA_963693495.1 of Malacosoma neustria. Lineage (NCBI taxonomy): Eukaryota > Metazoa > Arthropoda > Insecta > Lepidoptera > Lasiocampidae > Malacosoma > Malacosoma neustria. The sequence goes on from OY856381.1 coordinate 19,733,364, forward strand.
CTGTATCCATCCACTCTCATTTCTATAATTTTCCTTATTATATGACATTCTTCCCTGCGCATTATATGGCCAAACCACGCTAAACTACGGACGCCGAGCAGGAGGAATTTCGTACGTTGACCTGTTATTATCTGTCTGCCACTCCCGCGTAAATATAATGCGGCTTCACTCGCACTGAGCAATGACCGCCGTCCGTCCGGGAGTGGCAGAGACAGATAATAACAGGTCAACGTACGAAATTCCTCCTGCTCGGCGTCCGGACTCTAGTCTATTACATTTAAGTTTTTCAGTAACTGGCGCTACTTTCACACTAATATACTCATTTCTAATTTTATCAATTTTCTCCTTTCATACTACCTGTAAATAAATATTATAGGCTGATATTAAGATATTTTTTCGTTATAAAATTATACTTTATTATTTTGTAATTGCCTTTTAGGTCCCAGGTCAAGAAGTGAAGAAACGCACAAAACAACTCTCGGACTTTTTCCGCTCGTACGAGCCGTATGGCCACAAAATCGGCGAAATACAAGAAGTTCTTGTCACAGATATATCACACGATAAAAATTATTTCGTGGCCCACAACGAGTTTTATGAACAAGTGTTGGTGCCGAAGTTAGAAAAATATATGGGAAAGATGTTGACAGTTAAAATTGTCACTGCAACGAAATTCTCTATGATCGGGGAAGTCATAGACAAGCCTAAAATGGCGGGGATTACGGCGCCATTGAAGAAGGGCGAGGTTTCAGGTGTCTATGCCCCTAGTAATAAAATCAAAGTGCCTTTGCCGATATTGATCTTAGTGTTCGCATTATTACTCAAATTAATTTGGACGTTTTTATAATTGTAAATAGTTATTTAAGCTAATATATTTTAGTTATTAAAATTCATTTGGTTTTTAATTTCTTAAGTGAGAACCTATATAGTAATATAGTCTATTAAAGAAATAAAGAAAGAAAAATAATTTATTTAGAGCTTAAAACTAGAACAATATATATATATATATATATATATATATATATATATATATATATATATATATATATATATATATATATATATATATATATATATATATATATATATATATATATATATATATATATATATATATATATATATATATATATATATAAACAAATTTATCCGTACAGAGGCGGTGAAATAATACTAACTTCTGCGGCCGGGGTCGGCGTATCGTAAAAGGCGACAAAACAACCCACCCTAGCTACGTGGTAGGGCCCCCAACCCGTCTGGATGGCGACCACCTTTGGTCTTAAGTATGCCACCATAATAACATTGTGTTCCGGTATTAGTGACCCAAGTTCCTGTACACCCTTATGCGATAGCAGCGTGTTCGCGATGCCACTGACCTTGCAAACACCCATAGGCGACAGTAACTGCTAAATTTTAAGCGGGCCGTCAGCCCGTCTGCTGTCCTACAGCAATAAATAATTAATCACACATTTGTCTTAGCCCTAAAAAGGTGCCTAATTCAGCAATGCAAGGCGCTGTTTAGAGAGCATCCTGCGCTGATCTTCCGTTAGGACCCTTGTAGAGACGATATAACTATATCATGTTTATTGACAATATGTAATTAGAAAACTTTTATATGTACTAAATATTAAAGGAAACAAAAAAAGATTAGTATCATAAATAATAAAGCAAAAAATTCTGACAAAACATCAACTGAAGTATTACAATTATCACATTATAATTATGCTATCCATTGACTTACTGTAAGGGATGCCGAATACCATGTGATGGAGAAGAAATAGTTCGTCAAGTTGTAATTACATTTATTGTTTTTATTAACTGACAATAAACATGAGAAGGGTATCAAATGAAGTTGCAATCCAGTTTAAAACAAAGCGTGCCACGGTTTAGTGATCCCATTCATAGCAAACTATATATAACTTAACAACCATTGTTTGGTTGTTGTCTGGTTTTGAGAGTCATTATGTCGGGCTACAGTCAGGGCGTGAAGAGGCAGAAAGTTAAAGAAGGAAGGACTGATGCTGTGGATTATTTTCAAGGTATTATTTAATATTCTTCGCGTGATTGTCACCTAAAGAAACAGGACCTAATTTCAAATTCTTCAATCATCAACTTGGTATAACTATACAATAATATAAACTTTATACTGATTTAATTAAATTGACTAATTTGAATTAAATTTTGAACACCGGTTCGCTTTAGCAAAACTCTTTTAGTTTGATCTTGAATTTAGCCATGGTTCCAAGTCTTTTGATAGCTTCAGGAAGATGATTCATGTTTACATCCATTGTATATATGCTTTGGCTAAATTTAGGAGTTTAGAAGTTAGCTCTAATAAAACAAAATACTAGAACTTTCTTTTTCAAGCGCTTTATCTCTATTACGTATAGTCTTCGCTGTTGTGTTGTCGCCATTTTTTTATTGCTGTAGGACAGCAGACAGGCTGACGGCACGCTTAGAATTTAGCAGTTACCGTCGCCTATGGGTGTTTGCAACGCCAGTGGCATCGCGAACACGCTGCTGTCGCATAAGGGTACAGGAACTTGGGTCACTAATCCCGGAACACAACACAAGGTTATTATGGCGACATACTTAAGACCAAAGGTGGTCACCATCCAGACGAGTTTGGGGCCCTACCATGTAGCTAGGGTGGGTTGTTTAGTCACCCTTTACGACAGGCCGACCCCGGCCGCAGAGGTTAGTATTCTTTCTCCGCTCCTGTACGGATAGAAATCATAATTATTCCGCCATAAATTTTACGCTCTTAAATACGACGATGACATACCATAATAATTATTTCTTGACCAGAGACAAAATAGTTGCAATAAGGGTTTTCTAGGCATTTCACGAATCTGGTGAATTAGATGTGCAAGTATTCAATCGATGTTTTTCTTTAGCGTCTTCTTCTTCCTCCTGCTCTTATCCCACATTATATGGGGTCGGCACAACACGTTACTTTTTGTAATAGTTGCGACTTAGTTTTTACAACTGGCCGCTTGCCTGACGTTAACCCCTTTTTGGGGGAAAATCTGTTATCCTTTTTATTTAAATTATTTTTCTCGTTTCACATAAAAGTAGGACACGAAATTTCGTAATTTTTGGTAATTTCTCTCCGTGCAGTGGCGGAGTAAGAAGACCAACCTCTGCGGCCGGGGTCGGCCTGTCGTAAAAGGCGACAAAACAGCTCACCCTAGCTACGTGGTAGGGCCCCGAGCCCGTCTGGATGACAAATTGGTCTTAGTATGCCGCCATAATAACCCTGTGTTGTGTTCCGGCATTAGTGACCCAAATTCCTGCACCCTTATGGGACAGCAGCATGTTCGCGGTGCCCCTAGCGTCGCAAACATCCATAGGCGACGGTAACTGCTTATCGTTAAGTGGGCCGTCAGCCTGTCTGCTGTTCTCCAACAATAAAAAAAATTATATTGTAAAAAAGACAAGAGAAACGACCTAAAAAGTACGATTGAGTTAGATTAATAAAAACTAAATTAATAGGCACACTATGCTCATTGATTTGACCTAACATTTTCAGGTATAGAAAAACTAGAGTATAACAATATGGCGTCCCCAACGGAAAGTACCACCTATAAATATTACAACGCCAGCGAACGTATGCATTCGCGGAATATGGAAGACTGGCTGAGGTGTAGCGTGTCTTTCACAGAGTTCAGAAGGAACGGTGAGACTAACACAATTACTGATATAAACGATGAAGCAGTAGGATCTTACATGGAAGTAATAATAAGATTCCTGTTCTATTTCACGGTAGAAGGGGCATTATTCATTTACTTTTTGAGATGTTAAAAGTTTGAGTGGGGTTTGGGTGTTAGAAGGCCGTCAATCATATAAAAATCAGTTTTTTCTATAACGAGGAAACTGCAATCTACCAGTAGGTACTACGTGAGGGTCCGGAGGAAACCAACGTGACTGTGTGGCTTTCTCCGTCCTGATCTTACTACGGCTATCCAGACTGGCTAGCAAGTGATAGCCAGTGGTGGCAGGGACGGCATATCCATTAAAACTTCGGTCACCACCCAGAGCCATACTGGGAACATCGCAGGATCGACTTGTACATTTTACAAGTACAACATTACCCTTAAATGCCCCCAGATCCTATAAATCTAACCGTAATTCTGATTTATAGATGGTATTGGTATCATACAGGTACAGGTCTATGAAGCAATGGGTGCTGATTCTATAGTTTGACGACCTCGGTGGCGTAACGGATAACGTACTTCGGTACGCTTGCGGAGGTCACGGGTTCGATTCCCGTCTCGCGTCTGGGTGTTTATGTATAATATGTATTTATTTATAAAAAAAAAGGTATATAAGTAGTATATCAGTTGTCTAGGGCCCATAATACAAGTGCTACTTAGTTTGGGACTAGATGACGCTGTGTGAATTGTCACAAAATATTATTATTATAGTTACAACCAACACCAACTTCTGGTGTATCAGCGATGTGAAGGTATCCTGCATCTGACAGTCTCCATGTCATGAAATGCACCTATAGCTATGATTTCTCATGTAATGTGGAAACGTACTAAAAGAGTCACTATCACGAATGTTGAGAACAGAATAAAGCGTAGAATAATGGAGTGTGTCGCATGCATTAAAGTGTAATGCAATTACGACTAAGGAGACAGGATTTTTATTAGAATCCTTTTTTATTATTAAGTTACTTTTTTTATAGTAAAGGAGACCTCCGTATAGAGGCACTGGAGCCCGGGTCACTAATGCGAGAATCTAACACAAGATTGGGGCGCTACCACCTAGCTAGTCGTTTTATCGCCTTTTACGACTGGCTGACCCCACAATACAGGGTCCAGTGTTCTTACTCCGACACTGCACGGAGAAAAACTTTTTTATTTTTTATTGCTGTAGGCCAGCAGACAGGCTGACGGCCCGCTTAGAATTTAGCAGTTACCATCGCCTATGGGCGTTTGCACCGCCAGTGGCATCGCGAACACGCACAGGAACTTGGGTCACTAATGCCGGAACACAACACAAGGTTATTATAGCTGCATACTTAAGACCAAAGGTGGTCGCCGTCCAGACGTGCTTGGCCTTTTACGACAGGCCGACCCCGGTCGCAGAGGTCAGTATTCTTTCTCCGCCCCTGCACGAAAAAAATGCAAAACTATCTAATTCTAATTATTATTGACAATGCCTGATTGCAATGGGGCAACATATGAACACTAACATTTCAAAATTGAGCTTCATTTATTTGGTATTTAAGCAATTAATCTCAAATGTATCCTAAGCTCTGAGTTCATAGAAGAAAACTGCAAGGTTGACAGTGATACTAGATTTCAATATAGTTTAATTAATTTTTTAGGTTTAGGGCCTCAAAGTAAGCTACTCCGACCCTGGGATGATAGAACGAACACCATAGAGAATAGCAAACACAGTATCAAAGCATTATTCGACCTTTGTATCAAAATTGGTATAAAGTATTGGACGGCTTTCGACAGCGATTTGATCCCGTGGACGGATAGTTGGGACGAATATAAACAATACTGGGATGAGATGGTGGATTTCATCCAGGATTTGATGCAGAAAACGAATGTTAGAGTGTTGTGGACGGCGCCAGATCTGCACTCCCATCAAAGGTATATATTGACTTAAATTTATTTACTGCTGAGGAACTACTGATCCTCCACAAATGACAGTGTTTAGGCTGTTAATACTATTAAAACTTCGCTGGATGTATTCCTAATAAGTAGTCATGCGAGAACGCCTTATGTGCCGTCTCCCTGACAGCTGTACATCCTATGACACTATCCTAATACCTATCTCTCACCAAGCGATGGCGTGCTGCCGTGACGTATTTTAGTGTGTGGTTAAACCGTGAATTCGGATCAGTGTTATTAATGTAATTGTGTACCACGCTAGTAATACAAGAATATAAAGGTAGACAACGGCAGTACAAGAAGACCCTCGAGTTCGGTGAGTCCTATCAATTCCCGTCCTCTATCAATAAGGGGTTTCCGCATGACGACAGAGTTCCAAAATTTACCTGAACCAGCGCCTACAGACAGGCTGGTGGCCCACTTAACAGTTACCGTCGCCTAATGGCTAAAGGGCTCAACTAATGATTTTATGGGTCCGGAACTATGTGTAGGCATTCCGACTAGCCTCGTGAAAGCCACATTCAGGGATTTTGCAGACCGCATAACATTTAGTTTGCAACGCTAAGGGCACCGCGAACACGCTGCCGTCCCATAGGCGTACAGAAAACTGGGTTGCTAATGCCGGAACATAACACAAGGTTATTATGGTGACATACTTATGGACCAAGGACAACCAGACGGGGTTTGGGACTTTACCACGTAGTTAGGGTTGTTTTGTCGCCTTTTACGACCCTGCCGTATTTTTATTCCGTCCCTACACGAAGATATTGTTCGTAAAATTTATCTTCCGACTTTATGTACTTTGTACTAGCTGTGCCCGCGACTCCGTCCGCGTGGAATAGTGACTTTGGCAGTATTTTTTGGAAATGTGAGGTCAACTTACATTCAAACTACTAAGTCCAGCCTAAGCTGAACCCTATTTCATATGATTGATGATATGAATCTGAGGTCAACTTGAATTGGATTTTAAAAATTTCCGAAACTGATCATTTCTAAAATAAAAGTAGCCTAAGTTACTCCTTGTTACATCAGGTATCTACCAGTGAAAGTCCCGTCAAAATCGGTCCATCCATTTCAGAGATTAGCCGGAACAAACAGACAGACAGACAAAAATTGTTAAAAATATTGTTTTGGTATATTTACCGTGTATACATCTGAATGCACTTAGTAAAAAAACGGTTATTTTAATATTACAAACGGACACTCCAATTTTATTGATTTGTATAGATGTATAGACTATCTGATTTCTGATTTTTATAGTAGAGTTAATCAGAGAGTGATTTAATTTTCTTTGAACGATATATTGGCATTTGGTCGAAGCAGTGGATTATCAACCGATGCCGAAAGCTCTTGGAGGTTAATATAACGTACCAGTTATTGAATCCGTATGACTTATGTACTCTGAAATTTCAAACGGTTCATGCGCTAATCCAAGCTGTCACTAATACTAAGAAGGTCTTTAAGACCATGTTGTTAATGTCACTAGGTAGAACTTTTGTACTTTTTGCTCTGGTGTACGCCGATAGCTAAGCTATAAAATAAACAAAATTTGGAAGAAATAGTATTTCAAAAAAGTATACTTAACGAAATATGATGCAGCAGAAGACATAAATATTTTACATAAATTTCTTTTAGGCATTTGATTTCGTTTTTACTATTTTCAGATACGAGTCGGGGGCTATCACTAGTAATGACGCAACCACGTTTGTTCAAGCAGCAACACACATTAAAAAATGCCTAGAAATCTCACAAAGACTAAACGCCGAATGTTTTCTTCTTTGGCCATCGAGGGAAGGCTACGATAGTATTTTCCATACAGACGTGACAAAAGAAATTAAACTATTTGCAAAATTATTGAAAATAACTGCAGAATATAAAGATAGATTGAGTTATAGGTGTCAGTTATTGATAATGCCGTATTATAGCTTTGATTTTAAGAGAAATCGTTTTTCATCTGAAAGGTTAAACATGTACATGTGGGATGTAACCAGTTGTTTGTACTTCTTGAAGAATTACAATATAGATCGGTATTTTAAAGTATGCTCGCCGCCCGGACATCACTTGCATATGGCAAATACGTGAGTTTCATTTTTATAACATCGATTTCTGTTTTTTATTAAAAGAAACTAGGTATAAAACATATTTTATAAAGTGTATTTGAGAACCACTTTATCTTGTTAAGTGGTTTGAGCTAATATTAGATATAGAACTATCTTAAATAAAGATATAGAAAATAAATATAGAACTATCTCTCAAAAGTCCTGTTTATACTTCTTCTTTTTATAATAACTCCTTCATTGTTCATGCTATCAAACTTTGGAATGCACTACCTATTGCTATAGACAGGCTAAATCACTGCCAACTTAAAAAATTGGTTAAAAATCGCTACTTATCTTTAGTGTAACAACAAAACAGATATTTATTTATTATATTTTAAATATTATATGTATTATTAAATTTTATTTATATTGTCTATTTATTCAGTAAATAAAATATTATTATATTTATTGCCATAGCTTCCTTCTACATTAATATAAAAGGAATAATGTCCTATAGCCCGGGTTGCCTGGAAGAGATCGCTCTGTAGCGATAAGGCCGCCCATTGTAAGTCAAGTAGATATTATTGATTATGTAAATAATTTTCATTGTTTTTGTAAGTTATTTGGTTTACAATAAAGTGTTATCTATCTATCTATTAGGGTGTCACTTAATGGCTTAGCGGAAAATTTAAAGAGTACCTAAATACTCACCCGCCGCTCTGCCTCTGAAGAGGGCACGACGGCACTTGGGGAAAACTCTTTTTGCTTTGGTAGAGACGTACGGCTCCAGCTGGTCGGTACCTTGCATCGTGCCAGCGGCTTGATATCCGTTCCATTTAGGGATTCCGTTTATAAAGGGATTAAAACTATGAGTAAGATCGCTTAGTGCTCAAACTCACGGCACAAGCACTCTTGGGATATTTTATTTGGTTAAAAGATTTTTTGATATATCATAGAAGCTCTTTACCCTCTTTAATCTAGAAATACCGGTTTTTTCCAAACGAGGCTTTGGTTTTTAGGTGGTAACTTCTTTCTCTCTTCATCTAAGCGTTGTATCCCGGTCGCAACCCAAACTTCCGTTTCGGTGCCCGGGGTCCGCTTTCCGACTTTTTCTACTCCACTTCGCACGGTCTTCAGCATCCCTGGTAGTGAGCCCATTAGCACGCATATCACCCTTTACGACGTCAAACCAGCACTTTTTGGGTCTACCCCTCCTGCCGGGGCCCGGCGGAGGCGGCATGGTCAGACATTTGTTTCCCACGTAAGCGTCCGGTTGCCGTAAAAACTATTATACGATATTAGTAACCATATTAATGAATTTTACATTACACCCTTGGAGACCTAAAACCTAGCATCAAGCTCTCCTATTATTTATTAAGATGCAACAGGATCCTTAATATCTTACGATTTGTAATGAAATTAGGATATCTTTATTTCAGCTATAACATGTTGGGTGGTGTAACCATTACGAATGAGTTCGACCAATATGACGTAAAAAATATTACTCTTATAATGAAATGTATACTAGAGCAGGTAACATTATTTTGAATTATTAAGAATTGGGAAACGTTTGTTTAATTATAGCAGAGGTTCCCAGACTTTTTTCTCATAGACCACTTTAAAAATTTTGCTGGTTCCGGTGGACTCCCTGTAGCTACATTTCTACCATATTCCCAAAACTTGACAAAAAATGTGAATATTAAATCTTACTACGAAAATTCGCGATGCGGATTAGTTCCAACCACGAATTAATAGTTTCCGAAAAAATGTGAGAATTGATTGGTTAATTAATTAATTGATTGTGCTGTGAGTGAGTTATATAGTATATTTTTTGCGTTGTATTTATTCAAATATGTAATTATTACACTATTAATTATTATTGTTATCATATTACATATTATAACACTCCTAATATTGATTGGTGAAGTCAAGCCAACATTTTAGACCCCCCGTTTATGAATTGTGAACCCCCATTTTTTGTCAAACCAACGTAGACCGCCGTCGAGTCTCCCGGGGGGTCCACCTGGACCACTTTGGGAACTAAGGGCTTAGAGAAACAGAAATAAATTGAATCGAATCCGTCAGCCGCTTGGCCTAGCAACTCCGAATATCTTTAGTGGTACCTAAGAGTAATTCTTTGACATTTAAGGGAAGAGATCGTTTATTTATCTTCGTTAGGGTCTAGGGTATTTTTCTATATAATATTTTAATTCTAGGGTACCACGCCACCTGGCGGTATTAACTTAAAGCTCCTACCACGTAACGACAGCGACCTTCGCGGTTTTATAGCATTGTACATGAAGTATATAGACGCATTTGCGAAAGGATTGAGAATTGCATGTAACATGAATAGTGAACAAATGTTTAGTAAATATGTGCAGGTAAATATATTTTCAAAGGAATTGTGGTAATTGGATAGACCAACTTGAAATTGACTTTTTTTTACTACTGTAGGACTGCAGACAGGCCGGCGGCCCATATAGAATTCAGCAGTTACCGTCGCCTAAGTGTTTGCAACGCCAGTAGCATCGCGAACACGCTGCTGTCCCATAAGGGTACAGGAACTTGGGTCGCTAATGCCGAAACACAACACAGTTATTATGGCGGCATACATATGACTAAAGGTGGTCGCCATCCAGACGGACTTGGAGCCCAACCACGTAGCTAGGGTGGGTTTTGTCGTCTTTTACGACAGGCCGACCCCGGTCGCAGAGGTCAATATTCTTTCTCCGCCCCTGCACGGATAAAACACACACATTGGATGAGCGGGAAATTAAAAGGATTACTCACCCGCCACTGGGACCCCGTGCACTGGTTCGTATCGGAAGCGGGCACTACGGGATCTTGTTCCCCTTTTTCTTTATTTTGTCAAGGTCGGGGGCAGCAGTTGCTTCTACGCGCGGTTCGAAGTGGAGTGTGGCGCGGGGGGCCGATCGCCGCGAGAGCTCGCCAGTAGCGTGGTATCCGTCCCTCTCATAGCGGGTGTGGGAGCGGAAGCGGGTGTAGGAGCGGAAAGGAAAAGACCGGTGCATGCTCAACGCCCGGCGCATACACACATAATATATGACACAGACACACGTTTTTCAGTAAAATTTTATGTACAAACAAGAACTAGTGCAACTCTGTTTTGTTTAAACTGTGAATGAGTTTAGATGACACATTACTTTGCTACCCTTTATAGGCTCATTTAGTTTTTCTTCACTACCGTTTTTTATACTATAATTTTTAAATTTAATATCAAATCTCTTGAGCGCATTGCGCGCGTTACGGAGAGAAAAAAATTAAAACAATTTTTTTACATTTTCAGCAACGATATGCTACTTATCATAGTGGCTTCGGTTCTCGTTTGATGAGCAGCGAAATTTCTATGGAAGAATGCGAGGAATATTTCAAGTAAGCATTTTTCTGCAGACGGTACACGTAGAGATTATATCTCAACATCTGTTTCTTTTCTAAAGGAGTGAAGATTTATAAATGTAATGTGACAACTCACGTAGCGCCATCTAGTCCCAATGTCAGTCGCAGAACGCTTATGTTATGGGTACAAGACAATTGATATGTTACTTTTTTGGTAAAAACATATTACCAAAGAATCGAACCTCCCTCAAGGCTTTGGAAGGCGAAAGCCCTTGCGTCATGGAGGTGCCGTTAATATATAGCTTACAGACTCCAAGGGTAAGGATTAGAAATGCGCCGAATAGTGGTTTCACCGAATAACTGAATATTATTCGGTTTAACCTTTACCGAACCGGATATTCGGCCGAATTATTCGGTTTACCATTACATTGTTTTGCCGTGTAAACAGGTTCTAAGATGTACGCTATGTGTCGCTGCTGGCTAGATGACACACAAGCCGTACCTCACCGGCCGGGCTGCTACCCGCTCACACACTGCGCTCACTTTGTTTCCAAACATCGCACGATTAAGTTACAAATAAAAAAATATTGTTTTGAGGTTTAAATTAAATGTTGCTTTAAGGTTTAAAATAAATGTTGACTATACTAACTACAGGTTAAAAATAAATGATTTCCTTGACTTATAACATAAATCTTACTTAGGAAGTTTTGTCTTTTAGTTCTACACCTTGGCTACATGAGCCAAGAAAATTGAAATGTCTAAATCGAATATATTCGGCAACAAAACCGAATAATTTGACCGAATACAAATAGTGGAAAAGATGCCGAATACCAAAGGAATATTCGTCGCATCTCTAGTAAGGATACTGCAAACATTGACCTCCAGCAGTGGACCATTTGCTGATGGTCATCTAATCTATCTTTCGTCGTTTCAATGCGAAACAATGACTCCATAGAGCGTCTCGTTGTCCAGGGCAAAGTGGAGGGGACCAGATCACGTGGAAGATCACCCATGCGATGGACCGACCAGATCAAATCGGCTGTGGGCGGGCCTTTGCATGAGTGCACCAGAATGTCTCTGAATCACGAAAAATGGCGTAAAATCATACAGCGAACAATATCTGCCTCTAATAGTACTACCAGTTGATCACGACCGCTCTGTAAAGAGTGAAACGACTAAGAAGATCTAATCTATCTATCTTAATCTTTGCAGGAAGAACCAAATGTCCCGTAGCGATCCTCCATCGAAACACGAGCACATGGAAGTGGCTTTCCAACGATATCTCGACACTTACGACAGAATATGAGGATGCGATCACAGATACTTAGACCGTGAATACAAGAGCGCACTAAAAGAGAAATTAGCACGACTAGCACACTAGAATCTTTTATAGTTGCAAAACCAGTATGAGGTTGAATTGAACCAAAGATAACGGTTAAAATCATAGAGAATAAGACATAGTAAAAATAGTATTAAATCTAATTTTTCATCTTCTTGCTTTCATTTCCCATTGAGTCTATCAGAGAGCAGTACCCAACGCTGCCTTTTCATAACCAAAAAGGTGTGGCATGGTGGATTTTTCGTTAAGGTTTCTACAGGAGCTTGAAACTTGAATCTGTAATGTGTAGTTATTTTATAGTTAGAAAATATTTGATGTATGCTTGTAAGTTCGAAATCTTTGTCGTGTCAATATAATGAACGTCGCATTTTGACTATCAAAACAAGTAATAAATTTAGTTTTTTTCGACTTACTAAAAAAGTGATTAGAATAACCCTATTATTATGTAGTCAGGTGACTGTTTTTACTGCGACATAGATATTATAAACCTGGATATTTGTCCGTAATATATTTTTTTTTTCAAAATAAAGTAACACAAAAATAAAAACCAAATTTTCAATTCATCATTTATATTCGCCATATTTTCAGGCATTAGTAGTTTTTTTTTGCATTTTCAATTTATTCACGGCGCCTTACAAATATACATACGTAGAACATACAATCGTGTATAATGTTGTATACATTTGTGCAATATATGTAAATAGCATTTCCTAGATTTTCTTGACAGTTGTTACGTATTAAAATCATTTAGGGCTTTACCAAAATTCTAACCTTAGCGAGAACGCTAGACACCATTACAGAAAAAAAGGTTTGACAGTTGATTATGCATTCTAAATGGTCTTCAATCTATATGACAGCTTGATTTGAGTACAATGTCAAAGTCGATTGAACAATGTCAAGCAAATGGAAATACGGGGCCGTTCATAAAATATTTATTGTTTATTTAAGAATTGGAAAAACAAAGAAACCAGTTGTGACGGATCGCAACTGTCGAAAAATAATGAACAGCGAACGTCACGTTGCCGTAGACCCCCCCCCCTACGTCCCCTCTTGTCACACTTAGCAAGACTCCCTGTATGCGAACGTATTTTATGAACGGCCCCTAATCAAAACAATTTTGTATATAGACGATCACAATATTTTCAATAAAATCATGAAAATGCAACGCATATTAAAATAGTCTTCTCGGCACTAACTTATTAAGGCTTAAAATGCGGTTTGTGAATTATTTTATACATTTTTTATTGCTGTGGGACAGCAAACAGGCTGACGGCCCGCTTAGAATTTAGCAGTTACCGTGGCCAATGGTTGTTTGTAACGCCAGTGGCATTGCAGACACGCTGCTGTAACACAAAAATATTATGACGGCATACTTAAGACCAAAGATGGTCGCCATCCAGACAGGCTTGTGGCCCTACTACGTAGATATATAAAAACGTCGAAATATATATACAGCTAAACAATATTTAAATTACATTTATATAAATTTTCATTTATCACTAACAAAGATAAAAATAAATAAAGGTATATTGTTTATTATGAAGATGTCTGCCCACACGGTTTCATAGCAAGAACACACTAGGAATACGTCAAAAACTAAACATTCTTGCAGTGGTCGGCAATCTTGTCATCCAAGAGCCAAATATATAATAAATAATACACAATTGAATTTATTCAGAGCCATTTTTTTAACATGTTTTGCCTCATTAGGAGACATTATTACGAGGAAATAACTAGTGATAATAAGAAATATTCCGGGCTTGGATGAAACATCCCGACGTACATGCGTGCCATGAAAACAGTATTCAACGGATCCCGCAAAACACTTTCTGTTCACGCTATGTATCAGTAGCGTGACCACCATCTTTGAGGCCATTTTGAATTCGGAAGCGACTGCTAAAACACTTTGTATCACAGATTTCAGCGATCTTGTTGAGTCAAATATTATATAATATTCTTTAGCCTTAAAAAAAGATTTCATATAAGACAACCAGTATTTGTATTTATTTGATTATTACATAAATAAAAATAAATGTATTTAAAAATATAGTTCTGCGTTGAAGTTTGTATATTTAGTAAAAATCATTATTATTAAATAATCAAAAATCATTAAAAGTCTCAAAAAAATCATTTACGACAAAAATATATTATGACGTTATAGTATTCAAATTAAACCTCCTTACATTTCCATATAATACATGAAATAATTATTGCGGGAAATAAAAATTATTTCAGCTAAATGCTACGTATTTTTGAATTTCTAGCGAGGTTCTTTCACTAAATAAAAATCACACCAATTTCCTAAATATATACATAAAAATATACTAAGATTTAAATACATCGAAAAAAACATTCAAAATTATTTTCTAATACTGTTATAAATTAAAAAAAAACAACGCAGCTTAGTAAGGAATGACAAATCAATGCAGTGTTCGTACATCGTCCAGCGAATTTTGATCCTCAATTTAGACGTACCTGGGTGGCTGATTTAGGTAAACGCGACTAGCTAAGAAATAAAGTCTATTTGAAAAAAATCTCTACGCCAGTAGTATGACGTGCAGTAGCGGCCAGTAGAAGTTTCATAACTCTTTTTTCTAATACATATTTTGCACACGATCTCGTATATCGCACTCTTTCATCACTATCTATTTAGAAAGAGTGCGATATAATAACATAACATTTGCGTAACAAGCTTGTTATGTTGAAATTACTCACACATGAATACGTGCAATACCGGACAGGTGAATACGATAGTTGTTGCGCTACTGGATTTATGGCCCTTGATTGTACAATATCAAAATAAATTTGCAGCACATTTAGAGTACGTTATTTAGAGACTACGAATTTGTTCTGTTGTTTTGTAGCTCATTAAGGCCCAATACAAAAATACGTACTAAATAATGTTGGTTATAGTAGTGAAACACAGTCACGTCAAATAAGCGTTTTAAATAGCTTTAGCTATCGACAATTTGCTATGGCGATTTTTTTTTTATTAAATAAACGCCGTGTTACCAATTATAAATGCTCCTTACTTTTTAGGAACTAGGTTCTTTGGCTGCTTAACACTACACTATTTCTAATAAACGATTAATTTCCAAGATTTTTAAGTACTGATATCAAGTCAAAAAGTACCAACATTTTCGGCATTTGATTTATTATATTCGTTTTAATATAGTTAGTGTAATGCGAAGGTAATAATGACATATAACTAGGAAAATGATAGAAACGAGTGGATGGATACGGAAGATGAGGTAGACCAAAGAGAATTGCGTAAAAGATGAATGATGGTGAAAAAGAGTGTGAATATTGAGATTACTAACAGAGGAGAGTGGAAGGATAGACCATTTTGTACTGACCCCATATAATGTGGGATAAGGGCAGGAAGAAGATACCATCAAATGCTATCATTGTAAATAGTATTTGTCAGTACGGATGTTTAAAATAATTAATTGTTATAAGTATTGACTAGATTTACAGTATATTCGATGTAATTTAAAATAATTTTATATCAAATAAATAAACTCCAAATTTCATATTGTTTACTTACGTAAATTTGATTTACGTACATTTTAATACCCTTCATAGCAAATTGCCGATATATTGCAATTTTGAATAAATTATGACTAATTTAATTAAGTATCAATTACATTCAGTCCATGTAAAAAAAAATATGATTTTTACGTTACACTGACTAATAATGAAAGACAATAAGCGAGAGTGTAGTTAATCGTCTAAATATATAAATTAATTTTAAATACATTCGAGCCACCATTAAGTCTTGAATTTCAAAGTCCATAAGTAGTTCCGGGAAGTTTCTCCAATAAAGATTATTCCCTAATAATTCATTATGCTTTCGATTCTCTCTATACTAGTGAGAGAAGAAAATTAGTATACATACTGGCAACACTTGTATAAATCCATTCAAATCTAATTTTAGACGATTAACACCTTTTCAAGATTAGAGGTACATTACGCAATGTATAAATATTCTCATTCGTCGTCAGTGGGTTCCGTCCCGAAATACCTGTCACCGAAGTTGCCAATTCCTGGCAACACATAGAACTTCTCATTAATTTCCGGGTCTAGGGCGGATGTTACTATTTTTACCTGAAAAATAATTATATTGATAAAGGTCCTGAAGACTTTGTGTATATACGAATCGCATTTTAAACTAGGGACGGCGGGCATTTCTCATAATATATGTATAATACTTTGCAAATCGAAGAAAAAAAACCAAATTGAGATAATAGAATAACCTTATTTCATTTTTAGTTTTTAGCAAAAATATATGGCAGGGGTGGCCAAGCTACTAGATAGTCCGTGCAATTTATCAAAATTTGATATTTTTAAAAAAGGTATAATTTTTTTTACATAAATTATATTGAAAACACATAAATAAAAGTAAAAAATATGTGTATTAAATTTAAATATTAAAAATTAATTACTTCTTTTAATAATTCTTTAAAATTTGGTGAATAATTGGTGACAGCACTTGTCAATAATGATGCTGGTGTTAATACTGATCGGTGTTTGGATTTCACGAATTTTAAAGTTTTTTTTTATTGCTGTAGGACAGCAGACAGGCTGTCGGCCCGCTTAAAATTTAGCAATTACCGTCGCCTATGGGTGTTTGCAACGCCAGTGGCATCGCGAACACGCTGCTGTCCCATAAGGGTACAGGAACTTGGGTCACTAATACCCGAACACAACACAAGGTTATTATAGCGACAAACTTAAGGCCAAAGGTGGTCGCCATCCAGACGGGCTTGGTGCCTTACCACGTAGTTAGGGTGGGTTGTTTTGTCGCCTTTTACGACAGGCCGACTCCGGCCGCAGAGGTTGTATTCTTTCTCCGCCCCTGCACGGATAAAGTGGTGTTCGATGACTCATGACATTCCAAACTTGGACGGAAATGAAAATTGTTACAACGTTGCACTTAGTCTTTCATATTTGTTGTCAGTAATTTAAAAGAAATTTTGAACACATATGATACGGAACGATAATAATTAAAATATATAACAACACAAAATGAAAAGGTAACTCTGGTACATTTATCGAGAGCCACAAATAATCCTTCAAAGAGCCGCAGGTTGGCCCCCCTTGTATATAGTTATTTTTTTTTACTTTTAATTTCAACACAGTAAACAATACCTTTAAATTAGTGGCCTTGGAATGCGTTATTATAAAAAGAAACGGTGTTGTCAGATTTCAAACATGTGCTCGAGATAATATAAATATCTAGCCATACTGCTCCCCGGAATCATAGATCCAAAAAGTAATCGCTGACTGACCACCAGAGAATCCAAAGATCGTCCGAAATGGAGTAGAAACAGTCGGAAAGCGGACTCCGGGCACCGAACCAGGATTTAACGCTATGATTTTGACTTAGTTGTCGTGAAAACAGTTATCGACTTTTGAACACGCCTGTACACGCAACTACGCACTGACCTTAGGAAATGCGTAGGCGATCGAATGCACCCCGATCTCGGCCATCAGCAGGGAGACCAGGGAGATGTTCTCCTCGGGCACGTCGTGGTCCAGGAGCACGCGGATGGCCATCATGGCGGCGGCGCCCGTCGCCACTGTCGCGTCCATCAGGATCACGCGGTAGTCCTTTATATCCTTCGGGAGCCGCAGGTAGTACAACTGAAACCAAATATATCATCCGTGCAGGAGCGGAGAAAGAATACTGAACTCTGCGGCCGGGGTCGGCCTGTCATAAAAGGCGACTAAACAACCCACCCTAGCTACGTGATAGGGCCCCAAGCCCGTCTGGATGGCGACCACCTTTGGCCTTAAGTATACCGCCGTAATAACTTTGTGTTCTTGTGGACAGCAGCCTGTTCTCAGTGCCACTGGCGTTGCAAACACCCATAGGCGACAGTAACTGCTAAATTCTAAGTGGGCCGTCAGCCTGTCTGCTGTCCTACGCCGCAAAATAATATTAATCTGTATTAAATATGAAAAATTAGTTATAAAGAGGTTTTTGATAAATGTATTTGTAATAATAATGTAAAATTGTGTATCAGATAAGAAATGACTTACTTCCGGTTCATCGGTCTGCTGGTTGGTCTGGATCAGGATCTTGCCGATGCGTATGTCCTTGCAGACGTCGCACACGGCCTGCTCCATCGTCTCTCCCGCCCTCAATATCGACACTCCACATATCTTTTCTACTACACATTTTCGACCTAATAATATACACAAAATTTATCATCAAAGGCTAGATTCGAAGCGGGGTTGGATCTTAGTTTTGTTGTTCCCAAACTGTTCAGACATTTTTGAGAAAGAAAGCTTTAAGGTCCATTGCTTAGGTCTTTTTATATCGTTTATCTTTTTCTTCCTCAACTTTTATCTTAGATTGAATGGAGTCGGCACAACATGTTCTCATCCTCCACTCTCTTCTGTTAGCCTTCATTTTTTTATTGCTGTAGGCCCACCTAGAATTTAGCAGTTACCGTCGCCTAAGGGTGTTTACAACGCCAGTGGCATCGCGAACACGCTGCTGTCCCATAAGGGTACAGGAACTTGGGTCACTAATGCCGGAACACAACACAAAACTATTATGGCGGCATACTTAAGACCAAAGGTGGTCGCCATCCAGATGGGCTTGGGGCCTAACCACGTAGCTAGGGTGGGTTGTTTTGTCGCCTTTTATGACAGGCCGACCCCGGGCGCAGAGGTTAGTATTCTTTCTCCGCCCCTGCACAGATAAATATTCACACTATTTTCTCTACGTCTTTGGTCTACCTCTTTACTTTCAATTCTAGCATATTTGTCATTAGTACCAATTGCTTATCAAGTCAACGGAATTGAGCAGGTGTCTTTTCGAATTAAGCACTCTTTGTCGCGTGGGAACGTGCAGCAGGGTAGTGTTGGACTCCCCTTGCGATTCCCTCTTCTGTGTTCCAGAATCGCAAGGGGAGTCCAATGTGCAAGCGAACGACGCTTGCACATTGCGAGATTCCTTCAAGCCTAGCCTCTTGAACATTGTACTACCATACCTGCTAGTGTATGACCCTCGCTTGTACCAAGATAACCAGCACAACTTTTATAGCTTATACTTTCCGCCCGTTGCTTAGAAGAGTGCACCATCGGACTGTGAGGTTTTTCGAAGGTCTCGGTGGGACAAACATTTCCTTATCATTATTATAATTTATTAAAAACCTTTTTCTAAATGGATGAACAATTTTTACTACTATGTTTATTTAATGTTTCTTACCTGTATAGGTAAATCCTTGGGGCGTGTCTACACAGTGATCCGTGTAGGGCAGTAAGGAGAGCGCGAACTCGATGACGAGCCGCATCAGTCGCTTAGAGTAGAATATGAACTCATCGCGGGGCGTGTCCTTGTTGCGGATAAACGTATGCAGTCCTTGGACCTTTAATATTATATATTTTAATTAATTTTCATACATATTGTTTGTCCGTGCAGGGGCGGAACAAGAATACTAACCCCTGTGGCCTGGGGTCAACATACCGTAAAAGGCCAAACAAAACAACCCACCCTAGCTACGTGGTAGGGCCCCAAGCCTATCTGGATGGCAACCACTCTTGGTGTATAAGTATATCGCCATGATAACCTTGTGTTGTGTTCCGGTATTAGTGACCTAGGTTCCTGTATCCCTATGGGACAGCCGTGTGTTGCAAACATTCATAGGCGACGGTAACTACTTCCTATTAAGTGGGCCATTAGCCTGTCTGCTGTTCTACAGCAATAAGAAAAAATTTAATTTTACTGAATTACCAGTACCAGACAAAACTTGTGGAAAGTCGATGTGGTTATAACAGGCTCACCGTTCTAACCCTTCGGCAGACACCTTTGTAAAGTGAAAACCCCGATCACCATAATAATCGTTATGTGGAGGGTCATCAGGTGATATTGGTTATTTAATGCACACCAACGACAAACTTTTCTAGCCCTTTTAGTATCGGAAGCCGATATATCGGCCCGCGGTGCACTGGTGAAAGTGCCAGAGCCGATATATCATATTATGTATATATCTATATACATACTAGCTGACCCGGCAAACGTTGTTCTGCCATATAAATAATAAAATGTCAAAAAATTAAAAAAAAAATTTTGGGGGTGGGTCACCCCAACATTTAGGGGGATGAAAAATAGATGTTGGCCGATTCTCAGACCTACTCAATATGCTCACAAAATTTCATGAGAATCGGTCAAGCCGTTTCGGAGGAGTATGGCAACGAAAACTGTGACATGAGAATTTTATATATTAGATAGAGATTTCATAGGTGTGTTTAACTTTTTGAGACTGTTTTACATGAACACTTACAGCAAGAAGGGGCTTTGTTCACAGCACCTTTGGAACTTGTATTAACATTCATTGCCATTGTTATCCATTTCCCATGAGTCAGTTTTGTTTATAATAAACATATAATTATATGAGCAACATACACTTCTAAAACCTCTAAAATGGTTTTGATACAGAGTTCTTTATTTTATTTTTCTTATCACTTATACCTTTGTTGAAATATTTAAATATTGTTTTTCTTTGGTTTTTATGAGCCTTTTTCCAAAGCCCTAGGAAAACCGCGTAATTAGTATGGTTATCTTTGCCTGAGTATAATTTTGTTCCGGCACTAAAAGGGCTATACTGTAGCGAATGTGTACATATAAAATCTAGCTACATTAGGTTTTCCAGGAGCGACTACGTGAAATTATTTAACACTCCCAAGGCATGTCACAGAGCCCTAACTACGGCTCGTTGCATCCAGTCCTTGCCAGCCATTTCACGCAGATCGTTGCCCCACCTCGCCATTGGGCATCTTACACTACGTTCCTCGAGTCTCGGTCTCCACATAGGAACTCGTTTACCCCATCGCTTATCGGTTCTGCTGCAGATATGCCTTTTTATCTATATGTGAATTAATTTACCTGTGGCGTATCCTTAAGCACGTACAGGGAGTCCGGCACCGGTTGGCCGACGTGGGCGATCGCTAACTTCTCACGGACTTTGAATCCACGCTGGAGAATAAAAGTAGACATTTGAAAATAAAAATAACGCTAAGTGACAAGTTATCACTCTTACGAAACGGCACTCGATCATTTCGATTCGTTCATTGATACAGTAATAAGTGAAATAATTTGTTATCATATAATTAGTGTGATTTACAATTCTTTTGGTATTTCAATTATCCATGTAGGGGCGGAGAAAGAATACTGACCTCTGCGGCTGGGGTCGGGCTGTCGTAAAAGGCGACAAAAAATCCACCTTAGCTACGTGGTAGGGCCTCAAGCCCGCCTGCATGGCGACCACCTTTGGTCTTAATTACGCCGCCTTAATAACATTGTGTTGTGTTCCAGCTTTAGTGACCCAAGTTCCTGTAGCCATAAGGGACAGCAACGTGTTCGCGATGCCACTGGCATTGCAAATACCCATAGGTGGCTAACCACAAGCCTGGGGCCTGAGACTAGATGATGGCAATTAAAATAATATGCAACTTACCTTTTCCATTGTAATGGAAAATCGGTTTTTTTTTTATGTATTAGGTGTTTATATAAGGAGAGTTAAAACAAACTACACACATTACACATCAAAATATAAAAAAACCATCAATAAATTTTAAAAAATACGTAATATTATGAACTAGCACTAACTAGAGCATTAGCGATAACGGCAAAACAAACTGACAAAACAATGGAATACGATACAATGCCACATGCTAAAGGTGTGTAACTCAGGATATATTAACTCAAAAGATATATATCCCAAGTGAAGAGTTATTTTATCTCTATATCTCTTGTACTCAAACTGTATCTTTAAAATCTTTATATCCTTATCTTTACAGTACATATTTCGATACATTTCATAACATATCTCACTTCACACTGAGTAGATCGAGAAGAAACGAGACAGAATGATTATCCGGGTGCAACGCGTATTTTATTATAATAGAATGAGTTCGAATATAGTAGCAAGCCAAAATAAATCGTATTGCTATGATGTTATTCTTTAATTTTGTTTGAATATACGTGAATATCAAACACATGTTTAAAAATATTGTTTTAATACTTTTTTCGGTTTAGTTTTGAGCAGCTTCAATTTAGCAAAGCATCTTGTTTTTTTGCAATAGATAAATTATTGTAATTGTTTCGTATATTCTTAAAATTTGTATTTAGTTTACGGTATTAGTTACGCAAGCTTAGTTCCAAAAGATTAATAAAAAATAGATTTATTATACTTGTTCGGACTTTTGTAACTAGGTTGACAGTCCTAAGCATGTCAAGTATGAAGGAAAATTAGACCACTGTTTCAGTTTTAATATTTAAATTTAAAAAGGAGTTAATATTACTAACTCATCTTGTCTGCAATTGATATTATTCACGGTAAAATAAAGAGTTACAGATATAAAAGAATGATATATATCTTTATATCCAAAAGATATATATCTTTCTTTTCTTCTTGGTGAGTTATTTTGCTCATGACTGCCACATGCCAAGCCAAGAGCGCGCGTCGGGGATTCCCCAACCACAAGATTCTTTACTTGCGTAATGCGTTCCGTTTAATCAGAAATACGTTACGTTCGTTAATTGTTATTTAAGTTGCAGTACCGAATCTATCGGGTTTTTAAGAACATCTAAAAATTAAAAGGCCCATGGGGGGGCCCGCGCAGGCTGGGGCCCGGCTGGCAAATGACACCTCGACTATATGACCAGTCCGACGCTGATGTCACTAACGGTGCAAACACAGATAGGCGACGATAACTGCTAAATTCTAAGTGGCCCGTCAGCCTGTCTGCTGTCCTACAGCAATAAAAAAATCATAATAATAATAAACTAGATTTTATTTTTAACGTTTTAGTTCGATTAACTAAATTTTGAAACTATAATTAATTTGCTGTCAATTCCCAAACATTTACGTTTTTATTAATTAAACGCCATCTTGATCAATCCTGATGATCCTGATAATGGCTATGGGACAACAATATTAAATTTGTATATTGTCATCAATAAAAAAAAATACTTTTTTAAAAATAAACACTAAACTAACCAGGTGATGGATGGATGATACAGACTCTGGTCTTTCTGTGCCTATTTATTTTTATAAATCTTTATATATCTATATATATATATATATATATATATATATATATATATATATATATATATATATATATATATATATATATATATATATATATATATATATATATATATATATATATATATATATATATATATATATATATATATATATATATATATATATATATATATATATATATATATATATATATATATATATATATATATATATATATATATATATATATATATATATATATATAAAAATGTTATGTTGGTTTGTGTACGCTTCAAAAACTCAAAAAGTTCTGCACCGATCGAGCTGAAATTTTAGCATGATATAAATATAATCCGCATCAAGGATTGTTTTTATCTATTTTTTTTGTTTCTCATTTCTCAACCATTTAATCACAATGTGCCACAGCGAAGCGTGGCAGGGTACAGCTAGTAGTATATAATTATAATTCTTATGTGCGTGTGTATGTCACTGAACTCCTCCTAAACGGCTCGACCGATTTTGTTGCAATTTTTTGTGTGTGTTCAAGTGGATTCGAGAATGGTTTAGGAACTGGACCCGGTAGGTGGCGCTGCGATCGAGTTCTGGGATTTTTATTTTATCAGAACATAACCCCAAAAATTTTAACAATTAATTTTCTTTTATTCGACCAGCGTAGAGGGAAGGAACGGCTGGTAAATATATAATAAATAAATGACAATACATACCAGTTGCAACTGTTTGTGAACGTGCTGCACAATCAATTGTATGGCGACCTTGTTCTCTCCACCCCTGGGCACAATGATGTCCGCGTGCGCCATACAGGGGGCTATGTAGTTCTGGTAGGCTGGCTTCACGTACGTCATGTACTGTTTTAGAACACCCTCTAAATCGCGACCTCTTTGCACGATATCCCTGCAAAAAGAAGCATTATATCAATTCTTGAGTCTAACAGAATGGGTAGTACTAACAGTTCCCCCGAGTCTGGGGATTTATGAATGATGCGAGCACTTTGTTTGTGTTATGGATACTATCTGACAGATTTACTAACTCGAGTCTCCCACACAAAGAAAAAGTAACTTTTGTTCAAAATGTAATTAATGTAGGTAGAATTAAGTGTTTTGTATTGTATCAACGTATTTGCAATGTGTTGCGTATTATTTAAAGTAAATATCCAGTATTCATCAAGTTACACACATTTTTATCCATGCAGAGGTGGAGAAAGAATACTAACCTCTGTGGCCGGGGTCGGCCTGTCGTAAAAGGCGACAAAACAACCTCCCTAGCTACGTGGTAGGGCATCAAGCCCATCCGGATGGCAACCACCTTTAGTCTTATGTATGCCGCCATAATAACCTAGTGTTGTGTTCAGGCATTAGTGACCCTGGTTCCTGTACCCTTATGGGATAGCAGACAGGCTGACGGCCCGCTTAGAATTTAGCAGTTACCGTCGCCTATGGGTGTTTGCGACGACAGTGGCATCGCGAACACGCTGCTGTCCCATAAAGGTACAGGAACTTGGGTCACTAATGCCAGAACATAACACAAAGTTATTATGGCGGTATACTTAAGACCAAAGGTGGTCGCAAACGGACTTGTTGCCCTACCACGTGGCTTTGACGTAGCTAGGGTGGGTTGTTTTGTCAATCGTACATACAATCCTACAGACGATTTTATTTAATTCAAAACACGAAATCATGGATTTAAAGGTTAAACTAAATCGTACCTTCTCAACCTCCTGGCCAGCCGGATGTCCGCGTCCGTGTCCACAAACACCTTCATATCCAGCATTCTATTCACTTCCGCATTGTAGAACGCCAATATACCCTCGAATATTATTACGTTTGCGCCGTACATTGTTTTCTAAAATAATAACTTTATGATAATGAAAACTGATACCTTATTTGTGCGAAATGTCGCTTCAATATTCCGTATATACCAGATTAAGCAGTCTATTCATATGTACAAGCAAGTGGTGTCCCAGAAATCAACACAAGGTTATTATGATTGCATAAACCAGGGGTAGTCGCAATCCACCCGACCCTACCACCTTGGGGCCCTACCACCCAACGATATACGAATGCGGGTTACAAACCTCACTTGAATATGTAACCCTCCACGAGAAGCCAGGTCTAGTACGGGGACATTTCAGGTTGTTATTATAAGCCATTGACTTTTAAAAGAAGTGTAGCAGAATTACAAAGATGAAACAATGCATACTTAGCAACATCAACAGCCTGTAAAGCAATTTAGCTTCAAAGCAAAATCAACTTGGATAATCGTTTAGATAATTGCCCTACACAGTTATAAACTAAAGCCAACTCTTATTTATTTGAGATAAATCAATTACCGTGCACTATACTACCGGCACGCTATGATGGCTGTTTTGACGTTTGTCCACTCCATTAAGTTTCGTATTAATTAGTAATTACATTTGAAGGAGCAAATTGCTGTTCTTTATTATCAATAGCGACGTGCAGTTATTGAATATAAAGAACAGCAATTAGCTCCTTCAAATGTAATTACTAATTAATACGAAACTTAATGGAGTGGAAAAACGTCAAAACGGCCATCATAGAGTGCCGGTAGCATAGTTGTATAGTACCTGTAACACAAGCGCTTTATTGATTTGGTACTAATTTTTTTGACGACCCACTTAGAACTTAGCATTTACCGTCGCCTATGGGTGTTTGCAACGACAGTGGCATAGCGAACACGCTGCTGTCCCATAAGGGTACAGGAACTTGGCTCACTAATGCCGGAACACAACACAAGGTTATTATGGCGGCATACTTAAGACCAAAGGTGGTTGGGGCCCTATTACGTAGCTAGGGTGGGTTGTTTTGTCGCTTTTTACGACAGGCCGACCCCAGCCGCAGAGGTCAGTATTCTTTTTCCGCCCCTGTACTGCCCCATTTAGTTGTATTATAAAATATTACTAGATAAAGCATGAATTAGGGTAGTTATTATTCAAAATTCACAAAGTACCCTCATACCATAAACTAAAAATAATAAAAAAAGCAACCCACATACTCACAGTCCTGTTCTCCCTGGAATGAGTGACGTAATTATAAATGGGCACTTCCACCTTCTTCCCCTCCCTCAGCCTCTGCAGAACCGATATCAATAGTTCCATGTCGAACGCGTCCGGGTGATCGAAGTTGTATTCGTTGCGCGTCGCCAGTTGGTGTTGTTTTTCGTTTAATACCTAGATTTTTTAATCTTTACTAATATCATAAAAAAGTTTTGTAAATTGTTTTATCGTTAACTATTTTTTGTCTCGGGGAAAAAACTTCTCTTGATGGGTTCCCCCGGCCCGGGGGCATCGAGGGATATGTGGGACTCCGGGAAAGACGTTCAGACATCCGACTACCCACTAAAAACCCCGCTGTTCTTCTATCGCCTACGCTCGGGCCTACGGATATGTGGCCTGCCGATCTCATGGCCCGGACCGGCGCCGGCTCGCCCTTTGTCTCAAGGCGGGCCTCTTCTAAAGTGTTGGCGCCAGGGGGTCAGGGTTTCGTCCCCCCGGCGCTCTCCTGTATTGTAGGAGATGAGGGGGGCCGCGGAACAGCACGCGGCCTCCTCCCTCGCGGCAATAGTGCGGGCGGCGGATCCTCCCCCGAGCGGCCGCCCGCGGCCGCTTTCTACGGCGGCCGGAGGTCATTGCTCGCCCTGTAACTTGGCATTACTATGATAATTGTTGAATAACAGGTTAAATTTAAAATACACTAGTCGTCATTATTTACTTATATTTAAATTTTTATTCGATCATAAATTTAAATTATTAAACATTAATTTCCGTCTAAAACTACAATCAAACCAGTTTGATTAGTTTGACAGGTTTGACTAAATTAGAGATTGTGGAGCGAATTTGCATTCAGAATTGAAACTATTATCAAACTAGTATTTAAGAATGTAGATACATCACGAAGATACTAACCTTATAAAATGAGTCCATACTGACGATCGTGACCCATGGTATATTCAGAGATTCTATGATTTTAGCTGCCACCGTCGTTTTCCCTGAGGCGCTTGCGCCGCATATTCCTGAAATTTACAAGTTGCATTATTCATTATACCTACACAACATTTTTAAAATCTAGTTATAATTATCAAATTAAAATCAATTTACGAAGCAAAGTAACAAATAAGCAACAAATTATATAACTCATTTCAGTGGAGTTTTATTAATTCAATATGATTGTAAAAAAAAAAAAAACTCATGCGCATGATCTCGACCAACGACGGAGCGCACTCATTTTTTTAATTTATAAATTTTTTCGCAAATTACAATAGTGAATTATATCTTTAATCTTCTACTATAAGCACTATATAAAAAATTGATACTTTTAAAATAAATAATAGTTTCACATTATGTCAAAAAGTCGTTTCTAGGACGTTGTGTGATTAGTGGGTTTCTCTTTCAGTTAGCCCACGTACAACAAAACAAGGACGAGTTTCGCCTCTATAGAACCAAATTTAGCAATTTTTATGTCATTTATAAGGAAATAAAGTGTTAAGAAGTGATATGGCACAAAAGGGCGCGTAATAATTTGACCACGTGAGAGCAGTCAACACTGTCGGACATCAATACATCAATCATGATGAAACTATTTGCAGAAAGACATTCTAAAGATAATTTGATAATAAAATATCATTGCTGTATTTTAAAAATCATTGTTCAATCATTTACTTGAAAACATAACGTAATCGAACACACTTCTAATTTACCTATAAGAAAGGGTTCGACTTCCTGTCCCCCCGTGCAGTTGTACCAAGGGGGTCTTCCGGCTGTGTAGATGGTGCGTCTGTCTGCATGTAAGATGCTCTCAGCCGTCGTCCGCTTGTTGGACTGCGACATTGAGGCGGTGCGCACGCGGCGTGCCCGCGGCGACTTGAGGATATTCGAACCTAGAAAAAATATTTTCAATTTTATCTGCTGAAAACTGGCTTTAAAAGAAGATAGTAAGTAATTAATCGATGGAATATTCAGCTGTTTATCTTAGATCTCAAAGATGTTATGTGTCAACAATTATAATTTTTATCAGTCTGTCGTAAAAGGCGACAAAACAACCCACCCTACTAGTTACGTGGTAACGCTTCAAGCCCGTCTGGATAGCGACCATCTTTAGTCTTATTAAGTATGCCGCCAATAACTTTGTGTTGTGTTCCGGTATTAGTGACTCAAATTCATGTACCTTTATGGGACAGCAGTGTATTCGCGATGCCACTGGTGTTGCAAACACCCATAGGCGAGGGTAACTGCTAAATTCTAAGTGGCTCGTCCGCCTGAAACTATATTTTTTAAACTATAATTTATTTGCTGTCAATTTCCAAACGTTTACGTTTTTATTAATTTACTGCCATCTTCTGTCAGTTTTATTAATTAAACGCCATCTTCTGGCAGAAGGAAAACAAAGCGATAATCCTGATAATGGCTATGGGACAAATTTTTTTTATTGTCATCAGCTCTAGAAGAGTGTGCAAAATGTTGAATTTTTTTTATAGTTCAAAGTGGATAAATCGAGTCCGAAATTTTCGTTACATAGATATATACATCAATCATTACTGCATTTTATCAGTCATCAAGGCATCATGAAGAATTATCGAAAAAAAATTGGCAGTCATAGGGACTGTAGTATTGTTTAATAAAAGATAATCTTGATGTCTTCTGAGGTTTATTTTTAATATTACATTTCATATTTAATATTTAATTCACCGAGCATGTTACACTGTCTACAGCTAGATAGCAAGAGAGACCGAGGGGGCAGGCCAGCTGTCAAAGTCACGCGAACTACGTTCGGATACACTTTATTACAGGGACTGCCGATAGAAGTGAAAACTAACTAGAACTAAACTTTAAAGTGAAATAACTTAGAATTTGAGTATTATAATTTGAAATTTAATAATGTTTAAATTAAAATAATCAACATAATTACATAATTCATTCAATTTTACTTGTAAAGATCATGTACAGCACTAATGTTGTACCACGCGTCACCAATTTTATTGATGGCAAATTATATTAACAACAACAAAGTTGATTTATTTGGAAATCAATTAACTTGTTTTTGAATTGATGTTCGATGATAAAAACCATCTGATAATATCATCGATATGTATGTATCTCGTTTCTAGTGAAAAACAGCAAAATTACATATATGTCATGGTCACTAAATTCACTTACTGTCTCTAAGGTCGTGTGGTCCCAGTCACAAATAAAAACACGGTATTAAATATCACGGTAATTATCACGTTATTCTTGGGTTATTTAAATTTTTATCTTGGCGTGGGAATAGGATAGAATTGGGCTGCTCCGTGGAGTGCTGCCTGTAGGGTTGATTTTTAAAGGAGAAAAGAAAGGTTTCAAGAGTTTTTTTTTAATGAAAATATTTAAAAGCATCAAAGATTTTTGCTCCTCACATTCACAAATCTTTTTCGTTCCTTCTCAATTATAAAACGAGATCAGTGGTTGAGTCGGCATTTGCCTTATGAACTCGATGTCCAGCATCCGGTTCTTAGCAAAGTAAATTCGGAAACGAATTTTGCGGTATTTCATCTAGTCTGGTCTTATGAATCACTACAAGCATTTTATTGTTATGACTGTGATATTCTATCCGTGCAGGGGCGGAGAAAGAATACTAACCTCTGCGGCCGAGGTCGACCTATCGTAAAAGGTGACAAAACAACCCACCCTAGCTACGTGGTAGGGCTTCATCAAGACCGTCTGGATGGCGACCACCTTTGGTCTTAAGTATGCCGCCATAATAACTGTGTTGTGTTTCGGCATTAGTGACCCGAGTTCCTGTACCCTTATGGGACAGCAGCGTGTTCGCGATGCCAGTGGCGTTGCAAACACCCATAGGCAACGGTAACTGCTAAATTCTAAGCGGGCCGTCAACCTGTCTGCTGTCCTACAGCATTAAAAAAAATTGTGACATCTGGGGCACCGCGAACACGTTGCCGTCTGCGTAAAACTGGAACCTGGATCACTTATGCCGGAACACAAGGTTATTATGGCTGCATATTTAAAGATCAAAGATGGTTGGCATCAGGCTTGGAGCCCTACCACTTAGGTTGATTTTATCAGGCCGCCTTGGCCACAGTTGACGAAGAATAATGATT
Source organism: Malacosoma neustria (assembly GCA_963693495.1). Taxonomy (NCBI): domain Eukaryota; kingdom Metazoa; phylum Arthropoda; class Insecta; order Lepidoptera; family Lasiocampidae; genus Malacosoma; species Malacosoma neustria. The sequence goes on from OY856381.1 coordinate 19,763,902, forward strand.
TGTCTTTGATATTTTTTTTATAACTTGAGAGTAGCTACATAATTTTAAGAACATACATCTTACTATAATGTGTTACACATGAGCGTTAAATTTGTAGTAATTTATTGATAGAGTTTAATAAAATTTTAATTGAAGCGAGCCAACAAATTATATTCATGACGATCTCCGTGCCGTAACGTATATGTGAAATACGCTCATCTCCATTCTTCTTTTTCATGACCAAAAAGGCACAAGAAAGGTGTAATAATTGTGGCTAATTTGGTTTCTACTCCCTCCCACTCTGAAAGGGAGAACCCAACGGTATCCTTTCCTTACGGCTACTGAACTATAAAATGAGTGATCCAATTAGTCGCCTTAAAAACTATCTTATTGTCTTTTCTTAATGCTGTAGGACAGCAGACATGCTGACGGCCCACTTAGAATTTAGCAGTTACCGTCGTCTATGGATGTCTGCAATACCAGTCGCACCACAAACACGCTGCTGTCACATACCGGAACTTGTCACTGTTACAACCGGGTACCGGAACTTGGGTCATTAATGCCGGAACACAACACAAAGTTATTATGGCGGCATACTTAAGACCAAAGGTGGTCGCCATCCAGACGGACTTGGGGCCTTCACCGCGTAGCTACGGGTGGGTGTTGTTTTGTCGCCGCAGAGGTCAGTATTCTTTCTCCACCCCGTAGGGAAAAGTCTGTCTGAAGATGTCTTATTTTAGATAAATTTTATTACATTAATTAAGAGAGCATATGCTTATTTATTAGAAATTTGTATATAATTTGATTTTAACGAATTTGATGACAAACGGTTGTGTAAGGTCTCTAATTAATGATCATTATAGAAAACCACATAGTCATGAAAAACATAAAATATAGCTTTATAATGGAGCGAAAATAAGCAAACAGGTATACATACTTGTTTCCTTTAGTATATGGATTTCCTCAAAGGATCCAATTATTCGATGCAATCTTTTACTAATATATGAACAACAATTATATTGTTTGTTTTAATAGTAAGAAAGCAATGAAATATAGGACATGTTCACACAAAACACAGCACTGTCACCGGTCCTTTCGGCACGTCGTGTCACGGCCGCGTGTTATTGTTGAATGCGCCCTAATCGGTTCACGAGAAAAAGCTTTGCACGGTCAATGTCGCTACATTGACAGCGATTTCCAAACTTTATGATAATATGAGGTGTATATATTATTATAAAATGTATTTTTAGCATTCTCTAATAAGTATTCTTACATACATACATATAATCACGCCTCTTTCTCGTAGGGGTAGACAGAGACCACTTCTTTCCACTTGCTACGATCCTTATATACTTGTTTCGCTTCGTCCACTTTCATTATTCCCTTCATACATGCCCTTCGGTTTTGGGTACTCTTGACCTGTCCTTTTTTTAAGACGTCCCTGATCTGGTCTCGAAACGTCCGCCTAGGTCTACCCCTTCCAACACTTCCATTCACACTCGCCTTATAAGTATTCTTCATCATACAATAACAACCCATACGAGTCCCACAGTTAGGTTTGAGACTGGATTGACTCACAATTTTCTACACTGTCTGTACGGGTCAATTATGTTATAATATGTACACTAGGCGAAAAAAACTGACTAAATAGTGGAGGCGATGGTTTCCGAGTTGGCTACGATATTATATCCTTTCTTCGTCATACAAGTAAAAGCTTGGATGTAACTAAGAAATTTCAGTTACATCGTATTATCCCAAGGCGAAAGTAGGGACGTATTTTTTCGTCGTCACTATTCTGTGATTTTATTAATGCAGTGAAAGCACAATTTAGGTTTAAGATTCAATTCAGGTTTAGGAGAAGGTTAAGTTTATTATACACTAGCTGACCCGGCAAACGTTGTTCTGCCATAAAAATAATAAAATGTCAAAAAATAAAAAATAAAATTTAGGGGTGGACTACCCCTAACATTTAGGGGGATGAAAAATAGATGTTGGCCGATTCTCATAGATACCGGATAAGCACAAAAAATCACTAACTCAATTTAGTTATCTGCCTACTGCCTACCCCCTGAGAACGATGGCGTGATTATTTATAGCCTATGACCATTTCTAGGTTATCATCTATCACCATACCAAATTTCATCAAAATCCGTTCAGCCGTTTAGGCGTGAAAGAGGAACAGACAGACAGACAGACAGAGTTACTTTCGCATTTATAATATTAGTATGGATGGTTAAATTAGATTTATACAAGAACTTCGCGAGCAATGACCAGAAGACGACGTTGCAACTCCGTAAAGAGTATCGCACTGCGATCACCCTGCCTATCCATTGCTAGCAAGCTGTGTTCGCATTAGTACGGTGGGTAGCAACCACATATCTGGTGTCTGCTTCACCTAGGAGTTCCGACGCGGCACTGTTAAGGTGCATTTTCCGCTACTTGACCCGTTGACGTTTGACCAGTTTAACTTTAAAAGGAAGTGTATCCCGCTTGGGCTAACACATGTTGTTATTTCCGATATCCTGGGATACTGATAAGGGGACATCCATTAATTAAGTACGTGAGCTCAGAATGGGGGGGGGGGGTCCAATGAAATCTCACCAAATCTCATTTAAACCGAGGGGGGATAATCGAAAATCTCACTTCACCTTCAAAAAATATAAAATATTACAGATATTAAAAAATATGTTTTAATCTGTTTTTTTACTTTGTATTTAATTTAATTTAAATTAATTAATTATAGTATACCTGAACGGTTTATTATTTTCCCGAATAGTAAAAATAAATTTTAGTTTAAAATATTTTTAGCGCCAATCTCACGTAAGAGGAGGGGGGGGGGGGTCCAGGCAAATGTCACTTAAGGGGGGGGGGGGGAGTCTAAACTGATCGAAAAATAGCTCACGTAATTAATAGATGTCCCTCAAGGCAGCTCTCTTCTTACTTACGACCGACGCCGTCGCCTATAGATGTTTGCAACGCTACGGGCAACGCAAACACGCTACTGTCCCATAAGGGTACAGGAACCTGGGCCACTAATGCAGGAACTTAAGATTATTATGGCGGCATACTTATAGATCAAGAGTGGTTGCCATCCAGGCGGGTTTGGGTCCTACCACGTAGCTCCCTAGCTTATTTTGTCGCCGTTTCCGACAGGCCGACCCCGGCCGCTGGACATAGATATGTCTATATATGAATTTCACCTTAATAAATAATAATAATAAAAGCAGCAGCCCTTGTATTAATATACCTAGTCAGGTCATAAATTCTGTCACATGTTTAATGTAAAATAATTGTAACAAGTTTATTAATTATGTAACCATTCATATACCAAAATGAACTTAACAAAACATAGATTCTTATGACATTAAAGTTTATTCAAAATGACCTCCGTGATTTTGAATACAAGCCTTCAATCTGCGCGGCCAGTTGTCTATCGCAGCACGAACGAGGTCCATGTCAATATCGGCGGCTGCCTTAATCAAGGATGTCTTGAGTGACTCCAAATTGGGATGAGGCTTTGAGCACCCCTTTTCCTCCAAGTGTTGCCATATCTTGTAATCTAACGGATTCAAATCTGGACTGGAGGAGGGCCAGTCTTCGTGCCGGATGAAGTCGATTTCACGCGCCGCCAGCCAGTCTTGTGTGCTCTTCGCTCTATGAGCTGGCGCCGAATCTTGTTGGAATACCCAGTGCCTGTTATTGAACATGGTATGAGAAACAGGTTCCACAAGGTTCGTCAGGACTGTATTTTGATACACAACAGCATTCGTTTTTACACCTTTCTCACAAAAATGTACCTCTGTTAAACCCCAATAAGAAACTCCCAACCATACCATGAGCGAGGATGGAAAATGACCTCGTTGGACACTCGGAATACGGTTGCTCGCTTCTTCACTACTGTGTGCGTACACCTTATCATTTTGTTTGTTGTAGCTCTCTTCTACGGTAAACATTTTTTCATCCGAAAAAAGAATTTCCCGATATTTTTTTCCCGCGTACCGCTTCAACAAAGCGCGGCATCTCTTCAGTCTCAGGTCCATTAGACGAGCATTCAAACGATGTCCTGTTCTTTTTCGATATGCCCGAAGCCCTAAGTCTTCATTTAACACCCTTTTCACCGTGGTTCTGCTTAACCCCATCTGAAGGGCCAACAGTTTCTGCTTACGTTTGGGATTTCTTTGAATTCGTGCCTTCACAGCTTTTATCACTGCTGGAGTCCTAACAGACCGAGGGCGACCACTTCTTGACCTGTCATCTACACTAGAGTCTTCATTGTATCGTTTGATGGTACGATAAATGAATCTTTTGGTAATATTTAAATTTTTCAGTATGTTAAAAATTTGAATTGGCGCGTAACCGCAACGATGCAACGCAATAACTGCAAAACGGTCTTCTTTAAGCGTCCACTCCATATTTAAAAATGAGTAAAATTCTAAAAGTTATACATTTTTATTTTCATGAACAATTCGAAATTCTAATTCAATAAACTTTTTTGTGGCCAGCATTCTAAAAGAAAAGTTTTTACTGTGTGACAATACTTATGACCTGACTAGGTATATTTAAGTTATAAGCACAGTCGACTAACAATAATTAATAATATTGCGTCTGAGATCGTAGAATAAGTTTGAGGACCTATATGGAAGATGTAAAAATTAATTGTTATAATTAAGTACCCTTTTTTCCTCGAGGAAAATAAAACTCAATATAGTTAACGATTATTTATAATAATTTATTGACTTTATTTGGAAAACAAACAATATGATTAACGAAATAATTAATATATACAAAATAAATATCAAATCAATTGTTACCACAAAAAAAAAATTAAGCAACAGCATAGAAAGCAGTTGAGTTAGACCGAGCAGTTTTCACCGTGTTTGTGTGTTTTTTTTTTCAAATTTAAGCTAAGGATAAATAGTATTTCCTAAATGTTCATAGTAGTAAATAAATAAGTCATTTTGAATAAGGAAATGTTACTTTAAATTTCACAATGTGGGTTCTTTGAAAGAGATCGCTTTATATACATATAGATACTAGTTGACCCGGCAAACGTTATTCTGTCATATGAATTTTAAAAAAAGTAGCCTATGTCCTTCTCCAAGGTCTATACCGAAATTCATCAAAATTGGTTCAGCGGTTTTGGCGTAAAAGCGTAACCAACAAACTCACTTTCGCATTTATAATATTAGTTAGGATTGGTCTTTTAGGAATTTCTCCATAAGTATTTTGAACATAATTTGAGAATATGTTTTTAAAGAATATAGCAATATATTGATTTGACCTCATTTCCAGAATCTGTATTGAAAGGTGGAACTTTCCGTCTTCCTAACACGTGCCGGGGTCACGTTCCTTAAAGGTCGCGGTTCGTAGCTCTTTGAAGGTAAAAAATATATATTATTTATTGATGGGGGTAATAAACTTGTTAAATATAAGTTTAGATTTGACTTTATTTTTAGTATGATCATGCATAACTTTTTACAGAGTAGTCAGATTTTAGTATTATTTTTTTATTCGCAATGGTATACCCCAAGTTGGTCCCATATAAATTTGGGCAAAAAATTCCAACCAACGAAAACAAAGAATGATTGTTTTTTTTAAATGCTGTAATACAGCAGACAGGCTGACGGCCCGCTTAGAATTTAGCAGTTACCGTTGCCTATGGGTGTTTTTAACGCCAGTGGCATCGCGAACACGCTGCTGTCCCATAAAGGTATAGGAACTTGGGTCACTAATACTGGAAAACAACACAAGGTTATTATGGTGGCATACTTAAGACCAAAGGTGGTCACAATCCAGACGGGCTTGAGGCCCTACCACGTAGCTAGGGTGGGTTGTTTTGTCGGCTTTTACGACAGGCCGACCCCGGCCGCAGAGGTTAGTATTCTTTCTCTGCCCCTGCATGGATAAAACTTGTTCACTCACTTCCTTTGCAATTTACTTGTTTGGCGCCGACTAAAAATTGCTTAGATACATACTTACATTAGTTTAAGAACTTAGTTATTAAGGTTAATAAAAAGAAGGTTAATTATTTTTTTTGCTTTTCAGTTTTTTCGGCGGTTTAATTTTTTTGTTATTCTAAAGAAAATTCCATGGACTATGTGAAAACCTGTAGCAGGAATTATTTCTGACCAAGACCAGGGCATATACGCTGTCCTCCCAAACCCATAAACACGACGGTTCCAAAACCCTTGAGGCCGTTGAAAATTCCGTGTCGTGATCTGCTTGCAAGTGTTTCAAATAATAAAGATAAAATTATATGTCGAATATTTTGTTGCTATAATACATGGTAATGGAATAGGGTTTAAAATTTATTTTCATAGCTAAGTTAGAGGGTATTGAAATTAAAAAGGTTGAGAACCAATGTTCTGAGGATACATGGCTCATTTTGGTTCTCTTTAAGCGATAAGATCGCCTTTTGTTTTGGTATTTCATTTTTGTGTTATTACTTGTATTTAGTATCTAGTTTTTAGTGTGTTGGACGACACATAGTTATAAGTTTTATTTTGTAAATGTGAACAATAAAGAGTTATCTATTTATCTAATGACAAGATGGTTGTCATAGATAATCATCGACGTAAATTAGCTTTACATACAGTATTCGGATTTAACTTTAAAGGATGGGGATTCACCGCTTGTCTCATAATACTTCGAAACAAATATAAACAATATCACTGTGATAATTTATAAAGCGCCATCTATTCCAGAATTAGCTGAAAGTTCTGCAGACAGACAAACGTTCCACCCAAAAGCAGATGGTAACCGCCGCCCATGGACGTCTGCAACACCAGAGGCATTACCAACGCGTTACCGGTCTCAAAGAAATTTTATAAAGCCTTTTTTGAAAAACCCCATATCAAACTGCGATGGGAAAACCTCAGTCGGAAGCTCATTCCAAATCCGGAGTACGCAATATGAACGTTCTTGAGAACCGTTTCGTACAAGAAAGAAGAGCCTCGTAAACACCAATTCTCGAGAAATAAATAATTATCTTATAAGTTATTAAGAGCAAGCAGTGACTTCTAATAATAGCGTGGCCGGTGTTAGAGCGACACAAGCAAGAGCTGCGTGTCACGGAGATGAATATGCTGCGGTGGATGTGTGGAGTGACGCGGAAGGACCGCGTTAGGAACTCCCGCATTCGCGGCAGTCTTCATGTCCGTGACATTGCGGATAAATTACAAGAGTGTCGGCTCCGTTGGTACGGCCACGTTTTACGGCAACCGGATGCTTACGTGGGTAACAAATGTCTGGCCATGCCGCCTCCGCCGGGCAGGAGGGGTAGACCCAAAAAATGCTGGCTTGACGTTGTAAAGGGTGATATGCGTGCCAATGGGCTCACTACCGGGGATGCTGAAGACCGTGCGAAGTGGAGAAGAAAAAGTCGGAAAGCGGACCCCGGGCGCCGAAGCGAGAGTTTGGGCTGCAACCGGGATATAACGCAAAGATGATGATGATGAGTGACTTCTAATAATATTAAGTACTTAAAGCTGATGACGTGAGTTTATAGAAATAACTTGAGTTAAGCCATCACGTTACCATAGCAATACCATTTAATAACAATGAAGCAATCGAGTTACAATTGCATGTCTTTATGACTAGTGACAAATATTATACTCAATTGCATTTGAAATACGAGTAGTTGGTATCTGATATCAGACTCAACCCACAGACCTTTTACCTATCTACCCTACACCGGCCATATAGCTGGCTGGCAACGGGAAGCCAGTCGTTTAGTTTGTTACTGACTAAAAACTCTTGCCTCGTATTTTTGCGTGTATGTGTGCATTTTGGAGAGGACTCCTTCTCTTTGAGATATTATAAATATTAGTAAACACTTCGGTACCATTTTAGGGCATAATTAAAAATGCTGGTCCTCCTAATATAATATACTAAGCTACCCTAGATCTAAGAAACAACAGCGCCACTGTGACGTTCGTGGATATGCAACTCGTTATACGATTGCTTCATTATCGCGCCGTCTACAGAAGTCCAACGGAATGTCACAGATTCTACAACATTTAATATTAAAAAAATCATATCAATAAAAGAACGGGCTTCTAGTATGTATTTTTACAAGTTCTGGCTCAAGAACTAGCTTATAAAGAGCACCGAAGCTAAAATAATTTAAAGAATATTAGCGTATTCGATGAAGGGAAACATCACGAGGAACCTGCATATTGAGATTATCGGTATGCGTAATACGCTTTGGACAAGCTACACTGTTTACACTGGGTACACTGTTTGTTCTCTTTAGGGGCGGCCAAAGCCCAGCGGTGGGACGTTATGGGCTGTTATTATTACTAACTAGCTGATACCCACGACATCGTACGCATGCGCGCTACACCGCTTGCCCCACTTCTCCGTGGCTAATGTCTAAGATATAAAAATTAGAAAATTTTATTGAAATTTATTCAATAGTTTTCCGGTATGCGCGCACAACTGTAGATCTTTATCATTTTATTTATATACTAGCTGTGCCCGCGACTCTGTCCACGTGGAATAGTGACTTTGGGCAGCATTTTTTGGATATATCTTATGGTTTATTTTGGATTACAAACCCTAAAATGAAAATAAATGAAATATGCAAACAGTCAGTGTTATCGAATGCAACTGTAACGCCATGCGCCTCCGGAATACGTGCGTTGGAACCTACAAAGTCCAGCCTAAGCTAAACCCTATTTCATATGATTGATAATACAAATCTGAGGTCAACTTAAATTAGACATAAAACCTACAAAGTCCAGTCTAAGCTGAACCCTATTTCATATGATTGATCATATAAATCTGAGATCAACTTAAATTGGAAGTAGAACTTTCCGAAAGTGATAATTTTTAACTAAAACTATTTTTCTTCTTCTAAAATAAAAGTAGCCTAAGTTACTCCTTGTTACATCAGCTTCAGGTCCAGTCATTTCAGAGATTAGCCGGAACAAACAGACAGACAGACAGACAAAAATTGTAAAAAATGTTGTTTTGGTATATGTACCATGTATACATTCAAATGCACTTAGTAAAAAGTGGTTATTTTAAATTTTATTTATTTGTAAGATGTATAGATAAATTTATAGGTAGAGTGTTACTATGTTCTATGAATTGTGTTGAGTTATAAAATATATTTGTGAATTTAATTTTAAGTTAATAATATAGCATAGCTGTAAAAATACTACTAAATTACAATTTCATTACGAGGGCGTCGTTCAATACACACATCAGTTGATTGAAATTAATAATGACATGAGAAGAACTCTTTAACCGTTATTTACTGCGAAGCAATTTAATTGTCTGAATGGGAGCCTGCTGATTAGTGTATTCTGGGTCAATATAGCGGGTGTAAGAGGCCTTACCGAAATCTTCGGGGCCTATGACGGTTCAGGCGGTGTCGGGGGGGTTGAAAGCTGATAGATAGATAGATAACTCTTTATTGTATACACAATTTATCTACAAACATAGAAGTTCTTACAACTAATACACAATAAGCGGCCTTATCGCTTAAAGCGATCTCTTCCAGGCATATTATTTTATTATTATAAAGAGTCTGGTGATGTAGGTGTAGCGTTTTGAGTTGAGTATCCATGCTTATTATTTACTTCTTCACATATTTGTATTATATACTAAAAATGCACAAGACAGATGTTGTCTTTTTTTTTTGGTCTCGGGGAAAAACCCTCTCTTGACGGGTTCCCCCGGCCCGGGGGGATCGAGGGATATGTGGGACTCCGGGAAAGATGTTCGGCCAACCGACTACCCACTAAAACCCCGCTGTTCTCCTATCGCCTACGCCCGGGCCTACGGATATGTGGCCTGCCGATCTCGTGGCCCGGGCCGGCGCCGGCCCGCCCTGTCTCAAGGCGGGCCTCTTCTAAAGTGTTGGCGCCAGGGGGTCATGGTTTCGTCCCCCCGGCGCTCTCCCGTTATAACTCTAGGAGTTGAGGAGGGCCGCGGAACAGCATGCGGCCCTCACCCTCGCGGCAATAGTGCGGGTGGCGGATGCTCCCCCGCGGGGCTGCCCGCGGCCGCTTTTTACGGCGGCCGGAGGTCATTACTTGACCTCCGGCGCCGCCGACGTGGCCTGCGTTGGCGGGAGGGGAGTGTGGTGGTCGACTCCCGCTCCCTCTTCGCCGCCTCCTTTGCAGACATGACTGCCTCGCAGAAGGAGGCGACGGCCGTTCATCCAGGATCGCCCCCGACCATGGACAGAACCAGGGCCGGGAGCGACAGGTCTTGTGAAATCCGAACTTAACAATCTTCAACAAAATTCCAAGAATAATAACAACGAAACACTAATAAGCTGCTAGTCCTTTTTTACTTCGAGTCCTTAACCAAATTATGTAGGGTCGGCACAACATGTTCTTTCCTTCCACCCTCCTTTATTGGCCATCTTTTCTTTGGCCTACCCCTCCTTTTATTTTTTTTGGTCTATCCATCCATTCTCATTTCTAGCATTTTCCTTGTCACATGATATTTTTATATAATGCGCAGATAAAAAATATCAGCATGGTATGGTTATAATCATACCATGCTAAACGTGGCTCATCGTGCATGCATGATGTATGCGTGATGGAAGGTATCACGACACGGCTAATCATGGCTCAGCATGGTATGGTTAGAACCATACTTAGAAGACTATTAATTCTAAATTTATATACCAATTCTATCAATATGGATATATATTTTTGTAATTTAATCTCTTTATTGTTCTATGTCTTATTATAATTTTTTTTATTGCTGTAGGACAGCAGACAGGCTGACGGCCCGCTTAGAATTTAGCAGTTACCGTCGCCTATGGGTGTTTGCAACGCCAGTGGCATCGCGAAGACGCTGCTGTCGCATAGGGGTACAGGAACTAGGGTCACTAATGCCGGAACACAACGCAAGGTTATTATGGCGGCATACTCAAGACCAAAGGTGGTCGCCATCCAGACGGACTTGGGGCCCTACCACATAGCTAGGTGGGTGGTTTTGTCGGCTTTTACGACAGGCCGACCCCGGCCGCAAAGGTTAGTATTCTTTCTCCGCCCCTGCACGGATAAAATGTAATAAATAAGATGCTAGTATAGAAATTATTTAAACAAATTAAATAGGGCTCCTCTTTTCTTCTATCGGTAATAAAGGTATATAAGTGGACACCTGTCCACCAGTAGGAACCTTCCTACTGGTGGTACTTTCCTTATCAGATAGTGCCTTGGCGGGAATTGTATACATGTAAAAGACATACCCGTAGATGGCGGCCGGTATGGCCTGACGTTGGGCACGGTGGTCGGCGACGCCGGAGCTCGCGAGTAGTCCTCATCGTCCAGAAACACTTGTTCACTCAATTCCAATGCAAGTTCTGTGTCGCTGTGAACAATAATAATAAGATGTATTCGTTTATTTTTACTAATATTATAACGAGGAAATTAATAAAATCAAATTTCTAATGTGCTGTCTGGGAGGTTGACAAACTAGAAATAATGCAACGTGACAAAAGAGCTGCTGGAAATAAAAGTGCATGGATACAGAGGGAAACTAAAAAGAAAAGATGGATGGATTACGTAAAGATGCAATGGCGAAAAAGGTGTGAACGTTGATATGAAGACTAACCGAGAGTAGAAGAAGTAGTAGGAGAGAACATGACGATACTAAATAATAACAAATATTTAAAAACAAATGGCCTAGGAATTTAGGTACATTAGAAATATATATAGGTAATTATTTCTTTTGTAGTGTTTAATTCTATTTGAATTAAATACGGAAACCTTTTCGATATCTAATATATAAAATTCTCGTGTCACAGTTTTCGTTGCCATACTCCTCCGAAACGGCTTGACCGATTTTGATGAAATTTTTTGTGCTTATCCGGTATCTATGAGAATCGGCCAACATCTATTTTTCATCCCCCTAAATGTTAGGGGTAGTCCACCCCTAAATTTATTTTTTTATTTTTTGACATTTTATTATTTATATGGCAGAACAACGTTTGCCGGGTCAGCTAGTTTTCTATAATGTAGATTGAAATTTCTTTAGTTTAGAGACGCATTGTGATGTTGCAAAATATATATTGGTTCTGTGGTGAGACCTGTGTGAGAGCTACATCCAGCTGTGTCCTCCGATAGCTAATAAATACTGAATCAATTTCAATTACTAATAATCTAATTTATTGTGATATAACATTCCGAAGAACTACCTAACATTACCTACAACTACCTAATTCATTTACATAATAACTTGTTTACTATAAACAACCAATAACAATAAATAACATGGATAGTACGCTATATTTATATTGTACCAAAATAACTATAAAGAAAAATAAACAAACGAAATATGGAAAACAATATACAATCTAATCAATGTCTGCAACAATGTTACTGCTTTTATCTAACCTTGGCATTACAATAGGACAAATGCTAAAACAATCGACTTCTTGCTCCCATTTTTATCTGACCTCTTAAGGTACAGTTACACATGCTCATTGCTAGCAAGAAAGCAGGCCACTATTGAGTATTGAGCAGTTGTTACTTAGTAGCATGTGTGTCGAAACATTGCTAATGATGAGCATGCTTATTTAGTTTGCTCAAAAATCGACAGCCGTGCGATTTTGGGACATGATGCTACCTGCAACGCGGGTAGAAGGGGGCGTGCTTTTAGCATGTCTGAACGTTTTTACTTATTGAGCATGCTAGTGTCGGTCAGTCGTTCGCAGCAGGTGCGCGTGCACAATTTCAGTAGCAATCGAGTCATTGCTCCAAGTTTTTCTCTTCTATTTAGCCAATCACGAACCTAAATGGTCTTGTTCCGTCTCTTTTTCTTTATTGACAAAAGTTTTTGGACACATTGTATTGCAACCAAAATGATGATTTTATTCAGTTCTCTGGAGGGCCACTCGGTTTTTCATTGTGCACTACCTGCACTGGAACACGGCAGAGAACTTACTAGAATGTCGATACCGAAGCTTCTAGACCGCGCTTATACAGCATGTGTGTTCAATTGTTGGCTTAGACGGCTTAGAGCATGCTTATTTGAAAGTATGCTTAAAAAAACATGGAAAACAATAGCCAGTGAGTCAGTTTGAGTTCGTTTTAAGCATGCTAATAAGCATGACATTTTATGAGCATGTGTAACTGTACCTTAATATATTCATATGACGCGATAATAGGTTTAAAATAAACAATATAATTGAAACTCATTCGCTTAGACTTTTAATTTTTTACAATGTCTTCTTTAAATTATTTGTGCTTTTTTAAATGTCATACGTGGGAGTTGTAAGCCCCCAAAGTTATAAGAGTGAAATAAATAAACTCAAACAACCCACCCTAACTACGTGGTAGGGCCCCAAGCCCGTCTGGATGGCGATTACCTTTGATCTAAAGTATATCGCCATAGTAACCTTGTGTTGTGTTCCGGCATTAGCAACCCAAGTTCCTGTACCCTTATGCGACAGCAGCGTGTTCGCGATGTCACTGGTATTGCAAAGGCGACGGTAACTGCTAAATTCTAAGCGGGCCGTCAGCCTGTCTTTTGGCCTACAGCAATAAAAAAAACAAATTCTAACCTATTCTCTATCCGTGCGAAGTCATAGGAAAATTCACTACTTTTGTGGCAAAACGGCTAGCGGACGTCGGAACGCCTGTGGAGTTTACGGGTTCAATTACCACCCCGGGTTAATTTATGTATAATATTATATACTAAGTATTTATTTATAAAAGAAAAGTATATAAGTAATATATCACTAGTCTAGTAACAACATCACAACTGCTCTGCTACTTTGGGACTAGATGGCGCTGTGTGCTGGTATGTTTATTTTATTTATTTATAATATCATATAAATTACACTAAACCATATCTTTACTGATAATATTTTAGTAGTATCACATAACGATAACCTAGACAAAGTTTCAGCGATAAAATCCGCGAATATCATATCTTAATAACGGTTATCTTGAAACATTATCAATGGCCTCATACTGTTAATGATGACATTATTCGTGTCCGAGATTACACCGAGAGGTGTGTCAATACTTTCAAATTTTTGCTAACCCAGTTATTTGTGAATAAAATATGCGCAGGCGAAGCTTTGATACAGTTATCTTGAAGCGCTCCATAGTTTGCATTTGAAAACTCTGGACTTCGAAGTCGAGTATGATCAGTATTGTTACATAGCTGAATTAGCTGAACGTCTAAAAGTTGCATCTGTGATTTCTCGTAACGATTCATTTTACTGAGCAAAGAGAATCAAAAAATAGATGTGCCTAAATTTAGTATTCTAAAAAGAACGCCACATTTTTCTTTGTGTCCACAACTGGACATTGCTTCCAAAATTCTTGCTCACCCAACTCCGATTGGCAATCTTAGGCAGGTTGAGCGCCAACAGGGCTAGCTTCGTAGGTTTTATTTAGGGCCTGCTTGTCGCAGAAACTATCTAATGCCACTTCTGCTAGCATATTTTACGAGCTATGTCTATCACTTTAGTAGTCTTAAGGATTTCCTCATTTTTACCTCATCTATAAGAGACTTGAAATTGGTGAACCAGTCCTGTTACAGAATCCATGTCTCGTCTCCATGGGTAATTTGTAGCACTCAAAGCTCGAAGACTTTTGTTAATGAGACAATGATTATATATTTCTTATCTATAAATGGTATTTTTAAAGGTCAAATTCATGCAGATTACTATATATAGATTTGCGAATTAACTAAATTTATTTCATACTGTCCAGTTGGTTACCCTGTGGAAGGTCAAGTGACGTCACACTTAAATTAATCGCTTTAAAAGTGAAGGTTTTCTACTTGTTTTGGTTGAAATTGTTTTGTACGATGAAACTAACAATTCGAATGATTGGTTAACATCAATGTTTTTTTTATAGCTAGTGGTCACCGTCGCCTATGCACATTTGCAACACCAAAGGCATAACAACGCGCTGCCGGCCTCGAAGAAATTTTATAACGCCTTTTTGAAGAACCCCATATCGTACCGCGCTGAGAATACCTCAACCGGAAGCTTATTCCAGATCCTGAGAGTAAACAACATGAACATTCTTGAGAACCGTTTCGTATTAGAAAGAAGAGGCTCCAAGAAATGGGGATGAACACCCACTCAACCGATGGCGGGCAGTGCTGTGGTAGAAAGACGACGAGGGCACCATTCTAAACAGTTCTTCGGAACACTGTCCGTTATAGACCGTCTCCGTCTAGACCGACTGTGAGTATGGGATCGCCGACAACACGAACTGCGCGCCGTAGGATGGAATCTAGGGGATTGAGCTGCCAGGCAGGTTCTCCAGCCCATAAATGTGAGCAGTGCTCCATATGCGGTCTGACCTGTCCTTTGCATAGTACAAGCCGTTGCCTTGGACTGAAATACTGCATAGAGCGGTTTAGCACATCTAGCTTTTTGGAGGCAAGCTTAGCTTTACCCTCCAATTGTCCCTTAAACTGCACATCATTTGTGATGTCGACACCAAGCATCCCAATACTGCTTGCGATGGAAAGAGGGGTTCCCTGAAACTGTGGCGCAGGTGCGAACGGGGTTTTCTTGGCAGAGAATACGCAGACTTGCGTCTTCGAGGGGTTGAACTGGATAAGGTTTTGTCGTCCCTATTAGATAGACTTATCTCTACTTTAGACACAAGTCTGATCCGACTTTCTTCCAAAACCGTAGGAGAGGTTTACACGAACATGCATCGCCGGTGCTATCATCTGCATGGCAATGAATGCCATCTATAGATAACGTGTCATTGATATGCAAAATAAATAGCGTTGGCGACAGCACACAACCCTGGGGCATGCCATTATTGATAGGCTTCACACTGGAGCAGCAACCGTCAACAACGACCCTAATACTGCGCCCAGAGAGAAAGCTGGATAGCCAGGTGCAAAGACTCCCAGGTATTGTGTAAGATGGAAGCTTCGCAAGAAGAGCCCTATGCAAGACTCGATCGAAGGCCTTAGCGATGTCTAGGTTAACAGCCAGGGCTTCTCCTTTGCTCTCAACGGCTTCAACCCAACAGACCGACCATGCCGAAAACCGTATTGGCGATCATTGAGCAGCTGGAAATCCTTCAGATAACCCAAGAGTTATCGCTATAGGTCTGTAGTTGGACGGGTCCGTTCGGTCACCCTTTTTGGGAATAGGGTAAACACGGGCCACCTTCCACGAAGCCGGGAGGATAAGGTAAAAAGTCGGGAAGGACTGGAGACAGCTCAGCCGAGCACATCCGGAGCACAATAGTGGGGATTTCGTCTGACCTGGTGGACTTCTTGACGTCGAGCGATCGGAGGACACGTCGCACGGCTTTTTGTGAAATCCGTACCTCCAACATTGTGGAGTCTCCACATCTTCTAATAGAAGGTATACTGTCCCCAGTTATCAAGAGTCGAATTGGCTACAAAGATTTCGCTCAAAAGTTCGCCTTTATCGATCTCGCACTAGACATGTGATATGTTCAGATAATTATTATTTATAAATGTATGTTATATACTATATAGATACTGCTGTTTTTGGACACACATAACTAAACTTTAGAAGCTGCATTCAATCGCCATATGTGAGAACTGTAGAGTTCAAATTATTAGCGTTTCATGGACGAATACTTAAGATATAAATAGCTTATGGGTGCTAATAACCTCATCATGAACAATGTCTTGCATGTAAAATATTAAATAGGAATATTTCTGCTACTTCAAGTAAATCAATGACATCAAATATTGGTATTAAAATTCATCATCATCATTTCAGCCGGAAGACGCCCACTGCTGGACAAAGGCCTCCCCCAAAGATCTCCACGATGATCGGTCCTGCGCTGCCCTTATCCAACCTATTCCGGCGAACTTGACCAGATCATCGGTTCATCTTGTGGGGGACCTACCAACATTGCGTCTTCCAGTACGCGGTCGCCATTCGAGGACTTTTCTGCCCCAACGGCCATCAGTACTTCGAGCTATGTGCCCAGCCCACTGCCACTTCAGTTTTGCAATCATCCGGGCTATGTCGGTGACTTTGGTTCTCCTGCGAATCTCCTCATTTCTGATTCGATCTCGCAGGGAAACTCCGAGCATAGCCCTCTCGATTGCCCTTTGAGCGACCATAAGCTTTCTCATAAGGCCCATAGTTAGCGACCACGTCTGCGTTCCGTATGTCACCACTGGCAACACACATTGGTTAAAAATCTTCGTCTTGAGACATTGCGGTATTTGGGACGTAGATTTTACGGAAATTCCTGAACGCTATTAAAATTACTAATGGTATATTATCCAGATATATCTGAATGTTCCACCAGCTACGTGGGGAAGAAAAGACTTGCAATGCCTACTCTGTTGAACCAAAAGGTGTAGACTTTTAATTGTTACGAAACAACAGACAGATTGACGGACTACTTAATAGGAAGCAGTTACCGTCGCTTAAGAATGTTTGTGACACCAGGGGCACTGCTAACACACTGCTATCCGTGTAAGTCAATCATGCCGGGACATAACATTAGGTTACTGTGGCAGCATATTACCAGAAGTTGCCATTCCGAAGGGCTTAGAGTCTTAGCAAGGAAAAGAAATTAAAAATAATTGGTTACCTATCACACAATGTGGTCACCGTTATGTCGAAAATCGTGCAAAATATCTACAAATCAGAAAACGCATCTGAAATTTACTAAAAGCCTGAACGAAGCTGAACACCGCGCAAAAGTACGAACCTGCGACACACGGAGCCAAACCTATCTACCCTCCTTTTAGCTAAATATTCCTTCTGTCACACATTGTAATTTGCATGAAAATATATGAAATAGATATGGTTAAATGAAAAATTAAAGAAGTAACCAAACACTCAACAACTCAATTTGTGACGCATACCGTATAATATAGTTAAAACTTGACGGTATATAAGTCTACATCGACTATTTGAGTTCGTACCCAGCAGGATATATTTGTAATCCTTTTGATATTATATACTAGCTGACCCGGCAAACGTTGTTCTGCCATATTATAAATAATAAAATGTCAAAAAATTAAAAAAAAATTTTTGGGGGTGGGTCACCCCTAACATTTAGGGGGATGAAAAATAGATGTTGGCCGATTCTCATAGATACCGGATAAGCACAAAAAATCACTAACTCAATTTAGTTATCTGCCTACTGCCTACCCCCTAAGAACGATGGCGTGATTATTTATAGCCTATGACCATTTCTAGGTTATCATCTATCACCATACCAAATTTCATCAAAATCCGTTCAGCCGTTTAGGCGTGAAAGAGGAACAGACAGACAGACAGACAGAGTTACTTTCGCATTTATAATATTAGTATGGATGATGGTCAGTGTATCTAAATTTGCCCTCAAATTTTTTTCTATATGAGTGAAATTAAGCCACTGCTGGTTCAGTGGCTATGCGAATAGCCTTGTACAATTGTGTCTACAGCTCCGATCCCTACGCAAGACAAAACATTTTTATGTATGTATCTTCTCCATCAATTATGCTTGAAATATATCTAAAACATAGGTTTTCACCGAATGTGACGTCATTCTCGACATTTATTTTAAAAAAATCTCTACAGTGTAAACTAAATCATCAATGACTTTTATCAGAGATAAATTATTTACAAACAATGAGATATTTACTGCCCAGTTTGTTGCTACACAGAACAATGTACTTCAAGATACAAGTTTTAAATAGATTTCGCGGAATATGCGTAGGAGTTGAAAAACGTAATATTTTTTGTATACTTCCGCGAAACATGACTAGCCAGGTTCTATTATAAAATGAAAAAGAGCTGTTTTCTTTGTTTCTTTACTATAATGTTTTGTTGACAAAGTTCCCTGCGCAATTGACAAAAAGGACACTCAGACTAGATTGCAATTCCATACTAATATTATAAATTTGAAAGTAACTCTGTCTGTCTGTTATGTTTTCACGCTCAACCAATTTTGACGAATTTCGGTACAGAGTTATATTGGACTTTGGAGAAGGACATAGGCTACATTGTTTTTTATTAAATTTATATGACAGAACTATGTTTGCCGAATCAATTAGTATTGTGGGCAGCTTGCCTACTCTGCCTCTCAAAACACTAAACATCAGAACACATAATATAAATATTTTGTCCTGGGTGGGAATCAAGATTATTTACCCTTATGGGACAGCAGCTTGTTCGCGATAAACACCCATAGGCGATGGTAACTGCTAAATTCTAAGCGGGCCGTTAGCCTGTCTGATGTCCCACAGCAATAAAAAAAAGTGGATTTGACCTTACTGAGCTGACCTTACTTTCTATAATGTACTGCAGAATGAGAAGGATCCTATTATATCTAATTAAGCTCAAATACCTCTCACGACTTCTTGGACTTCAGTGCCTTAGTTGGTAGCTATGTGTAAAGATTGTCATTTACACATCACACTAAAAAAATACTTCTGAATTTTGAGTCACCGACTTTTAACTTTAATCCCTAAAACAGTTTGACCCCACACATGACACCTTGAGGATCTGAGTGTTTATGGAACGCCACTAGCTACATTGGCTATTCAAGAAATCATATCCTAGACCACAGTAAAATTCTGTATATGTTGTCCATCCAAAGGTTGTCTGTAAGAAATCGCTTTCAGCGATAAGACCGCCAATTGTACGTTTTATTTTTTTATCATTAATGTAATCTGTATCGGTTTTGTACAATAAAGAATATTCTATTCTATTCTATCCTTTACATGTTAAAGGATGGGCATGGTGATCCACACATTCACGCTTATTGTGTAGTCGTTCCCAGAAATATGAACTAGATAAAGACCTAGTTAGGTCTGGCTGTAATGTCCTTGATAACAAATCTTCTAATCAACGGAACAGCGGTAATCATTTATATAATACAGTACAGGTTAATAACATCACCTTTATTCTCGCCTTTTTTTCTAAAAACCTGGTATTTAAAATATGCAAGCAGGAATTGCTTGTATTTTAAAAATATGAGAATTTTTTATCATTCCTACTAATATTATAAACGCCAAAGTTTGTAAGAATGTACGTTTGTTACTATTTCACGCAAAAACTACTGAATGGATTTTGATGAAACTTTACAATAATATAGCTTACACATCAGAATAACACATAGACTATCTAATATATAAAATTCTCGTGTCACAGTTTTCGTTGCCATACTCCTCCGAAACGGCTTGACCGATTTTGATGAAATTTTTGTGCTTATCCGGTATCTATGAGAATCGGCCAACATCTATTTTTCATCCCCCTAAATGTTAGGGGAGACCCACCCCCAAATTTTTTTTTAAATTTTTTGACATTTTATTATTTATATGGCAGAACAATGTTTGCCGGGTCAGCTAGTAATTTATAAAGATATAGTGTGAATTCTCCAAAATATAACGATGTGTCAAGTAAGTAGGAAAAAATTCTGCCATCTGTGAGCTATTCTTGGCATGGGCTGCAAAAACCATTAGAGTTACATGTATATAATGTGTAATGAAAATATTTTATCATAAATAGTCCTCCAAAAAGCATATAGCTATACCTATTATGTGTAAGCCATTATCGCCAAAATAGTGACCCATAAATACAATAAAAATTGATAATTTATTTCTAATGCACATTTGGTAGTAACAAATTAATCCTTATATCAAAATGAATACTTAATATTATAAATGTGGGTATAACTCTGTCTATTACGTTTTCATGTCTAAACCACTGAACAAATTTTGATGAATTTTGGTATAGAGATAGAGTGAACCTTGGAGAAGGACATAGGCTACTTTTATTACTGTTGTTTTAAACTTATATGGCAGAACAACGTTTTCCAGGTCAGCTAGTTCATATTAACTAAGGGAATAACTCAAAAATCATGACAGACTTTATGTCCATAAAAATTAGAGAATGTGCAAAAGCTGTGGAACAACACTTGAACAGCCTATATCAAGCTCCAGAAATAAAAGATACCTAAAAACAAATTGAATGAAGTGTAAATTATGAATATTATTGCAATCATCATCATCATTTCAGCCGGAAGACGCCCACTGCTGGACAAAGGCCTCCCCCAAAGATCTCCACGATGATCGGTCCTGCGCAGCCCTTTCCATTGCCCTCTGAGCGACCATGAGCTTTCTCATAAGGCCCATAGTTAGCGACCACGTCTGCGTTCCGTATGTCATCACTGGCAACACACATTGGTTAAAAACCTTCGTATTATTGCAATACTTACAGCCTAATTGGCCTGAACAGATCATGTGCATTGAATATTAAAAATCAGAAAGGAGAAAATATTCAAAGAAAAGTATAATAAATGACAAATAGCATTTTCAAGGACTGGATGTTTCTCTTTTGTGTGAAAAATGTAGGTTAGTATTTAGATTTTCCTGTATAAAATAAAATAATACATAACTTAAGTTGAAGCAAAACACCAAGATCAACAATCGCATCACCTAAAAGCTTGATAAATGCTTTTTTAGAGATTTTCAAATTTTTAACAAATTTATTGCACCATGTATTTGGGATTCAAATTCCTAGGTACATGTCTATGTTAGGCAGTTTTAGTATGGATACTGTGAACTATTTTAATGTGAGGAAACTGTTGTACTGGCATCTATATAAATAAAATTATAGAGGACTGCAATTGTACGCACATCACAGTAAAACTACTGGATAGATTTCAATTATATTTCCTAAGTTTTATTTTTTAGAAACTTGGCCCTTATCTAAAAAAAGTTGCGATATCTTCAATTAATATAAAGCTATTAGTTTTAAAAATGCGCAGAGAAGTGAGGCAAGTGGAGCGCGCATGGGTAGGAAAAGGGAGGGCTGTTCTACCTCTGCCTCATGATGAAAAATTTGTTAATATATCAAGCAATGAGGATGATGTCGCAGGTATCAGCTAGTAATGAATAAATGTGACCAGTATATGTTTACAAATATGGCAATTATATAATCATTACCCATAAATGAAGGTCAAGTTCCAGGGCGATCAGAGTTCCTTAATTACTAATATTGTTCTTTAATTATAATTCTTCTTTTCTGTTTACTTACAACACTAAATTTAGGTACTCAATGTATTCATTAAAGATAAAGCTGTTTTAACATAACTGCACACCTTAGAAATTTTTCATTAATTGAAAGTTTTTCCACACTATTTACTGATTTCTGGTTTAGGAATCCATTTTTTATTGCTATAAAACATGAATATATATTGATATAAAACATGTGCATTTTGTAATTTAGAAAAAAGAACATTAAATTGAATTTTTTTTAACTATTCTGTCGCTACTTCTTCATGAAACAGCCACTTATGTTGTGAAGAAACAATTTCTGTATGATCCTTGCATAAAGGGTATTTAAAATCCCGCCTCATGAGTTTTGTTACCTACTTGGTATACAGTAGTTACTCTGGTAAATGGTAAAAGCGAGAGTGGGATGAAAATAATATAAGCAGTAACGCGTGAGCTTCCAAACGCGCAGGACAGTCAACGTTCAATCTCCTTTTAGTTACTCCAAACTCTTATTGGCCATGCCATAAAATTGTGTGTGTGAAACTTAGCTGGTGCGGTGCAACAGTTGCTGCGCGAGCGGATCTGAACCGATCCGGGGTAGGGGTATGTAGTGTATACTGTTTTTTCAAATCTTTTTTAATTTTAGGTTACCCATAAAAATATTTTCCTCAATGGGGATTGAGAACCTAATAGACAAAACTATATAAGAGTATCTAGAGTAGTAACTATATAACAGGGGTGGCCGACTTGATTAGACCCAAGATCTACTGTTTACAGACGAAACCCTCGGGCGATCTACCAATAATAATTAATACCATACTTCTTGAAATCTTAAATGAAACAGCATAGTTCAGTACACAATGATGTGGTATTTTTTATTTTATTAACAGGGTAAACATAAAACTGAAAATTATTCTTAGTAACTGTTTATTTTTATTAGTGTGAGCATTGCGTCTGAGCATCTTCCGCCAAATTAGCAAAATCAGGTTTGTAGTTGGAAATTGCCAGCCTTAAAGAATCCAATGTTCAATGAGCGTCTGTCAAGCGAGAACGGTGTTTATTTTTTGTTTGTTTTATGTAGGAAAATGCTGACTCACATAAATATGTTGAACCAAAACACGAATGCAGTTGCTCAACACATTTCTTCAAATTTGGATATTTCTCGTTGGAAACCAATGCCCAGAAATCAAGACCTGAGGATGACCTTGCTTTTAGAAATATGTCGCAGCACAGAGTAATAATTTCGTTTTGAATTATTATGTGGTCCATTTGAAATGTATCTGCAAATTTTGTAGCCAATTCAAAGATATCACTATGATCAATGGAATTATTAAAAGGATAACTGATGAATTCTACCAACTTCTCAATTTTTTTGAAATCACTAAAGTGAATTTCGAAGTCTGATACCACTGCCTTAATTTCTGCCGTGTACTTGTCAGGAATGAAATTGTAGGTAGTGTGTTTTTCCATATGATCCTTGATGTTTACGAATTGTTGAAATCTTTTCTTTTCGATGTCAACTATCATAGACACTATTTGACTTTGAAATGCTGCAATAGAACTCATCATTTCTGTTACTGTTTTATTGTTGCCTTGTAGTTCCAGATTTAATATGCTCAGTTTTCCAGTAAAATCTGCTAAAAATGCTAAATCACATTGCCAGTCTAAATCACGCAATTGCTGATAATCATCACCCCTCTCTTCAAAAAATTTTATTATTTCGTCCAATATCGATCTCGAAATCTTTGCAAAAACTTACTTCGACTCAACCACCTTACGTCAGTGTGCAATGCCAAATCTGGTTCCTTCTCATCTAATTGCTGTTTAAAGAGCCGCCTTTGGAGAGATTTGCCTTTTATGGAATTTACAATCTTGAAAGAAATATCCATCACATGTTTAGTCTTTTACTAGCTAGTACTTGTTGATGAATTATGCAGTGGTAGCTAATGAAGTCTGGAAAATCTTCGTCTTTGTGACATAGAGCAATAAAACCATTATGAATACCTGTCATTGCAGGAGCCCCATCAGTTGTCATTGATACAAGTTTATACAAAGGTAGCTTAATCTGGCTAATATATGCTTTGAATTCCATGAATATATCAAGGTGAATATATCGAGTTTTTTTTTTAAGGAAATCATACTTAGCAGTTCTTCTTTCGTCGAGAAATCTTCAAAGACCATACGAATAAAAATAAGTAACTGTGCAGTATCAGAGATATCTGTCGACTCGTCAACAGTCGTAACGAAAAAGCAACACAGCAGGCAATATCTTTTTGTAGTTGTTCGTTTATATTTTTACTTATCGTTTCTATACGGCGCATCACAGCATTTCACACGCTTTCCGCTTATTGTTCATCGCATGCCGAAAACAAAAGAGAGCTAAACTTCGTAGAAAAGAGGATAAATAACGTGACGGAATGACGATTAAAAAATGATACAAGATGATGCAGTTGGTGAATACGTTGCGGAGTTTGTTCTACGTATTTATATTTTTTGTCTGGTCACGATCGACTGGACTATAGTCGCGATCGACCGGTTGGCCACCCCTGCTATATAAGATAACTAATAACTATATGTAGGCAATGAAAGTGAGTACTTAAAAGATCATACAATTTTATAATAATTTAGTAATATAAATTAAATTCCTTTAAATATGAAAATAATCAGTTTATCTGCATGCAAAAATTTTTGATTTTACAAATAAATGATTATGTATATGGTGCAATACACAAATATTATATTTATTACACTTATAAATCATGTGAAATAGAATAAAAAAAAATTAAATACAAATATTTAAGTCAAAAATAATGAATTAATTTTAAAACATTTTTCATATTAGAAGAGAAATAGATGGCTGGTCCATATTCAAAATATCAAATGTATATATTATTCATTTCTTTTTGTAATGTAGGTTTTAAATTAAACATAGGGCCCTTCATAAAATACGTTCTTGCCTCTTACTCAGTGTGACAAGATGTGACAAGGGGGAACGTGCGGTCTATGGCGACATCTCTGGTCTTAATTTATATTGTTGATTGGTAATCTCAGATTATACATACTCTTTTGATGTCAACTCTGATCTGTTTGGTTTATGTACTATGTTTGAATTACTTTAAATTTGGAATGTCAGTTTTATTTTGTTCAGATTGAATTGTGTCATATTCTTGGATTCCGTGAAAATATTTTAAAGAAGTAACATGTCTAGTTAACTGGCATAACTTTTGTATTTTATATAAATTCTATAATGTAATAAATTCTATAATCGTTTCATCAAAAATAAATTAAAAATGTTAAAGTTAAAATAAATAGTTTTCCATTCAGTCCTTAGGTGTCTTTTTGGTTTGAAAGAGATCCCATTAGCCACATCTACCATTCAAAATATATGATGAAATATTTCTAGAGGGGTCTACAGAAACACACAGTATGACAAAGGGCTCAAAAAAGTTGATTTTAGTGTGATGTATTTTATGAACGGCCCCATATTTCTTGTATAAATAAAATAAAAACTTTCAAATTATATGTTTTAATAAATTTACATAGTATAGAATTTTTCCCAACCATAACAGAATGTTTAAGTTTCAATTTGACAGTTATCTACTATCATAATCTCAAGGTTTTTCCTGTCATGTTTGTTTATTGATTTTGAACATTTGCCATTTATGTGAATAGACCTTCTAAACTTTTTCTTGTAATTAAAAGACTAGAATTGACTATTTTGACAACTGTTTAATATAGCTATTTTAAATATAAATTTGAAAAAGTCTTGTCTTAATTCAGAGTAATAAAGATACACTGTAAATAACAAAGAAAATGTAAGAAATATTAAGATGCTAGGAAGCTTTAGTGTGTTTAAAACATGACTGCACAAAGAATGTAGATATATAAATATTAAAAAAAACGTGTTATCATGCAACAAGAAGCTGCACTAATCACATCACATGGCCTAAAGAAGTACTATCAAATATCTTACGGGTTTGCGAAGATCAACGACCCCATATCCATCTCCTGCTGTATTCTGACCTTTCTCATGCAAATCGGCGTACTCCTAAACACGTGCTTGTGTCACGTCGCGATCTTTCAGCGTGAAGCAAGCTGCCAATGTACTAATTAACCGTCTAAAAATAATCAACGCGTGCAGTGAGGTTATGATACACACTGCGTTGCAGCCGCGAATAAATGGACAGTAATCAACGCACTGAAGCAATATACGTTAAAACACCTCACAATCTCGAAGATGACTAAGCTATTAACACTGAAAACCAATCCGCAATAGCGTAATTTTTCAAACACTAGCCAGCTGTTCAAATAAACATTTGCGAAGGTTAACACACTCGTTTACCTATCTGAGCTTGCGGAGCTGGGTGTTTCGAACTTATTCAGCTTCCCAGCCATCACTTGTGTTCTTGTGAGGTGACAGTCCTTTTATAAAAACTTTAAAAAAACTATGTTGATTTCGCGAAATTCACGACGAGTATGCACACGCAAGTAGTTGCATTGACATTTACCGTTTTGAAATCTACGTCAAATGCGTCATGCGCTCCCCTTTATTGACGTCATGGAACTTCACTGCGTGAAAATAATTATGAACACTATTTAAATGTCTAAATATGTATTTTTTCTTACTGTATTTCGTATTATTCTTAACCTTTCATTTTATTTTGTTTTATTCATATTTTAATTGTAATAATCATTCTTTTTTAAATGTTAGATTCCTGAACGGATGATTAGATAAACGTTCCATTACACCGAATTATTTGTCAAGTTTTGATGTCAGAAATCAATAAGCTTCGACAGAAAAAAGCGCGGGAAACGTTCTTACGTGGTTTTTTGGAAATTTTAAATTATATTCAAGTTCTAAGATCGATATAGTTTTGTTTTGTAAATATAGTTAGATTTATATATTTCATCATTTGTTTAGTGTTTTTCGTAAGGTAGATGCTATTTTATAACTTATGAAAGATCCTACTGACCGTGTGGGCACAATGCCCCCCATGCGTGCTTTTATTACAATAAATTCCGATGAATCTACACTGGACTCTTATTGTATGATTGATAAAAGGTCCATTAAACCAAGTCGTTTGAATAAGTTATGCAAGCATTGCAATAAAAGAAGGAGAAAACATTACTCTGATGCACCTAACACAAACAATAAAGATTGCCGATTACTATATGACATCAGACAGGCTGACGGCCCACTTAGAATTTAGCAGTTACCGTCGCCTATAGGTGTTTGCAACACCAGTGGTATCGCAAACACGCTGCTGTCCCTTATAGGTACAGGAACTTGTGTCACTAATACCGGAACACAACACAAAGTTATTACGGTGACATACTTAAGACCAAAAGTGGTCGCCATCCAGACGGGCTTGGGGCCCTACCACGTAGCCAGGGTGGGCTGTTTTGTCGCCTTTTACGACAGGCCGACCCCGGCCGCAGAGGTTAGTATTCTTTCTCCGGCCCTGCACGGATAAAAATGTAACCGTTAAACGATAATATGTAGTATTTTAAATTAAGAATGCTGTTCATTAGCAGATACCTGGTAGATCAGTATTATACACTCGGTAATAAACTCGATAAGTGGTAAGTCGGTAAGTGGTACTCGGTATTCTCGCCTAATGTGCATATTATACCGACGGTGATGGAAAACGTCATGTGGAAACCTGCTTATGCGTAAGTGTAACCCGTTAATTCGTCTTGGACAAGCGTGGCGGTATACTGGCAGTGTACCTCTTGGGGGATACCCGAACCTAGTGGTGAGACATTATGGGCTGTTATGTTCATTAGTAGAGATTTTCTGATGATGATTTAATGACAACCTAATTATTTCTAATGATTATTAGGCGACCTCTGTGGCATAATGGATAACGCAATTCGATACGCTTGCGGAGGTCACGGGTTCGATTCCCGTCTCGCGTCTGGGTGTTTGTGTATAATATGTATTTATTTACAAAAAAATATATAAGCTGTCCAGTAACCATAACACAAGTGCTATGCTATTTAGTTTGCGACTAGATGGCGTTGTGTGAATTGTTACAAAATATTTATTTATTTATATTATAAAGCACGAATGGAACCAGTAATACGTATCGGTGGTACTGATTTCTAGTGGATAAGGCGGACGTAATTGTAATATTTGATCACGGCGTATATAGCAACGCAGGAGTCCGTCTGATCTCATCCAATTCGCGTGGAACTCACAATCAGGTTTTCAAGGGATGCAAACAGTATAATTATTCTGTACATCAGTTGAAGAGTTTGACTCCTGTTTAATAACAGGAGTTTTATTCGATTAAACAAACTTTGACGACAAGAAGAATAATGCTGTAGGAGATCAGACAGGCTGACGACCCGCTTAGAATTTAGCAGTTACCGTCGCCTATGGGTGTTTGCAACGCCAGTGGCATTGCTGCTGTCCCATAAGGGTAGAGGAACTTGGGTCACTAATGCCTGAACACAACAAAAAGTTATTATGGCGGCATACTTGAGGCCCTACCACGTAGCTAAGGTGGGTTTGGCTGATTCACTGAGTTCCTTACAGAGTTTAGCAAAAATTTCACTAAAATTAAACCCTTTTCATTATTTTATATCTGAATGCAAGAAAAACTATTATAATTATTGTCGATCTAACAACTATCGATGAGGTAAGCTTCTCCAGTAGATTCCAGAGTGGACACTGCGTTCGTCACGTGAGTAGAGAACACGCAGGTCTCCCTCGGTGAGTCATTCAGGCGCGGCAAGGCCCGAAGTGTGTCCATCTCCAGCTTGGCTATTGCTTCCGGTATTCCGAATCTAGTTTCCAAAGTCTCCATGATCTTCGTTGGGTGCACGTCATTGATGAGCAGATTCTGCACGGCGTCTTTGGCTTTTCCCTTCAAGGCATATATGTAAAAGGCGACAAAACAACCCATCCTAGCTACGTGGTAGGGCCTCAAGCCCGTCTGGATGGCGACCACCTTTGGTCGGCTGGGGTTAGCCTGTCGTAAAAGGTGACAAAACAACCCACCCTAGCTAGGTGGTAGGGCCCCAAGCCTGTCTGGATGGCGACCACGATATTCTTAAGTATGCTGCCATATATATAATAATTTGGTGTAGTGTTCCGGCATTAGTGACCCAAGTTCCTGTACCCTTATGGGACAGCAGCGGAGTGTTTTTGCGATGCCATTGGCGTTGCAAACACCTATAGGCGACGGTAACTGCTAAATTCTAAGCGGGCCGTCAGCTTGTCTGCTATTCTACAGCAATAAAAAAAGGAAATTGCTGTTACAAAAGGGCAGCGTCGCAGGGCTACAGAAGGGCTCGATTCGAATCCAAACCACAAATAAGAAGAAAGTTTTCACACTTATAATTAAATTATGTACTTAGTCTATATGTATCCCATTGGGTCTTTTGTAATATTGGTGAGAAACTGAAATTGTTTTTCTTTGTTTTAGGAGATAAACACATTACTGCGAATAACATAACTATCCAAATTAATTTTGGCGTCCTGCAAGGATGTGTACTTGGGCCTACACTGTTCTTGACATATATAAAAATGGCCTGTGATTATAAAAATGTGTGTTCTTAACTGTTGAATCTTAAGCTATGCGAATAAGACAACTTTATTAACAAACGGTAGCATCTAGGGCGAAGTAACCAAGAATGTGGCGATGTATACTGTCATGACATGACAAGCTTGGCTTTCAAGAAACTTGCTGACACAAATAGAGATATGACCGGATATGTTCCTTTCTCTGCCAATCAGTATTTTCAACCTCCTGTATTGATAAAAATATTCGCTCATCATTCGAACATCATAGCGAACAAACTCGATAGTCCTACACTCTTAATTATTAAGTACTAACATATTTTTAAGCTTCTTTCGAACTATATATGTAATAAAAGTCTGACTGATATAAATTAATTCAAAAATGACATTTCGATAGTTCTTCCCTATGTATTTTTTTTTATTGCGTAGGACAGCAGACAGGCTGACAGCCCGCTTATAATTTAGCATTTACCGTCGCCTATAGGTGTTTGCAACGTTAGTGGCATCGCGAACACGCTGCTATCCGATAAGGGTAGCTGTATTTATGTATCTGTTAAGTCGAGTCGATCATAAGAAATATTTGCGAGTTGTAATTAATAATGCTTTGAGTTCGAAATCTCAAATCTAAGTTGTGAGTACATGTCGCATACATGTAAAGTTGATAATATGTAATAATGTAAAATGTAATAAATTTATTTAAATTTTAAATCACTAGCGTGCATACAAACTTTAAAAAAGTAAACTATACATTGGCACAGTCTATTCTGTGCTTTTGTGTCATAGCTTGGGGTGGCGTACCGAAAACCAGCTTAATAATATTAGGAAGAGCTCTGCGTGCTATATGAAAAGCCATTTTATTTAAACCATTAAGATTTTCAACGACAGAGTTGTACTCGGTTGGTCAAGGTCTATCGGTTATACACCACCCACGTAGGGACACTCGTCGCCGAAGGTTAGGAAAGTGCAAGGTCGTAGGCTTCTACTTCAGGGAAAGGGTAAGCCGCCAGCAAGGCCTTCGAGACGAGGTGCGTTGGGGCTCCGCTCACTCTACGTGTGCAGAAAGGCTTAGGGAATTTAACTGCCCCGCGGGTTCGGGATTTTGTCTCCCCTGGTCGGAGAGGGCCGCATTCATTGCAGGCCAACGTCGTTCGGGGTGGTGGCAGTTGGCACGCGCCATTTCCCGGTACCCCGGGTATTAGCGATAAAGAGGAGAGTAAGGGCATTTTGGTCCTCCAGAATAAAAAGTTAGAAAGATGCTTATTATGCAACTTGTTCAACGGATACCTTCTGATTCCGCGATTAATAAACGGAGAAGTGATATTATCTGTCCACTTGTCTCTTCTAAACTTCAACTCGCTGTTTGCCTTACTATGATTTATGCCTCATAATTTATAATAATATAAACAAGTTGCTATCTTCTTATTCCTTATGTCGTAAGGAATGTAAAAGTGAAGTGAAGAATTGGTTGTTAGCAATCACTTACGCTGACACGGATGTTTTTCTAATGGGTAATTAATTAAAATAAAAAATAAAGATACCTATTTGTTATTGTAAGCTTCTTTTAAACTTATTAATAAATTTCTTTTCAATATATCATCATCATCAGCCTATTAAAGTCCACTGCTAGACATAGGCACCTCCATAGTCCTCTCTTGCTTATCAAGGCCCTATCTTGGGCTCGTTGCTACAGTCTTTACGAGCCATTGTTCGCAAGTCGTCGCCCCACCTTACCGGAGGGTGTTCTACGCTACGTTTACCAAGATGCGGTTTCCACTCGTTTACCTCATCGGTTATCAGTTCTACAACAGATATGGCCGGCTCACTGCCACTTCAGCTTGCCGATTCGAGAATCGATATTGCTGACTTTGGTTCTTTTACGGATCACTTAATTACGAATGCGATCTCTCAGAGAAACTTCGAGCATCGCTGAGCCGACTGAGTGACTTTAAATTGGTGGACTAACCCAACTGTGAGTGTCCACGTTTCAGCTCCGTACGTCATTATGGGTAGGACGCACTGATTAAAGACTTTCGTCTTCAGGCATTGTGGTATGGTCGACGAGAGTGAATTATCAGAGTATATACATATACTCTGACAATTCATACAGCGCAATTCAGCCCTAAAGTAAATATATAATTTGTGTAATGGGTACTAGACAACTGATATAATACATATATAATTATAATATTGTACATAAACATTCAAACTTGGGACGGGAATCGAATTCACAGGCATCGAACTGCTAATGTGTGAAAGTCGTTATGCTACATTTTGCGAATGGAACCTTATTGTAACATCTCTACTGGGACAACTCAAGTTGTGTGTTCAATAAAAGTTGAAGTCTTTAGAATTTCAGCTGCAGCGGTTTTTAAGAGCGTGCCAAACAAATTACAATTTACGATTCGCAGCACGTTTGACCGCGGCCTAAGGCGCTTTTTAATGCAAACTTCCTTTATCTCCTCACTCAAAGAACACCGCGCTGAACGAAAATTGAACGCCAATAAAATTCTCATCCAATCTGCTATAAAGGAGGATTTTACGCAAAAAAACTTTACCAACAAAAAGGTTTTATTTAGCATTCAACGTGCGTCGATATTATTCGAGTCGCAAAATGTCGCCCCCAATCAAAGTTGGGATGAAAAAGAACCTAAAAGTTGGCGCCAAATTGAAAACAACTCGAGTGTGCCGCGCTTGTGCAACTACAGGCTCAATTTAGGGCGATTGACTTAGACAAAGTAAATGATATATTTTAATTTCTTAACTAATTTTTATGGTAGTGATGTGTACTGAGCTTAAATATTCTTAGCGAATGTTGGATTTTAACAAGTAGAACAGAAAATATTTAATAAGTTAGCACTCCTTTAGAACAGTTTATAGATTTATAAGTCGTTTTGGCTTAGACGAAACCATTAATGTTTTACAATGTTTTCCTTAATCCTAACTAATATTATAAATGCAAAAGTTTGTTTGTTTGTTACGCTTTCACACCTAACCCGCTGAACCGATTTTGACAAATTTCGGTATAGTCATAGATTGGACCTTGGAGTAGGTCATAGGCTACTTTTAAATTCATATGGCAGAACAACGTTTGCCGGGTCAACTAGTATAAGATAATTATGTTGTTATGATCTCTTGAACCAAATGTATTTCTGTGAGTTTTTGTTAGTAATACTTTTATGCAGTAAGGATAATATTATGCATAGCTGCTACGTGGAATATTTATAGATTTTATAACTGTATACTGCGAATTCCATATTTTTTTTAATGTTGTTGATTTCTAGCGATAAAAAGTTACTTTTTGATTATTTTTTACGTTGCACGAGACATCAATTTGAGAATGCTCACAAGAAGTCAGTCTTAAGTGTAGCGGATTATGATTTTACTTTCTTATAATGTCTGAGGGGACCAAAATTTGGAAAGGAAGTTTATTTTGCCAAGCGAATGAAACGGGTTGCAGGTCACGGAAACGGAACGTTTTATTTGTAATTTGAATATTTTATTACTTATATTACTATTAATTTTATAACTGTTTAAATTATTGGTTAAATGAAAGTTAATTTGTAGGATTTGATCGTTGTTATTTATTAGGTGTTGGAATTAATTCGTAGCGTTTTTATAATGATTTTTTTTTTATTATCAATAGAAAATAAAAATATACACTAATGAAAGCTTTTTCCATCGTTTTCTACTACTTTTGATCATCTTTCGGGCAGGAATTTTATGAATACCGTGTCAGAAGAACGTCTCGTCTTTTGATGCAATCCACGAATCGACCCATTTTTGACACACTTCTAAGAAGTGATCCTCTGCTCAGACAGACAGACAGACAGACAGTCATCGAACGAAACAAATGGTAATCTGAAGGAGCGATATCTGGAAAATACTGCGGGTGCGGTAGGACTTCTCATTTAAGTGTTTTTAGGTACATTTGTACCGGTTTTGCGACGTGCGGGCGAGCATTGTCGTCCAGCAAAATGACTTTGTCGTATCTTTCGGAGTATTCCGGCCGTTTTTCTTTCATCGCACGATTCAATCGCTTCAATTGCAGTCGGTAGCGATCCCGAGTTATAGTTTCCTTCGGGTTCAGTTCATAATAAATCACACCCCTCTGATCCCACCAAATACACAGCAGGAGCTTAGACCCATGGATATTTTGCTTTGCTACTAATGTTGATGGTTGGCCGGACTTAACCCATGACTTTCTGCGCTTCGGATTGTCGAAATGGATCCATTTTTCATCATCAGTGACAATTCGATACAAAAAACCTTTTCTTTCCTAAAATACGCCTTTCAATGTCCCTTGGTTTCAATTCATATGGGACCCAATGTCCTTCCTTCTAGATTATGCTAAAGTTTTGAGACGTTTTCCTACTGTTGATAAGTCAACGTCCAATGATATATACAATTCTTGAAGTGTTTGAGATGTGTCTTCATTGAGCAATGCCTCCAACTCTTTATCTTCAAAATTTTTCGGCTGGCCAGGTCGCTCCTTGTCTTCCAACTCGAAATCACCAGCTTTGAAACGTGCAAATCACTTTAAAAATGTTTGATCAGCTAAGTAGAGCATGTTCACTATACACTTCCACTAAAATATGATGAGCTTCAGCAGTACTTATTTTCATAATGAAATAATGAA
The DNA here is from genome assembly GCA_963693495.1 of Malacosoma neustria. Classification (NCBI taxonomy): domain Eukaryota; kingdom Metazoa; phylum Arthropoda; class Insecta; order Lepidoptera; family Lasiocampidae; genus Malacosoma; species Malacosoma neustria. Next base: position 19,797,984 of record OY856381.1, read on the forward strand.
GTAAAACTCCCCTCAAAAATACTTTATTCGGGACAAATGTTGACATATTTAATAAATTATAAAGTATTGTTGATTACGATTTAAAGAGAGGTTATTTATGTACAGTGAATAACGTTCAATGATAGCTGTTTCAAGATGACATTACTGTCGGTTATAACGACATACTGTCCTACCTAAACCATCTTTCGTAAAACGCTACGAGTTAATTCCAACACCAATAATTCAAAATGAGCTCCAATGAGTGGTCCTGCTAAGTTCGGCCAACTACCCAACCAAATTTATACTACGAGAACCAATCTTCAAAATGCAAAGATGGAGTAAGAATATTGACCCCTACGGTAGCGGCCTGTCGCAAAAGGCAACAAAACAATCCTAATTAATAGGGCTCAGCTATAAAAAAAAACATGTTTTAGCATCCACACAACGGATGAATCTGAACTGGTGTGAGCCATGTTTTGTGTTAAGCCATCTATCCGTTGGATCAGGCACCAGGCCAGTGGTTGGTAACCCGAGCCTTGCGAGCTGCATACGTCTGTTTTTCTATTCGGCTACGGCTTTTCTGCGAAATGTTTAGTCCAGGCACGGACTATTCTCGTAATAATGTCTCCTACTTTAAGCATGGGTCTTTGAATAAATTTATATTGTGTATTATCTATATTTGGCTCTTTTGGTTAACAAGGTTGCCGACCATTGCACTAGGCTATAGAAGGACGTTCTAAAAACATGTAACAAACTAAACTCATTTGAATGTCAAAAAGTGTCAGTCGCAGTCACAATTTCTAAAAACCAAAAATGTGTTATTATTTTGGCAGAAAGCTATTACATATATTATATATATAAAATTCTCGTGTCACAATGTTCGTTCCCGTACTCCTCCGAAACGGCTTGACCGATTCTCATGAAATTTTGTGAGCATATTGAGTAGGTCTGAGAATCGGCCAACATCTATTTTTCATACCCCTTAGTGATAAGGTCACTATTCCACGCGGACGGAGTCGCGGGCACAGCTAGTATTATATATTTTCATTGAAGTTTTACGGCGTTAGTTACTAATTTCAAGTATAGTCCTTTTGTATATTGATATAAAACATTGAAGCTATTGTATAAAGTATATAAAACACCAGCAACTTAATAAGAAGTGCTTAATTAAGTGATTTCTCGTCTGGGGGTGCCAGACAGTCTTGCCAGTAATTAGGCAAAGTTTCCCCATTTGCATGTTATGGGAAAAGTTTACCGTCCGGTGCTAGAACCCCAAGGAAAGTAATTTAGAAGAGTTTTAAAAATTGAATTTTTTGTGCAATTCGGGCTTTAAAACGTGTTTTAAGTTTTTAATGATGTAATGTTGTCTTTTTCTAATTTACTTTAGATACTTACTCACCGTACAGGGGTGGAGTAAGAATACCTACCCCTGCGGCAGGGGTCGGCCTGTCGTAAAAGGCAACAAAACAACCCTAGCTAGGTGGTAGGGCCCGTCTGGCTAACAACAAGCCTTAATCTATAAGTATGCCTCCATAATTACCCTGTGTTGTGTTCCAGTAATAATCACCCAGGTTCTAATACTCCTATGCGGATAGCATCGTGTTCGCGGCGCCTTTGCCGTCGCAACCGTCTTTAAGAGACATTAACTGCTTACTTCTAGTGGGCCGTCAGTCTGTTTGCAGCTCTCTTAAAAAACCCTACTCTGTTTTTGTGCTAAACATTTTTATTTTTTAAATACGTGGCAGTCTAGTAGTATTACACTTTGATAACAAGTTCATGTGTTTGAATCCCTCGTCGGCATGAAACGATTAGAGGGTTCTCTCACCTTTTCGTAATTACCATGTACTGAAGAAAAAAAATATCATGAAGAACCCTGTATACTGAGATCACCGGTCTTTCACTTTTCATTCATTCATTCACACTACACAAAACACAAACATTCCGCACTCACATTATATTTAAATACCCTCTTTATGAGTAATTCTGTGTGGTAATACGTAATTAATTTTTTCTTCGTAAAAAATGTTTAATTTTAAATTAATATTTCATGCTATTTACTACATTTTATTATGTCTTCTTTATAGGTACTTAGATAGTTTACAAAGTGTGATCTTTTTTTTGGCTAATTTCCTGTTCATTATATATTTGTATGTAAGTTTGAAATTTGTGCTGTATGATCATTGTTGAAATAAATAGATAAACTGTTTGTTCGCTCTAATGGAGGACCGAGCCCACCAGTGGGACGTTACGGATTGTTATTTTATGCATGATACGTATATTGTATTCTTAACAAGATCCTAAGATCATCAGCGTCTCTAAAGACGTTTCCTTTTCCATCTTTAATATAAAACAACTAAGGGACCAAAGTTCTTTAAATGACTTCCACGAAGGAGACTATCTAGCCTGTCAATTCCAAAAAGAGCCTCATTCTTGTTATTCTTTTAGCCCTTATCCCAAACTATGTGAGATCAGCACAGCATGTTCCGGCCTTCTGATATATTAATTTCTAATTTTATCCATTTTCGTAACTACACGCTCGCATGTCAACAATCAAATCTCCGCAACATGCCAATCTATACAATCTGACGGATCTTATTTCCGTCTTATAAATTTTATTTTTAAGTCTAAGCGGCACTATAATAATCCTAACTAATATTATAAATGCGAAAGTGAGTTTGTTTGTTACGCTTTCACGCCTAAACTGCTGAACCAATTTTGATGAATTTCGGTATAGTCATAGACTGGACATTGGAGAAGCAAATAGGCTACTTTTTTAAATTCATATGGTAGAGCAACGTTTTCCGGGTCAACTAATCCAAACATAAATCTAAACATAAATATGATATAATAAGAAACACCAAAATTAGTTTTTATAAATACAACAGAACATGTTACAATAAAACGAACTGTAGGTATTATAATTTTAAAAAGAGCGTCACAGTACAAAGGCACGTCGTAAACCAGTTCAGCGTGAACAGACAAGAATAATGGCAGTGAACCCGCGCCCCATTCGTCCCCATGCCACCTGCATCTTAGGAGTAAGTAGTTCTGCGCACTCCATCACACGGGATCAACCTAAATCCACACCAAATTGGAGATTTACTTGTCTCGGAAAGACACGTCAATTTTATGTAGGGTCGCATTTGGGACGTGAAACACTTTTGTGAGATTTTATACAACACTAGTTAACCCAGCAAACGTTGTTCTGCCATATACTTAGTTATTAAAAAAAATATTTTGTGGACGGAATTCTCATCCGTTGTTGGAGATTTAATAGTGATACCTCTTGAACGCATTGCTTCTAATATTGTAACAGGCGCTTTGTTTATTCACCCCTATTTCACCCCCTTCAAGTTTGTTCGCGACAAAAAAAAGCCTATGTCTTTTTCCAAGGTTCAAATTCATCAAAATTGGTTCAGCGGCTTAGGCTTGAAAACGTAACACACTACTAGTAGACACGGCAAACTTTGTCCTGTCGTATTAATATAAAAAATACACATTGGATAGGATTTACGTAAAATCCGTACTTAATGGAGGGTCTACATCGCTATATGAGTAACTAAGCTAAATTTCAAGTCAACTGGGTGTAAAAATTCAAAGGTCTTGTGATGAGTGGTATATTGCTTAGATATATGTACCTATAATTGTATATATATGGGCCCGACCAGAATTAAAAAGAGTTACCTAGGCAATCCTGTCACAAAACAACTAATGGAGCACCTCTATTGAAAGTAAGAAGGATGGAAAAGGATAAAAATTAAAATTAAATCCTCCTAAAGGATGAAAAATTTTTTTGTTCCACGATCTTTTCTATCTCATGCGGTAGTAAAAATCGTGCAAATGCAAAGATCAGTATTTCATACTCCTCAATCAAAGTTTAGTGTAAGGACGGAGTAGGATACTGACCCTTGCAGTTGGGGTCGGCCTATCGTAAAGGCCAACAAAAGAAACCCAAGCTGAGCTAGCTTGTGGTAAGCCCAAGCCCGTCTGGTTATCAACCACCTCTGATCTAAAAGTATGCCACCATAATAAAGGTGTGTTGTGTTCCGGCATTTGTTACTCACGTTCCAGTACCCCTATGCGGACAACAGCGTGTTCGCGGTGCCCGGACGTACATCACGATGGAACGTCGCCATGTCAACTTACACTACTAATAACAGCTGAATTTTTTATTGAATGTTCAGTCTCATAATCAGAAATACCCAATTTTTTTTATTGCTGTAGGACAGCAGACAGGCTGATAGGTGTTTGCAACGCCAGTGGCATCGCGAACATGCTGCTGTCCCCTATGGGTACAGGAACTTGAGTCACTAATGCCGGAACACAACACAAGGTTATTATGGCGGCATACTTAAGACCAAAGGTGGTCGTCATCCAGACGGGCTTGAGGCCCTACCACGTAGTTGGGGTGCGTTGTTTTGTCGCCATTTACGACAGGCCGACCCCAGCCGCAGAGGTTTGTATTCTTTCTCCGCCTCTGCACAGATAAAAAACAACTACTTAATTAAAACACAACACGCGTGGATGCGACCATTACAACTAATGTTATCCGTGCAGGGGCGGAGAAAGAATACTAACCTCTGTGGCCGGGGTCGGCCTGTCGTAAAAGGCGACAAAACAACCCACCCTAGCTACGTGGTAGGGCCTCAAGCCCGTCTGGATGGCGACCACCTTTGGTCTTAAGTATGCCGTCATAATAACCTTGTGTTGTGTTTCGGCATTAGTGACCCAAGTTCCTGTACCATTATGGGACAGCAGCGTGTTCGCAACGCCACTGGCGTTGCAAACACCTATAGGCGACGGTAACTGCTAAATTCTAAGCGGGCTGTCAGCCTGTCTGCTGTCCTACGCAATAAAAAAAAATGTCAACACCTAACGCTAGTTCCCTGAGGAATATAATAATGAACATTTGAAAATTAACCCAAAACATACGAAATACGACTGAGTTTCTTTCTAAACACAGTTACTCTAAAGTAATTATTAATTATTAGATATTTAAGCCCACGCCGTGTAATTCATTCCCTAATCGGCTGAATTCGCTTCCGCGTGTAATCGATAGTCAGTCCAATCGGTAATCGGCCATTCGTCACGCTAATACGCAATTAACACCTTACCCCAAGGGGGTAGCTCTTCGAACAGGTTTAATGGGTTTTAGTATGTAATATATTTTTCACGATTATTCTCTTAAATGTCGATGCATTACGGTCGTTTATTGCTTGTAATATTCTTCAATTTTACAAATTTACAAGTACGTTTTATGGAACATTTGTGGAACTTGTAATCCAAGATTGTACGTAAAGTGAAGAAAATATCATTTATTCTACCAACTACCAACCCTATTCTATCAAATACCAACAACTGCGGCCGGGGTCGGCCTGTCGTAAAAGGCGACAAAACAACACTAGTACGTGGTAGGGACCCAATCCCTGGTCTGGATGGAAAGCACCCTTGGTCTATAAGTATGCTGTCATAATAGCCTTGTGTTATATTCCGACATTAGTGACCCAGTTCCTCTAATTCTATGGGACAGCGGTGCCTGCGGTGCCCCTAGCAACGCAAGTTACTGCTTAATATGAGCTGCCAGCTTATATGCTGTTTCTCAACAATAAATCTGTTGGAAAAATGTAAACAACGCCTACGTCATTTAAAAATATTTTTAGTTTCTTTTTGGTTTGCTCGTGGCGCCTCTCTCACTTCGTTGTAAAACATAGTCAATGATAGCTTACTTACACTTTTTCAATAAACGGTTTAATTGTTATTTCTTTAAATCATGTATTATTTCTACAAAATCATAATTCCTCGCATGGTAAAATCGGAAAAAACACGAAAAAACTCGCTAAAGAAAATGATTCCTCATCTTACTAAAGTTCTCAACTTTAATAATGAATCAGAAATGAATATATTTGATAGTAAAAGCGTTATGTCTGTGATATGAAAACTGAAGCAATTCTAATTTCCTCTCCAATCCCGCTTATCCGTCTTACTTTAAGTAGATTTTTGCAATATGAAACTTTGGTCTCACTAAATTGAATTTGTAGTATCTCGATCAATTTTAGTTATCAAATTAAAATAACGTGCAACTTTATACCATCGGCTCAACTGAAAACTTCAATTTTCAAGTTTTGAGAAAGTAGCGTGGTGTGGCTGAAGGACCGTATAAGGCCTAGGCCGCACTACGGTTTTTTCCCGGGAGCGGTTAACCGCATAACCGCGAAACCGCTCGAGACGTACACACTACGATTATAAACCGCGAAACCGCCCGTATTTTTTTACAGTTTGAAGATGGATTTCAAAAGAGCAGTATGTATTGTTGCTCTGATACTAAGAAATAGAAAAAAAAGACGACAACGAAAATTTCGCAAATATTGGGTCCATCCACTCACTAGCCGTAGATTCGAGAAAGGTTTCTTTCAGAAAAAGTATAAAATTTTAAGAAAACATCCAGAGAAATTTTTCAACTACTTTCGAATGTCAGTAGCCAGCTTCGATAAAATTTTGCACATTGTGCGTCCATACATTACCTTCATGGATACAAAATTTCGCAAATGTATTTCACCAGAGGAGCGTCTGTCTGTGACGTTGAGGTAAGAAATAATAATATATTAATTTATAGGCATTTTTATTGTTAAAAAAATATAACAAAATTATTGTTCTTGAAATTGCGACAGATAATTGGCAGCTGTAGGTTCTTCTTGTTCATTTTGTGCATATTGCAATTGTTGTTCTTGTTGCTCGAGTTCTTGAAGGGAATGCACGGGTGCTTGTGATGTTGATGGAACAGAAGTATTAAGTGGCAAATAGATGGTTTGTTTTGCAGGTCCTGACACAAGTTTTCGCACTGGTGTTGAAACTGGTGGCATTATCGGTATGGTTGGAGGTGGAGAAGGGGAATATGTATAATATGATTGTGGAGACGACGTTTGCGTGAATGATAAATGTGATCTTGGTCTTTGATTACGAATTGGTGTTTCGAATGGATAGAAAGATTTGGCTTTTTGCAAAATATTCATAATTTCTACTTTGGCAAAATGTTTCTGATCATCATTAAGTTTCCGTAATATTGGTACAATCATTTGTGAAAAGTTTATATCTTCGTCATATTCACACGTATTCTCCTTTGTATTCAAAAAATTTAACAATTTTTGTTCATAATCTTCACAATTACTTCGACTTTTGGAAGCCTTCTTACAGGATGGGGTTCGATTACTATTCATTAGTGGAAGGTTTTCAGATAAGTCAGTATCAGGATTATCTTGTGAAGTAGATTCGATATTGCTGCTAGTCTCCCTTTTTTGTAAAGATGGTACCAAAAACAACAGAGAATCGAAATGAACGTACTTTTTCTTTTTTATAGCACCTTGACCAGATTTACCACGTTGCATAGCTAATTCTTTAGAAAAACTGTCGCGCATATTCTTCCATTTATTTTGTATTGTACTACCTGTAACAAAAATAAAAATATATTAATATAATGTTGTTTTGTCAGGTATCTTGCTAGTGGAAATAGTATGAAGTCGTTGTATTTTGAATATTTGATCGGCACAACAACTCTAAGTGAAATAATTGAACACACATGCAAGAGTTTGTGGATATGTTTGCAACCTACATATATGCCTGAAAAAACAGAAGAAGATTGGATAAATATAGCAAAACATTTTTTTGAAAGAACACATTTTCCTAATTGCCTTGGTTCCATAGATGGAAAACATATACGAATAGAAAGGCCAGAAAATACTGGTTCAGAAGCCTTCAATTACAAAAAGTATTATTATTTAATATTATTAGCTATAGCTGATGCAGACTATTGCTTTGCTGCTATAGATGTTGGAGCATATGGATCGAATAGTGACTCTAGCGTTTTCAAAAACTCAAATTTTGGCAAAAGATTTTTGAACAACCAAATACATTTACCAGAATCTGCAACATTACCTGATTATGAGGAAGTCGGACCATTACCGTTTGTTTTTGTAGGCGATGAAGCTTTTCCACTTACGGAGCACTTAATGAGGCCATATCCAAATAGAAATTTATCCATAAAACAAAGAGTTTATAACTATAGATTATCTTATGCCAGAAGGACTGTCGAATGTGTATTAGGGATCATGGCAAATAAATGGCGTATTTTACATAGACCATTAGATGTGAAATTAGAATTTTGCAACCGCATTATTAAAGCTTGTTGCATATTGCACAACTTTGTGAGACAACATGATGGCAAACAGTTTAATGAATCGTCTCAAGTTTCAGAGCTGCATGGTATTGCTTCAATTCGTACGCGTTCTAGCAATAACGTTATAGATGTAAGAAATTTGTTTGCTGATTATTTTACATCTACTGCTGGCGCGTTGAGTTGGCAATATGAAAATATTTAAAAAATATCTCACCCTCAGAACTATAGTAACTACTTAATGCCAAAAACAGAATTGTCACTGTTAAATCAAAACAGGGTTTTCCTAAAAATAACAAAACTAAAGTAGCTTTCGTTATAAGGGTTTAACTTTCTTAGTTTGAGTTCTTTGTAATAAATAAATACTTTTTTTAAAAACTTACCTTTCTTTTTTTTCTCAGCCTCCGACAGTGTTATCCAATTATTGACTACCTTGTGATAAACTTCCTCCCAAAGTTTATTTTTCACATTCCGATCACTGTATTGACGCAAAGTAGTGTCGTATAAAGCTGGTCTTTTCTGAACTTCCGCGATGATTTTTTGGGATAAACTTTCGTACTCTGCATTTGAAAAAGACTCCGACTCGGTCAACGACATAATTGCAATGGAACGACAACACAACTATTCTTCGCGGCGGTCGGCCGAATACTAGCCAAAAAACCGCCCGCGGTTAACGCATAATGCGTGTGCGTCCACTTAGTTCTATGGATTACAAATTTTGCTACGGTTTTTTACCGCGACAATTTTGTAACATTTCACGGTTTTAAAATCAGTCGCGGGTAAAAACCGCAAGTGCGGCCGCTTGTATTCGTTTTCGTGTTTCACAAACTCACACGGTTAATAACCGCTGCGGTTTCACCGTGGTGCGGCCTAGGCCTAAAAGAATGGTGCGGCTTAGATCTAGAATGATGATAGCCGCGGTGCGGGGAACAAAGATAGTGCGGGTTCGATAATTAACGTGGAAAGGAAAGGAGACGGAAATACGCAGCAAGTCAGAAAGAGCGGCGACTCACCTGAGGTTCTCCGATCTGTTACCTTCCACGGCTGGTTCTGCGGTTTGGAGCCTTTATAATTAGTTCACAAACATATAAAAACTCGTGCGGGTTTAACTAAGACTCGACGGTACGTGTCGTCGGCGCAGGCGCTAACAAAGAAGAGGGCGGCGCGGCGGTGGTCGAGTAGTTTTATTCAAAATCACCGTTAGGCCACAGATTAATACATAGTTACTACGTAAGTTAGGCGCCGCGGCATCTTTTTTTTTTTGGTGTCGGGGAAAAACCCTCTCTTGACGGGTTCCCCCGGCCTGGGGGGACCGAAGGATATGTGGGACTCCGGGAAAGATGTTCGGCCATCCGACTACCCACTAAAAAACCCCGCTGTTCTCCTATCGCCTACACCCGGGCCCACGGATATATGGCCTGCCGATCTCGCAGCCCGGGCCGGCGCCGGCCCGCCCTTTGTCTTAAGGCGGGTCCTTTCTAAATTTTTGGCGCCAGGGGGTCAGGATTTCACCCCCGGCGCTCTTCTGAATCAACATGAGTTGAGGGGGGCCGCGGAACAGCACGCGGCCCTCTCCCTCGCGGCAATAGTGCGGGCGGCGGATCCTTCCCCGAGGGGCCGCCCGCGGCCGCTTTTTACGGCAGCCGGAGTTACCTGCCCTCCGGCGCCGCCAGCGTGGCCTGAGTTGGCGGGAGGGGAGTGTGGTGGTCAACTCCCGCTCCCGCTCCGCCGCCTCCTTTGCGGACGGGCGGGACTTGCATCCTCGCCGCGTGCCAGTCAGGCGTGGGTACGACTACCAGACGACACTCCAGAAAACCAGAGAGTCGCCTAACGCCGCAGCCAGCCCAGCTAGACCAACGGACAGTGGAGATGCCGTTCCCGCCCTAGGAACGCTCTCTGTGCAGGCGCAGTCGAAATAGGCATGGTTTCGACTACCAAATCAGGGCCCGGGACAGAACCCGGGACAGAACCCGGGACCCCAACCAGTACCCGCAACCATCCCACCGGGGACCGCGCCACGAGCAGAGACCGAAGTTGGGAAAGGATGTGGGAGGTAGACGGGAAGAAAGGTGGGATTTCGTCGCCTCGGAAGGGAAGGGGAATGAGGCGGCGGATGCTCGGGCACCTCGGGTATGCACACCCGTGCATCCCCTGAGGGGGCGGCATCTAAACTAACTTGCGGGTAGGCAGGGAAAAAAAGGACTGGATGAAGCGCCTAACCATAGCGCATTACTGTTTTTTTTGCCATAGTTAATACAGTAAAGACAACTGTCGATAACTATATACACTTAGGGGCTGATTTTATCGTATACTTAAACAAACTAATCTCTAATTTTATCCATAAAAATATAGGAAACTAAGCGCAGTCATCGTATTTGTTAATTTCAAGATATTTCTGAACTCGAGGAAAACTAAACAACTTGTTACTAAAGTCATTTAATATTCAAATGATCATAAAACAAAGTAAATAGACAATTTATTTAATGAGTTATTATATTATACAATATTTTTGAGTTTAATAAATAAGGAAAATCGTCGGTATATGACGAGTAAGTTAAATAAATAGATATACTGGAATAAATATTCCTCTGAGTTATTATTTATTTGGTTTGTTACAGTTACTACATTCATACATTGATATAAGAATTAAATCAATGTAATAGGATTGGAGTAATAGTATCCGTGCAGGGGCGGAGAAAGAATACTGACCTCTGCGGTCGAGGTCGGCCTGTCGTAAGAGGCGACAAAACAACCCTAGCTACGTGGTAAGGCCCCAAGCCAGTCTGGATGGCGACCACCTTTGGTCTTAAGTATGTCGCTATAGTAAACTTGTGTTGTGTTCTGGCATTAGTGACCCAAGTTCCTGTACCCTTATAGGACAGCAGCGTGTTCGTGATGCCACTGGCGTTGTAAACGGGTGTTTACAACACCAGTAGGTTATGGGTATAAGCGACGGTAATTGCTTATTTCTAAGTGAGCCGTCAGCCTGTCTGCTGTCCTACAGCAATAAAAAAAGAATAAACTGTATTAAAACATAAGACTAAATGTAACATACAAAAACACAACATGTGTTAATATTACATATTTACACTTTGTATGGTTGACACCTATAGGGTGTCCTGGAGTGCAGACCGCGTCTAGGCAAACGTAGTGTAGGACGCCCCCCAGCCCGGTGGACCGATGACCTGCGCAAGGTTGCCGGTTGATGCTGAATGCCAAAAGCAAGGGACCTGGATGTGTGACGCAAACTTGGGGAGGCCTACGTCTAGCAGTGGACTACGATTGGCTGCTGATAATGACCCCTATGGGACAAAGGGAGGATCAAAGAAAAGACGGACGGATTGCATTAAAGATGGTATGGAGAAAAAAGATAGGGGACATCCATTAACTACGTGAGCTATTTTTCGATCACTTTAGATTAGACTCCCCCCCCCCCCTAGGTGAGATTTGCCTGGACCCCCCCTCCCATTAGGTGAGATTGGCGCTAAAAATATTTTAAACTAAAATTTATTTTTACTATTCGGGAAAATAATAAACCGTTCAGGTATACTATAATTAATCAATTTAAATTAAATAAAATACAAAGTAAAAAAACAGATAAAAACATATTTTTTAATAACTGTAATATTTTATATTTTTTGAAGGTGACGTGAGATTTTCGATTATCCCCGCCTCGGTTTAAATGAGATTTGGTGAGATTTCATTGGACCTCCCTCCATTCTGAGCTCACGTAATTAATGGATGTCCCCCATACGACTGTTGAAATTACGGCTTACAGAGGAGAGCGGAAGGAGAGAACGTGTAGTGCCGAACTCATATGATGCGAAAATTCTTACAATTTGATGACTTTATGGTCTAGAAATATGCATTGTATGATGCCGGACACGGACCGAGAGTGCACCGTATAGTGATGAGAGCGATAGCTCGAGAGCAGTAGACTGTATGAGAAAGGAGAGGGCGTGGTTAGACATATGCGATGCTTTGCAGTAGGCAAATAATTTCGCACTGACCTTGATTCCACCCCTTCCCGGTTCGGTTCAGGACCGATGATCGCAGAGGAACTGTTGTACGGCACCAGTTAAATATCACAAACTAGACACTGTTATGTCATGGCCAATGAGAGTAACTGAAGCCCCGCGCGCTTTGAGGCTCACGCGATACTACCCTCGTCCCACGCTCGCTTTTATCATTTACCTTACCGGGAATGAGGGTAGATAACAAAATCAGGAGGTGAGATATCAACTACCCTTTATACAAAGATCGAACATACATTATTTGACAACTTTTATAGCGTAACGGCCAACACACATCGAATACTAGCGGAGATCACGAGTTCGATTCCATCCCGCGTTTGACTGTTTATTTACAAAAGATAAGTATTGTAAATTATTTAGAATCCATAACATAATTCCTTGGGCATTGGGCTAGATGGCGCTGTATGAATTGGCCCAGGACATCTATTATTATGGTGTACGTGGATTCTCCTCATCTGTTGACTAAATGATCTTAATTCACTCGCAAAAGAAAATTAATTTGGAATTACTTTTTTTATATTGCTGTAGGACAGCAGACAGGCTGACGGCCCGCTTAGAATTTAGCAGTTACCGTCGCCTATAGGTATTTGCAACGCCAGTGGCATTGCGAACACGCTGCTGTCTCATAAGGATACAGGAACTTGGGTCACTAATGGCGGAACACAACACAAGTTTATTATGGTGGCATACTTAAGACCAAAGGTGGTCGCCATCCAGACGGGCTTGGGGCCCTACCACGTAGCTACTTTCCAATAATTCTACAATCTTCTTCTTCTTTCATGAGATGGCATGGCAAGACTTGTGCATTTTGCCAATGTCATGTATGGGATTCTACACTCATCATAAATAAGAGTACTTTTTTTTAGATCTATAGAATACCACAATGGAAGAAATAGTAATATGGATAGACCTGTGTGTCGCAGGTAATGAATAGTCTGTTTAATTTGTCAGCCATTGGTAATGGCAACGGAGACAGGATTGCAGACAGACGAATATCCGATCTGTGAGGCGAGAAACGGATACAAACTTACTTCGTGGCCATTAATACAGCGATTTATGTATATCTGAAATATTAATTTGGAAATTGCTCTATATCTTGATTATTGATTGACTATTTAGAGATATGATTATTTTAAGTTATAACTGCAGAATAAAATATAAATTCTGTCCGTGCAGGTGCGGAGAATGAATACTGACCTCTGCGGCCGGGGTCAGCCTATCGTAAAAGGTGACAAAACAACCCACCCTAGCTACGTGGTAGGGCCCCAAGCCCGTCTGGATAGCGACCTCCTTTGGTCTTAAGTATGCCGGCAAAACAAATTTGTGTTGTGTTCCGGCATTAGTGACCCAAGTTCCTGTACCCTTATGGGACAGCAGTGTGTTCGCGATGCCACTGGCATTGCAAACACGCATAGGCGACGGTAACTGCTAAATTCTAAGCAGCCCTTTATATAATACAGTTCTGTATCATCTTGTATACTTCGTTCAATGCTCTACGGCTGCATGAATCCATTTGCTATTTCATAGTAGTCTAAAGCTATAAAAGCTGGTACCCAGTGGCGGATTAAGGGTACCCAAGTAGTAGGTAAGCTATATTAAGTCAGGAAAGCTTTATCATTTCATTGAATTGCCTAGATATTTGTTTTAACTATGCTATTTTATACCAAGAACTTTCTTGGGAACCCTCCGGGATCTAAATAAAATACATTTCATTACAGTTTATTCCACTCATCACTTTATATCTGAGGTAATTATTTCCATTATGCCACCGTTTTCTCGCTGTTTTCGAAGCCCAATATCAGAAAGTTTATTGCGAATGAAAAGGTTTCTTGGTTTTCATTCGCGCGGATTTTCGAGCCCGTTTATACTCGTATCTTTGAGCGGAAAAGTACTTGCGTCCGCGTCGCGAGTCGTTTCACATCCAAACCTCTAACTAGAGATGTGATTCGAAATATCTTATAGTAAATCCTGTTAATATTATATCTATTACTAGGTAATAATATATATTTCAAATATACCAAGTTAGTCGTTCAGTGTGATAAAGTCTTTATGTGTGATAAAGGGATTAAAAACAATGCGCCATCTGTAATATTGCGCCATCTACCAACTGTAATATTATTTTTAAAGAAATCTAAAATAATATCTATTAATTATAGGTACTAATATGTTTACTTTATATGTATGATAGCTACTTGAGGTTCCATATATTAGGGGGTAAAGTATGATATTGCCGATTTGTACTGAAAAATTACAAGTTTTTTTTTTAAGATGTAACATATTTAATCAAAATATTTATCCTCATTATTTACATATTGCTGCCATCTAAACGATTATTTACGCCTTTACGATAGAACTCTGGGATCTAGATTCGATAAACTATGTAGCATTTTGTACTGCCTCCTGGGAAGATTTTATTTTAACACGTAGAAAATTGTCAAAATCACGAAAAAAATTTGGAGCAAGGTCTGGCGAGTACGGTGGATGACGTGTGGTTTCTAGCTGCAGCTCCTGTAGAGTTACAACGGTTTTTCATGCAGTGTGTGCATCTTGGAGCAATAATGGTGAAGATCGATTCACGAGTCGGGGTTATTTTACTGCCAGTTCCGCCATAATTTTTCGAAGTTTGGCACAGTAAACATCTGCTGTTATTGCTTGACCAGACCTAAGAAAGCTATAGTGAGTAACACCATGAAGAGACCACCAAACAGTTACCGTTGCTTTTTTATTGTTTTATTTTTCGTTTACGGTTTTCGTAAGGAATTAATTTTTTGTCACATGTCACAATTCTATCAAATATTCCTTCATTTCTGTACCGATTCAATAAGACAATAAAAGTTTTATCACGCATTTCTTTCTGCTGATCAGTCAAATCATGAGGCACCCATTTTTCATATTTTTTATCTTATTGATTTGATGCATAGGAACCAATATTGTAATTAGAGTAACGTTCACTCGGATCGGCTTCAACCATCTTTCAATTCAGCGTTATCACCTGTGCGGTGTTTCACGTGGTTCGTTCTTCAATTCGAAGTTTCCATTCGTTTTAACCAAAAATGCACGGTGCGTTCATTAGCAGTTCTCTTCAAACGTAGCATTGATAATACAAGTTCCGCATCGGAACTTGTATTTAAAAATGACTCGCTCTTTCAGGTCTAAGTTGAATAAAAAAAAACATTGGAATTCGAAAATCGAATGTTACACATTTTTTAAAAGAAGAACTTCATAGGTATGTGAAAAATGTTTCACTCGAAAATCTCACATCGTGAAGGTTTTATTTTATGATTATTGATTTTATGTCAGTTCAAATCTATCTATCAATATCTATTACTATACAACGACAATTTCATAATTTAACCCCTATTAGTTACAAAATATCTGTGTATAATATCTGTGCAGGGGCGGAGAAAGAATACTAACCTCTGCGGCCGGGGTAGGGCCTCAAGCCCGTCTGGATGGCGACCACCTTTGGTCTTAAGTATGCCGCCATAATAACCTTGTGTTGTGTTCCGGCATTAGTGACCCAAGTTCCTGTAACTTAATGGTACAGCAGCGTGTTCGCGATGCCACTGGCGTTGCAAACACCCATAGACGACGGTAACTGCTAAATTCTAAGCGGGCCATCAGCCTGTCTACTGGCCTACAGCAATAAAAATAAAAACTGTAATTTAAAAGATATTAAAACTACCACGTTAACATTGAGACAAAAGGTTTTATTTAACACGAAAGACTTATTCGTAATTAGAGCAAAGTTTACAGTTTAATCGTTTCCTTTTTTTAAAACTTAAACGCGCAATAAATTACTTGTAGTTTTGGTAAAATAATTTTTTCACGTCTCTGAAAACTTACTTTCAAATAAAGCAATATAGTTTAATAATACAAAGAAAACATTCAGAATAAAGTCGCTTTTTAATAATGAAACAATATGAAAACTTGATTAGAAATATTGATAACAATAAACATTCCACGAAATTGAAATACTAGTTGGTATGAAACTATTACAAATATGTAATAGTTGCACTCATTCCTTACCCGCTCGACGTCCGGTTTCCTTTATTTTACTTTTCCAACAAATCCCCGCCAAAGGATTTATGTGTTTTCAATGGGACTTCCCCTCGCTGTTATCGTGTTCCTCTTTATTTTAATCGCTTTCAAGTATTTTGCTTTAAAGCTACATTATAATTCGTACATTCATTTATAATGAATTTGGTTACTATTTTTTTATCACTCATACTTAAGATCAAAAGTGGTCGCTATCCAGATAGGCTTGGGGCCCTACCACGTAGCTAACCCACGTAGCTAACAACCCACCCGGGTTATTTTGTCGCCTTTTACGACAGGCCGACCCCAGCCGCAGAGGTCAGTATTCTTTCTCCGCCCCTGCTATTATGCCCCTGGTCTCTTGGAAATGTTTCTTAGTTTTGCTCATTTTGTTCAAAAAATAAAACTCAGAATTGAAAATATTATTAGACTTTAAGTATTGAGCTGTGAAGAACGTCTTTCTGGTCAAATGACATCGAATAGCTAACTCAATCATTTGTAGTAGTTACTCTACATTTTAGTTATGTTTATTTTTCAATAATTTCATCTATAATAATCCATTCTAAAATGGGTAAATTTGGTTTTTGGAAGCGAGATGTTTGTCTAAATGGACTTGTCTACGGGACGTTTATGGAATATATCATATTATCTACTTGTGATCTATATATCAGAATGAGTACTTAATCCCTTTTACTAAATAAAAATTCGATGCATTCTTGATATCTCAAGCCGTGACGTCACAACTATTTTTGTTGCTGTGAACCAGCAGACAGATTGATGGCCCACTTAATGATAAGTACTTACCATCGCCAATGGATGTTAGTGACGCTAGGGGCACCGCTAAGATATTGCCGTCTGCGTAGAAGAACCGGAACCTCGGTGAATCAGGGGTGCTTAGTATCCACATGGGCTTGGAGCCCTACTACCTAGCTAATGTTGACGCATCTTACGACAGTCCACCCCCGTTCGCAAGTGTCAGTATTCGTCTCCACCCCTACACGTAACTTATTTAAGTTTTAAATCGATGTGTGTCGGTATATGATTTCGCAAACGTTGTTGTAAATCTAAATCTATAAGAATATAAATCTTCAGAAACCCTTCTCAGAAGCAGACGTTTCTCTAATCTATCAAAATCCTCGCCGATCCCTTCTTATCGTTGTACATATAAATTCCACCATCTTGGAATGTCTAATTCGATTTTCCGGTTATTTTTTTAAAGTCGACATCCATAGGCGTCGGAAATCCGTTGTACAGCCAACTGATCCCAATATTCATTGCGGCACTTCACTATTATCCGAATCAGTGGTTCGTGAATTCGCGTTCTTAGGCGAAACGGTTTTCGAACTAGTTACTAGTGTTGTGTTATTTGAAAATGTTATATCGATGTTTATTAATATAGTATGAGGTTCATAGTAATACATATTATTATATTGAATCCACAGTAATTGTCAGAAGTAAAATAATAAAATATGGTAAAAAGTGTACATAATAATTGGGTCTTGAATTTGCCGTGGTAAAGATTCACAAATTTTTGAAATTTTGTATTTTTTGAAATGTACATTTAGATGTTATTGAATTTTAAAACAATTTAGAAACAGATATATGAGTAAAATCAAAAGGCTAGTTACAAGACATCGGTAGGAATGATTCTTGAACCATGATTTATGTTAAAAGTATAATTCTCATTAATAACTTTTTTTATTATGAAATTATTAGCAATTACAATATTAATATTACAATATGATAGATTCAGTGGCTATCTAAATAGCCGCTGAATTAGTAGTAACGTTGTGTGTGACGGAGAACAAATATTTGAATGATGCAAATAATTTGTTCTGATCTGGGTGTGCGTGTCCGATGATTATATTATCAATGAGTAAAAAAAAGTTTGGATGTTTGTATGAGAACTCTTTCCTTTACATTACGGAGATAATTATCATGGCTAACTTTATTCGAAATTAAAATATTTAAAAGTGAGAATTGAAGAATACACTTAATAATTATTATAATAAATCTTACACCAGTGTAGACATTTTTTGCTCTAACATTATAAATTATAAATTGAAAATATTCGAATTATGTAAATGACTAAAGTATTAAGTATTATGTTTAGATCTCTCAATTATTTTTTAATGTATTTTGTAATTTTAATTTTATGACATCACTATTTATTATTCTATTGGATGACGCAGTTATGTGTATTACCTATAAGTGGAAACTTTACTGATTTGTTAATTTTTATGTTTTCTTTATATTGTGATGTATTGTAATTGTTTGTTTCCCAAATAAATAAAAATAAAATAAAATAAAATACACGACATTAATCTTCCTCCTGCTCCTACCCACATTATATGGGGTCGGCACAACATGTTTCATGTTGTAATAGTTGTGGATTAGTTTTTACAACCAGTCGCCTGCCTGACGTTAACCCTTTTTTGGGGGAAAATTTGTATTCCTTTTTATTTAAATTATTTTTCTCATTTCACATTGAAAGTAGAACACGAAATTTCGCTGTCAATCATCTAATATATCCTCAAGCGACACTTTATTAGTTTCTTCTTGAGTTAACAACATCCTAGTGTCAGTTTGAGTGTGCAGGGTAGCACTTTTGCTGGGTCGCCGACTTTTATAGAGTCCTGCACAATTCACACTCGAAAACTACGTCACGAGGGCTTCTAAATAGGAAATTCGTAGTACCGAGCGTCTTTGAATGCTCTTGGACCTGCATTCCATTGTACTTGAATGCAGACACAGGCAGCTTGCGCACAATACGTCCATCTTCATATATTTTGTTGGTGGCTCACAACAATCTTCCTCTTAGCAAGTTAGAGGCCTTGAAACTCGCGGCTTCTTTTTACAACAATACACAAGCTACGGCGAAGGACATGATGGCATGCAGGGATAGCACATAGGTGGATCTTTACAGCACGTTGTTGGACAAGTGACCACTAACATCGGACATACTACAAATTGCTCGCAGTCTTCAGGATAAAAGCACGCCATTTTTATTTAGATTTTACTTCTTTTTCTTTCGTAAATTTTATATCATAATAAATAAATTTTCAATAAAATATTGATAAATTTCGGATCAAAAACGCGACGTGCCTCTCTCTAATTCGAGGCGCACATTTGAGTGCGTATTCCCAGCACGCGTTCCAATCTTGCGGGTGTTGATTTGCTACTGTTTCCGAACGCAGCCGTTATTCAAAGATGGCCGACGCGTTTCCGCGGGAAATGTATTTTGCATTTGAACATTAATTTACCTGACAACTTTATAAACTATTATATAGATATATAGATTTTCATAAGTATCAAATAGGATTCAAAAATACTTTATATTAAACTAATCGAGGTTGTTTGTAATGATAAATAAAACGTTAAATTTAAATGCAATAAATGTAAGAACAATAGTGAAATCATTTTATTTGTACAAAGCAGGTTAATTATTATTCGAGCACATTTGTTGAGATATATTACCAAAGAAACATTCTGCAAACTGTTTATAAAATTCTTGAAAAACATAAGCGAAACTATGGCCACATACGGTTCGCTATAATCTAATATAAATATTAGACCAAACACAAATTTGATTTTCTTTACTTGGAATGAAAAGTCTGTCTAATTACATATACTACAGTGAGCATGTTCGATGGTACTCGGTTGGATAAGTCTTGAGTAGGTCCTCTTTAAATGCCCTATTTTTATGATTTAACTAATATGCTCTAATTGATATTAGTAGGTACTCAAAAGACCTGAATAAACAATTAAGAAAATAAACACAAAGAGTATTCAACTAAGCACACTGTCAGAATGATCTAATTTTTATCCTTTGTTCCCGGGAGGCGGCCTAAATTAGTTTCAGGTTCCCATTTTCATGCAAATAGGTCTGGAACAAGTAACATGCGCTTTGTTGTTCACAAGATTTCCAGCTTTATGGGTATTTTAAAATGGAATAAGGTTTTGTAATTGTATTATTTCGTTCAGAAATTTTAATTGTTCAATTAATAATCTTACACATAAGGATTCATTCTTTTCAACTCATTTTATTCGGTCAATTGATCATGGATCTGTCAGTAAAATATAATAAATCCCTTGTGCCATCTAAAAATAAGAATAGGACTACTTCATTATTTTTCTAAGGATTAATGAATGGAGAAATAATGAAATGCTTTTACTACTTCACAAATAGTAAAGGATATACATTCGGTTTTGTTCCAGTATTTAGATATCAGATGGCAATTGTATAAGAACCAAATTTAGATAATTTTTACAGATTATTTCTTGCGCTATCTTGGTTAAAAAAGGAACACCTCCATTATCTATTATGTACCGAGAGGCAGGTTAAAGTCAATTAACAATAAGACCCGAGAGCGACTTTCGACAGTATTACAATAAGTATTGTAATACTGTATTGTCATCATCATCATCTAAGCGTTGAATCCCGGTTGCAACTCAAACTTTCGCTTCGACGCCCGGGGTCCGCTTTCCGACTTTTTCTTCTCCACTTCGCACAATCTTCGGTATCTCTGGTAGTCAGTCCATTGGCACGTCTATCAACCCTTACGATGTCAAGCCAGCACTTTTAAGGTTTACCCCTCCTGCTGGGGCCCGGTGGAGGTGGCATGGTCAAACATTTGTTCCCCACGTAAGTAGCCGGTTGCCCTAAAACGTGGTTATACCAGCGAAGGCGACACTGTGTCACGGACACGATGGCTGCCGCGAATGCGAGAGTTCCTAACGCAGTCCTTCCGCGTTACTCCACACATCCACCGCAGCATATTCATCTCCATGACTCGCAGTGCCTGCTTGTGTCGCTTCAGCACCTGCCTCGCTTTACATCCGTATAAAAGGACAGGCCTAATGATGGTCTTATAAACCTGTCCCTTCAATTTGACCCGTATTTTGAGTATTTTGTAATACTGTATTGTAATAGTTATATTTGGAACAACTTGTTACAAACGGTTTAAACTCCTGAAGGGCTCGCCTTTATAAGGAATCCCTTGTCGTGTATATCCCTCGGGCGATCCTTTAGCTGTAACGCTAAATGTAGTTGTCAGAATACCGTATTATATCAATTTAATTATAACTACAATTGTAATTGAAAACGTACGTGGTAGCTAAGTAGTACCACACGCGGAGAGTAATCTGTTTTTTTTTAAATGATAACTTGTTATGGGAGGGTAAGCCGCTTCGTTACGTAACGCGTTACGGCGCAGGTCTGTCTGGCTTCTCTTTCTTTCACTCTAACCCTCAGCGCTAGATCTATTCGAATTGCGACTTTATTACAATGAAATACAGTTGAGTTTTTTTTCTTTATAAAGAATCTACATTAAGAAATAATTTAATTTAATATAACTTTGAAACAATTTTTGGAATAATTGGAAATTCGTAAACATTAGTTATTTTTGAATTATTTTTGGTTTTATTAATAACCTAACCTTTTCTTACATTATCATATTAATATATATATAAAATTTAAGTAATAACCTAAGTTTTTGTCAAGTTAAATAATTTAAATATTAAATTGTTAAACTTAGATTAATTTAAGTTATCACTTCTGTCGGGCGTCCCAAGACTCACACGTTTTTTTATTGCTGTGTAGGTGTTTGCAATGCCAGTGGCATCGCATCACGCTGCTGTCCCATAAGGGTACAGGAACTTGGGTCACTAATGCCGGAACACAACACAAGCTTATTATGTCGGTATACTTAACTTCACATGTATCGCGATTAATTATATTCGTAAATGTAATATATCTGAATCTTAAGAAAAATATATTTTAACAAGAAAATGTTTTTCATAAGGAGCGACGTGTGCCTTCTACATGGCACACAACGCCGCCCATTGTTTTCCCGCGTCTTTTGTCAACTGACTGACCTAACTTGGCCTCTGAGCCGCTATTCCCGCTCCGTAACATTGTTAGTTTGCTTTAATATCACTTAGATAATATAATATGTAAAGAAACCGTGTTTCTTTAATTTGTACTGGACTGTGCTGTCAATAAAGCAGTACCCTATTTAATATTTAGTTGATAGATGGCGCTAGAAGTAATGGCGACTAACTTCTGTCAATAAAGCAGCTATATTGGCAATTGTCAAAAATGTCGTGATTTTTATGTTAAGTTTGTATTTTTAGTTAATTATAAAAATTGTAAATTTAGGAAGACGGAATTGACAAATTGAAAAAATACTTTGTCGTTTCTTTATTTTCAGGTAGGTTAATATTATTTAAGTTTAAACAAATTGTTCTTATAATCGTGTACTATGTAAATTATAAAATAAAACTTTAATTTCAGAGCAAACGCAATTGTTTTTAAAATTTTCAATTCAAAAAAATATTTTAATGTATTGTCTTATATATATTTAATAAAAATACTAACCTTGGCTACGGTTTCACTCACTATCCTATTTTATATTTCTCATATATATTCCTATTCTATTTATCTCCATGTTCTTTATAAAAAATATGCTCATTGTATAATTATAATTCACAATGTCCCACAGCTGGACTCGGGCTTCCGATAGAGGTAACAGGCTGTATAAGCGCCACGTCTGTACGTTATCTAATATTAGATCTAGTTTGTTAAAGACACGACTTGCTTGTTAAATGTATAAAAGTTATGTAACTGCCGGAGTCCTGTGATAGTAAATTAATCAATATATTGTTAGAATGCTTTATAAAATGAAATCTTGGTTAGTTTGGGCTCTAGTTAAACTGGCTATGAGCACGGAACTTGAAGCACTCTCTGCTTTAAGCACACTACAATGTTTTCAAAAACTGCCATTGTGATATTGAGTGCGGAAGATATTTTTAATATAAACAATTAAAATTTATGACTTCGCCTGTATCTTAGATAAATGTAGAATGTAAGGAATATTCTAATAATAATCTTATTTTTGAAGTGAAACTTCTTTGTGCGCATGAGGGTAAAATTTTTACGGATGAAACGCAATATTAGCGTCACGAAGATGTGTAACGTTTTTTTTTGCTCCAGTAATACTAACCTTATTAATTATGGTTTAAGGTTAATTCTATAATGTATTTTTAAATCATTGTATTATTTATACATATCTATTCGAATTGTGATTTTATTGCAATAAAATACAGTTGAATTTTGTTTAATAAGATATAAAATAATAATATTTCAATAATTCTCTTTTCTAAATTTATTAGAAGATTTAAAAATTTATTTGCCAAAGAAGTTTCACTTCTGATATGTGTACTTTGTACGCACGCACTTTTTTTATCTGAAATATACTACTAAGTAATAATAAAAAAATATGAATAAAAAATAGATAATACGAAGGCCCACACGTCGCACATAATACGAAATAACACGAAAGCCCGAATAAAGGAAAGATGAAGATTATAGGAAACACTGTATGCTTGTATTCTATCTCATTATCAGGCGGGCTAAATACTATTTATGAATACATTTGTCTCTTTTTGGTATCGCCTTTTCGTTTAATCGAATTTTCAAATTACTACGATATTAAAGAAGTTTCACTTAAAATTTATAAATAATATTAATATACAGGGTTATTGGTAATTCGACGTATTTCCGTTAGGAGGTGACAGGGGTGGCTATTTGCGATAATTTTAACCCCCCCATATGCATTATGCAAATGTGAACCATTTTTGAGTTATCATGTTTTTTAGCTTTTTTCAAAATAAGTGTAACATCAAAAATTTATTAAAAAAAAGTATCAATTTAAATCTCATTTTTTCTTCTGATTTATAATAACATTAAACACTAATTATTGTGAGATAAAAAACTATATTATTTCAATATAAAAAAACAGATAAATAAAAGTTTGGAATGCAAACGGAGTGAGAAAAAACAATAACGTTCTGTATTGAGCCAAGGAGGAGAAGTAGAAGGATTGAGGCATAAAGCTTTATCTGAAAAATCTGAACTAATATGTGCTTTATATATTAGTCGAAGTGTGACATGAGTTCTAACCATTTCCTACTTTGTGAACCATTATTATATAATATTAGTATCAAATTATTATCTACCAGCCTGCATTTATACCTACTAGAGCTTTGTAAATCCACGGTCAAATACTTATTTCGTATAATTTTTTGTATAACAACTTGGTCTACTATAAACAAAATGAGTACCATTATATAAATACGAGTATTACTACCTTTTGCTAAATTTACGGATTTAATAAAGATTTAAACTTTGTTGGGTACACGGAAACACATTAGGGCCAATCAATCAGGCGTCATGTGCGCCTGAAGCAAGCCGATATCGCCAGCGCCACCTATGCTACGAGCAATTATTTATTACCTAATGTCACGAATACTCAAAGTTTGTATCGAACTCCCTTAGATAGATCAAGTTTCAATGTTAGCCAATAAGCTTTGAAAAGTTGCTGGTATATTAAATAGTATTTACGACAAGCAAAATAAATTGTACAGAAATATAATGATTATTATTTATAATTATGTAGTAGTGATGTGACGTGCAACTAGTGCCGCCACAAGGTCATTGACACTTGTCGACTGTATGTAGGTGTCAAGTATAAATTGCGAGTTCTTGTGATAACTTTGTGATGCTGATTACTCAACATTTTTGTACTATGTGATACTAAACTATAAAATACATGTTTCTCATAACTTTTACAAAAGATTCTTCTGTGTGAATTTGGACGGGTGAGGCAAAGTCACCCTGTATATGGTACCTAAAGATTTTAACGTAAAATAATTCGCAGGCCTACCC
Organism: Malacosoma neustria; assembly: GCA_963693495.1. Lineage (NCBI taxonomy): Eukaryota > Metazoa > Arthropoda > Insecta > Lepidoptera > Lasiocampidae > Malacosoma > Malacosoma neustria. Next base: position 19,822,930 of record OY856381.1, read on the forward strand.
GATAAAAGGGCTTGGGAACCACTGTTCTATCCATTTACTATTCGTTCAATACCCTACATGCAATGATGACCTTAATTTGTTATTCGCTTGTATACACAACAGACATTTTAAATTGAACTCTGACAGCAATTTGTAATTAACTAATTTCTTGTAGAATATATCTTATATTGTATTATTATTTAATTATGAGACAATCAAGTTTTAGTTTTTAATTTTATAATTTGAAACCCATATTTGTTTGAAGATTTTTTTCTAGCTGCATTTGTTCTTCTCCTTCTTCTTCTTCATCCATGGTGGGGAAATACAGACGACCGTATTGAAACTGAAAATTAAGGATATTAATATGAGCAAACTTGCATCTAAGATTACCTGTGTGTGTAGCTCGTCAAGCCTTGGAGAAGCGTAGTGGGTCAATCACTCTAGGTAGACTTGACCCCAGCAGGATGTCATCTATATATCTATACATATAAATAAAATTGGAGGGTCTGTTTGTAACATTAAAATAACCGCTTTTAACTAAGTGCATTTGGATGTATACACGGTACATATACCAAAACAACATTTTTTACAATTTTTGTCTGTCTATCTGTCTGTTTGTTCCGGCTAATCTTTGAAACGGCTGGACCGATTTTGACGGGACTTTCACTGGCAGATAGCTGGTGTAAAAAGGAGTAACTTACGTTACTTTCATTTTAGAAAAAAAAAATGGTTTTACTTAAAAGTTGTCACTTTCGGATTTTTTAATTCCAATTTAAGTTGACATCAGATTTATATCATCAGTCATATAAAATAGGGTTCAGCTTAGGTTGGACTTTGTAGGCTCGAACGCAGTTTGTATATTTCATTTATTTATATTTTAGGGTTTATAGGGTTTGTAATCCAAAATAAACCATAAGATATATTCAAAAAATGCTGCCCAAAATCACTATTCCACGCGGACGGAGTCACGGGCACAGCTACTTCTTTATATGACTTTTCGATGAAGTCTCTAAAATTGTTTTATGAGACTTTTTGAAGACATTTTCATTGATTTTTTTATACATTTTTGCTAATTATGAACCCCGAATGACCATTCCGTTGATAATTATATCCGTGACGAAGTACATTAGCATTTAGCGGTCACTGGCTTACGAGAGTCTGACAAAGGTCCATGAAACAATGCACGAAGGTCCATTGGGAAATGTGTTTCCAGGAAATTACATTCCTTAAAATAATTTTTGACTCGAAATTACTTATTGGTGCAAACGCGTCGTACCGATTCTGTGAAGTTGTCGCAAGTTGGCAAATATATTTAGATGCTCGGTTACAAACACAAAATTTGTCCCCTTTTACTTTTAACCGCATATGTATAGGCCATATAGTCTTTGTTGAGTTGCTATGAGGTTCCTCCACAAGACCTCGCCATACATATTCATTCTTAACATCTTAATGACGAATGGCGCAATTGGAATGGAAACAGAAATGTATGTTAAATACATACATACATACATACATATAATCACGCCTCTTTCACGTAGGGGTAGGCAGAGACCACTTCTTTCCACTTGCTACGATCCTTACATACTTGTTTCGCTTCGTTCACTTTCATTATTCCCTTCATACATGCCCTTCGGTTTAGGGTACTCTTGACCTGGCCTTTTTTCAAGACATCCCTGATCTGGTCTCTTCCAACACTTCCATTCACATTCGCCTTAAGCACTTTTTTCGTCAATCGTTCTTCATTCATTCTCTCGACATGGCTAAACCATCTCAGCATACCTTTCTCAATTTTTGTCACTACATCTTCTTTCTTATGTTAAATACTGTCACACTATATCACATCGAGAGTTAGTGATTATAATACGTCTATTATCTATGTAGTTATACGAGTATACTTGCCTCAAAAGAAGAAATTACATTTTCTTAGAGCCTGCAGTTTTTTATGATAGCCATAAAACTCATTTATTTCTTTTAGCTATTATATTTTTTCAGGCGCCTAGTACTTTTAATAAACATTGTCGGTAAATTCGCAAAAACTCATTTTGGTTCGCGTATTTTATAACACTGTAAACAAGAAATAGAATGGGTATTGTTCATTTTTTTTAAATGTTGTAATTGAAAAACCATTTAGAGGAATAAGGTTACTGATCATTACGGACTAATTAATTATGAAAAATATGCACATTTTATTGATATTTTTGATAAAATATGATTGACCTTCTCTGCCCTTCAAATTTCACTGTATAGTTTGTATCTTTGCCTCAGAAAATAAAAAGTAAATGGCAAGTATTGATAATCTGTCATGTGCCAAATTTATAAATGTCAAAAATAATAATTTTTCCTGGGACTTCTCTTTTTTTCGTATGAACTTTGACAGATATGAGATGGATGACATCGTGTTGACAGCTTTCAATTTTTTAAATTATTTCTAGTGGGCACAGTCCATTGTGCTGTGTGATGACGTCACTTACCTTTAAAATTGAAAATATTTAAATATTTTTTTAAATAACTGTTGAGCCAATCTTCAAAATATTCAAATTAGTTTCTCAAAATGCTCCAAATTTTCAAAAAATAAAATAAAATCGAATGGTTAAAAATTTTAAACAATCCCTATTGCAGTTTACACGACAAAAAAGATTATTTCCAGACTTCATATCCTTTCATATTCCATATCTAGGTAAAAATTTATATGGCAGAGCTTTTTTCATTGACACAATAAGTATTTCTCAATTGTGATACTCGTATAAATATTTTGTTCTTCATGGGGATTGAACTTGCGGACAAAACCGTATAAGGCGTCGAATTATAAAATAAAAAAGCTTCAAAATCCTTGAGTATCAAATAAATTTTCATTTACTTCAGACACAGCAATTCATATAATAGTAAGTTTAAAATGGTTATGTAAACCAAGAAGAAATAATAAACACACATAATAGACCTGAAATAAAATATATGGAATACATAAAAGTTATGTTTAGCTACTTTTAGCCGTGTCATCTTTGTTGTGTGTTTGAGATCAAATAGAAAAGAAACAAAGTAAGAAATATTTTATTTGGGACATAATAACACTTGTATCTATATGCATTGAGTTGATAATACATTTAGTATGTCTCAAATTTGAATCCAAGCTCAGCATTGTGTAAATGGATCAAATAGGAAATCAGATATTTCACTGTGTATCGTCTTGTGCGCCCCTATTAAATATAAGCATTTCATTTATACTAGCATTGTTGTCCTAAAATTTCCTTTTCGATACAAAGTCGTAATAGAGGAACTGCTAAATTCTAAGCGGACAGCAATAAAATAAAGATATGATTTCCCCTAAATGAAACATAATAAACTACACCCTTCGTGGTGCATTGGCTTTAGCATGTAGAAACGCCTGCGGGTACGCTTGTAGTCCCGAGTCTGGATGGGCATAATATGTATTTATTTACAAAATAAAAGTATATAAGTAGTCTATATGAGTTGTATAGTACCAAAGAAAAAGCTCTGCTGACTAGAATGCTATTGCTTTTTTGTAGATCGAGTTCAGAAGACTGAAAAATGGCCCATATGGTCATCGTGGCCTATGGAAGTTTGGACCACCAAAGGTATATTGCCAATACCAGCCTAGAAATTTCATAACGCCATTTTTGATAAATCCCATATCGTACCGCGATGGGAAATTTTAAGGACACTTATCCCTAATCCAAAGTGTACGCAACATATAGTTTTGAATCATCGCGTACAGAAAAAAGAGTGTTTAGGAAATGGGGATGTACACTAAGCTGGTAGCAGGCAGTGCGGTGGTAGAAAGACGGTAAACAGCTCAAAATTTACCATTGTGCAGACGGTAGAATATCGTAGTCTATCAATTTATTCTTAAATATCTTAAAAAATACAAAGAAAGCACTAACAAAAAAGTTTTAATTTCTCCTTTTTTTGTTTTTTTAAAGCTACAAGAATACGTTAAATATTTTAAAATAAATATTTAATATTTATTTTTTTTACTGAAAGGTTCCGTGCCATCAACCAGCCTTGAGATCAACTAATTGTCCGAATTCTTAAAGCGATGACCTAAATAGAAATTACATCACTTTTAATCTGGCAACACAAGACCCAAGTCAACGAAACGAACCCTCGCGGAGGCGGTTAACGAGTGTACAGTCCTCGAGGGACATGGCCACTTACTAACGATCATGTTAAGACTCCTTTGTGGCCATAATGGCATATTAAGGCGTGTTTTGCGACCGCAATTCGCTTGTTCACTGAGGACTGATATTGTTATTTGTAATAAATAAAATAATTGAAAGTATCAGGAGTCAGCTCTCATTTTCGACGCAAACTGTTTACTATACTATACAATATGTGCAGGGGCGGTGAAAAAAGACTGACCTCTGTGGCTGGGGTTAGCCTGTCGTAAAAAGCGACAAAACAACCCATCCTAGCTACGTGGTAGGGCCGCAAGCCCGTCTGGATGGCGACCACCTTTGGTCTTAAGTATGCCGCCATAGTAACTTTGTGTTGTGTTCCGGCATTAATGACCCAAGTGCCTGTACCCTTATGGGAAAGCAGCGTGTCCGCGATTCCACTGGCGTTGTAAACACTCACAGGTGATTGTAACTGCTAAATTCTAAGCGGGCCGTCTGCCTGTCTGCTGTCCTACAGCAATTAAAAAACACATAGACTCGGGATGGAAATCAAAACCGTGTCCATACAGGCGTTTTCTCATACGAAAGCGGTTGCGCCACATATATCAACATATATGTATTGTTTATAACTATGATTAGTTTAAAAGAAAATTTTAATTTTGATCTCGATAAGATTTCTGAAGTCAAAATTGAAGGTAGTTTTGAAAATTATGTATATATTTTTTATATTTAATCTAATTATATCTATATAAATAAATAAAATTGGAGGGTCTGTTTGTAATATTAAAATAATCGTTTTTTACTAAGTGCATTTGGATGTATACACGGTACATATACTAAAACAACATTTTTTACAGTTTTTGTCTGTCTGTCTGTCTGTTCCAGCTAATCTCTGAAACGGCTGGATCGATTTTGACGGGACTTTCACTGGAAGATAGCTGATGTAACAAGGAGTAACTTAGGCTACTTTTATTTTAGAAAAATAAAATGGTTTTAGTTAAAAGTGATTAGTTTCGGATTTTTATAATCCAATTAAAGTTGACCTAAGATTTATATCATCAATCATATAAAATAGGGTTCAGCTTAGGCTGGCCTTGTAGGTTCGAACGCAGTTTGTATATTTCATTTATTTATGTTTTAGGGTTTGTAATCCAAAATAAACCATAAGATATATCCATAAAATGCTGCCCAAAGTCACCATTCCACTCGGACGGAGTCGCGGGCTCAGCTAGTTTAATCTAAAGATACGAATTCGTTAACTTTTCTTTCAAGAGTGTTATAAATTCACCCGTTTGTTACCTTAATAAGGTACCAAAGAAATGGAATTTCGATATTTATACGATGGACTCCCGATTGCTCTACCGCAAACATATCACACCGATTATATACTAGTACTTTTCCGACTCTAGAGACACATAAATTGTGAAATATACAGCATAGAATTGCTACAATTTCTTAAACCTTTATCATACCGATTATTAGTACTTTTTGAAAGGTTTATAAAAAATATGTGATTTTGTAGCAGATGCCGGTCACGAACCGAGATTGCAACGTACAGGAATGCGAAGGATAGCTCGAAAACAGTGGACTGTATGAGAGAGGAGGGAAGAGACGCGATACCTTGCAGTGAGCAAAGTATTACGCCTTGATCCCACACCTTCCCGGTTCGGTTCAGGTCGCGGAGGAACTGTTGCACGGCACCAGCTAAATGTCACGCATTGAACACAATTATATCAGAGAGGTCGAAAGTCGACCGTCCCGCGAGTTTAGAAGCTTGCGCGTTACTACGTGGTCAGGGAGGTCGACCGTCCCGACCGTTTAGAAGCTTGTGCGTTACTATCATATTATTTTCGTCCCACTCTCGCTTTTACCATTTACCTCTTCGAGAGTGAGGGTAGGTAACACAAATCAAAATACCCTTTATGCAAGGATCGAATATGATAAACTTTAAGATAGTTACCTCTCTCACTCGGAGAGGAATTAAAAGCCCTAAGAACTGTCGCGGACAAATACAGGACGAAGGATACTCCTCTGTATTACCTCTTTCTTGACTTGCAGAAAGCCTTCGACTGTATTCCTCGCGCGATAATCTGGTGGGCATTTCGGTCCAAAGGGGTTCCAGAGACCTATATTGACATCATCCATGTACCCCGATTCCGATTACGTGGTTCGGACCGCTGTTGGCGCACAAAACCCTTTCCCATCACTGTCGGAGCACACCAGGGATCCTTCCTTAGTCCGTTTCTGTTCAGCGTAGTATTAGACATACTGTCAGACAGCATCAAAAGCTCATATGAGCAGCCTCCGTGGTTGCTCATGTATGCTGATGATATCGTGCTGGCTGATTCGGACAGGGGTAGGTTGGTGGGACGTATGAAGGCGTTGAAGGAATCAAAATGTTAAATTGAAGGGATAGGTCTATAAGAACATCATTAGACTCGTCCTGCGACAAAAGCAGGCACGGCGAGTCACGGAGATGAATATGCGGCGGTGGATGTGTGGAGTAACGCGGAAAGCCCGCGTTAGAAACTCTCGCTTTCGCGGCAGCCTTCGTGGCCGTGACATTGCGGATAAATTGCAGGAGTCTTCGTTGTGTGGCCACATTTTACGGTAACTGGCTACTTACGTGGGGAACAAATGTCTGACATGCTGCCACCACCGGGCTCCAGCAGGAGGGGTAGACCCAAAAAGTGGTGGCTTGTCATCATAAGGGTTGATATATGTGCCAATGGACTGACCACCAGAGATGCCGAAGATCGTGCGAACTGAAGAAGAAAAAGTCGGAAAGCGGACCCCGGGCGTCGAAGCGAGAGTTTGGGTTGCAACCAGGATTCAACGCCAAGATGATGATGATGGAGATTACAATTTCTTAATTTTTTTTAATTACAAATACTAATATAAGTACTGCCTAGGGATGAAGATGTTTGAAGTACAAGAAATGATAGGGCTCCTCAACGGCTTAAACTGCCTTGACTGCTCCATCTAGCCCAGACGAGCAATTTTGCATACGCTAATATTACCCCGTATGTAATGGCAGGGGTCTCGGCACTCGCGGATTTAGGTTTGATAAAGGTGCTTGTTATTTCGCCGTCCGCCACGCACGCTTCGCTGCCCAATGTTATGAATGGTGTACCATTATTATCTTTGGTTTGTTATATATATGTATATACAATTTTTACATAAATATTTAATATTAACACGTTGTACTATATAATATACTTTTTTCTGTCATTTATTTATTGAGTTTATTGATTGATTCGGAATCCTCAACTAATCAATACTGCCAAAGCCATGTTTATGAAGCCTATGTATAGTGGTCTATTTAATTTTCTATATTTCTTTAATACCTTTTCGATAATATGCATGGAATTATACCAGCTATAGTCAACCTGCGGCCCGTCAGGCTTTTGTGGTTGGCCCATCTGGTGTTACTTTACACGACTGCGCTTCGGTCTGCAGTTCCACTGTTGATAAAATAATCTGCCATAATATTTATTTAATTCAATTTTGACAATCGCAGAAATCTAATAAATCATTATCTATTTTTTTATTGCGGTCCGCACGGTTAATAACGCATGTTTGTGACCCCTGTGAAAATATTGTTGAAGTATAAAGGGATCATATTTAAATGAAGATAACGTGATCAACTTTTAGATAAAAATCTTATAGTCCGCTATAAGCTAATAAAGTTCCACATAAAACAAACGAATAACTGAGTCTCATGCGCCCATTCTTACGGAGTACAGCGTTGAGCAAACAGTCTGGCCACAGTGTACACAGGATCCCAATATCCTTAGGAGCAATATCAAGTCGAGTGCATTTTGTAAATACGCGTGTTTGTCTCTACGGCTACACAAACAAAGGGTCACGGATTAGATTGTTGTTGTCGTCTGTTTAAATTGCATTTATATTTTTCAAAGCCTTATATAATAATAACACTCCATAACGTCACAGTGCTTGGTTCAGGGCATTCCTTTAGGCGTTTTAAGGAGAACTTGGTTTATCCCGGGGTAAAGAGTATCTAATAATATAATTATTACTTAAATATAAACTTGTAAATCAAAATACTTATAATAAACATTAATATATTACGTATAAAAAACTATAATAAAAACTACCATACTAAATAGTACTACTTATAATAAATAGTGAATGTTATATTTAGTTATATAACATAAATATTTTATACACTGTTCAGTGCTATAATAATATTCTCTAGGGGTCGTTTTAGCACCGAACATGTATTCACAACCGTAAAAAAATTATGCTTAATGGTAGTCCTATAGACATGCCCAATCAACTGAAGTCCCACCGACATAGTTCCGTTTTGAAGAGTCGTATCCGCAGCAAATGGATTACATGTACTCATTCATAGGTTGGGACCCATTTATTTATTTATTAAATCATATACAAAGGTACAATTACCATGGTGACTATCTCAATAAATGGGAAACTGTGATGCAGTGACATCGTCTACTTCCGGACATTATATTACTCAAACAAAAAACTATGAAGAAAGAAAGCTAGAGTGCGTGTGTGTATGCGCGCGCGCATGTGTGTGTCTTGTTCTTTTGGAGTTGGTGGATTCATTCACAACATCAAATGCCTTGTGCTGTATGCTGAAAGAGCATCTGCATACAAAGGCATGCACAAGCCTGTTAAATAGAAACAATAATCATAAACGTACTTATGAAGGCGAAACGAAAGCTCCGTTTACCGGGATAAAATGTGTATAGTAAAAAATTTAATAATAATAATTACAACGTTTACGACATTGCAGTTGGCAAACAGCGTAATTATTACAAAATGCGGTTAACCGTATAATTTCTCTTCCACTCAGACAAAATTGCTTCATAATTTTAGGCGTATTTAAGCAAGTTCTGGCGTATTTAAGCAATGACAGTTATGTCATTTACAAAAAACATTACAGAGCGAAATAAGTGTATTAAATGTTACAAGCTCATTGTAGTAGGCTGGTCGTTTAAATCGGAGAACCTATAACCATTGGAGTAACAGTTTTCTAGAGTGGAAACCATGTCTTGACAAAAGTAGATTTGCAAGGCGAGGCGGCGAGCTCCAAATTGCAGCTGGCAAAAGTAGATGCTACAAGCAAAGATAAATAAAGCTAAATGAGTTGGGATGGTTTGGAAAGTAGGTTTATATGAAACAATTTCTATAGACTTGGTCGTAATATTCGGAGAACATTTAAAATTGTGAGGTATCGGCTTAATTTGATGTTTTTTTTGCGCATAGACAATTGACGAACAGTAGATCAAAACACAAGCGATAAAATATGACATCGTCTGCGAAGATTAACTCATAAATACGGCCGTAAAAGGCAACACCAGTAGCCTTATAAGTATTTTCAAAGAAAATAAAAGAGAAAACGTAAAAGTTTTCATTTATTGCTGATATTGTTAGTTTAGAGGCTAAGGTTGTGTCGGTGGATCGATTATCACACATTTGTTAGGATCGATCCACTTACACACGTATATGAAGTAGTTTGTCGTGGTCTGAATGAATGTGCTTTTTTGTTGTGGAATAGCAGATAGGCTTTTTTTGGCGGAATATTTAGAGATCCGTGGTGGGTGCCAACCGAACGGGATTAGAGGCCTACCCCAGCTATTTTGTCACAGGCATCCTTCGACCCTGCAGGTAGAAAATGAAACATGTCCGTCAACTGCATGCTTGTAAAAAACCCTGCGATACAGATTCACCTAATCCGGAAACCTGGCTAAAAGTATTGTACGTAGTATTCCAATTTAGAGGAAAGCTATTATATTTTCAAATAAATTAAAAACTAGACAGAAATGCAATTTCATTATGTTTAAGTTTGGCCATTCTATTAGATTAAGGCTCGTAAAGTTATGACAGCTTAAAATATTAGAAGGGTCCAGCCAAGTTTGTAGACAAACAACTTTTGATGATTAAATTTGGAAAAGAACATATAATAATGTTCCAATCTCGCGAAGATTACAAACAATATGAAACCGTTGATTATAAGCTTATGAACGTTTTCAATTTTTTAATTATGAGTCTTGTTATTTTCAAATTGTTATTTCTCTGTAAGCGATTATTAATCGTACACAACCTAAATTATTTTAGAAAATTTTGTTGACTAAGTGCTTAAATTAGATTAAAATAACGACTTCACTGGCGCAATGGATTTCGCATGTAGAGATGCCTCTAGGAATCACGTTCACCTTCCATTCGTTCAGAGTCCGACTTTTTAGTTAATTATTTACATAAAAATTATATTTATTATATTTATATTATTAGGGACCACTGCTTGAAAAACAAATCTCACATCAAAAAGTTGGACGGTTCCTTATTCCGAAATGTATAATAACCGCGGTCTAAGAAAAGAATCACATTATTAATTTAACAATTTAAACTATATATAACAAGATACCCGCTAGGATTAAAGATAGTAAATTTAATACTTAAAAAACTTTAAACCGCCGAAAAAACTGAAAAGCAAGAAATAATAAACCTTATTTTTATTAACCTCAATAACTAAGTTCTTAAACTAATGTAAGTATATCTATGCAATTTACGGCCGAAATTAATAACCAATCCTGATCCAAATTTTGCTATCTAAGATCGATATTTCAATCTATTTTTAACAAAACGCGTGCCAATAATCAATCCATGGATTGAAATTTCTATCTTTCAAACCAATCTATCCTTGGGAGGGTCAATCTAAGATTAAAGATTGACTTTTGTATGGAAATTACAGTTTGAGCGTGCCAATAACCTATCCGTGCAGTTTGACGTTTCGTTCGATCGGTGTAAACAATCTTCGATTGCAATCCCCCGAATACCTCAGATTACGGTCACGGATCGCTTCGGAATAAGAAGAAATATGGCATCATCATTAAAAATTTTTAGTGATAGTGATAATAGTGATTTGGAAATGTCATTTCAATTATCTGATTGGGATACTGATAGCGAAAACGAAAGTCGCCGCGCTTCTTCACCAAGAATCAAAAGGGTGAATTATTATGCAGTGCCTGGATGATGCAGAGTTCATTTTTCGATTTCGCTTATTGAAATCTGCAGTATAATCCCTTTTAATTGTATTGATGCCGTTCATACGTGTAACGTCAACAAGGTAAATAATGACTCCATTATGAAAAACATAAAAGCAATATACCTACACTGTTTTTTTTAGAAAATCATTTTTGTCCATTACACACACGATTTTTGCAATCAATTACACTATATAATAATGTTTAAATGTCTAAGGAACATCTAAAGTTACATATTGAAATTTTTTTTAAATAACCTTTTAAATACACAATTTTTTTTAAACTTTATTCAAAAATCAACTTGTAAGTAAAACAAGGTGTATCTATATATTTACTGCTAAAGATAATAATTCTTTGCAATATTTAATTTTCAGGAACTATGGGGTTTCACCACTTCATCAGCTTTTATTAGCGTTAAGGTTTTATGCATTGGGTACAATGCTTAATTCAGTAGCTGACTTTGTTGGGGTATCTAAATCAACAGCAGGTAGAATAGTTAGTGACATGTCATCAGCAATCTTTCGAGTCTCGCTGATATTGATTTCGTAAACGCTCGGCATTTTCCGGTGAAGGGGCGTGTCAAGCTGCGCCGCCGCCGCGCATCACCCTTTACGTATGTAATTAATTTATTTGCTTGTTTGGCGCCGACTCAAAATTACTTAGGTATACTTACATTAGTTTAAGAACTTAGTTATTAAGGTTAATAAAAAGGTTAATAATTTTTTTTTGCTTTTTAGTTTTTTCGACGGTTTAATTTTTCTTGTTAAAAAGTTTTTATATTATATTTTTTTCTGGCTTAATCTGATAATTACTACATGCTTAAATAAATCAATTCTGTCAAAAGTTATGCGTGGTCATACATAAAAAGAAACAATATATATTTATATATACGCGTCAACTTGAGAACCTCCCGTATTTTTCGTCGGTTAAAAAACCTACAGGATATTGATGTAATAATTTTATATTGAAATTTATGACATTATGAATACAATATATGCCGAGCACACCACTTTTGTATAACAACGCACATGCACCGTGTTTATGCAAATAAAGAATATTTGTATAATAATCTATCAACTATTGTATAATAACTATCTATCAACTACGCACTACATGCGCAGCAAGTAGTGCGTAGTTGATAGACAGTTGGTCCAGTTCAACCCCTCGAAGACGCAAGTCTGCGTACTCTCTGCCAAGAAAGCCCCGTTTACACCTACGCCACAGTTCTTAGGAACCCCTCTATCCATCTCAAGTTCATGTTGTCGAAGATCCCATACTCACAGCGGACTTGACACGGTTGTTCTTCGGAGAGACTTTGCGTCTCTTTGCGTATTCTACCGTCTGTACAACGCGGTGTGTTCTGAGGAGCTATTTAGAATGGTGCCCTCGTCGTCTTTCTGCCACCGCACTGCCCACCGCCACCTGGATGTTCATCCCCATTTCTTGGAGCCTCTTTTTTCTTGAACGAAACGGTTCTCAAGAACTTTCTAATTATAGTTATAAAATTTCTTTGAGGCCGGCAGCACGTTGATAATGCCTTTGGTGTTACAGACGTCAATAGACGACGGTAACCACCTACCAGGATGGGCCGTTTACCTGTCTGCTGAATTATAGCTATAAAAAAGTGATGAGCTAAAAAACATATCAATTGTACGATTTCGTGAAAACAATGTGTACAAAATAAACCCCGATCCAAATCGTTGGTATTTCGGGAAACAAACATTTCATTTATGCACGCTGTTCTCGACCAATTCGGAGAAGTGGAAAGCTATTTTTGAAAAAGAAAAACATGCTTTGATGTTTGAGAAATATTGGATCCATTAATATATAGGAAAATTGTTTATTAATATTTGAAACATCACTGTATCCGTGCAGGGGCGGAGAAAGAATACTAACCTCTGCGGCCGGGGTCGGCTTGTCGTAAAAAGCGACAAAACAACCCACCCTACTAGCTACGTGGTAGGGCCTCAAAGCCCTTCTGGATGGCGACCACCTTTGGTTTTAAGTATGCCGCCATAATAACCTTGTGTTGTGTTCCGGCATTAGTGACCCAAGTTCCTGTACTCTTATGAGACAGCAGCGTGTTCGCGATGCCATTGGCTTTACAAACACCCATAGGCGGCGGTAACTGCTAAATTCTAAGCGGGCCGTCTGCGAGCCTATCTGCTGTCCTACAGCAATAAAAAAACTGTAATATAATAGATATTTTTCTTGCTACCCTTATAGCACATTATGGGGGTTGGCACAACATGCTCTCTTTTTTAATGCTGTATAATAATAAATAGGCTGAAGGTTTACTTAATAGTAAACAGTTATGTTAGATGATGTTTGCAGATGCCGATGCGATAACGCCAGGGCCACCGCTAAGATGCTGCCGTCCTCGTAGGGAAATTGGAATCTGGGTCACTAATGCGGGGTCACTTAGTGTTATTATGGCGGTCTATTTAGTGACTGGGGGGGAAGGTTACCATCCACACGGGCTTGCAGCTCTGTCACTTAGAAACTAGGTAGCAGGCTTTCTTCCATTCTCCACTATCATCATCAATCAGCAATCCATCAATCTTTTATTTAGTCAATACCTCTACACCACGGGCAATGTCAACGTACTGTAAAAAAATTAACCCCAAATCGTACTGTGATGGGGAAACTTTAGCCCGAAGCTCATACCAAATCAGGAGAGTCGCAATATGAAAGTTTTTTTATTGTTGAGACAGCACACAGTCGACAAGCTAACGTCCCACTTAATGGTAAGCAGTTACCGTCGCCTATAGATGTATGCGACGCTGAGGACTCCGCGGACACTCTGCTGTCCCATAGAGGTACAGGAACCTGGGTCAAAAACATATTCCCGAGAGCCGAGACAGAGTACAGGAAATGAATTGTTGGAAATGGATGAACGCCCAGCCGATTGCCGGTAGTGCGGTGGTATTTGTCATGAATTAACAACGGATAACAAGTTATTTTTTTATTTTTTTTTTATTGCGTAGAACAGCAGACAGGCTGACAGCCCGCTTAGAATTTAGCAGTTACCGTCGCCTATAGGTGTTTGCAACGCCAGTGGCATCGCGAACACGCTGCTGTCCCATAAGGGTACAGGAACTTGGGTCACTAATGCCGGAACACAACACAAGGTTATTATGGCGGCATACTTAAGACCAAAGGTGGTCGCCATCCAGACGGGCTTGAGGCCCTACCACGTAGCTAGGGTGGGTTGTTTTGTCGCCTTTTACGACAGGCCGACCCCGGCCACAGAGGTTAGTATTTTTTCTCCGCCCCTGCACGGATAAAACAGATGATGGTGAAATGTTAGGACCATCGTATCAATTTCATACATCTCACTAACAAATAGCACAGAAATTGGGACATTTTTGTATTAATACATCGACAACCAAATTCAGAAAAAATTTAACTCGGGACCCCCGCAGGTGATTCACTGGAGGAAAGTCATTGCGCGAGTGAGGCATCTAACAACATGGCAGTATTACGTTGTTTCTTAAAAGTTTAATAACTTGACATTAAATGAAGATATCTCAATATACTTTCTTTTAGTTAAGGGCCAAGTATTTAAGAAATAAAACTCAGAAAATTTAATTAAAATCTATCTCGTAGTTTTGCCGTGATGCGCGCACAACCGTAGATCTCTATAATTTTATTTATATAGAACTTATAACTAGTCCTATTTTGGCAAAGCCAAATTTTATCCGTGCAAGGGCGGAGAAAGAATACCAACCTCTGCGGCCGGGGTCGACCTGTCGCAAAAGGCGAAAAAACAACCCGCCCTAGCTATGTGGTGGGGCCTCAAGCTCGTTTGGGTGGCGACCACCTTTGATCTTAAGTATGCCGTCATAATAACCTTGTGTTGTGGTCCGGCTTAGTGACCCATGTTCCTGCACTCTCATGGGACGGTAAGTAGTAAATTCTAAGCGGACCGTCAGCATGTCTGCTGTCCTAGAGCAATAAAAAAAATTCAGCGTACTTTGCCTCTTAGTGACATGTATTAAACATAAGCAAGGCTGCAAGCACAAGCAGCAATAAAAGGACAATACACAATGCATTAAATTATTAAATCGCATTTAAACTGTCATATTTGGTTTCAGTTGCTTGCGCACGCGTCCATTGTCCGCGGCTGACGTATGCGATATTCCATAGATACAGACTAGAATAGTCCAATTCACCGATATAAACGTAATAGATGGAACATGGATTCAATTTTGAATATAAATGTTTACAACTGTTGTCGTGTTGCAATCACCAGATTTTTAATAACAACCTTCAGTTTATGGTCAAGAACCTTTTATATGTATATCTAAGCGTCTATTGTCTTCCATGTCAGTCATCGTTTGATTCGAGGTGCAATTTTACATCGCATTAATAGAGCAGTCAGGTTGACGGCCCACTTTTAGTAAGCAGTTACCATCGCCTATGATTGTTTGCGACGCTAGGGGCATCTTGACCTTGACCATTAGAACCTGGATCACTTATGCCGGGACGCAAGTTTATTATGGCGGCATTGTTGAGTACTATTACAAAGTGCATCAAATGCGTCTTTGCCTATCCTTGATACTTACTTCTATCGAACCGAGGTAAAGAATGATTGCGCTACGCAGGTATCTTCAACGTTGATGAATAGCAAACTGCCAGAACGAACTGTATGAATGTTTTACTATTAATCTAACAGGTACTTAGTAATAAGTACTGCACAAATATGTAATATAAAAATTGAGTATTCTGGATTTTTTATCGCTGAAGAACAGAAGACCGGTTGATGTCCCATTTATTGGTAAGCAGTTACCTTCATCTATGGATGTTTGCGACGCCAGGGGCACCACGAACACGCTACTGTCCGTATAGAAGTGCTCGTTACAATTCTATTTTTAATTATACAGGGTGGGCTATAAATTTTTTCACATTTGAAATATGAATAGAAATAAAACTACAAATATTATTTTGTTGATCATTTATTTAACGTAATTGAAACCATTTATTTAATTTTTTTTAAATTACATCGTCGAGATGTGCCCCGTATCGTCGTTGGCACTCATGCAATCGACTGCGAAAACTTTGGAAAACTCGCTGACACATGCTGCGAGGATTCACGTATTCCACTGAGTTCACACTTAAGTTATTTCCTTGATTATTTTCAAGGAAATTATGCCCTTTGCTGATATAACAGCCTATACTGTCGTTTTAGGTGGCCTTTGATATTTATGATGAGGGTTTTCCCTGCTCCAGTGTCGACAATTGTGCTTGTTTGGCGTGACGTGCCTATTGATGTGAAAATGGGCCCCGTCCGTAAACAATACATTCTCAAGAGAATCGCTCCAACATTGAGTCAGACAACTTACGTTGAATGTAATAATTTGGTTTCATATGCTGCATAATTTGAAGCTTATTTATCGCTTCTTCTTGAACTTGGCCGCCCTGATTATCATTATTTGCTGATCCCGTTTGCTTTTTGACACAAGCTTTGATTAAGATAACACTTGGACACTCACTTACAGTATAATAACGTAGGAATAGTTATTTTTGTAAAATGGTTTTACACGAAAAGCACGTTGTTGTCTCGTGAAGCCATCAATCGTAACTAAAATTATGTGAAGCGACGCAGAATTCCTCGCTACCCACGCGCCCATAACGGTGACGGTTTTTGAGAAATCAAGTGTTGCTATTTGCAAAAAAATTTGGCCAACCCTATAACCTCTGACGGTTACTTTTTGAAAGGTCAGAGTTGGATTGATCGGACATACTATCTCTTGAATCCCCAAAATAACGTAATGCTAGAAAAAGTCATTACAAATCTAGTACATTTAATTCCTAGAATCCAAGACTAGGCGGGTGCTTGGGAGCTGCGCCCGTAAATCAGCGCGTGCGCACCATTGTGCATTCAGCTGCCCGTGAGAAATTGTACTAAGTCACTATCTATCTATATCATCATTTTGTTATTCAGAAATGCAAATAAATATTTAAGTTGGGTTTTTCGTATTGTTTAATTATGGTAAGACACTGTAAAACGCCATTGGAGGGGTGAATTGCACGAGTTTTTATCGTCCATTCAGTGACTTAATTTTGAAAAGAGGTCTATATACAGCAGTGGACTATTGACGACAACCTTAACTTGTTATTGACCTAATTAAATTAAACAATCACAATGTCATGACACATGCAGCTTATGAATCATAAAGTTCATTTCTTCCAACCTTGAAAGGAATCCTGAACGGTGTTCTTCCTTAGTGAACCATCAACAGGAGTAATCCATTTATCGCCTTTTACTTTTAGGTGGTTTTTATCCGTGCAGGGGCGGAGAAAGAATACTAACCTCTGCGGCCGGGGTCGGCCTGTCGTAAAAGGCGAGAAAACAACCCACCCTAGCTACGTTGTAGGGCCTCAAGCCCGTCTGGATGGCGACCACCTTCGGTCTTAAGTATGCCGCCATAATAACCTTGTGTTGTGTTCCGGCATTAGTGACCCAAGTTCCTGTACCTTTATGGGACAGCAGCGTGTTCGTGATGCCACTGGCGTTGCAAACACCCATAGGCGACGGTAACTGCTAAATTCAAAGCGGGCGGTCAACCTGTCTGCTGTCCTACAGGAATAAGAAATAAAAAAAAAGGTTGATGGTAGGATAGACTTTATTTCTGGCACAAAATAGCCAAAGGAGAAATGCAATGCGAGAAAAAAAATGTTAGAAGGTAGTTGGATAAAGTATAAAGGTATGATTCCGAACTACGCTGCACGCAGCAGTGTTGCCGCGACACTGCTGCCGCGATACTAATACAAAGTGTTCAAAGAAAATACTAATTTAGATAGGATTTAGAAATACTTTCTCTGTGCTTAAAGCTATGGTGAAGTAAGCTTTTTGAGTCTAGCATTCAACTGGACTCAAGAGGTGTAACTTAACCCGTATCATTTTTTTTATTGCAGTAGGACAGCAGACAGGCTGACGGCCCGCTTAGAATTTAGCAGTTACCGTCGCCTATAGGTGTTTGTAATGCCAGTGGCATCGCGAACACGCTGTTGACCCATATGGGTACAGCAACTTGGGTCACTAATGCCGGAACACAACACAAGGTTATTATGGCGGCATACTTAAGACCAAATGTAGTCGCCATCCAGACGGGCTTGAGGCCCTACCACGTAGCTAGGGTGGGTTATTTTGTCGCCTTTTACGACAGGCCGACCCCGGCCACAGAGGTTAGTATTCTTTCTCCGCCCCTGCACGGATAAAAATGTCATGTCATTAGATAATCATTGTCCACTGCTGGACGTAGGCCTTCCTGAAGTCTTGCCACACATCCCGGTCCCTTGCTTTTCTCACGCTGTCCCGACTGGCAACCTTGCAGAATGCCGGTCTAAAATTATTATTCGTGAGCCTATTTCATTTTTCCAATGTAATAATCTTGAGTCTTTTCTCTGTCTTCTCCTTTCTTGTTTAAGCTTCCTTAGGCGGTAGTTTATTCTTTTTATGCCTTTGGAGCTTCACAATAGGGGGTCAAATAAGTTTTAGGGAACTCAGGTTACGGCTAACCTTATGTCACAATCAGATATGTGTTACGAATAGGACTCCCTACTAAGATTGCACTGAAACATTGTAAAAAACTTCACTGCTAATTTATTCTAAAATAAATGGTCTGTAGCAACAAAGCAAAGTTCTTCCGATATAATTCAGAGAGAGTCAAATATATTTCAGGAAATAATTTGCTCCGCAATCTATGTTCCCGAACCCTGGATCCCATGGGATGTTATCGCCCACTAATTCCCGTAGTGATTTATATCTGACTGAGATACAGTGCAATTATGTAACAAGTATTCTGACTCTGTAGTGTTCTTGAAATAATTACCTCCAATTGCTCGATAAACCAACAGCAGACCTCCCTGAGCTTTATGAATTTTTATTAAGTAAGTATTAAGTATAGTATTATAAAATAAAACTTATACTTAAAATAAATGCAAAGACCGTGTTTATTATAAGCCTAGTTTTTTTTATTTCATATAGATATAAATGAAGCTCTTTTACCTCTTCATTAAATTTAAATTTCCCTCGCATTAATTTGTACGTCAAAGCATTATCTGGTGGCAGCTCTTTACACTATGTTCATTCTATAATGAGAAATGTACAGTAAAAGTATTTAAGATAAATATTCCGAATGTAAAATATTATTGGAAACAATAGCTTTTAATGTTTCTTTACAGGTTAGTAAATAATAGTAGTTCTTACTTCGATCACAAATAGTACTATTATTGATCGAAGAGTTTTTATTTAATCTTAATTGTAGAAGTAAGTTGTGTTTGTAATTTGTGATATTATTTTGTTTCATAAAGGATTAGATTTTCTTTACAGAGCAATAACTGGTTCTTTGTTTCAATAAACAACATATTATATAGACTCGTATGTTATGTTATTATTGCTGATGTTGTGTTTTTTTTTGTGACATTTCACACAGCGTCATCTAGTCCCAAACTAAGTAGCACTTGTATTATGGGCCCTAGACAACTGATATACTATTTATATACTTTTTATTTGTAAATAAATACATATTATACATAAACACCCAGACGCGAGACGGGAATCGAACCCGTGACCTCCGCAAGCGTACCGAAGTGCGTTATCCGTTACGCCACTGAGGTCGTGTTTGTAATGATGTATGCCTTAAAATCAACACATTTTCTTTCTTTCTTCTGTGAAATACTCTGATTATAGATTAATTAGTTTTATCTGCGTTATTAAATCAGAGCTTGCAAAATTTCTTCCATACTTTCCCTTTTCAAATAATTAAAAAAATACCTATTTGCAAATATTTCCATCATCATCATCATCATTTTGCAACCTAGACTTCCGCTTCGGTACTCGGGGTCCGTTTTCCGACTTTTTCTACTCCACTTCGCACGATCTTGGGCATTCCTGGTAGCCCTTTGGCTCGCATATCACCCTTTCCTACGTCAAGCCAGCACTGTTTGGTTCTACCTCACCCCGGCAGAGGCGGCATGGTCAGATATTTGCTTCCCGCGTAAGTATCCGGCTGCCGTAAAATGTGGCCGTAGCAACGAAGCCGACACTCCTGCAATTTATCCGCAATGACATGAAGACATGAAGACTCGCGCGAATGCGGGAGTTCCTAACGCGGTCCGTCCGCGTTACTCCACACATCCACCGCAGCATATTCATCTCCATGACTTGCCGTGCCTGCTTGTGTCGCTCCAGTACCGGCCACGCTTCACATCCGTATAAAAAGACAGACTTAATGATGACCTTATAGACCTGTCCCTTCAATTTAACCGGTATTTTTTTGGAGTCATAAATGATGATAGGATCAATTATCAATATTTTGCTTTTGTTGTAATCTTTAAAATTATTGATTACTACTAAGGATACATTTAGTTAATTCCATTCTTAAAAGATTTTTAGAATGGAGTTTACGATCGGCAGCGTAAATAATTATGGATACCTTTTATCCGTGCAGGGGCGGAGAAAGAATACTGACCTCTGCGGCTGGGGTCAGCCTGTCGTAAAAGGTGACAAAACAACCCACCCTAGCTAGGTGGTAGGGCCCCAATCCTGTCTGGATGGAGACTACGATGTTCTTAAGTATGCTACAATTCTTAAGTATGCTGTTTGCTGCCCTACAGCAATAAAAAAAACTGATGACAAATTCGTGAAATACTTATGTTTATCTGTTTTAATAGGAATGTAATTTTTATGAAGTCTATACAAAAGTCTTAGATATTTTTGTCTTTATACCTCGTTATACTGGTTATTATAGTGTACTGTCACCCGGCTGAGAAATTAAGGTTCGATGGCCGCGATAATGGCGGATTAAGCGGAAAACGCGTGAAAACTTCACAAATGGATTGGTCTCGCCGAAGATTTTACTGGGAAACGTTTTAGTTCAATTGTTTTCTTATTTATTTGTGATTGTCGCTGTTAGGAACAATATTATGGTCTTTTAAAGAAGCTATTTAGTAAGTCGTAACAGAAAAATACGGACCTAATGTAACATTTGCATTAACTTTTGACTAGTAAATGCTGTTGAGAGCTGAGTCTTTTTGACTCAACGCCTACCATACCAACGCATACCCTTTGTTGTGACCCTCGTATCCACGTCTCCAATGGTAGAATTAAAGATAAGACATAAATGTAGCTTCCTCCATAGCCCGTTTTCGACACATATTATGAGATGATACGAGAGTAAATGATATTATTGACAGTAACCATTTGCGATCAGGTGAGCCATCCATTTCTATTGTATAGTTGGCTAGAAAAGAGAGAGTTGTGTATCCGTGTAGGGGCGGAGAAAGAATACTGACTTCTGCGGCCAGGGTCGGCCTGTCGTAAAAGGCAACAAAACAACTCAACAAATAGCTACGTGGTAGAGCCACAAGCACGTCTGGATGGCAACCACCTTTGGTCATAAGTATGCCGCCATAATAACTTTGTGTTGTGTTCCGGCATTAGTGACCCAAGTTCCTGTACCCTTATAGGACAGCAGCGTGTTCGCGATGCTATTGGCGTTGCAAACACCCATAGGTGCCGGTAACTGCCAAAATGTAAGCGGGCCGTCAGCCTATTTGCTGCAATAGAAATATAGCAATAGAAAAAACTGTGTAATATAACAGATATTTTTCTTGCTACCCTTATAACATATTATGGGGGTTGGCACAACATGCTCTTTTTTATTGCTGTATAATAACAAATAGGCTAACGGTTTAATTAATAGTAAACATTTATGTTAGACGATGTTTGCCGATGCCGATACGATGACGCCACTGCTAAGATGCTGCCGTCCTCGTAGGGGAATTGGAATCTGGGTCACTTAGTGTTACTATGGCAGCCTATTTAGGGACGGGGGGGGGGGGTTAACATCCACACGGGTTTGCACATAATAACCTTGTGTTGTGTTCCGGCATTAGTGACCCAAATTCCTGTACCCTTATAGCGCGTTCGCGATGCCCCTGGCATTGCAATCACCCATAGACGACGGTGACTGCTAAATTCTAAGTGGGCCGTCAGGTTGTCTGATAATTAACCGATTTATTACTTATTGCCGTATTTGGTTCTTATACTACACTCAAAATAACGTTCAAAACCTATATGCGAGCGTTTTTATTATTGCTAGAGAACAGCAGACAGGCTGACGACCTACTTAATAATAAGCAATTACTGTAGCCTATGGATGTTTGAGATGCTAGGGGCACCGCGAACACGCTGCTGTCCCATAAGGGTACACGAACCTGGGTCACAGTTACCGGAACTCAACACATGGTTATCGCGGCATACTTACACCAAGGACGGTTGCCATTCCACGTAGCCTATGTTTTGTCGCCTTTTACGACAGGCTCATAACGGCCGCAGGGGTGAATATTTTTTCTCCGCCTCTGCACGGAAAAACTATAACACATTGGTTATTATTAGTACAATAAAATAATTGTTGTTTTGTTTTCATAAATAAAACTGTACTTTTCTAATTTAGATATCTTCTAAAATAGGTATCCAAATTAAAGTCTGATCACGTCAAGATACTAATCCAGTAAATAACTTCGATCATAAGGCTAATTTAGATCGTACGTGACTACCTTCGATTTAATTAATTTATTCAACAGGAGGGTTCACGCTCCATGTGTTTTATCACTTGTTTAAGTAAATAAAATACATTTAGCAGCTTAATAAAGGTATACAGGGTGTTTCGCAATAGTAGACAATCCATTACGAGGAGGGGGATCAAACAAACACAATTTATCATTAGCCAAACTTTCATTTCACGAATTTCAATAAATATCTATTATAGAATAGTTTTTATTACAGACTAATATATTAAAAATCTTGATCGCTATTTCCGTTGGTTTCGACTATTTGTGAACGAACTCGCTATCAAATTTATATCACTATTTTAATGTGACTAAAATTTAGTAAACTTTTTTCACTATGCTACAATTTTCTTAAGATTTTCTAAAGAAGAAAGAAAATTATCATAATCCTAATGACTAAAATAAAACTAGCTCATTTGATAGTGTTCTTAGTTCTTAAATGTATTTATAAGTGTCATTTAAAGTAGTTTAACAACAGATTAATAATAATAATTAGACATTATAATGAATTGGCAAGTAACAGCACTGATCTTGATATATTTGAAAATAGTTTTTTTTAAATATTGTAAATTAGTAAAACATATTCTTAAATAATTTATATTTGACCAGTTAATGATACATTAGATTTAATTAGATAGTAATTTATATGTGTGTGAGTGTGTATGCGTGCTTTGTGTGTGAGCGTAGTGAGTAGTAGTCAGTGCATGTGTGTTATGTGTGTATCAATGTATACACACAAGGTTTTGAGGCATTTGTTGTTACAATTTTTCTGTATGCACCTGTTTTGAATTGCAATCCAGATTGTTATGTTGAATATCTAAACTTATAATTTCTTTGGTTGTAATTTGTTTTGTGCATCAATAAAATAAAATAAAATAAGATTATGCACATCAATTTGACCTGATTAAAAATACAAATTAACCTTTACAACTTCACTTGGCTATGCTAGCATTTCTTATCAATAATAATTATTAGTGACCCAGGTTCCTGTACCGCTATGGGACAACAGCGTATTCGAGGTGCCCCTAGCGTTGCAAACATCCATAGGCGACGGTAACTGCTTACTGGCAATCAGCCTGTCTTCTGCTCCTCAGCAATAAAAAACTAATTTTTAAATCTCGTTTATATTTATACTAATCTAAAGCTTTCGCGACAGCATATGTCTAACTATTATAGTTATGCCACCCCTAGAAAAGGCTCTTTATTTGTATCTTGGTATTAATCCTTATCAAAATAAATTACTTCATAATAAGACTTCTTCAATACCTTTATACAACTTTTTGAATTATTCAATTCGGACGTTCCATTCGAAAGATATCACGAGTTTAAAAATGTAAGTATTAGAAAAAACGTTTCACATCTTCGTGACGCTAATTTTAATCTTTCTGATGTACATTGTAACTGTGAAACAGTTCCTAATGATAAGCTCCCGTTACGCACCCTGACCATTGTGCCTTCGATAATTTTGTTTAACAAACCTACATAAGTTTATATAACATTCTTTGTTATTAGTTTAGAAATAAAACAGTTGCGAAATAAGGTAGTATATTCAAGCTTTTTATCCGTGCAGGGGCGGAGAAAGAATACTAACCTCTGTGGCCGGGGTCGGTCTGTCGTAAAAGGCGACAAAACAACCCACCCTAGCTACGTGGTAGGGCTTCAATCCCGTCTGGATGGTAACCACCTTTGGTCTTAAGTATGCCACCATAATAACCTTGTGTTGTGTTACAGCATTAGCGATCCAAGTTCCTGTACCCTTATGGGACAGCAGCGTGTTCGCGATGCCACTGGCATTACAAACACCCATAGGCGACGGTAACTGCTAAATTATAAGCGGGCCGTCAGCCAGTTATCTGTCCTTCAACAATAAAAAAATAAAAAATAAACTTACTAGATTAGCCAATTGGATTGTAGTGTGTGTTTTCTATATTGTTTTATAACTATTGCTATATGATCAAATTAAACTGAAAACGTCAAATAATGAAAATATGAGAATAATTTATAATTACCCCCATTTAAGGGTGGAATACTAATACTGACCCCTTGCGGTCAGATTCTTGGGGAAAAATTAACCTTAATAGTCCCGCGTTGGAACTCGGAGGGAAGTCTACGGCGGTACTCGTATGTGGGGTTCTTCACCTTGCTACTGCAACCACTCATCTGGCAAAGGATAGCCAGGTTGGTGGTGGTAGTATACCAACCAAAATCCCCAGGTCGCAGGATTAATTTTTGGTCATTGCTTTACGATCAGTTTGGAATGTCCTAAACGGCGACAAAACAACAATATGTAGGGCTTCAAGCCCAATGGATGATTTTAAATTATGCCGCCATAATGACCTTGTGTTATGTTCCAGTATCAGATTCCAGTTATCTTTCAAGGCAGTGCGTTGGTAATACTTCTGGTGTTGAAACGCCGACAGGTGACGGCGACCATCTGCTAATTGGTGGGCTGTTTGCCTGTCTGCTGAACATCTGCTATAAAACAAAATGCAATTCTAGCTTTGAGTAGATATTTAAGTTCTTTGATTTGGAAATAGATCTAAAGAGAGAACATGAATATTAGTAGTTCGTAGGTAGGTAAGTTGAAGTTTACCTAAATATTAATATAACGACAGCTAGGAAGCAGGGCTCGAAGCCCGTCTGGGTGGCAAGCACCTGCGGTTTTCAAATATGATGCGATAATAACTTGGTGTTGTTTTCATAAATGACCCAAGTTCCAGTTCCCCTACGTGGACGGCAACGTGTTAGCAGTGCCACTGGGGTCACAATTATACATAGGCGCCGTTAACAAAAAAGCTATCATTTTCCTGGGAAAGCAGCTTTGTGACAGCGTTCTCGGTGGGAGTGAATTTACTTACACCTATTTTTTTATCTAGATTGTTGTAGTTATAGTATTTTTTTACAAAATGTGTACATCAACATTTTTTTTGTCTTTCAGTGCTAGATGTTTCTTCGAGTTTCAGGCACTTATCTCAGTAAAGATACTGGGTATAAGCAAGCGCCTGTCCACGCTCGAGTAGCAACTTAACACTGGTGACCGGCATATCATGATGGAGGCCGATTTATTACGTTTTTACGCTATATCCTCCTAGGCAAATACGTACAAGAAAACTAGGCCAGGATTACATAGGAGTGATTGCTTATAATTCTTAACCTAGACAGGAAAAGTCAATAATTTAATTAACCAAAATTGATAATTATTCATTAAATAAAATCCTGACAAAAATTCCAAAAGAAAAACGTTCGTGGACCAATATGTCAATATTATTGTTTTTAAAAGTGTGTGAGGAACGTGCCTGTATAAGGATGACTTGGGCAAATGCCGTGACTTGGCAAAGCGTTTGTTGAAACAGGCCATGCGATGTTTGCGTTTTTAAGTGCCGCTCTTCAAATTAAATAAAAAAAATATATAATTATAGGTCAATAATATATTTGAAGCAGTTTTTGACTTTGATTTTACGTTCGTTCCATTTTGGTAGTTTGTTCGGTTGTTATCACTATTGATCACATATAATTGTTGGTACCTACTGAAATCCATACTAATATTATAAATGCGAAAGTAACTCTGTCTGTCTGTCTGTCTGTCTGTTCCACTTTCACGCCTAAACGGCTGAACGGATTTTGATGAAATTTGGTATGGTGATAGATGATAACCTAGAAATGGTCATAGGCTATAAATAATCACGCCATCGTTCTTAGGGGGTAGGCAGTAGGCAGATAACTAAATTGAGTTAGTGATTTTTTGTGCTTATCCGGTATCTATGAGAATCGGCCAACATCTATTTTTCATCCCCCTAAATGTTAGGGGTGACCCACCCCCAAAATTTTTTTTTTAATTTTTTGACATTTAATTATTTAAAATATGGCAGAACAACGTTTGCCGGGTCAGCTAGTGTAATATAATTCTGACTTAGCTTACATAGCTGGTAATAAATGGATCGAGGCAATAGCGGATCAAAGTCATGACAGCTATGACCAGTCCCCAATAATAAATAATAATATAATTTTAAATATAATTTTCGTGTCGGTAGGCGCTATGGAGCGCAGAGGCAAGGAGAACTATCTCATATGGGGCAGAAGTTGAAAGTGTCCAGATGTACGCTTTTTTATTGCTGTAGGACAGCAGACAGGCTGACGGCCCGCTTAGAATTTAGCAGTTATCGTCGGCTATGGGTGTTTGCAATGGTACAGGAACTTGGGTTACTAATGCCGGAATAAAACACAAAGTTATTATGGCGGCATACATATGACCAAAGGAGGTCGCCATCCAGATGGGCTTGGGGCCCTACCACGCGCTGTAGATTGTAGCACGAAATCCCCCAGAAGTCCGCGCTAATGTAGATACAGTGTGCGATGTGAATATAGCTGTTGTAGAGGAACTGAAGTATGCTGACTTAAAAATTCTCTATCTTACTCTAATAACTATTGACGCTGACTGATGCTACTGTGGTGCCATCTTAATTTAACCAATTTTGGCGGAGAAACATCTAGCACAGATAGCTTTCCTTGTCTCTACGCTCTATAGTACCTGCAAAATAATTTATGTTACAATAACAGACTGGGGTTTTCGAGTTTAAAAAGTCAGTCTTATATGACTGACCGAACCGAAAAATAGGGGTGGGAAAGATCAGAGGTCAGTAATTGAGGACTAGGATGAGGTCGGTGGAATCTTCCACTTTAACGTTTCAAAAATATGTTTACAGGGGGGAAGGCACTAAGTTCCTCAACCCAAGTACAAATTTCCAGTACAAATTAATTATTTAATTACGAGAGCGAGTTGATCTACCCAACGTAAACAAACCGTCCAGATCTGAGGATCCTGGTAAGGATAATGATACAAACTATACAAGTTGTTGCATTGTCATCGGTAAGGACCGGTAATGGTGCGACAATTTTCAATATTTCGAAAATTGGGTTGGGGAGCGTGTCATATTCTCTACCAGTCATAGAAATAGAGAATACTGTTTTGAAGACTATACAATAATGTTTACATGTTTTTACTGCTGTAGGACAGCAGACAGGCTGACGGCCCGCTTACAATTTAGCAGTTACCGTCGCCTATGGGTGTTTGCAACGCTAGTGGCATCGCGAGAACTTGCCGGAACACAACACAAGGTTATTTTGGCGGCATACTTAAGACATAAAGGTGGTCGCAATCCAGACGGGCTTGAGGCCCTACCACGTAGCTAGGGTGGGTTGTTTTATCAGCTTTTACGACAGGCCGACCCCGGCCGCAGAGGTTAGTATTCTTTCTCCGACCCTGCACGGATAAAACAAATTTACTAACATTACAAAGATCTTATTTAACGCCTAACATAAATACCTAGTCAGGTCATAAATTCTGTCACATGTTTAATGTAAAATAATTGTAACAAGTTTATTAATTATGTAACCATTCATATACCAAAATGAACTTAACAAAACATAGATTCTTATGACATTAAAGTTTATTCAAAATGACCTCCGTGATTTTGAATACAAGCCTTCAATCTGCGCGGCCAGTTGTCTATCGCAGCACGAACGAGGTCCATGTCAATATCGGCGGCTGCCTTAATCAAGGATGTCTTGAGTGACTCCAAATTGGGATGAGGCTTTGAGCACGCCTTTTCCTCCAAGTGTTGCCATATCTTGTAATCTAACGGATTCAAATCTGGACTGGAGGAGGGCCAGTCTTCGTGCCGGATGAAGTCGATTTCACGCGCCGCCAGCCAGTCTTGTGTGCTCTTCGCTCTATGAGCTGGCGCCGAATCTTGTTGGAATACCCAGTGCCTGTTATTGAACATGGTATGAGAAACAGGTTCCACAAGGTTCGTCAGGACTGTATTTTGATACACAACAGCATTCGTTTTTACACCTTTCTCACAAAAATGTACCTCTGTTAAGCCCCAATAAGAAACTCCCAACCATACCATGAGCGAGGATGGAAAATGACCTCGTTGGACACGCGGAATACGGTTGCTCGCTTCTTCACTACTGTGTGCGTACACCTTATCATTTTGTTTGTTGTAGCTCTCTTCTACGGTAAACATTTTTTCATCCGAAAAAAGAATTTCCCGATATTTTTTTCCCGCGTACCGCTTCAACAAAGCGCGGCATCTCTTCAGTCTCAGGTCCATTAGACGAGCATTCAAACGATGTCCTGTTTTTCTTCGATATGCCCGAAGCCCTAAGTCTTCATTTAACACCCTTTTCACCGTGGTTCTGCTTAACCCCATCTGAAGGGCCAACAGTTTCTGCTTACGTTTGGGATTTCTTTGAGTTCGTGCCTTCACAGCTTTTATCACTGCTGGAGTCCTAACAGACCGAGGGCGACCACTTCTTGACCTGTCATCTACACTAGAGTCTTCATTGTATCGTTTGATGGTACGATAAACGAATCTTTTGGTAATATTCAAATTTTTCAGTATGTTAAAAATTTGAATTGGCGCGTAACCGCAACGATGCAATGCAATAACTGCAACACGGTCTTCTTTAAGCGTCCACTCCATATTTAAAAATGAGTAAAATTCTAAAAGTTATACATTTTTATTTTCATGAACAATTCGAAATTCTAATTCAATAAACTTTTTTGTGGCCAGCATTCTAAAAGAAAAGTTTTTACTGTGTGACAATACTTATGACCTGACTAGGTATGTAATCCTAACATAAATGAGTATCTAGAGTAAATACTCTAGATACTCATTTTTCCAAAATTTTATGTATAATTAAATAAAAATGTATTGATTAGCTATAATTTAATTATATGTAATATTACTTTATAGATATGTTTGACACTGAGGAAGGTAGTACCTTCCTAGGATATAAGCTTGGCCTAGTTTAAACGTTGGTAATAATCCTCCGTGCGGCGAAGTATAAATACAAACCCCTGCGACCGGGGTCGGTCTTTGGTAAAAGGCGACAAAACAACCCTAGCTGGTATGGCTCCAAGCCCGTCTGGATGGCAACCACCCTTGCTCTATAAATATGCTGCCATAATAGCCTTGTGTTGTGTTCCGGCATTAGTGACCCAGGTTCCTGTATCCCTATGGGACTGCAGCGTGTTCGCGATGCCCCTAGCGTCGCAAACATCTGTAGGCGACGGTAACTGCTTACTATTAAGTGGGCCTTCAACCTTTCTGCTGATGCACACAACTATGACGTAACTTAAAGTTGTTAAAAGTTATTAAAGGTAAGATTAATTAAATCGTAACGGCCTACTCGTTTTATGCTCTTCAAACAATACTCCGGGAAATTAAAACGACATAATCATCAGACGTTGCGATTAATCGACCGTATGTTTACAGCCTAACCGTAGTACAATGATGCATTATTGAAATGTGCGTACGCGTGTTGCAACAATGAGAGTTATTAAGCGCTATTGTTGTGTTATTTTATGCTAGCTTGTACTTTCACAAAGTCGAGTATAGATGGGCGATTGGCTACATATTTTTATATATTATTACTTTGTATAACACACTGTGTAGTAATTTGAACAGAATACCAATGATTTTGGGCTGATAGAAGCTCATAAGTGAATTCATTTTGATCAGATTTCGGTAAGTGATGGCGAAAATTTCGGCCAATCATGGACGCTGACAGCAAGACTAAACTATAAATTTTAATTGACTAAGCTAGCAAAATTTGCAAGCTGAAGTGGCAGTAGATTGGTTACGTATATAATTACTACATACATACATACATACATACATATAATAACACCTCTTTCCCGTAGGGGTAGGCAGAGACCACTTCTTTCCACTTGCTACGATCCTTACATACTTGTTTCGCTTCGTCCGCTTTCATTATTCCCTTCATATATGCCCTTCGGTTTAGGGTACTCTTGACCTGGGCTTTTTTCAAGACGTCCCTGATCTGGCCTCGATACGTCCGCCTAGGTCTACCCCTTCCAACACTTCCATTCACACTCGCCTCATACACTTTTTTCGTCAATCGTTCTTCATTCATTCTCTCAACATGGCCAAACCACCTCAGCATACCTTTCTCAATTTTTGTCACTACATCTTCTTTCAGACCACAACGTTTCCTTATCTCACTATTTCTTATCCTGTCACTCAGTTTAACTCCTATCATACTTCTTAACGCTCTCATCTCAACTGCATTTATTCTGCTTTCATGTTTCTTCTTAATAATAAAATTACTGTAATATTTTATTCACAAAGCGCCATCTAGTCCTCAAGCATGAAGCGAAGCAATGTTTGACAGATACTAGACTACTGCTATACTATTTAAGAATATACTAGTATCTTCATTTTATAAATAAATACATATTATATTACATATTATATTAGCAGGCATTCTGGCGAACGAAAGCCATTGTGCCACGGAGATCTTCTGTCACAGGACTTTGGTCGTCTCTGACTCACTGTCACAGATAGGAGAGTGGGGATAGTATCTCGGCAAATATAGTGTCGGTGACCCCTCGATGACTTCGCAAAATTGGGCCTGATTGAAAAACATGGGATCAGGATTTATAGTGTAAATTTGGGAAAGCCTGGTAGAAGACAAGGATAACGTCTAATAAGTCGTTTTTGACTTTATACTAACGAGAGAAAAAGTACCACCATATTGATTTCTGTCTTGATGCCTGAAATATTTTGTTACGGAAGTTGTTATAACTCTTTGTTATTAAATTTATATATATCATGTAAAAATGTATGTCAGCCCTATAATTTTTTTTAAAGTAGTTGAATGAAATGAAAAGCTGTTAAATTTCTGTTATATTGTTTCATGTATGTTCATACCTTTTCGCATGGGCCGCTTCGTGATCGAACGTTCCCCTAAGAAATACTCTACATTGCGCTACTGTATCTTAGAACAATAAATTCACAAAGGTGTTGCCAGATCTTAATAAGAAAATGCATTTAATGTAGCTAAGCTTAGTATCTTAAGCCAATACAAAATAGCTCTTTTTATTGCTATAGGACAGCAGACAGGTTAACGGCCCGCTTAGAATTTAGTAGTTACAGTTGCCTATGCCTATGCCTATATATTATCCGTGCAGGGGCGGAGAAAGAATATTAACCTCTGCGGCCGGGGTCGGCCTGTCGTAAAAGCCGAAAAAACCACCCACCCTAGCTACGTGGTAGGGCCTCAAGCCCGTCTGGATGGCGACCACCTTCGGTCTTAAGTATGCCGCCATAATAACCTTGTGTTGTGTTCCGGCATTAGTGACCCAAGTTCCTGTACCCTTATGGGACAGCAGCGTGTTCGCGATGCCACTGGCGTTGCAAACACCCATAGGCGACGGTAACTGCTAAATTCTAAGCAGGCCGTCAGCCTGTCTGCTGTTCTACAGCAATAAAAAAAAATAGATATTTGCATCGTGAACATGCTGCTGTCCCATAAGGGTACAGAAACTTAGTTCATTAATGCCGGAACACAACACAAGGTTATTATGTCGGCATACTTAAGACCAAAGGTGGTCGCCATCCAGACGAGCTTGGGGCCCTACCACGTAGCTAGGGTGGGTTATTTGTCGCCTTTTACGGCAGGTCGACCCCGGTTGCAGAAGTTAGTATTCTTTCTCCGGCTCTGCACGGATACAAAGCTCCGGGATATTATGCTAGGAAAACTATGTAAAGGGTCCAAGTTCGAATGGTTTCCTCACATATTGTGCATATTATACTTATAATATATTTGCTATGTACTGACAGTGACGGATACTCGTATAGTGAGGAAACCTACATATCTAAATCACCAGCACGTATAACTCTACAATCTACCTTGAATAAGCATGGCGGATAAAATATCCATTCTCATAAGGGGGAGACCCGATACCAGCAGTGGGATCATGATGCAACAGAATTCAGGAGCATTCGAAGACGCTCGGCACTGCGAATTTCCTATTTAGAAGCCCTGATGTAGTTGTCGAATGTGAATTGTGCACGGACCCCGTAAAAGTCGGCGATCCAGGAAAAGTGCCACCATGCACACCCAAACCGACGCTCGGATGTTGTTTACTCAAGAAGAAACCAATAAAAGTGTCGCTTGAGGATATATTAGATGACTGACAACGAAATTTCGTGTCCTACTTTCAATGTGAAACGAGAAAAATAATTTAAATAAAAAAGATGACAGATTTTGCCCCAAAAAGGGGTTAACGTTAGGTAGGCGGCCGGTTGTAAAAACTAAGCCACAACTATTACAACATGTAACATGTGCCGACCTCATATAATATGGGATAAGGGCAGGAAGAAGAAGAAGAAGAACTTGGTAGCCGTCTATCGAAAGCAGTAGAATTAAATTATCGCTCAATATTGGACAAAGCATCTCTCAAAAGCTAATAAAATATTTGATATCCGAAGATTCAAGAGATGAAAAACGTACAAAACCTGTCAATGCAAGCTCTGTAGTCCGCTAAATGTTTAAGACTTAAAAAGATCGGCAAACGAGGAAGAGCTGATTTAAAGATCAAAATGTATGGATTTTGCTTTCAATTCTCATTACAAAATAATGTCTAACCTATTGGACATGTAATAATGTCGTAAATATGTATTTTATTTACATTTTGCCTTCAAAAAATAGCATATAGGTAAATTTTGGTTACACTCCGTAACCAAAAAAGCATCACTAACCTTACGATTTCCTTGGTCTTGGTTTTAGGAGCTTACAGGAGAATTATTGCAGGATCACGCATGGCGCCAGTTTCACGTTACATTTATAAATAAAGACTTCACATTTGAAGATTAGTCTTTGACACGGCAAACAGAAACTACATTAGAACAAGGATTAATAGCACAAACAGTGAGGTACTACATCATGTTTCAAATGTAACGATGTGATGGTGGACGCTATTACACGACTTCATCGAAAATCGCTTCGCCCAGATTTGGGGGCATTCGAGAAAATTTACGAAGCAACTAATCATACCCACCTAAATCTAAAATTAACTAAAAAATAAAACCGTAGTTGAAAGTTAATTAAACATTTTAAAATAGCTGTGTGAATTAGTAATTGGCAACCCAGAGTGCAATAATCCGCAAATAAGCTGCTTGTTTCATTAAAAGGGCATGTTTGTTGACATTTTGTGTTGGGATTTGAAATAGTGAAATGTTTTATGTAAATTCCTTTTTGTTATTCCGGCTTTACATTGAGCTCTGTATTTATTTGAAACGGTAATGTAATAATTACGATGAAATGGCGAACTTTATCCGTGCAAGGGCGGAGAAAGAATACTGACCTCTGCGGCCAGGGCCGGCCTGTCGTAAAAGCTAACTAAACAACCCATCCAAGCTATGTGATAGAGCCCCAAGCCCGTCTGGATAGCAACCACCTTTGGTCTTAAGTATGCCGCCATAATAACATTGTGTTGGGTTCCGGCATTAGTGACCCAAGTTCCTGTACCCTTATGAGACAGCCGCGTGTTAACGTTGATACTGGCGTTACAAACACCCATAGGCGACGGTAACTGCTAAATTCTAAGCGGGCCATTAGCCTGTCTGCTGTCCTACAGCAATAAAAAAAGAACTACTGTCTTCACTTGTTTATTTTTCAGTATTATTTAAAAACTTTATACAGCGATACAGATTTTTTTGATGTAGTTTCCTTCAACTTTACAACATCTAAAATACTAAGTTTATGCGTTTTTGGACATTCTTTAATAAAGAAAACAAACTTCTTGCTATTTCTTTATAAATAAAGTTTTCAGCATGAAAGCAAATTTGGAAGAAAACAAGGCAGATTGAATACGATTTTTGTCCGTCTACACATAGCTATTATGTAAACTAAATATTCAATAACAAGGAGGTACATCAGCCATATTGGGACAAATCTGAGTTTCAAAGTAGAGTAGGTACTACTTAATAATTTTTAAGCGTTTAATCCTGTTTCCATCTTTAGCTTTAACATGGGACTAGGGTCAACTGTTGATTAAACAGGGCAAAATTTTTGCATTTTTGCATTTTTCTTATATTAGAGAGGCGCAATAAAATAGATAAGACTAATTGTACCCCTCCCCCCAGATCAGAGAGGAAGTCTACGTCATATTCCCATCCAACTTCCAAGTGAAAATGTATTTTTAAAAACATTCTCTCATAAATATAAGCTATAAACAACCGCACTTACGTTTAGTTATCCCAAAAATAGAATTCACCGTCCCATGGGAAATCATGGGAAGAGGTGTCGACGCGCCATTTCGCTTGTTTTATTGCGATCCGACGATCCTGCCTACCCACATCTTTATTCCTTGTGGGGGAATAATGTTGAGACATCGATCTTATTTAATTCTGTAGGCTTCGTAGTTAGGCTACGTGTAGCATTTTAATTACGTACGCTTTAATCACAGTTGACCTAATAGAAATACTCGTACATATATGTATTGTTTTTATTTTTGATTAAAACATAATAAGAGCAACGATAGAACTTAAAAATATATAATGTTGACTTTTAAAAATAATGAATGAATGAATGAATGAAAACTCTTTATTGTTCACCTTAAATATATATACAAGAAAATTAAATATACTTATAAAAATATTAGTAATATAACTTGTAGAACCTAGTTTTAAACATTTTATCTGTGCAGAGGCGGAGAAAGAATACTAACCTCTGCGGCCGGCGTCAGCCTGTCGTAAAAGGCGACAAAACAACCCACCCTAGCTACGTGGTAGGGCCCCAAGCCCGTCTGGTTGGCGACCACCTTTGATCTTAAGTATGCCTCCATAATAACCTTGTTTGTGTTCTGGCATTAGTGACCCAAGTTCCTGTACCCTTATGTGACAGCAGCGTGTTCGCGATGCCACTGGCGATGTAAACACCCATAAGCGATGGTAACTGCTAAATTCTAAGCGGACCGTGAGCCTGTCTGCTATCCTACAGTAATAATTTTTAGACAATAAATGGTTGTTGTAGTCTCTTCATCAATCTAATCTTATGAAGGTGTGAATGGATGGAACCTTGAGAGTTAGTCGTGTGGGCCGGATCAAGTAATCTATTGCTATGACTACTTCAGATAACCTACAAGATTTTGCTTGCGGGAGTTGGGGGTCAAACAGGTTGCTTAAGTAAAAAACTACTACGGTCACCGACGAATTTTACCGATTATTACTAATAGCATACAACGAGATCCCAATTATACAAGATTTGATGGCAAGTGGGTGTCAGGAAGCAAATGAAATGCTAGAGCCCACCATAGCTTGTTGGCAAATGGTGATGAATTCTGTTGCATATAAATATTTCCTACTGTCATTAACCTTCTTCAAGATTCAAATAAATTATGTTAAAAGGGTACTAAATTACAACAACAATTTCCGTATATTAATGTATTTTATTTTAAAATAAATATAACCAATAACATTTATTAAATCACAGGAGCGGGGCATTATAAAAAAACACAAGAGTTCATTGCATTTTGAACAGAACTCATCGGGCATAGACAACGAGTCCGCAGATAGAACATTCATGTCTATGACCCGTAACCTTAGAATTGACATTCCTTAATATTATTAAATAATTTAAAACTAGATGAATCCAAAAAAGGTTTCATTTGTCAATGGCAAGATACATTATTTTACAACTTGAAAGAATAGTCATAGTATTTCCACGACTTTGTAGTTGTAAGTTATTAAAACGATACTATATTCGCAAATTATGTCATATAGGATATCAATAACTATTCGAATGAATTTGATTAATAAGCGAAACCTTTTTAAGATTATAAATTAAATAGAAATTAACGCTATACTTATTAACAGTCCAGTTGTAAAATAATATTCTAATTAGTAACTTATTACAAAGGAAGAACTTATAGGCCATTTTTGTGCGTTAAATTAATTTTATATCGAATGTCGTTTATATTTCGATAATTAGTTGTTTTTTTTTGTATGCAAATAATAATAGTATATTATCGGTAAAATATTATTTGTATTTAGATTAAAATTTGCGTAGTACTTTTTTATTTTGAAACATTATTTTAATGTTTGACCAACCCATTCATAAAAATTTGACAGCTACCAATTTTCAAGCCACATAATTCATCGAAGTATTATGTAAACAACATATCTTCTTAAATAATGGTTAAGCGAATCCGAAAATTATAGCCCAGGAACAACTGTAAGACAAAGTCAAACTAAACTTTGATCAAGTGTCAAAGTAAAAAACGGAGGCCATTTTAAGAACACAATCTACGTGTTTCCAGAACACAATATCAACTAATTTCTATTTTGGCAACATTTGTTGCTTAATTAATACTTGTAAAAAATAAATAGTATAAAATGTTTTGGTACATAGTTTAATCCAAGAAATAATAATTAATCAATATTCACATTTCATCATTTAAAATACAAACCGAACATTCCGAAAAAAATTTTTGGCCGCTGTCTTTTTATTAATTTTTAGGATAGACGAAAACCAAAAATTTCTTTCAAAATTTTACGAAATCTATAGATATGCATAACTAGAAACAGGTTAATAGAATCTACGCCTAAATATAATTTTTACAATTCATAGAACGATCAAGCGGTACTAAGTCGATTTATAAATATTTTTGTTTATATTTAATTTGATCTTTCCAAAATGTGCACAATATAAAGCCCTTGGTTTAAATTTTTTTACCGTAATTTAAGAACAGTAGTGCAGTAAAAGGCGACAAAACAACCCACCCTAGCTACGTGGTAGGGCCTCAAGCCGTCCTGAATTGCGACCACTTTTGGTCTTATGTATACCGCCGTAATAACTTTGTGTTGTGTTTCGGCATTAGTGACACAAGTTCCTGTACCCTTATGGGATAGCAGCGTGTTCGCGGTGCCACTAGCGTTGCAAACACCCATAGGCGACGGCAACTGCTAAATTCTAAGTGGAACGTCAGCCAGTCTGCTATCCTACAGCAAAAAAAAAACATTGCTGTTGCTATAGGGAAAACAGTAATCCTATCAGCAAATGGAATGGCAGAACATATTCACGTTTTTGTGTACTGGTAAAAGAAATACTTGCAGATTGTCCTAATAGCCCAAGAGCCCAGGACGGCCAGACCTTCGTCATTTCATAAAGGCTGAAAGTTTTTCTGTGCATGTCCCCTATACAGGTAAGAACGACCAGCGACTATGGAGTTTGGGTTGTGGTTACTTGGGCAGTTAACAGGCAGTAAAGGTGCATAAAATAGGACCTTAAATTCGTTAAAGTATAAAGTTCAATTTTTTTATATTTTCTTCGGGATAACTTTATCATCTCGTCATCCATTGCCGGACACTTATGACAGTTCCCCTGCCAGACACCCCTAAACTTTAATAAATTATCATTATACTTTCGTTATAGTATAAAAGCTAAATTTTATATATGTTACTTGGGGACCTATAAAAAAATGTTACCTCAATAGCCGGACAGTTTTAATGGTTTTTACATCTTGCCAGACACATGGAAAGTCCGCTGTAGGTAAGTAAAAAGACGAACATTACCACGCTGCTCTTATTCAAAATATTCAAATAACTACCGCAACGTCTACATGAAATAAACGCCATAAGTGTACCAAAACTCACATCATTTTAAAATAAATAAAGTCATAATTGTCAGATGAGTTGCTGTTTATAAATAGATTATTAAGTGGTTTTTACACTAGTATAGTATATAAATTAAGTTTTAAAGACATAAACTAAAAAATCTTCCAGAATGTCTAAAGTGAAAAAGAGCTTCAGAATGTTTAGCCAGAATAAACGTCCGTCAATTTCTACTTTCTTTTAAGGGGGTGGTCTGATTCTACGTGTATACAATTATTAATTAATATGTATGTGAAATTATGAAAGACTATCGCCTCCTGTGTGAAAAATAACTTATTATGTAACAATTAACATATTCAATAACTGGTAATTAGGCTACTAGGCGTGCAATTTTTAGCTTTAGTCACATGAGGTAAAAATGTCTCATATAAAAAAACTAAGTCTAATAAAACCTGCAATTCATTTTGCTATAAAAATTTAATTTCCGCGACTGTAGAACACTAATATACTCGATATCTTAGATATAAATACAATTATTCACTGATACTTAAATGTATACAGTATAGTATAATATGCAAATATAAGTGAGTAATCACCTTTGGAGTCTTACAAAGAGGCGCAGGCGCAGCGCACCGTGGTACCGAATCATTGTAATCGATTACAATTGAGTTGTCAGTTTTATTTATGTTATCGGTAAGCCCTGCCGGCGCTAAGTATATAAATAAATCAATGTCGACGCGGGTCGGCGATCTACAATAATCCGCGCGAAGGAACATATCATAAAAAGTAAAGCCACTTTAACTTACTATGTCGATGGAAATTGCGGAATGTAG
Organism: Malacosoma neustria; assembly: GCA_963693495.1. Lineage (NCBI taxonomy): Eukaryota > Metazoa > Arthropoda > Insecta > Lepidoptera > Lasiocampidae > Malacosoma > Malacosoma neustria. The sequence goes on from OY856381.1 coordinate 19,861,914, forward strand.
ACGTCTCTGATTATTTCATCGTAAAATTAAATTTAAAAGCCCAAGTGTTCTCCTTTCTAAATTTATTTATGTATGCATTCTTTACTGAATGTATGTTCCAGGATTCAGTGACACTATTAAATCATATAATAACAAAGTGTTTTATCATTTGTAAGTACATAGTTTGAGAGATCCATACGTACATATATATCTGTTTGATTTCTATGACAGGTATTCAATACGGGGAAAAATATTTTTTTCTTACAAAACAAACAATTCAAGAACTATTTTAAATAGTCATGAGTTTCTGATAACCACTCAAGTTTCTCAGAAGAAGTATTAAATCCAGTCACTTTAAAAAAAGGTAGTCTTTTACAACAATTGTGCACTTTTTGAAAAGATACCTTACACGTAATCTTAGAATCGCTAGTAATACTGTACATACCTTAACTAGGTCACGTGTTTGTTTAGCTTACTCCGAATTATTTATTGAATTAAAACTTTATCATCATATAAAATTAAACACATGCAAAATCTTTCTGATAATCGTTAACAAGGAAAAATATATTACGTAACCGACAATCTAACATTATAGTAATGGCTGTTGCAATAAATGACGGTTGGAACGATAATACGATACAATACGAGATATTTTGAATGTCTAGAGGCAAACAAAATTTATATTATTATTTTTTTATATTTTTCTAAATTAAAGCTTATAGTGAAACAAGAGAACCAAAAAATAGACTATTTCGTAAAGTCACATTATAATATTCAAACATTGGGGCGTTCATAAGTTGCTAATGAAACGCTAATTATTTTCTAATTTTATCCGTGCAGGGGCGGAGAAAGAATACTAACCTCTGTGGCCGGGGTCGGCCTGTCGTAAAAGGCGACAAAACAACCCACCCTAGCTACGTGGTAGGGCCTCAAGCCCGTCTGGATGGCGACCACCTTTGATCTTAAGTATGCCGCCATAATAACCTTGTGTTGTGTTCCGGCATTAGTGACCCAAGTTCCTGTACCCTTATGGGACAGCAGCGTGTTCGCGATGTCACTGGCGTTGCAAACACCTATAGGCGACGGTAACTGCTAAATTCTAAGCGGGCTATCAGCCTGTCTGCTGTCCTACGCAATAAAAAAAAATTCTTCATAATTGTGAAAGGTTCAATAACTTTGTGGTTATAGAACGTTATATACGAAGAAAATTTAAGTCAATAATTAAAAATATTAAAGTAACATTAAAGAAATAAGTAGACATTTGTACTGAAATAATTAAACAAACACGTGACTTGTATTTAGGTTTTTATATATAAAATGAGGTACGTAAAACATTGTGACTATTAATGAATGATGTGATATGAGACCTTAAAACTATTTTTATTCCTTTATTTACGACATTCAAAAATGTATAGAATGATTTTCACTTAAAAACCTTAGAAAAGATAACGTGAAGAATAAATGGTCTAAGGTCTTCTAAATATAGTATATAAGATCGGACGAGGTAAAAGAAATATCTTGGTAAAAAGCATAGCAGAGCTGAGCAGAAGTTTCTAAGTTAAAATCAGTACATACATTTTAAAAACGCTCAATGAATAAAACAATACCAATTATTTTTCATAAAACTTCTACCTTCGCATAATCAATTTGTTAATATGACTCTGGTCTTATGAACATTATCAGATTTCAAATTATTGATCTTATAGCCTATAGTTTCATATGAAATAATAATTGTTGACTATTATGCATGATGCCATAGATAATGATTTCATATTTATTCAAGCATAGACAATAACTTTATATCATATCATGCCAGATTAACAATACGATTATAAAAGTAGTAGTTTTCGATTTCTTAGCATAAATCTAAAAGAGCAATATTGGAGTTTGTCTGATCAGGACACAAAAAATTTAAAAATAATCTGTGTTTTAATCTCATTGTTGTGTTCTGTACGCAAATCTCACATAATATTCGTAAAATGTCTATTACGTGAGATCGACACGATGATTATATATTCAACTTCGCCTCCTTATTATATACGAGTATCATTACAAAAACAATTTTTACAAGAAATGTATTTTTCAGCTGAAATATTTATTTAAAAATTTGATGATAATTTTAACACATTTAATGATTATTAATAAAACTAGTAATTTAGACGCGGACAAAATCCAATATTGCACTGAAAACAATTATAAAATGAATTTTAGTTATAAAGTAACATTTACATGCGAAATGCAATTAATGGAACGATACATGTAAAATAATCTTAATAAATTATGCTAATTACATAAAATAAATAATTAATGGTATAATCATTCGATATTCTCCAATTACGTTGTTTTTAAATTTCGTGTATTTGATATAATTATAGTCTATTTTTTCATTCATGATTTGATATATTTTAATATCAATAACATAATTGTTAATATCATATTCAGGACAGCATGCAGGTCTTGCAATAACAAGGAAAATACTACTGCAAGGCTCGATGTTTCTCCTAGGCAGAGGGTATACCCGCCTTACTCATAAGCAGACGGATAAGTTACTCTCACTGATCTCTATGTATGCTGGTTATATTTTACGATGTTTTTCTTAAGCGTCTGTATTTGTTATTAATAATAGGTACAGATGAATTGAATGCCTAAGAAGTGCATTACTGGTAGAGATCGAAGTCCATCCTGGTAGCATTGATACAGTAGACCCCAGAAATCCGGCGCCCCCTGTAATTCGACATGCCTATCACTGTTGAATAATGTCTTGAAAAATATTATGGCCGAATCAGTGTAGCGTCATTAATAGAGTAACACTGAAATCACTGCTGAAACACAGACTATTGTTGAATAATTTATTAAATTCGATATACGTATTTAGTATGATTTGCAGTTCAGATAGAATCTTATCATTTTGATCTGAATTTTTTCGGATTACAAGGTACTCTTCAAAAAATTCCGGACCACTGCCCTGCAAAACGTTTGTTGTATCCATTGTAATATCGCTACGTTACCACGAACCATAATAACATAATATCACTCATATCATTCACATTTTTTTACTGCTGAGGAACAGTACAGGCTGGAGGCCCCTTAAGAGTAAGTAGTTACCGTCGCCTATGGATGTTTGCGACGCTAGGGGCACCGCAAATACACAGCTGTCCTATAGGGGTACATATAATATTCACTCTTCATATTTGGGAAAATTATTTAAATTCACGTCCTTCGCATGTACGTAATGTGAAAACTCAAATGATTTCCATTCTAAATAATGTACATATTTAACAAAATCCTAGGAAAGGAAATACAAATTAAAATCTAAATTCACATCACTAAATATAATTAATTATTAATATGAATAATAAAAATATCGTATAATAATAATAGGATTTTGAAAAAATTTGTAAGGTTATGTATAAGCGTGGAGAATCAGTATAGTTTCCAATTATATATATATATATATATATATATATATATATATATATATATATATATATATATATATATATATATATATATATATATATATATATATATATATAATAAATTAGTTTTTAATTAGGTAATTTATAATAAATTAGTGATGTGTATTTAAATATAGTATTTGGCATAAAACATTGTAAGTATAAAAATGTGATTTTAATAACGACTGGAAAATGTCATGGTTATTATAAATAGTTTGAATTTATTATTAATATACGTTATTCCTAAATCAGACTAGGTTAACGTTTTGCGGTGGATTATGGATTTAAAATATTAATTTCGAAGTGTTTTATGTTTTGTGTATAAATATTTCAATTGTACTGTTTTATAATAAACATTGGATATACATATAAATTTTAGATATTTAATTCAGTTTCAATTAAAAAATAGATAAATCTGGTATTTTATTATTTTAAATAACGGTTTTTACGTGATTGAATTTAAATTCCATATCCACCAAAATAATTGATATAATTACAATGTGTTCTCTTAAGAAATTGCGATATGGCAGTAACAGTATGTCTACTCGCTCCGGGCGATTATAATAACGACGGAACAACGAGAAATACAGATGGATCCACTTTATCCAAAGTTAGTTGTTTGTTACAAATTATTGCTATTGTTCTAAAAAATATAGCAAATATCTATGGAATATGGAATTTGTATAGAATGGAAGGATTTTTAGTTTAAAATAAATTCAAATCTAATATTGATTTTACGAATGCTATTGAATAGTGTCTACATAACTTTGAATTTGGAATTGTCCCAACCGTTTTCTGCCGTTTGCCGGATATAGTGAACGGCACCTTAATTAATGCCGACTAATGACAGTTGATTGCGCGCCGCTGGAGACGACGAATGCGTCTATGCCAGTCATCGCGCCATTCCAGCAGGAGGGTCCTTTCCCCGACAGCGAGGCCAGGTACACCTGCTTGCTGCCCTTCCTTTTCCACTCCTAGGATTAAGTATGACCTAAAGAAGCATATAAAGTGTTCGATTAAATCGTAATAATAAAAATTACATCAATATCCAAATACGACATTGAAAAAATAGCTAACTTTATGCTGTACATCTATGCGGTAATTACACGACTAAGGTAAAAACATTTACAACATACGATGCTCTACGATTTTTCTTTTTTTGATATGTTTCTTCATTTGCGATTAATAATAGAGACATCATTAATCAAATAGCTCCTAGCTACGTGATAGGGCCCCAAGCCCGTCTGGATGGCGACCACCTTTGGTCTTAAGTATGCCTCCATAATAACCTTGTGTTGTGTTCCGGCATTAATGACCCAAGTTCCTGTACCCTTATACGATAGCAGTGTGTTTGCGATGTCACTGGTGTTGCAAACACCCATAGGCGACGGTAACTACTAAATTCTAAGCGGGCCGTCAGCCTGTCTGCTGTGCTACAGCAAAAAAAAAATACAAGTAAAAACACAAAACGCAGTCATTTAACGTATATAACCAGGGTCGGTTTACAAGAACAGTTTTGGGAAAGATAAATTAATCAATATTTAGGGAAAGGGTAATTCAAAAACAGGGAATAAAGGTTACAAGGTATATTTGGTGCACAAGGTGCGTGGGTGAGCACAGGCGGAAGGTTTCCTTAAAAACTGAATTGTGTTACATCCATTTTCTCGATGTATCTTTACACAAAAAGCTATTTTCATGAAAGGGCAACGATGCAAATATTTGCGTAAAAGTTTTGCCCTGTGAATTTTCACATTTTATAGATCTCAAAGTCACCGACAGTTTTCAGGTACACCGAAACAAAAAGCTTGAAAGGAAAATAATAAAATGAATATTTTGCATAAATTAACATAATGTTAAAAGGACGAATGATGGCTTACTTGTTGATCTTGAGTTTAGGACACTTGCAAGCGAGGTCCTTGGTGCGCACGTATAGGGCGCTGGCGCCGCGGCGCAGGCGGCTTCGTGGCGCGCGCTTGTACACGGCCTGCACGTTGAGCGTTACGCGCGCCCACTCGCCGCCCGCCGCGCTCGCCTCGCGACCCACCACCCGAGCCATTATGACTGATCAAAAATCAACATACACCTCACCGTTTCATAATGTAAATTAATTTGATATTTTCATGCAATTATGTGTTTCCAAATATACCGTACAAACACATAATATGTATAATTCTTCTCCGTGCGGAGTAAGAAAGAAAAAAAACCTCTGCGGCTGGGGTGGCCTATCGTAAAAGGTGACTAAACAACCGTGGTAGGGCTTTAAGCCTGTCAGGATGGCAACCACTCACCCACTAACAACAAAGAGCAGATGCTGCTTTACCTAACCTTTTGTAATGTTATAATTCCCCTACGCGAACGGCAGCGTGTTAGTGGTGCTCCTGGTATTGTAAATATCCTTTGGTTAGTAACTGCGTACATTAATTACACTGCGTACAACATTAAGTGGACGTAAAAATACTACAGATTTCTACATTTAAAATCACATGTCGTACCGTAGTCTCGGCTGCAGAACTTGTTCAGGTTTAGAGTGCGTGCGCCGACGCGGCACCGGCCGCACTGCTCCGCTGCTGTCATAAAATTACAACATCCATTAATGTGAGGGTAGGTGACAATTTTCCACAATAAAACACTCGTGTAAAAATCTTATTATGTACGTTATTTGAAGCATTAGTGCCAGTATGTATTTATTTTAGTATATTGTTATGATAGAGTAATTATATGTATCTATACATAATAATAATTGTAATGTTTTAGAGTAGAGACAAATGTAATAAATAAATATATTTAGCCAATATGTGACAAAATGCAAATAGTATTCTCGCTTAACAACTATAAGCAATTATAGTATTGTAGTTAGTGAGTGAAATTTATTAAAATATATATTATTAAAATTAATTTAATAAGTATACAGCAAATAAGCATTTGTAAAACCAATGTGCGAAAATATGATATCAAGTTACCTCTCACCCGCCACTGTTAAATCAAAAACAAAAGAAACGGTATGTTATGAGTATGAAAATGGAATGAAGTATAAAAATAAGCCTGCAAAATAAATATTTCACGTTTGGTTAAAGTTAAACGTAATTGGGACTAAATATATCAAATGTTTAGTCCAACATACGTAATCAATATTAAACCAATCAAGTTAAAATCATTTTAACTTACTATCAGCTAAAATCTTTCATAAAAAAATACTGTTTAATTTTAATATCATTGAACTTAATAAAAGAAATGTTATTTGTGTAAAAGTAAAGTTTTTACTCAAAGAGTAAAATTAAGTATAATCACAAAAAAGACAATATTATGTTAAAAATAAAAATTGACTTCAATAGCTTTGTAAGGTTGATACCAAGTCAAAAACGTGCTAATCAGATAAATTACTCACTTAAGGTGTTGTATCATTCAACGTATATGTGTCATACGTATTCTGTCATGTATAAATTATAAAATTAAAAGTAAATAGACTGCTTCGAACAGAAATTAAAGACAATATGCAAATTAATGGTAAATTGAATTGTACATCGCTTGTAAGATACTAATTTAATATTTGACAACTAATAACTTGCAAACAATATTACATAACATTAATAAGTATTTGGAACTTAGAAATATCCTCTTCAGTTTACTCTTTAATGTTAAGATTATTATCATATATTTCATGAAAAAGATAAAAACGATGCAAAATTCATAAACAGTTCATAACCATTATCTCTTTTTGTTACTATTTAAAAAAAAGATTAACCTCATAGTTGACAAATATTATAGAAGACTATCATCATTTCAGCCGGAAGACACCCACTGCTGGACAAAGGCCTCCCCCAAAGATCTCCACGTTGATCGGTCCTGCGCTGCCCTCATCCAACCTATCCCGGCGATCTTGACCAGATCATCGGTCCATCTTGTGGGGGGCCTACCAACATTGCGTCTTCCGGTACGCGGTCGCCATTCGAGGACTTTCCTGCCCCAACGGTCATCAGTCCTTCGAGCTATGTCCCCAGCCCATTGCCACTTTAGTTTTGCAATCATCCGGGCTATGTCGGTGACTATGGTTCTCCTGCGAATCTCCTCATTTCTGATTCGATCTCGCAGGGAAACTCCGAGCATAGCCCTCTGAGCGACCATGAGCTTTCTCATAAGGCCCATAATTAGCGACCACGTCTGCGTTCCGTATGTCATCACTGGCAACACACATTGGTTAAAAACCTTCGTCTTGAGACACTGCGGTATTTGGGACGAAAAGATTTTACGGAGCTTCCCGAAAGCTGCCCATCCGAGTTGGATTCGACGAGTGACCTCTTTCGCGAAATTGGACCTGCCTAACTGGATCGTTTGACCCAAGTAGACGTATTCGTCAACAATTTCGAGAGTACTAAGACTATACATTCGGAAAAGTTGGCAATTAATTCCGATTACCAACATCATGATAACAAATCTTAAATTATACATGTTTCATAGAAAACGAATGATGTAAATTTAGAACATTGTACTTGAAAAACGAAACTGTAACAATGAAAAATATAAATTTGTTTTTAATATAAATAATAACTGATAATGACAAAATGCACCCACAGATGAATTGTAAGGTTATATTAATTCACAATGATGAAATGTGACATGATGATGGTTATGTGCTGCTTCGTAGGGGTGTGTGAGGTGAGAGCGCATGAAGGTACACTTACTACTTACCGCGGCCCGGCTCGCCGTCAACCGCCTCCATCGCTTGTACTGCTGTCACCACGCGCGGTATGCCTATAATAAAAAATGTCGTTGTTATCTTCTCTTTTTTCAATAGAAACAGAGAGGTGACAATCTTAACATGCTCTATAATGTTTTATTTTTTCATCTAAGAAAGTAACAAGGTTAAATTTATTTTCAACATGAGTGAAGTCGATACTGGTAATGGATAAGAAATATATTAGAATTATTCTGCTTTAAGAATCATCATCATCATCTAAGCGTTGTATCCCGGTTGCAACCTGAACTTCCGTTTCGGTGTGCGGAGTCCGCTCTTCGACTTTTTTTACTCCACTTCGCAAGGTCTTCAGCATCCCTAGTAGTGAACTCATTGGCACGCATATCACCCTTTAGGACGTCTAGCCAGTCTAGCAAGCTATTTTTAAGAATAATTGTACTAAAATATTTTTTGTTTTATACTTTTAGAAAAAAATTGTGTTGCAACTGATTTGTCTCAATATTCAAACTTACGTATGCAAGGTGCGATATGACTCCTCGATTGTTGGTAACCTTTTGCGCAACGATTACAAGTGGTCCCGGTGACGCCGTCCTTGCAGGGGCATTGGCCGCTGGTCTGGTTGCATGTCTTGCCACTCGCACCTACCGGGTGACAGTCGCAAGCTAGGGAGGCAAACGTTGAGATGCAATTAAAAGTTATGTAAATTCTAAATTCATTTTCATTTAGAACTAGCAGATAGGCTGACGGTCTGCAAATCAAATTGAAGTAGTTATAGTCGCCTATAAACGTTTGCGACGTTAGTGACACTGCGAACACGCTGCTGTCCGCATAGGGGTATTAAACCTGGGTCACTAATACCGGAATACAACACAATGTTATTATGGCGGTTGAAAACTAAAGGTACTAAGAATATTAACCCCTGCGATCGGAATTGACCCCAAGCCCGTCTGGATGGCAATTACTTCTGCTCTCTAAATCACCATTATCTTTGCGTTTCGGACCCCGGGGTCCGCTTTCCGACTTTTTCTTCTCCACTTCGCACGGTCTTCAGCATCCCTGGCAGTGATTGGCACGCATTATTTCACTTCTGCTCTCTTAATATACCGCCATAATAATCTTGTGTTGTGTTCTAGCTTATGTGAGGTTCCAGTTTCGTGGACAGCAGCGTGTTAGCGGGTCCTCAGCCTGTCTATTGTACCACATAAAAAAAACATGTGTGCAGTTCATACGTGATAGAAGTGAAACCTTGAAAAATGTAAACTTCAATATAACACCGCACAAATAAAACACTACAAATATAGGAAACACTTTAAAATGTCTTTTATCTCATTCTCTCCACGTTATATTCTAAAGAGATAATATATTTAATTATTATGTGGCCCTCCTCTGGGTAAAAGCCTACTCCATTCTTTTCCACCTTTCACTGTCTTTGGCCGCATGCATCCAACTTTTTCCAGCTGTCTTTATTATGTCATCCAACCATCTTTTCTCTTCCCCATATTCCTTTTGCCTTTAGGGCCCTGTCATTTAGTTGTTTGGTTAGTCTATCTCATGGACAGAATTTCAGACCAATGCCTCCATCCGTGAAGAACTCCGTATCAAGCAGCATCTGTCCGCTTTGGTCCAGTCACGTATTCTCAAATTTTTCGGCCACGTTTTAAGGCGAAACAATGACTCCATAGAGCGTCTCGTTGTCCAGGGCAAAGTGGAGGGAACCAGATCACGTGGAAGATCACCCATGCGATGGACCGACCAGATCAAATCGGCTGTGGGCGGACCTTTGCATGAGAGCACCAGAATGTCTGTGAATCGCGAGAAATGGCGTAAATTCATACAACGAACAATATCTGCCTCTAACAGTACTACCAGTTGATCACGACCGCTCTGTAAAGAGTGAAACGACTAAGAAGAAGAAGAAGAAAGTCTATCTCTTATCTTTGTATCTTGACTATATATTAACAACATGTATACAAGTGTCTCTTTTTAGTGTGATTTTTCCGTTTCATGGAGTTTCCGTTCACAACGATGCTAAAGAAGTTTTTACTTCAAAAGGTTTTAATAACTGTCGGAACAACTCAAGAAAGATTTTGTCAAATCATTCGCCACATTAACCCAACAAACTCGGATCACTTAATCAAAACCTCTCCGAGAGCTGTGCGGACCAACTCCTTGTTATTAACTTGTACGGAACTAGTTACCAGCGACCCAAATTTCCAAACTTCGACTTGCTTGAGCTTTGTACAGAATTGACCGGGGTCGTGAGGTATATATATAAAAATTGTATATAATCGTATACAGGGTGACTTTGACAAACCCATCCAAATTTTTTTTACGCACTAAACATTATTTAAGGAACCCATTTTTGCAAAAAAAAATTGTATCAAAATAAAATATTTCATATATTATGATCATTAATTCAATCGTACAGAATAGTCCTATGGTGCAACCTTCGTACGTTAACCTGTTATTACCTGTCTCTGTCTCTCCCGCGTAAATGAGTAGTGCGTATTCGCTCGCCCGGTACAATGCCGCCGTCCTCGGCCTTTTACTAGGTCAGATGGAGAGGTCATTGACACTCTAGCGCTGTATTATGTAAATTGCGAGTTCTTTTAATGACTTTGTGATGCTGATTACTAAATATTTTTGTACTATGTGTACAAAACTAAAATACATGTTTCTCATAACTTTTACTAAAGATTCTTCTGTGTGAATTTGGACGGGTTTGTCAAAGTCAACCTGTATAAGGAATGTTCTAAAAGAGGTTACGGTGCTAGTTAAAATTTGAGTTATTTGCATATAACTGCAAATATCCAATTAATATACGTCTATCTCTTTATTTCAAAATTCCATTAATAATTCGAGTACTTTTTTATACATGAGATCAGCAAACGGGAAAACAGAACACTTGATAGTAGTGGTTACTGTTGCCTACAACACAAGTTTAATATGGCGGCAGGTTTTAAAACTCAGGGCTCGTTGCCATCCAGTCCTGCTTAGAGTCCTCCTACCTAGGTAGGATTGTTTTGTTGCCATTTATGACAGGCCGCCCCCGGCAGCAGGTTCAGTATACTTACTCCACACCTACTCGAAGAAAAAATAATGTGACCGATGTTCCAAAGCGTGCAAAAGTTATTATTGGATACTATTTGCCCATAAATGGACCTTAGTCCATCTAATAACTTGAGTTTAAAACATAACACGTATTTAAAGAGGCATATTTACTTATAAATAAATTAATAAACTTAAATGTAGCTTATTTTCCGAATTGACCTTTGACGAAAAGCTGAGAAAGCTCAACGACCTCACCCACTACAACCCTATTGTAGACCACGTCTTCCACGAAACGATAAACCCTTGAGAGGTCAACAACATGGCTGTAAAAAACCCCAATATCTCTTTATGGGCTATTGTTGCAAATACCTTTTTTCGATCAAGCCGTCAGCGCAATCGGACGCGGCTTACAAATAGTATAACGTCCCTCAGGGCCCATCGTGAGGGACCGAAAGGGCTACTCAATATATGTACACGTGAAGAAACCTGACGTTGCTCGTATGAAACTTTTTATTGTTTTATTTTATGATTATTTAGAAATTGCGGTTCGGTTGCGTTCGAAATCTGAGCGAAGTCTTTTTCGGACTCGACTTTTACCCAATTTAAACGATTAAAAAACTTCAAAATTTTGCATACTTGGCAAGTCCTAATAACAATACACAAATTCAATAATTTTTGTCTCATAGTCCTTATCAGGATCATTAACACTTTCTTTTCCTTCTGTTGAAGTTGGCGTTAAATTATTAAAACGGCCGGAAGATAGCGTTAAAATAATAAAAATATTCACTGATTGGGAATTGACAAGAAATAAATTATAGTTTAATAAGACTAAAAAACACACTTTTAAGTTAATCAAACTAAAAAATAAAAAAATTAGAATAAAATTACTGACTAGGAAATTAATATCAGTGTTCTAAAATATGAGCGATGCATTGTACAATATTTTTAAACGAACTCTGCATTTCGGAATGAAATTAGTAAATATTACAACGATTGATATAGAGCACCCCACGCTTTTTAGAACAGTGACATTAATTTCCTTGTCAGTAATTTTATTCTTATTTTATTAAATATATATCTTGAACTCATTATTAATATCCATTTTACTTTTATTAACCTATATCGGATCTTATATGTATATATACTACGTAAAAGAGTTGATATTAGAGGCCATAACGACCCACTGCTGGGATCCCAGTGGGATCCAAGATTGCTGTCTTACAGCCGTGACCATTTAATCACAAATCCTTCAATGTGAAATAAGTGCCAATTAAAAAGAGAAAAAAAACCAAAAGGTGCATTTGTATTTTCTTTAAAGCTAAAATATGCTACAAAATGACACACAGATAACGTTTGTTTTCAACAACATAGTTGTTGGTAGACCAAGAAAAATGGGGTACGCATTATAACATTTGGTTTGCTTTTATAGCGGTCGCAGGGTATTGTTTTGACATTTCCTCGGCCCCGACTAACGAGGTTTATGTTTGGGAAAAAGGTTGACGAATGGCGACTTTTTCCTTGTTACTTTGTTTTGGCAGCACTTAGAATACTGCCGCACTCGTTTTATTGGGTTTTATTTCGAGGCTGTTATTATTGTGACAATCGCGAAGTGGAATGAATTCAATGGTTTTAGTACACCTTGTCACGTCTTAATCTAAAAAATAGACTACTTTTCTGTCCTTGAGCTAGCAGAAGTCAATTTGTTTCCTTCTTGTTCACCGCGACCACTCGACTCTCACATGTAAATTTAGTAAGGGTAGCTACACACATAAGCGGGCCGGCATTAATCGGCAAAGCCGGGCAGTAAAATCGAATATATGTAGATGAATGTTCGAGAAAAAAACCGCTCGGCTTTCACTAGGCGGGCTGGCATTAATCGGCAAAGCCGGGCGGTAAAATCTAATATAATATGTAGATGAATATTCGGGAATCACAAACCGCTCGGCAAATTTTAGTTCAGCTAAAAATGTGGGACGAATACGACGTGTTGTTAGTTTCTGCAAGTTTTGTTGTTATTGTTGGATCTTTATTACGAAAACCCCGAAGATTTTGAGTGCGAAGTGGCCTGCCGAATCGAATGATTTGTTGACCCGTATGAACTACCCGATCGGCATAAGTTGAACAAGTGCAGTAATTACTTCGGGTTAGCTTTGGTGTTCGACAAATACTGCCGAACCGACTATGCCGGCCCGCTTATGTGTGTAGCTACCCTAGTGTTGTAATTAAAATAGTTTACGCAGAAATTTTAGTAGTCAATTTAGATGTAAAAATGAAAGTTCAAAAACAATATAATAGATAAATCTTCCTTAACATATCAATAAAATCAGCAGGTAAAAAATTAATTAAGTTATAAAACTAAAAATGCATACATTTAATAACTATTAAAGCTATTTACAACGTCAGAAAACATTAAGTTAACGTAAACGAGGTATTCCTGATACAACACGATAGTAACGCGTCTGTCCGACCGACTACAATACGATAAAGCGACAAATCGGCGTATGAGAATAACTTTTAAGTTTTTAAATACTGATAAATAGTACATCATATTTTTATCCGTGCAGAGGCGGAGAAAGAATACTAACCTCTGCGACCGGGGTCGGCCTGTCGTAAAAGGGGACAAAATAACCCACCCTAGCTACGCGGTAGGGCCTCAAGCCCATCTAGATGGCGACCGCCTTTGGTTTTACGTATACCGCCATAATAACCTTGTGTTGTGTTCCGGCATTAGTGACCCAAGTTCCTGTACCCTATGCGACAGCAGCGTGTTCGCGATGCCAGTAGAGTTGCAAACACCCATAGCAACGGTAACTGCTAAATTAAGCGGGCCGTCAAACAGTCTGCTGTTCTACATCAATAAAAAAAAACATGTAAGTACCACTTAGAGCGAAGAAATGCCAGTTCACAGCAAAAATATTCCTTTTCTTAGCTTTTTCCTTCTAAGGTGGGATGGTCAGAGGTCTAGCCTAATAAATAATGTCATACATGCAACCGTAAGAAGCTTGTGAGAAAATTAAAGTGACAGACTGTAATTATTTGATATTTTGATAAGAATAATAAAAACAAAATATAGATTCAAAAAAGAAAACAGATTATTAACAGATTATTTGCTGTAAAACTTGACCCTAGAGCTATTAATTGGAGTATATACTCGTACCTACCCCAATTTGGAGTTACTTTAATAAAAATTCGATCATTTAAGCATTTTAATTTATTTCAATTGACTTTTAACCTATTGAACTTTAGTAATTTCTTTGGCAAGAAAAACCAATCAAATTAAAATACTCAAAAGTATGATTATTGCTATCAAAACAGTTATTATAATTAAAAAAAATACTTGTATAATCTCTGAAATGGCAGCACCGATTTTGAAGAGACTTTCACTGGCAGATAGCTGATGTATCAAGGAGTAACTAAGGCTATTTTTATTTTAGAAAAATGATATGGTTTTTGTTAAAAATGATAAGTTTCGGAAATTTGATATTCCAATTTAAGTTGACCTCAGATTTATATCATCAATCATATGAAATAGGGTTTATCTTAGGCTGGGCATTGTTGGTTGAATTTCCAATTTAAGTTAACCTCAGATTTATGTCATCAATCATATAAAATAGGGTTCAGCTTAGGCTGGACTTTGTAGGTTCGAACGTACGTATTCCGGAGGCGCACGGCGTAACAGTTACATTCGATAATAAATAGTCAGTGTTTGCATTTCATTTATATTTTAGGGTTTATAGGGTTTGTAATCCAAAATAAACCATAATATATGTATATCCAAAAAATGCTGCCCGAAATCACTATTCCACGCGGACGGAGTCGCGGGCACAGCTAGTTTTATATATATTTAAATGATTGAAAATTATGTCTAAGTATGTCACTTAGCATTAAGTTAAATTTTGTAAGCAAATGTAAATTATTACCACGATCGCTTAAGCGGTTATTTATTCATCAACAGTCGGCAATGCGACAGACGCCCAAACGAGATAAAAATACACAAGCGATAAAATACATACTACACCTGTTTGCAGTCGGTTAAGGTAAACAGGATAAGGGATGTTCGTATCTTTATTTAAATAAAAAGGCGTTATAAACAAACTTTATGTATAAATAATAGTCCGAAAAGTTTGGGGTGAATGGCTAAATATAAACTTAAAAATAGTATTTTTTTAAACATTTACTAAGTAATTGGTAACCATGTTTATTGAGGATTGCATTTTATAATATTGTGTTACATTATGTTCGACCGGATCCATGCTGTGGGATCTGAAGCTCGGCTCTTCGTCGCTGTATCGGTGGCGCCAGGAGGCAGTCGTCCGGGGTTTTTGCCCCACGCCTCGTGAAATTGAGGTTAAGCGGGTGGAGCTCCGGGAAAATCTCACAGCAGTTTGGAAGGAAAGACGGTCCACCCTGCAAGACTGGCTTGACAAGCGTCACGGCACTCTGTCGTTTGCCGTGACACAGGCGATACCTGTGTCGCATCGCTCAAAAGGAGCAAACAGCAGTGCCACCAATGTGACGCCGACGACGAGGACACTCAAAGTGTGTCCCGCATGGGACACGGAGCGCCGAGAACTTGTCGCCACTACCGGTCTTGACCTCTCACCCAGCCATCATCCTAGCGATGGTCGAGGGCCAAGCGAGATGGGACGCTGTCGCCTCTGCCTCGCAGAAGCAGTCATGTCAGGAGAGACAGAGCGAGAGAGAGAGGGAGCGCGCAACGCTTCCCTTCCGCTCACGCAGAGCCACTCGTCGCCAGAGATTGGCCACAGATCTCTGGCCGATCTGGCTTCGGATTTGAAGAAGCTCACAAAAGCGGGCCGGCGCCCGTCGGGGCCGCAGTCTGACTAACCTGTCGCGTCCCACGGCTTCGACACTTAAGGCCTGTGATGGAACACGGGTGGTTTTAGTGGGTATACCAGCGACGTGCATCCCCCAGCCTAGAGAAGGGGACGTACGAGCGCATTGCACGGACAGTCTCACACTAACCAGCCGCCCATTCCCACGCCGCGGTTTGTGCGGCATGCATTTCCACATCCAAAACAAAAACTTACTAAATAAATTTCATTTACTTTCATCATTGGTGTCATTTTCAACAGCCATTAATCAAAAGACACTTAATACCCATATTTAGTTCTTATGATGTTACATATAATATATTGTTATGAATATCGAACTCAAAATTATCTTATTGGCAACACTAACTAATATTTAAAACAACCAAAGAGAATCTCACTTTCGGAGTGTAAACGATCGATGAGAATCTAATGTTTGGACAACCAATGAGAATCACTTCCGGAATATAAGCGACCAATGAAAGTCCCTTTCGGAGTGTGGAGTGGAGACGAATGAAGAACAGGCCAACCGTTTCTATATAAAGCGCCGCAAACGGGTGCCAGAGAGACTTTTTCGTTCGCTCGTCGTCGCGTGCTGAAGCTGTCGGTCTGCCTGTCATTTTTTAAATTATCCACCACTGGTTCATAAAAATATTCTACTGCTTGACCGCTCAAATTATATGTCTAATAACTTGGGTAATCTAAGTTAAGGATCCCGCGCTTAAAGTATATCTTCAAATGACCGAAATCTTGACAATATAAGCCCCAAAGTCATCGACCTGGGCTGAATGTAATAAAACTAAATGAGCATTCAACCCTTCCCATTTTATGAAGCAATTCGCACTGATGTACAATGTGGCCCAATTGTGTGCCATAAAGCGACGGGACCCTGAGGTGACCTCTTCACAGAAACCCTTAATCTGGGTGGTTATATCCGACGTGCGACCCGCGATGTCCGCGGGGTGGTTTTATTCTTGCTTTTTGAAGCGTTACATTGAAACGTTGTGTGTCTTTTTAGGTTGGAATCTAATGTTGAAAGTTTCACGTTATTGAAACGAGGAAAGTTTTTGTATACATATACATGTGTTTTGAATCTTAAGGCAGCAATATGATTAACAACTAACTTATTTTCAAAAATATACAGTTTTAACTGTATATGTATATATTCGGTCGTATTAAACTGTTTCTGTTTGTAATATTATTTGTGTATCTTAAAATATTACTGGCGTGAAAAAAATAATGATTCTAATGAATAGTAATGAACTTTTGTGATTAATAAACAATGGCATTTATAAATTTTTTTTTTTTTTTGGTCTCGGGGAAAAACCTCTCTTGACGGGTTCCCCCGGCCCGGGGGGACCGAGGGATATGTGGGACTCCGGGAAAGATGATTGGCCATCCGACTACCCACTAAAAAACCCCGCTGTTCTCCTATCGCCTACGCCCGGGCCCACGGATATATGGCCTGCCGATCTCGTGGCCCGGGCCGGCGCCGGCCCGCCCTTTGTCTTGAGGCGGGCCCCTTCTAAAGTGTTGGCGCCAGGGGGTCAGGGTTTCGTCCCCCCGGCGCTCTCCTAACAACTCTAGGAGTTGAGGGGGGCCGCGGAACAGCACGCAGCCCTCACCCTCGCGGCAATAGTGCGGGCGGCGGGTCCTCCCCCGAGGGGCCGCCCGCGGCCGCTTTTTACGGCGGCCGGAGGTCGTTACTGACCCTCCGGCGCCGCCGGCGTGGCCTGCGTTGGCGGGAGGGGAGTGTGGTGGTCAACTCCCGCTCCCGCTCCGCCGCCTCCTTTGCGGACATGACTGCCTCGCAGAAGGAGGCGACGGCCGTCCATCCAGGATCGCCCCCGACCATGGACAGAACCAGGGCCGGGAGCGACAGGTCCACGCCGATTTGGGCGACGAGGGCGCGGCGCTCCTCGCGCCACGCAGGGCACACGGCGACAGTGTGGTTCACCGTGTCCTCCTCGTCGCCCGCGCCACAGTGGTGGCACCCCGACGTCATCTCCCGCCCTATGCGACACAGGTACCTCCCGAAGCAACCGTGCCCCGAGAGGACCTGCGTCAGGCGGAAGGTCAGGGCGCCGTGGCGCCTTTCCAGCCATTCGGCCAGGACGGGCCTCACCGCTTCGATGGTGGCGAGGCCCGCGCTGGGGTGCGCGAGGCGCTCCTTCCACTCCACCATGAGCACCTCGTCGCGCAGCTCCGCCCGCCTTACCTCAACTTCGCGAGGCGCGGGGCGAGAGCCACGCTCGGCCGCGTCCCGGCGCCACCGGTATAATAGCGCCAGGACCCGGGCCTCGAGGTCCCATGGTGGGGATCCGGCCAGCAGGGAGGCCGCTTCGAAGGACACCGTGCGGTATCCCCTAATCGCCCTGACGGCCAGGACGCGCTGCGGCCTGCGTAGCAGCGCCGTCGTTTTGGCCGTCAGGCGATCCGCCCAGATTGGGGCCCCGTAAAGGGCCATTGACCGCACGGTTCCCTCGAAGAGTCTGCGGCACACTGCGCCCGGCCCGCCAACGTTCGGCAGCAAACGGGAGAGTCCCGCCGCTGCCCGAACTAGCCTCGGCGCCAGGCGCTCGAAGTGCGATGGCATTTATAAATACACTAATTCTAAGTAAAATGTATTGCACGAGAGAATTTTAAAAACGATCGTTAATAATATTAAAAATTATTTCAATTAAATTCTTCATTAACCATCACCTAAATTCAACATCAATTAAATAAATAAATATACTACAATATTTCACATGTCGTCATCTAGACCCAAAGTAAGCAGTAGAACACTTGTGTTATGGATACTAGATAACTGATATACTACTTATATGCTTCTCTTTTGTTGATAAATATTGAATTCATGACCCTCGGTAGAATTCTGATGTGCGAAAGCCGTTGTGCCATGAAGTTAGTTCAATCATGTTAAAATTGAGGGTATTTAATTTATTTGATTTTCATTTGTAACATCGTTTACGATCTGGACAAAATATTTATAGAAAAATAGTTGCTACTCACGTTTGCAAGCTTTCTTATGGGAGATAGGCTTCGTAGAGTCCCTGTAATACCCCTCCCGACAGTAGTGACAATGCCTGCCAGCTGTGTAGTGCCGGCATTTGAGGCAAACGCCGCCGCTCACTCGGCCAGACAGCTTATACAGCTCCATGTTGAAACGACAGCGACGCGCGTGCCCGTTGCAGTTGCATTCTGTCAAAAAACGCTTAAGTTTAACCGTTAAGTTCTTCAAGTATAAGACTACAAATACATTATTTCTTGTTAGAAGTTTTAATGTGTGTTGTATTCCTTATTTGATAAGCATTTAAATTATTAAAGTTACCTAAGACACCTTAATAACATGAGGGTCAAATAATTTGTAATAGCGCATAGAAGTGAATATTGATCAGAGCAAACATAGTATTTCACAAGACAATGGTTTAATGGATTTTTTTCATAATATGTATTAATTTATTATTTTGCAAGGTTAGGTAATAATGGATAGAGGGAGGGGTTATACTATAGTAACAAGTTTATGGGATTATGGGAATAATATACATTAGTAGTAATTTGTAAGCACGCTGTGTTATGTGAAAATATGACGTGAGTACTGTCACAGAGCTCCAAATGATTAAGAAGTAAAGCTCAAGATGTTATCGGACGAAGAACTATTTATTTACCGTATGTTGTGGCTCTTAATATATTGGATCATTAGCTTCGGTAGCCGGTGTGGCTGAGGTCGCGTGTAGTACAATTAATTACACCTATATTGGACACATCGCTGTTGCAATGCTAATGCTAGTACGAGCAAATATCACCATAATATGGTGTTATTTGCTCTGTATTATATAAGGATGAATCCAGAATCATTTGAAAATAATTCTCCATAGTGATCAATTAGTATTTGAAATTTCGTAATTAAATTTCGATTTGGAATTTACATTCCTCATTTCAACAACTATTTTAATAAAATTTTCCCGTCTCCAACTCTACATAACTCGAAAGTTGGGCAGCGTCGTTAATTTTAAAAGTCAATTGCACAATAGCGGGTGCGAGTGTACAATTGTGCTTCTACTATCGGTCTGCTGAAGAAACTTAAACGTATGGATGAGATCTTTCTATCTGCCTGCCTTTTTTTTAATTGCTGTAATACAGCAGACAGGCTGATGGCCCGCTTAGAATTTAGCAGTTATCGTCGCCCATGGGTGATTGTAACGTCAGTGGCATCGCTAACACGCTGCTGTCCCATAAGAGTACAGGAACTTGGGTCACTAATGCCGGAACACAACACAAGGTTATTATGACGGCATACTTAAGACCAAAGGTGGTCGCCATCCAGGGTTTGAGGCCCTACCACGTAGCTAGGTGGGTGGTTATGTCGCCTTTTACGACAGGCCGACCCCGACCACAGAGGTTAGTATTCTTTCTCCGCCTCTGCACGGATAAAAACTGTTGTTCTATGGTTTTCTATAAAATAGTAAATTTATACTAAGTACATAATTAAATTTTATAATCTAAGATTAATATTCCGCGCTGACACTTATTTCCCGGTAGTTAGCTTTATGATTAAAAACAGGAATCATTTATCGTCCATTTACTCGGATCGTTAAGTGAAGTGACATTGAACGAGCGACCATTATTCTTCGGAAAATTGATTAATGTTAAGAGTTTAGCTTTTGTCATAACTTAGTTACAACTTTATCTTAGGGAACAGGGCCTTGTTATAAGTACAAAAGATGATTCTACAATTTGTTTTTAAACAAATTTGAGCTTAAAAAGGAAAAACCTTTGATGTAAAGGTCCCAGTCGGAGAACGAAAGAAAAGTATATAAGCATCATATTAGTTGTTTAGTACCCATAACACAAGTCGTCTATTGCTTACTTTAGGACTAGATGGTGCTTTGTGAATTGTCACTGTGTATTTATGTATTATATCTATGTATTATATCTTATATAGATCTTATCTACCACATTCGAGCTTTGGATCTGACTCACTATTTCTCCATCTTCAGTCTTGGCCATTCTTAATAGAGTGATTATATACCAGTGTATCTTATATATACAATAGATTTTTAATATCACGAAATAAAACGGATAAACAACACTTCAATAGATGGCGCTAGAATTATTTATTTACAACCAAGTTGATAATAGGACTGAATATTTTACATCGTTTACAAACATTAATTTACTTATTAATTGTATATAAATAGGATGCACAAGTAAAGTCGCCGATAGTATTAGGTAAAAATAAATCTTTTGTACCACAATTATTTAATATTTCTTACTACATACTCATAAAGAAGAATAAAAAGTTACAAAATTCCAGAAAGCATTACTGTCATACTTTCACATCAGTTTAAGCCATAAATCATAAGAGTTACTGCACCACGTATTTGAGATTCATGTAAACATTGGCGTAGATGAAAAAGAGCGGTCTTTATGTTGTGTACTTATTAAGCCCAAAATGTACCTGTATAAAATTTTCACACAAATTAATATTAACACTATCAAAATAGGTAAAAATTATTGATGATTAATATATTATAAAGAAAAAATTAAATATAGTATGAATAGTCTACTTGCGATTTGAAAGAGAAGTGAGACGATGTTTCTAAAAAATTGGTTATAACTCTTGTACGATTCTCGTCAAAATACATCGCAATCACCTTACAACACAACTTCATTTTGATAATATCTACGTATTGCGAATGTACTGATGAATGGTATAAATTATAGTAACTAATATTATTAGTTTAACTAATTTAACTAATATAATTTATCACCATAACCTAAACCTAACATCGTAACATTCCTATTCATAATTTACATAACTATTGTGCGTATGATTTGATATTATTATCCGTGCAGGGGCGGAGAAAGAATATTGACCTCTGCGGCCGGGGTCGGTCTGTCGTACAGGGCGACAAAACAACCCACCCTAGCTACGTAGTAGGGCCCCAAGCCCGTCTGGTTGGCGATCACCTTTGGTCTTAAGTATGCCGCCATAATAACCTTGTTTTGTGTTCCGATATTAGCGACCCTAGTTCCTGTACCCTTTCGAAACATCAACGTGTACGTGATGCCACTGGCATTGCAAACACTCATAGTCGACGGTAACTGCTAAATTCTATTCAAGCTGTCAGCCTATTTGCTATAGCAATAAAAAAAATAATTCCTATGTAACAATCATTCAACCAACAGTGAAACAAAAAAACTAGTTTCAATATTTGATATAACTAGAATTTAAGTTTATTAGTGTGCAAAGTCGAATCCCTTTTGTGTTTACCTGACAAGTTGCGCTTTGTAAGACTACAAAGGGAATTTAAATGATAAATTCTTAGCGCCATCTGTTGAGCGTTGTGAAGAACGTTTGACGTACCAGCAACAGATCATGGGTGATGACAGCTTTATGCGCGAGCGCAATGGCCGCGACAGATAAATAAAATTTAGTAAAGTCTGTTTGTAATACTGAAAAAATATATCCAAGTTACATTTCGAAGAAAACATAAATTATTGTTCGTCGTGATAAAATATGGTATCACCTTTGCAATGTCATCATTATATTGCCGTTGAACTTAAATGACACGGATATAAACATCTCAGGCCAGAGCCTCTTCGGTTGTTCAGGACAAAACCACCATTTCACTACCAGATCACCAGTTTTGTGCTATATGTTACTTACTTAATATGAATAGCAATTGTGAGTGAGGAATAAATATTGAAATCTACAGAATACATGCACGAATTCAGTTTTTACAAGAAAATAGTATGTGTCATAAAAACGTGTTTAGGTAAGTGGGGTTCTGCACTCCCCGAGGTAACCAGGCCCAAACGGAAGAACAGCGCTGGTAGCTTCTACCAGCACATGCTGAGTTTGGGGCCTTTTTAGGGCAATTTTCTCTATTTGTCTATTTTATGTTATTTTTGTAAGTGCTTGTGTTTGTCTTAAATAAATGTATTTTATTTCTTTCTATTACTGAACTTTGCAAACCATTTTTGTGCTGTAAACTCGTATACGTTGTACGTACCTTTTGCCTATACTTTGCTAACGTTTCTTCAGCAGCTTTTTGGCCTCGATTAAAGTGCAATCGAAAATGTTAATATTTGCTTCCTGAATATTCCGGCATATTCATCTCGAAGGCCCAAAAGCAATAAATATTAAAGTTTTAAAAAATACTATTAGCGCAGTTTCGTAGAGCAGAAAAAGTTTTTATTGCGTATAAATTACACATGCACTCTTAGTTAAAACCAGAAATATCGTGAAACAAAATACTTTTGTTATTATATCCGACGAATGAACTGAAATGAAATGTGGTATTATTATTATAATTAATTTAAACAATACTAGTTTTTTATTAATATATAAATTATTTGTCATTACTTGATGGAGAAACATGGAGTTCTCTTTATGTAAATTGAAGATTTGTTTTGAATTTAAAAACCCGTTGGCTGTCGAGTGTATAATCAATAACTTTTCCAACATATAGTAAGAATATGTGGAATATTTTTGATTAATTTTTGTATCACCGTGCCTGAAGCCTGAAATCGTAAAAACAACAGTGTCCTTCCTTCACACACGAGCTAACAAAATAGTATTACTGTTATATACACATTAATACAAATTAACAAGCCATTATGGCATAATACAAGCCAATATGGCTAAATGCTCGGGATGTAGCAAGATTGGTAGGTATCGCTGTGTTTTACATGCCCACAAGTATTTAGTAAAGGATATAAACTCAGATACGGGGCAATAATTATAACAAAGACCTGGACTTGTCCACAGTGTAATTAAAGGAATCTTCACTTAATTACACCGTATCGACAATACTTACGTAATTGAGCCTGCCCCTAAAAGTGCGATTGATGGTTTTTTATCGTGTCGTTGGTCCTAAATAAATGATTTCTGTCATTATTGTTTGTACACTGTTGTTTCCTACAGCCTAAACCTAAAATTTCATTTGTCGATGAAATAATGCCTTACAAAATTCTGTTTTAAATAGATGAACCATGAATGTTATGGTAGTGATGTCATTTTTTATGTTGTTTACTTTTGATATTTATGGCGTTTTGTTTCCAATGGATGCCGTAACTCTGTCTGCGTTGATCGATAGACCAGAACGCTCTGACGTTCTTATGGCTTTAAAAATAACATTGTTTAAGACGTTAAAGAGATTTTCGATCCTTTATTATTATACTGTTTAGAGTGCTTGTGTGATTTAATGTTTTTAATAAAAATATCTATATGATTTATTGCCTCTCCTCGCAAGCTTTAAAAGCCTCTTTCAACTTTATGAAGCTTACAATTGTGGCATTTCTGTGTGTATTATAACAGGTTTGTCTGCAAATCTATTTTCTTTTATTCCTAGCTATTATTTCAAGATGAAAAATGCAACGGATTGAGATTGGTGAAGCGGACTTGGAAAGGCCTATGTCCAGCAGTGAACATTAATTGGCTGACGGTGATTATTTTCTTGGACAAAAAATCTAAATACATTGGAGATGTGGTTAGATTTGATTTCAACTGGAGCGATTGTTCGAAC
This sequence comes from Malacosoma neustria, assembly GCA_963693495.1. Classification (NCBI taxonomy): domain Eukaryota; kingdom Metazoa; phylum Arthropoda; class Insecta; order Lepidoptera; family Lasiocampidae; genus Malacosoma; species Malacosoma neustria. The sequence goes on from OY856381.1 coordinate 19,886,461, forward strand.
TCTCAACTTCAAATGGCAAAATTAATGTTTTTTTGCTGTCAATGATTTAGAAAGAAAAAAGAATTTATATATCATGTTTCCTTATTACCCCTTGATTAAAAAAGTCACGTAGAATATTAGCACTGTGATGATACTAAATGTATTTGCTAAATTGTGTACTCACAATTCATTCGGCTTACTAGGAGACTTGCATGGTACGGGCATGTAATGAGAAGAATATTAACTCTGAAAGTAAATGGGTACAAAGGAAGGACAAGGCCTATAAAGCGACGGAAATAATTAGTGATGTTGATAGTTTGTTAATGCCAGGATATAATAAAATGGAAGAAAAATATATATACTATACCAACTCCAAGAGATTGGGATACGGCCAAGCTGATGATAATGATGACACTTAATAGCGTGTTCTTAAATCCGAATTGTAAGCTTCTGATGCAACTAGGATGAAACGCTTGAAAGAAATTGAAACTTTGTCACATAAAATGTTCGAAGGAGCTATACCTAAAACCATACCATCATATTTAAGGATAACATTTTTACTGCTTTAATTGCGTAAGTTATGTGATAAATTAATGAACATTGTCTGACGCATGCCACTGAGTTGGGGAATGTAACTTTCATACCTAACTAATAGAGATGGACTAAATATCGACAAATATTTGAAGTTTTTAATATTTTGAATGTTCAACATATACAACTATCGATTGATTTCATTGTAATTGTAATAGTGTTATCTCGGTTGAAAATAATAGAAATATCAAATCCCATTCTTAAGGTTTCGTATTAGAAAACAATTGGATTATTTCTACTGGCTGCACGAAATGCCAATAAAATATTTTTAATTATTAACATGAAATCTTTGATGTACTCGTATCGATAATTTCCAATCCTTAATAACAATTAGGTCGATATATCTCAACAGTAAGGATTAATCGAATTAATATAGTCGTTACGTGGAGTGCAGCCCCCTCTGCTCCCTACACTTATCTCCCTTTACTCTGGTTCCCCTAATTCGGGGTTGCAAGGGCCATACATTAAAATTGTACTGAAACTTTTTTGCTTTAGTTCATTCATTCTAATACTTTGTATTTGAAAGTAACTCTGTATGTCTATCTGTTTTCACACCACAATTGATTGTCGCGAATATGTTTTTTTCTGGCAGGATAATGTTTGCCGTGTCAGCTAGTTTTCATATATTTTATAGGAAAGTTTAGTAGAATAATTACAATATTATGACAAAACTCAATGCTATTAAATATTAAAATAAAACTGAATTTTGATCGTGTTATGCAATCTTCATTACGGCAAAAAAAATAGTCGAATCGCTCTTTAACCAACTAACAACGTAAGGGAAAAGGTCACCTTAGCCAGATTTAGCAGAAAACAATGCAAATTTTGGGATATATCATTGTGACGTTAAGATAATAATGAATAAATGAATATGCTGTGACAATTCAGCGCCAAAAAAGCAACAGTGTGCTGGTCTTATGGCTTTTTTGTAAGTAAATATTTATAATATTATATATAATCATGCCTTGATTCAACACGACAATGAAGCCACGATCCCCGCAGGCTTTCCAACGTGCGAAAACCGTTGCGCCACGGAGATTGTAAATGACTCACTATCAAAAACTGTATTCACACAAATAGCGAAAAATTCTTAGAGTTTAACTCAGAAGTCCCGCTAAAAATACATATTACAGTAATTATTTTTTGTTCCTTGCAACCCAGTGTTTCACCCTCGCCGGGGCGTATCACTGCGAGACGGGGCGACGCCGCGGATGCGATCGCAGACAATATTAATTGGCTTCATACATTAATTAATTTATATGATATCAAGCGAAATTGGCGTTAATGCGTATAAGTGGCACATTTATTAAACATAATTGTGTATGACAATACGGCAGCCTCGCAGATGTTCGACATTTTATAAAGTTATTTCCGGTCAGTAATTTAATAGTTATAAATTCAATCTATATGTTAAAAATATAAATAGTGCATACTTGGGCAAAGAAAAGAGTAGCGCGAGCCCGTGATATTGTGGACAAACTGTAGAGTCACTTGGCCACGTCTTATAGTAGCTAAGAGAGCAAGTGACAGGTCTTCTTCTTCTCTTCTTTCTCTTCATTTGTTTTCTAAGTAAGAACTCAAGAGCTGGCTTTATTTAAACAACATTTATTAACATTATACATTTGAAATTTATATAATCTATGCTGAAAACAACAATTAATCAAATATCTTAATTATTACAAACTTTTCGCAGGTCATCGGTCCATCAGGCTAAGGGTTGGTTAATAAATTATAATTAGTTAATATTTAGACTGGAACAACAGTCGTTTAGAAATCAACGTTACAAAGTAACTGACATTAAATCGATATGTATACAAATAAATAAAATTGGAGGGTCTGTTTGTAATATTAAAATAACCGCTTTTTACTAAGTGCATTCGGACGTATACACGGGACATATACCAAAACAACATTTTTTACAATTTTTGTCTGTCTGTCTGTCTGTTTGTTCCGGCTAATCTTTGAAATAGCTGCACCGATTTTGACGGGACTTTCACTGGCAGATAGCTAATGTATCAAGGAGTAACTTAGATTATTTTTATTTTAGGAAAAAAAATGGTTTTTGTTAAAAATTATAAGTTTCGGAAATTTTATATTCCAATTTAAGTTAGCCTAAGATTTATGTCATCAATCATATGAAATAGGGCTTAGCTTAGGCTGGACTTTGTAGGTTCGAACGTACGTATTCCGGAGGCGCATGGCGTAACAGTTGCATTCGATAATACTGACTGTTTGCACATTTCATTTATATTTTAGGGTATATAGGGTTTGTAATCCAAAATAAACCATTAGATATATCCAAAAAATTCTGCCCAAAGTCACTATTCGACGCGGACGGAGTCACGGGCACAGCTAGTCGATAAATAAAATAGTGTTTTATGAAAAAACTTATTTGATATTGTAGTCATATAAATTTTATAAATAATTAACAACTTTTACTCTATGCTTAATTATAAAAGTACATCCCGTAAATATATTACAAGAAAACAAATTTCCTCTCCTCTGAATAATTTTCAGAACGTTTAGACAAATTTTGATTCTGATGGTTACTGATATTACAAAACGTAGAACGCTTAGGTTATTATTATTAATCCCTAACGTCCAAATGAAATAGTTATTTTCCGTGGAAATAAATAAGATTTCGTTACGCGGAGATGCGGGCACAGCCAGTATATTTAAAATCTTCAAAGCTGCTACTTTAATGTAACAAGAAAAGCTTCTGTGATCTACATGTATTTGATAATAAAAAGAAAAGTAATGTTAACTGTAATCATACGAGCCCGGGCAGTGATAGCGAGAGCAATGTAAAAGTGCCACGTGCAAGGGTCAGTACGTGCGCCCGCCGGACCCCAGGGTACGTGCCCGCCAGCATCCTACGCTACTTTACTTTCCTACCGACAATGCGAGCGTGCGTGACCAATAATGACGGTGAGAGAATTTTACCAAACAATGTTCCGCCGGATAATTTTGTACGGTCGGTAAGCAGGCCTTTGGAATTTCGTAGTTGATGTTTCACGTAGGGATGGTGATTTTTAATCGATTACAAAACGATTCCAGTCTTAAAAATCGATTTACGAAAATTGAAACCTATAAAACATATTTTGTACATGCTTTCAACAAGCTGCTGTTTAAGAAATAAGAAAAAGATAGTGTTGTTATCCACTTCTGTCCATCTTCTCTCTTACGATCTAGGTTGTTATCTTCGGCCAATCCGTGCAGGGGTGAAGAAAGAATACTAACCTCTGTGGCCGGGGTCGGCCTGTCGTAAAAGGCGACAAAACAACCCACCCTAGTTACGTGACAGGGCCCCGAGGCCGTCTGGATGGTGAACACCTTTGGTCTCAAGTATGCCGCCATAATAACCTTGTGTTGTGTCACTTTGTATGTTGCCACTGGTGTTTTAAACACCCATAGGCGACGGTAACTGCTAAATTCTAAGCGGGCCATCCGCCCGTCTGCTGTCCCACAGCAATAAAAAAATTGGTAATCTAAATCTGCTGTGAGTTTAAAACTCTCTCTCTCTTCAACTCTCTCTTCCAACTCTCTTCAACGAATAATATCAAAAATTTAACTTTGAAATTTGTTATCTTTAGCTTCAAGTGTGGTCATTTTTGGTATGTATGTCGACTACGCTATGAGTGTTGGATAGTAATGATTTTATGATAAAAGGTAGTCTGGAATAGAATTGGGAATATTTTTTAAAGGAAAAATGTGGTTTCTCCGTTTTCCTATGTTATTTAGTCACACAAATCTTGTTCTGACTATTATATACAGAGAAAATAATTTACACATGAAAGCAAAAAAAAAATACCTACAGTGGAAAATAACCGCAGAGGCATTTAAGCGAAATGAAAACTGTCAAGATTGGATTGAGGCCCTGCATTGGCCAGGCCATCATTCATCAAACGCGACAATGATTGACAAACGAGATGGGAGCGATATCGGCAATTTTCAATTTTAATATCTTCCTCCCGAAATTTGGCTGACTGATTCACTGTCATTAATTTTCAACGCCCAAATTGGGCTTATAAGGCCATTAGTATTTCATAATTATATTTTCTACGGCGCTTATATCGCGTGCGCTTTTCGAGAAAATCTCTTCTTGAAAATACTCGTAAGGAAATATATGTAACTAAAATTATTTTTATAGGGGTCTGTCTTTTAAAATCCCTAAAAAGAATTTGAACAGTGCTCTTGTTTTGCTATTTGTGATCTGTAGCAAAAGTATCTAGTTGTCATTGGAAATATCCCATAACTGTATTCTGTAATATGTATATCAATTATTAATTATATTTACAGTAATATATATATGATATTAAATATATTTTTAATTTCTTGTTCTATATTTTCAATAAAACATTTTTAACAGTATATTGACCGAAATATCTCTCTCTTCAAGTGCCTCTCCATTATTGAAGGTTGGCAGTCAGCTCCTTGAATCTCCTCTTGTCCATCGCCAATCTGAACAGTTGCTCAACGGTTTTAATTCCTGTCCACTCCCTGATATTACGGAGCCAAGACATCTTACGTCTACCTGGTTTTCGTTTCCCGGGCACATTCCCCATCATGATGGTCTGCAGAAGGGAATACCGATCATGCCGTAGCACATGTCCGAAATATAGAATCACTTATTTATTTTTGAAATTTAATATTCCTGGAAATATTATAAATAATATTTTGAAAAATGATTCCAATTAATTTGATATTGGAATTGTAATTTCATAACATATTTTGTACATGCTTTCAACAAGCTGCTGTCTAAGAAATAAGAAAAAGATAATGTTGTTATCCACTTTTAATTCATTCAAACTAGAAAATTTAAAAAGACAAACGTTTTTCAGTTATTATTTTAATCACTTCACGTCATGTCATTTTTCAGCTTTATTGAGGTATAGAGCCAAAGAAAAACAGGCGCTTTCTAATTATTCCGGCAAGAAAACTGTGTATTTTATTTTTTGTCAATTCTGGTGATTTTTATATTGAAAATAAATGCTGTGATGGACAAAATCTTTGTTTTTGTGTTTTTAAATATTAATGATATGTAACGTCGCTACGCCACTCCCTTTGGCATAATATATGCGTATCCGATGACAGATTAATTACCCGCTCTGCATATTTCTCAATCAAGTACGTAAACGACAAAAAGCAAACTTAAAGACAGGCAAAAAGTGATATAAATCACGGTCTAATTGCATAAATAGTGCGTGTAAGTGCGTTCGTCTGGCGGAGCTCCAACTACATATATCTGTGTTGCCAGATTAAAGTGATTTATCTAAATATTTTGGATAAAATATTGTAGTTTAGTAATTCTAAAACGGTGTTTAAAGTAATAATCTTTAATTCTATACTTTCTGTGTTTCAAATTAATAAAAAAATTAGATATAATAAAATTATAATTGCAAATAAATGAATATGTTACTATTATTTTCTAATAATTTGAAACATAAAAAAACGTTTATAAATATTGTACGCCTTAAAAAGGCAAACTGTTGATACAAAATATACTTACCAACATTATAATGTACACAGTTCTAACAATAAATAAATAAGTCTTCTTTTTACATACGTTTTATCCTGGTTGCATCCAAACTATAATACTAATAAACAAATGGACTGAAACAATTGACATTGCCCCATCTTGTCCCAAAGTAAGCCCCAGTGTTTATGTTACGGGTACAAGAAAAATTAAATACTACTTGTATATTAGTCTATATATATTAAACTATAACTTCAAACTCAGAACGGAAATAAAACCGCTGAATCCCACAGGCGTTCCGACGTGCGAACGCTGTTGGCAATTTATTTGAACATTTCGCATACTTGCTCGCTTACTGTATTATCACTAGTAATCTTGTGTTAATACTGTCTCTACTCTCTACTCGGTAACTTTTTCTTTCTTGACCACAAACACGCAAAACCAGAAAAAATATTTTCTTATGAAACCCATCGTACAAAGACACGAAGTCTTTGAATTTGAAAAATGTTCCAGCATACGATTATTTAGTTGAAACTATAAATTTTCAACCTTAAACGTTACTAAAAGCTTAAATATTTCACACTCCCCAGATTAACAATATCTTTTTAAGTAGCTCAATAAGTATGAATTTTGAATAGACCCTACTCAGGACCCAATTTTGAAGACCTCCTATAAAGGATATGGCTAAGATTTCCCATTGAAGTAAGATACGGGGTTTTTCGAAAAAGATGTTATAGAATTTTTTAGAGGCCAGCAGTGACCACCTGCCGGCACCTGTGGGTGGCCTGTTTGCTGAACTCCAGCTATAAATAAATTATAGTTTAAGAAAACTAAAAAACACGCTTTTATATTTAATCAAACTAAAAAGTAAAAAATAATTTTTAACATAAGTATAAAATTACTGACGAGAAAATTAATGTCACTGTTATAAAAAGCGTGATATCAATCGTTATAATTTTTTACTAGTTTCTTTTAATTAAAACATTAATTTTCTCGTCAATAATTATAATCTTATGTTAAAAATTTGATTAAGGGTTTGATTGATTATAAAAGCATGTTTTTTTTAGTTTTTTAAACTATAATTTATTTGTTGTCAATTCCCAATTAGTAAATGTTTCTATTAATTTAACGCCCTCTTCCGGCAGTCTTATTAATTATACGACAGATGGCGTTTCGGCAGAAGGAAAAGAAAGCGTTAATCCTAATGACCCGAATAAGGACTATGGGACAAAATTATTAAATTTGGGTAATGTCATCAGGTCTTGACAAGTTCTCCAGAACGTTCATGTCCATAGACGACGGTGACCACCTGCCAGGGTGGGCCGTTTGCCTGTCTGCTGAAGTCTAGCTATAAAAAAAAGTGTGCAAAATTTCGAATATTTTTGATCGTTCATAGTGGGTAAAAATCGAGTCCGAAAATTCCGTTACATAGATACATAGTTACATACAGGTCAAGTTAATAAAAGCGTGATAAAAACTTTTGGTATAAAATATTTACTTAGGACAATTTTTTCTATACTTTTAGTGGATTTCTAATTCCAATCCTGGCAACTTAGTGTTGTATACACAAGGGATGATTGGTATAGACGCGGTTTAGTCATCCCGATTAGTCAACGATTTATGAATTGGCAGCGTTTGTTTCGGACTAAAATGTCAAATGTGTTAAATGCCAGGTATTCAACTTCTTAATTCATTGTTATTGCGAGTTTGATTAACATTTGTCTCCTTTGGTATGAATATATTTTTAATTTTACATCTGTATTTATAATTTGACTTAAAAAAATTATCCAGAATGAAGTGGTTTATGGTGGGTATTGCGATAGGAAAACAACAGGGACAAAGAGCCTCTAAGAATAGAGTTGAAAGCCCAATCGATGACAAGAAATGTGGCGGTAGAAAGATGACGAAGGCACAAACAAACAGTAAACTTTCGTAAATGTGTATCCACTTGTATATATCTGATTCAGATAGATGAGTTAAAGAATTTCAGACATATGACTGTAGTCCAGTTAGTAAATGTGAACTTAGACCAGTTAATCTAACGTAAATCAGACTTTTACTGTAACAAACTTTGCATGAGCGTAATGAGAATGTAATTAAATTTCGATTACCGCCTAATTTGTTTAGACATGTTTAACATAAGTAATCAGATGTTTTTTAAAAAAGAAGCTTTAGTACAATAAACCTTAATCACTTTATAATAAAGACTATAAAAGGCGGATTAGCCGACGCAATTAACGGTTGGCCAAGAGGTAATTTTTAAATGTTAAACCGCAATTACCTCATAAACTGGTAATTCACTACAGTAATTTCAAACATAGACTGTTCAAGTCAAAAGTTCTTCAGAATTTTACATATAATTATTCAATAAATATTTTATGAATGATTTTAATTCTTGGTCATGATAGGGTCAAAAGTATAGGATGTTTTTTTGTGTGTAGCTTCATAGTGTCGTACCTCATTCAACCGAAGTTACTGAATTGTCAATTATGTATGCAATTATGATGCAGGTAGCATTATCATATCCGGATATATCACTAGTTTTGGATATTTAGATTTGTTTGTAGCAATGTATCAATTTAAATATATCAAAATCATACATTCATATTAATCCGCTAAGTTTAGTGAAAATCTGATCTTCCGGTTCAAAGTTAATGCGTTTTTACAGTGTATTGAAGAAATTTCTACTATCTTGGTTCAAACTCAAACTCAGTATCTAAGGCAGCAGTAATACTGCTCGCATTTAAATCCAACCTCTTAGTCATACGTTTGTACTTAAAGTTTTATTATTGATAAATGTTATAAATGTGTTCAAAAATTATAACAACGCTATACGATTTAAATATTAATACATAAAAAAAATAACAATAATAATAAAAAATCCTCCAATCTAAGAAAACCGTGTAAAATATGTCATTTTTATTTACTTAGAGAATCGGGTTTTTAGTGGAGAGGCGTGTAGAATTCCACATACATTGTCCTTCGTAGTAAGGTAACCAAGTGTTTTTAATTAAAAAAATAATTTTGTATTAAGAACGCTTAGCATTTTTTTTTATTTCTATTAAATATATTTTCTTGTTTGAGACAAAGGAAAAGTTCAAAAGTTTAGACTTAATATCAGTACTCAGAAACAATAGAATTCTGACTCCAAAATCCAAACGGATGCCGAAAAAGATAATTTATTTTAATGCATTCCGAATACAAAGCTGAGGTACTAATAATTTTTAAGTTGTGAATATTGTGAATTAATTTCTGCGTTCGATTGTACCATTTAAATAAGTGGCCATTACACCTGAGGTGCCGAAGTATAATGCCGATGCTCGATAATATTCAAGTACGCCGACGCCGATAAACATAGCCAATATACAGTCACACACAAAAGCGAATGAACTAACCTAGATGTTCTTTATAATACTATATGGTATATTTAGGTAGATTTTGATTTTTTTAAATTATTGGACAGCAGACAGGCTGACGGCCCGCTTAGAATTTAGCAGTTACCGTCGCCTATGGGTGCAACGTCAGTGGCATCGCGAACACGCTGCTGTCACATAAGGGTACAGGAACTTGAGTCACTAATGAAGGGACACAACACAGGTTGTTATGGCGGTATACTTAAGACCAAAGGTGGTCGCCATCCACACGGGCTTTGAGGCCGGAGTCGGCCTGTCATAAAAGGCGACAAAACAACCCACCCTAGCTACATGGTAGGGCATCAAGACTGTCTGAATGGCGACTACTTTTGGTCTTAAGTATGCCGGCATAATAACCTTATGTTGTGTTCCGGCATTAGTGACACAAATTCCTGTACCCTTCCTGTACCCTGAGAAAAGCGATTATATACGCCACAAACCTACAACAGCTGGAGCTAATGCATTATACAATGGGTAACAATATTTATTAATAGCGGTGGACTTCTGTAAGTTAATGAGGAATTATCCGTACAATAATATCATGTACCAAACTGCCGCAGTCTGGTACACGATAATGGCAAATCATTCTGGTAGTCACATACAAAAGTCTACATACATTGTATACACCGCATATGGATGATTCATTCCTTCCACTTTTCCCTTGGCCGCTATCTAAATTGCGAAATAGCAAGAAATGTTTTGTTGGCTACAGACAAAGTCGGTTACTGTTATTAATATGAAGATCTATTTTTTAGTTTTGGTGACCACCTGCCTGGGCAGGCCGTTTACCTATCTGCTGAACTCTCGCTATAAAAAAAACAGGAAGTTTTTCCCTGTGACTATGCTCGACATTGTATCCCAGACTCCGAGGAAATTGTTTTGGATGAAATTGAAATAAAACGCCTGTAAGAAGATAATTATAAATAAAGGTTTCTGTTGATATTTTTATGTGTATATTAAATATATTTTGTTATTTAATTAGTACTTTTGTCATGGATCTTACTCGTCCGAGCGCGGAAATTCAACATGGCGTCCTATTACCGCCATTCAATGGAAAGTGTGTGAAATACTGATTACAATCAGCCCAATGCACCCGGAATAGGCACTTAATAAAATTATATACAAAGCACTCGACAATATATTACAATTAATTTAATTTTGTAGTGGAACGATTGTTTTACTCCTTACTCAATAAATTTAAGTGTGTTAAAGATTATTTCTATATGTATATGTATTGTTTATGGTCGTGTCTGTGGTCGAGCTTTGTTCTGTTCTAGGTTTTATTCTATTTTTTTTATTGCGTAGGACAGCAGACAGGCTGACAGCCCGCTTAGAATTTAGCAGTTACCGTCGCCTATAGGTGTTTGCAACGCCAGTGGCATCGCGAACACGCTGCTGTGCCATAAGGGTACAGGAACTTGGGTCACTAATGAAGGGACACAACACAGGTTGTTATGGCGGTATACTTAAGACCAAAGGTGGTCGCCATCCACACGGGCTCTGAGGCCGGAGTCGGCCTGTCATAAAAGGCGACAAAACAACCCACCCTAGCTACGTGGTAGGGCCTCAAGCCCGTCTGGATGGCGACCACCTTTGGTCTTAAGTATGCCGCCATAATAACCTTATGTTGTGTTCTGGCATTAGTGACACAAATGATATTTTCACGTATTCTAGTTATTGTAAATAATGATATTAATTTGCAAATAAATTATTTGATATTAGCATTTAGTTTGATTCCAAAACAGTTTATTTTTCATTAATATCGTTTCCTAAGCATTAAACTTTAAAACCAATTATCATGCTACTTGACATTGGTAAAATGCATAAGCCGTATCATGCCATTTCATAAAAGAAGAAGAAGGAGCTGTTTGTTAAATGTGAAACAGTCCAGTGATACATGTTTTAATCTAGTGCATCGAACTATCGTGAAATATCTTGTTTGAAGAATTACATTGTTTAAAATAGTTTTAATCATACTCTATTAATTATTAGATATAAAATTTACATTGAGAAATGTAAAAATTACTCGTACACATCTTACTTTAAACTACTTAAATGATTATGATAATTTTATAAATCGATACTTATAAAAATCCTAATATAAATAATACATTTTAAAATCGTATCCGATGATAGGACTTTAAAATGTATCGTACGTCTAAAATACATAAATCGTAGAATTGTTTTAACGATAAAAAACAGACTTGTACACTGAAGAAAAATATGTGTTTTATTATATTTTATTTCAATTAATACTGCTTCTTGCGATATGAAAGTTTATAACGAATATATTGCATTAATTAATATTTTCTTTTATAATTCTTATTTTTTTATTGTGCTAGAGCACAATAAAAAAATGATATGCTGATGGCCCGCTTAAAATTTAGCAGTTACCGTCGCCTATGGGTGTTTGCAGCGCCAATGGCATCGCGAACACGCTGCTCTTCCATAAGGTACAGGAACTTGGGTTACTAATGCCGGAACACAACACAAGGTTATTATGGCGGCATACTTATGACCAAAGGTGGTTGCCGTCCAGACGGGCTTGAGGCCTTACCACGTAGCTAGGGTGGGTTGTTTTGTCGCCTTTTACGACAGGCCGACCCTGGCCGCAGAAGTTAGTATTCTTTCACCGCCCCTGCTCGGATAAATTTATTAAACGATGTTAATCAATAAAGTATTTTGAAAGACGCTTCTTTGCTCCATATAATTTAATCGTGTAACCATCATCGCAGGAAATATTTATAAAATTATAATTGATCGACATATACGCCTCAAACAAATATTTTGTCCTCTCTGAGAATCCAACCGACACACTCATATACTGAGTGTACCAGAACACTTTATTAGCCACTGAGCCAGACGTGTCGTCAACTACAAGAAAATCTTTAATTATAATTAATTTTCCCGGTTTTAAAACGCTTTATTGTTGCCTCCAAAACTTTTATATCATGTTTAAATATGTAATTATTTTACAACAAAACAAAATGACGTGGTCTATGTGTTAGCGAGTAATTCACAAATTAAAAGTAAATTGCTCACTTTGATCGAGCTCCGCCAGCTATGAGAATTTAATATGCAGCCTCTGTGCCATCAAAGTGAAACACCGAAATACGAAATTAAATATAAGGTACGGTCTGAGTTATAGCAGCAAGCTGGTGCAAAATGACATTTTATTTTTAAAACAAATTGCATTGCATACCATACCATGCAAATCGTGTTGCCATGATTAATAAATAATATCAAATATTCTTCATCCCAGCGTCAAATCTCGGTTGCAACCGAATTTCCGTTTCGGTGCCCGCTTTCCGATTTTTTCTACTCCACTTAGCACAGTCTTTAGCATCCCTGGTAGTGAGCCCATTAGCAAATAATATCAAATATTAAAGCTGTCTATTGGCGTTTGCTAATTTCAGGAACTAGTGGATCACTGATCCTTTCTTTTTGTTGCTATTATTATAGTTAGCTCTAACTTTCCTCCGGAGTATTCTGTATGAAAATCTAGATTATCCGTGCAGGGGCGGAGAAAGAATACTAACCTCTGCGGGCGGGATCGGCCTCAAGCCCGGCTGGATGGCGACCACCTTTGGTTTGAGGTATGCCGCCATTATAACCTGGTGTTGTGTTCCGGCATTAGTGACCCAAGTTCCTGTACCCTTATGGCACAGCAGCGTGTTCGCGATGCCACTGGCGTTGCAAAAACCTATAGGCGACGGTAACTGCTAAATTCTAAGCGGGCCGTCAGCCTGTCTGCTGTCTTGCAGCAATAAAAAAAATAAGACGACATCGCAGGCACATTTTAATATATAATAAATAAAATATGCTTTATCGCACATTCATTATCTGTATATATATATATATATATATATATATATATATATATATATATATATATATATATATATATATATATATATATATATATAAATATATCAGAGAAAAACATAGAGGAGTAGGCGCAAGAGGTACAGCCTTAATATAAAGTCAACCAATGTCAATAAATTTACTAATAACAACCCTGAAGATAGAAAATCAAGCTAAAATATTAGTTTAAAAATCAATAAGCAATTTATTGGCAAATTCAATAAATCGCTACTGTCTATGACTTGTTCTTTACAATTAAAATGAGAGTAAAATGTAAGTATATCATCTAATTCATATCCGTGTTTTCGCATTTCTTCACAATCAAATTAGTTATTTAATACATTTATTTATATATGAAAAGTACTTTAATTTTAATTCTCTTTTGAACTTTGTATAATTTATGTTTCATGAATTTATTAATAAAGTACTTACTTTGACTTCCGGTACTTTTTCCTTATACAGGAAGTAGGGAGTCAAGTTGGTTTTTATTTTATTGCCAATGAAACTTGATATTAAACGTGTCTTCGAATGAATGGGACACAAAAAGCTTCAGTGATATATTTTTATATGTGTCACGTTTTATTGAGGAAAAGAAAATCTTAGTTTCCTATATTACATATGATAAATAAATTTTCTTACAAGCGCTTACTCCTGGTTGGAACCGAAGTTCTAAACTCTACTTTGGTGTGTGAGGTACGATGTTGAGTACAGGTAAAATTACAGTGAACATATTATTCTTAAATCTCATTTTATATAACTTATTTCAAAATATATTGCTTTAAATTGTGTTTGTAAATGCAAACTCACAGAAGGTTTAATGAAATATAATATTATGTTTATACTCAGAAATAAAAAACAAAAAGTGCGTGCATACAAAGTACACATGTCAGAATTGAAACTTCTTTGGCAAACTAATTTTTAAATCTTCTAATAAAAAGAATTTATGAAATATTATTTTATATCTTATTAAACAAAACTCAACTGTATTTTAATGCAATAAAGTCGCGATTCGAATAGATATGTATAAGTAATGCAATGCAATCATTTAAAAATTACATTATAGAATAAGCCATTATTAATAAGGTTAGTATTACGGAGCAAAAAACGTTTCACATCTTCGTGACGCTAGTATTGCGTTTCATCCGTAAAAAATTTACCCTCCTGCGCGCAAAGAAGTTTCACTTCAAAAATATTGATAGTATCAGTAATTATTAGGTATTGATAAAATACAGTTGCAAGTTGATTACGAAAGGAAGTAACGTGGACGTAAAATAATTAAAATGTGTAGTATTGTACCAATTAATCTCGGATGTGGCTTCGATTTGAAGACGATTTTACAAGCAGATACATAAAATTGTAAAGACTTGGCTACTTTTATTATAGAAAACTCGTGATAAAATTAAAAAATATTATCCACCATGCCAGGGAGTTCCAGGTTAACGTCACATCGTTTACTCCCAAGTTAAGCAAATTATGTATGTATTTTGGATAAAATACAGGATACAGAAATCAAACACAAAATCTCTGGGGCCGACTCTCGTAGTATCCAGACTATAATAGAAAACAAAGAAAAATGTTAAGATATCGATATGAATGAGATCAAATTCTCTTGAAAATAATTAATACTCGAAAATAGCATGTATATTTTATTACTGCGCTGAGGTGCCGACTGAATGTTAACCGTTTAAAAATAGATTCGGTAAAAATAAATTTCTTGATTTTCAACTTATTTTGGATTTTCTATGATAATTTAAATAATATAATATCATAATATAAATTCATTAAATAAAACAAATCTCTTGAAATAATTCAGATAACTTAAGAGACGTTTGCAAGAATTGAAAGAAATAAAGTAAAATTTATATCTGGAAATGAACTGGTAACGGGATTAGGGCGGGTGCTCACTGTTCGGAAATCGAGTCACGATTCGCTTCGTTAAGTTGAGTACACACGGCCCGGCACGTCGTCTATATTTACCGCTTTTAGATATAACGTATTTTGGCCAATGTGTAATCGGTAAAAGTTACATGACGTCTGATTTTTACATTCTCTGTAACATTAAGCAAAACTCAAGTTATTTTTTTTACTGAATAACTATCATGTAATATTGACGAATGTATAAGGAAATTGATTGATTGATAATTAGAAAACAATGCAAAATTATTTATTGAGAAGAGAGAATATCAATTTTTTTAAGTAACATTATATATTATTACTATCAATTAAGGTTCTAGTGCATCCTGCTATACGGACAAAGACCTGACGAAAGATTTTTCTTCGGGGGCCCAACCCGATCTGTACCAACTGACACTAAAATTAGCCCATACAATACCAGCTGCCTTTTAGCTGCCTATTATTTTGGCACAAGCATAGATCGTGAATGAGTATTAAAACAAACACCGTGCATTATTTTTCCTGTTGCCAACCGTGAATTTCAAGCTCACGTGCAATCCCTATAAATGTAACCTAATAAGCTAGCAAAGACTGGTGCCGTGTGGTCCCGGCCGAAGAAAGAATAGGGCCACCCCAAATCATCCCAAGGGAGTCGTAAAAGCCGACTGATGGGTCACTCCCTCTGCCAGCTTGCATGCGGCGAGGGAAGGACACCTCTAGGTTTTCCCTTTAGAGGTTGGGAGGTCGGACGGCAGTCGCTCCCGTAAAAACCAAAACAAGCCAAACAAAAATGGTACGGACACGGAAAGGTATTGTCACGGATAGGGCGTCGCCGCAAAACGACGCGCAGGAACTTCGCCCGACTCCTGTGACAAGTGGACTAGGGCTGCCGTGCCGTGGGCGAGCACGGCTAAAGACACTAGCCCCATCCAAAAGGAAACTCCGCTTCGCAACGTGGAATATTGGCACGCTAACCGGACGCGCGAGAGAGTTGGCCGATGTGCTCTCCAGGCGGAGGGTGGCCGTGGCGTTCCTGCAGGAGACTCGGTGGAAGGCCAGCAGATCCCGGTTCATTGGGAATGGCTACAAGCTGATCTACACAGGTGCACCTGGTGGGGAGAATGGGGTTGCCATAGTGCTCTCGGAGGAGTTCCAGAACGACATTTTGGAAGTGAAACGTCATAGCGACCGGCTTATGGTCGTTAGGGTGCTTATCGATGGGGTAGTTACCCACTTGATAAGTGCCTATGCGCCACAGGCCGGTTGTGACGACGCCGATAAAATAGCGTTTTGGAATCAACTCGGAGAAGTGCTCCGTGGAATCCCATTATCACAGGGGATCGTTTTGGGGGGTGATCTGAACGGTCATGTGGGTGATGAATGTGGGGAATTTGAGCGTGTTCACGGTGGATTTGGGTACGGTAGCCGCAACGCGGAAGGGGAGGACATCCTCAATACGTGTGCGGCTGCCGACCTTGCCATCGTGAACACGTATTTCAAAAAGAGACCCGAGCATCTCATCACCTACAAGAGCGGGAGGAATGCTACCCAAATCGACTTCCTACTCACTAGGAGACACCACATCAGCAAAGTGGCCAACTGCAAGGTCATACCCGGTGAGAGTCTCACTGCACAACACCGTCTTCTTGTCATGGACCTCTGCGTAAAGCCCAAAGGCAAATGTGTCGACCGCCTTCAACGCCGAATCAGGTGGTGGCTGCTTGATGAAGTCAAGTCCCAGGAGTTCGCCTCTGCCATCGGCGAAAAGTGTGCTGGTGGTGAGGGCGAACCGGTTCAAGCTTACTGGGACAGGATTCAGGCGGCTATCCTTGGGTCGGCGAGAGAGGTGCTTGGCGTGTCTAAGGGCGGACGCAAGTGTGACAAGGAGACTTGGTGGTGGAACGACTCAGTCCAGAGGGAGACCAGGGCGAAAAAAAGCCCTCTTTAAGAAGTGGCAAGCGTCCAGATCTCCTGAAGATCGCGACGCATACAAAGATGCCAAACGCGCCACCAAGAAAGCTGTAGCCAGAGCCAGACGAGACCACTTACAACCACTTTACGATAAGTTGGACTCGTCTGAGGGGCAGAAGCTCATATATAAGTTGGCGCGCTCCAGGGTCAAAGCGGCACAGGATATCTCCAAGTGCCGCTGTGTAAAAGACCCCGGGGGCAACTTGTTATGCGAGGACCTCGCGGTGAAGGAGAGATGGCGCTCATATTTCCACGAGCTGCTGAACAAGCAGCATAAAGAGGTGCAGCCGCCAGATCTTCCTCCGAACCAAGGACTAGTGCCACTGATAACGCCTGCAGAGGTCCAGGATTGTCTTCGCCGCATGAAGAATCGGAAAGCTGTTGGATCCGATGGAGTCCCCATCGAAGCCTGGAAGGCGATGGGCTCTCGTGGTGTGGGCACTTTAACCGACCTTTTTAACCGGACACTCCTCACCGGTACGGTCCCGAACCAATGGAGGCTGAGTATCATTACTCCAGTCTTCAAAGGCAAGGGATCGGTGCAGGAGTGCGGTAGCTACCGCGGTATAAAGGTCATGTCCCACACCATGAAGCTCTTCGAGAGGGTTATCGACTCTCGGATTCGACAGGAGTGCACTGTCTCGGAATGTCAATATGGGTTTCGCCCTGGTCACGCGACAATGGACCCTATTTTCGCCCTAAGGACTGTCGCGGAGAAATACAGGGCGAAGAATACGCCTCTGCATTGTCTGTTTCTTGACTTGCAGAAGGCCTTCGACTGTGTTCCTCGCGCGATAATCTGGTGGGCATTGCGGTCCAAAGGGATTCCAGAGGCCTATATTGGGATCATCCGAGACATGTACCGTGATTCCGATTCCGTAGTTCGGACCGCTGTTGGCGACACAAAACCTTTCCCCATCACCGTCGGTGTGCACCAAGGATCCGTCCTTAGTCCGTTTCTGTTTAGCGTGGTATTAGACGTATTGTCAGACAGCATCAGAAACTCACATGAGCAGCCCCCGTGGCTGCTCATGTATGCTGATGATATCGCGCTGGCAGATTCGGACAGGGGTAGGCTGGTGCGACGTGTGAAGGTGTGGAAGGAGTCGCTTGAGAACGGTGGTCTGAAGCTCAATGTGGCGAAGACCGAGTGATGATGATGATGATGTCCTCCCAGACGTATCCGTCGACGGCGACACCCTTAGCTCGTCCTTGCCTGGACTCTTGCATGAGCGCGAGCATGACTCGCAAAACCAAATTTTGTTATGAAGGTCCTATTACAAGAAGCGCAGTAAAGAGACCCACTTGAATTGCGAGTATAGTTGTAGGAGGGCTTGGGTCGAGTTTTTCGGATCAGGCGTTTGGCGTCAAGGTTTTCAAGACGGGAACGCTCAAAGTTTTTTATACCCGTGTTGACAGCAGTTCGCCACTCCGACCTCTGCGTTGCAAGCTCCTCCCATGACTCACTAGACATGCCAATTGCAGTCAAGTGGCGTTTTAAGACATCCCTGTAACGCAGAAACTGTCCTCCAGGCTTTCGTTTACCTGAGCTAAGCTCAGAATAAAATACCTTTTTTGGTAATCTGGAAGACTCCATGCGTACAAGGTGTCCACACCAGCGTAGTTGGCCTTTCATTAGCATACACTCCATTCCAGCGAGCTTAGCTCGACGTAGAACCTCCGAGTTTGGCACACGATCCTGCCATCTCACCTGAAGAATCGCCCGAAGACACTTCATGTGGAAGGTATCAAGGCGTCTGATATCTCCCTTGTAAAGACACCAGGTCTCCGAGGCATAGAGCAACAATGGTAAGATTATGGCCCTGTAGACAGCGAGTTTTGTGTGGAGTTTCAGGTCATGTGATTTCCAAACCCGTCGGTTAAGACCACCGAAAGCCGCAGCTGCTTTGGCGACTCGCGCAGAGATCTCAGACTCGAGACGATTATCACTGCGCAAAATAGTTCCAAGGTACCGGAAGGTACCCACTTCCGGCAGTGGCTTTCCTCGTAGGTAAACAACACCATCGTCCGCAGATTTACCTTTCGCAGGTTGTTTTAGAATCTGGGTCTTAGAAGCACTGATTACTAAGCCGAATTTACGACAGGACTCATCTAATTTGTCCAAAAAACTCTGTAGGTCGCCCAAACTGTCAGCCATAAGGCAGACATCGTCGGCGTACAGAACATCTATTACTGAAACAGAGTCCATTTTGCGTTTTGCTCTGAGACGTGCGAGGTCGAAAACGCTTTTGTCCATGCGGACATTTATGGTAATCTTGCCATTACAGCTTTTAAGAGCGTCATTCATTACTGCAGCGAAGTAGATAGCGAAAAGGGTCGGAGCCATTACACAGCCTTGCTTGACACCGCTAGTGACCGGGAACCGGTCTGTAAAGTTGTTTTCGTGACGCACACGGGCTGTCATGCCCTCGTGGAACTGGCGCACTAAATTGACGAACTTTGCAGGACAGCCACATTTTTCCATAACAATCCAGAGGGCGGTCCTGGAAACACGGTCAAAGGCCTTTTCTAGGTCCACAAAACATAAATAGAGGTCGCGGTGTTGTTCAAAACTTTTTTCTTGAAGTTGCTTGACTACAAAGATGGCATCAACCGTACCTCTTCTAGGTCTGAACCCGCACTGGGTCTCCGGAAGGAAGCTTTCAGCTAAATTACTAAGGCGACTATTGATGATGTGCGCCAGAATTTTGCCAGCTGTGGAAAGCAATGCAATGCCTCTAAACGAGCCACAATCAGAGAGGTCCCCTTTGCCTTTATATAGCTTGCTAATAGAAGCATCCTTCCAGTCCTGTGGAACCATCTCAACATCCCAAATCAGTTTGATAAGTTCAAAAAGTCCGGACCTGATACTCGGTCCACCGTATTTGAAAATCTCAGAAGACAAACCGTCCGAACCAGGTGATTTACCATTTTTTAAGCGGTTGATCGCAGTAACGAACTCGGCGTACGAAGGCGGGTCATCCAAGCCCGAAGCAGATGGCAAGCTCTCAAGTGAATTAATGTAAGACAGATCTGCTCCTTGACTACCGGGATTGAGCACTTCATTAAAGTGTTCAGCCCAACGAAGAAGAACCTCTTTTGGATCTGTTAACTTCTTAGCTTTATCTCGCGAGTAAACAGGGGCAGTCTTTTTAGCGCGGGGTCCGTAAACGGATTTTAGCCCTTCGAAAAATTTTGCTGTTTGGCTAGTGTCACCTAACCATTGCAGTTCTTCGGCTTTACGGCGCCACCAACTATCCTTTTGTTCTCGGATCTTTGCTTTAAGATCCTGCTGAAGAGACTTGCGCTGCCCTGCACCGACGACTCCTCTTAGAGCGAGACGATAGTTTTCAACAAGCTGCCGTATTTCCACATCAGAATCATCGAACCAGTCTTGATGTTTTTTATGTGGTGTGCCAATAACTCGCTGAGAAACACCATAGAGAGCCCTGGAATAAGTACGCCACCCGGCATCTACTGAGGTATTGTCATCAGTGCCGGGCATCGCCGCCTCAAATTCCGCATCTAGCTCACGACACAGTCCCTCATCACGCACCAAACGCGCACAAGCAAGTCTAGCCGGAATCCTGTGTTCTGCTCTACGCGGAGGCTTGTAGTAAAGCCTCATCCTGGATCTAATAAGACGATGGTCAGTCCAGCCTTGGGCACCACGCATTGCTCTTGTAATAAGTACATCTCTCAGGTCTCGCCTGCGTACAATGATGTAATCAAGAAGATGCCAGTGCCCTGAGCGTGGGTGCATCCAAGATGTCTTGTATTTATCGGGTAGCCTGAAGAATGTGTTTGTTATGCTGAGGTTGAATTCGGAGCATAACGTCAGAAGAGCAACACCGTTGGTGTTGCACTTACCTACTCCATGTCTCCCCAGTACGTTCTTCCAGGCAATATATTCTGTGCCAACACGCGCATTAAAGTCACCCAGCAGAATCAACTTGTCACAATCTGGAATCCCCAGCAAAACATCACGCAGATTCTCATAAAATTGAAGTTTGTCCTCATCAGGTGTTGTCATAGTAGGCGCATACACGCTCACAAGATGTAGGTATTTCCTGGGAGCCATGTGGAGTCGTAGTGTCATGAGCCTGTCATTGATCCCTTTTGGAGGCTCCACTAGCGATCTAGCGATGTTGTTTCGGATCGCAAATCCAACACCATTTGCGGCTCGTTCACTTGCAGGTTTACCCTCCCAGTAATACGTATATCCACCCAATTCCTCACAGAGCTCACCGCTATCCGCTAAATGTGCCTCGCTGACTGCGGCTATGTCAATGTTATAGCGGGACAATTCACGCGCTATGAGTGCAGTTTTCCGCTCAGGACAGAGGTTGTTTTCATTGTCCAGTAACGTTCTTACATTCCACGCAGCTAAATTTAAGAATGCATTTAATCTATTATTATGTTTCTTTCGACCGCTTTTAATTGGCGACCAGATGACCGCGGTTAGCCACCTGGGTTGCAGTGAGGCGAGCTTTGTTTAGGCCACCTTTTCTAGGCCCCTCCCCGGATTGGGGAAAGCAGTGCGATCCCTAAATAGGGCTGCTTTGTCGTCGGGTGAGCTGCCGTACCAGTTCTCTCGCCTCTAGTGAGTTCCAATACGACCATCACCACCCAACCGCCGTACGTGCAAAGATCTAGCTAGGGACCAAACTCACCCGCTCAGCCCCCACCGCCAGTCCTCATCGCCGTAGGACTTGCACTCTCCGTCCAGTAATGAGCCAGGGGTCATCAGCGCGGGAATATATTAAAGTGGGTAAGCATTTGCGCATACACGAACCCACTCTCTCGTCTTCCAGTCCTTGTTACCAGTGGGGCGGAAGTCCGCTACGACTGATTAGCACTAGAAGATGCAGTGACTGGCCGCATATCTCTTGGATCCCGACATACGCCCTATCAGGCATGTCACAGGTGCCCTGCTGCAGCGCCACGGTCGCCGGGTTTGAAGCCATACTGACGGTGTCCGCCTTCCGAGCCGCTGCAGACTTTATGCAATTTATGAGGGAATCAGCCCATTAAACTAAGTTTGTGAAACTCAGTCCCCTTCACTGGATTTAGCCCGTGGATCGACACGGTTTGCCGGGACACGGCCGCTGCATGCACAACAGCTACTTGGAGCCACCAGTAAAGAGATTTGTGGAATATTTACAATGTAGACAGAATCCACCATCTGCGATGCAGATCGATCGGTAGTATTCTGCAAGATTCCACTGCAAAACATCCCACTTATATCCCAAAGACCGAGTACTTGGCCTGTAACTCCACAGATCCCACACCCGTACGCATAGACGGCAACACGGTCGAGCGCACGGACCATGTGAAATACCTGGGATCTGTGTTTCATGCGTCTGGTGACATCGATTGCGACGTCAAGGCACGCATTGCTGCCGCGTGGGCCAAATGGCGTGAGGTAACTGGTGTCATTTGTGACCCCAAGATGCCGGTAAAGTTGAAGGGACAGGTCTATAAGACCATCATTAGGCCTGTCCTTTTATACGGCTGCGAAGCGTGGCCGGTGTTAGAGCGACACAAGCAAGGACTGCGTGTCACGGAGATGAATATGCTGCGGTGGATGTGTGGAGTGACGCGGAAAGACCGCGTTAGGAACTCCCGCATTCGCGGTAGTCTTCGTGTCCGTGACATTGCAGATAAATTGCAGGAGTGTCGGCTCCGTTGGTATGGCCATGTTTTACGGCAACCGGATGCTTACGTGGGAAACAAATGTCTGGCCATGCTGCCTCCGCCGGGCCCCGGCAGGAGGGGTAGACCCAAAAAGTGCTGGCTTGACGTCGTAAAGGGTGATATGCGTGCCAATGGGCTCACTACCAGGGATGCTGAAGATCGCGCGAAGTGGAGTAGAAAAAGTCGGAAAGCGGACCCCGGGCACCGAAACGAAAGTTTGGGTGGCAACCGGGACTAACGCTAGGATGATGATGATGATGATGAAGCTAGCAAAGACTGCTAAAAGAGCACTTTACTCAGGATAGCGTATCCACGGGCTTAGTGCTTCACTCCAAACGGCATAAACAACAACTCCGTTGAGCGTTCGAAATTTGCGCGGCTTCTGTCAACGTATATTTGGTTTGAATATCATAAAAATGTCTCTTGGCGGGGTCACTAGCATCGTACATCACGGTATCTATTGTAGCAACATGAATTGTATAATTGCGAGCTTTAATCAGCCATTGTTTCTAGCCTTCGTCAACTGAATATGAAATAAGTGCATACGAATTCTTAAAGTGCTAAAGAAATTGTTATATTTGGGAGTCATGGGGTCTTTTGCAGTCAATCTGGGACTTTCTTGTTTCTACTTTAGACTATTTAAGAAGGTTAGACTTGCTGGAGCAGTTAAAGTATATTTCCTTGTTAACTTACAGAGGTATCGTTCGTAACAGACGACGCGTGTTGGCCTGTGTAACTCGATCCCGCGTAAACCGTTACTATGTAGAGCGTGTCACGCGACACGGTACAACACTATTGTATGCCGTTGCAGAGTAAGCGAGTATCTAGTTTATTAAGTTAATAATTTAATCTATTTTATGAGAAAAAGCTTTTCAAGAAACCTGGTAATGTCCAACGAAGTAAAATACGACAACTGGGCTGGTTCAGTAACTATAATTGGTCTTCGTCATGTCAAAATATTTGTCTTTATATTCCCGGAAATTCTAAGTTTGTAAAACGTGATTTCCTATGATAAATGTTTTCATCTAATGCAGGGTATTCCTGTTTTTAATCATATTTCATTTAAAAAGCTTTATAAATATATTAAAAAAAAAACAGTCACTAAGATTTCCTGGAAGAAAGAATCTCTGTTGTTTTTTTTTCTATATTGTTATGATGCGTCGTAGAGAATATTCTTTCATTTCTCTGCCATTAAATGTTCTAGATATTTGATTATTGAGGTTCCATCCGTGCAGGGGCGGAGAAAGAATACTGACCTCTGCAGCTGGGGTTGGCCTGTTGTAAAAAGCGATAAAACAACCCACTCAAGCAACGTGATAGGGCCTCAAGCCCATCTGAATGCCGCCATAGTAACTTTGTGTTGTGTTCTGGCATTAGTGACCCAAGTTTCTGTTCTGATAGCATCGTGTTCGCGATGCCATTGGCGTTGCAAACACCCATAGGCGACGGTAACTGCTAAATTCAAAGCGGAACGTCAGCCTGTATGCTGTTCTACAGTAATAAAAATAATATATAGTGCAGTTTTAGTCACAACAGAATATCGATTTAAGCGCGTCGTAGCAGACAGACCCATACTTACGCGTATTCATTTTCAAAATAATAAATATGTAGCTAAGTAATATGATATTAGTCAGGCGCTGTGTCCGCTACACGCTCACAATGAAACCTTATTGCTTAAATAGTGTTTGTTCGTCAGATGCGCGTGGGCAGTTGTAAAGTACAATTGTACACAAAAGTACTAAGTGCGTTCTTGGAGTTACATATTCAATTTGATAGCTTTATATTGGAGTTAACCATGCTTTGTTACTTGATATACTCTTCGCAACCTCAAGTTCATTTATCCATATAAATAAATAAACCTTCTTTCCTATTTTTTGTATTTGAAATTTCAAAATTTTTTTAATATGAGCTGTATTTTTTTATTGTCGAGGAAAAACAGACTGTCGACCCACTTTCTAGTACTTTCAGTTTCAGTTACCGTTGCCTATGGATGTTTGCGACGCTAGGAGACCGCGAACACGCACGCGGTCACTAACGCCGGAACACATCACAACGTTATTATGACGACATACTTATAGACCAAGGATGGTTGCCATTCAGACGGGCTTGGGACCGGATCACCTGGTTAGAGTTTTTTTTTTGGTCTCGGGGAAAAACCTCTCTTGACGGGTTCCCCCGGCCCGGGGGGACCGAGGGATATGTGGGACTCCGGGAAAGATGTTTGGCCATCCGACTACCCACTAAAAAACCCCGCTGTTCTCCTATCGCCTACGCCCGGGCCCACGGATATATGGCCTGCCGATCTCGTGGCCCGGGCCGGGCCTGGTTAGAGTTGTTTTTTCACCTTTTAAGACAGGCCGACCCCGGCGGTCAGTATACTTACACCGCCCCTGGATGAAGAAAATTTAAAATTTATTTTAGTAATAAACACAGGCTTGGCTGATTATTAAAAAAAATTTATTCGTGTGAAGTCTGTGCGGATCACTAATTTTCATGCATTATCATTTATCTATACAAATAAATAAAGTTGGAGTGTCTGTTTGTAATATGTATTAAAATAACCACTTTTTACTAAGTGTATTTGGGTGTATACACGGTACATATACCAAAATAACGTTTTTTTATAATTTTGGTCTGTCTGTCTGTTTGTTTAGGCTAATCTTTGAAATAGTTGGACCGATTTTGCCGTGACTTTCACTGGCAGATAGCTAATATAACAAAGAGTAACTTAGGCTACTTTTATTTTACAAAATAAATAGCTTTAGAAAAAAAATAGGATCTCACGAAAAAAGTTTTGCTATTCAACCAGCGAAGCGGGTGGTGACATATTGTAGAAAATAAGTTCATATTTATTAATCATTACATACACCATATTATAAGCAATAAATATCCACTTACGAGACGTATACATATATATAAGGAGCAAATTGAAAAAGTTGTTAAAGTATAAAACCACGGCAAAGCCATAAAATTTTAAAGCAAAGATAGTTGTTACATAGATTAGATCTCTTTTTACTTTTATGGAAATATGCCACCTCCATAAACTCGAGGCCTGTTTAAACACAACGAAAGCTATTAACCCAACACTTGTGTGCATGTCTGTACAAGCGCGTGCGCAGGTGAAATATGCAGTTTACGAGCTCGTAAAGCGGCGGCTAGATTTAAATAGAACCAGCAGCACGTTGAGACCGACCGAAACGCCTTTTTATAAGCCTTCATGTGGATTATTGTTGTAGAAAATTCAGTTATCTTAACACTAAAACACGCTTGCAATACGAATTTTCAATTTCCTTTCCAATTTTTCCGCGATCTTTGCTGGTCGTCATCATCATCTTAGCGTTAAATCCCGGTTGTAATTCAAACTTCCATTTTGGTGCCCGGAGTCCGCTTTCTGACTTCTTCTTCCCCCCTTCATTCGGTCTTTGGCATCCCTGGTAGTTAGTTTATTGGCACGCATCACCCTTTACGACGTCAATCCAGTACTTTTTGGGTCTACCGCTCCTGCCGTGGCCCATTGAATCTGGCATGGCCCATAAAAACATGCGTTCCCCACGTAAGTATCCCCCCAAAAGTACTGAAGGCGACACTCCTGCAATTTATCCGCAATCGGAAATAGATTCTGCAATTTCTAAACTAAATGACGATCTTTCTAGAATCGCTATTTGGTCTAAACAAAATGGTTTAACGCTTAATCCATTGAAGACTAAATATCTGATTTTTGGCAATAAGTACAACTTGAGTACATTGAATCCAGCAGTGCAGGTTACACTTATGGGCACCCCCATTGAGAGAGTAGAAGAAGCACGTAATTTAGGCCTCTACATTGACAGTGATCTTAGATTTGAACACGATGTAGCAAATTCTGTTAAAAACTGTTTTTATAAATTGAAGGTGTTGTATAAAATCCGACCGTATATATCCCAAAGTCTAAGAATACAATTAGTTGAATCATTAATACTTTCCCAATTCAACTATTCAGACATGGTGTTCGGACCTCGTTTACTTTCAAAATCCCAGAGAGTAATTCAGCGAGTACAGAATGCATGTGCTCGGTTTTGTTTTGATATACCATACATAAGCGGGCGGTTGTAAAAACTAAGCCATAACTATTGCAACATGCAACATGTTGTGCTGACCCTATATAATGTAGGATAAGGGCAGGAGGAAGAAGATTTTCATAAATGGAGATCAGCAGATCTTATCTTTATGCTATATATAAAAAATAGCACATCGTTTACTACTTATTTTAATAATTATGTGTGTGATTGAACGTTTGAAATCTGAAAATATAACCCATTTCAAGACTATACTACAATTTAAATAAGTTATTATAAAACATACTCCATTAATAATAGTGTTTATAAAGATAATACAAATCAACTGTCATTATCATGTATTATAATGGATCATTATCGTTTATTTTAGTTTATTGGAATTTTTTATTGGTGTCGCTCATATATATGTGTAGAGTTTAAAAATAGTTGTGTGAAATTGGAATACTTTGTAAACTATGTTGTAGTTGCCCATTAATTACTACCTTTTATTGTCACCGTTGTAGTGTGTGGTGTCGCACCAGAATAGCACCACCCCATCTCCTCCCTTGGGTGTCGTAAGAGACGACTAAGGGATAGAAAGAACGGAGGATGGGCAGCAGCATCTTTCCGTGAGAGCATCACCAACTGCGAATACTGCGATC
Source organism: Malacosoma neustria (assembly GCA_963693495.1). NCBI lineage: Eukaryota > Metazoa > Arthropoda > Insecta > Lepidoptera > Lasiocampidae > Malacosoma > Malacosoma neustria. The sequence goes on from OY856381.1 coordinate 19,914,041, forward strand.
GCCAACCCGCCTGCCAAGCGTGGCGATTATGGCAAAAACCCCCCTAAAATGACAGATACACACAGGCCCCGGCCCCTAGTCCCCGGCGGCCCCGTTCGTGGTGGTCACGGTAGCAGCCACATAAGCGACGGGGCAGGGGGTGCGAAGAATCCCCGGGTTCGGATTCGCTACCAAGAACGACGACCTTTGGCCCTGGCAACATACAATGTCAAGACACTGCGGACCAACGAGAAGTTGGAGGAACTGGAGGAAGCTTTGAGCAGACTGCGATGGGATGTTGTGGGGTTATCTGAAGTCCGAAGACAGGGAGAGGACTCAATAATCCTAAATTCCGGAAATCTGCTCTACTTCCGGGAGGGCGACCAACTGTCCCAAGGTGGTGTCGGGTTTCTCGTTCACAAGTCTCTTGTGAACAACGTTACTGAGGTGAGGAGTGTTTCGACTAGGGTAGCGTACCTAATACTCAAAATTACCAAACGGTATTCGTTGAAGGTCATTCAGGTTTACGCTCCGACTTCGACACATCCTGACGAAGAGGTGGAAGCCATGTATGAGGACATCTCAACAGCCATCCACACTTCTAAAACCCACTTTAACGTTGTCATGGGAGACTTCAACGCAAAATTGGGGAAACGTAGCGGCGATGAGTTGAGAGTGGGGCAATTTGGGTTCGGAAATCGGAACACCCGAGGCCAGATGCTGGCCGACTTCATGGAGAAGGAGGACCTGTATATGATGAACTCCTTCTTCATGAAGCCAGAACAACGCAAATGGACTTGGATTAGTCCCGATGGTGCCACCAAAAATGAGATTGACTTCATTATGTCGACCAAAAGACAGATATTCAATGATGTCTCTGTGATCAATTCGGTGAAAACTGGGAGTGATCACCGCTTAGTAAGAGGCACATTGAATATCAATCCAAAATTGGAGAGGTCTCGACTGGTGAAGTCTACGCTCCGACCTGCACCCATACAGATCCAAAACCCGGTAAACTTTCAACTCGAATTGCAAAACCGCTTCGAATGCCTCGGTGACTGCGTTGACGTGGACGAGTATAATAACAGGTTCGTGGAAGCTGTTCAAACGGCCGGGTCTAAATTCTTCAAGGCCAGCCGTTCAAAAAGAACCGGAAAAATCTCAGATTCTACTCTCAAATTGATGGATGTGAGACGTCAAATGACCCTTCAGTCCCCGGACGATGCTTCCCAGTATAGGCAGCTAAATAGACAGATCTCCAAGTCCTTGACTCGCGATATCCGCCGCCATAACACAGACTGTGTAAAGGCGGCTATAGAGCGTAACAAGGGCTCTAAAGTATTCGCACGAGACTTGTCTATTGGGCAGAGCCAACTGACGAAGCTGAAGACCGACGACGGCAGGGTCGTTTCGTCTAAACCCGAACTTTTGAGGGAAGTCGAGAAGTTCTACGGACAGCTATACACGACCACACGGGCACCTGTTAACAACAAGGCTAAAGACCCAAGAGCCAAATTAACCCGACACTACACCGTAGATATCCCAGACGTCAGTCTGTACGAGATTAGTGTGGCCCTTAAACAGCTTAAAAACAACAAGGCGCCGGGTGATGATGGAATTACAGCCGAGCTTCTGAGAGCTGGTGGTACTCCTGTGCTTAAAATCCTCCAGAAGCTATTTAATTCCGTCATCCTCGATGGCAAAACGCCGCAGGCCTGGCACGGAAGTATAGTGGTGCTGTTCTTCAAAAAGGGCGACAAAACCCTTTTGAAGAACTTTAGACCGATATCACTTCTGAGCCATGTTTACAAGCTGTTTTCAAGGGTCATCACGAATCGTCTCGCGCGCAGATTTGACGACTTCCAGCCTCCCGAACAAGCCGGATTCCGAAAAGGTTTTAGCACCATAGACCACATACATACGCTGCGGCAGGTTATACAGAAGACGAAGGAGTATAACCAGCCACTATGCTTGGCGTTCGTGGACTATGAGAAAGCCTTTGATTCGATCGAGACCTGGGCGGTGCTTCAGTCTCTCCAGAGGTGCCACATTGATTATCGATACATCAAAGCGCTGAAGTATTTGTATGAAAACGCCACCATGTCAGTCCGTCTCCAGGATCAGAACTCGAAGCCTATCCGACTGCAGCGGGGAGTCAGACAAGGCGATGTCATATCGCCGATGCTGTTCACTGCTGCGTTGGAAGATGTCTTCAAGCTTCTGGACTGGAACGGACTGGGCATCAACATTAACGGTGAGTACATCACTCACCTTAGATTCGCAGATGATATCGTAATCATGGCTGAAACCATGGAAGACTTAAGCCATATGCTTGATGGCCTCAATACAGCTTCCCAAGGAGTAGGTCTCAAAATGAACATGGACAAGACGAAGATCATGTCTAATGTCCATGTCGCACCTACCCCCGTAACAGTTGGGAACTGTACTTTCGAAATTGTTGACGAATACGTCTACTTGGGTCAAACGATCCAGTTAGGCAGGTCCAATTTCGCGAAAGAGGTCACTCGTCGAATCCAACTCGGATGGGCAGCGTTCGGGAAGCTCCGTAAAATCTTTTCGTCCCAAATACCGCAGTGTCTCAAGACGAAGGTTTTTAACCAATGTGTGTTGCCAGTGATGACATACGGAACGCAGACGTGGTCGCTAACTATGGGCCTTATGAGAAAGCTCATGGTCGCTCAGAGAGCAATGGAGAGGGCTATGCTCGGAGTTTCCCTGCGAGATCGAATCAGAAATGAGGAGATTCGCAGGAGAACCAAAGTAACCGACATAGCCCGGATGATTGCAAAACTGAAGTGGCAGTGGGCTGGGCACATAGCTCGAAGGACTGATGGCCGTTGGGGCAGAAAAGTCCTCGAATGGCGACCGCGTACCGGAAGACGCAGTGTTGGTAGGCCCCCCACAAGATGGACCGATGATCTGGTCAAGATCGCCGGGATAGGTTGGATGAGGGCAGCGCAGGACCGATCATCGTGGAGATCTTTGGGGGAGGCCTTTGTCCAGCAGTGGGCGTCTTCCGGCTGAAATGATGACCATACAGAGGTCATGTCACACCTTTTTTGAACAGTTGCTCAATGTTGAAAATGAAGCATCGACGTAAGTTGCACTTGGCATGTCTGTTGTTTGGGGTTATTAATAATAAGGTGGTGGTTTTAGCCGGTAGGAGTCCGGCATGCCCCTCCGTCTTTCCCCAGGCGGAGGTACCATGAGGATTTCCCCACCCCGTAAAAAAAAAAAAAAAAAAAGGTTTATTAAGAATAAAGATCCTATGTATCTCTATAGCAAGCTTGAATGGAGAGGCGCCCAGAGGTATTAGAACTAAACTAAAATCATTTATGTTTGAACACCAAAAGAGGCAGGCAAACCTGGCAATAGATACAAGTGCTCTGTAATATAGTATATTTAAATTATGTCTTAATATTTTAATAATTATCTTTTGTGTAACTAAGTAGTTGTTGTAATTAGTCAATATTTTTATCAATATCTTTATATTCTTAGCGTGTTTACTCATTTTTTCGTATTTTTGTTTGTTTCTTCTTACAATCTTTTAACACTTCAGTTGATGTTTTCTGTCTGAATTTTTTTTTCTTTATTATTTATGATACTAATATTTTTTGTATTCCTTAATATTTAGTACATATAAATGTTTGGTTATTGTTAATAAATTACTAATAATTAAATTGCTTGTTGTTAATAAACGTGATATAAATAATTGTTATATCGTCACTTAAAGGGTCCTAACGGAAGATCAGCGCAGGATGCTCTTTAAACAGCTCCTTGCATTGCTGAGTTAGGCACCTTTTTAGGGCTAAGACAAATGTGTTAGTGATTTGTTAATGTATATGTTTTTTTTGTTATAGTTTTAAGCTCTAAATAAATTATTTTTCTTTCTTTCTTTCTTTCAATGTGAAGGCTGTCGCGAATGCATGGGTCCATAATACGATCTTTCCGCGTTACTCCAAGCATCCACCGTGGCATATTCATCTTTGCGACACGTAGTTCTTGCGCGTCACTCCAGCACCGGCCACGTTTCAAAGCCGTATAAACGGACATGCTTAAGGATGTTCTTATAGACCTATCTCTTTAACTTAACCGGTGTTTTGGATCACAAATGACTTGTTTCAATACATACACCAATCCCTGCTAGATGTTTGTACGTAGGTAACCAACTGCCATTATAAGTGATCTTACTGATAAAAATAACTGATCTACGACTGATCTGTGCTCAATGACAAGAACATAAACTCCCTCCTTCTTGAGGAGGTGAAGTTGTTATGAATTTATATAAAGGAATGTTTGAATTTATTATTTTTATAGGACTTCAAGAAAGGTTCTACAAGTGAGGTGAACCTCCAAGCCTTCACTTCAACATATTCATCTCCGTGACACGTTGCTCTTATTTGCTTTACTCTGGCATGATTTACAGCTTCCAACTTAGCTGGAATTTTAATATATTACAAGATTATGATTGCGTCCAAGTACAGCTCACATATGAAGCGTATCTTCAACCTTAGAATTCAACTGGCATCTCAACATAAGCTCAGTTTTTCCTGCTTCTTAGAATATAACTTTACATTTGTATAATTTAAATAAAATCTAATCCAATAAAAGATTTACTGGAAAATAGAAATATTCCTCTATCAATGATCAGACAAGCTGCCCCGCCCTATACATCAAGCGGCTGCACATTTGCCAAGCGCTATTACAACAATATATTAATAAAGCCCACACAATACGCGCCTATCAATCTTGATAAATGGAAAGAATTTCAAACAAATAAACGTATAATCCATCTCTCGGCAACACGCCTTACTTTTAGGGTACCGCTACAGGTGCTAAATGATTTAACGCTATTCACAGAAGAATTATGTTTCTAGAGTGACTCGAAAATGACCAGAAAATTTTGCATTCTTACTCAAAAGTCATTTTTTATTGCGTAGGACAGCAGACAGGCTGACAGCCCGCTTAGAATTTAGCAGTTACCGTCGCCTATAGGTGTTTGCAACGCCAGTGGTATCGCGAACACGTTGTTGTCCCATAAGGGTACAGGAACTTGGGTCACTAATGCCGGAACACAAAACCAGGTTATAATGGCGGTATACCTCAAACCAATGGTGGTCGCCATGCAGCCGGGCTTGAGGCCCTACCAAGTAGCTAGGGTGGGATGTTTTGTCGCCTTTTACGACAGGCCGCCTGCAGAGGTTAGTATTCTTTCTCCGCCCCTGCACGGATAAAAAAAGTCTATATATACAAGAAGACGGTTTTTCTCGTAAGCCTAAGCAATTGATGCCGTTGTAGAAATCGAACCATGCCATCTAAGTTGGTCAAGTTAGAAGTAAAAAACTCTAAAAAGGTATAAAACTAATAAAACTCTCGTATTCAGAGAAAAGGTAATCTGAAATGACAAACTGGTGCAACGTATTCTAGTATGAACTAAATTAAATATATACGGAACCCAATTTCTTTTTTCCAATCTATCTCTTTTAGTGTGTTGCAGTGCGTATAACATTTCCGACACTTTCTCCGATGCCCTCGGCAACCTTCGCCGTCTTTTGTAACAATGTCTAGATGACTATTATAAATTTCTATGTTTTGTTGTGTTTCCATCAGCGATCGCTTGTTAATATCATGTTGCCATCTTAATTTGTGCCACAGTAAGGGTCTGTATACATTCAAGTGATTACTTAATTAATTGTCTATATATTGGTTTTATGGAAATATTACTTAAATCATACTATATAATATTACTTAAATAAATCATAATTTTAAACTATGAATATAGATGCTAGAGGCTGATAGGTAATAGTTACAAAAACTATTACAGTCACGTTATAAAGGTTAAATAGCCAGAAATTTAAATGTCAAAAATATTTTTATTATTATTTTTTTCGAGGGAAAAATCATTTGCGAATCACTTCAATCCCAAGGGTTCGTAGAATACCGTGAGACTGTCGACTAACAAATCCCGCGTTCTATAAAAAAAATCCTTATCGCCTAGCGTCTGGGCAGACGAACAGCTGGCTTAATCAATACCCCGGCCTCAAGCTGGTGCACCGCTAATATCGGGGCGAGCACCTGCTCGTTATAGCAATAACGCACCGGTGCTTTCTATGTCAGTCCAGGATTGAGAGTGGCAGCGCCAGCGGCCGCCGTCAATACATTAGTATTACAGTTCTATAAATATTTGTAATCATCAATAAAAAAAAATTCTCAAAATTCACACGCCGATACATGGCGGCGAAGGATATTTTTGCACCCGCAACAGAAATCCGAGTCTTTTTCAAAATAAAAATAGTGTAAACTTTTCCTTGACAGAGAAAATTGTATCATAATAGTTCCAACAAGATATTAGTCACATGTATAGGACAGAAAAGTATCCGTGCAGGGGCGGAGAAAGAATACTAACCTCTGCGGCCGGGGTCGGCCTGTCGTAAAAGGCGAGTAAACAACCCACCCTAGCTATGTGGTAGGGCCTAAAGCCCGTCTGGATAGCGACCACCTTTGGCCTTAAGTATGCCGCCATAATAACCTTGTGTTGTATTCCGGCATTAGTGACCCAAGTTCCTGTACCCTTATGCGACAGCAGCGTGTTCGCGATGCCACTGGTGCTGCAAACACCCATAGGTGACGGTAAGTGCTAAATTCTAAGCGGGCCGTCAGCCTGTCTGTTGTCCTACATCAATAAAAAAAATCTACAGACAAGCAGAATTTGTTGCCTTTTTAAAATTAGTTATTATTACATGTCAAAGAGACAAATGAATTTTATTTATTTGTGTATATTACTTTAATTCCCACGGCGTGCGAATTAACACATGTTTGACCCGATCACTTTCAATGAAACGCGTACAGTCATGGCTTCCTGATTCCTAGACTCAGTTGTCACATTTCAATTAATATCGTATCGCCGAGATGAAATAGCATATTGTCCATTTAACCGAGCTCATTTCATTGGCTAGAACCGCACCGTAATCCTTATAACTAGTACATTGTGCTTTCTAAGAACTCATCTATGTGATTGAATTGAAAACATGTCATCGAATTTTGGTAAACCATGAGGATGCTTTTTTGAAGTGAAAACTTATTTAGCGGCGTCGTGCACTTTTTTGTGATGGGTAAAAAATTTTAAACTCGCGTCAGGTCACGTGTCCTGATCGAAAATTCGTAAGACGTAGTTTTGCTCTATTCTTAATATAACACGATTCTACTTAATATAACACGTTTTTTCAAAACCAAGCGACGCGATCATGCGTTAGATTAGATACCTCTTAAGAAGTAGTAGGAAATTGCTACATTCCCAGACATGGTATTGGCATCTTTGTGTCCAACTACAGTGAATACTTCAACATTAATTGAAAAACGTTAGGTTCCATATAGAGAAGCGAATAAATTCTGCAGAAAGCCACATATGTTAGCGAAGCCACCGTGATTACGCGTGCATTTATTATGCAAGCGAAACTGCCATAGACAATTTTTATTAAAACCTTTATGGCATTTGGTCTTTGATCGTTATGGAGCTGAATCTTTACAGAAAAAAAATTGATACTGTTGCGCGTTTTTTATGGAAGTCAAATTTGAACGCGTTTAAGAATTGTTTTACCTATATTTTATACCAGCGCTTATGCATCGATCCCTAAACCGACCTGGATTATACTTTTGGGAAGACGACAGTAAAGCTTAGGATATTGTACAATATCCGTCCATATTCGTCTAACATCATCAGCCTTTTCATGCTACCCGGGCACCCAGGGATAAAGCGGAGAATTCCTTTATTCTTAAAATATCTAAGAATTCCATGTATCTTTGAACTAGTTTCGAGGCTAATATGTTTGAAAGCGCCAAAATTGCTGATTGATAAATCTGAATGATCATACTTCTATAGTCGTAGTGGCGAATTTTTCCAAGTTTCAGACTGAATTTTAAACTTGCAAGCTAACTATACATCCGGCCACTTACATCATGGCTAATCTTGGCGTCGACAGTATACCATAAAAACCGCTACTGCAACTCGATTTTCTTCAATTTCCAAACAGCAAATTTCACTCTGTATACGATTGCTGATTTCATAAGAAAACACGTTTACCACTAACGTCATTCAGGTCGGCTATAATCGTTTATGAGCAGGCGTTTCTTTACCTAAAAGTAAATGATAGGTGGAGACATGTCAAGTTGTTTACAGAAATAGAAGGAAGAAGGTGTCTACTCCCTAAAGAATTAGAGACAGAAACAAAAGGATCGTAAAATTAATAAATTTCACACAACATTGTGCAGTTCTTGAAAACATTTCGCCACAAAGCAGTGTTATCAAAAACCATTCAATAACCCGACCTTAACAATAACTGTTATTATACGAGTATCCGTTATCTAAAATAACTTGTATTATAACAAGTTATAACGACGGTAAGTACAAGATAAGGTTTTGTTGCCAAAGTTGGGATAATAATGGCGTGGAAATTAAACGTCTTACTTCAAGATGGGCACATGTTGATTATAAAGGCTATATCTAGAAAGTTACAAAGATACTGATAACGTAATCCAATAACGTAGCATCGTTATTTTAAATTGGGATATGATTAAGTTGAGATATAGATGACAATAGAGAAATAGATTATATAGTTTTGCTAGTTCATAGACAAAGGAAAGACCCCGCCTGGATTTTCTCTTTTGGGCAGGGGATCAGACGGTAGAAGCGTCTATCACTGCCGCTTAAAAACTCCGGGGAGAAGCTGACGCCGGTATGTGAAGTTCTCCGCCCTGCTACTTCGACTGAGAGCTTTGTGGGCTGTGCAGGGATGACTCGAGTGTCATTTTTACGAACGAGTGAAAAGCACCTACTCGTGGCGGGATGACATAAACTGACTAACATTGTAACTGTAAAAATGAATTTCCTCGTCATCTGTATCGTCTATTTCCCTGTGGTTTCCTACTTAGGAAGGCTTTGACAATCAATATCAAGAAGTAGCTGCTTTCAGTTGGAGTGGCTATGCCTTCATTTTCATAGCCATCATTTCTACATTACCTTATTTATTGGAATCAAATCTTCTATGAACATACCTTAAACTAGTATTGGAATTTAATTAATAATTACAATTGCGTTGGATTTTACATACCTACCCAATTAGAATCTGGCTTCTCATGGTTTATTACCTGAAATTAAATTAAATTGTAATATAATTACATGTTATATTATACTAAGATTATTGATTCACTGTCGTGTATCCATTTATTTATAAAACTTAGTTTGTTATAGCTGCGGTGGATGTGTGGAGTGACGCGGAAGGACCGCGTTAGGAACTTTCGCATTCGCGGCAACCTTCATGTCCGTGACTTTGCGGATAAATTGCAGGATTGTCGTCTCCCTTGGTACGACCACGTTTTACGGCAACCGGATGCTTACGTGGGAAAGACATGTCTGGCCATGCCGTCTCCGCCGGGCCCCGGCAGGAGGAGTAGACCCAAAAAGTTCTGGCTTTACTTCGTAAAAGGTGATATTCGTGCCTCTATGTGCTCACTACCAGGGATGCTGAAGACCGTGCGAAGTGGAGTAGAAAAAGTTGGAAAGCGGACCCCGGGCAACGAAACGAAAGTTTAGGTTGCAACCGGGATACAACGCTTAGATGATGATTAGTTCATTATAGCTCTTAAGTAATTTATCCTGGTTATAAGCTTTTATCACGATTATCACAAGAAAACATTTTGTGCGTTTTTATGTGTTCCTTTGCTTTTCCAGATACTTCTCTTTATATTCCTTGACCAAAATTTATTTAAGTGTATATTTCAAATTTACTGATTGGGGCTAAATTTTACGGCAACTGCTGTAATGACCCAAATCTCACAATAAAACGCCTAATTGTGACACGTCGGAGTATTCAATTTGTAGCCGTTTACGACGTTGTAGGAATAAGATGGGGCGCCATTATTCTTGTTGTTTACCTGAATTCATATTTTTTATATCAACACGTGTGAATACAACTTCAATTTACAATACGACATTTCGCAAAATCATCGTTCAAAAGAGATAAAATCACAGCCGTCAGGTATGAGACATTGTTGATTGTTATAACAAAAGCAGAGCATTTAAACGCGCCTGATGTGTGGTCCCCCGAAATAGACGGCGTCAATCGTAAAACAGGCCTAATTGAGTTAGCTCGTAAACCGACTGAAGCAGCGAGATCCAGGCGTTACGCGGTTTTTCCCCGTACGGCCCTGCGTTCAACCGCTGAAATATTTCTGATTGAGCGATACGAGGTCAACATATACTCATATTTTTTCTTTTTCTACAATAACAGTTATTGTTATAAATTTAGGGATGAATTTTGATTGTATCCTAATACCTCTGTAATTCGAAATTGTAGGGATATGTCAAACAATTCGAGTTATAGAGTGGTTAGGTGCCTCATCCTATCCTTTTTTCCATGCCTACCCGCAGATTTAGATGCTGCGGCGGCTGACGGTGATTTCAAATAAAAGTACTCGACAACCGCCGCGCCGCCCTTCTTTGGGCTGGCGCCCGCGCCGGCGAAACGTACCGCCGAGTCCTGGTTAAACCCGCACGAGGTTTTGTATGTTTGTGAATCGTTAATTATAAAGACCTAGACTCCAAACCGCAGAACCAGCCATGGAAGATAGCAGATCGGAGAACCTCAGGTGAGACACCGCTCTTTTTGACTTACTGGGTATTTCCGTCTCCTTTCCTTTCCACGTTAATTATTAAACCCTTCGATCACAAATAGTACTATTGATCGAAAATTAAACCCGCCTATCTTTGGTCCAACTTTGGAACTCATTACCCGTAGATGTCAGAAAAGCTAAATCACTTCCTATCTTCAATAATGTGGTCAAAGGAAATTATCTTAATAAATAAATTGTTTGTCGCATATATCTGTATTAATGTAATTTTATTGTTTGTCATTGCTTTTTATAGTTGCTTTTTTTCTATTTTTCTTTTGTATATATTGTTATATTATTAATGTGCACCGCCATTATATATTCCTTAATGCTATCCTAGTTAGGTTGTCTGGAAGAAATCGCTTATTAGCGATAATACCGCCGATTGTTCCTTTTTTTGTAAATTTAGATCTTACGCAGTTTTTATTTTATTATTTGGTGAACTATAAAGAGTTTTCTATTCTATTCTATTCTATTCTACCTTTGTTTCCCGCACCGCGGCTACCATCTTTCGAGACCTAAGCTGCACCATTACTTAAATGGTCCTTCAGCCTCATAATCATAATAGAGTTTTCGGCTTATGAAGGATTTTAACTTAAGTGAATTTTGTAAGGAATCATTCGACTTGTAGAAGTTAAGATTTATTCCAACTAATTTTGAGTTAGAGTGGTAAAATAATTAACAATCCTAATTATAAGAAGCAATTCTGTAATGTAACTTTTTATTGTTCTCCGTAAATAATGTTGGTTGGTTTTTTTAAATTTGTATTTTTCTTTTTCTCTGTAACATTTTAAATTATTTATTTAAGTAAATAAATAAATAATATCCTAATATTACACAAAGTCTAAAACTGATAAAAAATAGCACTTGTACACAAATATACTACGAGCTAAGGAAATCCATTCTTGCCTAAAGAACTGTTTATATGGAATAAATATGCACTATATCCCGTCATTACAAATCTATCATTAACGTATGCGACATAATTAATTTGAGTGTTCCATTAGCGTTGTACGGAAGCGATCAGTCAAAATGCCAAATGACCCAATGTGGGCGGTTTTCAAAATGACCGATGCATACCAAAGTCGATTTAGAACCTTTCGATTATTCATCATTTTGTTATAATAAAGTTTTGGCGATATATATAATAAATACTTTTCAGTTACCTAAATTAGTATAAATAAAGGTATTATAAAATTTCACGTTGGCAACGCTCTGGTGTTGCAAACGTCCATAGGCGACGGTGACCATCTGCTATCAGTTGGACCGTTTGCCTGCCTGTTGAACTCCAGATATAAAAAAAAATACTATAATTATAATATGTTTTTAGGTTTTAATGTGTTATTTACAAGTGATACCCAGAGTCCGTTTCTGTACTTTATCTTCACAATAAATAACGACGGCATCTATAGAAATTGTTATCACCCACGTCATACGACGAAGAATTTCTTGAGCACGTCTCGTGAGTAGTATATTTCGGCTGAGGTGAGAATTCTATAATAGCGCCTTAATTAGTTACGAGTACCTGACGAACTAAACTCTAGCCATCTTTGGTACAGAAACGTTGGCTGATTTTGAAAGTAACGTTCTCCATACTTAACCACAGTCACATAAAATATAAATAAATATACTGTGAGAATTCACAAATTTTATGGGCAGTAGACAGAAGATTATACATTATATGATATAACAGATGATTATATGTACCTTTTTAATGTAAATAAATACATATTACACAAACACACCCAGACTGGAGACATTGAAACCGGACTCCTTCAATTCCAATGCGTAAAAGCCGCTTCTATAAGGAAGTGATCATGTATATATTTGGCACACGGCATAAGATCAATTCCAATTATATATATTACATGCTGGCCATTATTCACATAAATATGTAATAATACAGTAACTTAAAATTTATTTTTAACTTTTAATCATTCTCACCGTATTTTGGATTGGCTATAGATCTAAAATAGACTATAAAATACTTTAAAATAAGTTAATTGTTAAAATATTCGCCAACTGTACAATATTTTTTTTTATTACAGATAAAAGTAATTTGATTAAAAAAAATACTATACAGATTATTGCATTGGCATCGGCCCTCGATATATCTACAAAGTTTGAACGAAATCTGGCCGTTTAAAGTGGGTCAAAAACGCCCTCAAAGGAGTCGGTTACAAACATACAAGTGAAGCTAATATAAAGCGTGTAAAAAAAAGGATTTTATCTTCGAAAGAAGATCGTTGTGAATGAACAATCGGAACGCTGTAAATCGGGTGTTTTGTTAATGACCAAATGACAACTTGTGGAACACTGATTCAGAGTTGTTCGTGCCAATTTTGTGGATAATGATGCACTTCGTTTTGAGGTCGAAGTGTTTTGGGAATTATTTAATACTCTCTGATAAAATCCGTGTTACCTAATAATATATTTTAAGATATATGTTATGTATAAATTCCAGAGCTGGTTTAGTGGTTACGTAGGTAGTCTGGTACCATGTCAGTCGGTTTGATCTCCACTAAGAACAATAGTATTTATATGGTGCTACTATTAGAATCATATCTAATTTCTGGATAGACCATGCAGGGGCGGAGAAAGAAGAAACTAACCTCTGCGGCTGGCGTCGGCCTGTCGTAAAAGGCGACAAAACAACCCACCTTGGCTACGTGGTCTCAATCCCGTCTGGATGGCGACCACCTTTGGTCTTAAGTATGCCGTCATAATAACATTGTGTTATATTCCGGCATTAGTGACAGGCCGACCCTGGCCGCCGAGGTCAGTCTTCTTTCTCCGCCCCTGCAGAATGATTTATTGATCCCTGTGCCCAGTAATAGTAAAATTGTTATCTCGCGAAAGTTAACCGTTCCCTTAGAAGAGCGAATTTACGCCTTACGTTATTGACTAAGGAAGGCCCAATCCCAGCCGTGGGATGTTTGCTATAGACTCTTATATTATACCACTATTATTAAATACTAACGTGGAAAGGATTTTTCTACCTAACATATGATTTAACAGACTGAGTTCACCTTATCTCCTAGAGTCGGCGCTGCATTATATTGCATCGCGATATAATTTGAAAAATCGATTACATGAAGTATAAATTTGTCATTGTTACTTTTACTGATATCACTTAAATGTAATAAACCTTGGTTCCTTTACATGTATGCGGTTATTTATTCCTTGCGAGGTACACTCTGGATCTAGCCACCCAGGCGATTAATCCAGACTAATATTATAAATGTGCAAGTAACTATGTGTTACATTTCATACCTAAACCGCTGAACCAATTTTAATGAATTTCGGTATGACCATAGATTGGACCTATAAGAAGGAATTATTCTAGTTTTTTAATTTATATCGTAGAACAACGTTGGCTGGATCAGCTAGTTAATAATGTTAACATACACAGACTCTTACATTATTTTATAAATATGCAAATTTGGCCACCGTACCGATGCAATGAAATCGGTCAGGAAATCGTGTAATTCTCATCAATAATAAAGTGGGGTCGATTGGAACCTTGAAGATTTTGATGTAGTCATCATGATTGTCTAAAAGCGTCCCTCAAGACTCGCCACTCCAGCTCATCGTTTCAAGTGTCCATCGCTAATATGCTATCTTTCAAAACAGTCTACAAAAAGTCTAAGCTGTACACAAAATCATGGGTAATGAAGTGGAAATTCAATGCGGTACTCTGATCTAAAGTTGTGGTTATAAAAAAAATTAGTAAATGACGTAGAAACTTCTGGAAATAAACATCTTTAACGACTTTTACAACCATCAAAAGATTCGTTTGCAAATGCAACGAAGTGTGAACTCAATTTAGGGGGCCTTGAATGCGGTTTAGAGGAACCCAAGGTGAAAGGGGCACAATGTTAACGGGATTACGGTCTGATTGCGCCCCGAAATGAGGGGAACCGTGAGGAATTTTCCTGTCTACGCAGTTTAAAGGGAAGTTGACGGAGCCATCTTGTTTTAATGTAAGAAAATTGAACATATAGCTATAATAAATGGCGATACAATTATCTTTCATTAATTTCCAAATTATATAAAGTTGTAATATTTACACTCATTGTTGACAATATATTTTGTATTGAGATCAATTCTTTTTTCTACCGGCATTTTATATAGGTTACATATGGAACTTCCGCGGGCCTAATGAGTTCAACTTAAAAACATAGGATTAAGCAAGTAGAATTTAACAAATACATTTATCTAAGTTACATTTTAGAGAAACTGAAAAAACGGTTGTAGCACTAAACTAAATTGGAAAAAAATCTTATAACAAATACGAGGATATTCGTTACTATTCCGATTTTAATCCGTGCAGGGGCGGAGAAAGAATACTGACCTCTGCGGCAGGGGACGGCCTGTCGTAATAGGCGACAAACGTCTGGATGGCGACCACCTTTGGTGTTAAGTATGCCGCCATAATAACTTTGTGTTGTGTTCCGGCATTAGTGACCCAAGTTCCTGTACCCTTATGGGACAGCAGCGTGTTCCCGATGCTTCTATCATTGCAAACACCTATAGGCGACGGTAACTGCTAAATTCTAAGCGGGCCGTCAGCCTGTTTGCTGACCCACAGCAATAAAAAAAAACTTTTTTCCATTAATAAAATAATTTTATAACTTATGTAATATTATATACCTAATACCTTGTCTTATAATATTATCTAGACAATACTTATATTCTCAATAGATAATGCAAGAGTAATAATTGGTCTTTTCATACATATTACATATCCGACCCTTCTCAAACACTGACGATAATTCTATACCGTTCTCAATACGGGAGATTATTAATTAATTATTTAATTACTCATTACATGCACAATGGGATTGGATCAAAGGGCTCACGATCTTGGAATCTCGACAGATTAGGGAAGTTAAGGTAAAAATTAATACAGTTTATGCAGCCTGTAAACAGTTTTACTCATAAAAATATCTTGTTAAAAAACTACTGATAATGGTGAGGCTTTTAGGTAATTGATCGCACACCAAGCTAAACTTGCTAAAGCGGAGCAGCAGAAGGGATGCTGCTGAAGTGGGAAGGAGAAACTCCTGCGATGATATCTCTGTTTATGATGGTGACATTGTGGTTAGGCTGAAAACGTACACCCATGACCTCATCTGATGTTAGCCGACTAAATCGGAAAGTATCTAGTATGGTCCGCTCATAGCCAGAGGTGTGCAAGAAGGGTTTGGTCTCGTAAAGTGGTGATATCATGTTGATGTTTGCCAACTGACTAAGCACCAGGTATTAATGCTTGATTGACGCTCTATATAGACACCATAATGTGTGTATCGCAGTGTTTAATGATGTTATCAATGCATTAGTGTGTAGAAGTGTGCAAAATGATATTTTTTGTATGGAATTAGATGCCAATAACCTCTCTAAATTGCTTATATACTCTAAAAGTTCATACTAGAGGAGTAATAAGAGGACTAACCTTTTAACTAATTTGTCTCCATGCAGGAGCGGAAGCGGCCTGTTTTAAAAGGCAACCAAATTGCTAGGTGATGGAACTTCAAGCTCGATTGAATTGTAGGCTAGTCTAAATTGTATTCCAGCATAAGTGACCCGTTGTTCCAGTACCCCCACGAGTAAGGCAACGTCTTAGCGATGCCCCTGGCGTCCCAAACATCCATAGGCGACGCTAACTGCTTACTATTAAATGAACCGTCATTTTATCTGCTGTTCTAGAGCAGTAAGAATAAAATTAGTAACTTTAGTACTAAGACTACGAAACTCCTCTTTAAATACGGTTCTATCCTTTATATTATTGTTACTGAATATTGAATAAATAAAAAAAATATTTTGGAAAGATACAAATCAGGAAATTTAAGGATTCAGTGAATAAGACAAATCGATTAATGACATCGCCATTTTAAAGAGTCTCCAGCGAGGCGATACTAAAATGTTATTATCGTGTTAAATAACGACGCTAAGGACACCTTATTATTGCACGAAATAATGAAGTGATTTAACAACATGTCTTGTTTTATATTTTCAATCTCTAAATATTTTTCTTACAAACATTTCTTCGTGATTACATCCGACTTTGTCCTAAAACTCCCAAGAATTAGTACGTATTGTTATAATAATACGTCTGGGCATCTTATTGTGTCGATAATCTACCACAAAGAAAATAGATGTAGCTGATTTTTACAAGGATAACCGTTTGGCTTCTCAATCGCCATCCTAGCGTCGTCCAACTGTGCAGCCCCATCCGGTGAGAAAAATAGGGCCACCTCATTTCATTACAGGGGAGTTATACAAGGCTGATTGGCTACTCCCTCTGCTAGTTTGGATGCAGCGAGGAAAGGCTAAAGTATTTTCCCATGCGCTTGGGAAATCAGACGGTAGACGCTCCCGTAAAAGTCAAAGTAAACAAATAAAATTGTACATAAAAAAGGCTTGGTCATGTTTGGCCACTCAATACATACAAAATAACCTCACGTTTGTTATTTCGAAAGATGCACCAGCTAGCAGAAGATGTTTTGGACACTGAAAATTTGGTGGTACGCCTAAAAACTAAGCCGTATTTACCTCAAATCTACTAGCTGAACTACTTAGACTCACTACATCTAAATCGTCATGTGAAGGAAGCCATGATAATTTGACTGTGTAATTATGATAGAAAGAAAGAATTTAAAGAAATAATTATGATAGCAAATCCAAATGACAATATGTGTCACCCCGCGATTCCTAAAATGTTAAGATAATAACAGCCTATAACGTCCAGGTCTTGGGACTCCCCACCCAGGCCGAAGGAGCACCCGAAAGCATATCCCAATGCTGACTCGATAGCATATCAAATTAAAAATTTTGCCGGAAATCCTCAAACTTGTAAGATATACAGACTCTTTACCAGTTTCCATAAAATTTGATAAATTTCCAAAAATAAATAAATATCAATTTAGCGATGGACATTGAATTCATAATTCAAAGCGATTTAAATCCGATCCTTAACCCGGCCACGTATAAATCGATTAAACAAACAAATATCCGCATAAAACCGCGAAATTTCAAAATAAATCAAGACGTATATAGCGCGTAACCTTTGTAACTCGATCGCACAATATCGATTCGAAAACCGAATAACCGATTGATCAATGTCTTAGCACTATCGTCGAAGATTATTCACGCTGACGTTTATCTTGATAAAGTGCGGTTTTCGCTGCGCACACGCATCGCTTGAGATAATTTCATTGTTCGGTTATGTTGTGGTAGGGAATTGCTTCAAGTGAAATTAATTGGATAAATTACTTAGTTTTATGATTTTAGTTGTATCGGTTTATTTTGAAAGGAAATATTGTTATTAGGCAATTATACCTGTAAACCCTTAACAGGCACCATCAAAATATAACATTATTGGCTACTCGTGTGAGCATATGATCCCAGCCAAAATAAGCCTCAACACTCTTCTTGAAAGTCACGAAAGGCTATCGATGAATTACAGTTTTACTTGTTTGTAGAAGACGACAGGCGCTCCCACAAGACTGTGGTACAAAAAAAATGAAGTGCTAGTAGACCTGTATGAGCTTCAAATTAGTAGTCAACTAGATAATCTTCTAAAAGTGGGAATTTATTATTATCCGTGCAGGGGCGGAGATAAAATACTAACCTCTGCGGCCGGGGTCGGCCTGTCGTAAAAGGCGACAAAACAACCCACCCTAGCTACGTGGTAGGGCCCCAACCACCTTTGGTTTTAAGTATGCCGCCATAATAACCTTGTGTTCGGCATTAGTGACCCAAGTTCCTGTACCCTTATGGGACCGCAGCGTGTTCGCGATGCCACTGGCGCTGCAAACACCCATAGGCGACGGTAACTGCTAAATTCTAAGCGGGCCGTCAGCCTGTCTGGTGTCCTACAGCATAAAAAAATTGAAATGAAATGAAAAATATTATTGGTAAAAGAGAAACAAGTAAAGTAATAAAATCTTATACATCATTATAAAAATTTACTTCTTAATAATTAAATTGTTTAAATATTAATGAAAATACGCATCGTTTGATTTAGGTACCAGGTAGCTCAGCGGTATTAAACTCGGAGACCAATCTAGTGGTCCTGGGTTCGAATCTCATGGCAGCATGCACTACTTAGACCGATGTGTCTTTCTCGTCTGATGTGCGTATGGCATAATTGCCATGTGGCGAAGGTAAAGGAAAACATCGTTAGAAAACTTGCATACTGATCACTGGTGTGTGTAACCTGCCAATCCGCCTAGAGGGTGGCCGAGCTCAGCAGTGGGATGTTTATGAATTAATATTATTGTTTGATTTATTTTAATTGCTGTAGGACAGCAGACAGGCTGACAGCCCGCTTAGAATTTAACAGTTACCGTCGCCTATGGGTGTTTGCAATGCCAGTGACATCGTGAACACGCTGCTGTCCCATAAGGATACAGGAACTTGGGGTCACTAATGTCGGAACACAACATGTCATTATAATAACCTTGGTAACGGCATTTTTAAGACCAAAGGTGGTCGCCATCCAGACGGGATTGAGGCCCTACCACGTAGCTAGGGTGGGCTGTTTTATTGCCTTTTAAGGTCGACCCTGGCCGCAGGTTAGTATTATTTCTCCGGCCTTGCAGAGATATTCTGGAAGTGTTATCTGACTCAAACTTTTTGATGAATCTATTGACATTATCTCACTCAAAAAAAGTTAACTCAAGCCTTATAAAAAAGTTATATAAACTATTTAAAAATCAGTAAACAGCCCTATGTGTTTTAGTATTTTTGCTTTTTGTGTCTGTAGCTTGAAAGAAATAAAATTTAACATAAAACATTTTCCGCAAGTGCATCTTTACAAAGGATCGCCTCCAGCATTATTCGTACTCTAACAGACATTTTTTTTTTAAATTTTGTAACCACTTGGCGTTGTCTGTTGCAAATATGCTATTATATTATATTCTTGGTGTTTCACTGTTCATATGTTTTAAATGTTTATAAAATTAAAATAAATGAAAAAATAAACTGCGGAACCCAAGAAGGTATACTTTAATAGATAATGGGTTCTGACGCAGGGGTGTCCTTTTTGAGGTTGAGGAGCATCAAGACCCCGTCGTGAAGTGTTAGGTGCTAGCCACATTTACTTTCTTGTACTCTGGCCAAACAAAAACAATGAGATTTTGATTGAAATTTTGAAAAAAAAATATGCGGCTGTGAAATGAGCTAGATCTACACAACCAGAAACTTCGTGTCACTGAAATTAAAATGTTACGGTGTATGGAAGTATTAATGGGAGTGAGAACTCCAGCATTTACTGCAGTGTTCATGACTGTAAAATTGCAGACAATTTCCAAGAGAGTCGTCTTCGCTGGTATAGCTACAGGTTGCGGCAACTTAGGCGCGGAACAAATATCAAGCTATGTCGCTTCAGCAGGAACCCGGCAGAAGGGAGAGACCCAAAAAGTACCACCTGAAATTGCAACTGTTAATCGAAAAGTGGTCCTCTGGCACCGGATCTGTAAAAGTAATTTTACCCAGAAAATAGTACAATAATTGTTTGGTATTAAAGTAGTGAAACCCGCTTTCTATGACTTCTATTGTCCATTTTTACACTTACTAGGACTATTCGAAAACATATTAAGTATTTACATAACATTTAACAAAATATTACAAGAGAACGCGTAAAAACGTATTGAAGCGAACTGTGTTATAATTTCTCCAAACTATCTTACGCGCTGATATAAAATATTCTATTCAAATGTACATCCGACAAAATATCTTCAGACTTTTCTAGCTACGAGTGTGTTTGTCCACGTTGTGCAAATATTACAAATATTTACATTAAGTAATATTACCATATTATACAATGAAAACAGTAATAGAATAAAATAAATTAAGCTATTTTATTTTTCGATATTAATATGCATATCAAAGGTTCTATTGAAAATGCATAATTTCACACGCTACTTTTGACGTCCGCTTTCGATAAAATCTTATTATGGTTACATTCAGCCGATAGAATGTAGCCTGACAGTGGTCAGGCTACATTCTAATTAGTGAATTTGGACACCATTTTGGATTCAGAATCAATGGTCATCATATTCAAGCATTTTCTCATAGCGTTAAATGTTCTAGTTAGAAATCTAAAACACTGACTTCTACAAATCTAGCAAATGTATGTAACTTGTGCTTTATACATTGGGACCGACCCCAAAAATATTTTATTTATACATTTATATTGTCTTTTAAACAATATTTGTTAGTTTAGTAATGTTACATTATTACAGAAATCGTCCATTCAATAGTCTTAAAAATGTTGTAGAAAGATATGTCATTGTGTTTGTGTTTTCTTTTTTGTTTTGGCTGAGTGACTTGAAATGTATTTCTTTTCTCGAACTATTTTTTCTCTCTCTCAAAATACATTTAACAAAATGCTCCTTTAATCAATCTATTTGTAATATTTGTTTTTTTGTTTTTCTCTGAATGATTGGTAATATCGTTTTATTTTTGAGTTTTTTTTTGTTATTGTGTTACAATATTAAATAGTCAATACAATTTGTGCGCCAAAGAAAACTGTCATGTTGAAATGGAAGGTGCCAACTAAAAATCAGTGTCGTGCAAACACAGTGTACGCTGAGTTGGTATCCCTGTCGCACGTAGAAACGTTTTGTGATATATTAAATATGATATGTACTCGTATATTGTTGTTAGTATTATGTATACTGCAGTATTTATTATCCGTGCAGGGGTGGAAAAAGAATACTAACCTCTGTGGCCGGGGTCGGCCTGTCGTAAAAGGCGATAAAACAACCCACCCTAGCTACGTGGTAGGTCCTCAAGCCCGTCTGGAAGGCGACCACCTTTGGTCTTAAGTATGCCGCCATAATAACCTTGTGTTGTGTTCCGGCATTAGTGACCCAAGTTCCTGTACCCTTATGGTACAGCAGCGTGTTCGCGATGCCTGGGCTGTCAGTCTGTCTGCTGTCCTACGCAATAAAAAAAAATACCGTATATTGATTATAATGTCTGTGTGTGGCAATAAATGATATTTGATTTGATAAATATCTCGTGGCTCACTACTAGTATTTTTTACTTTCTACTACTATAACATCTACTATAACAATCAATCTGGTCACCAGTGGTCTTGGTGACTGGATTTCCTCGCAGTGCATATCTTCACAAATAACTTATTTCATAGCTGCGTAACAGCAGAGATGCTGATCATCCAGTTAATAGTAGGCAGTTGCCGACTTCTATGGATGCTTGCGACTCTAGGGGAGCCGTTACCACACTGCCGTGTGCGTAGGGGAACCCAGATTCCAGGGTCTGGAGAAAATAATCGAGAGTGAAAAATGATACAATATTTTAAATTAAAATAATAATATAAGTTATTGACATATATATTTCCCATTCATGTAAATGAAATATATATCAGCGATGCCACGAAGCTTGCTTCAATTCTTCTTCTTTATCCCAGCGTCAAGTCATATTTGCAACCAAAATTTACGTTTCGGTGGCCAGGGTCCGCTTTCCGATTTTTCCCACTCCACTTCGCATGGTCTTCAGCATCCCTGTTAGTGAGTCCCATTGGCACGCACATCATCCCTTATGACGTCAAACTAGCAGTTCTTGAGCCTACCCCTCCTACCAAGGCCCGGCGGAGGCGGCATGGCTAGATATTTGTTCCCAACGTAGTTAGCCGGTTGACATAAAACGTGGCCATACCAGCGAAGGCGACACTCCTGCAGTTTTTCCGCAATGTCACGGACTTGAAGGCGGCCACGAATGCGGGAGTTCCTAACGCGGTCCTTCCGCGTCACTCTACACATCCACCGCAGCATATTCATCTCCGTGACACGCAATCCCTGCTTGTGCCGCTCTAGCACAGCCTGCCGGCCACACTTCACAGTCATATAAAAGGACAGGCCTAATGATGATCTTATAAACCTTCAACTGAACCGGCGCCTTAGGGTCACAAATAACACCAGTCACCTCACGCCATTTGGTCCACGCGGCAGCGATGCGTGCCTTGACGTCGCAATCAATATCACCAGACGCGTGAAATACTTGCTTCAATTCAATATCATCATATTAAATTCAAGAGAGATACTAAAAACGAATTTTTGGCATCTGAGTTGCCCCTTGTGTGTGCCGTGACTACCATGTAATCGCCTACTTCTTTTTCATATTTCTTTATTTTGTGGGAAATATAGCCTTAATGCCTTACACAGACTTAGTAAATACCGATAAATACATCGGAGCCATCACGGTACCCTCAGGCGGTACAAGCATTTTATTTTAAAATGTAAAATATTCTAAATGTTGCGCTCACCTAGCCTGAGGTGTCTACTGCACTACGCCTACACAACAGACAGCGAATGTATCAAAGAATTAAATAAACTTTTCTATAATGTTTTTTAAAAGTTTGCAGATGTACATGACTAAGCCTAAGCCTTTACTTTTATTTCTTACAGTCATAGCAATAATAAAATATTTTATTCACCTTAAAACATTATATCTTGGTTACATCGAAAACTTTAATATCCCGGATCGGTCTGTATTCTTTCTCCGCCCGTGCAAGGGCGGAGAAAGAATACGTCTGTATTCTCAGAGGTCTCTCTGAGGCCAGGGTCGGCCTGTCGTAAAAGGCGATAAAACAACCCACCACCGTGGTAGGGACTCAAGCCCGTCTGGATGGCAACCACCTTTGGTCTTAAGTGTGCCGCCATAGTAACTTTGTGTTGTGTTCCGGCATTAGTGACCCAAGTTCCTGTACCCTTATGGGACAGCAAGCAGCGTGTTCGCGATGCCGCTGGCGTTGCAAACACCATAGGCGATGGTAACTGCTGAATTCTAAGCGAGTGGTCAGCCTGTCTGTTGTCCTACAGCAATAAAAAAAACATGCGTGGCAGTCTTTGGGGACTGCCGATAGAAGTGAAAACTAAGTAACTTGTGAATTCATCGAGCTATTAGATTATTATTTTCGGTTTATAAAAAAATTATCAAGCATTAAAGCTTAAATTGGTCATTAACACTTCTTTACAAATCAAAAATTGTTCACCCAAAAAGTGCTCAACGCGCCTAAAGAAGTTTTCACTTCAAAAACTCTGTTGTATTTCATAGTAATTAAGTCACAATTCAAATTGACATGTCATTGTATAAGTAATGCAATGCAATCATTTAAAAGTTACATTATAAAATAAACCTTAAGTCATTATTAATAAGGTTAGTATTACTGGAGCAAAACTTCGTCTTACGAATCTTACGAATTTTCGATCAGGACACGTGACACCTTACGCGAGTTTAACAAATTTTACCCATCACTAAAAAAAGTGCACAACGCCGGTAAAGAAGTTTTCACTTCAAAAACAAACTATTCAACATAAAATGTAACTTATTATTAAAACACTGTCAGAAGCCTAAAAACTAGGTAAACTAAAGTCGATAAAACCTAACACATCTCTGTGACTCTCATAGTTTTGCAAATTTGTTACATTATATAGGTATTTTCACAAGTAGCTTAAGGCTAACAAGCATGTTAGCAAGAAATTGCGTAGTTCACAATGTTTAATAACTGTGAGAAAACATTTTTTGTGCGACCCTACGATGGTCTGCGGTCGTGACCGAATCAAATTGGGCCCCAGTTAATATAATCGATGGGAAAAAAGATTTTGTAGGTTTCGCTAGTTCCTTACGCAATCAAAAGTAATTTCGCCCCCAGGTGAAATTAAGAAATGTGTTTATTTGTTCGTAGCTCTAGACACAACCTAAATGCTCTTGTTTTCTTCTCTTTTTCATAGGCTAAATGCCATTGAAAGAAGAGCATTTTTAAAATGTTTCGCATCATTCGTCAGTCACTTCAGCAAAAAATAGGTTTAGCCACGTTTGATGCACTGCTGTTTTAGCTGCTGTTATGGTAATAATGCTGGGTCAATTAGATAATAGATATTGGGAGGCAGGCACTGAAAATCAGCGCTGTGTTGGTAATTCCGACACAGCACAATGCTGAGATTTCAGCATCATTTGTTAAAAATGTAACAGTCAGTTTGAGTACTTTTGCATGTGTGTGTAGATCACATGCGTTGTTACTTTTTGACAAATAAATTTATTTCTTTATTTCATTCCTTTGTACCGTCTATTTGAATTATACAAGAGTAAATAGCAGTAATATGCTAGGTAACCGGAGACGGAGCGCGCAGATTTCTGTGTGCCCCTCTCACCTACAGAATCCAGAGGTGGCCGGGGTAAGCCATACAGGCTATCACAGACAAAGAAGCGCGTCGATGTTTTCTCTGTGATAAAACTGAGCAGCGAAGCATGTAAGGAGTGAAAATGTTTGTACCTTTAAAGAACAAACAGCAAATAACTTAGTGAATGTATAGAAATCACACGGCAATCTACCACCATTTTTGGTTATAACGAAATGGCGTCGTTTTGGCGGGAGCAATTCGATCCTTATCTCGCAGACCAAGCCAATGACAGTAAAAGGGATTTAGTATTTCCTTTTTTACGTATGGCAACAAAATGTACGAAGTCAAAAGGTAAAAATATACGAGTTAATATTTTAAGCTTATCATTTGATTTATTGTGTCTGATTAATCGTGATTAATTTGCTTAGTGTTGTTACTTTACTGTCTTGTTTCAAAATGGCACCTGCTCTTAACTAGGTATTTATAACATCCTCACTCACAAATTGAACATAATGTTAATATTTTTTTTTAATTTTAATGGGTAATCCATAAGATAAAATGTTTAAGAATATACTTTTTACTGTACGAAACTGTGAAATGGAATAATAGCATAAACATTTCTTTCTGATATACGCAAAATATATAATAATTGTGCGATACGGGGAATTGGATTTTTGATAATTTCATCCACTTAAAAATACCAAAGTGATATGCAAATACAATTTGCATGGATATTATTTCTGATGAAACGAAAGAATATTTTTTGACTCAACGTCCATTTTTACTTTAAAATATTATAACGTATACGTAAATGTACGTGAAATATATATAAACAAACAAGAGTAATAGCTTCACTTACAATATATTTTATTTATTTTACAATCCATTTGTATTTAGTGAAATTATCAATAAATATTGAGCCAAAACACATTTTAATACGTCATACAGGAACGTTTGATGTTCAAAAATAATTTGACAAGAGTGGCGAAAGAAATATATGTATGTTTATTATAAATGTTTTTGAAATGCTTATTTTGACCCACCGTTATTTTTATCTAGGAGTAAGGTATTCTAGTTTCACTTTGGAACTCAAGTTCTGCAAGTAAATGCACGATTTCTTTCTTGCGCTGACATAGCATGTATAGAGCACACTTCGGCGCCTGGGTGGCTAGATCCAGAGCGGATCCCTTCAATAAGTTTATTCAAACACACGTATCTTATATCAGAAGAAAAATAGCATTGTTAATTTTTACAATTAATGTTACCGATTCATCAAACATCGCAGTGTAATATTGCTTAACGCCATCTCTAGGTTATAAGGTCAAATCTAGAAAATCAAAAATAGTAGCTTTTTTAGCTAGTAGGAATGCAAACCAAGGAGTAATATTAATATATTGAAAGGGGTTTATAGACGATAAACTGACGCTCCGGAAACGAGAAGCTCGAAAGTTTTACACATCACCACAACGAGTTCTTAAACGGTGACGATATTAAAGAATATATATTAAAGATTGCCGTGTTTTCGTGTTTCTTGCCGCTTCTTCTCCTTGAAACATCAATCACGAGAAGTGGTGGTAATTTAGTACATATATCTAATATATAAAATTCTCGTGTCACAGTTTTCGTTGCCATACTCCTCCAAAACGGCTTGACCGATTTTGATGAAATTTTTTGTGCTTATCCGGTATCTATGAGAATCGGCCAACATCTATTTTTCATCCCCCTAAATGTTATGGGTAGTCCACCCCTAAATTTATTTTTTGACATTTTATTATTTATATGGCAGAACAACATTTGCCGGGTCAGCTAGTATATTATTAAATATATATCTGACTTTTAAAAAAAGTTCTAGTAATAATAAAACAAAATAGGTCCTCCTATTTTTAAAAAGTATTAAATAAATATTTTCTGTCAATTCACACAGCGCCATCTAGTCCCAAACTAAGTAGCACAGCACTTGTGTTGTGGGTACTAGACAACTGATATAATACTTATATACTTTTTTTATATAAATACCTTAGAATAATTACACAATAAATACATATTTTACATAAACACCCAGACGCGAGACGGGAATAGAACCCGTGACCTCCGCAAGCGTACCGAAGTGCTTTATTCGTTACGCCACAGAGGTCGTGTAATTCATTTATATATTGAAATCTTGTTCCCTTGTAACAAGATTCCTCATTTTTTTAAATTGAAACCTATAAAGGCTCTAAAATGAGAGGTGGTGAAAAGGTAATTGCTAATTAAATTTAAACAGTGAAAGGAAATGTAGTATCGTGTATGTAGGAGATAAGCAGCCATTAGGAAATAACAGTAAACAAGTTTAGAACGTAAATAATAGTTAAGTACATACGTAATAGAATAATAATTAAATAATTTTAATACCACGTTTAATTTAATGCATATATTAATTATCAAGAGGGCATTTCATATACCTACACGGAGTCCACGCATTTTCGGTTTGAGCCACGAGATCGGCGGGCCGTGTTTATCCGTGAGTTCGTACAGGCAATAGGAGGACAGCGGGGTTTTTGGTGGGTAGAAGGTGACGGCCATCTATCCGAGTTCACATTTCCGGGAGGATGAGGTGAACTCATTAAGTGCAGTTTGTAGTAAAGAGTAAAAATAAAATTCAAATTCGATAAGCTTGCTAGTAACAAAAATTACGATACCTATAAATTAATGAAAACACGTGTCATCAAGCCATGATGATAAATGTCAAAAAATAAAATGAGTATACCTATTTTTAAATAATATCATTGTTATACATGTTAAGACTGTAATATTATTGTATAAATAATTTGTTACATGTCAAAAAAAATATTTATATGATGTCAATTAGAATTTTTATTATATCGCATTGAATCCGATTCTAATATTTTTACATATAAAATATACTTACAAATCATTTTTTATATTTTCTTGTGTTCTGATCGGTTATTTAAATAATCTTTTACATTTAATAACATTTATTCAATAAATACTTTTTAAATTGATATTTAAATGCATCGTGGTTAGCGATTTAATGTTTTTTGCGATTTTATTATATATTTCTTTGCTGTTTTACGTGCAGGTGCACAGAGCCTATCGCTATCACGCCTATTTCTTACAAGAATATCACACATACGCGGGAATAAATGCTGATTATTATAGACGAACATAGCTACTTCAAATATATAAATTGAGGGGAGAGTCAGTATCATATGCTTTATAAAAAATGGTTTGCAACTCGTTCTCGTCTCTAATCGAAACATTGCACGTATGCACTCTTTTTGCATTAAGAAAATCATATTAACATCAGTTGAGTTTCCTCAGAAAATTACTCCATATCTTAGTGCTGATTTAACTAGTCTATAGTAGGCTGTAAGAAGGGCACTTGTAACATTTGGTGTCAATTTGTGTAATATATAAGATGATCTACTAATTTTCTTAGTCAATTCATCGATATGAATTTTTCAGCCTAGCTTATTATCTACTCAGAGAGCCTCATCAGAGAGATCTCGCAGAGGCATAGAACCCACCCGTAATAAGAGTTGGCTTTTACTATACGCAGGGGATGAGTATTGTCATTCACAATGGCACAGATCTTGGTCCTTTATAATAGCTACCTATAAAAAAAGAAAAAAGATACAAAATATTTATTGGTAAAGAATGACAAACCCACAAAAAACTTATAAAAGTTCTTCATCCAATAACTGCTAGGTCACCTATCTGCTAGCTTGGTATTTCATTAAGTAAACACATAAATCAAGACAGGTCATTATTAATTTTGCTATTGCACAGACGGCAAAGAAATAACATCTTCAATCAGCGGTCACCCCTGTATTTAACAAACTTCACCAAATCTTATTTCTTGTGAATATTTGAAATTGAAATGGGTTAGAAAGCAAACAGACTAAGGCAGTTTGGTTCAAGTTTCTGATACAACCAACATATGCTAGGTGGTAGGACCCCAGTCCGTCTGGATAGCAACCACCGCTGGTGTATGCGGACCCTATGCGGACAGCAGCTGCTTCGTGGTGGCCAGCTCCACAAATATCCATACTAACGGCTTATTATTAAGTAGGCTGTCAGCATGTCTGTTGTTCCTCAGAAATAAAAAACATACTGAATAATATAAGAAAATTACATCCTGAATTTGATTTTGCTGTCTTAGCGACAATTATTATTTAATTGAATAAAATAACAAATATTTGGATACGACTTGAGCACTGCGATGCATAAATATAAAACAAAAATATTTCTTCCTTCCTTGTATGTTTCCTGTTAAAGTGGGCCCTAAAAGGCACCTAATACAGTAAAATCTATTCCCGGGATGAATACAGAACAGCCAACCAGAATATTTTTATTATCTACGACTGAAGTAAAAATCGAATAAAACATTATTATAAAGGTACACTAACAAATTATTGCAACAGTTCTTTAAAGCCTGACTAATAAGAGGGTGATAAATATAAAATGCGTGAAATGAGCTCATTAATCGGTGCGCAGGCGCATGCCGTAATTCGAACTGTCATTTTTAAATGACCGCGAGGACGTGGATGTGTAATGTTGCCACAAATAAAAGTGTCCTTGAATGCACTAATTTTGGGAAGGCTAGCCAAATGGTTTGTATATTTCAAATTTATTATAATCCCACATACAAAATATATACGTCAATAAATATAATCAATATTCAAAGTAAGCAGCAAAGATTGTGTTATCGGTATATAGTAGATGATTGATATACCACTTATATACTTTTCTTTTGTTAATAATTGCATAAATACTCAATATAAAATTTAAGCTATCACCCATAAGGTATACCAAGGTGCGAAAGCCTTTGCACCATGGAGGATGTCAAAGTTAAATAAAAATATATTAAAGATACTGAGGTTTTATAACTATGATTTACCTCTGTATTTAATTTTTACAAAGGTATCTCCTTATTTGCTTACTGGGCTTACCGCTAAATACTTCAGCAGGATAGCTTCATCGGGCGTATTTGCTCACTTGTCGTTGCTCTGACTTTTTTCTGAATAAAATTCTACAATAAAATAAAACGTTCTGTTTTCAATATTTTTTTATTGCTGTAGGACAGCAGACAGGCTGACGGTCACTTAGAATTTAACACTAAGCGTCGCCTATGGATGTTTACAACGCCAGTGGCATCGCGAACACGCTGCTGTCCCATAAGGATACAGGAACTTGGGTCACTAATGCCGGAACAAAAGACAAAGTTATTATGGCGGCATACTTAAGACCATAGGTGGTCGCCATCCATACGAGCTTAGAGCCCTACCGCCTTTTACGACAGGCCGACCCCGGCTGCAGAGGTCAGTATTCTTTCTCCGCTCCTGCATGGATAAAATAACAGAGGCAACTGTCGTGAAGGTAGTGAGAGAGAACTGATCTGTACCCTATGCTGTCTGTGAACTAGAAAAATGAGTCTATTAGTCGACTTTCACGACCTCCAAGCCAAGTGATAGGATAGCCCTATTCTTATTGCTCGCCGGACCACACAGAAAGTGTCCAACCTTTTTTGAAGTGAAACTTCTTTAGAATCGTTGTGATTTCAAACCGGATGCAACGGAAAAACGACAGGTAAGAGACACAAATACAAAAATGTGTAGGATGAAGCCAGCAAAGAATGAGACAGAAATATGTATATTTCGGTCTCTCCTATAGTCGCCTGTAATTAGTGAGCCAGAGCGAGAGAGTAAATGTCGGTGTGTATTTAATACTTGCTTGTATTTTTGTCGATTTACTGAAGTTTCACTTCTATCGTGTGTGAATCGCACACATGTTTTTTTTTTGGAAGGTGGAAATGCCTGACGCATACGCAACGGTAGGATAGTGTGGGACTCTCCATGCAATGCGCCCATACCTCTTCTTCTCTCGGCTGAGATTGCTGTTATGCCACCTGCCCACTAAAATTACCGCAGTATTCCTTCACACGCCTTGAGTGCCGAGGCCGCGAGACGTGACGAACTAGTCAAGCCCAAGGCCCCGTTTGGTATAATACTCATGCGCAACTCTTTCTCGGCCATGTATGTGCGGACTACGCACCCTTTCTCAAGCAAGTGTCAATCATAAACAAAGTGCCCATTACGACATATCAAAAACCAAGAGAGGTATAAGTTAACAAGTTTATTTTAACTATTATAGGAAATAATCATATTTAGCATGTCTTCATCATAAAAAATATAGCACTTAACATAAAATTCACGTTACTCTCACATCTATCATGTTTTCACGCACACGCGGCTTTCCATAGATTCAAAGATGCTAGTGAAGGGAAAACCATAAACAAAAGTCGTTTAATAAAATATAAAACTGGCAACACAGACGATGGCTACAAATTTTCGAATAGCGAACGCGGCCAGTGACCGTTGCAAACGGAATTAGGTTAAGATGAATGACGCCGGATCGCTTTTCGGGCGGTCCGCGTGAATGAACCGTGGAAATCTGTTTGAGCCGTCACGGTGCATTTGTTCATTGCGATTGACTACCGGATCGCATAGAATGGGAACACAGTACCGCCACTTTTATGGCACTCATACTCGACTTTTCAGCTGCTTAAAGATACGTTTCTTTCGAAAGGAAATCTTGTCTTTGCTGGCTGAATCTCAGGTTTGATCCGAAAAAATGATCAAAATTATGATTTCTCCCTCGGTTAACCATGATACTATAAAAAAAGCATGCGGGGCAGTCTTTGGGGACTGCCGATCGAAGTGAAAACTAAGTAACTTATGACTTGTATCGTCGAGCTATTAGATTATTATTTTCGGTTTATAAAGAAGTGTTTATGATCAAGGATTAAAATTTAAATTGGTTATTAACACTTCTCTCCAAACCAAAAATTGTTCACCCGAAAAGTGCTCAACGCGCCTAAAGAAGTTTTCACTTCAAAAACTCAACTGTATTTCATTGTCATAAAGTCGCAATTCAAATAGATATGTACAAGTAATGCAATGCAATCATTTAAAAGTTACATTATAAAAAAACCTTCAGCCATTAATAAGGTTGGTATTACTGGAGCAAAACTCCGCCTTACGTCTTACGAATTCTTACGATCAGTACACGTGACCTGACGCGAGTTTAACATTTTATACCCATCACAAAAAAGTGCACAACGCCGCTAAATAATTTTTAATTAAAAAAAAAGACACCAAAGAAAGGGTTTTATGTTGAGTATATAATATTTTGTAAGATTTTTAATTTTTTAACATTCCTTAAGAAAACTATAGGGAAGCTCTAATTTCTGTTCTGATTAAGCCAAGTAAAACTAACTTAATGCTTAAAATTACTGTATAGTCACGTCATATAAGAACGCTACTCCATATCGCTCCTAGAGTATCAAAGGACAAACGGATTACACTTTAAAATAACCTATAGGCAACAAAGACCAACACTTAATTTTGACATATATTAAATAAATTGTAACCACTCAGACAGCGACATTTAATCCCAAAACAAGCGACACGTACTCGATATAATTATTCGTAAATAAAATAAATACACACCCAAACTTTAAATAGGAATTAAACCCTTAGAATTTAATATTCGCAAGAGTATTTTGATATGCGAAAGCTATCGCCACAAAGGTCGTCAAAATTCCCCATTTTTGAAGTGAAACTTCTTTGCGCGCATGAGGGTAAAATTTTTACGGATGTAACGCAATATTAGCGTCACAAAGATGTGAAACGTTTTTTGTTCCAGTAATACTAACCTTATTAATAATGGCTTAAGGCTTATTCTCTAATGTATTTTTTAATGATTGCATTATTTATACATATCTATTCGAATTACGACTTTATTACAATGAAATACACTTGAATTTTTTTCGCTCTAGCAATTTATTGCAATAAAATACAGTTGAGTTTTGTTTTATAAGATATAAAATAATATTTCATAAATTCTCTTTTCTAAATTTATTAGAAGATTTAAAAATTAGTTTGCTAAAGAAGTTTCACTTCTGACATGTGTACTTTGTACTTACGCACTATTTTTTTGTTTCCATAGCGTTAAAGGAACTTTCCGGAAAAAGGACCGGTTACTCACTAGCATAACAAGCTTCGAAGAAAAGCTTAAGATAAGATATTTATAAAAAGAAAATGTAATGCTTAAAACAACTTATATTTTTAACGTAAACAAAACAAGTAGTAGCAAGTTATTAAAAGTTGCTCTTCTACGTTATAATCTGTGTATATGTCACAGCTCATTAAAACGCAAAACCGAATGGCCAGTCATGCGTCCGACAAAAACGTCTTTTTGTTTTTAATCTAACATTTATGATATTGCAATAATTTCACGTTTTACGATTATAGTAAAATGCTGTTTTAGACGTGGACACGAGCCAAACTATCGCTTAATTTCGTGCATCAGGAAGCATTAAACATGATATATATTATTTTATTAATAAAATGTATTTAAGTTCCCATAAACCGCTTATAATAGCGCGCTTATACTAAATAATAGCTAATCTATGAAATTTCGGTTATATTCTCAATTATTTATAGTTTTATTAGAGTAATACATTCTTTTTTCCATTTACTCAAAATCACCTGTGCCTTTGATGTTTTAATTCCATGGTTCGGACCGCTGTTAGCGGAACTACGTATCAGGGAGATAAATATTCTGAGGTGGATGTGTGACCAGAGTTGCTAAAGACCGTCCGAAGCGAATAAGAAAAAGACGGAAAGCAGACCCCGGGCATCGATGCGAAAATTTGGGTTGATGACGACAATGACCTGTTAGAGAAATAAATTATTTCTAAAAGATTTCTAAAAGTTCCTGGACACCGTTCCTCATACTGTCGTAAATCCTTTACTTATCAAGCCACTCTTTTGTGGAATTCACTTCCCGTCACTATCAGAGAGGCAAAATCCTTAGGAGTGTTCAAGCGAATGGTTGTCGAACATTACTTAAAGATGTAGGCCATGTTTAATAGATGACTATTTCCTCGATTTGAATCATGTATTTTTTTTTTTCATTCATGTAGATTTTTTTTTTTCTTTCTGTATACACCGCACGATAAGTTAGTGCTAGTATTCTCCATAAGAAATTTATATATGGGTTGCCTGGAAGAAATCGCTTAAAGCGATAAGGCCGCCCATTGTCTCCAATATTTACAATATTCTCTTTAACTTGTATTATAATCATTAGGTTAAGTTGGTGACAATAAAGTATTATCTATCTATCTATCTATCTAAACTATATTTCTCCTATGTATCCATATTATATGAGAAAAAATGTCAGCATCATGAGAATCATAACCTTCGGCGAAGGACATCGCGGCAAGCAGAGATAGCACATAGGTGGATTTTTACAGCACGTTGTTGGATAAGGAGCCACTAACATCGGACATACTACAAATTGCTCGCAGTCTTCACGGTAAAAGCACGCCATTTTTATTTAGATTTTACTTCTTTTTCTTTTGTAAATTTTATATCATAATAAATGTCCACTAGAATTTTGATAATTTTGACGAATTTGACAATGCACTATAATAAAAAAGTATAAAGAAAAATTATTAACTAATTTGTGAGTCACACATGTATTTGTGTATACGAGTACAATAATATACTATATATATTTTAGTGCATAAATCAACGACATACAATGAGCTTAAATATATAATAAATAATCATATAAAACATTGTCATAAATATACAGGTCGAATATTTAATAATTAATTTCACGCTCGCCCACCCGATGCACGCCACAAAGGCAAATTACCAACTTTGATTAATCACATAAACCATTATACATGCAATCATTAAACACTATTTGTTTAATTTGGAACGTAAATTATATACATTGATTTGGACAGTGTTGTGAGACTGAAAAACACTTAAATTACAATATGAATATTTTTTCTTAATAATTATGCTCTAATTGAATTTTTGGTAAGTGATAGAGGTATTGGTATAAATAGGGACAAGCTTTGACATGTTTAGCAGCTATTTAAACAATTTTTTGATTAAAATAGGCATACTTCGAAACGAGGCGTGTTCCTAATATCCTTACGTGGTTGTTAAGGCAGAAAGGATAACTATTCATTAAGGACGTGGGTTCCTTATTTCAGTTTTGATATCAAAAATCAATGCCGAGCGAGACCTAATCGCAATGACGGTTCATATCTTAAGTATCATGTAGTTTCCTCTCCGGACAAGATAATATTCCAGAATACATTGGAAACTTGCTCTTCTGGGAATTCCTTATTTTCAAACAGAGTAGCTCTGTGACTGGGACTTATCAAACACGGTGTAAGAAGGTGCATTCATTAAAGGCCTTCACTTGTCACTTACCATATTTGTAAAATTTCGCTTCAAAGAAAACTGCGGATATTTTAATGAATGACGAATCCTAATCTGGGTATGAATTTTAGTGTCACTTCAGATTCCAGAAAGTGGGTATTTTCATCGTTATTTTAGTTTGTTTCTGGCAACACTTCTTACGTGTAGGCATTGCTTGTAATTGCGATATATCGGAGGCGTCGATTCAACGATGTTTATTATGCCTAAAGGGATGCAGTGTTTTATGCGCAATCAATATTATTGCCGGTAGTTTGACTCGATCCCTGGATCCGAACTCATCGCTTCTTTTTCTATATTTACTTGATTTTAATTTATTGTCTCAAAATGGGAGATTGTATTAAAATTGAATAAAAAAAACCTTAACGAGCGAAGAAAAATATATATATCTAGACAGGCTTGGAGCCCTACAATCTAGATAGGGCTATTTTGCCGCTTCTTAAGACATGTCGCCCCCGGCCACAAGGGTCAGTATTTTTACTCCGTCACTGCTCGGAGAAGTCTATTTCTTCTAGATGAGAGTTCCAATACAAAATCCTACTTGACTACTAGCTTGATGATGAACTATTTCGGTGCAGTTTCGAATATACTTTTCGGAAGACCTATACCACGTAATGGAGCCCCGTCCAATATATTACGTGGTAATATAAGGAAATATAAGTTACCGAAGCAATATATATCACATAAAATTGCAAAATTCCCAAGTTTCCGTACCCTTATTAGTTCGTGGCTTCGGGCTCATATTTACGAAATACGCGGATTTCTTGCAAATGTTACGAGAAAATTTATTACCATATCGTAATATCTACATATTATTTGCAATCTATTCACGGAAAATGTACAACAAAATATGATTTGTATGGTGTATTAATATTTTCAAACGTATTATGATAAAATGTA
Organism: Malacosoma neustria; assembly: GCA_963693495.1. NCBI lineage: Eukaryota > Metazoa > Arthropoda > Insecta > Lepidoptera > Lasiocampidae > Malacosoma > Malacosoma neustria. The sequence goes on from OY856381.1 coordinate 19,950,063, forward strand.
TTATAATTTCATATAAATATGGAAAGATACCAAACCAGTTTTGTTACCATAAGGGATGGTAAATATATCTGTGAGTTCACAAATAAGGTGGGCGAGAATAGAATGGGAAGTACACCGCAATAATATTGATAATTTCAATATGGAATCATTAATTGATTTATTCTTAACACCTAATTGAGAGTCACTTGGTACTCTTTAACTACTGCTATCGAATAAATAGGGGTCGGCATGTCTTAAAAGGCGACAAAACAACCCACCCTAGCTACGTGGTAGGGCCTCAAGCCCGTTTGGATGGCGACCACCTTTGGTCTTAAGTATGCCGCCATAATAACCTTGTGTTGTGTTCCGGCTTTAGTGACCCAAGTTCCTATACCCTTATGCGACAGCAGCGTGTTCGTGATGCCACTGGCGTTGTAAGCACCCATAGGCGACGGTAGCCTGTCTGCTGTCCTACCACGATAAAAAAAATCACGGCTTAAGAGTCCGAGGTGGCAAGACTCCTTGATTCCCTAAAACCTCTGAAACTCAACCTGTTTTGTTCTGTGAAAATCTTTAGTTTATACAAAATATTTAAAACAAAATAAATTTTATATTAAAATAAAATGTACAAAATATTTATTGTTATGAAACAGCAGAAAGGCTGACATCTCCCCTATAAGTATAAATATTAGATGCTAAACTGATTATTAAGACTTTGGAGTGAAGAAATTAAAATCAAATACACGATTATTATTACTGAAAATGTATTGTACACAAACGCACACGGACCATTGTTAAGTGCAGGGCGAAACCCCTCGAGGGTAGAACTCAGCAAACAACTGCGTGATTGCTGGACGAGATGACGTGATTACTGAGCTCGCCGATCACGATGGAAACCTACCTACCGGAACGACGGACAGTAATACCAGGTCCTTTTAAATTGTAACAAGTTTATTTATCATTTTCTTTTTGAACAAATAACAAAAGATTGGAGATTTTGTAATTTTGATAAGATCAACCAAAAACTCGGGTGGCATTTGATCGTAAAAGACAAACATTACATACAATATACTATACAGTAACTTTCAAATTAAATGAATTATTACTATGGGTAATTAATAAAATAAATTTGTAAAATATATCCCGGATAATTTGACCCGGTTGACATAGCGACTACGTAAGTGGTCTGGCATAATATTTTTGTATTGTACGTAGTGTAAAAGTTCTGTACTAGACTTTTTCTTAGTACAGTAAACTATTTTTGAGAAAAGCCGAATAATTTGTAACATCAATAATAACAACCCATAACGTCCCACTGCTGGACTTGGACCTCCCCCTAGAGGAAACTTTGACGGGTAACACACACCGGTTTTCTTTCACCGTCGGCCATACCAATTATGCTATAATATATACACATTAGGCGAGAAAAACTACCTAAGCGGTATACCACCGTGGGATTCAAAAATGGGACCTTTAGATTGGTCTCCAAATTTAATACCACTGGGCTACTAGGTATCTATAACCTTATCTTGTACCTTTTAACATCAATAAATATCCAAAATTCCGAAATTATCTACGCCGGGATAATAATCAACCTGGAACGTCATGCGGCTAACAAAATAGTCACTCAACTGCAAAAGTTATGAAAGTTATAAACTGTAGTCCAACCCCACCTTCCTTTTGATTTAGCTCGCTTAGATAATAGAGATCGAACTCAACCCTACATTACATTATGGGTCTGAGAACAGCGCCCTAAGGCATGCCGTTCTCGAATAGCTTAAATGCGTAGAGTTTATACAATAATTATATAAATAGATTCATATGCATGTTTGGATGATAGTGCATAACTTCTAGAGGAGTTATTTTGTTTTATAAAATATAATCTAGAACTGTATAATTTATTTGAGCTGAAACATAATAAACGGAAGCGTATTTTAATATTATCGGTTAGTATTTATAAGTACATTTTTAGCAAATTGCAGTTCAACTTTGAAAAAGTCTACGGACACGTAGCATATCTACGTGGCTAAAACTACCTGTATTAGGTTTTATTTAAGGAAAAAAGGAAATAATTATCAGATTTCAAATAAAATCGCATGTTTGAAAAAAAAATTAACACGTCTTTATTTAGTAAAGTACGCAAATAATTTTAATTAAGGAAATTTATTGTCTTAGTGATAAGTTAGTCTATGTTGCTGCAATAATTATAAAAATAAAATCAAGGGGTATTGAATATCCTACGATAAATTTTTACTTTTTAAAGCCTTTAAAAAGCCTTGTGGCTCTCAAATATAGAAACTATATATTAAATCAATTTGCATCTCACTAAATGTTGCTAATCAAAACTGCCACTAATGTTTCTGTATGCATAGACTTTGTGATGAAGCAAGTAAGGTTGAAATTTCTCTGTATGAACCTGAAGAGTTTGTAAAGTCACCTATTTCTATTAAAACAGTCATAAAAATGGATAATGTACATGCTAAGATGATGTACAAGAAGCGAGCATTGCATGCGGTTTCTAAAGAGCTAATTGTAAAACTTAATCCTTAATTCATATACGTAAAGTTTAAATTCAAACGTATTTGTGTTAAAATAAAAAATTAAGGTGGTATAGATACAATGAAGGGCTATAGCATTTTATGTGAAGTGAAAAAACATGTTTTGTGTTACTTCTTACATTGCAGCCAGCTTAGACCTTCAATACGAAATTATTACGAGATTTCTGTGGTTCTGTATTGATTGATATTTGACTACTATTTTCTTCTTTTAGTTGTATTAGCTCAGTCGCTTCCAAAATTTTCTCTATTCGCATTGCCATAGGGCACTTAAAAAATTACGGAACTGACGTGGTTATATTTGACTGCGCTTTTCCATGTGGCCTTCCTTTACTACTTGTAAACTGCATGGAACAACCCATTTGTCGCCTTTAGAGGCGTGGAATGGTCTGCATGAGTACTCTCAATAACTTTAATTCAGGTCGCTTCAACATAAGTTCAACATAAGACTTCAAGAATTAAATACTTCAAACTCGACATAACAAGACAAATTTCGTTCTATTTTCTTCTTCATCTTTGTGTCTTCAGCATTTTTTTCTAGCTTTCAATTTTCTGTATTGTAATTTTTTTTATTTGGTAAATATATTAGTTTCTAGTAAATATTCTTACTGTACTAAGTATAATAAATACATCTAAGACGCGAAGACGAGCTATATATACTACTTCTAATATCGTTAATATTGATTGATGCAAATAACATTTTATCAAACAATCAATAATACATTCATTCGACGCTGAATTTTATAAAAATTTCTATGAAATGAAATGAATCCCGAAACTTAAAATTTGATGATTGTGTTGGTCTCATGTGATTTGGGAGCTGGCTTGTACCTCGTTATGCGATAATAGTTGCTATCAGTGTTATTACGATCCGCCTTTTGGGAATGTTTTGGCTACATGAAGACCTATTTCCCGTATTTAGTGTGTTTTCCTAATATTAATAATAATAAAACTAACTGAAAGGTTCAGTAGTTCTATAGGAATGGAGTTCGGCGTGGACAAGTGTGCGGTTATGCATGTACAGCGGGGGCGAGTTGTCAATTCAAACGAATTACAACTCTCTGTAAATATGTCCTTCAGATCTCTCTCTGAAGGTGACACCTACAAATACCTTGGTATATCACAATCATTAGGTATCGATGACGTAGACATAAAACAGCTGGTAAAGGAGAAATTTTTTAGCCGCCTGAGAAAAGTGTTGAACTCCTTCCTCTCAGGTGGTAACAAGATTCGCGCCATTAACAGCTGGGTTATGCCATCGCTGACCTACTCCTTTGGTATACTAAGGTGGACTCAGACAGAGCTGGATGCCTTGGATCGAAGGGTTCGTTGCATGATGACTTCATATCGGATTCATCACCCACGATCATCGGTTATGAGATTGTATATCCCACGGAAGTGTGGAGGGCGAGGTCTGCTAAATGCCAAAAATCTGCACAACCGTGAGATATGCAAGCTCCGGGAATACTTTCTCAAAACCAACGTGGGGATGCATCGGGATATGAAGGCAGTAGACAAGGGACTCACCCCGCTCTCTCTTGCAAAAGAGAGCTGGAGCAGGCCTGAAGTAATGAGTACTGCTGAGCGTATGGATGTGTGGAAGAGCAAGGAGCTGCACGGTAGATTTTATCGAGCACTATATGGGCCCGATATAGATCTGCTGGCATCGGTGAACTGGCTTCGATTCGGTGACCTCTTTGGGGAAACCGAAGGTTTTGTCTGTGCAATTATGGACGAGGTTATTAAGACGAACAACTACCGGAGGTACATCCTAAAAGACGGCACGATCGACACGTGTAGAGCCTGTCACTGTCCTGGTGAGTCGATTAGGCATGTTACTTCTGGTTGTTCTCGCCTTGCTAACTCTGAGTATTTGCACAGACACAACTTAGTGGCCAGAATCATCCATCAGCAACTTGCCCTTCGATACAAGCTTATATCTTCAGAAGTGCCCTATTATAAATACACGCCTGAGTCAGTTCTTGATAGTGGCCATATCACGCTCTACTGGGATCGATCTATTATCACAGACAGGACTATTGTTGCCAATAAGCCTGATATTGTGATAATAGATCGATCTGCGAGACATACGATGATCATTGATATTAGTGTCCCACATGATGGTAACCTCGTGAAAGCAGAAACTGACAAGATTACAAAATATTTAGATCTCGCTCACGAGGTTGCCGCCATGTGGCACATGGAATCAACGAGCATCGTACCGATAGTGGTGTCAGTGAACGGGCTTATAGCGAAGAGCTTCGATAAACACCTAGAGAGGCTTTCGCTAGGTAAATGGGTGAAGGGTCGGATACAGAAGGCGGTTCTCCTAAGCACGGCACGCATAGTGAGGAGATTCCTGTCTCTGGAGCCCTAACCACCGGTAGCTTGGGCCCTAGGCCTCGCTCCCAGCGACGGACAGTTTTTTATATTTTTTAATTTAATTTCTTTGTAAATATCGTTTTATAAAATAAATTATTTTTTTAATATTAATAAGTATTTTATAAAATGAAATGTAAATTATTTTGAAAAATGTAAATAACTAGAAAAGAAAATAAATAAAGAGGAATAATAATAATAATCATTTATTTCAGACATTTTTTTTTTATCCATAAGTTATTAGTGGGTTAGTTATTTAATAAAATTCTTAACAGTAAGTTAGAATTGTTAGTAGGCGATTCTAAATTAATCAACACTATTTTTTCCCCGTTACAATAGCTATCCAATGCTTCTGAATAGCACAATCGTAGCGGGCTGAAATCATTTTAAGAATGCTGTTGGCGCTGCCACGCAATCGCAGTAGCATTGAGGCCGCTTTTTTCCTGATTAATGCCTTAAAACCATCAACCCGGGCATTTACAAACATGGCCGATGCACTGCAATGGCGTGGCAACCCCATAAGCACTAATAACGTTTTTTTATAAATTTACTTGTTACTTCCTTTTACAATTACTTTATTAAACAAAATAGTGAGAATTTTCTTATACAAAGAACATAAAAACCACTTGATAAATAATACTTTCTTAGTATCACATTAAGACATAATTCCTTACTGGAACTTTGCCCGTAAAAACTTTTTAAACCATCGAAAACATTTTAATTGGCCTCGTTACCCCTTATCAGATGGTTCTGATGAGGCCCTTCCAAAAAAGAGCGTTCGACAGTTTATTGCTTTATCTAATGAACTTTGATCCGAATGGGCGATATCTTAATTTAACAAATTAGATTTGGACTTAAAATATAGTGACATTGTTAAGATCCAGTGATTATTCATGGACAAATGTTGGCAAATTTCATTATTATCCTATATCTTTAAACGAGCAATTATTGTATATATATACTTATATAATTGGAATCTCGGAATCGGCTCCAACAATTTTCATGAAATTTAGTATACGGGGGGTTTCGGAGGCGATAAATCGATCTAGCTAGGAATCATTTCTAGAAAATGTCATTTTATTCGCTTTTTTATTGGAAGAAAAATAACAAAAATGTGACTCTTCCTGACATCTATCGGTGAATAATAATACAATTTTTTTTTTAAATGTGACTTCCTGACATCTATCGGCGAATAATTTAAACTGAAAAATGACTCTTCCTGACATCTATCCGCTGATAGATGTCAGGAAGTAATCACTGTATTCGCTAATAATAATACTATTTTTTTTTAATTGCTTTAACGACACAACACTAAAGCTATTCCAGCAGATGGCGTTGTTAAGTAACAAGAAGTCAATGAGTGTTTGCTTTGAGGTTAGACTAAGAAAATCAATTGTTAATTTCCAAAAAACACCATTTATAAAAAAAAATACCGAGCAAAGCTCGGTCATCCGGATATTTTATTGTAAACTACGTTAGGCCTATAAACAACAGAGTGATTTTTGGCAGAACAAACAGTGACATTACTAACAAAATATGCACTGCAATCTACATTTTCTCAGAGCTGATATGGTGTCCAGTTTGATATTCCACCGATTTGGTGACGGCAACCCTTTTTTTTTTTTTTTTGGTCTCGGGGAAAAACCTCTCTTGACGGGTTCCCCCGGCCCGGGGGGACCGAGGGATATGTGGGACTCCGGGATTTTTCCGACTACCCACTAAAAAACCCCGCTGTTCTCCTATCGCCTACGCCCGGGCCCACGGATATATGGCCTGCCGATCTCGTGGCCCGGGCCGGCGCCGGCCCGCCCTTTGTCTTGAGGCGGGCCCCTTCTAAAGTGTTGGCGCCAGGGGGTCAGGGTTTCGTCCCCCCGGCGCTCTCCTAACAACTCTAGGAGTTGAGGGGGCCGCGGAACAGCACGCAGCCCTCACCCTCGCGGCAATAGTGCGGGCGGCGGGTCCTCCCCCGAGGGGCCGCCCGCGGCCGCTTTTTACGGCGGCCGAAGGTCGTTACTGGCCCTCCGGCGCCGCCGGCGTGGCCTGCGTTGGCGGGAGGGGAGTGTGGTGGTCAACTCCCGCTCCCGCTCCGCCGCCTCCTTTGCGGACATGACTGCCTCGCAGAAGGAGGCGACGACCGTCCATCCAGGATCGCCCCCGACCATGGACAGAACCAGGGCCGGGAGCGACAGGTCCACGCCGATTTGGGCGACGAGGGCGCGGCGCTCCTCGCGCCACGCAGGGCACACGGCGACAGTGTGGTTCACCGTGTCCTCCTCGTCGCCCGCTGGTGGCGGCAACCCAATCTAACCTAGCAAACACTACATAGGGCTATTTGGCGTTCACCATTATATTAAGGATTTATAATTATATTTCAACATTTCCCTATTATTTGTTATTTCAATGAATATTATTCTGCGAGTCACTTGCAGGGTTATAAACTTTAATACCTACAATGCTATTTATTTTTAGACATTTGCAAAGCGTTCCATAACTTAACTTGCGAATAATTCAATATTCTATGCGTACCGCATAAAGAACTTTCAGGTAACGTTCACATTAATGTTTATTACAAGAAATGTCATTTAAATTCCCTCATTTCCCCGAGTTCCTGGTTTTATGTGATGACAACCTCGAGTTCTATTCAAATGTCGATGTTTAAGATTAAAAATAAGAAAATGCATTGTTGCCAACCAGTAGCTTTGAGATGCAGAATATTCTAACCAGAATTTCTTTTAGGGTTGCCCCAAGGTTTTTTTTTAATCTTTGTTGAATATCTCGTATCATCTGAGTGATTCATAGTAAAATAGTCGTTACTGCTTTGGAATCATTTATTCTTTATTTTGATGAAGCATAGTGTCCCCTTTGTAATCTTAAGACGTCTTAAAATAAAACAACAGTAGGCTACGAGTATCATTATTTTTTATTTTCTTGTTTCTGTTTAGGTAACAAAAATTAAAAGTTATTTTTAAATCTAGAGGGCCCAATTTAAAAATCCTGTAAGCGGGATGAAAATTACTTATTTTTATTGCTCAGCCTACTTAAAGATAAGCAGTTATTATCGCCTATGGATGTTTGCGACAATAGGGAAACAGGACCCTAGATCACTAATGCTGGAATCCAACACAAGGTCATTATAGCGGGGCATACTTATAAATCAATAGTGATTGCCATCCAGACGGGCTTGGGGCTCTACCACGTAACTAGGTTTGTTTTCTCGCCTTTTAAGCTTATAAGCCGACCCCTTGCTGCAGGGGTTAGTATTCTTACTACAGCCCTGCACGGAAAAAATTTATACATACTACCAAATCACTTTGAAATCTGAAATCCAGCGTGCTTTTTTGCGTTTATGATTCTTGATTAAGAAGCTAGAAAAGATGTCTGTACTAGAAGAAGTATTAATAATAATATAACCTTATTATTATTAATACTAATTATTATTATTAAAGGTTATTAATAATAACCTTTAATAATAAAGCTTTTTCTTAATAGATGTAAGTAATGAGGTAATCCCGTTCTTAATAAAATTTAATTATGTAAACGACTCCAATTCATTGTAAAAACGTGAAAACAATTAAAATATACTAACAGTTACAGTATACTAACTGACCCGGCAAACGTTGTTTTGGATATAAATTTAAAAAAAAAACAGAAATTAATAAGTTCATCCCCTTCTCCACCCCCTTCATGTTTAATTTTCACGACAAAAAGTAGCTTATGTTTTTCTCCAAGGTCCAATATCTCTATATCGAAATTCATAAAAATTGGTTCAGTGGTTTAGGCGTGAAAACGTAAGTGACAGATAGTTATTTTCACATTTATAATATTAAGATGTATTTTCTATACCAACTTCGTAGCAACCCTATATAACTATGCATATAATCATGCCCGGATTAGGTTATTCTCTTGGCCAGTCGTGTTCGGTCGCATTCGACTGTCTCGATTGGATCGCGATGTTCTTTTGTTAGCTTCCATCGCTACGGAATGCGTGAGTAGATATTTTTACACGTAGCCCCAGGTAATCATCTCTGTTCTAGCATTTATAAAATGTAGGCATTGAATATATATTAATTCTCTCCGTACCTTGCGGCCGGGGTCGACTTATCGTAAAAGGTGAGAAAACGACCGTAGCTTGGTGGTAGGACACCAAGCCCATCTGGATGGCAACCACTCCTTGTCTATTAGTACCGCCCTATACGGACAGTAGCGTGATTAAGGTGCTCCTAGCGACGCAAACATCCGTTGGCGACGGTAACTGCTTACTATTCAGCCCGTCTATTGTTCTTTGGCAATAAAAAAATACCAACACAATGATTTCTTTTTTTTTCACGACAGTCATAAGACTTTGTGACTTGTTGACTTTTGACCTTTCCTGAATACAAATTCAAACACTTTCACTAGATTATAAGTATATCTGTAAAAATTAACTGAATTTGAACATGCATAAATTTTCCTTAATAATGTTTCCACACAAAGCTTGATCCACTCTAGAATGTTTGAAGTGGAACATTGGTGTTAATCACTAGGCAGGATCGAAGCGTGCCGAGAAGCCGCCTCGGCCGGCCCCCGGACTCAAATTACACAAAACATGACACGATAATTTGTTATGGAGATCTGTGTGCCATGGATCTGGGAATGTACGGACTGGATTTAATTCTTCAACCAACGATATTTATTCAAGAAATGGCGTTATAACCCGCCATAATTTGTGGTAGGGCCTCAAGCTCGTCTGGATGGCGACCACCTTCGGTCTTAAGTATGCCGCCATTCCTGTACCCTTATGGGACAGTAGCGTGTTCGCGATGCCACTGGCGTTGCAAACACCCATAGGCGACAGTAATTGCTAAATTCTAAGCGGTCCGTCAGCTTGTCCGCTGTCCTACAGCAATGAAAAAAAATGTTTTTTGGAAACTCGTAAATTGAACTAAACCCATGCATGATTTACTGGCGTTTGATTCGAAACGCAAAATGAAAGGTTGAATTTAATATTGGAATACATAGAATATAAAGGCATTTTTGCAATAAAAAGTTGCTAGCTATGTAGATAGTTTAATGTTTTGTAACGATATATCGTCAATTAGTAAAAAAAATAATTTTTGCGGGTTTTGCAACTACACCTCTCAAGTTCGGCTAAATTTGCCATTTCTATAATAATATGAAATCCTTTGTGTGTTAAATTTGTTGATAATTGTAAACAAGCGCTTAAAATCTGTAAAACGTAGATTAAATGAAAACAAACATTAAAATCATTGCTGCTTGGACTGACACTATGAAATACAACTTAGGCACGCATTTCCATAAATTAAAAACTAATTTCTAGGGGGAATTATGTATACAGGCAAAAAAATGGCAAAGTTCAAATCTAATTGAAGCTAGTTACTTTAATCTGTATCATAGGGAAGGTGTGATTTCAGAGATATGACCAATTTTTTTTCGCTGAACAAAAGTTCGTTTGCCATTTTTTACCTCCCCTCTTCCAAACTTTTACTACTTTAGCAATGCTAACGCCTACAACCTAAAATAATTGTTTGATTGTCGTAATCCAAATAGAAAAAATTGGTGAACGTGAAAGAGTACGTATATATGGGTAATACATAGTCTAATGTAGAGACATTTTGTAGGCTAGTAATCCCTTTGCTTTGACTTCTCCGACGTGCGATGAATCGTGAGTCGGCGACCGCACTACGGTACGGTAAAGGACCGGTTCTCTGATTGCAGGGAGGCTCTTAATTGAATGTTATTGAATTAGGATCACGCCCTGTACCAACTGGACGCAGATGCATTGATAAATAGCCCTCGGTTAATTAATTAACCATGTTTTGATCAGGACGATACAAGATATACATCGCATTACGCTTATAGGTATATGCTATCACCAGGAAATTATGTCACAATCATATCTAACATGAAAAGTATTGCGAAGAATGTAAACATAAGATGTAGAATTTATTCGCGGTTCACTTTTTATAATATACTAGCGGCCCGCCCCAGCTTCGCACGGGTGTTTAGCAAAAATTACAAAATTAAAAATTATTTATATACACACACACACTCACACACACACATCGCGACACTTTTTGTAAATAATTATGTGTTCTGCAGAGTCGTAGTATGAACATTATTTTATTCTATCATCAATAGTTTTCGCAGCGCACGCGATTTAATTTTTTAGGTAATTTTTTTTACACCTTGGGTTACATTATTGGAGTTTTATTAAGGATCCCTAATTTTTTTGAAAATATAATATAGTCTATGTCACTCGGGGATAGTGTAGCTTCCCAATACTGAAAGAATCTTTTAAATCGGGTCAGTAGTTTCGGAGCCTATTCAATGCAAACAAACAATCAAATCTTTTCTCTTTATAATAGTATATAGAATATAGATTTTACAAAAACACTAGTGACTGAGTCGAATAAAAGCCTATTAGGAATCATCACTCTTTCAAATAATATAATTACATTAAAAAAAACTTGCTTGATCTAAAATAATCTATCACGATGCTGTGTGTCCAATTGGTATATCATTCCGCAGCAACGGTTTGTGCTCATACACTCAGACCAATCTAAAGATCCTGAGTTCGTGTCCCGCGGTAGTATGCACCTCTTCGGCAGTTTCGTCTTATGTGCATATAGCATAATTTCCATGTTGCCATGAAGGAAAACACGTGAAGAGACCTGCATGCCGGGACAAGCGTAGTGGGTATCGTGTTAGTTTCCTCTAGGGGGAGGTCTGAGCCCAGCAGTGGGACGCTAATGGGCTGTTATTATATTTGCATATCAAATATTCCGAGTGATAACTACACAGACACGATAATATCAACACTTTATCGACCGGTCGTTTTTGAGTCTGCTCCTTTGTACATAAGTACCGGTATAGTCGCGCACGCATTTAATCCCAGTACCGGTAAAATTTTTGCTCTTCATTATGTTGTCCTTTTTCCTTTATTTATTTTATATAATAGAGGGCCTTATAAACAACAACCCACTGTACGAAAACCGTCGTTAGCTAAAAGCCGATAAATAGGCTAACGGTCGATAAAGTGTTAAAAAAATAACTTTTTGAGCAAACAAAGTTCATAGATACAGGGGACTGTTAGAACAATAGAGCTGTGCAATAAATAAATACTATCAATCTGTATGCCACCATAAACAAATGGAAAATTTAAAAAATATTGAAAATCCATTTTCGAATTCCATTTCAAGCCGATCTTGATATCAACTGTTTCCACAAAGAGCGCAACAAACTACTGTTTCGGCCGTTTGGTCATCAATGCTCAATCACAACACACCGCACTTTTATTTGAATCTCCTATTTTTGTTACGTGTTTTTCGGAACTTTGTTTATTTTATTTGAATCGTTTTGTTTATGTTGACTCACTCTGACGTGTATGGGGTCCTACAAAAATCTTGTGGCTAAATATTCTTCTTCGGTGTTTTTTTAGCACAAGAAAAGGAAGCGTCACAATATAGATGCACTCGTACGTAATTAACGCACTCGTTTCGCTCCGTTGCTCCCCGGGGTCCAAAGGAAAGTAATCAAAATTAACCCCGTGAATGATGAGGATTTACATTATATAGATTGTATATACATATAGAATACTGGCATTTAAATATTTTTGATGACCTTGGTGACGCAATGACTTGTGTATTAATTTATAAAATAAAAAAGTTTATAAATTGCATTTATTATCATAACATAAGCGATTTAGGTTAGATGGCGTTGTATAAACTGTCACAGTATATTTATTTCTAACTAGCTGTGCCCGCGACTCCGTCCGCGTGGAATAGTGATTTTGGATTACAAACCCTATAAATCCTAAAATATAAATGAAATATGCACAGTCAGTATTATCGAATGCAACTGTTACGCATTGCGTCTCCGGAATACGTACGTTCGAACCTATAAAGTTCAGCCTAAGCTAAACCCTATTTCGTATGATTGATGATATAAATCTGAGGTCAACTTAAATTGGAATATAAAATTTCCGAAACTTATCATTTTTAACAGAAACAATTTTTTTTGTCTATAATAAAAATAGCGTAAAAATAGTGGAAAGAAGTGGTCTCTCTGTACTAGACAACCGATATACTACTTATACACTTCTTTTTGCAAATAAGTACATATTAACACCCAGATGCGAGATGGGAATCTAACCAGTGACCTCCGCAAGCGTACCGAAGAACGTTATCCGTTACGCCACAGAGGTCGTCAGACTACTAATTACTTTTTTTAATATTGTTCAATACATTTGATAATAACCTTTTTATTAAACAATTTGTTTCGCCGAGTTTTCGATGTTTTTTTAATGCTTTAGGACAGCAGACAAGCTGACGGCCTTAGAATTTAGCAGTTACCGTCGCCTATGGGTATTTGCAACGCTAGTGGCATCGCGAACACGCTGCTGTCCCATAAGAGTACAGGAACTTGGGTCATTAATGCCGGAACACAACACAGGTTATTATGGCGGCATACATAAGACCAAAGGTGGTCGCCATCCAGACGGGCTTGATGCCCTACCACGTAGCTAGAATGCGTTGTTTTCGCCTTTTACGACAGGCCGACCCCGACCGCAGAGGTTATTCTTTCTCCGCCTCTACACGGATAAGAGAAAGACCTCACGTACACGACTGTACAAAGCCACTAATGGAACCACTAAACCGACCTAATCATCAAATCATGAAAGACGTTGCTTATATCAGGTATATCTCATCTCAAACAATAGTTTTATTTCAACAAAATTATTTAAAAATTCGCGAATTTTACTTACATACTTGTCCAACTCAATAATTGCCTATTGCTATAAGACAAGCTAAGTCACTACCAACTTTTAAAAAATTGGTTAAAAATCACTACCTATCTTTAGTGTAACAACAAAACATATATTTATTTATGTATTCTACAAATATAGATATTTAAGTATGTTTATCTATTTATTTATTATATTTTATATATATTATTGAATTTTATGTATATTATCTATTTATTATGTAAATAAAATATAATTATTATTTATTACCATACCTCCCTTCCACATCAATGTAACACCAATAATGTTCTATAGCCCGGGTTGCCTGGAAGAGATCGCTCTGTAGCGATAAGGCCGCCCATTGTAAGTCAAGTACTCATTGATTGTGTAAATAAGTTTCATTGTGTTTATATAATTGGTTTACAATAAAGTGTTATCTATCTATCTATCTATCTAATAAATAAATCCTCATTTAGTTAGTACTTCTGCAAAATAGATAGTATTTATTTCATGGAAAACAAACTCACTATTAATTATTCACAAATCCGCGTAAAAGCCATAATGCATAGCACGCAGACAAAGCGCTTATTGTCTCGAATATTGATGAAATGAACAAATCATTTTCATTTTCCACACGTTACGAATGTATGGTGATTTTTGAACAATACTTTTAAGCTGAGTACAGCAAGTCGCTAGAAATTTACAATATTACTTTTGATTGATTGCAATTATTGAATACTGACAGTCTCAATTCAACTTCTTAGAGCCTCGGAAAAATCATAGCGTAGTGACATCGTCTGCTTAGATTTTACTTCTCTGACTTTAGTTCAAGAATCCAAAGCATCTAGGTCGTATAATAATATCATTGAAATACCAACAAAATATTTACCCTCCAAGTCAAAAAGAAATAATAAAATAGGGCCGCGATAATGCTCCAGCGGCTACGTAGTTATCAAATATTATATACGTAGTTTGTTCAGAAGATAAATAAGAGAGAAGTAAAACTATTCAATTCTGGAGGAAGACTCTAACCTAATGCTGCAACTGGAGAATAAAACAAAGTAAATAATGACAACTATATTCTGAAGGAACTTTAGAATCTGTGATGCTGCGAAGGTACAAAACAAGAAGAAATATTCAAGATGGTTCAGCTGATTAGAGTCTATATGGGAATTTCTGTTCTTACACGGTTTCATAGTATAAATATTAAATTAGTTTTGAATTAGATAGTCCATTTTTAAACTGAGATATTAATAAGTATTTAGGATAACTGACGATACTATCCGGCTCGAAGGATCAAAATAATATGGACTGCCTATTAACTACGAATATAAATATAATTACAGACGATTTTAATAAATTAGTTTTAATACTAATGTACTAAGTACAAATCACAAATAAAGTTCCACAGCTCGAATCAGGTATGTATCTGGTCACGACGAATCAAGATTATATGTAATACCAAGTGAGGTGGAGTCCAAGTTTAGTACACAACGGTTTCTTTAATCCTCACTAATTCCAGGCACGTGCGACTCCGTATTAATTTGTCAAACTGTCAGCAGTTTTATAAGTTGCCATCCAAGTCACAAGTGGTTACCCCAACTGTATATTTTTAATTAAAATAAATAAGTATATATTATTTACGTAAGCTATGTAGGTAAATATATAATTATAATTAAAAAAAATTAAAAATCTTGCAACAGGCTCCAACATATAGTTGAATTCATAAATAAACTTGTAACAAAAATTAATTAATCAATATAAGTGTTGGAGTTGAGTTTTTATTCATGTCTATATTTTAAATTAATTTATTATTATGGTTATACATGACGTCATTATTTATATTTTTTATCAGTTACACCCGAAAGTGAAATGGGGAAGTATGCAAAAGACAACATAACAGATATTTAAAATGAATAATATATAAGAATTGTTCAAATGTATAGTTGTATAGTATGTGGGAGTTTATTGTGTGATAAGTAATCATTTTATATTTAACACGGTCAATTCGTTCTGTTGTTCGAATACTTGAGTCTACTCCGAAGGATAAATAAGTACATGTCGATATTATAATAATAAATGCAAATTCTCGCTAACAGATAATAACTTGGACCATCCATCGACGTGTTTCGACTATACGTGTAGCATCATGCGCTAATGACGGGGAGAATGTCCACCTGATGACACCGTGATACTTACCACACGTTCTTCATACATCGCTTTCTCTTCAAATCCATTTGTTTTTAAGACTTTTAAATTAGCACTCTTAAAACATAGTGCGTTTGACGGTAAGGATACTTTTGTCGGTTACATTTTTTATTACACGCGAAGTGCACCTGTTAAGAGAATAAAATACGTAAGATTTACTTTATTTCAAATTTAATACACATATTTAACTAATTTAATTCACAGCGTATACACAGGCTACGTTGAATAAATTTTAACAAAGTAACTTAAGCTCATTTCCTTATAAATGACTATGGGATCAGTTCCAGAATTGTGAGATTAGGTATATAGGTTAGGAGGTTCCTAAGATATATTTTGTCGCAAAATGAACCTAAATAATTAACTTATACTAGTAATTTCTAAGCCGTATAGTACCTAGTCAGGTCATAAATTCTGTCACATGTTTAATGTAAAATAATTGTAACAAGTTTATTAATTATGTAACCATTCATATACCAAAATGAACTTAACAAAACATAGATTCTTATGACATTAAAGTTTATTCAAAATGACCTCCGTGATTTTGAATACAAGCCTTCAATCTGCGCGGCCAGTTGTCTATCGCAGCACGAACGAGGTCCATGTCAATATCGGCGGCTGCCTTAATCAAGGATGTCTTGAGTGACTCCAAATTGGGATGAGGCTTTGAGCACGCCTTTTCCTCCAAGTGTTGCCATATCTTGTAATCTAACGGATTCAAATCTGGACTGGAGGAGGGCCAGTCTTCGTGCCGGATGAAGTCGATTTCACGCGCCGCCAGCCAGTCTTGTGTGCTCTTCGCTCTATGAGCTGGCACCGAATCTTGTTGGAATACCCAGTGCCTGTTATTGAACATGGTATGAGAAACAGGTTCCACAAGGTTCGTCAGGACTGTATTTTGATACACAACAGCATTCGTTTTTACACCTTTCTCACAAAAATGTACCTCTGTTAAGCCCCAATAAGAAACTCCCAACCATACCATGAACGAGGATGGAAAATGACCTCGTTGGACACGCGGAATACGGTTGCTCGCTTCTTCACTACTGTGTGCATACACCTTATCATTTTGTTTGTTGTAGCACTCTTCTACGGTAAACATTTTTTCATCCGAAAAAAGAACTTCCCGATATTTTTTTCCCGCGTACCGCTTCAACAAAGCACGGCATCTCTTCAGTCTCAGGTCCATTAGACGAGCATTCAAACGATGTCCTGTTTTTCTTCGATATGCCCGAAGCCCTAAGTCTTCATTTAACACCCTTTTCACCGTGGTTCTGCTTAACCCCATCTGAAGGGCCCACAGTTTCTGCTTACGTTTGGGATTTCTTTGAATTTGTGCCTTCACAGCTTTTATCACTGCTGGAGTCCTAACAGACCGAGGGCGACCACTTCTTGACCTGTCATCTACACTAGAGTCTTCATTGTATCGTTTGATGGTACGATAAACGAATCTTTTGGTAATATTCAAATTTTTCAGTATGTTAAAAATTTGAATTGGCGCGTAACCGCAACGATGCAACGCAATAACTGCAACACGGTCTTCTTTAAGCGTCCACTCCATATTTAAAAATGAGTAAAATTCTAAAAGTTATACATTTTTATTTTCATGAACAAATCGAAATTCGAATTCAATAAATTTTTTTGTGGCCAGCATTCTAAAAGAAAAGTTTTTACTGTGTGACAATACTTATGACCTGACTAGGTATATATTGTTTAGATGAAACATAATAAAACATTTTAAACCAACTTTGTAAACTAAATAGTAGCACGACCTATTATGAAAACTAATTAGTATTATATTCATATACATTTTTACGATAATTACCAGCTAATTACAGTCTGTAAACTAAGCAAATTATATCGCCAATACAAATTACACGAGTTTCATAATCAAGAGGATATTATCTCATAAACATTTTACGTTCATAATTAACCGTATCTAGCAAAACTTATAAGAATATATTGATCAAATAATATGGTTACAATGTTTAATTTTATATTTTCATGTCAAGATTTACTCTGTGGTCATCATCATCATCTTAGCGTTGAACCCCGGTTGCAACCCAAACTCTCGCTTAAGCGCCCGGGGTCCGTTTTCCGACTTTTTCTTTTCCACTTCGCACAATCTTCAGCGTCTTTGGTGGTCAGTCCATTAGCACGCATATCAACTCCTATGACGTCAAGCCAGCACTTTTTGGGTCTACCCCTCCTGCCGGGGCCCAGCGGAGGTGGCATGGCCAGACATTTGTTCCCCACGTAAGTAGCCGGTTGCCGTAAAACGTGGCCATACTAGCGAAGGCGACACTCCTGCAATTTATCCGCAATGTCACGGACATGAAGGCTGCCGCAAATGCGAGAATTCCTAACGCGGTTCTTCCGCGTTACTCCACATATCTACCGCAGTATATTCATCTCCGTGACTCGCAGTGCCTGCTTGGGTCCACCAGCCATTGATGCTATAATAATTTTTATGTTGGACGCACTTACTAACAAGGACGGAGAGCGGTCATGAGAGGAAAGGGGAAACATCACTTAAACCCATTGTAGCCAAACGACATAATACTGTTTAAACCCTTTCTAAGTGCGAAATATAATTGAAACATACTTGCACGCCGGCGTCCATGGGAAGGCATTCCCAAGTTGAATTTAAAGCGGGTGCCTTCAAAGGGTGTTGAAAAATCGTTATTTAATGGAGGCAATGTTTTGCCCGTTTCCAGCAAAAGCCATCAATCAGTACGACGTGGATATGCCATCAGCTGGATGGAACCGGATGTTTGAATAAACATTTGTTCCCTGTTGTATTCAATTTGGTCATAATTTAATTTGCAAGAAGTTTTTACAATTTCGGAGTAGAGCCAGCTGGTTTCAGTACAAGTTCGTCTTCTACTTTTTCTCGCATCTTATTCCGATCCTCGACTTTCATTGCAAGTCCATAGTTATCACAGGGCAACATTTTGTGTGTCTTTTTGCTTCGACGTCTAATGTGATAATTTTTTTACTAGAAGAAATAATATGGCAAAATTGCATTTTTAAAGAAACTTTTAAATGACTTTTCTAACTATGTAAGCACAAATCGAATGGTGCCTTTGCTGCTAAAAGGAGTAGTCCTTTATCTTCTTTTACGGCTATTTAGGAAAGTTATAGGTGGCTTAAATCTTATTTTCTATTTGTTGCCTGGAAGAACTGTTTTATCCATGCAGGGGCGGAGAAAGAATACTGACCACTGTGGCCGGGGTCGACCTGTCATAAAAGGCGACAAAGCAACCCATCCTAGCTACGTGGTAGGGCCCCAAGTTTGTCAATGATGACCACCTTTAGTCTTAAGTATGCCGCCATAATAACTTTGTGTTGTATTCCGGCATTAGTGACCCATGTTCCTTTACCCTTCTGGGACAGCAGCGTGTTCGTGATGCCACTGACGTGGCAAACACCTATAGGCGACGGTAACTGCTGAATTCTAAGCGGGCCGTCAGCCTGTCTGCTTTCCTACAGAAATAAAAAAAAAACTACACGGTCAATACTTTAAATTACTTAATGTATTATACTAAAATATATTAATTTACTCATTACTTAAAAGCAAGCATATTGCTTTCCTGCATCGAATTGTGTCCACGTTATGTCGTAAAACCAACCGGTATAAGTATAGTTCATTATTTCCTATGGAGTTAACTTTAAGGTATTGCACAATAACCAAAATTTACTACTTTAATAATTAATTGTGCTATTTGAAGCAAATAAAAGGTAACTTTTTGTTTATTTTTTTCAAATGTTAACGGATACCCAGTTACAGCATTAATTTTATTAAGTAAAACCAATCTACTACCGCTCGTTGGACGAACTGAAAATATTAAAAAAGGGCATCAATGCAAAGGACACACCATAGTAACAATCTTCAACAGTAAGCTCCGGACTTCGAAGGATACAGTCGAGATCAACGTTTAAATGGTGATAAATCACAGCTCCAAATAGCATCCCATCATGTGTTAAATCTGCTACACTAACCGACGCTTTTACTTTAAAAAAATATCTAAAAGAGAGGGTAGTTCTTCAAAGAAGTTTATCAGTACAATTAATCGGAAGCGCACAACCGGCCCCGGCTATCTCCAGAGACATCTATTTGTGACATTGCCGCATCACTTTTATGATATCATTTGTCACTTTTTCAACGGTTGTAAATAGTTTCACACTTGAGATGCAACTTTATAATCACGAGTACGATTCTCTTCCAGCGTGTACCTCTTTATGAGGGGGCGTTGGTTCCGACACTCATGTACGGAAGTGAAAGTTGGGTATGGCAGAAGAAACATGAAAGCAGAATAAATTGCAGTTGAGATGATAGCGTTAAGAAGTATGATAGGAGTCAAACTGAGTGACAGGATAAGAAATAGTGAGATAAGGAAACGTTGTGGTCTGAAAGAAGATGTAGTAACAAAAATTGAGAAAGGTATGCTGAGATGGTTTGGCCATGTCGAGAGAATGAATGAAGAACGATTGACGAAAAAAGTGTATAAGGTGAGTGTGAATGGAAGTGTTGGAAGGGGTAGACCTAGGCGGCCGTTTCGATTCTCTCTTCTTAGAAAGCGGGCAAAGGGTTTAGAACATACGTGTTATAACAATTACATTGAAAATGTTGAAGCATCTATAACTATTTCCCCGAAATTGTTTTGGTCATTTGTGAAATATAATAAAAAAGGTGGAAACTCACTACCCTCACAATTATTTTATGAAAATAAAACTGCAAATTCAGTTGGAGAGGTGTGCGATTTATTTGCCACCTATTTTCAATCTACCTTCCTTCCTAGTTCCACACAGACAAGCTCTTCAATTACTTCAGAACCAATAAATACTCCATGTGATATAGGTAATATAGAAATTAATCATGATAGTGTTCTAAAACTTTTACATTCGTTGGATCTCACAAAGGGAGCTGGGTCTGATAAAATTGAAGCGGTATTTATAATCAAGTGTGCAATATCCTTGGCAGTACCATTGACATTGTTATTTAAGCGTTCAATGGCAGAAGGTATTGTTCCCAATGTGTGGAAATCAGCGTTTGTCACCCCTATACTTAAAAGTGGTAATAAAGGTGACATAAAAAATTATAGACCTATTTCCAAATTATGTTTATTTGCAAAAATCTTTGAGAGAATTGTTTACAACCAAATTTATAACTCTATGTCTCACGTCTTTATTCCTCAACAACACGGTTTCATAAAAAAAAGATCAACTACATCAAATATGTTACTCTTTGTAGATTACACTACACTTAACATGGACGCTGGAGGTCAAGTAGATACCATATATACAGACTACAGTAAAGCTTTTGACCGAATCGACCATCAAATATTGCTGCAAAAGATATTATTATCCGGAATCCACGGCAATCTCTTCAGATGGCTCACGTCTTACATTAACAATAGATCTCAGGCAATTGCGGTAAACGGACACTCTTCACTATGGTTTTCTGTACCGTCAGGCGTTCCACAGGGATCTCTTTTAGGACCATTATTATTCAATATCTTTATAAATGACATTAAAGATTGTTTCGTACATTCAAATTTTTTACTTTATGCCGACGATATGAAAATTTTTAAAAAAGTAGATTCCTTAGAAAACTGTTTATAATTACAATCTGACTTAAATCGTCTTGAAATGTATTGTTTAAAAATAGACTAGATATTAATATATGTAAATGTTGTGTCATAAATTTTTCTCGTAAACCCGTAACTATTAATTTTAAATACACTATACAAAATCTGTTAATTAAAAATGTCACTGAAATTCGTGATCTTGGCGTGATCTTAGACTCCAAGCTAACATTCGAAAATCATATAAACTATATAGTCAAGAGAGCGAATCGAACCTTAGGATTTATATACAGATCTAGCTCACAGTTCAAAAGCGTTAAAACTTTAAAAGTATTGTACTGTTCTTATGTGCGTAGTATCCTCGAGTATTGTTCTCAGATCTGGAATCCACAATATGATAATCATATTAATAGACTTGAAAGTGTACAAAAAAAATTTCTCAAACACATAGAATTTAAATTTAAAACTAAATATCTAAATTACACTCAAAGATGTTTGAAAAACCATATTCTTCCATTACAAGAGAGACGTAAAATTGCAGATATTGTACAATTAGTTAAATTAGCACAATATAATGTTGATTGTCCACCTCTTCTTAGCAAAATTAATTTAAATGTGTCAACGAGGTCGTTCAGATGCCCACAATACCTCGCTGTTCCCCACTGCTCCACCAACTATAGACAGAACTCATTTTTTGTTAGATCATCTAAAATATTTAACAATTTAGTAGCCAGTGACTCTGACTTAGACTTATTTAATAGTTCCCCACGATCGTTTCTGTCCTTTATGTCTAAAAGTTGGTTTGCAAGCAATTCTTAATATAATTTTTTCTTTACATGTATTTATTTTTTTCTATATTATTTTTGTTAATTTTTTTTTTTTTTTAACTATATATTGTTTAGATGTAAGTTTAATTTTACCTAACTTTAAGTTTGTTTCAGGTAAATACTTGTGAAAACACATTAATAGTGTTTTATATTTATTCTAAGTTTTAGTTTTTAGCTATATCACTGTTTGTTTTCCAAATAAAATAAAATAAAATAAAATAAAAATAAAAAATACCAGATCAGGAGCGAAACAAGTATGTAAGGATCGTAGCAAGTGGAAAGAAGTGGTCTCTGCCTACCCTTACGGGAAAGAGGCGTGATTATGTATGTATGTACCTCTTTGACAATGACAATTTTTCGCCCCATATGTGCATAATACAGCTTAGTTGCCATGTGCATTGAAAGAAAAATTGCAAAGCGGAGGAGTTCCGTGCAGGGGGAGTTATGAGCTATTGCTATTAATAATTTAAGTAAAAATATTAAATAATCTTAAAAGTAGATTTTATCTTTTAAGAGTAAAAAAACATTGGAGATCCGACCCAAAAACGTCAGTATCATAAAACCTTTGTGAAAGAATACAATTCTAAATCGTTACATAAACATCGATTGAACATCCCTAAACTAAATAATCGTTACCGGAGATCGGTAAGAATAGAGCCGCCTGTTCGTTTAAATCGATCAATCGGTTAGCGGCGTCTTTGATCTGAATCAAAGTCTCGTTTGTAAGTCTGTTTTGTAGACTTTCCATTTAAATTTAGTAGTTAAGCTACTTGCTAAACTAATTTATTACTGATGTTAGGATCTAAGAAGAGTTATTACGCTTTGATTTAATATATTTAGAGACGTTTGAAATTATGCAAATTTATATTATTTAACGTAAACTGTGATAGAAGAATTTTTCATAGCTTATTTTCTGTCGAAGTTTAAAATAAATTAACTGATTATTGAATTATGTTTATAAAAAAGTTAATTATTTAGAGTTAATATTAAGAACACCCCTACTAAGGACCACCCTAGTGTATATTAAAAAATTAGATTTGAAATTTGAAAACATCAGTAGAACTATTTATTACACGCTAGTCAAATATATAAAAATTATACCTACAATAATAAAGAATATTTAAATAAAATGGTCCCACATAGACCTTCGGGGCCAAGGCCCCTGACAGCTTATGTATTCTACTGAATAACGGAAGCGACTAACGCAAGGCTTTCTCATCATGACTCCACAACACTCTCCAGTCATACGACTACTATCTTTCTATGGTTACCTCAGCACAAAGAATTGAGGTATCACGGATGTGCGAGCACTATTTTCAACCCATGACTCAAGAATGGACCTCTGGCTCCAAAATATTATACTTTGGACCAAGGGTACAATCGAGGTTAATCGCTTGGGTTGACCTATGGACGTTTGCAGCACCAGAGACATTACAAGACGCTGCCGGCCTCGAAGAAATTTTATAACGCCTTTTTTGGAACGCCCCCATATCGTACCGCGCTGAGAAACCCTCAGCCGGAAGCTCATTCCAGATCCTGAGAGTACGCAACATGGACGTATTATATTTATGATAGGAATAGTATCATTATACCAGCAATACATTTATTTCGGCCATCTGTTTTTTTAAATGCTATAATAATTTTATAAATGTGTGTGTTTATTAATAAACTAATTATATTATATAGGTTGTCTTGTTACAATTAATCACGCGCTGTAGCGGCCCTCGCCGCCGCTGCGCGTACGCACGCAGCGTGTCATTAGCACTCCATAAAGTGTCTCAAAATATGCCGCTAAATGCGACCGCCATCACATATTTATATTTAGCCACCTCTCTTTGCCTGTTTATATGTAGTCATAAAAGATTTGATTTCATCGACGGATTTATATGTAAAATATTTTTTTTTTTTTATTATGTATTCTATAATATACATTATCTACGTATTATGTGATTGAAATGATAGAGAATTTAATTTAGAATATGAAGCTAGCAGCCAGGCTCTGTTTATTATCAATTTAAAACGCAACTACGATAAAAGACATACTACATAACGACTAATCATACTTCCTCTAATCATGGTAATTTCGTATGACCCAATTTATCATTCCCTTTTTTATCCGTTGTCACTTTGTAACCCTTCGCGTTACTACCTTTATACAAAGACACCTACAGAAATAAATAGATAGACTTAGAAATGGGTAAGTTTCGATTTGACAGTCGTGTGACTCCTTAATCTAAGAATAAAAACTAAATGATGTCCTTTGTTGTATGTGAAGGAAAAGTTTGGGACACCCTAAGTAAGACAAGAAAAGACAAGGTGGTCTTTTTTATGTTAATATGGTCCGTTTGTAATTAACCTGCCAATTTAAAGGGCACACCTAGTGTGAAACATCGAAAAAATCTTATATTTTTTTTGCATATTTCGATAGTATTTAACTCTACCTTTAATAATAAAATTGTAAATGAATATTTCAAATAGTTTTCGAGTTACGAGCCTTCTAAAGTGTAACCGCATGACTGAAACATATGCCACAATAACCTGTGCTCAGGAGAACATAGATAGAGGCACCAGAGGCAAATCTATATACCTATATATTCTCAGTGACAGTCAAGCTGCAATCAAGGCTATCGCCTCCTTCAAAGTTGACTCCAGAATTGTCCTGGATGCCATTCATACCTTAAATAGGCTTGGAAGGCATAACAGGGTAAGATTAATGTGGGTCCCGGGACACGAAGGAATTCATGGCAATGAAATGGCAGATGAACTGGCAAGAGAGGGCTCAACTAATGATTTTATGGGTCCGTAACCATGTGTAGGCATTCCGACTAGCCTCGTGAAAGCCACATTCAGGGATTTTGCAGACCGCAGTCAACAACAACACTGGCTGACTAGAATCGGTCTGGAACACTCCAAAAAATTTTTGGGATCCGCGTACAAAGCACGAGGATCCATCTGGAACATGAGCAGGGGGCAAATACGCTACTTACTTGGAGCCTTTACTGGGCACTTTGGAACCAACAACATGCTCATGAAGGTGGGTCTAACCGCGACACCCACGTGAAGGTTGTGTGGGGAATATACAGAACGCATGGAACACCTACTGTGTACATGTGATGCATTGGCCAGGAGGCGAATGAATCTTTTGGGGGTAGGATATCCAACACCGGAAGACTACAGGCTCCTATCTCCATACCTCATTGTTAGGCTCATGAAGCAAATTTTCAATGAGATTGGAGAGGAGTGATTGCTATCTAGGGGAACACAAAAGATCCCATTGGGTCGAAGTGTCCGAGATATTTCTCGGCCCCAAAAAATAAGATAAGATAAAGTGTAACCGCTCAGGTATTAGAAAATTACCTTTGCTTCGGGGCCGACCAGAGTTATTGTTAGGGCCCTGTGGCCATCGTAACTGGCTGTTTTTACGAAGTGTGGCTATTTTTACGAAGAAGTGCTTTAACAGCCCAGCAGGCGCAATATGTAGACGATGAAGGTGAATTATAAGGGCATGAAATAGCAGATTACTGTAAGTATAATTTTGATCTATTGAAAACGCGTTTTTCTCAAAACTACATTTTTCAAATTGGCAGCAGTTGTAACTCTAAGACAAATCATCCGATCGCTTTGATTTTTTATCTGCTTATTTTGTATATGTTTCTCTGTACAATGAATCTCCAGTTTTTTGATTGTATGAAAAATGTAATTACCTTACAGATTAAGGCCGACTTGCACAACCAATCACTAAACTGATTTAGCGCTAAACTTATTTAAATCGTCATTCTGTCCCTGTCAAATGTTGTCAATGTGACAAGGACAGAATGACTATTTAAATAAGTTTAGCGCTAAATCGGTTTAGTGATTGGTAGTGCAAGTCGGCCTAATATTCTTTTTTATTTGCAGCCACTGTGAAAGCCGCAATCACTGCAGCAATGAAGGTATTTTTTTAGTAACTTCGGAAATAGCCAATAACTCATCAAAAATTAAATTATTTATTTAGAATTTTTTTGTGTATATTCATTAATTATGTAGAAATATATCTTTAAAATTTTGAAACATTTCATGTTTATTGTATGTATGTACTTGTATGTACTTTTCTTTGAAAAAAATCCCAAAAATAATGTTGTTTAGGCGGTCACACTAGGTGTGCTCCTTAGCATGTTAGCTGTTCCCCTGGTGTCGTAAATATCCATAGGTGACGGTAACTGTTTGCTAGTAATCAATAGTTTGAGCATCACTGGAATGGTAATGCTGTACCATTCCAGTGTATTTATACATAACATCACTCCTTGCAGGGGCGGAGTAAGAATAATAACCCCTGCAGCCAGGGTCGGCCTGGTATAAAAGGAGACAAAACATCTATTTATGTATATACAATTAACTTAATAAAAATAAGTTCAAAAAATAATATAAAACCATTAATTTGATTCTAGGTGTGTTTAAAGCTATTCCTTAGTTATAACATAGTTTTTCAAAGATCATACATATGTACATAAAAATAACAATAGGTCTGGTTCAGAGACTAACCAAGTGATTTAATACGGTCTTGATGATTTATCTTTGATCCCCGTGCAGGAAATATTTTATATTTCGCAGTTTGTTTTGGTCCAAGATGAATGTGTTTGTTAGTAATGTTTCATTTAGTGTGAGGAACCTGTAAAAGTGTATCTAAAATTAAAGTGTAGGTTACATACCAAACTAGATCAACAATAAAACGACAATACCTGGAACAAACAAAACATTAATAAGTTACTGAATTCTAAAACTTCGAACACACGTGTAAATAAAAAAACAGTACGCGGCATTCGGCGCTTGTGGAATGACACCTGTCAAAATACAAAGGTTAGGTTTAAGGTACAGGAAATGGCGAGTTTCTATAATACGAGAGTAAATCTTAGAATAATTATACATTATTCTAAGGAGTAAATATTAAAACAGTAGCACAACAACGTAGTAAAGTTAATAATATTGGATCATTATTATAATACAGAGATTGATTTTATTAAATATTGGGGCAAGTTTCACTAATTCTGGCATGTAATATAATAACAAACAATTTACTTGTGCTATGTATTTATATATCTAAACTATGATTTATTTTTAAAATAATAACTATCCCAATAATTATTTGTATGAGGTGTTGTTCCCAAAATATTCTCCAAAAGTTAGAATTAATTATAGAATCTTTAATATAGAATAGTAGAATTAATTATTTATTGTACCCACATAGAATAGAGTAAGTAGAACAGCGTAGAGTAAAATAAAATAGAATAAAATATTCTTTATTGTACACAGAAAAAAACATTTCACAACGACTTATAGTTACTTAAACTGCATAAATGTAAAATAGACGGTCTTATTAATTTAAAACTATTTTTATTGCTGTAGGACCCGCTTCGAATTTAGCAGTTACTGTCGCCTATGAGTGATTTGAACGCCAGTGGCATCGCGAATACGCTGCTGTCCCATTTTACAGGAACTTGGGTCACTAATGTCGCAACACAACACAAGATTATTATGGCGGCATACTTAAGACCAAACACGGTCGCCATCCAGACGGACTTGAGACCCTACCACGTAGCTAGCTAGGGTGGGTTGTTTTGTCGCCTTGCACAACAGGCCAACCCCGGCCACAGAGGTCAGTATTCTTTATTCCGCTACTGCACGGATAAAACATAACTATATAGCAATGAAGTAGCCCTATCCTAAATTTTGGTCGATTGCACACAGTGAAGCCCACTTCTATATTTACATGAGATTTCCCTGTTACAGCGTTCTACTTGGACCAAACGTCGAAAGGGCTTTACAACGTGACGTGGGTGACTGGGGTAAGCCGACTGTCCGTCTGTCAATCGTTCAAGTGTTCACCTACAAAATAGGTAGTATTTTTTGCGTAATGTACAATTTTGGTTACAAAAATATACTTTCATAATAACAATTGTGTATTTAATTTAAAAGGGTAACAATCTGGGTGAAAAAAGATATAATAACTAATATTTAAATATTAAGTGGAAGCTCTGTCCCTCGCTAGTTTCCGCTACACTTTCAGCATAGTGATAATTACAAAAATATACATACATACATATAATCACGCCTCTTTCCCATAGGGGTAGGCAGAGACCACTTCTTTCCGCTTGCTACGATCCTTACATACTTGTTTCGCTTCGTCCACTTTCATTATTCCCTTCATACATGCCCTTCGGTTTAGGGTACTCTTGACCTGGCCTTTTTTCAAGACGTCCCTGATCTGGTCTCGAAACGTCCGCCTAGGTCTACCCCTTCCAACATTTCCATTCACACTCGCCTTATACAATTTTTTCGTCAATCGTTCTTCATTCATTCTCTCAACATGGCCAAACCATCTCAGCATACCTTTCTCAATATTTGTCACTACATCTTCTTTCAGACCACAACGTTTCCTTATCTCATTATTTCTAATCCTGTCACTCAGTTTAACTCCTATCATACTTCTTAACGCTCTCATCTCAACTGCATTTATTCTGCTTTCATGTTTCTTCTGCCATACCCAACTTTCACTTCCGTTCATGAGTGTCGGAACCAACACCCCCTCATGCACAGCTAGACGAGCCTTGTTAGACACAAAAATATGTGTAGGTTATAATTATTTATCAATCATTGCAATATGAATTGTCCTAAGAGTAAATTAAATGATAATCTAAAAATATAATTTAATCAAAATTGAGTTAATTATTTTTTGAAAGTCGAAAATTCACCACCATTTTAGAGAAGAAACGGTGATCTGAATTCTCCAGCGCTGCCTAATATTTATAATTTACATTGATTATAAACAATTTTACAAATAATATTGCAATCTTGGTCATTTTTATAATGAATTAAAAGTATTTGTAATAAATAAGATTATATATAATTCTAATTTTCAAAACTATTAGTACCAACCGCGATTATGACCAATAGAGGGTGACACCACCACCTGATTTAAACGGGAGATCAGAGTTGGTCAAAATAATCAATGTTTTATTGTATTTTTATGAAATGTTATAAATAAAAAAGAGTCTTGTTGCAGTAGGTATATTGCGCTTCCAATTTCAAATTTAAACCCGCATACTTGTCCAATTACCTAAATAATAATCAGGCTTAATTACTCCGAGAATCACTACAAAGTGTTTTCGTAAGAGAAAATCAACAAATCAATGTAATCTGAATCAGATGTCGAAATAACCCTGGATGAGATTACGATCCAAAAGGGAATGAGCAAAACAATGGGTTATTAAGGTTTTTGCCAATACAATAATGACGGCGGATGGCCGTTGCAAGCGGTTGAGCGGAAAGTATGAACAGCAAACAAATCAAGAATTTGAAATTTTAATAATTAAAGACCGTATTTTTCAAAGATACACACCGCAATAACGTAAACGTTTATCCGTGCAGGGGCGGAGAAAGAATACTAACCTCTGTGGCTGGGGTAGCCTGTCCTAAAAGACGACAAAACAACTTACCCTAGCTACGTGGTAGGGCCCCAAGCCCGTCTGGATGGCAACCACCTTTGGTCTTAAGTATGCCGCCATAATAACCTTGTGTTATGTTCCGGCATTTGTGACCCAAGTTTCTGTACCCTTTATGGGACAGCAGCGTGTTCGCGATGCCACTGGCGTTGCAAACACTTATAGGCAACGGTAACATTATAAGCGGGTCGTCAGCCAGTCTGCTGTCTTACAGCAATAATAAAAACTCTTCAAATTAAGTACTTATATTAGGAGCGGTAATGCGACGGTGAGCATCCAGCCAGATTCAACGTCTCGACTTAGGTGAGAGAGATGTAATTAGCCACTACAGCATAGGCATTTCTAAATAATAATATTTTAACTAATTTATTTTATTGCGGTGGTACAGCAGACCTGCTGACGACACACTTAATAGAAGGCAGTTGCCGTTGCCTCCAGAGTCCAGATGGTTGCGACCGTGTAGGGGAACGGAGCCTGGGTCATTTATGCGGAACACAACACAAGCTTATTTGGCGCCACACTTATGGAAGGTCCACCTAGCTAGCTAGGAAAGGCCAGGTAAAAGCTTAAGCCAGGTAAACTTTGCAGGAAAAAGTCAAATTGACCAAACTGCATGTATAAAAAATAAATATTATAGCAAAATCATAATTACCTGTATTGGCGTTTTATACTCGTAGATATAAAAATTAGTGAAAAAATTATTTAAATTAGCAACACAATAATTTAAGGTTAGGTATTATTTTAAAGTTATGTTCATTCAAAGCATTTAACGTCTCAAGCTATCAATTAAACGCTATAAAATTCATAATAGACTTTTCTAACATAAGTATTAAATTGGAAACAAAATAAACCTCAACCGTAAAACCTTACAAAGTAACAAATAATTTGCATTATACATAATTTTATACGGCGGGAGCTTTATAATTTATTAATCATAAAATATTTGCCACGTACTGACAAGATTCAAGAAAGCATAATGAAACCTTCGACGAAGATCACTGGTGAGTAAGTAAAATTGCGGTTATACTGCTCGTTCCAAATCCGATAGATAGAAGCTTATAATGTCTTAACATTAATAAGAAGATTTCAAGCTTCCAAAGATTTACAGACGAAGAATTCAATGACAAGATATCGATAGCACTTTTATTTTCATTTTATGATATTGATTCAGTGTTGAACCAGATTTTAATAAATTTCTTAAACCCTTGCAATCGTTAAAAGTTCTGTTTGTAATATACGTAATTTCGTGTTTTTGCAATAGTACAGTAAAGAAGTTTTACGAGCATTATACATTTTCTGCTGACGGTATCACATCACAGGCGCGGTCACAATTGGATCTTGGGAGTATGTCATTAATACTGCGAGCGTTCAGACTGGGATTGCCTAACTGCACTTGCAGATATATGAATACGTGCTCAATACGTCCCTCGCATCCATGCATCATTACATAATTGTTACTTTGAGAGCGATCTTACAAAACTATTTTTAATTTTATTTCACAGTACGCAACATTTGTGTGGTACATAATCTGGTACAAAAATGTGGTACATAAATACATTAAAATAATGAATTAAAAAAAAGATTGTGATAATACATAGAGCGCCATCTAGTCCTAAATTAAGCAGAGCGCTTGTGTTACGGGTAGTAGACGACTGATGTACAGATTATATAATTTTATTTTTGTAAATACATATTATACACCCAGACTGGATGCGGGAATAGAATCCGTAACTCCCGCAGACATTTCGACATGTAAAAGCCATTAACCAACATTCGTAAGGGGAGAGCCTCTTATATTATTTAGAAAAATGCACCGACAGGCAGCTAAGCGTAGAATTGCAAGGTACCCCGAACATTTGGTAGGTTCTCTTACAGATCACCACCTTTATTTTATCACATAACATTCAAGCCTTCAAGTATCAACGTAATGACGGCACTTGGCGACAAAATTTCAAAATAATGAAATGTAAAGAAATCTCGAGAGGCCCGACTCTACGCGCTTAAAACGCGTGGCTAAATGACTAGACGATACGCATAATTGGCAAGTAATGACTCGTGCACACCACATCGCAATTATAACATCTGTTCTTCTATCAATCTGATATTAAGAACGGATATTTTTAAGTGTATAAGGCGAGTATGAATGGAAGTGTTGGAAGGGGTAGACCTAGGCGGACGTTTCGAGACCAGATCAGGGACGTCTTGAAAAAAGGCCAGGTCAAGAGTACCCTAAACCGAAGGACATGGAATAATGAAAGTGGACGAAGCGAAACAAGTTTGTAAGGATCGTAGCAAGTGGAAAGAAGTGGTATCTGCCTACCCCTACGGGAAAGAGGCGTGATTATATGTATGTATGTATGTATATTTTTAATATATTCCATAATCTATTCACCTCTTGTTATTTGTTAAAATCGACTGCTGAAAATTGCTGAAATGTCAAGAAAGATTAAAAGAAATAATAATATGAAGAATTGTTTTAACAAGTAATAATCTCGTTTTAAAAGCCTATTATTTTCAGAACAATTGAATTATATAGTAGTAAATAATTATATAGTACGCAGTTTTTGATAGTTGACGCAACCAAATAAACCACGTACAGACTAGTTCGTCGTGTCCGGCTGCCTCGGCATTCAATGCGTGCTAAAAATTAAGAAACACCAGGGTTGTTTTAGTGGGTATACCAGCAACATGCGTCCCCCGGCCTACGTACGGGCGCATCGCACGGGGAGCCGCACAATATCCCACCGCTGTTCTCACGCGGTGGGGCGTGCGTCAGGCATTTCCATCTCAAAAAAACCGTCTGAATAATAGGCAACTTCCGACTGGCAATGACAATTCGGGGCAGCAGGAACACGCCGCGATCCGCGGTCTCTGTGCTCAAAGCATATGAAGGAACAACAGCATGGTTTTCATGGTTGTTCCCACAACGTACAGGCACATTAGTGCCTGGACCTTTTCTTGTACTTACCATTTTGTTTTGGCTGGTTTTGGTTTTTACGGGAGCGACTGCCGTCCGACCTCCCAACCCCTAGAGGAAAACCGAGAGGTGCACTTCCTTTGCCGCATGCAAGCTGGCAGAGGAGTAGTCCATCAGTCGCCTTTTACGACTCCCTTGGAATGACCTGGGGTGCGAAGTGGATTAGAAAGAGTCGGAAAGCGGACCCCGGGTACTGAAACGGAAGTTTAGGTTGCAACCGGGATACTACGCTTAGATGATGATGATGATGATGACGGGCACATTAGTCTCATATTACCCCGCTACGCGTTTTCCCAAGAAGTAAAGTGTACGAAATAAGTACACTTTTCCTTTTAATATCGTTAAAGTTATATAACAAACAGTCACTGTTGGAGAAGTCGAAGATATATCAATTACGCATTAGTGACCGTCGACCATGGGCTCCAACCAGATCTAGACTCACAGCTGATGACAAATAATGAAGACTGAATAGCGAGATCTGAATGACATAAGATGATCCCATGTAATCAGTTCTAAATATGTAAGCACAGAAATAGTTCGCCTTGTAAACAAACCTATCACCGGCTACCAGAGAGACAAATGAGATACGTCCGCCTTTGAATGTTGTCTGAATTTAAGATACTTGTTAATAGAAATTATGTCAACTCTAATATAAGGAAAAAAGTACGTGAAGTTTATTTTCGTTCCCATGTTATGTGAAATTCGTTTGATCTTAAATTAAACATGTAGACTAATAAAAAACTATATTATAAATCCCCGACATAAAACATAATCGGACAGTTTGGTCTATTTCATACAAGTGCGCATACACATGTGCTCGAGGTCTGTAAGGCGATAAAGTGTGCTTTCATAGTACCTAAGAATTATTAAAAGCACACCCCAAACGCCTCTTATGTCACTAAAAATGTTAAAAAGTATTTTAAATGTTAAGTTCTGTAGTATACGATTTAGTTTATGGTATGTATTTACAACACACCTACGCTGTCTCGTGAGTCTATAGTCAAGATGCCACTGTAAAGATACAAAAGCAACGGGTGAGTGTAAGTGGCATACAGGGATACATTAGAGTGATATAAGTGGAAAGCCAATGAGGTCATAGAAATACAAATTCCATAAGACTAATGAAAGAATTTTGGTTCCTTCTACAAGCTGATCTGACTTTTTAACTTACTATGTATGAAATCCATCGAACAAATATCGAAAACAATTTTTATAATACCAGCATTCAAGCAGAAACTGTATCGTGATCGGGATTTTTTTTCAGAGCACACACATTGACTCTGTTTTGACATGCGAGGTTAAAAAGCCTCTGGCTTAATACTGTAGAAACCACTGATGTAAATACGGGCACAATTCCTAACTCGAACCGCGGCATAAATTTAACACCTGCCATAAATATAACAGATTGTAACAAACATATTAAGGTGGAAACCACAAAAGACTAGAGCGATCAGAAGTTAAAGTTCATTGTATACGCAGAATCGGTGTAATAAACATGTGGCGTTGAGCTTTGTGTATCACACAAAACGGACCTGTCAGAGTAGGCAAGTTCTAGAACTTGCCTACTCTCATTCTAGAATGAGAATAGAAGTCGTGTCGTCATCAATAATCCTTAATGAGGCGAAGCAGCCCTCTACATGTGCAAACCAGACAGCCGGTTCTTCAGGACAAAATGGTGGAAGACAAACTCCAACTCGATATAAGTCGTATGGCGTACTAATGGTCTAGCCGTGCCCATTGTCGTCCACTTGATTGCGTGATGTGCTCATTTTAATTCGGGGTCACCAGAAATGTGGGATATGCAGGTGAAATATATATACTGGTACCCTCTTCACATTTAATCGTGCACTGCTTTCCAATGTATCTCGATCCGGGATCCAGTATTTAGTGCATAGCAAATTAAAACACAGTTCGTGATCACTATTATAATGAATTCACCATTACATAAAAAGACACAAAAATGGTTTGTTGTTGTCAATGTCAGTTGTTCGAACTTCGCTCCGTACATTCCTTTTGCGTGCGCGTCACTCGCGGCGCTGGTGCGCCGGCGCAATAGATCGGCGCATGCGCGGCGGTCGGTGAAAGCTTCCTTACACGACACGACTGCAGACGCCTTACGACCTTTGAGTTGATTTATGTCGATAAATATTTATATTTAATATTCATTGATATACATATAAATTGCACGTGTTTGAATAGTGTATAATAAATATAATAATATATGTTTGTATTAATATGTAATATACCTATAAAGACGTCGCCTAGGCACACCAGCTGAATCTATTAAATGGACTTAAGCCCTAAAAGCAATTGTAAATGAATGAGAAAAGAGGAGGCTTTTCCTTTCAGGGGTGGATTAAAAATACTGACCCTTGCAGCCGGGGTCGGTCTGTCATAAAAGGCAAGAAAACAACTAACTAGATGGTAGGGCCCCAAGGCCAAGGATTGCCACGCTGGTCTCTAAATATATGCCACCATAATAATTTTGTGTTGTGGGCAAAATTGATCTAAGTTCCTCCACGTGGACGGCAGCGTGCATAGGCAACAGTAACTGCTCACCTACTACCAAGTGATCCACCAGCCTGTCTGATATTCCACAGTAAAAAAAAGTGCGTGCGTACAAATTACACATGTCAGAAGTAAAATTTATTTGGCAAACTAATTTCTAAATCTTCTAATAAATTTTAAAAGAGAATTTATGAAATATTATTATTTTATAACTTATTAAACAAAACTCAACTGTATTTTATTGCAATAAAGTCGCAATTCGAATAGATATGTATAAATGCAATACAATCATTCTAAAATTACATTATAGAACACTTCAATAATCCTTAAGCCATTATTAATAAGGTTGGTACTTATTACTAGAGCAAAAAAAAATTCAAGTGTATTTCATTGTAATAAAGTCGCAATTCGAATAGATATGTATAAGTAATGCAATCATTTAAAAATTACATAATAGAATAATCCTTAAGCCATTATCAATAAGGTTAGTATTACTTGAGCAAAAAAAACGTTTCACATCTTCGTGACGCTAATGTTGCGTTTCATCTGTAAAAATTTTACCCTCATGCGCGCAAAGA
Organism: Malacosoma neustria; assembly: GCA_963693495.1. Taxonomy (NCBI): domain Eukaryota; kingdom Metazoa; phylum Arthropoda; class Insecta; order Lepidoptera; family Lasiocampidae; genus Malacosoma; species Malacosoma neustria. The sequence continues at coordinate 19,985,880 of OY856381.1, forward strand.
ACTTTCATTTCAGAAAGGATCTCTAGCAGTGGGTAACGACTGTTGACTGGCAAAATCTGTGTGTTTTGCCCGAGGATGTAATTATTCGTAAAACTTGATTTGTGTATTTATGTATTTTGTGACAGGTTTTATAATATATTGTTAGCAATAAAACGTGCGTTAAAGATACAATACAGGTTGTAAATAACATTTAAATTGGTAGACAGTTATGTATTAGAAACGTTTGCAATGCTAATGTGTACTTGATTTAAAGCTAGGATTGTCCTCAATGTTTACTTTAGTAGAGTTGTTATTAATTGGCTTTGTAATTCCGGCAGGGGGAATAGAGCCTCGCCATCTCGTCTTAAGACGTTTACAAAGGAAAAGTATATCAGTTGTCTAGTATCCATAACACAAGCGCTGTGCTGCTTACATTATGACTAGATGGCGTTGTGTGATTATTACAGTGCTTTTATTTATTAAGTGTTCTCTTTTCAACGTGTGAATATTTAACAAGTTCGGACTCCGGAGCAGAAGCTTCCGATATACAACGTTTTTTGAAGGAAGTTCATAGTATTTAATATAATTTTTTTATTGATGTAGGACTGCAGACAGGCTTACGGCCCGCTTAGAATTTTGCAGTTACCGTCGCCTATGGGTGTTTGCAACATAGCATCGTGAACATGCTGCTGTCGCATAAGGGTACAGGAATATGGCGGCATACTTAAGACCAAATGTGGTCGCAATCCAGACGGGCTTGGGGCCCTACCACGTAGCTAGGGTGGGTTGTTTGTCGCCTTTTACGACAGGCCGACCCCGGCCGCAGAGGTTAGTATTCTTTCTCCACCCCTGCACGGATAATTTAATGCAACATATCACAGAGACCGGTTTGAAATAATTTTACATACCTAAATGGTATTAATTTTATTTATTCAGATAAATCCCTATTCCATCACCATTTTTCACAAATCATAAGTTTTTATATATTTCATCTACATGCAGGTGCGAGTAAGAATACTAACCTCTGCGGCCGGGGTCGGCCTGTCGTAAAAGGCGACAAAACAACTCTAGCCAAGCCCGTCTATATGGCAACCACCCTTGGTCTATTAGTATTCCGCCATAATAACCTTGTGTTGTATTCCGCTATTAGTGACCCAGATTTCTGTATCTCTATGCGACAGGAGCGTGTTCATGGTGCCTCTAGCGTCGCAACATCCATAGGTCTGCTGTTGAAAAAAATTTCACCATAAGCTTTTATGTTGTGTTCACTACATTAAAGTTCCCCTTTTTAATGTATAATCGCATATCGTAATAGTTATAATTACCTTAGCATTTTACTGGGGCACCTAGTTTGAATATCATAATTTAAAAAATAATTGTTTAAATATACAGTTAGTTAGATGATATTATAATTACATAAATGTCGACTCCATTATTGCCGTTAAGCGTAAAATATATACATAAATTCGAAATTCCAACGAATATTCCGTTAATTTACGATTTAAAATTACTTCACATAGGTACAAACTTCCACTTTATAGTTCTACCTGGTGACGATGTTACTGCTCTTATCGATCGAAAAGTAGTTACACTGATAAAGGAAAAGAAATATAATAAAACTTACTGAATTTTCAATTTAATTATTACAAATGATATTAGTTAAGATAACACAATTATGTCTGTTTGCATTTAAATTCTAACAGATGCGTTCCTTTACACGTGAAATTACAAAGTCCAATATGGCCGACTTCTTGTTACAAAATGGCAGGAGTTGTTGCGAATTTGCAAATTGTTAATTTCAACGTGTTAACGTCCATTAGCTGTATAAATGTTTATCGAAGCACTCAGGATAGGTGTTAATCGTGTAATAGCTTTCTGAGTTTTATGTTGGTTTGTTTAACATAATTGTTAAACCATTTTCTTTTCTCCCAAGCTTTTATTGTAGAGGAAACTTCTTTGTGATACTACTTTTTTATTGGCACAAGAAGAGTGGGTGTAGTTTTACTTAGATTTCTTCAGGATATAGAATATAGAGCATCGACTGCCGTCTAGCCGTCCAATCTCGATAAGGTAACTGGATGGTGCCGTCTTTTGCCGCCTGTGAGTATCATGTTCTAATCTTAAATCTCATTTTTTCAATCTATGGTTAAATAGTGCTACAAATAAACTATTACAATCTTGAGTTTCTGACATCAATTCAGTCGCTCGATCACATCGTTGGGATAAAAAAGAATATGATTCGAACAGTAATATTTTAAGAAATAAATGAAATATATACATATACTTACAAATGTAACAGTGAGTGGTATACCCACATGTCTACATGTTAAAAATATTTTAATAATTAAACCATATAGTTACCACAGATAATCTATAGATAAAGTTCGGCGCACAATCAAGCACTTAACAAATGAAATTTTACGACTTTGAAATCTAAACCAAATGATGCACACTGGTCGTTACGATGTGGTTACGATGCATTATATAAACATTTGTCTGTTTGTTTGACACCATGTCTATTGCGCTCGAATCTGTTACGTTTCAATAATACAATTGTAATAGTGTTTATGTAATGCACGGAAGTTGTTGATTAATGTATTTTGATATTTAGAAGTAATATTTAGGGTGTAACTATAAGTTGAATCACTTTCAGACGTGGATTAATGGAGTGGGGTATAAGGAGTTCTACAAAGATCTTCGGAGCCCAATCTCACCTAAAGGTGATGAAGTAAGTTTTCCTTTAGGGGTAGGGGATGAGCTGACAGTTACTACTATTTTTTATTGCTGAGTAACAGCAAACACCGTAAGTAGTTACCGTTGCCTATGGATGTTTGCGACACCTAGGGGCACCGTGAACACGCTGTTCCATAGGGGTACAAGAACCTGGGTCACTAATGCCTTTTACATTTTACGTTTTACGTTTTACATTTTACGTCCACTAAAAATTTTGACAGTTTAATCAAGTCAAATACATTAAAAAATCTTTCAACGGTTTCAACTCCTTCTCGTCCAGTATTTTGTCTAAGTCCTTTAACTGATTGTGATATTGAGAGTGCTTTATTATCTATTTCTTCGAACGCCATTGGCAGTGACGGAATTAGTCGGAACATGATCGTTCTTATTCTGGATGTTATTCTCCCAGTTATTACCCATATCTTTAATATCTCACTGGACTCCGCTACTTTTCCGACTATTTGGAAGGAAGCGCAAATTATTCCTCTTCCTAAACTTAATAATTCTACTTCTTGCGCAGATTTCCGACCTATTTCAATTCTTCCCTTCCTTTCCAAAGTCCTAGAACGTGAAGTCGTGAAGTTTTTATGGAGGCATACTTATAGACCCAGTTGGTTACCATCCAGACGGGATTGGGGCCCTACCTCGTAGCTAGGGGTTTGTAGTTAGTAAGCCGACAAAACGTCGCCTTTTACAACAGGCCGATCCCGGTCGCATATCTTACTCCGCCCCTGTATGAAGAAAAAATTATTATAAAATTGAATTAAACTAAATCGTTTTTCATATTTTCCGAGTGGTTCACACTATGGACAGTTTCACAAACGATGCGGCAAGTGGTTCCCAGGACGCCAAATTGCAAGATGCATCCGGGATTAGTCACTCGTATGATTTTTTTTATTGCTGTAGGACAGCAGATAGGCTGACGGCCCGCTAAGAATTTAGCAGTTACCATCGCCTATGGATATTTGCAACGCCAGTGGCATCGCGGACATGCTGCTGTCCCATTTTACAGGAACTTGGGTCATTAATGCCGGAAGACAACACAAGGTTATTATGGCGGCATACTTAAGACCAAAGATGGTCACCATCCAAACGGGTTTGAGGTCCTACCACGTAGCTAGGGTGGGTTGTTTTGTCGCCTTTTACGACAGGCCGACCCCACCCGCAGAGTTTAGTATTCTTTCTCCGCCTCTGCACGGATAAAATGATGACAATGACAGTTCAAATTGTTAATATTTTACTACGAATTTTGATAATGTGTACATTTAAAACAGTAATTAATTTCAATCGTAATAATAAATTTACTATAAAAATTGATACAACGCCAAAAAGAGTAGTATAGCGCTTATGTTATGGGTACTTTGAATACATATTGTGATGTGTACAAAGTATTAATTTACTCATTTTCTATTTATTCTTCAATATGCATATTTATTTTAAACTATTTAATTTATAACTATATAATAATAAAATTTGTTGTTGTTTCAATTTATATCTATTAGTAATTTACTTTTGTATAATATAATATGAATAAACCCATAACCCCAGAAACCCATATATCATATATATATAGTATATATCATATCAAATATTAAAGGAAATCTTTGTTTAATGAACACTTCAAAATTATAAAATGTTAATTGTACATAAAAATTTTATTTGCTTAAGGCCGACTTGCACAACCAATCACTAAACCGATTTAGCGCTAAACTTATTTAAATCGTCATTCTGTCCCTGTCAAATGTTGCCAATGTGACAGGGACAAAATGACGATTTAAATAAGTTTAGCGCTAAATCGGTTTAGTGATTGGTTGTGCAAGTCGGCCTAAGTCCTCACTTTATGTAACCAAACTATATCGATCGTGTCTTACTCATTTAATTTTATTTATGAAGGTAGTTGTAAAAATTTATAATCTATTATTATAACAATAATGTTGAAGTCACTGGAAGGAACTAATACCTAAGGGACAGGCCATGCCTAGTTTAGGAGTTAGTGCTAGAATAAGTTTATAATTATGTAAAACATGTGTCAATAAAGAAATTTTTATTTATTTATTTATATTCAACATAAAAACCAAGCTCGGAACGGAAATTGAACCTATAAACCCCACACACCACGGTAGTCGTCGAATTGTAATTGTTGTTAATTAATGCGATGATCTCAGATTACAGAATAAAATCTGAGGCGACGATTGACTGGAAAGAAGTCGCCGATTCCGAGGAATTGGGATAAGTAAAAGAAAGATACCCCGGGATAACATTATCGCACAATCACCATGGGCCTGGCGGTAAAATGTAATTCCATATAGCAGTTTTTTTATCGGTATTTTTTTTAAATTTAATATTCAAGCATTTCTAACATACTGCATTTCCTAAACAAACTTTACAAATCTTTCTAAAAACCCTTATATATGTATATAAAAAATATATCTTACCAACCGATTATACGATAAAATATACTGTAAAATGTTATCAAAATATTACAAGACAAGGAGATACGTCCGCCTTTGAATGTTGTCTGAATTTAAGATACTTGTTAATAGAAATTATGTCAACTCTAATATAAGGAAAAAAGTACGTGAAGTTTATTTTCGTTCCCATGTTATGTGAAATTCGTTTGATCTTAAATTAAACATGTAGACTAATAAAAAACTATATTATAAATCCCCGACATAAAACATAATCGGACAGTTTGGTCTATTTCATACAAGTGCGCATACACATGTGCTCGAGGTCTGTAAGGCGATAAAGTGTGCTTTCATAGTACCTAAGAATTATTAAAAGCACACCCCAAACGCCTCTTATGTCACTAAAAATGTTAAAAAGTATTTTAAATGTTAAGTTCTGTAGTATACGATTTAGTTTATGGTATGTATTTACAACACACCTACGCTGTCTCGTGAGTCTATAGTCAAGATGCCACTGTAAAGATACAAAAGCAACGGGTGAGTGTAAGTGGCATACAGGGATACATTAGAGTGATATAAGTGGAAAGCCAATGAGGTCATAGAAATACAAATTCCATAAGACTAATGAAAGAATTTTGGTTCCTTCTACAAGCTGATCTGACTTTTTAACTTACTATGTATGAAATCCATCGAACAAATATCGAAAACAATTTTTATAATACCAGCATTCAAGCAGAAACTGTATCGTGATCGGGATTTTTTTTCAGAGCACACACATTGACTCTGTTTTGACATGCGAGGTTAAAAAGCCTCTGGCTTAATACTGTAGAAACCACTGATGTAAATACGGGCACAATTCCTAACTCGAACCGCGGCATAAATTTAACACCTGCCATAAATATAACAGATTGTAACAAACATATTAAGGTGGAAACCACAAAAGACTAGAGCGATCAGAAGTTAAAGTTCATTGTATACGCAGAATCGGTGTAATAAACATGTGGCGTTGAGCTTTGTGTATCACACAAAACGGACCTGTCAGAGTAGGCAAGTTCTAGAACTTGCCTACTCTCATTCTAGAATGAGAATAGAAGTCGTGTCGTCATCAATAATCCTTAATGAGGCGAAGCAGCCCTCTACATGTGCAAACCAGACAGCCGGTTCTTCAGGACAAAATGGTGGAAGACAAACTCCAACTCGATATAAGTCGTATGGCGTACTAATGGTCTAGCCGTGCCCATTGTCGTCCACTTGATTGCGTGATGTGCTCATTTTAATTCGGGGTCACCAGAAATGTGGGATATGCAGGTGAAATATATATACTGGTACCCTCTTCACATTTAATCGTGCACTGCTTTCCAATGTATCTCGATCCGGGATCCAGTATTTAGTGCATAGCAAATTAAAACACAGTTCGTGATCACTATTATAATGAATTCACCATTACATAAAAAGACACAAAAATGGTTTGTTGTTGTCAATGTCAGTTGTTCGAACTTCGCTCCGTACATTCCTTTTGCGTGCGCGTCACTCGCGGCGCTGGTGCGCCGGCGCAATAGATCGGCGCATGCGCGGCGGTCGGTGAAAGCTTCCTTACACGACACGACTGCAGACGCCTTACGACCTTTGAGTTGATTTATGTCGATAAATATTTATATTTAATATTCATTGATATACATATAAATTGCACGTGTTTGAATAGTGTATAATAAATATAATAATATATGTTTGTATTAATATGTAATATACCTATAAAGACGTCGCCTAGGCACACCAGCTGAATCTATTAAATGGACTTAAGCCCTAAAAGCAATTGTAAATGAATGAGAAAAGAGGAGGCTTTTCCTTTCAGGGGTGGATTAAAAATACTGACCCTTGCAGCCGGGGTCGGTCTGTCATAAAAGGCAAGAAAACAACTAACTAGATGGTAGGGCCCCAAGGCCAAGGATTGCCACGCTGGTCTCTAAATATATGCCACCATAATAATTTTGTGTTGTGGGCAAAATTGATCTAAGTTCCTCCACGTGGACGGCAGCGTGCATAGGCAACAGTAACTGCTCACCTACTACCAAGTGATCCACCAGCCTGTCTGATATTCCACAGTAAAAAAAAGTGCGTGCGTACAAAGTACACATGTCAGAAGTAAAATTTATTTGGCAAACTAATTTCTAAATCTTCTAATAAATTTTAAAAGAGAATTTATGAAATATTATTATTTTATAACTTATTAAACAAAACTCAACTGTATTTTATTGCAATAAAGTCGCAATTCGAATAGATATGTATAAATGCAATACAATCATTCTAAAATTACATTATAGAACACTTCAATAATCCTTAAGCCATTATTAATAAGGTTGGTACTTATTACTAGAGCAAAAAAAAATTCAAGTGTATTTCATTGTAATAAAGTCGCAATTCGAATAGATATGTATAAGTAATGCAATCATTTAAAAATTACATAATAGAATAATCCTTAAGCCATTATCAATAAGGTTAGTATTACTTGAGCAAAAAAAACGTTTCACATCTTCGTGACGCTAATGTTGCGTTTCATCTGTAAAAATTTTACCCTCATGCGCGCAAAGAACTTTCATTTCAGAAAGGATCTCTAGCAGTGGGTAACGACTGTTGACTGGCAAAATCTGTGTGTTTTGCCCGAGGATGTAATTATTCGTAAAACTTGATTTGTGTATTTATGTATTTTGTGACAGGTTTTATAATATATTGTTAGCAATAAAACGTGCGTTAAAGATACAATACAGGTTGTAAATAACATTTAAATTGGTAGACAGTTATGTATTAGAAACGTTTGCAATGCTAATGTGTACTTGATTTAAAGCTAGGATTGTCCTCAATGTTTACTTTAGTAGAGTTGTTATTAATTGGCTTTGTAATTCCGGCAGGGGGAATAGAGCCTCGCCATCTCGTCTTAAGACGTTTACAAAGGAAAAGTATATCAGTTGTCTAGTATCCATAACACAAGCGCTGTGCTGCTTACATTATGACTAGATGGCGTTGTGTGATTATTACAGTGCTTTTATTTATTAAGTGTTCTCTTTTCAACGTGTGAATATTTAACAAGTTCGGACTCCGGAGCAGAAGCTTCCGATATACAACGTTTTTTGAAGGAAGTTCATAGTATTTAATATAATTTTTTTATTGATGTAGGACTGCAGACAGGCTTACGGCCCGCTTAGAATTTTGCAGTTACCGTCGCCTATGGGTGTTTGCAACATAGCATCGTGAACATGCTGCTGTCGCATAAGGGTACAGGAATATGGCGGCATACTTAAGACCAAATGTGGTCGCAATCCAGACGGGCTTGGGGCCCTACCACGTAGCTAGGGTGGGTTGTTTGTCGCCTTTTACGACAGGCCGACCCCGGCCGCAGAGGTTAGTATTCTTTCTCCACCCCTGCACGGATAATTTAATGCAACATATCACAGAGACCGGTTTGAAATAATTTTACATACCTAAATGGTATTAATTTTATTTATTCAGATAAATCCCTATTCCATCACCATTTTTCACAAATCATAAGTTTTTATATATTTCATCTACATGCAGGTGCGAGTAAGAATACTAACCTCTGCGGCCGGGGTCGGCCTGTCGTAAAAGGCGACAAAACAACTCTAGCCAAGCCCGTCTATATGGCAACCACCCTTGGTCTATTAGTATTCCGCCATAATAACCTTGTGTTGTATTCCGCTATTAGTGACCCAGATTTCTGTATCTCTATGCGACAGGAGCGTGTTCATGGTGCCTCTAGCGTCGCAACATCCATAGGTCTGCTGTTGAAAAAAATTTCACCATAAGCTTTTATGTTGTGTTCACTACATTAAAGTTCCCCTTTTTAATGTATAATCGCATATCGTAATAGTTATAATTACCTTAGCATTTTACTGGGGCACCTAGTTTGAATATCATAATTTAAAAAATAATTGTTTAAATATACAGTTAGTTAGATGATATTATAATTACATAAATGTCGACTCCATTATTGCCGTTAAGCGTAAAATATATACATAAATTCGAAATTCCAACGAATATTCCGTTAATTTACGATTTAAAATTACTTCACATAGGTACAAACTTCCACTTTATAGTTCTACCTGGTGACGATGTTACTGCTCTTATCGATCGAAAAGTAGTTACACTGATAAAGGAAAAGAAATATAATAAAACTTACTGAATTTTCAATTTAATTATTACAAATGATATTAGTTAAGATAACACAATTATGTCTGTTTGCATTTAAATTCTAACAGATGCGTTCCTTTACACGTGAAATTACAAAGTCCAATATGGCCGACTTCTTGTTACAAAATGGCAGGAGTTGTTGCGAATTTGCAAATTGTTAATTTCAACGTGTTAACGTCCATTAGCTGTATAAATGTTTATCGAAGCACTCAGGATAGGTGTTAATCGTGTAATAGCTTTCTGAGTTTTATGTTGGTTTGTTTAACATAATTGTTAAACCATTTTCTTTTCTCCCAAGCTTTTATTGTAGAGGAAACTTCTTTGTGATACTACTTTTTTATTGGCACAAGAAGAGTGGGTGTAGTTTTACTTAGATTTCTTCAGGATATAGAATATAGAGCATCGACTGCCGTCTAGCCGTCCAATCTCGATAAGGTAACTGGATGGTGCCGTCTTTTGCCGCCTGTGAGTATCATGTTCTAATCTTAAATCTCATTTTTTCAATCTATGGTTAAATAGTGCTACAAATAAACTATTACAATCTTGAGTTTCTGACATCAATTCAGTCGCTCGATCACATCGTTGGGATAAAAAAGAATATGATTCGAACAGTAATATTTTAAGAAATAAATGAAATATATACATATACTTACAAATGTAACAGTGAGTGGTATACCCACATGTCTACATGTTAAAAATATTTTAATAATTAAACCATATAGTTACCACAGATAATCTATAGATAAAGTTCGGCGCACAATCAAGCACTTAACAAATGAAATTTTACGACTTTGAAATCTAAACCAAATGATGCACACTGGTCGTTACGATGTGGTTACGATGCATTATATAAACATTTGTCTGTTTGTTTGACACCATGTCTATTGCGCTCGAATCTGTTACGTTTCAATAATACAATTGTAATAGTGTTTATGTAATGCACGGAAGTTGTTGATTAATGTATTTTGATATTTAGAAGTAATATTTAGGGTGTAACTATAAGTTGAATCACTTTCAGACGTGGATTAATGGAGTGGGGTATAAGGAGTTCTACAAAGATCTTCGGAGCCCAATCTCACCTAAAGGTGATGAAGTAAGTTTTCCTTTAGGGGTAGGGGATGAGCTGACAGTTACTACTATTTTTTATTGCTGAGTAACAGCAAACACCGTAAGTAGTTACCGTTGCCTATGGATGTTTGCGACACCTAGGGGCACCGTGAACACGCTGTTCCATAGGGGTACAAGAACCTGGGTCACTAATGCCTTTTACATTTTACGTTTTACGTTTTACATTTTACGTCCACTAAAAATTTTGACAGTTTAATCAAGTCAAATACATTAAAAAATCTTTCAACGGTTTCAACTCCTTCTCGTCCAGTATTTTGTCTAAGTCCTTTAACTGATTGTGATATTGAGAGTGCTTTATTATCTATTTCTTCGAACGCCATTGGCAGTGACGGAATTAGTCGGAACATGATCGTTCTTATTCTGGATGTTATTCTCCCAGTTATTACCCATATCTTTAATATCTCACTGGACTCCGCTACTTTTCCGACTATTTGGAAGGAAGCGCAAATTATTCCTCTTCCTAAACTTAATAATTCTACTTCTTGCGCAGATTTCCGACCTATTTCAATTCTTCCCTTCCTTTCCAAAGTCCTAGAACGTGAAGTCGTGAAGTTTTTATGGAGGCATACTTATAGACCCAGTTGGTTACCATCCAGACGGGATTGGGGCCCTACCTCGTAGCTAGGGGTTTGTAGTTAGTAAGCCGACAAAACGTCGCCTTTTACAACAGGCCGATCCCGGTCGCATATCTTACTCCGCCCCTGTATGAAGAAAAAATTATTATAAAATTGAATTAAACTAAATCGTTTTTCATATTTTCCGAGTGGTTCACACTATGGACAGTTTCACAAACGATGCGGCAAGTGGTTCCCAGGACGCCAAATTGCAAGATGCATCCGGGATTAGTCACTCGTATGATTTTTTTTATTGCTGTAGGACAGCAGATAGGCTGACGGCCCGCTAAGAATTTAGCAGTTACCATCGCCTATGGATATTTGCAACGCCAGTGGCATCGCGGACATGCTGCTGTCCCATTTTACAGGAACTTGGGTCATTAATGCCGGAAGACAACACAAGGTTATTATGGCGGCATACTTAAGACCAAAGATGGTCACCATCCAAACGGGTTTGAGGTCCTACCACGTAGCTAGGGTGGGTTGTTTTGTCGCCTTTTACGACAGGCCGACCCCACCCGCAGAGTTTAGTATTCTTTCTCCGCCTCTGCACGGATAAAATGATGACAATGACAGTTCAAATTGTTAATATTTTACTACGAATTTTGATAATGTGTACATTTAAAACAGTAATTAATTTCAATCGTAATAATAAATTTACTATAAAAATTGATACAACGCCAAAAAGAGTAGTATAGCGCTTATGTTATGGGTACTTTGAATACATATTGTGATGTGTACAAAGTATTAATTTACTCATTTTCTATTTATTCTTCAATATGCATATTTATTTTAAACTATTTAATTTATAACTATATAATAATAAAATTTGTTGTTGTTTCAATTTATATCTATTAGTAATTTACTTTTGTATAATATAATATGAATAAACCCATAACCCCAGAAACCCATATATCATATATATATAGTATATATCATATCAAATATTAAAGGAAATCTTTGTTTAATGAACACTTCAAAATTATAAAATGTTAATTGTACATAAAAATTTTATTTGCTTAAGGCCGACTTGCACAACCAATCACTAAACCGATTTAGCGCTAAACTTATTTAAATCGTCATTCTGTCCCTGTCAAATGTTGCCAATGTGACAGGGACAAAATGACGATTTAAATAAGTTTAGCGCTAAATCGGTTTAGTGATTGGTTGTGCAAGTCGGCCTAAGTCCTCACTTTATGTAACCAAACTATATCGATCGTGTCTTACTCATTTAATTTTATTTATGAAGGTAGTTGTAAAAATTTATAATCTATTATTATAACAATAATGTTGAAGTCACTGGAAGGAACTAATACCTAAGGGACAGGCCATGCCTAGTTTAGGAGTTAGTGCTAGAATAAGTTTATAATTATGTAAAACATGTGTCAATAAAGAAATTTTTATTTATTTATTTATATTCAACATAAAAACCAAGCTCGGAACGGAAATTGAACCTATAAACCCCACACACCACGGTAGTCGTCGAATTGTAATTGTTGTTAATTAATGCGATGATCTCAGATTACAGAATAAAATCTGAGGCGACGATTGACTGGAAAGAAGTCGCCGATTCCGAGGAATTGGGATAAGTAAAAGAAAGATACCCCGGGATAACATTATCGCACAATCACCATGGGCCTGGCGGTAAAATGTAATTCCATATAGCAGTTTTTTTATCGGTATTTTTTTTAAATTTAATATTCAAGCATTTCTAACATACTGCATTTCCTAAACAAACTTTACAAATCTTTCTAAAAACCCTTATATATGTATATAAAAAATATATCTTACCAACCGATTATACGATAAAATATACTGTAAAATGTTATCAAAATATTACAAGACAAGGTGCGTTTTAAATTAAACAATGTTTGTATATACGCCGTTTTGGAATGCAATTAAAACTTATGAATGGCCAGCGCACGATCTTATTTTGAGAGAAAAAAAGGTTCTCTTGCTGCCACATTGTCTGTCGTAAATCGTCTGTCACTTTGCAATGGAATTTAAAAAAAAAAGCTATTCGGATAGTTTACCTGCTACGATATGTAAAACATTCGCATTAATATTGAAAAATATCGTTGGTTGGCTTAGCAATTTATTTCTAATGGCTAGATCGCGAATTATGATCGATGTGATACTAGACTATCGATTCGTGGCTGTTTTGTGATTCTATCATAAGAATACAGCCTTTTGCTTTGGATGCTTTAAGACAGTGTAAGGAGACGATTAAACTAAAAGGAAACACTTCCCTCCACTAGAGGCTGCAAAGAAGAAATTCAGCTTATTATTAAACATATAAAACGAACTCCATATTTCTATGTCTTCAATAGTGTCTTAATTACTTTGTGTCTGTCTTAAAATAATAATGTAGGTATATGAAAATATTTCGCTATTTTTTTTTTCAGAATTTTGATGGAAGAACTTTTTTTAGTGTTCTTTAATCCGTCCAATAGTTCAGGGTTCTGCAGCAAACAATATTCTCTTTACAATATTTCATTATATTTCGTAACTCCGTTATCCTATCTTTTAAATAATAATTATTAATATTCTACTCATAAACTTGTCTCGTGGGCAAACAATTCGTAGAAACAAAGAGGTTACTATATTTCGCATTCAAGTCATTGTTCTTCGCTTAGAAATATTACAATTTTATGTCTGCAGTAAATGTCAATTTTATTAGGCTTTCTCCAAGGAAACATTTATTTGTTTATTGTTTAAAAGTTCCTGTTTGGACAAAAGGTGCTTCGGGATAAATCATTATTGGTATGATCGTGGCTAATATAATTAATGTTTTTTAGGAATAAAAGTGGATGCACATAAAATGATAGAGCACAGAAAAGCAAAATGGATACCGTAAAAGATGATATGGTTAAAAAGGAGAGAAGATTGGCATAAAAGTTAATAGAGAAAGGAGAGGACGTGCTGTGCTATCTACACATATTTGGAATATGGGCAGGAAAACGATATTCAAAAAATAAGAGAAATGTAAAGCAAGCTTTTGTTACACGATATCGAACGGTAGCGCTGCGGCAAGATCTATGGAAATTTTTGTGCTTCGATCCCAGTAATTGTTCATTGTACAATACAACACAAGAATATAGGGATAAGGCAGTGGTCAGCAACCTTGCTATCCAAAAGAGCCAAATATGGATAATACACAATTGAAATTTATTCCAAGAGCCATTTTTTAACATATATGCTTTGCTTTAGTAGGAGATATTATTTCCGAAATAGTAAAATAATAGCTAGCTGACTCGGCAAACGTTGTTTTGCTGGGCCGGTTTATACCGAAATTCATTAAAATTGGTTCAGCGGCTTTGGCGTGAAAACTTAGAATAATTAGCGTGAAAACGTAACCGTTTTCGTTTAATGTAACGTAGTTTTTATTCGTGCAGGGGCGAAGAAATAATACTAACATCTGCGGCCGGAGTCGGCCTGTCGTAAAAGGCGACAAAACAACCCACCCTAGCTACGTGGTAGGGCATCAAGCCCGTCTGGATGGCGACCACCTTTGGTCTTAAGTACGCCGCCATAATAACCTTGTGTTGTGTACCGGCATTAGTGACCCAAGTTCTTGTACCCTTATGGGACAGCAGCGTGTTCGCGATGCCACTGGCGTTGCAAACACCCATAGGCGACGGTAACTGCTAAATTCTAAGCGGGCCGTCAGCCTGTCTGCTGTCCTACAGCATGACAGACAGAGTTATTCTCATATTTATAGTATTAGTATGGATAAGTAATATACCGTGCCTGGATTAAACATTTCGTGGAAGAGCCGTAGCCGAGGAATCAGAGCCGCATGCGGCTCGCGAGTCGCGGGTTGCCGACCACTGGAATAAGGTGATACGCAAAAAAGAAAAAAACACAAACGATTTTAAGTTGAAGAATGTTTGTACCAAGACAATGCAAGAGAAAAATCCTATCAAAGAGATAGTTTACAATATTATATTTAATTAAAAAAAGAATTTTAAAAATTCAATCACTTAAAATTGACTTTTAGCCAATAAAAAGCTTTTAAAGGCGCGCCGAGCGCGTTTATTATCGCGATAACACACGAAGCGACAGATCACGACACGAAGATTAATTATTCCATGTAATTAATATAATAACAGTGTTACTGTTATAATACACGCCGAGATTCGAGTAAAGTGAGTTAGCGAGATAATAGACCATAATTCATTTGAATCACGCGTTTTCTTGGAACTTAGGTACAAATGACTACAGAATATTCTGTATTTCCTAAATTAATATAACCATGTAAACATTATATAATATTTTCTTAAGTTTTTACAGCTGTAATATTTAATAGATTTTTTTAGTTATTTTTCAGTAGCCGTATTCATCAATATTAAAAACTCTTAAAGGCTAAATCGCGGGTAGTTTAGTGTATTTATGTAAGAAATTAGGGCTGGTTTATGCTCTATTATAATTATACGTTTGCTTAAATTTTCTTAAAATCTTTAAAATAATAAATAATGATTTAATTTTCAAATAAAGTCATAGAATGATAAACTGACGACGAATATTAATAAATTCATATTACAAATAAAACAAAACAAATTTAAAGTACTAAGTTACAATATATAAATATTTAGTTATAGAATTAACCAATTATTTAGTAGAAATTAAATTATTAATTCCTATTATTCTCTACAAGTTGAAGTACAATGAAGTATCTGGTACAATAGAGCTTGAACTTAATTAAAAACAAGCAATCTTAGCAAAATTAGTATTGCCAGCAATCTGAATTTATAGGAATGTTTAAATTTTGAAAGTAATGACGGCATTGAAATTTAAGTAATAATTCCTGTGCCTAGTTAAAGTTGCATAAGTGTTAGTTTTACTAATCAACAAGCAATTCAAATTTGTCAAATGTAGAACCAAGTAACATTAACATTGTTGCTTTAAGCCGGCTTTTGACTATGTGATATAATATTTATCACATCTTGAGCTACATATTACACCCCGCGATTGCTGTTCACACTGTAAGATATATATTTTGGAACAGTTCAGCTTCCGTCACCATTGTGTTGATGGTGAGGCAGGGGGAGGCGCGGTGTCCGGGGACGTGAGGTAAAATATACTCCTTCAAAATATCGCTTATTTGGTTGAAAAAATATTTATAGTTTGGGATGTAATATATATTATAGCACAGTGTGAACGGTCTCGTACAAAATGTATGACGAGCGATAAAATATTATATCTCAAGATGTAATATATATTATATTATATCCCATAGTCAAAAGCCGACTTTAGAATGCAGGTAACCGGAAATACCTTAGATTGACAACTACCCTTCTAAACGCTAGCCAGAAAGCCAGATAGAATATGAAATGCAAGAAGATGTGAAGAAAATAAATAAATGACAATTTGTAATTAAAGTACTTTACACATGATCAAATTCAGACTATGAAATATAAAAGTGTTACAAAATAACAATTTCGTTGCATATTTATACAACTTTTGTAATTTTTTTTTATTGCTGTAGAACAGCAGACAGGCAGACGGCCCGCTTAGAATTTAGCAGTTATCGTCGCCTATGAGTGTTTGCAACGCCAGTGGCATCGTGAACACGATGCTGTCCCATAAGAGTACAGGAACTTAGGTCACTAATTCCGGAACACAACACAAGGTCATTATGGTTGCCCGGGCTTGAAGCTCTTCCACGTAACTAGGGTGGGTTGTTTTGTCGGCTTTTACGACAGGTCGACTCCGGCCGCAGAGGTTAGTATTCTTTCTCCGCCCCTGCACGGATATGTATGTATGCATTTAATATATGGTAAATGTTCCTGTTAACAGAGTAAACCCAATAGACACTGACTGCGTTTAACTATTCTTAATTAATTTATAGGTTTTCTTTAGAACTTTCATAACTAGGTTACATTATTCATTTAATTAATTTTAACGAAGCAACGGCGGGTGCCTTAGATTTTTTTATGTGGACGACACTCTTTTAAAAGTATAGAATAGAATATTCTTTATCACCCACAGAAAAAAAGACAAACAAACATAACTACTGAACTAAACAAATATACAATACGCGGTCTTATCGCTAATAATGGTTCCTTTCAGACAACCGTCTTATTTAAAACCAATATATACTGGAATAGATCGGTCATTGTGCGCATCGGTTACATACAAAATAAATAGATTAAATTATATATACATATTTAAACGAGCAATTCTTGTATATATATTTATAATTGGAATCTCGGAATCGGCTCCAACAATTTTCATGAAATTTAGTATACGGGGCGTTTCGGGGGTGGTAAATCGATCTAGCTAGGAATCATTTCTAGAAAATGTCAAAAGGTGGCGTTGGAGTAGTCCCAATTTGAACTGAAAAATGACTCTTCCTGACATCTATCGGCGAATAATAACACTATTTTTTTTAAATTGCTTTAACGACACAACAACACTAAAGCTATTCCAGCAGATGGCGTTGTTAAGTAACACGAAGTCAATGAGTGTTTGCTTTGAGGTTAGACTAAGAAAATCAATTGTTAATTTCCAAAAAACACAATTTATAAAATAAAAAAAATACTGAGCAAAGCTCGGTCATCCGGATATTAAAAATAAAACGACATAAGAGTAATAACATAAAATACAAATATACATATATTGTACATACATAAGATAAATTTATAAATGAATATTTCTTAACCAGTGAGTTGAGGTAAGTGAGTTGGCACTTCTTATGTTAAATACCAATGCATTCCACAGTTTGACAGCCACATCTATAAAGGATCTGCCATAGATTTGAGTAGTATGCATTGGAGTGGCGAGCCACCGATCAGCTAATGAAATCAACAACCTTGAGCTGCTTTCCTGACGAAACTCAAAACGTTCTTTTAGATCATTATCTAATATCTTTTATATATCTCTATATCTTTTCAAATCTCCTCATCAGGAGATTTGGGGTTAAGAGTTATATTCGAGCTTACGACGAAATTCGGAAACATGGTCATGTTTGCGTAAACCAAATCGTCGTAGTCGTAGAATAGTGACGGATCTGACAAATATTAAACTTTACAGGACAGCCATTTTAAAAATACACAAGCGTCATTTTACTATGAGATTCTATCATATCCGTCACTTTACCGACTGCTTAATTTGAAATCTAAAATACATGTAATTGTTTTTTAATGTAGCAATAATATTTAGACAATGTAGTATCCAAATATGGTAAAAATTGAATTTTGGATTTTTTTCAAATCCGACGTTATTCTACGATCACGACGAAATATATAATGACCAAATAAAAATACAATGTGCCGATTTTTTATTCTAATAACAAACATTTTTTCACATTTATGTGACTAATTTGAAAATAGTTTTTTTTTATTGATGTAGATACCGTCCCCTATGGGTGTCTGTAACGTTAGCGGCATTGCGAACATGCTGCTGTCCCATAAGGGTACAGGAACTAAGTCACTAATGCCGGAACACAACACAAGGTCACTATGGCGGCATTCTTAAGACCAAATGTGGTCGCCATGCGGACAGTCTTGGCCCTACTACGTAGCTAGTGTTGTTTTATCGCCTCGTACGAAAGGCCAACCCCGGCTGCAGAGGTGTAAGAGAGTATAAAAGCAAACATCATATTTAGTAATACACTTAAACCAGAACTTGGTAACTATATTTTTAATGCGGTTAAAGTGTATCATCAAATATGTCTAAGTCCTGACAAACAAGTAGATCATTAACTTGTTTGAAGACCTTAACAATTTTCTCTATAGTTAGGAATCATGCATGGTTCGGCGAATTGTAAAGGATTTCTAACTTTTAAGTTAATTTTAGACAAAAGATAATGAGAATCAATCTTAATTTGCGTTTTTTACTAACCACTTCTATATCCGCAATCTGTCGTATTTCATGCATTGGTAACATGTGATGTTTAATGCATGTGGTACCCATAAAGTGCATTACCTTTATAGTTATATTTTATGTACCTATGAATGTAGCTGTTACAGACGAATTGAAGTATGTTGCGTTAATAGTTCTCCATCCCAGTCTCAATTTAGGCCCTTTCCTCTAAAATGTATGCCATTGTGGCGGTGCCACCTTTAATTTAACGCATTATGACACTTTCCAAACACAGATATAGTTCTCTTTACATATAACTGCGATAAAGGCGAGATATTGTCATGTCTTTACGGCTTGGACACATCAGTGTTACTACTTAACAGTAGGATGGCATCATAATCGTACTCAACATCTGAACAAGAGCTTTCTAGTACATATAGCGGTAAAAAACGGTGATAAAGGGGTCGTATTTTCACGTACAATATAAAATTTGATTCACACACAAAGCAAGTATTAAAAGATTCGAATTACGTTAAATACTGGGTAGTTTAACACATCCTACGTAGTAGGTAGGTATAGTTACATGGGTTACGTGAATAGGCCTTTGTGCGCGTGAGGGTAATGAATTGCTCATTGTAACGGAACAAGTCCTGTTTGTGCCAAACAAGCTACATGAGTACTGTGGAAATTTGGTTTGAAATCTATAAAAAATTAAAACCCTATAAACAAAATGGTAAAATTCTTGCATTTGTGTGTTACCTTCCAGATTTCTGGTGAAATTTACGATGAAGTACTGAAAAATATCGGCTCAATAGAGTAAGCAAGCGCTTCATCCCGAGCGCGACCGAAGCTTCAGAGCTCGGGGTATTTGCTTCTGCTTCTTCGGCTTCTGCGCGCTTAATTACGTTAGTATGTACTTCTTTATCTGAGCAATAATCCCCCAGATTTGATGTAGATTTAGGTCGCCACAATTCTTCTTTATATTTTGTTCTCATTTTTTACTTTTAAGTTATGTGCTTTAACTTTATTCACTACTATGTCCTCAACATTGCGCTATTTCTCTTAGTCTTAAAATATCCTATATAAATGTAGTCAGTATTTGCTTTAAGTTAATTATACGAGGTAAAGCTCCAAGCCCATCTGGATGGCAACTACCTTTGGTCTATAAGTATGCCGCCATAATAACCTTGTGTTGTGTTCCGGCATTAGCGACTCAGGTTCCTGTACCTTATGCTACACCAGCGTGTCCACGGTGCAATAGCGTCTCAAACATCCATAGGCGACGGTAACTTCTTACAATAAAGGGGGCCGACAGTCTATCTGCTGTTCCTCAACAAGAAAAAAATATTATTATATTTTTCTCATAGAATTTTACATTTCACATAAATAACTTGCTGGCATACCGGAACCTCGTGTCCGAAGTCACATGCAACATTTAGGGGATCAACCAAATCCCCTAAAGTTTTTAAATTAAGAAAAAATACTCATCATCTAAGTATTGTATCCCGGTTGCAACCTAAACTTCCGTTTCGGTGCCCGGAGTCCGCTTTCCGACTTTTTCTACTCCACTTCGCACGGTCTTCAGCATCCCTGGTAGTGAGCCCACTGGCTCGCATATTACCCTTTACGACGTCAAGCCAGCACTTTTTGGATCTACCCCTCCTGCCGGGGTCCGGCGGAGGCGGCATAGCCAGACATTTGTTTCCCACGTAAGCATCCGGTTGCCTTAAAACGTGGCCGTACCATCGGAGCCGACACTCCTGCAATTTATCCGCAATGTTACGGAGATGAAGGCTGCCGCGTATGCGAGAGTTTCTAGCGCAGTCCTTCCGCGTCAAATTAAGTAAAAATACTCTAATGGTTAAACCCAAAATGAAAGCCTAATGGTGCTTTTACTGTCTAAAAACCATCAAAATAAATCCATATGAAAGTGAAAGGATATTTCTATTTTCTCACTGAAAATAATTTCATTTAATACTCTCTCTACAATCTCAATTTTTCACGTCAAAGTTAGTAAGTAAAAAGGTTAGTTAAGTATATATATTGATATTTTATGAGAACAGCCAGGGATACGTAAGGTACTCAACGTATTTCACAATCATTCAAAGTCATACCCACTCTGGGAATAAAGTATGCACGTCGAGATAAGAGTAATATGGATCGCACGTCGCTTGACGGATCGCTTCAGCATCACCTCATGCATCCATCGGTCATTGTTTCGAAGATATACTCGTATTTCACAATAATATTGATATCTTTTATTTTAATTATCTACAATAGTATTTCTTTCTTCACAAGAGCTGTGTCTCAGCCGTGTATATATATATATTTCTTATTATATTCGTGTTAAAGCTTTCGGCAATGAATATTTGTTGATTTTAACTTAGATTTCTTGATTTCAAATAAAATTAATCAAGCATATAAATATATAGCTGTTACAGCATGAGATGCGTCTATCTGTTCTTCATATTGAACATAGACTGAAGCAAAATCTTTCTCTATTTAGTATACCACTACTGTACTAAGCAACGTGAAAGCTGCAATTTTCTGGTGGTGTGATGTGGTAATCCGGTTATCTTCGATAGCAGAGGATGTGGTAATAAATGGCAAATATCATTAAAACTTCATTATTATAACTAATTTTTAGGGATTTTACCGCCTGTTTTAGAAACTTATGTTTTTGAGTCAAACTTTTTAATACCATACCAAATCAAATTATTTATTTATATAAATAAAATGATAAAGGTCTGCTGTTGTGCGCGCATCACAGCACAAAACTACTGGATAGATTTCAATTAAATTTTCTAAGTTTTATTTCTTAGACATACTTATTCTTAGACATACCTACTCATATTTATTCGATTTACTTTTTTCTGTTATCCGACCAGTGAAGCAGGCGGGAACGGCTAGTTATAGATAAAATTATAAGTTAGAACTTATTTTTTAATTACGATTAACAATCGTGAAAATTTAGAAAGCAATCTTTGATTCGATTTACAATACAATATAAAGTTGATATACCTATATAAACGTTTAAACATAGGCGTTATATACCCAGGCTGAATCAATGACAAACTCAATATGTCATCCTAAAAGAGGATGATATCCACATTTATGTTAACGTTAATTGAATCAAATGATTCACATTATAGTGAAACCAAGATGGCTGTTAATAAAAAAGCTATTTATCTTATTTACAATGACGTTTCTCAGACATTCATAATAAAATCATATCTCTGTTATCCAGTAATGAAATGCAAAACTAATTTACTGTTTCCTTCGGGGTGCTGACCCGATTTAGACACCTTCACTCATTAATGAATAATTTACGGGGCATTATGAAACCAAAACATCGTAGCAATGCGTTCCTGATAATGTCTACAATTTCTGGCGCTATTTTCTTTTTTTTATTGCTGTAGGACAGCAGACAGGCTGACGGTCTGCTTAGAATTTAGCAGTTACTGTCGCCTATGGGTGTTTGCAACGCCAGTGGCATCGCGAACACGCTGCTGTCCCATAAGAGTACTGTTTCTGAAGTACCAACAGTGATTTAATTATAATTACGTACAATAATCACCGTGAACTCCTGGAATATCGCCCCTGCCCGGAAAAAAAGGCAAATACTATTCTGAGGACGTATTCAGCGGGTGTATACTCTTGCTTAAGGAAACGGTGGAACAATTTCAAGATCATCTAGTGCGTAAAGTCATTTTTGTGTTACTATTTTAGTAGATTTTTGAGTTAAAGATTCAGTCAAAATGTTGCTTCCGTGGCATCGAAACCTTATTACATCACATTGAAATTGTTCAACATACCAGAACGAAGCCATTACACGACGATCTTGTTACTCGATTAATTCACAAACCCCGCACAATGTTATCGAGTTGCAAGTAGCCAGTAATCGATATGTAGTTAAAGACAGAGGGATCGATACACTGATGCAAAATGTATTAGGCCTGGCCAATTTACGTCGTTTTGTGCACTCAAGTAAGGCATGTACTGAACTTTTGATGTGGAAACAATGTGAAGGGCCCTGTGGTTAAATACTTATAAAATTTAGTTCTCTATCCGCATTTTATCCATTATTGTTGCCACAAGAGTTATCGACGGTCATCAAGGCATGGTGATGTTTTGTCTTATTTTTCTATTTATCTAACTGAATGGCCAGTACCACGCAGGACTCCGAAGCCGACGTGGTTATGTCCAATTTAGCGTTTAACACTGTAACAAACGTTTTGTGCTGCTGACAGGTGACAACCAGCAGCGGCTGCTACGGTCACGTCAGTATTAAAACCCCAGTCACCAATCTTAACCTTATGTGGTCACAGGATATAGTTATGATTATTGCTTTTTGCATTGAAGTGTTACCGTAGAATATTCTTCTGACTCCGCCTTGAGGTTAAGCAAAGTTCTGGTCAAATCAAGAGGAGGAATCAGTTGTTAGCATACATTAAAATTATTTGCATGAAATTCCTATATATCTGAAAAATTTGAAAACTAAGAATAAAATAAATTGTATTTACGAGATCACGGGTGTGTATTACAGACCAATGTACTATGGATAAGCAAGGCTTATCTAAGATAGAGATTTAAGATATACCATCAGTTCCGGTCCAGCTGGGAGCCAGGCCCTGGCTCAGCAGTAGGAAGTTGTACGCTTTTGAGTTTGAGTTGAGTACCTTTTTTGTATAGAAGGATTATTCTTGATTCACACCAGCAATCAGGCACTGTTTGTAACTTGAGAATGTTATTAAAAAGAGTAATTATATGGTTTACTATTATGTATTTTCTACTTTTAAAGCTTCATTTGGTATATTATCTGAACCCACACTATTCTGTTTTTAATATTTTATTAATTGGAGTAAATATTCATAAATCCGTTACAAAATTAATTAATTTGACCCCGTCAAAGAGTACAGTGGGGCGGCCGAAACTCCTCGGGCTATCTGAGTTGAACTCCGCAAACATCGCCAGCAGGTAGATCAAACTACAGTATTTCATTGTTTCGTGCTTATTAATTTGTATTTCAGTATCGTTTTCATTGAATTTGTTATAAAATTCGACAAGGTTTTAATTTAATTAATAACTTTATTGATATACTCGTAGTTGTATTTGGTAGTAGTTTTATTAAAATTATCAATCACTAAAGAAAATGTATAGTCTATTACCCTTATGGGACAGCAGCGTGTTCGTAATGGCACTGGGATAGCAAAAACCCATAGGCGACGGTAACTGCTAAATTCTAAGCGGCCCGTCAGCCTTCTGCTGTCCTACACCAATAAAAAAATATATGGAGATGTTTCTTTATTGCTGGATTTTAGCAGGGAAACAAACGGCGCACCTGATAGCAGGTGGTCACCACCGCCTATGGGCGTTGACAACACCAAAAGCACTACCAACACACTGCTGGCCTTGAATAAATTTTAACACGTCGTTTTTGAAAAACCCTTTTCGTACTGCGATGGGAAGCCTCAGCCGGAAGATCATTCCCAATTCGGAAAGTACGTAACATGAACGTTCTTGAGAACCGTTACGTACAAGAAATAAGAAGCTCCTGGAAATAGGAATGAACGCCCAGACGATGGCGGGCAGTGCGGTGGTAGAAAGTCGACGAGATGATGTTGCTATACACGTATTTTACAGAAATTACTATTGAAAATGGTTTTGTTATACCAAAAACTTGATTAAGACCCTCCAGAAGGGTCCCTTGTGTACAAAATTCCTGGCTGATTTTTTGTAACAAATATTTTACGAGCTAAATGAATGTTATATTGTTGGTTACAGGAAATGAGGTTACTTTCTATTAACGTTTGTTAAGTACAAAAATATAAACTGTAAGCATGAAAATAAGAAAGAAATATATAATTTAATTGTTAAAATAAATGTAACCTTTCAGGAAATTACTACAACATTAATAAACTCATCAAAAGGCACAATTAATTTGTTCCACGACACTCACTACAGAACCTTTCCTCATTTCAATAATATATCTGTCACGTTTGTCCATAGCATTGCAGGTAATCACAGAATTTAGAACATATTTGACCTTGTTTATAACAGCCACTTTTATTAGTAGTTGAATAATTGAATTTAAATAGAACAATTAATTGAAACGCAAAAATTCTATTGACACGTATGCTCTAGTAGCTAAGGCCGACTTGCACAACCAATCACTAAACCGATTTAGCGCTAAACTTATTTAAATCGTCATTCTGTCCCTGTCAAATGTTGTCAATGTGACAGGGACAGAATGACGATTTAAATAAGTTTAGCGCTAAATCGGTTTAGCGATTGGTTGTGCAAGCCGGCCTAACTGTAGTTCCATACAGCTAACATATTATTACGCTATTCGCGTTTTATTACGCAGGAATAATTAATTTACTTTGTGTTTAAAATTATTCTCGTTAAAAACCGAAACTTGTATCAATTTTTAAATAATAACATTTTATTTAAAATGATTTGTCTTCTCGAATATTATCAGAAAAATGTTAAGAACATAAAAGTTTCCTTTCTTTAGTAATGAGAGTAATGACAGTTCTTCACTGTAATGATTTAAATATATCGATTTTACAAGTGACAGCGTGATAACAGCACACTGTTAAGAATTATCATCATTAACCATATTCCAATTATTTGGGATCGGCACAGTTTGTCTTTCTCCACCATTTAATTCTATCGCTTTAGCCTTGTCCTTGTATCTATTAATTTTCAAGTTCATCATTCTTCTGGTCACATGGTTCGTATTTCTTCTCATCGTATGTAACACACCAATCTTTTTGATCTATAGGTTCTATTTTGGAGATGAAATCAAATCAAATTCGATTATTTATTTGCACAAATACATGCTTTTTAAATTGTCATGATTATAATCTGAGTATGTCCCGATGCGATAGCTCGATAGCCATTTTCCTAGTCGTTAGATAGGGCGAGGAGGACCCATTCCGTGGCCTGCGTGGAGTCCGGACTTAACGCCGGTTGATTTCTATGTCTGGGGTCACATCAAATCCCTAGTTTACGACGTCTCGCCTGTGTGCCAGTGCCGCGGAAGAACCCAAAAAAGAGTTATAAACGCAGCAAATGCGATGCGGAATAATTTGACTACTTCGGTAGTTAAGTCACAACTTAGAAAAAGAATGCGACTTTGCGTACGCAATAGTCACTTAAGAGCAAGAACTTTAATTAGGCTAAATTACAAAATGTTTTAATTGTTACTTATTATTAATTGTTATTACTACTAAACTGTTACTGGTTCTAAATTTTATTTTAAATTATATTTATTGTTTTACTTACATTGGGTATTATTTTAAATTAATTTTATGTAAATTTTAAAGTACATATTATATTAAGTTTAGTTCGAATACGAATTTCCGCCTGCCTCCTTAGTGATCATTTTTTTTTTCAGTTGCTTTGAAATAAGTTCCTAGTTGTTATGCATTGTTCGAGAGCTAAGAAAATGGTTATGTTTTTTAAAATAATCTGCAAGCCAAGTTTCATAACTTTTTTGTTTTTAAGGCATTTTAGAGGTAAATTTCAAAAAAATATTGATATATCGTTTTTCATCTCGCATTTTTAAATTTGGACCGAAAATTGTTGTTTTAATATAGATAAATACCAGTGTTTAATCTTTTTTATAAATCAGAAAAAATGAGATTTAAATTAATACTTTTATTAAATAAATTTTGATGTTGCATTTTTGACTTATTTTGAAAAATGCTAAAAAACATTATAACTCAAAAAAGATTCACTTTTGCATGATGCATATATATCCCCATCGCCTCCTAACGAGAATACGTTGAATTACCAATAACCCTGTATATGGTATTTTATATACTGGTTTATATACTCGTTTAATCAAGCTTCAGGGGGTATATTTCTGATTCCAAAAATCTTACTTTACATAGTTGACGTGGAAGATCCACTGTGAACTCAGCTCCTGGAATTCAGTAACCACCGTAGTACCACCACGAAGATTGGCATCCGCTTCATCATATCGTTTGATATCATTTACATGTTAATCAAAGATTTAGTTCAATGATTTATTTATTTACAAAGGGTGTCTTTTTTACAGGGGTGAATTTTGAACGGGAAATATTTTCATTAAAACCGGATTATTCATGGATCATGTTTGGTTTTATTGTTAAGGGGCAGTGAGGCCTGTTACTATATTAAACCAGTACTTGTTTTACGATTTTTAATATGGGGCTGAACCATTGTATTAAATTATATATAAAAACAAAGATCTTATTTCTTCCAAACATTCTTACCAGTTTCACCAAGAGTTTACTTTTCACGTGGTGAGCTCTCAAACATTGCCACCGAGAATTACTTAATTGGTTTCATTTAACATATTTTTATCTCACAGAAGTAGAGAAGAACAGAATATACTATCCGTGCAGGGGCGGAAAAAGAATACTAACCTCTGCGGCCGGGGTCGGCCTGTCGTAAAAGCCGACAAAATAACCCACCCTAGCTACGTGGTAGGGCCTCAAGCCCGTCTGGATGGCGACCAACTTTGGTCTTAAATATGCCGCCATAATAACCTTGTGTTGTGTTCCGGCATTAGTGACACAAGTTCCTGTACTCTTATAGGACAGCAGCGTCATAGGCGACTATAACTGCTAAATTCTAAGCGGGCCGTCAGCCTGTCTACTATCCTACAGCAATAGAAAAAAAAGAATACACATAGATGATGGTAAATAAAGTTTTATAGGGCCTTAGCACTGACAGGAAACATCGAGTTGTACTTTTTTTTGCCGGTACCAAAGCTTTCAAAGTAAAGGTCGTGTGCATTAAATCTAAAAATATTGCTTTTTTTTATTGTTTTAATATAAATCCTAAAATATATCATACTACTATTATAGTAGCTGTGGACTCCGAAACTGTTCCATAAATTAAATAAAACAAAATTATTTCATAAATAATAAAAAATTAGTTCTTTCTTCAAATTTAAAATCAAGATGATTATCTTATACTCATATATGACATGAGATTCGATATAAATTCTCGGTAGGAATCATAGCAATAAATATACGGCAGTGGATCAGTCACGTTTTGAACAGGACTAATGAACGATGGAGCAAACCAGGCCTAGAATCAGAATGCACTTTGGCTAACGATCATATTTAAATAAAACCAGAAAATGAGGCTTTTGGCTTTTATATGGTTATTGATCTTTTAAGTGTAATAGTTGTCGAATGTGAATTGTGCACGGTTCCCATAATAGTCGGCGACCCGGCAAAAGTGCCACCCTGCACACCCAAACCGACACTCGGATGTTGTTTACTTAAGAAGAAAGTGTCGCTTGAGGATATATTAGATGATGGACAACGAAATTTCGTGTTCTACTTTCAATGTGAAACGAGAAAAATAATTTAAATAAAAAGGATGACAGATTTTTTCTCCTAAAAGGGGTTAATGTCAGGCAGGCGGCCGGTTGTAAAAACTAAGCCACAACTATTACAACATGTAACATGTTGTGCCGACCCCATATAATGTGGGATAAGGGCAGGAGGAAGAAGATTTCTTAAGTGTGTGTTTTAAGCTGGTAGTTAACAATGAGCTGACCCGAATGGGGCTCATTCAATCCGTTAATCAGCACTGTTTTTCGAAACACAGGTTTTTACCTATCTCTAAAGTCAGGGACTTCGTCCGTTTGTATGAAAAAAAATTATTTATAATAATTAATTTATTATATAATTAACTCCAGAGGATGAAGGAATGCCCAAGCCCATCCCGCCCAAGCACATAAGCCTTCAATAACAAAAGTTGAAAATACCCTTCATGTTGTATATGTTAAAAAACGACTGAAACTAAAAGTTATTGCGTGCATATAGACGTACAGCGAAGCGTGTCACGCGGAACTTACGGTCAGTGGGTTCGAATCGGAGTCGGGTTTCGGCCCCACGCGATGCTTTTGTTGCAAAAAGTCGTACTCGGCCATTCTCAATCCTTTGTGGCCACCATTTTCAGGTTTTATTGCTCTTCTTGTGGTTAAATGTTGTATAGCGACCGCATCTGGATAACTTTAGGATTCAGAATAAAATTCAATGTAAATAAACCTGATTTATTCTAACAATGAAAGTATATGGATGGAGTTTTTAAATATTTTGTTATATTTTGAAGGAATTTCTTAAATTTTCAATACAATCATCAACGACATAGAATACAGAAGATTGTCATGTAACAAGGAAAAGGGTATGTAACTAAAAAAAATGTAGGTAGATGGACATTGAAGGAGGGATCCAAAGAAAGAATGGACTGCGTGAAAGATAAAATGGCGAAAAAGGGTAAGAATGTTGAAATGGCATCCAACAGAGAAGAACGGATTTCCATGTAAAATTTAAATAAAAGTAGGAACAATTATAAGATTCATCAACGACGACTTTGTCTGGTTTTCTTCCAAGAGTCATTTTCAGAGTTTGACAAAATTTTCTAAATATGCTCCATGTTATTTTACAATAATATTTTTATAAGTATTTAATGGCTTGGCAGCTTAGCAAGTATTAAACACCGTATAATTATGTGGCATCTTTCTAGATCGGCGCTCAATAGTTCTAATAGTAAACATTGTTCACTTCTCAGTTCATATTTTATCTATTTACATTTAAATTATTTTTGCACAAGTCTCTAACAAGAGAACTTGAACTTTGGACAAAAATATGTATAAAAGTAAATTTTACAGAGAAACATCGTTCCCGGTTTCTACCATAAACTCTATGCGTTCTAACAACCTTCCTTGGTGTAGAAGTTCAAACAATATTTTGGTGTCTACCATGTTGCTAGCAAAAAATAAAAAGTGCGTGCGTACAGAATACACATGTCAGAAGTGAAACTTCTTTGGCAAAATAATTTTGAAATCTTCTAATAAATTTATAAAAGAGAATTTATGAAATATTAATATTTTATATATTATTAAACAAAACTCAACTGTATTTTATTGCAATAAAGTCGCAATTCGAATAGATATGTATAAGTAATGCAATCATTTATAAATTACATTATAGAACACTTCAACAATCCTTAAGCCATTATTAATAAGGTTGGTATTACTAGAGCAAAAAAAAAGAATTCAAGTGTATTTCATTGTAATAAAGTCGCAATTCGAATAGTTAAGTATAAGTAATGGAGTCATTTAAAAATTACATTATAGAATAATCCTTAAGCCAATATTAATAAGGTTATTATTACTGGAGCAAAAAAAACGTTTCACATCTTCGTGACGCTAATATTCATATATTCAAATATTTATTTGCACATCTAAGTGTTTACAATAACATCTTACATTAACATATAGCACAATATTGCGTTTCATCCGTAAAAAATTTACCCTCATGCGCGCAAAGTTTCACTTCAATAACATTAGAAACAGTATTGAACGTAAAAATAGTCGTCGTTTTAGAATATTACAGATAGAAAAAGATGCGTCCAAATCCTTTGATACCCATGAAGAGCAACAGTTCTATTTTCAAATTATTACAAACATTCTGGTGTCTACGTTCCGATTAATTTGTCATACTATCATCGGCGCGTTCCAGTGGCACCATGCATGTTTATTTTTATTTTTACAGCCTAATCTCGCATCTCGCCGAGAGATTTATCACGTGGAACGGTTAACGGCAATTATAACCGGCAGCCCGGAGGCGTGGAATGCAACGAATTTGTAGGTGTACAAGGATCACGCCTGAGGCCTGCTTTTTATAGAATATATAGGAATTTGATAAGATATATTTTCTTTTTGTTTTCAACTAAACTCCTGCGTTTCGTATTTCTTTCGTAGGTCATACGATCAGTTAGTGAGCCACGTATATGGCAGTCGCCTCTCCAAAAACCACACAAATTTAACCATTTTATAGACGCATGGATGATAATGAAATAATAACAACTGCATGGCTTTGTTAGTGAAAATCTAGCTTCAGAAGATTAAATTATTAAAAAGATAGTAACAAAAACACTTGCTAACTATTGAAAAGCTATTATAATTAATAAATAGAAGCCGCTACAAGCTACTATCCGTGTGATAATCTAATACTTGAAGCTGTATTCAAATTGATACAATCACAACAAAACGTGTTCTTAGTCTAAGGGTCCTTAATAATCGAATCAAAACCTCATAAATACAATATCTTCGTCCACCCAATAATCTGTAAGAGGCTAACAAGTATGAATAATGGTACGCGCGCCGGTTAATTTCGGTTGATTATACCGCGCCGATAGGGCCCATTGCGTGGAGGTGTGATACTACTGCCTTTGGGCTCCTCGTGGGTTAAATTACAAGTGATTAGGTTTAAAAATTGAGCCAATATTGTAAGTCTTGGAATCCAAGTATGTTTATTGTGTATTAAACTAAGTAGAGCACTTCAACCCGTCATTCTCTAAAATATTTCCAGATTTAGATGAATTTTAATTCGTAGGTGGCAACATTTGCGCGCAAGAATCACAGTGTTCCCTCACTATGCCATACAAGTCTTTATTGTCTAATATGCATATTACTATATAACAAAATTACCATGTGATAATGATTCTATACTGTATCTATGAACCATTAAAAAACCGTAAATATGGGTGAGAAAATGAAAATCATATAACTTATTTAATCAATAATTTACATAAAATTTAAGTAATAACCTAAGCTTTTCTCGAGTTAACCAATTTCAATATTAAACATTTCAACTTAGATTAGTTTAAGTTATCACTTTTATTGGGCGAGACGCACACGTTTTTTTTTTTAACTAAATTTTTACACACTTTGAACGATAAAAAAATTCAAAATTTTGCACATTTGTCAAGACCTGATGACAATACACAAATTTAATAATTTTGTCCCATAGTACTTATCAGAATCCTCAGGATTAACGCTTTCGTTTCATTCTGCCGGAAGATGGCGTTAAGTTAATAAAATCATTTACCGATTGGGAATTGAGAACAAATAAATTATAGTTTTTTTATCCGTGCAGGGGCGGAGAAAGAATACTAACCTCTGGCCTGTCGTAAAAGCCGACAAAACAACCCACCCTAGTTACGTGGTAGAGCCTCAAGCCCGTCTGGATGGCTACCACCTTAGGTCTTAAGTACGCCGCCATAATAACCTTGTGTTCCGGCATTACTGACCCAAGTTCCCTGTACCCTTATAGGACAGCAGCGTGTTTATAAAAAGAAGACGTTTTTATACGTAATACTAGCTGACCCGGCAAACGTTGTTCTGCCATATAAATAATAAAATGTCAAAAAACAAAAAAATAAAAATTAGGGGTGGACTACCCCTAACATTTAGGGGGATGAAAAATAGATGTTGGCCGATTCTCATAGATACCGGATAAGCACAAAAAATTTCATCAAAATCGGTCAAGCCGTTTCGGAGGAGTATGGCAACGAAAACTGTGACACGAGAATTTTATATATTAGATTGGCTCAGAAATAACGAAGGTAAATTAGTCATGAAATTAATTTACGAGGGGTGTTCAATAAATAATGACAATGCGATACATTCTCCTTGGAATAAAAATAAATACTGACAAGCATAGCCCAGACATCCTACTAATATTATAAACGCGACAGTTTGTAAGAATATAGGTTTGTTTCACGCAAAAACTACTGAATGGATTTTAATGTAACTTCAATAATATAGTTTATACATCAGAATAACACATAAGCTATAATATATAAAGATATTGTGTAAACTGTCTAATATAACGATAAGTGTTAAGTAAGTAGGAAAAAATTCTGCCATCTGCGAGCTATTCTGGCGTGCACTGCAAAAACCGTTAGAGTTACACGTATATAATATATAACTGAAAAGTTTATCTTAAATAGTTCTACAAAAAAGCCAGCAACAGCTTAAATCTATATTTTATGTGTAAGCCATTATCGCCAAAATAATGAACCATAAATACTAAATAATAAAACTAAAAAACTTACTCCATCCGAGATTGATGAAGTGACGAATTTCCGTTTTGATGTTAATTTGTGCTTAATTTGATTTTTATGTAGTTTAGCCCTGTTAATTCGTTTTATTCGGCTTAAGTTTTGACCACGTTTTACACAAATATATGTAGGTGATACAAATGTGAAAGTAACTAAGTCAGGCAGACTTCTATCTATTTGTTCTGTTTTCACGCCTAAACCGCTGTACCAATTTTGATGAATTTCGATATAGAGCTATCTCATTGGACCATAGAGAAGGACATAGGCTTTTTTCATCTATATGGCAGAACAACGTTTGCCAGGTCAGCTAGTTAGATATAATTATAATAAAAAACAATAAATTCTCCTTTGTTTTTTAATAATAGAAGTTATTTGCTTGGGTCGTGTCGGAACATGTTTTTAAAAATGGATAAAATTGAAGTTCGCGCGGTAATAAAGTATATCTGCTTGAAAATTTTACTAGGGAGCTGGTAAATCAAGACTTGAGAGCAACATTAGGTGTTCATGCTTCTTTATATTCTACGGTTGCGGGTTGGTGAGCTGAGTTCAAGCGAGGAAGAACTTCCATTAACGACGACACCCACACGGGACGACCTACATCGATAGCGATTGAACAAATGATTGATAAAGTTGAAAACATTGTCTTGGCGGATCGTCGTGTTACTGTTTGTTTTGCAGCAGAAGAAATGAAAATTTCTATAGGAAGTGTCCATAATACAACCATTTGAGTATTAAAAAAGTATCAGTGCGCTGGGTGCCCAGAATGATTTCTAACACGCAGAAACAAACGAGACTGAGAATTTCACAAAACTGTTTGAGTTTGTTACAATAATATCTTGACCAATCTATGGCTCGATTTATAATTATGAACGAAACATGGCTTCACCATTATGAGCCAGAAACGAAAAAACAGTCCATGACTTGGAAGAGACCGTTATTTCCAACTCCGTAGAAATTTAAGGCGATTCCATCCGCCGGTAAGATCATGGGCTGTTTTTTCTGGGACAGCCAAGGGGTGGAAATGATCGAATACCTTAATCATGTAGCCACTATTACGGGAACTTTGTACGCAGGACAAATAACAAAGTAGTGTAAGGAAATACGCAAGCAACGGCGTGGCAAACTCGCTAAAGTTGTTTTAGTTGTGTAGTAGGTAGTTGTTCAAGATAACGGCCCCGCGCACAATTCCAGAGTAGCGATGATTCAAGAAGCTGGCTACGAATTAATAGAACATCCTCCATATTCATTGGACCTAGCTCCTAGTGATTTCTACCTGTTTCCGCGGTTAAAGGAACATCTCAGGGGCCATAAATTTGAAGATGACGCAGTAGTCAACGCGGTACTATTTTCAAGGGACCAGGAAGAAAATTTTTTTAAAGGGAATTTTTCTTTAGAAACAAAAAATAAAATAACATTTAATAGATAGATAATTGCGTCATACTCATTGATCACTTTTTATTGAACACCCCTAGTATTAACATGACATATATCATACTTTATGTTAATAAGTTATACATAAGACGCATAATAATAATACATAAGACGCAATGCCAGGTGAGAATACTCAAGTGTGAAGTGCTTGTATGAAGACGAAAGTATTGTTATACGATCATAATAAGAACTTCATATAAGACTAATAAATATATTTTTAAATAATTAAACTACTTTCGTTCTTGACTTAAGCCATAGCACGGGTGCATAATTTGTTCGATAGCCAGTCACGAATGATGACTTTTAATAGTGGCATGATGGGATCAGCCTCTCGAGCCGGAGCTAATGCTCTCCGCACCTTATATCGATTAAGCTGCCCCAGATATTATTGTGTTATGGTTTTTATACAACATAATCACTCTGTTTGGATTTGCAGCGCTTAAAACAAAGATATTATATTTAAGATTACAGTTTACACGGTATAA
Organism: Malacosoma neustria; assembly: GCA_963693495.1. Classification (NCBI taxonomy): domain Eukaryota; kingdom Metazoa; phylum Arthropoda; class Insecta; order Lepidoptera; family Lasiocampidae; genus Malacosoma; species Malacosoma neustria. The sequence continues at coordinate 20,020,587 of OY856381.1, forward strand.
ACTTTTTTTTATTATTGCTTTTTATTATTGCTGTAGGACAGCAGACAGGCTGACGGACCGCTTAGAATTTAGCAGTTACCGTCGCCTATGGATGTTTGCAACGCCAGTGGCATCGCGAAAACACTGCTGTCAAATAAGGGTACAGTAACTTGGGTCATTAATGCCGGAACACAGCACAAGGTTATTATGACGGCATACTTAAGACGAAAGGTGGACACCATCGAAACGGGCTTGGGGCCCTACCACATGGCTAGGATTATTTTGTCGCCCTTTACGACAGGCCGACCCTGGCTGCAGAAGTTAGTATTCTTTCTTACTCCGGCCCTGCACGAACAAAGTTTATATTATAATAGTATATAGTTATATTATAGTATAATTTATTTATTAATTTGTTTATTTTTAAAATCGAATATTTCATGTTGTAATTTATGATCAAGTAAGATGTGAAAATTGAATAAAATCAAACAGAATCAAGCTGGGAGCAAAGTTATCTAAGTTATCGTGACAATCTAAGATAAGTCACCGTTAAGTGGCCACCATTGTTTATCTGTCGGCCAGATAAGGCGGATAAGGTTTATTATCGCTTCATTTTGAAAGGATTGTTTCCGAAGCCGGTCAAAACCACTACTACTTTTAATAATATAAGCTATTTTATAAAAAGTTTGTTTTAAAATATTTTAATTTTAAGACATCTCATTACCACGTTAAACATATGTAATACAATTCGGATTTTAGGAGAGGAGGCTGTACAAACTGTTCAGTTTATTTTGAGGTTAAAAAATTTTAAATTAATGAAAGTGGACGAAGCGAAACAAGTATGTAAGGATCGTAGCAAGTGGAAAGAAGTAGTCTCTGCCTACCCCTACGGGAAAGAGGCGTGATTATAATTAGATAGCGCTAACACTGATAAAAATTGTAAAACACGATCTAAACACTATGTTATACTATATTGCAAACAGTTCACCTAGCTATTCGATATTCTTACGGAACTCGCATAAAAGCAGAATTCAAAAATATTTAGCATAAATACACTTATTACTAACCACTTCTATTTTACTGCCGATAGAAGTGAAAACTTATAACTTAGAATTTTAGTATTAAAATTTGAAATTTCATAATGTTTAAATTAAAATTATCAACAATTTTACTTGTAAAGATATACACTGCACTAATGTTGCAAAATACGTTGTATAGCTACAGATATATCGCTATTACGCATGTTGGTGACGCGAACTCACAAGATTTCACTCATTCAAAAAGTGCTAAATAAACTAAAGTACTCAACGAGGCTAAAGAATTTTTCACATCAATAAATATTAAAATAGGATGTAATTCTATTAAGTTTTTGAGTACCTAATAAAGCTGGATTAATCAAGCTGTGTGTGAAATGTATTGAAATAAACGCAAGTTTTAACAAGATTTAGCATTACAGTGTTTTTGCTGAATAAAGTAAATGTGTCTAATTATATTTACAGATGTGACTGCCGAACGTTAGACGGCCAAGAAACGGTGTAATTTTATTTAAACTAGAGCCATCTGATCCCAAAGTAAGCAGAGTGATTGTTTTGTGAATACTAGACAACTGATACGCATAGACTGGGCTAGAGACGGGAATAAAATCCGCAACCCCCACAGGCGTCCCAAACTATAGTCATCAAATTCAAAACAGAAGTATTGTGTTCATTCGTCGCCTTTAACGACTTCTTAGGAAAGCTATATCTAAACTATTTTAAACGGAGACCACGCGGCCAATAATGTTCTCATCTCTCATTGCCGATGTAACTCAGTGCATATCTTTTGCAGTTTATATAAAGGGCTGTCAACAATCAACTCTTGCGCAGCTAACAACGGATGGAAAACAACAATGTTATAAATCATTAGTAAACATTTAAGTGCCGGATCCGTTACGAGGCGAATAAACATGGGAACTTCGTATCTTAACTATCATTGTACCGCCATAATAAAGGCAGCAATTTGGAGTTATAAAAACAACATAATATACAGGGAAGATGCATGAGACCAGGGCTGGCTATAGCTCTATCTACATCGTAACAATTGCTCATTTCAAGTTTGATGATAAGTTAAAGTTATGCATATAACATTCGAAAGCTTTATGTTATATTTCTACAACGCCCCCAGCCGAAATTAAGTCAAATGAACTGCATTTAGTGCTCCCATTAAACGTAATTACCGGATTGATGTTGCCAACATACTTAATGATTTCTAGGCGAATTTAAGGAATAAAGAAATATCTAAACAAGGCCGATCGATAATTGAAAATACATAAAAAGGGCGGTTGCTCTAAAGGGCGCCCCGTTAATATCTGGCGTCCTGGGGTGTCGACCTAACCTAACGCCACTACTGATATGTACAGTAGTTTGGCGACACGCCTAGTGTAGGGACTACTTTTACCCAGAAGCGGTATCCAAGGCTTAAAAGTAAGAGCTTCAGATGCAACCGAGACAAAATATTAGGATGATCACGATGGTACAATTATAAAATAATCTATCTATTCTTTGATAAAAGTTAAAAAAAAAATATTTTTTCTTACAATTCACACAGCGTCATCTAGTCCCAAACTAAGTAGCACTTGTGTTATGGGCCCTAGACAACTGATATACTACTTATGTACGTTTTTTTGTAAATAAATACATAGGTATTATACATAAACACCCAGACGCGAGACGGAAATCGAACTCGTGACCTCTGCAAGCATACCGAAGTGCGTTATCCGTTACGTCACCGAGGTCGTTAAATTTCAAATAAATACTATATATCAATATCTTAAACAATTTTAATACTTTTGGATTATATTAAAATTATTGAAGAATAAATATAATGGTTTGCAAAGTTTCACATAAACAGCGGACCATAATCGAAAAGCTATAGAAATACAAAGCGTAGGACCTTACTAGAGTCAGATGCTAGCAAATCGAAAAGTTGATAAAAAGTTGCAAAGGCATATCATTTAGCTTTAATCGCCTATAAAGAACGCGACAACCCTACACGAGTAATAAGAGCAGTTTGAGCTTGTAAAATTTTAAAAATTACCATGATACTCCTAACGAGAGTACATTATTATGGCCTATTAAATAAATGCCTAACATATGAACAACAAGCGTTTGATATTAGATATAAATTATAGTTTAAAAAAACATGCGGGGCAGTCTTTGGGGACTTTAAATTAAAGATATTGTGATTACAAAAAAAAATTATTTTATTGTACAAAGCGTGGGGTGGTGTGGTTATACCAATGTCTGTCATATAATATTTATAACAATTGACAACAAGCACCCCACACTTTTTTACAATAATAAAATTCATTTTTTGTTAATCATACTATCCTTAATTTAAATTTATTAAAAATTATTTTTTACATTTTAGTTTTTTACTTTTTAATTTAATTAACTATAAAATAAAAGCGTGTTAATATAATTTATTTTTTGTCAGTTCCCAATTAGTAAACGTTTTTAATAATTTAATGCCATCTTCTGACAGTGTTATTAATTAAACACCAGATGGCGTTTCGACAGAATTTCGAATATTTTTCATTGTTCAAAGTGGTCATTGGTCAAGTAATATAAATCATGTAAAAAGAGAGCAAAAAGCCAACGTGACCCGGTGTTTCCGGGCGGTCACCTATCCAAGTACTGACCGCGCCCGACGCTACTCAACTTCCATGATCGGACGAGAAGCGAAGGACCTTGGTAAGGATGATAATACAAACTATACAAATTATTGCATTGTTATCGGTTAATGATAAGTGTGCAAAGTTTCAAATGAATCCGTCGTTTTGAAAGGGGTGAAAATCACGTTCAAAGATTCCATTACATAGATTCATACTAAGCTATTTAAAGCGTGTTATTAAGAAAATAACTATAGATATTTTGTTATATAGATGTTTATATAGATAAACACACACACGGCGTGTAAAACACACAACAATTACCAGATAGGTCACAATGAAACTCCTAATACAAATCATTTAAGCGACTTGTAACGCGAGTGGTTAAATTTAATAGCTAGTTTAACTAAATAATATAATGGCTAGGTATAATTCCCATTAATTTTTTATCCGTGCAGGGGCGGAGAAAGAATTCTAACCTCTGCGGCCGGTGTCGGCCTGTCGTATAAGGCGACAAAACCCACCCAGCTACGTGGTACTTTTGGAGGATTAACCGGACCTCCTATGGGGTAGATTCTCTAAGCGAGATATTTAATCAAACACGTATTCACTGGCTCACTATTTTTAATGATGGTGTGTATCATGTTATTGTGTGATACTTTATTAAATATTACAAAACTATCTAATTATATAAAATAATTTAGTGACAGACTCCGAAATAATATTCTTACATTTTTGTATTGACATAACATAACTCTCGAAAATATCTAAAAAGTATACATATAACTAAAAAGAAGAATATATATGAAAGTATACAATTATTCGATTTTAGCAGTGTAAGAAATCAGGTGGCGAGTGAGGCGCCACATACTCAAGCACGTCTGGATGGCGACCTTTGGTCTTAAGTATGCCGCCATAATGACCTTTTGCTGTATTCCGGCATTAGTGAGCCAAGTACCCTTATAGGATAGCAGCGTGTTCGCGATGCCACTGGCGTTGCAAACACCCACACGCGACGGTAACTACTAAATTCTAAGCGGGCCGTCAGCATGTCTGCAGTCATATAGCAAAAAGAAAATTCTTGTGAATTTTTTAATTATTCTTCATGGCCGGAACGTAATGCTATCAACAAAATTATGAAGAATAATACCTACTTTTGACTTACCTACAGCTGACTACGAAAATAAGATGCTCACTTTGACGATATATCCCCATCAGGCAGAGCATTATTAGCTTAATAGCTAAAATTAGAATAAATCAAATACGTATCTTAACTAGCTCTCATTTAGTTTAAGAAAAACTCCCGGAGACAACTTCTTCAATGAAGTTGTCTCCGTTACTTAGTTACACTTGTGTATATTACCATATTTTAACTTAATGCTAATACTATTGGATACCCAAGAAAAACATTTAATATGACTTTTATAATATAAAATAACTTTTAAAACATATCAGAAATGTGAATATTCAACATTTGTATTTTTTTAATCGCGGTACTACATTTATATGTTACACAAAATGGAGAATAATAAAACAGGTATGTATTATATAATTCAATAGCATATTTATTAAATCGAATGGTGTCACTCTGAAATACCTTAACATTTGTATTAGTTCACATAATTTATATTTAACAATTTGCAAAAATCGCTATTAATAGGACCATATTCGTAATATATCAAATCTTTTGTACATTGCTGTCCTGAATAATTACAACTTTGATATTGTAAAAACTTATAACCAAAACTGAACGCTCATAAAATACCTTGCTGAGGGGAGATAATCAATCTGATGGTTACATGAGTCTCCAAATCATGATTACTTAATGTGTGGACTGGCTAAAGAGCAGAACTTAAAATTGTACTACGTTGATGGTCATCAGGATTCGTTACCAGGACCAACAATACACCAAAGAGTTTTCTTAAACAAGTCTTCGCTTAACAGTAGCTCAACAAGACATCAAAAGTACAGGGATTAGTGCAGCACTCTTCAATAATCCCGCGCTTTCCTCGAGGTCCATCCAGTCCTCTCAATTCTGGTTCCCATCCGAACATGTATCTATTGTAACTATCCACTTGGTTACTCGACCTCTTTATGTCGAACATCTGCCGACACCAATATCCAAGAGTATCAGCCAAATGTCTTCCGCAGTAAATCTGGGCGCTTTGCCCAGTGACTTTTAGCACACAGAAGGCCATGACGACCAGAAATATGAACAATAGGAACCGCATTTTTCTTCCGTCTTCTTGGTCTTTTTTGTCTACTAAGTCTTTTCAATCGACTGTTTAGTTGATGTGAATGCTAACCCAGAGAAGTTGTGTGTGATTTTCAAATCGGAAGAACGGGCTTTTATATTAAATCTCTAGTTCATTAATATTAATTTATGAGGTAAGTGAAGTGTACAAAATTTGAACAGATGTATACGGATGGCAAAATTAAGCAAAACATGTCAACATTTAAAATCTCAAAAGGGTTAGTAGGTCTAACACAATAAATAGAATTTAATGCTATGAATAATTGGTGAAATAGAAGGCACTTCCATATCCATTCCAACAGTTAAAAAATAGTATTTGCTATTACTACCACGAAGTACTTATTAATCTTGGTTCATCTACATCTCTAAGAGCTACTTTTGATGCTTAATTTCCTATTGACGAGAGGTTATCTCAACGAGCTATTAGCGATCGCGGACTTATTGATTAGTTATAGACCTCTGCAGGGTCTTGCAGCTCATGACATCGTGCTTGAGGTTACTTTCTGTAAGATACGGCTTCAACTCTTCTGCTAATGGGATAATATAAGACATAACTGATGTTGGAAATAGTACCATCGATAGATAAGCCCATCATCCTAACTATTATAGCTGGGACAGAAGAGACAGTGAAACAAACCATGAAATGTTTAAGCAGCGGTGGCTAATGTTAGTTACCTACAATTTCGTTTTTCACAGCGTTATGGTAAGACTGACATTAATATCCCACTCTAAAACATATTTTTAGGAGTATTTATTAATAAATACGAAAACCACCGCATTTAACAACAGCTGAGTGTTCCGGACAATATAGTAACCATTGTTTCTTTTTTTTTTTTTATTGCTGTAGGACAGCAGACAGGCTGACGGCCCGCTTAGGATTTAGCAGTTACCGTCGCCTATAGGTGTATGCAACGCCAGTGGCATCGCGAACACGCTGCTGTCCCATAAAGGTAAAGGTTTCTTCTGTTCTTTTTCAGCTCAATTGTCGGCTTCAAAACTAAAAGAACGCTAAATTATTTACCCTACGATTGTTTTCAACAGTGGTGTAACAGTCGAAATTGCAAGCTGTTTATGATACCGTTATGTTTTATAACAAAATCGATCTAAATGAATATCTACCATTAGGTCATGTACATTAAATGATCCGTAGGTGTATTGATGATTACGTGTTATAGGGTAATCTTGACAAGTTTGCACGTGGGTGTAGACCATCGATTGATTGACGACGTTGGGCAACTGTTATTGACGCCGGAAGTTGTTACCGACCTAACAAATAAGTTTGGATTACTTACAGTATATCAACTAGTGAAAAAAGCATATTTAGCTCACATAGCGGTTTAGTTTTTAAAGGTAGCTATCTACCCTGGGAGCAAATGTGCATCGTAAGGTTTTTTAAACATACTATTGACGGGCACATGCCAGAACAAACTACGTATTATCATCATATAAATATTTTAAATAGCTATTATTTAAATAGTTTTAGTTTATGTGGTTGGCTGGGAGAAATCGCTCACAGTGATAAGATTGCCAATTATATTATTCTTAGTGTATTTTGAATTGTAAAATGATTTGTGAGTGCAAAAAAGTATATCTATTCTATTTTATATTTTCTTCTCCGTAGGAATCGAATCTAGATACATTACTGTAGCAGACCATTAGCGTAACCACTGGGCTAACCGTGTCATCCGCTTAATATAAAATACTTCCACAATAGTAGAATCTTCTCCAAATGAATTTGAATGCTTCCAAACGAGCTTGGAACCGTACCTAGCTGGGGTTGCCTTTTACGACAGGCCGCCCTCGACGGATATCTCGTTTGCTGACGATGTGTTCCTCCACCGATGGTATATTTTAATTATGTTATAATTAACATAAAAGAGGAAAATTATGGGACCTTTAAATTGTGCTCAGCGTGATCCCATGTATCGAAAATATTCCTATATAAAACTAAATTTGGAGAATATGCCTTAAAATCTCCATTACAAGTCAACACGATTAAATCACACATATCAAAACATATTTACCAAAACCGCTGTCAATCTTCCCTAAACATGTGTAATGACAACATTCAGGACTCATTACCCCAGTTCATCGAACATGAGAACCATCTTTGCATATTCATGTATCATAGACGTATAAAATAGGGGACATTATCGTTAGCAGTTCATTTGTTGATATTCTCCAAGAATACGTGGTATACTGTACGACGCTGGAGATTATACCCTGAAACGGCAATTAGAAGATACAACATTAATAGAACAGTAAATTGAATTTGAAGATATAGTTGCAAGTGAGGTATGTTTTACAATTATTTATAACATAAATTGAAACTCAGTTGTAAGGACATTCTAGAAAATAGTACGATGGCCTCTTGAGAGGACGTCACATAGCGGAAGAAGGCTATATGATATACTGGGAATGCAATACTGATCGGGGAAATGTTTATTATTCAACAGCAGACCTTATGCTCAAAGTAAATGCCCCGATATTAACTGCATTCATGACGATTTTCGATAATCAAATTGTATTTAAATCCTCGTTCATTAAAGTATATTAATTTTCGTTAAAAAGTTTTATGAATTTTTATCGACGCAGTTATGTTACAATTTTATATAGTATTTGTAGCATTTTAGGAGCATCCTTTTTTGCTTACAGACCACAGGGAAAATGTCTACATTCATTCATTATTTTCTGTTTTAAAATAATTACACTGTCCACAATCATATTTAACGCTGCCGGTATTTTTTTCTCTTTGACTCATTTGCGTGCTGTCTGCTTCATGGCGCTTCGTTTTTATTTTAATTATGAATATGTATACCGCCGGAGGTTACTCCACCGGCACAAAATGGCGCCATTTCTACCCTCAGTTTGATATTTGTTAGGCAAATTTTGTAACCCATTTAATTTGAATATAACTTATCTTGATATTTGTTTACGCTGATATATGAAACTCCTTAATCGACATCTATAACATTATTCGAAGATTAATATTTTTTCCTTGAGAAAAAAACTCTGATGATTGACGAGTGCCCTCGATGCGGGAGGATCGAGTATGTGGGAAAGATGGTCGACATCCGACTACCCACTAAAAACCCCGTTGTTCTCCTATTGCCTATCGCCTGGTCAGACGGGTAAACTGACCAAATTATTTCGTAGTCCAGGCCGGAGCCGGCTTACCTCTTACGGGATAGTTTTGGAGTAAACTCGGCCAAGTTGTAAATTTAGTGACGTAAGATAGGGTTTTTATCCGTGCAGAGGCGGAGAAAAAATACTAGCCTGAGTCGGCCTGTTGTAAAAGGCGACAAAATAGCCCACCCTAGCCACGTGGTAGAGCCCCAAGCCCGTCTGGATGGCGACCACCTTTGGTCTTAAGTATGCCGCCATAATAACCTTGTGTTGTGTTCCGGCATTAATGACCCAAGTTCCTGTACCCTTATGTGATAGCAGCGTGTTTGCGAAGCCACTGGCATTGCAAACACCCATAGGCGATGGTAACTGCTAAATTCTAAACAGGCCGTCAGCCTGTCTGCTGTCCTATAGCAATAAAAAAATGGTCTGACGTTACAAAAATCATATAATTAATACCTATTAGGTAAAAGAAATTGTCACCATAAAAATAGCGGTTCTAAATTACTGGTGTAACTGCGCCCCAAGTCCAGCCCAGCGTTTATTTAATAGGCCCTTTTTATTTTACTTTAAATATTAGGACCCGTGGGGCTCACGAAAAGAATAGATTTAGCACAACATGTCCGTGTATGGCTTCACGCCATACGATAAATTAAAGACCAGCTCACAGGCAGGTTCATCATTTGGTTGTCATTTTCGAGATAAAGAGATAGGAGGGCAGTCGGCCCTGTACAACCCAATTATGCCTATTCCATGTATAATCTATATACCATAATGTGTTTCTGCAAATATATATACATACACATAATCACGCCTCTTTCCCGTAGGGGTAGGCAGAGACCACTTCTATCCACTTGCTACGATCCTTACATACTTGTTTCGCTTCGTCCACTTTCATTATTCCCTTCATACATGCCCTTCGGTTTAGGGTACTCTTGACCTGGCCTTTTTTCAAGACGTCACTGATCTGGTCTCGAAACGTCCGCCTAGGTCTACACCTTCCAACACTTCCATTCACACTCGTCTTATACACTTTTTTCGTCAATCGTTCTTCATTCATTCATTCTCTCAACATGGCCAAACCATCTCAGCATACCTTTCTCAATTTTTGTCACTACATCTTCTATAGGTAGATATATATAGCAAGCGTTTTGGGAACGTTTTTAGCCGAAAACGATTTGAAATCAAATTATTATTTATAAGGAGATAGATTGATTATTTTTTATTGTACACCAAAATAAATTTCCAAGTAGTTTAAAGTTAAAAGGCCCATTTTATATTTGGCCTCTGGCACCACCACCACCCAACCCCTCTTAGGTTTAATAAACCTTGCGAGAGCGTAACCAGCAATTGGACGAGGTGCCCTTTCTCGTGAATGATACTAAAGGTCTTAGTGGAATTTTCTGCATCCCTACAACCCTTTACATATAATTAACAACTTCCTTAAAACGCAGGTCTATCTTCAATACTCTTGAATAATATCGCCAAATTACAGAAAACTAAACTGTATTCTCTAGTCATAAAGAATAAATTTCAATTAAATTTATTATATTATTTTACAATCAATAACGGAATATTTTATAATAAACCAAAGAACTCTTCCCTTTGTTCTCATTAAATTTAATGAAAGCACTTTAATTATATTTATAGATTTATTAGTGACTTTACCTGTTTTAAACCTTTATTGTCAGTTTGAATTATTGGAAGAGTTGAAGCCAAGTTTCTGTTCAACCTACTAGACCAATGGTCGGCAACCTGCGGCTCGCGAGCCACACCCAGTTCCGACTCCTCGGCTACGGCTCTTCCGCGAAAACTTAATCCTAGACTAAACAGTCTAAGGACGGAATATAACTTATTATCTATAATTATTTCTGTAATATTGTCTCCTACATATGTTAAAAAATGGCTCTTTGAATAAATTTCAATTGTGTATTATTTATAATTTTTTTCTATTTTGGATCACAAGGCTGGCGAGTGTACTAGACCATTAGTAGTACTATTTACTATTGCTATATAGGTGTTTGCAACACCAGTGGCATCGCGAACACGATGCTTTCCATAAGGGTACAGGAACTTGGGTCACTAATCCAGGAACACAACACAAAGTTATTATGGTGGTATACTTAAGACCGGTTTGAAGCCCTAACACGTAGCTAGGGTGGGTTGTTTTGTCGCCTTTTACGACAGGCCGACCTCGGCCGCAGAGGTCTGTATTTTTTCTCCGCCTCTACACGTATAAAATCAAATCAATCAAATAATTTGTGAGTAAAGGCGATAACGATAACTGCTTCCGTTAAGTGGATCAATTTACCATTGGTCTTTCAAAGAAAAATCTTACGTGTTCATGGTATAAGAATTATGAAAGATGATTACTAATAGGCTAGTGTGAAAGGAGCGAATACATTGTACCGAACTATATGAAAGAAGATGATTCTGGCATTAAGAATTAAGCCACCATATCTCTGTTATAGAGTTTCTTCGATTAATATATTCCCTTTTTACCTAACTAGGATGTAATGTAAGTAATGGATATATATAGGATAGATTTTGCGTCTTCAAATAGTATTCAATAGAAGATTCTAGAATAAAAACAAATGATGCGTAATCAAATATTAAGTTTAAACTCTTTATCTCATAAACATAATACGGTGAAAGATTATTTCTTAAATAAGTTTGATTATTAATATAATATCAACAATATGATATTTTGTTCGAGAAAATAATTCGCATCGTTTTACGTGATCATTTTTTCACGAGAGGCGAGTTTAAACTCAACCTCGTCGGCATAAAGTACTATAAAGTGTCGAAATGTAAAAAGAACAAAGACTTATCGATAATTTTCCCAACGCGCCTTTGGAAAGAAATAACGTGGTATGAACCACGAGCTGTAGCGTTACATAGGTATAAAGTATTATATTATATATGTATTGCCTCTACATGTATGACAAGTGAAATCCCTAACTACTTTTAAAAACTTAGTTCGCAGTCACTATCTTATTTTAAATAATTTTACTTAATATTCACTTTCTTATCATTTCATTTTATTGCAGTTAACCTACCGCCATATTTTTTATTACAATTATTTTCAGTTAGGTTATCTGGAAGAGATCGCTTTGAGCGATAAGATCACTTTTTGTTTTACTATTTCATTTTTTGTTATTACTTGTATCTGTAAATATTGTAGTTTTTAGTGTGTTGTCCTAGTTTTGTTATAAATGTAAGCAAAAAAGAGTTATCTATCTATTTCGTGCTGTCAAAGGAATCATATAGTATATTATAAATGAACCTACACCTACACTTATGAAAGTTAATAGTCTATTTTTGATATTATCGATTTTCAGTAGTTAGATTCGTAAGAATTACCACAAAAATCTTCTTCTTACTGCCCGAATCCTAAACTATGTGGGGTCGGCACAACATGTTCTCTCCTTTATTACTTATTACCTCAACATTTTATTTGAAATTTTAAATAATTCATAATAAACATTATATAATCACAGAAAAACAAAAAAGTTAATAATTAAGTAACTCGCTACACGCTCATCTTTGTACCATAAAAGAAACAGCAGGAGGTCCTCTAATTTATTTGAAGGCTCTATTACCAGTCACCAACAGGTTAGATAGGCCTTATTTATACATTAAACATTTATTTATTGCACGTTTACATAAATGTACGCATACATACATACATACAATTCACAAAAACGTGTAAGTAGAACTACGTGCTGTTGTGATGCAAATTTTATGACTTTATCGTTCTATAATAGTTGTATAACATAGGTTTGTGAGGTGATAGATGGCGCATTCCAGAAAATAATAACATGGAAGAAGAAGATATACTGTGTACCGACCGCGGAAGAGAAGAGGGGATGTGGGACCCTTCGGACCTACCCACTAAAAAAACCACACTTTTTTATTGCATGGCCCAATATACAATAGTTAATAGGTACCCATAAATAGTCATAGGCGGCGTCAGGGGCACCGCTAACACACTGCCGTCATCCATGTGTAGGTACTGGGACCTAGTCCCAGTGATATCGGTCCCAGTGATAACATATGACTATATACTTATGTCCGTGCAGGGGCGGAGAAAGAATACTAACCTCGGCGACCGGGGTCAGCCTGTCGTAAAAGGTGACAAAACAACCCAACCTAGCTACGTGGTAGGGCCCCAAGCCCATCTGGATGGCGACGACCGTTGGTCTTAAGTATGCCGCCATAATGTGTAGTATTGTGTGTAGTGTTGGTATAGTTTTCGCGATGCCACTGGCGTTGCAAACACCCATAGGCGACGGTAACTGCTAAATTCTAAGCGGGCTGTCAGCCTGTCTGCTGTCCTACAGCAATAAAAAAAACAGGCGGACTGTTTACTTGTCTGATGAATTCCAGCTATAAAGAACGGCGACGTGTATCAGTTTTGTAACTTAATCGCTAAGAAGGTTGACGCGAAAGATCCAACGAAATATGTATATTACAGAGGTTTAGGAAAGTTGCAAATGATATTATGTATTTCTCTTTTATTAAGTAGAAATAGCGTGGGATCAATAACATTTTTCAATATCAAGAATGCGCCTCCGCTCATTCTTATTTTGACAGATTTTACGACATTTATAAAAATAAATTTAATTTCATGTGAATTTTTATTATCTATTCTGTTTTCATATTGTGATGTTTGTTAAATATTATAAGTTATGAATATTTAATATTTTGAATATTAGGACTTTTTAAGCGTGTATTTACTTTTATCATAGTAGACGCTTTGGTTGATGTTCGATACTAAAATGTTTTAAATAAATAATTAATAAATAAATAGTAATTTTCAACGTGTATCTTAAATTACTTAAAATCTATTTAATCTAAAACAAACTTGTTCAAATTTAGATTTTGTATCCTAAATCATTTGTTGTCATCATATCAAATCTGGTCACCGTTTTATTAAAGAAACAGAAAGAGTTCCTGTCTCTAATTATTCATTAAAGCATCCTTATACAATACAAAAAGTAAATTTCAGACAGTTCTAAGTATGTATGTCAAATGCAAAGAATGTTTATTAATTAAAGAACTAAATAAAGACCCTAATTAGTTATTTTTTAAAGACACGGATTTTTGCCTAGTTTAAGGAACGCAAGGTGAAACCTAAATTGTAGGGCTACTTCACAAACATTTAATTAAAGGACCCGCGAAATTATTCGATAAATAAATTACACAATATTGTACGCCTTTTAAACCACCTTATGCTCGCCCAGGTATATTTTTCGACGAAGAGAAACTAACAAATAGAAAACGTTTAAAATAAATTGTATACAAACTTAAAGCGTCTCACATGTCAATAACGTCTAGTGTATGATAAGGTATTTAGGTGTCCTTGAGCATTCAAATTTTATATGAATGGTGACGTCCAAAAGCGCCTGGAGTCACGTACATTACAAATTTAAGTAGAAGCCAAGACCTTGTATAAATAAATTCACACTCAGACCACATATATAGACATACTATGGCAGTCAGACCTTACATAAATAAATTCTACCACACTCAGACACAACAGTTTTCGAAAGGCTAATGTGTGTCAAACAAAAACGGACTTGAATCTTTAGAAGATAAATTTTTAAGAGTACCTACGGAACATTATGTAGTATTTACCATAATGGACATCTCACAGAGCCACCTTCATACGGAAATATATTACCTGAAACAATTAAAATAATTTCAAATTAGTTGTTAAATCCAAAACAGATTTCTTTATTTAAAATTTAAAAGCATTAGTTTTGTCCAATTTATCTATTCACGAGAGCGACTGCCAACTCGGAAGAATAAAAAGACGCTCTCAGGCAGCATAAGGGATTAATTTGTCGCCTGTTACTATTCCCTATGAACACAAGTAGCGCTATTCTTCGCGACTATGACTAATGAGAAGAATAAAGCTTAAAAATATCATATAGATAAAAATAGTTATAAACCTGAAAAATTTAATTTCTTACAGTTACCAGTTCCGTCATTACACATTTAAATTCTCAACCTAATGTTTATTTTCTCCACGAATATTAATGACTACCCAATGTATTTGTTAAATAAAGTTGTGAATCGAATAAGACGCGTTCAATTTCCACCAAATACAGTTTAAGCATCTTACAGATTAACTGGTGCATAGACAACATAATCACCAGATGAAACCAATTACAATTGGATAGCGATTAAGCGAATTATTTTTAATTAAAAATTCCCTTTGTTAGGCTCGATAGTCGAGCTTTTTATCAAACATAATATAATCAATGGACCCGTACGAATCTACAAGAACAAATTATCTGCATATAATAAAAATAATAAATATTAAATATATGGGAACAATTCACACAATGCCATATAGTATCAAAATAAATAGCATAGCATTTGTGTTATGGGTACTAATTTACTAATATACTACATATATACTTTTCTTTTTTAAATAAATAGATACATATTATACATAAAAACCTAGACGCGAGACAACCTGTGACCGCCGCAAGCGTATTGTAGTGCGTTAGCTGTTACGCCACGGAGATCTTCAAATAATTTTTCAATAATTTTTGCACATAGCCGTGTAAGTTTGGCCACATCAAATATTCACAGTAATAATTGACATTATTCTACCGGCACGCTATGATGGCCGTTTTGATTTTTGTCCACTCACTTTGAAGTTTCGTATTAATTATTAATTACATTTGAAGGAGCAAATTGCTGTTCTTTATTGTCAATAGCGATGTGCAGTTATTGACAATAAAGAATAGTAATTTAATCCTTCAAATGTAATTACTAATTAATACGAAACTTCATGGAGTGGACAAACGTCAAAACGGCCATCATAGCGTGCCGGTAGTATAGTCAATTACAAATAGTTCGAATAGTTAATCTATGTGCAATAGTTTTTCTATTCATCGTGTATCGTGTGTGCTCTAATTGAGATGCTAGCATGAATCATTAGTAATCAGACATATTTTAGCTGATTCGCGTAAAACGAATGCCTACCATGCCGCTCTCAATTTGATGATATTACTTAAGATAACCGACTCATTTGTATTCTATAAATACGTAAAGGACGTAAATATATTCCAAACTACAATTCCATTCACGTACATAGTCTGTCAATTGAGAGTTCGTAACAAAACGATACATTTACTTCTCAGACTCAAATTGCATCGATAAGTGTTCAAACAAGCTTTTGGATTACGCAGAGATCCTTTGACGGTTCCCTTTCAGCTTTATTTCAATGGATTTCGTGAAAGATACCTACGACTGTATTTTTCACAAAATCGTCTGTGCACGTTTCGCGGAAACAGACATGATCGATGCATAACAAATATTAAGACGTCATTTGAACTAGTCATCGCAATAAGAGCTAGCAGCACTATGTTTACACATGCAAACGGTCACCTGATATATACATGCGCTATGGCTGTTATTACAAAGCTATAATTTTCGCCCTTATTTGCCTTCGTAATACTAAACTGTAACAAGTCACACGAAAATAGATTGGCTTTAACTCCTCCGATCATCTGAGTGCTCAACGTATAAAGAAAAATCAAATAGTGACCTTCTTTTACTGTACACTGGCAAAGGAAGTAAAATATTTGTACCCTATTATAACGACTATGGTTATTTTATAATATTTTTCTCTTAATATTCTTATTTTTGCCATTTAAAAAAGAAAATATTAGAAATGAGAATGGATAGATAAAAGAGGAGAGGTAGTTAATGGATTGCGTAAAAGAGAGTGAATAAGACTATAAATGTTGAGATGACGGTTCACAGAGGAGAACATAGGAGAGAATATGTTATGCCGACCCCATATAATTCGGGATAAGGGCAGGAAGAAGATTGTCACGCATTGCCTTGCTACAAGTTCCTTTATCAAATCATAATAGCCCATAAAGTCCCATTGGTAAGCTTGGCCCTCCCCTTGACGAAACGGAGAATATTCCCGAGCTGCCTATGTGGTGAATACCATTGTGGTAATTAAACCTGTAGATTGATCTCCGATTGTGACGGACGTATCAGGACACTGTCACACAAAATTAGTCTGAAACCGCGAAGAAGCATAAAATCTGCGCGCACGCATCCACGTTGCAGGAAGTGTAATATTATCACCTCGTTCGAGAGAGGCAGTTTGCGGGCGTGTAAAATGGAAATTCATTTCACCAGCGGCTGTTTAGCAGATGATGTGTCACATACTTTATATTTTATAGTTATACTTTGATGTGTGGTGTAATCTATGAACTTTAACTATGAACGATAAATTTAATAACTGTAGCGATATTCCGCTATATATCTTTTTTATTGCTGTAGGACAGCAGACAGGCTGACAGTCCGCTTACAATTTAGCAGCTACCGTCGCCTATGGGTATTTGCAACGCCAGTGGCATCGCGAACACGCTGCTGTCGCATAAGGGTACAGGAACTTAGGTCACTAATGCCGGAATATAACACAAGATTATTGTGGCGGCATACTTAAGACCAACGGTGGTCGCCATCCAGACGGGCTTGGGGCCGCAGAGGTGAGTATTCTTTCTCCGCCTCTGCACGGAAAAAAACCTGTCTGCTGCGCATCGACACGACTCGGCTACGGTCTTACTTGGTGCCCGCGGTGTGCAACAATGATGACATACCTATTTGTTTGCTTGTTCGCAACAATGCGATCACCAGGAAGCATCTGTTTATAAAGATCAACGTCAACCGGGTACTCCGGTCAAGTAGTTAAAGAATGTATTCTCCGAAAACATCACAGTACCTCTCGTAGTCGTATAATTCTGGTCACCAAAACAAGTTTTTACCATTTACTCTTTTCTGGACCGGCCCCTGATTTTTTCAGTTATGATTATATTTTGTTGATAATGGCACATATCATAGACTATCCGTATTACCTCAAAAATATTTTAAATGAGAAATTAAAATACTGTAAGTAAAACAACACCTTAATATATAATGAAAAAAGTCTGAAGTAATTCTGTAGAATAGTATATCTTTAGATGCTTTATGAATCAAATCAGGCCGGCTTCTAATATGACAGAATTACAAACACACAAAGACAGAAATAATAATAAATCTAATACATAGGAGACTAATTAAATTATAGTCTTCTAAGCATGTGTTTATTTCATTAATTGCTTGATTTTCAACCACTGCCACAACAAATTCTAGAAATCTCGATACTGATTTATCACTAGATGATAAATTCGTAAAATGAATTTTAGAATTACATTTGAATAACGAAATAACGTTAAAACTTAAAAATGCTACATAACACAGTTGGACCACACATCGTGGACAGCACAAATAATCTAAACATTGTGAAAACAAATCAGAGTCAATTGAACCAGCTATTCCAGACGCATTTATTAAGATCTACAGAGGTGTCAATTCGTGCTGTTTTTGCGCAATAATTTGTTTTGACTAAATTGTATTGAAACGATTACGCTTTGTTCTTTTTGTATCATCAAGTGAATTTCACTTGGTGTGTAGCCAAGACTAGAAACTACAACACTGTCATATTCTTAATATAGTTATGAATGCTGGGTCCAATTTTTCTTCTACTAACTAAGCCTCAGTTGAGTCTTTGAAAAAGAAGCTAAAGAGAACACTAGAAAGCTTAATTGCTGATTATGCAAGAATTAAACTAGTATTTTGTTTTAAGAGTCAAGTAAAAGATTTATTTCAGCAACAATATATTTATCTGCACATCATAAAACGGTTTTTCCTCGTCTTCTTCAGCCTATAAAAATCTACTCCTATCCCTTACCTCACATTTTACAGGGTCTGTATAAAATGTTCTCTCCTTCTACTCTCTTCAGTTATCCGTCATCTTAAAATTCTCACTATTTTCGCCATATTATTTTTTATGCAATCTATTCATCTCTTCTTTGGTCTACTCCTTCTTCTGTGCTCATCCACTTTCATTTCTAGCATTTTTCTTAATATCCAGATGACCGAGCTTTGCTCGGTATTTTTTTTTATAAATTGTGTTTTTAGGAAATTAACAATTGATTTTCTTAGTCTAACCTCAAAGCAAACACTCATTGACTTCGTGTTACTTAACAACGCCATCTGCTGGAATAGCTTTAGTGTTGTGTCGTTAAAGCAATTTAAAAAAAATAGTATTATTATTCGCCGATAGATGTCAGGAAGAGTCACATTTTTGTTATTTTTCTGCCAATAAAAAAAAGCGAAGAAAATTACATTTTCTAGAAATGATTCCTAGCTAGGTCGATTTATCGCCCCCGAAACCCCCCGTATACTAAATTTCATGAAAATTGTTGGAGCCGATTCCGAGATTCCAATTATATATATATATATATATATATATATATATATATATATATATATATATATATATATATATATATATATATACATATATATATATATATATATATATATATATATATATATATATATATATATATACATATATATATATATATATATATATATATACAAAAATTGCTCGTTTAAAGATATAAGATTACATGGCATTCTTCATTTCGCAAGAACATTCACCATTGAGGATCTTAAATATATCATCAATTTTCCCATCATAGTACGACTTAGGCTTTTTCAGGATAAGCGTTATAAAGTTTCCTCAGCAGTGCGTTGACAATTTTTCTCCATGCAGAGGCGGGGAAGAATATTGATGATCCCTACGGCAGAGGTGGTAGGATCCCAAGCCTGTCTGGGTGGTCTATAAGTATGCCGCCATAATAATCTTGTGTTGTTTTCCGATATTAGTGACCCAGATTGGGTCAAACATCCTAGCATCGCAAACATCTATAGACGACGGTAACTAATTTCTATTAAGCGGGTCGTCAGCCTGTCTGTTGTTCCTCAGTAATAAAAAACCCCAAGTGTTGCAAACGTCCATAAGCGATGGTAACCACTTGTTATCTGGTGGTTCGTTTGCCTGTCTCTTAACTCTTAAAATTACGATTTATTAACATTTACGTCGTTAGGAATAAAAGTTATGATACAGCACGTTAATAAATTACTATGGCGACATTTTATTCATCAATTCGCAATTTATTACCGGACTCTTGTTAAAATGCACATTATATATATCATGTTTGCATTATGCCTATGTTAATAGGAAAATAGAAACAAACGACTCCGCTCACGCCAATCTAGCTAATATGGTAAGTTTTATACGTTAAAATTACACTTTCTAAAAGCTATAATTTCTCAGTTAATGTGGAATTGTCATTCCAAAGACGGTATGCCAATCTTGGTATTGCAATATATTAATTTTGCCTTACTTTATACATCCGTTATTATTACAGTTCTTTAACGATTGAATTAGAATTTTATATTGCATACATATAACTTAGCATTTTATGTACCTGGTAATTTAGTCATCTATACATCTATACAAATAAATAAAATTGGAGGGTCTGTTTGTAATATTAAAATAACCACTTTTTACTAAGTGCATTCGGACGTATACACGGTACATATACCAAAACAACATTTTTTACAATTTTTGTCTGTCTGTCGGTCTGTCTGTCTGTTTGTTCCGACTAATCTCTGAAATGACTGTACCGATTTTGACGGGACTTTCACTGGCAGATAGCTGATGTATCAAGGAGTAACTTAGGCTATTTTTATATTAGAAAAAAAAAATTAGTTTTTGTTAAAAATGATAAGTTTCGGAAATTTTATATACCAATTTAAGTTGACCTCAGATTTATATGATCGATCATATGAAATAGGGTTCAGCTTAGGCTGGACTTTGTAGGTTGAATTTCCAATTTAAATTGATCTCATATATCCAAAAAATGCTGCCTAAAGTCACTATTCCACGCGGACGGAGTCGCGGGCAAAGCTAGTATGATAATAAACTTATAATAAAATAATAACAGCGTATAATGTACTGCTGCCAGGCCTCTAAAGGAAACTGACAAAATGCCCTGTCCAAGGCAGATTGCCTGACTAAACTCACAAGCAATTTCAATGTGCAGATTTTCTCACGATGTTTATCTTCAGTATATAGCTATTTTATGCACAATAGGTGAAAACAATATTTAAAAGATGTATGCCATCGTGAGACCTCTAAATTGGTATTTGATTTTGGGTTACCATTGATAGCAATCTCTTCTAGGCAACCATTTTTTATTAAACTATCTTGTCACCTTAAAAAAAACCTATAAATATGCGTGATATTTATATTATATGATAGTAAATCGCTTAAATTGATAAAATAATCTTTAAGAGTTCTCCAAGTAATTACGTATTTATTTTAATAATTTAAGTTTCAGATTCTTCACGTTAATCACACATGTTTTACCTATTCCCTGCTTCCAGAAAAAAAATTGATATGTTCAGTTAATTTTCAGTACACGTTTTCACCGACAAACAGGAGTTTTCATAAAGTGAAATTTAATGTATATAACTAATATATTAATTTGGAACCATAAGCCGCTGTGTGAATTATTATTGTCCTAATATATGTTTAACTAGCTGTGCCCCCGACTCCGTCAGCGTGGAATAGTGACTTTGGGCAGCATTTTTTGGATATATGAGGTAAACTTAAATTAGAAATTCAACCTATTAAGTCCAGCTTAAGCTTATGATATAAATCTGAGGTCAACTTAAATTGGATTGTAAAATTTCTGAAACTTATCATTTTTAACAAAAACTTTTTTTTTTCAAAAATAAAAATAGCCTGAGTTACTCCTTGTTACACCAGCTATCTGCTAGTGGAAGTCCCGTCAAAATCGGTGCAGCCATTTCAGAGATTAGCCGGAACAAACAGACAGACAGACAAAAATTGTAAAATAATATGTTGTTTTGGTATATGTACCGTGTATACGTCCGAATACACTTAGTAAAAAGCGGATATTTAAATATTACAAACAATTTTATTTATTTGTATAGATTACTACGTACTAACATAGAAGACCTCATGAATATATTTACACACATGTTGGGCTAACAAATAACAACAATATAATCCGTGCAAATATATCAAGTCATTACTATCGAAAATCTAATTCGAAAACTCGTAGTACCAAGAGTGTCATGCAATGCAGTTCGTGTGTTCGTTTGCCGCCTTTGAATTGCAGGTGTTGGATGACTTGACACGCCTCTCGCAGGATTCGCGTAAACAAAGCTAACTAGGCGTTCTCGTTAATTACGACACAGAACAAGTAGCAAATGTAGCAATGTATTCAGGTGTAAAAGAATCAGTATGTAGGTGACTCAGCATTTAAGTTGCTAATGAACGTGTACGCAACAGCTCCATTTAATGTGCTTTTTCGGCTCTTAGAGCGAATACAAAAATAAACTTTACATAACAACATACGTAGAGTATTTTAGAAGGACAAAAACGCACAGTTTTGATCTCATATGAACTGAATAGAAAATATCGTCTTCCGAATTGAAATTACGGATGTAAACCGGGAAAAGCGTTAAAAATATGAAGTTATGTTTACGAGTTTTTATTCGTGCGGACCGGAGAAAGAATACTGACCTCTGCGGCCGGGGTCAGCCTGTCGTAAAAGGCGACATAACAACTCTAGCTACGTGGTAGGGCTCCAAGCCTGTTGGTGGTGTGCCCTTATGGGTCAGCAGCGTGTTCGCGATGCCACTGGCGTTGCAAACACCCATAGGCGACGGTAATTGCTAAATTCTAAGGGGGCCGTCACCCTGTCTGCTGTCCTACAGCAATTTAAAAAAAATTGGACCTTGGAGAAGGACATGGGCTACTTTTTGTCGCTAAAATGTAACTTGAAGGGGGAATAACAGGGAACGTAATTAAGTTCTGTTTTTTTATTATATTTTATAGCAGTACAACGTTTGCCGGGTCAGCTAGCTATTTATATATCGTAATTGTGTATTCAATTATAATTTGATATCTGATCATTTCCACGTTCTCTACCAACCATTACGTTCCTGTTAACGCACTCTCGAACTCTAATTGTCTTAATGTAAATCCCTTAAATGTGTTTTTTATTACACCTAGTTAACACTGGATTCTATGAATAAATTAATTGATGCCTTAATAAATTGGGTATTAACGCCTGTGCGCCTCATTTGCATTCTAATGAGGCGATCGGAACATTATTTTACGAACTTATAGTCATGATAGTACTATCCGTACTATAACCGTTCATGTACTATCATGATAGTACATGAACGGTTATCATTAAGTGTTTTACATATGGGTAGACCTAATTGTAGCCGTCGAATCCGAGACCCTGTATTTGATTGTTATTGCATACATCTCTTAATATATATATATACCTAGTCAGGTCATAAGTATTGTCACACAGTAAAAACTTTTCTTTTAGAATGCTGGCCACAAAAAAAGTTATTGAATTCGAATCTCGAATTGGTCATGAAAATAAAAATGTATACTTTTAGAATTTTACTCATTTTTTAAATATGGGGTGGACGCTTAAAGAAGACCGTGTTGCAGTTATTGCGTTGCATCGTTGCGGTTACGCGCCAATTCAAATTTTTAACATACTGAAAAATTTGAATATAACCAAAAGATTCATTTATCGTACCATCAAACGATACAATGAAGACTCTAGTGTAGATGACAGGTCAAGAAGTGGTCGCCCTCGGTCTGTTAGGACTCCAGCAGTGATAAAAGCTGTGAAGGCACGAATTCAAAGAAATCCCAAACGTAAGCAGAAACTGTTGGCCCTTCAGATGGGGTTAAGCAGAACCACGGTGAAAAGGGTGTTAAATGAAGACTTAGGGCTTCGGGCATATCGAAGAAAAACAGGACATCGTTTGAATGCTCGTCTAATGGACCTGAGACTGAAGAGATGCCGCGCTTTGTTGAAGCGGTACGCGGGAAAAAAATATCGGGAAATTCTTTTTTCGGATGAAAAAATGTTTACCGTAGAAGAGAGCTACAACAAACAAAATGATAAGGTGTACGCACACAGTAGTGAAGAAGCGAGCAACCGTATTCCGCGTGTCCAACGAGGTCATTTTCCATCCTCGCTCATGGTATGGTTGGGAGTTTCTTATTGGGGCTTAACAGAGGTACATTTTTATGAGAAAGGTGTAAAAACGAATGCTGTTGTGTATCAAAATACAGTCCTGACGAACCTTGTGGAACCTGTTTCTCATACCATGTTCAATAACAGGCACTGGGTATTCCAACAAGATTCGGCGCCAACTCATAGAGCGAAGAGCACACAAGACTGGCTGGCGGCGCGTGAAATCGACTTCATCCGGCACGAAGACTGGCCCTCCTCCAGTCCAGATTTGAATCCGTTAGATTACAAGATATGGCAACACTTGGAGGAAAAGGCGTGCTCAAAGCTTCATCCCAATTTGGAGTCACTCAAGACATCCTTGATTAAGGCAGCCGCCGATATTGACATGGACCTCGTTCGTGCTGCGATAGACGACTGGCCGCGCAGATTGAAGGCTTGTATTCAAAATCACGGAGGTCATTTTGAATAAACTTTAATGTCATAAGAATCTATGTTTTGTTAAGTTCATTTTGGTATATGAATGGTTACATAATGAATAAACTTGTTACAATTATTTTACATTAAACATGTGACAGAATTTATGACCTGACTAGGTATATATATATATATATATATATATATATATATATATATATATATATATATATATATATATATATATATATATATATATATATATATTGCTGTAAGACGTAGGACA
Source organism: Malacosoma neustria (assembly GCA_963693495.1). NCBI lineage: Eukaryota > Metazoa > Arthropoda > Insecta > Lepidoptera > Lasiocampidae > Malacosoma > Malacosoma neustria. The sequence continues at coordinate 20,045,267 of OY856381.1, forward strand.
GCAGGAAGGCAGCCGGCCCGCTTAGAATGTAACATTTACCGTCGCCTATGGGTGTTTGCAACGCCAGTGGCATTGTGAACGTGCTGCTATCCCATAAGAGTACAGGAACTTGAGTCACTAGTACCGAAACACAACACAAAGTTATTATAGCGGCACACTTAAGACCAAAGGTGGTCAACATCCAGACGGACTTGGGACCCTACCTCGTAGCTAGGGAGGGTTGTTTTGTCCCCTTTTACGACAGGCCGACCCCGGCCGCAGAGGTCAGTATTCTTTCTCCGCCCCTGTACGGATAAAAATATAAATACTATCCTCTATGAATACATGAAAATCTTGGTAAATCGATACAATTAACTGAGACTCGTTAAACACTGTAAAATTATTAGTTGAAGCATCAATAAGATTTTAGCTAATTCGTGAGTTGTAAATATCAAAAAATTTGTGCCGTAGTCATTGACAGCTCTATCTATCACAGAACCGTTCGTAATTAGCAGTCATAATGGTTGTACATTGTACAGCATTACAGGACTTCGTCACTATACAAAATAACCCTAACAACAACCTGTTAACTGTTGTCCAATAATGCAGCCTTGCAAGTAAATAATTAGCGCCGTTGTAGAATAAACGTTTCATGTCTCCTCTGTCACCTGAGAATAGCAGCGACAAAATGGCGTCATTATCGCGGCGAATACTTGTAGTTCTCAAAGGTGGATTGAGTTATTTAATTAATTGTAAACATGTCTGTTATTTTTACTAATCTTGTAAATGTAATCTTGTAAATGAAAGAATACTGACCTCTGCGGCTGGGCTCAGCCTGTCGTAAAAGACGACAAAACAACCGTAGCGACATGGTAGAGCCCCCAGCCCGTCTGGATACCAACCACCCTTGGTCTATAAGTATGCCGCCATAATAACCTTGTGCTGTGTTCCGGCATTAGTGACCCAAGTTCCTGTACTCTTATGGGACAGCAGCGGCGACGGTAACGTCGGTAACTGCTAAATTCTAAGTGGGCCGTCAGCCTGCTTGCTATCCTACAGCAATAAAAAAACTTACGTTTAATTATAGCGATCAGTATTTAAATGCTCCGCCACTAAATTCTGTAAACTATCTAACTTCCGACATTAATAAAAAAATGTTTAAAAAAAGACTGCTTTTTTTTATTGCTGTAGGATAGCAGACAGGCTGACGGCCCGCTTAGAATTTAGCAGTTACCGTCGCCTATGGGTGTTTGCAACGTCAGTGGCATCGCGAACACGCTGCTGTCCCATAAGGGTACAGGAACTTGGGTCACAAATGCCGGAACACAACACAAGGTTATTATAGCGGCATACTTAAGAGCAAAGGTGGTCGCCATCCAGACGGGCTTGAGGCCCTACCACGTAGCTAGGGTGGTACAAGTTGCGTGGTCCATCAATCAGTCTCGTTGTTAATAAAAACTACAATTAATATGTAATGTTAGATTCAAGTTTAACTTAAATATTCTAGTATTGACATTTCTTAAATTTATGATAACATTTTTAAATAACCTAAATGTAGGTTTCCTTAACATAAACTAACCGGAAGTTTGTAATTGTTTAAAAACGCAATAACTAAAATTAATACAAAATACTTATAGAAATAATATAATAATTAATGCCTAAATTATTTTATGTTCACATTTTTAATTTAATATTATAATTTTGCTATAGACATTAACTAGCGGAATTGTTTCTGTTATAAATATTTTGGTAGATATTTAATTTTAGTTATTGGCAAGTAATGGCAGGAGGGGAGACACCTGTCGACGGGATATAAAAACTAGCAACAGAATATCATAAAAAACGGCGTAATACTAAGAAATGGACAGTGTAAGAGATATAATTGATAAGTGAAGGTGAAATATATTCATTGTGATTAACGTTCACGTTAGTTTTATTTTATAACTTTTACAGTAATAACACTCAGATTTCTGTCTACTCCCCTGGTGCGATCGGCTTCCAGTAATTATTTATGCAACCCAAATTATATTCCAAACTGGACAATAAGTTAAACAAGCACATTTCATTCCTCACAAAACATTAGGCCCTCGTTATCTTTTTATTGTTCAATGTAAACATAATAAATGGGTTTTTACATCGTTCCCCACTCATTTTCAGACGAAATACAGTAAAAGAGATTATTGTCGGTATAAATTTAACGAGAACAATAAACATTATAGCTTATACACGTCGTTGTGGGACTGCTCGGATAAATTATTGTACAAATGTCCAATTGACCTGCCAATCTCATTTTATTCTAAAATGCTAGGAAATGTTGTTAGTTTTCCTACAATTTTAATAGCTAAATCGATGTTTATACAAAGTAAATAATTGCTGGAGGCCAATTGCAAGTTGTAACAAATAGAATTTAAAAGTAAAATGTATATTGAACAAAAGATTATTGGATTAATGTGTATTACACGATAATTACAGTTTTCACGCAACCGAGAATATCTGCTCGAATAACAATGATACAAGAGAACTTAAACACATCAATTACACAAATACCAACAAAGCCTGCTCTGTCCAGCCTTGGCCACCTTGAGACCACCGCGTCCGATGATATTTATTGCAGATTTACTTCAATAAAATTGAGACTAAAACTTAGTCCATTCACTGGGAATATCTCAAATACAGCCATAAATACGTATTACATGTTAATCCACTCGAACTCGACCTACTTAAATGGTGAAATATTAATAATAAATATGAAAATGTAGACTGTATAAGTAGTAAATCATATTGTATGTAGTATATTAGATAAGAAGAAAACAATTATGTCACATTTATGTTTTACTTTAATGAATGTCATAAAGTACTGCAGCCAGGACGAAGCTTTTACAAATCTATTATAATAAACTTTCATACCTAAAGGGTGTCCCGTTTTTCATGATTTTTTTATTCAAAGCTAATAAGACCATCGTTCCATAATCTTACCGCCGGACTCTAGTCCGTGGCATCAACTTCAATATATGTATACAAACCAATATTATAGAAAACTGTATACAGTCTTTAAGGCAATAATTATCTGCTCTGTGAAGAGGTGTCCATCATATAACAATACATGGTTGTCTAAATCTATAAATGCCCTTAAAGGTCTTTTTTTTTTAATATACATACATATAAAATAATATTCACCACCACCATATTTAATTCACATACACATGTATATTTAATTTTATGAATAAATTTAATTATTTTATCTCCGCGGATATAAAACACGTATAGATTTATGAATATTTGTGAAACTATTTTGAATATAGTGATGAGTTTTCACTGAAACTCGACAGTTATGAGCAAACTTCATGATGTCGCTTTTTGGCAGTCAGTCTCCGCGCGCATCGTAAAAATTTAGATACTCTTTCCAAAAGAAGTATTAATTGAAAAATGTCTAAGCAGCCCATATTGAACTCACGGCTTCGTAATAAAATTCCCATTCACAATTAATATAGCGCCATTTTAATAGAAAGCGCTTTCCCGAATGAATGTGATCCGTTAATTAACAGGAAATGGGATGAATAAATCATTATGTCACTTCCACAGCAAATAAAACTGGCTAAATTAATATATTTTATGAACGACATCCAAATTTTTATCCGTGCAGAGGCGGAGAAAGAATACTGAACTCTGCAGCCGGGGCCGGCCTGTCGTAAAAGGCGACAAAACAACCCACCCTAGGCTATGTGATAGGGCCCAAGCCCGTCTGGATGGCGACCACCTTTGGTCTTAAGAATGCCGCCATAATAACCCCGTGTTGTGTGCGACGGTAACTGCTAAATTATAAGTGGGCGATCACCCTGTCTGCTGTCCTACAGCAATAAAAAAATGGAAAATAAGGAAAGGTCGTTGCTGAGGATTAATTAAGTTCGCTCGACATTGAAAGAATAAATTCTCTATTATTCAGTTGCTTTGCTTTGTACGTGTCGTTACAATTGAAGAGGCCCGCGAAAGCTCGGGACCGCGGTCATACTCATGTTAATATATTAAATTAGCAGCGCCTGGCATTGCTCAGTGTTTTCAAATACCCCGCTGCATTTCCCCAAGCGGAGGGGAAAAGCATTTCCACCTGGGCACCAAAAAAATTGGCGTTGCAAAAATTACTTCTTCTAACTAGTAGCTCGCAGGTAGCTATGATACTATTTTGATTTTTGTTTTTTGCAAGCAAGAAAACTTAGACTTCATTGATTTTTGTTCTCAAATAGCATGTTGAATTCAATACATATTATTATTTATGTACACTTCCTGCATGCAATGCCAAGATCATCTCAAACGTACCTACCTTCCACAGCTTAAGATACGAATAGAATTACAATTGAAATTGTACTCTATTACTAAGCAGTTAAGTAACTTTTCTTTTATATAATTATTAGTATATTTTCGTATTATACCTTTATTACACATTAATAAAGTTGAAAATCGATTAACATATATAAAAGTTGACAAATCATCGGCCAAAGTGCTTACTGATGATATTATGCGTGGACACGCTTTGGAGGCCTCCCGTATGTTTATTCAAGGTGAATATCAAAGGAGTATATACTTTATTAGGAACTGACAGGGTTTGTATTTATGTTTTCTACGTAAAAAATCCTGTAGTTGTTCATCCATACTAATCCATACTAATATTATAAATGCGAAAGTAACTCTGTCTGTCTGTCTGTTCCTCTTTCACGCCTAAACGGCTGAACGGATTTTGATGAAATTTGGTATGGTGATAGATGATAACCTAGAAATGGTCATAGGCTATAAATAATCACGCCATCGTTCTTAGGGGGTAGGCAGTAGGCAGATAACTAAATTGAGTTAGTGATTTTTTGTGCTTATCCGGTATCTATGAGAATCGGCCAACATCTATTTTTCATCCCCCTAAATGTTAATCCACCCCTAAATTTTATTTTTTATTTTTTGACATTTTATTATTTTTATGGCAGAACAACGTTTGCCGGGTCAGCTAGTATTATAATAAAACAGAAGAAAATCTTTGGATATTTTAAGTTATTCAATTAAGTTTCATCTTAAATTTTACGCAATCCAATGTTTTTTGAGTTAACAGCGGCGCGTTGAAAACCAATTAAGTCCTTTTTGTTCTTTCTAGCTGAACGCTTCCCGCGTCGACTTCGCCATTGTTAATGTTGCTAAAGAAAATAGGTAAATTAAACAAATATGTTTTTTTTTATAATTGTTGCTAGCGGTAGTTATTACCAATCTTGCGCGGTAGTTAAAAAAATTTGTATTCAAGGATCTCTTAAAAAGATGATAGTAGTCCACAAGATAGAGTGCATTGCTTTTTTCTGTTCTTGAGGTGGAAATGCTTCCAACATGCTTTGCGACCTGGTATAAAAATAAAACTACCCATTAACATATATCAATAACTATTAATTTTTCGGGTTCGAAAATCACCGGGTCCGAACTGAAGGACAGGAAAAGGGTAATACGAATTTAAACTACTGGGTGGCGATACCAAAGGTCCCTTGAGATAAAATACCCTTTTTCTAATAAAGAAAGAATAGGAAATCGAAAGAAATTGATTAAATTAGGGTAGTGAAGAAATAATATTTTTGTAGGTACTACGAAATTTTGTACATCAAATTTATTGGAATTTTGGTCAAGATGACCAAAGAGCAAGATTTAGCCAATGAGCGAACAAAATGTGTGATATTTATTATCTGTGGTTACGGAATATTATTTATTATTATCTATGGTTTCCCTAAACTTGGTTCTTGGGAATATTATTAATATAAGATTGTCACTTAAATTACGATACAATTACAAAATGGTCGTTTATCAAGCGGACATTAATTTATTTAATAAATCAGTTTGGTAGATGCCGCTTTTGCCATTAGCCGGAGTCCGGGAAGACGGGACGGCACGGGACGCCCCAGGCGACTGGGAGTGCGTACAAAATATAGAAAACAAGTTACAAGTGGAAGCGTTTTAAATATACGAAGTTATGCAAAAAAGAACCAGCCGATAAAAAACCTTTGAAAATACACACATAATTCAAAACTACTTGTATCTTGTATTAGTAATTATTAACAGTCTCTCTTGACAACCTACGTGGCAGGAGGGTCTCGTACAGCGGTCTAGCTGACGGCCGCCCGGGGCGGAATATAATTTTACCGCCCTTTTATTGAAGTATTTCAATTTAATGCATACTATATCTATATTAATACTAGCTGTGCCCGCGACTCCGTCCGCGTGGAATAGTGACCTTGTCACTAAGGGGTATGAAAAATAGATGTTGGCCGATTCTCAGACCTACTCAATATGCTCACAAAATTTCATGAGAATCGGTCAACCCGTTTCGGAGGAGTACGGAAACGAACATTGTGACACGAGAATTTTATATATAAGATTATAAAGAGGTAAATATTGTGTGTTTGTGACGTTGTAGGGGGTAACATTTCAAGCACAAAATAAACTATGAGGAATCCCCGCAAGAAGGTGTTGCCAGCAGTCGGTACAAAATATCATTCAAAGACAGGGGATTCCCCAAATTCGTCACAGAATAAGTAATGAAAAATTCCATGCTCTTTTCAATCGGTCCGGATTTGTAGTGGCGATAAAAATGTGAAATGGTTTAAATATTTATATTATTTATTGTGAAATTTTGCCGCCCCCTTAAAAGTGCCGCCTGGGGCGAGCCTCCCGTGCCGTCCCCACTACGCTAAGCCACTGGTCTCGTATTTATCTATTATTATATATATCTAGCTGTGCCCGTGACTCCGTCCGCGTGAAATAGTGACTTTAAGCAGAATTTTTGAATATATCTTAAGGTTTATTTTGGATTACAAACCCTATAAACCCTAAAATATAAATGAAATATGCAAACAGTCAGTATTATCGAATGCAACGTTCGAACCCACAAAGTCCAGCCTAAGCTAAACCCTATTTCATATGACTGATGACATAAATCTGAGTTTAACTTAAATTGGAAATTCAACCTACAATGTACAGCCTAAGCAGAACCCTATTTCATATGATTGTTGATATATATCGGAGGTCAACTTAAATTGGAATATAAAATTTTCGAAAATTATCATTTTTAACAAAGACTATTTTTTTCTAAAATAAAAATAGCCTAAGTTACTCCTTGTTACATAAGCTATCTGCCAGTGAAAGTCCCATCAAAATCGGTGCAGCCATTTCAGAGATTAGCCGGAACAAACAGACAGACAGACAGACAAAAATTGTAAAAAATGTTGTTTTGGTATATGTACCGTGTATACGTCCGAATGCACTTAGCGGTTATTTTAATATTACAAACAGACCCTTCAATTTTATTATTTGTATAGATTATTTACTAAATCGATTTATATAAGTAATACATATATTAGTACTCATAACACAGGCGCTGTGTGAATTGTCCCAGTCGGTATATGTTATTTATTTTGTTCTTCAGAATGATTTTTAATTCAAATTCAAGTGCCATTTTATTCATGTGTTTTACAATTGATTGACTTTACGTCTCCAAACTAGGCATAGCCTGTATTTTTAAGACGTAATACATAACAGTATACGACTTCTAATATTTAAATTATACTTGTTATAACAATCACAATATCATTATTCAAATAGTCAATAGTATTAGTAGTCAAATAACAGAAAAAAAATTTTTCGTGAGATCCTATTTTTTTTCTACAACTATTTTTTTTTAATAAAAGTAACCTAAATTACTCCTTGTTATCTGGCAGTGAAAGTCCTGTCAAAATAGGTTCAACCATTTCAGAGATTAACCGAAACAAACAAACAGACAGACAAAAATTGTAAAAAAAATTGTATTGGTATATGTACCGTGTATACATCCAAATGCATTTAGTAAAAAGCGGTTATTTGATTATATAGATTTTCTTATAATATAATAACAGTACATATATAAACTTATCTATTCTGTTACCATCTTGCTCTCCTGCAGGTTATGCACACTGTGCATTCAACCGTTTAGATTAATTACAAGATAATTCCATACTGAGTGTGAGGAGCTCCTTCTGTATATTAAATAATTTTTATCTTCGCGAATAAGACAGGACAGTTGTCTGCATTGGTATGGTAGTGCATTAAGGTCACCATATAAAGGTGATTACGTGGGCTCAGACAAAAGCGAAACAAAATATGGACAAGAAGCAGTAAAGATCAAACCAGAATCAGATTTATGTTAACGCCTTTGATCAGGTCTGATATAAAGCTTCTCTCGTAAAGCTTACATATTTTTTTTTGTTTTAGAGCTAAAGTTTAGAAGACAGGCTAATGGCACACCCGGTAGCGAGTGGTTATCGTCGCCTATAGACGTTCAACACCAAAGACATTGCCAACGCGCTGTCGACCTTAAAGAAGAAGAACTGGGACCTAATTTATTTATGCCACAACTCAGCACAAGGTTTACTAAGTTTTCGAGCCCTATCATCTATCTAGGGTTATTTTGTCTCTTTTTATGACAGACGGCCAGGCCGCAGGGGTAGAGATAAATATTACAGCATATCATAGACTGCTGCCCCAAGTTCAAAGCCACCAATCCAGATGTGCCGATTTATTTGTTACTATGCAAGTTAGACTACAGATGAATCTATGGACGGAATCACATATCCGCCGGCTAAATCCCTTACACACAATACAACGCTACAAACAAATTCCAAATTCACACTCACATACCTTCGATATGGATCTTGTGGTGTTTTCTTCTTATGCGAATACAATAATGATTATTTACAATAAGGATAATATAATAAGCTATATATAAATAGCCTACTTTTTAACAGCAGTACTCTGCATATGTTAAAACCATCAAAGACAATTATCACAAGTATATAATATATATATTATCACAAGTATGAAAGACTTTTTCACAAGGAAATAATCGATGGAGTTACAAACCCAGTCAAAAACAAGCAATATGCAAAAAAATATTTGCAATTCGATTCGATCCTTTGTGGGAATCGCAAAACGCATAAACGCGACCGTACCATACCACTTGCGTAGCCACTTGGTTAGACTAACGTTATTTTTTTATTTTATTTTTATAGCTAGTGTTCAGCAGACAGGCAGACGGACCACCCTGGCAGGTGGTCACCGTCGCCTATAGACGTTTGCAGCACAAGAGGCATTACCAACACGCTGCCGGTCTCGAAGAAATTTTATAACGCCTTTTTTGAAGAACCCCATATCGTACCGCGCTGAGAAATCCTCAGTCGGAAGCTCATTCCAGATCCAAAGAGTACGCAACATGAACGTTCTAGAGAACTGTTTCGTACAAGAAAGAAGAGGCTCTAAGAAATGGGGATGAACACCCAGCCGATGGCGGGCAGTGCGGTAGTAAAAAGACGACGAGGGCACTATTTTGAGTTCTTCAGAACACTCCCCGTTGTACAGACGGTAGACTACGCAAAGAGACGCAAAGTCTCTCCGAAGTCCAAGCGTGCGCGCCGCTGGATCAAGTCTAGGGGATTTAGCTGACAGGCGGGTGCTCCAGGCCATAAATGTGAGCAGTACTCCTAGTAGTTATTATTATCCTACTAATGGCCGGCAGCGCGTTGGTTATGCCTCTGGTGTTGCAGACGTCCATAGGCGGCGGTGACCACCTGCCAGGGTGAGCCGTTTGCCTGTCTGCTGAACTCTCGCTATAAAAAAAAATAGTAGTTATTAAAAATATGTCAATAAATTTCAATACTTTCAATCGTTGACAATTGGGTCTCTCCAGATTTAATGACCAAGAAGAAAACAGCAAGGACATAATATTAAAAAGGACGAAGAATATTAATAAATTACTTAAGTATTATTAGAAGACATTTATCCTGCATATGAAACCCGCTCCCGCTTCCTGCTATACCTTGTACACGTCTAAATACAAATGATCGCTTATGACTAAGATAGATGGTGGTGGATGTAGGCAGTTTAACTCAATATTAAAATATCTAAGTACTTTTAATTTGAAACCTTGAGTTAGATTTATTGATGAAATGTTCTAGGCTTTTGAATCGTATTAAGACTTATGATTGAAATATATAGACGTTGATAGCGACGACTGGTTCAATAGCTGCTCAGTGGTCTACGGAGCGGGCTATGTTGAGTGTTTCGTCATTCAGGACGTACATAAAATAACCTATGACCGACAAAGCACACAAATATGTAAGCTGAAGTGCCAGTACAAGAAACTGAAGCAGAAACCACATCACGAATGTAGGGTACGATACCTCTCAGACAGATGGACAGGCGATCTGTGCGAAATTACTGGTTGTATCTAGATGGGAAAGAAGGAAGCGAGAATTATGGCGTGAATTTGATTGGGCTCGTGTACAGCATTGGTCCAATCACGTAAAGTTCATAACCTAAATGTATTTAGAACTAGCATCTATGGTGCCAAACTTGACCAATATATATCTAGTAGCAGCTAAAGATTATTTTGGGTCTGTCACATCTAGAGTCTCATGTTTGCTTTCTCTATTTGTGCTACTCCTTTAGTGATTAATAGGCAGGTATGAGACTCTTATGCGATGCACGTGTGCGCATAGTTGACAAGGAAACGCACATCGCTGATATGTCAACGGCCTTAGCCCCTACTGCCTGGCACTCGGGCGGACTAAATACGGGCTCACTTTTTCTACCTTCTGTATTTCAGGATTGTATTTTAGCAATTTCTGGATAAGGTTCTTCATCTAAACGTTGTAACCTAACAACCTAAACTTCCGTTTCGGTGTCCGGGGTCTACTTTCCGACTTTTTCTACTCCACTTCGCACGGTATTCAGCATCCCTGGTAGTGAGCCCATTAGCACGCATATCACACTTTACGACGTCAAGCAAGCACTTTTTGTTTCTACCCCTCCTGCCGGGGCCTGGCGAAGGCGGCATGGCCAGACATTTGTTTCCCACGTAAGAATCCGGTTGCCGTAAAACGTGGCCGTACCAACGGAGCCGACACTCCTGCAATTTATTCGCAATTTCACGGACATGAAGACTGCCGCGAATGCGGGAGTTCCTAACGCGGTCCTTCCGCGTCACTCCACACATCCACCGCAGCATATTCATCTCCGTGACACGCAGTTCTTGCTTGTGTCGCTCTAACACCGGCCACGCTTCACAGCCGTATAAAAGGACAGGCCTAATGATAGTCTTATAGACATGTCCCTTCAACTTTACCGGCATCTTGGGGTCATAAATGACACCAGTTACCTCGCGCCATTTGGCCCACGCGGCAGCAATGCGTGCCTTGACGTCGCAATCGATGTCACCAGACGCGTGTAACAGATTCTTAGTATTGTGACATAATACTAACAAAAAACTAGACTATATATTATAATATTCATAAAAAAGTTACCTGTAAGTTACAAAGTAAATTTTAATTAACATCCGCTCCTTGGTTTATCCGTAAAGAGAAAAAATATTTTAGAATTTAAAAGCGATTTGATGTTAAATGAAGTTTGATAATAAATAAGAAAGTCAAGTATAAGGACCGACAGAAACTTAACTTTTTAATAACAATCACAGTGAACTAATTTGAATTAAATGGGCTTTAATGATTTGAAATAAATTGAAGAAATAATCATTATGTCTATTATTTTGTCTGTGCAGGGGCGGAGTATAGTAAGTATATAGTAAAAATACTAACCTTTAGCTGGGGTCGACCTATCGTAAAAGGCGACCAAACAACTTAGCTTACGTAGTAGGGCCCCAAGCTCGTCTGGATGGCGACCACCCTTGGTGTACAAGTATGCCACCATAAATAACCTTGTGTTGTGTTCCGGCATTAGTGACCCGGTACCCCTAGCGTCGCAAACATCCATACGCGACGGTAACTGCTTACTATATTTCACAGCAATAAAAAAAAATACTATATATTGTCAATGTGTGGAATAATTTCGATGATTAAAACTGAACTAAGGTAATAATGAAAATGAAAAAACTTTACTTGTAGATATCGTAAAACAGTTTCAATCACAATCCAATTTCATACGACATTACCTCAGATTTACCTGATACACGCTTGACCAATCTCGGTCACAGACTTCTATTGTAAAGGTCTCTTTATGGACTTTTTTCATGCACCCAAATAAATCTTGCCTCGAAAGCTACCCTCGCCTAAACCGTAACCTCGGCTGCACGGCCAATAAAAACATAAGCCACCCCTACGAAATGTGTACAATATATAAAATGGAGTAATTAACTCTATTCATACATCAAATTATCCGAATATACCAGTTCCCTAAATTCGGTTAAAATAAACTTTTTGGAGTGAAGCATTAAATAGGATGAATGCGAGGCGCGCGAATTTGCTTTTGACAGTTATATAGATGGCGTCCATTTTGTATTGTTGCAAATAACGATCGGGGAGCAAAATGCCGGAAATCGCTAACATCTGTGTAAAGAAAGCATCAATTCGTTTGAACATCTGTCTATAAGTACTGACTAATTTGCTACATTTAGCAGCAAAAACTTGTTGACAGAGTAGTCTTAGTTAATGGTTATTTACTTTTTATTAAGCGTCAGGGTGTTAAGATATATGTTTCCAAAGTGCAGGGAATTATGCATCGTTTTTCAATCTAAAACGCTTTTAATAAATACATCAATTGGGTTCTATTAATTAGAGTTAGAGTGACACAAGCAAGAACTGCGTGTCACGGAGATGAATATGCAGCGATGGATGTGTGGAGTGACGCGGAAGGACCGCGTCAGGAAATCTCGCATTCGCGGCAGCCTTCATGTCTGTGACATTGCGGATAAATTGCCGGAGTGTCGGCTCCGTTGGTACGGCCACGTTTTACGGCAACCAGATGCTTACGTGGGAAACAAATGTCTGACCATGCCGCCTCCGCCGGGCCCCGGCAGGAGGGTAGACGCAAAAAGTGTTGGTTTGACATCGTAAAGGGTGATATGCGTGCCAATTGGCTCACTGCCAGGGATGCTGAAGACCGTGCGAAGTGGAGTAGAAAAAGTCGAAAAGCGGACCCCGGGCACCGAAACGGAAGTTAGGTTGCAATCGGGATACAACGCTGGGATAACGATGATGATCAATTGGGTTCTATTAATTATGTAATACATTATAGAGACCAAGAGACCAAGGGCTCATAAGCCCAAGTTAACTTCTAATACACTCTTAAACAGCTACGGACGAGGCACTGATGACGGATTTTCTTCGGCGATGATTGAACAGCATTGATTCACCCAAAACCGGTAAAAACTTTATAACGCTTTGAATAATGCTACAATATAAAGTATTTTGAGGTGGAAATGATTGATGCACACCCCAACGCTAGGTGGCTTGCAGATGGGTAATGTGGGACTCCCGTGTGATGCGGCTGTATGCCCCCACAGTTAACAACATTCTCTAAAATCACATCAGTGTTTATCTCCTGCTCGATGCGTACACCCGGGCAGATGGGTAGGTATATTTTCGCGTGCACCCGACTGCCTCTGGTCACTCATAGAGATCAGTGAGCAGAGGCAGTCGTCTCCAACCTGCGGTCTTGTCATTGGACGTACCTAATAAAAACACGTTTTCCTTCTACCACCTGCCCACAGAAAGATGGAATGTTTGCCAATACCATAGCCAAGGTAAACTACAACCTACTCCCGTTTTCTGCGCGGTCATTTCCAAGCAAACGCCGGAAGGTAAATGATTTTAACTCCCTAGTTCTCACCATAGCAATATACAATAATAAAATCTTAAAAATATTTCCATCATTTATTTAAACAGAAAGAAAGCAGGAAGCCATGAAACCGAATAGTCTATTATAGTTATTTTAGCGTCGCATTTGTTTAACATAACGATAGTTTCAGTTCGAATATCAGTCATAAAACTGTCTTGTATTAATAACTAGCTAAGGATGGTAACACATATGATTGGGCTAATCTCAGCTAATCTCATAATTAGTCGTTTTTACACTCCATATACTAAATATTTAATGTATCAATCTAAGTAAATTATATTTAATACGAACTTTATCCATTTAAAAATATCCGATCAACTTGAAACTGCAAATTCATCAAGGTATATTTCCACTGCGTATAAGGAATTCATGAAAAATTTATTTAACTTCAAGTTTAGACTTATGCTTGAAGTATGATGCTGAGTATTGACGCAAGGTTATGCTTCTGAGCCTGTTTACGTTAGTGCCTTTCTTTGACAGTTCCCTTTTCTAAACTTTTATTTTTGACTGTGACAGCACTGTAAAATAAACATTAAGAAATAAGCTATGAAAATATGTATAATCATCTGCCCTAATAAAAGTTGAAAAACTCAACTTATGAGTTGTATAAAACTAATAAAAACCCGACGACGTGTTCTATACTATAGCTATGTTTCCGTTCAAGTTGAAAGGTACTTATGAAATAAAGCAACATATTTTTGATCAACTTCCAACGAACATACGAGCTGTCATAGCACATTTGTATGTTTAACAACATGCATCTATCACGCAGATTTGGTGCAAAATAAGGTAAATTCGCAATCTTCGTAACGTGATCTGTATGGAGTACGTAGCATATGTATGCAATTAATATCATAACCAAATATGTATTCTAGCTTAATTGCTCAACGGGTTATGTGCGGCAGCCCTTACCTAAATAAATAGCTGTTTATTTTGAGCACGCGGTTACTACAAGATTTACGAGGCGTTTTGTAAGACGACCCGTCGTCGTTTTGTTTAGTCGGATTGTATGAATAAGTATTATGTAATTGTTTGATCGTTTGTATTACGCACGGCTTTGTTCTTTGAAGATCCACTCTGAACTATTATTCTCATTTTAATTTAATAATACAATAAGATTATTATTAGTTGGTTTTGACATATTAAAATCATTGTATTAATTATTTATTATTCGTAGTGCTTCTGACGTTAAGTATCTAGTAGTATTATACAGGCGACTAAACGAAAGCCGAGAGGTCAGGGGGCCTACGCGGCAAAAGCAGCGGTGCACATAGGTATCTTATCCCTAACCTATAACTCGTTTGGGAAGAATGTCACCCGGAAAACCCCTAAGGTAAGGCAAGTGACAGGAGCTATGGCGGTATGCATCACGCTATCATTTGAAAGCCAACTAATGCAACCAGCATTAGGGTAGTAAGGTATAGAATTACAGATTATCGCATTGCCTTTCCGGCGCCGAAATTCCGGCGCTGCACTGATAATAGGAAGAAAGAAAGGTAGTTTTCTCGGGGTAAAAGAGGGCTGTTTGGTACTTCCGTAAAACTACCGTTTTTGTGCCATAATGTAGTACAAAAAATTATTAATTTGGATATGTTTCTTTTAAAAGCTACCACTGTTGCAATCCTCACAACCGTTGCTCTGAGAACGAGACGGAACGGCCGTATTTTTCTTGCGCTTGCAGGACAAGGCCAGGAGGATATAAGGAAGATACTTAAGGTAGGCGTCCACATTTTCGCATCATAAGTATCGGACGCATCGCATCAAACGGATACAAAGAATACTACATTCTTTGTATAGGAAGTCATACAAGTGCGTCCTTTGCCGCCGTCATACGGAATGCCGATCAGATTCCTCCATTATCTTGCACATTCAACCGAACACTACGCTACCTCTCACCGCGAAAATCCGAATGAAAGTGGCGTCGGCAATCCGATCGCTGGCGATAATGTGGATACATTGTAAAATAATCCGTTTGATGCAATGCGTCCGATATTTACGATGCGAAAATATGGACGCCTACTTTTGGACAACAAGTTTGTTCTTACTTCTTACATATTGTAAGTATAAAATGTATGGATATTCGCACTTTTGAAATGGTGGAATCCATCCTCTGGACTTTCCGAGACATTTCTACTTCCCACCTCCGGATTGTTACATATGTATGTATATTTATAACGTATGTACATAGGGGCTGTTCATAAAATACTTTCACATACGGGGGGGGGGGGGGGGGTGAGTGTCTTGCTGAGTGTGACAAGGGGGACGGGGAGTCTACGGCAACGTGACGTTCGCCGTTAATTTTTTTTTCGACATGAGCGCCAGCTCTGTGGCGCAGCTTTAGTGGAGTTGCGACCCGTCACAACTGGTTTCTTTGTTTTTACAATTCTTAAATAAACAATCACTTCTTAAATAAACAATAAAAAATCTACTTGAGAGAGTAACGTTTCCACGTACCCTACGCTCTCGATTCAGTAACAAACGAAAATACTGTTTCTCATGTATTTAATACTAGCTGCGCCTGCGACTCCGTCCGCGTGGAATAGTGACTTTACGCAGCATTTTTTGGATATATGAGATCAATTTAAATTGGAAATTCAACCTACTAAGTCCAGCCTAAGCTGAACCCTATTTTATATGATTGATGATATAAATCTGAGGTCAACTTAAATTGGTATATAAAATTTCCGAAACTTATCATTTTTAACAAAAACTATATTTTTTTTTTCTAAAATAAAAATGGCCTAAGTTACTCCTTGATACATTAGCTATCTGCCAGTGAAAGTCCCGTCAAAATCGGTGCAGCCATTTCAGAGATTAGCCGGAACAAACAGACAGACAGGCAAACATTTTTAAAAATGTTGTTTTGGTATATGTCCCGTGTATACGTATACACGGTACATAATATACCGTCGTAATGGGTACCGTCGTACCGTAGGACGTCCTAATGCACTTAGTAAAAAGCGGTTATTTTAATATTACAAACAGACCCTCCAATTTTATTTATTTGTATAGATGTATAGATTATTCCTTCCTTCGCTATTTAGCAATGAACTAATACAGACATACTTTTTTCATATTTGTCAATTTAATACTCTTTATTACGTTAATTACTTTATACTCTTTATTGCCGAAATTTGTAACTCCTGGACTTATAGTTAAGATATATATTAGAAAACAATGACTTCGATAAGAGGTGAACTCTATCAAAAATTATTTAATATTTATAAAAAGTGTTATCCAGATAAAAAAAAAACAACGAAAAATCCTTTCCTTGAACTTCTGATAAATAGAAATATTATTTATATGTTCGTTATAAAATATATTTAATGATTTATTTAAATTTTATTATAATAACTAAATAATTAATATTTTTAATTCTCACACACACATTTGACACAGCGTGACAATAGGGGGAGGGGGTCAAAAAGGTGATTTTAGTGTGACGTATTTTATGTACGGCCTAGAGAATACAATCCCGAGCATGTTTTTCGATCCCGGGATTACGGGATTCTTGATGCGTAATCCCGGGATCCCGGGGCCAACCCGGTATTAGACTATGTGGTTTCTAATTGGGCTCAAATTTAAAAAAACGAGTAATTTCTAGAAAAATGATTTTAATTTTATTCCACGAGTCCACGACACAAATCACAATATAGTAAGAAAATAAAAAAGACAAAACAAAGACACTATATTTTGTAAGTAAGAAATAACGAGACAAAAATCTTATTTAGAATTTCAAAAATACAGTTGTAGAAATATCAATGCATCCAAGGTTTGACTTCCAAGCCTGTTGGGAAATCCCTTCTAAGTTCTACGACAAACATATTATTAGAGTTGTACGTACCTATGTAGTACGTATCGTACGCGTGTCAAAGGTTTGTTTTTTTGTCGATATGTAATAAATGCAATTAATATAGTCTAGGCAAGGTCATTGTCAACTCGCAACGGACAACAGAATGCAAACTAGACCTGTTTGTGGCAACCCGAAAATCCCGAGATTAGCCAAGTACAGTCCCGGGATTTTCGGGGTCAGAAAACGGTCGGGATCCCGGGGTCCCGGGATTCTGGATCCCGAGATTGTATTCTCTAGTACGGCCCCATATATATATCGCAAAGCATTAAACTAAATATTAAGTTCCAATGAACGCAAAAAGTCTAATAAGGGATAATGCTCCATTATCCGTATTCATAAAATAGTAAACATTCATTTACTAAACAGAAAAAAAGCATTACGAAGTCTCTTTTTTTAAATTGTCACAGATCGCGTGATTATACCAAAATGATGGTCGTTAATCACGGTGTGTTTTCATTTATTATTTTACTAAGGTTTTAATCGGTATTCTGTATAACGTCATCAATATTTTTTTTCCGGATATTATGGTAAGCAGAAATAAAGAGTACTACTTCATGTGGGAGAGAAATTGGACGTGTCCAGCTATACAGTTCAAAAAATCACCACGGCGCTAGTGTAGCTAGTTAAAGTAGATTTACATACACGAATACATAGACGATTGTTATTATTATTACATAGACGAATTAAGTACGCGGAGTTAAAAATTTTATACGTATATTGTATTTGGCAACTAGAGTAGTTAGTGAAAGTATTGAAAAAACTCAACTATTAGCGTAGTTCCAATTTATTTGGTATATATACAGGGTGTCCCAGAACTCAACGTCAAGCCGAAACGGGGTGACAGCATTGATTGTAACCATTATGAGAAAAATCAGAAAAAAAATCTATCCCATGCAGTTTGAAAATTGTGGGCATTTAAAAAAAACCTAGAAATTTGGTCAAACTGTAACCATTTTTCGGTTATTGTGGTTGATTTTTATTATTTTTGTTTATTTAAACTTTAGAAACGTAACCTAAATATCATTTCTAGAACGACAGTCAAAAATAATGACACAATTGCCTCAAGATTTCTAGAATTAAGACTATTTGTTAAATTATGAATTTAAAAATTTCAAAATTTGTCGACTTTGAAAGGCCCTCCTTTAAAAAAAATGTACTAAAGTGCCTTGGCAAGTGCCATTAAAAGTTTTCGCAATTATTCAGGATTGTAAAATGGTCAATACTTGTTAGTTTCATACTAAAAAAAAACGAGTAAAAAAATAAAAACCTCAAGTAACCCGATTTTTGCTAACCCATTTTACTCAATTCAAATGGTTTTTATTCGCACAAGCTCTTGGTAGGTTCTTAATTTTACGGCAAAATGATGAGAGAGATGGATAGTGAACATGTTTGCCATGAGCGAGCGAGACAGATAGTGACACCACTTTTACCAAAATCAACGAAAGTAAGTAAAATTAATAAAATAATGAAAAATCTTGACCTAGTTTAGTTTAGGTTTATTGGAATAAAAGTCAGATAGGGAAATAACATTTTTTATTACAATAAATGTTCAAATTGTTTACCATCAGCCTCAATACACGCCCTACATCTTCTCAAAAAAGACCTAAACGAAAAACTCACTTTTAGCAGCTCACAAAACGGCGCGTATCTCAAACAATAAATATTTTGACATGTAAATTTGACATAGATGTCACTGACAGTACTACCAACCTAAAAAAAAATTTCTCCAAATCCTTCGACGCGCGCAGCTTAAATTCAAATGTCACCTTATTTTTTGGACACAGTATATGTATTTATTTTCCAAAGAAAAAATTTGTATGTAGCAGTTGTCTAGTACCCATAACGCAAGTGACTACTACTTACTTTGCTTACGTGTGAATTGTCTTAGCATATTTATTTATTAAATAGCCTAAACAAAATTCATTCATATTACAATTTCAATGTCTTGACTTGTTTATTTAACCTTTGCAATTGTAACTTCATAAAGTTATTTCTGAAATAAATACATGTCAGTTTTATAAAAGTGCCAGCCCTATTATTGTGCTACTCTATCTGATTTCAAACAATACGTAATTAGGTACCCGGCAAAATCTTTCCAAAACGATTTCTATCCAAGTGGGCGATCACAACAGTTGTCACATACATAAATTACTTTGCCACAATGAAACTAAACGTTCCAATATATTGCTACAATTCATACATACAGCAAACACATACAGAAAAGTGGAAAAATATACGTTATGATCTATATAATAAGGTGGTCATAATTTTCAAAAGATGAACACACAACTTTGTATCGGAATTTGACAGAAAAGGACCAGACAATTTCTTTGTGATGGATGTCAGAATAAACAAATAAATGAATGAATTATGACTTCGGTGTGATTAGGTAAGATTTCGGGTTTTTGCGCAATTTTTAACTGATGGGACTTGTTCTTAAATGTTTTTGTGACTATTTAGCCGCGGCTTTGAAACGCCATGTGACAAATTATAACAAATTAATGGAGGTTTTACTATGGATTAATCACTATGTTATAATATAATTTTAATATCAGAAGGAAAGGTTCTCTGCTGACACACTTAAAGCTTTAAACGACTAGATCAGTGTTTTTCAATCTAGGGGTCGTGAAGCCTTACTCGGGGGGTCACCGGCTAAAGGAAAAAGCTCTCGCCCACGACGATAATGCGGTATGGCAATGCCGCGAAGTTAGGTCCGCGCAAACTGGCGTCCAAATCAAAGTCGCACACAGCCTTACCAACTTACCTCGTACTTACTTTTAAATCTGTCGCGGCTTCTTACAGAATGTGGTCTTAATAATGAATATAGGTACCAATAATCATAAATCATAAACGTAGCCTTATAAATTACTTACTAAGTTTTTGTCTGCCTATGGCCCAAGGGGGTCGCTAGAATTTTTCAACACTTAAAGGGGTCGCGTATTCAAAAAGATTGAAAAACACTGGACTAGATAAGCGAATTGGTTTACTTCTTTTTCTAATTCAGAATTGGCTAAGGAAACGCATATTCCGATTTTTCTTTCTGGGTCGAAGGAGTTGACGACAATCATTTCCGTAAAAGTCACATTTGATCTCAGAAAATTGTTTGTGCTTATTTATTCCAAAAATTATGGTTTCAAGAAAAGGCACGAAAAAGCCACTTAGATACGTAAGCATGGCAAGTCTCGGGATGATGGGCCGGAGACGGTAGTGTTCTGCGAAACCCTCTGTGAGAGAGTAGTCTCTACAGCAGCAGTGTGGCGTACCCCGAGATCAGGGGTAAGCTACATACACCCTGGCTGATATACCCAGGCCGGAAGCGCACGCAATAGCATATTTGAACGCCCACCCGGGCGTTGGGCAGTGGAGGATTACTGGGGTGGTTTTATTGGGTATCCCCTTACCTACTGGAAAGCGCTCATTAGTCCCGCACCACCCCGTCGCGAGTCACCAAGTGGTGGAGTGTACATCAAGCATTTCCACTTCAGAAAAAGCTTGAAACAATACTCAACAGCAGACATTAAGGCTCCGAAGTAAAATATTTCTATACAACAGTTTTTCTGTCGAATTGAAAACACATTTTTTTTTATAGCGAGAGTTCAGCAGACAGGCAAACGGCTCACCCTGGCAGGTGGTCACCGTCGCCTATGGACGTCTGCAACACCAGAGGCATTACTAACGCGCTGCCGGCCTCGAAGAAATTTTATAACGCCTTTTTTGAAGAACCCCATATCGTACCGCGCTGAGAAAACCTCAGCCGGAAGCTCATTCCAGATCCTGAGAGTACGCAACATGAACGTTCTGGAGAACCGTTTCATACAGGAAAGAAGAGGCTCCAGGAAATGGGGATGAACACCCAGCCGATGGCGGGCAGTGCGGTGGTAGAAAGACGACGAGGGCACCATTCTAAATAGCTCCTCAGAACACTCCCCGTTGTACAGACGGTAGAATACGCAAAGAGACGCGAAGTCTCTCCGAAGTCCAAGCGTGTCTAGACCGTCTGTGAGTATGGGATCATCGACAACACGAACTGCGCGCCGTTGGATCGAATCTAGGGGATTGAGCTGACAGGCGGGTGCTCCAGCCCATAAATGTGAGCAGTACTCCATATGCGGTCTGACCTGTGCTTTGTATAGCACAAGCCGTTGCCTTGGACTGAAGTACTGCTTGGACCGGTTTAGCACACCTAGCTTTTTGGAGGCAAGCTTAGCTTTACCCTCCAATTGTCCCCTAAACTGCACATCATTCGTGATGTCGACACCAAGGATCCCAATACTGCTTGCGATGGAAAGAGAGGTTCCTTGGAACTGTGGCACATAAAAAGATACTTTTAGTTTTATCAACATATCATAGGTTACTTTCTTAATACGCTTTAATGATTTAATAAATTTACTATGAATTTTACTGTGGGGGGATTAGTGAAAATAAATCATTTTAAAAACCAGTAAGAGTCCAAATCGCCTAAGCGCCAAAAAGCATTCGCCTGAACACACCCAAGCCTGGCATGATTCGTAAGAATATATACTAATATTCTTAAAAGCAGAATTTCGAAATTTCCTGTAAATTTGTTTCTTATCTCATATTTTAAATATACCTATATTTATTTATTTAAGTATTTTATTCATTTGGTTAAACAAAGGATTAATATTCGGCCTAATATTAATGAATATCGATTCGTAACGTTTGGGACGGCTCTAGCTTTATGTTTACCTAAAAAGGAAAACATTATTGACACAAACATAGAAAAGGGACACGACGTACAACTTGTGTAGTACGCTACACGGCACACTCAGCGAAATTAACTCTGAAACTCAGTCTGGGTTAACTGTGCGATGGCTATTTGACTTGGTGCCAAGTTTCTAACGAGATAAGTACACGATGTAAAATTAAAGCATATTTAACGTTCTATTTTCTTTTTGATGATATAATTAGTTTCTTGGATACAACAAGCAGCGCGTAATCCAAAGTAGAGCTAAACTAGTGATGGGACGAATTGAAATATTTTGAATCCCAATGATACTTGGGATACGTATAAAATGATACTTGGGGCTTAAATTCGAGGTCATTAAAACAGTTGCCACGTATCGACGGTCAAAGAAAACATCGTGAGAAAACCCCCCTATGCAAGTAAGCAGTATGCTACATACCAAGATGACTGAGAACATCGTCAACTATTATTATTATTTAACGACCTCTGCGGCGTAGCGCCTAACGCACACGCAAGTGTTACGGATTCGATTCCCGCCTTGCATCTGGGTGTTTATGTATAATATGTATTTATTTACAAAATAAAAGTATATACCATCGACTCTCGAAACTCGAGGGACTTTTAAAATACTACGAATTATCGAGTGTTTGAAATATCAAATGGTTCGAAATTTTTGAGAGAAAAGAAATAAAACTTTGAATTATTGAATGTTGATAGTCAATTATGATAAAAATATTTACTAACCACTATTCTTTAACAATAACAACAAATGACAAAAGTTAAGAGTCTATTATAAGAGTAAAAGTAACTGAAACTTAACTAAACAAACTAATTCGTGCGAAAGTGTGTCAAACTAATCATTACAAAAACAAAATCTCGTGTACGATAGTCCAAGTTTGAACTTGTCAGCAGCGGGCACACATACTCTTGGGCTTGTTTATAAGGAGATCTGATCCTTTACGAACTACAATATTATTGATATGGACACACTACTATTCAAATATTTGTAAATCAAGCCGAATCAAAATATAACAGGTTAAACAATGTGCAATATTTTCAAGGAAATTACAGATGAAAGATAGAAAATGAAATCATTTTCTATTTGTCGGGTAGAAATAATTTCCATACAAAATACCGCCCATTGTATAATATTTACAATTATTTAACGAACGTGACGGTAATGAGTTCTGTCTAATAAATAATATTTTATTGTTATGTGTGTCACTTGTGTTAAAGTTGAAATACTTTCTTCTATAATAGTACATACATACATACATACATATTGCTGTTTTTAAATATCAAGTAACACTCGTACACCGCCTAATGAAATCAAAAGGTATTATTTATTATTTTTTAACATCATCATTCTGTAACTTTGGCATTATTTTTATGTATAATTTAACTACTGGAACTATTTTTTAATTATACTCTTTGTTTCTCACCCAAACTGCTATATTTATTTTAATTAATTGAAACAGTAGTAATCAGAACATTAATTCGCAATAATTGATACATAACAACTGAAACTTAGTACATTCGTTTATTATTATATCAAGTCGGTAATTAGTTTAGAATGTTTCATAAAGCTGAATACATAATGTCAAAAAGTGGTTCCAAACATCCCCAAAGATGCTTTATTCACGATTTTTATCCAGGAAAACATTTAAAGCAGTCAAGATATATATAAATTAATTGATAACATTTAATAAAATGTTAAGATAACCATGAAGAATATTTAAAATACTTACGTATATTAACACATCAACTGCAAAGCATTTTGACGACTATGTATGTGCCGATTGGGCCATTACATAGCCAGTTATGGATATAATTTTTTATAAAGTCAAGATTTTTTTTCTCGTGGCCACCGAAAGAACTTCATTTCATTTCATTTTCGCGACTGCGACATTTATTTATTTTTCTAATTTATTCCTATACTTATACATACACGTTTAATAAACTAAGACATTAAAAATTTAAACAATAAATGATTATTAAAATTAAATAGTTACTTATAAAATATTTCATTTCCTACATTTCCTTCATAAATTCCTTATGACTTAAGAAAACATGGTCACATAATAAGTATCGGTCACCAATGACCGACATGGCATTTGATTTATCTAATATAAATGCGAATATTAATAGGCGATATTCGACAAATATATGTAATTTTATTTAAATCTAGTTAAATTGTGTGAATGTATACGTTTTGCAGGTTTCCACAATCGGTGCAGCCGTCACCTCCACGACATGAGGCCGCACGGTCACGTTTTCCATGTTGTAGGTAGTAAACACTGACTTGTTTCTTATATCAGGTAAGAAATATTATCATTAGAGGGAAATCTTGAAAATATTTGTGTATATTGTGTTATTATACTTATCATCATGATCTTAGATGTCCGGGGTCCACTCTCCGAGATTTTCTTCTCCACTTTGCACGGTCTTCGACATCTCTGGTGGTCAATCCATTAGCACGACGTTGTAAAGGTAATCCTTAACAACATGGATCTACCCCAAAAAGTGTTGGCTGTTATTAATAAATAACTCATCATCATCATCCTAGCGTTAGTCCCGGTTGCCACCCAAACTTTCGTTTCGGTGCCCGGGGTCCGCTTGCCGACTTTTTCTACTCCACTTCGCGCGATCTTCAGCATCCCTGGTAATGAGCCCATTGGCACGCATATCATATTATTAATAAATAACTATATTACTAAAAAAACCCCTGAAGATGTTTCTAATAATAATAAAAACTTGCATTTATTAAAAAAACAACTCAAACTTAACTTAGTCTTAATTTTTCTAGAAAATTGGCGCAATGAAATAAACAAAAACATGGAATGACTTGCGCACCCTAGTGAGAGTCTCGACAACATCAAGGCGATGCGACCTGTCATGGCTTCAGGAATTGACAAGCTTCACAGCGTCGTTATTCTCGGGGCAAATTTACTTCATTCATTTTTGGCCTAAATTCAGGCAATTTTTGTATTGTCGTAAGACAGCAGATAAGCTGATGGTCCACTTAGAATTTAGCAGTTACTGTCGCCTATGGGTGTTTGCAATGCCAGTGGCATCGTGAACACGCTGCTGTCCCTTAAGGGTACAGAAATTTGGGTCACTAATGCCGGAAAATAACACAAAGTAATTATTGCAGCATACTTAAGACCAAAGGTGGTCGCCATCCGGACGGGCTGGTGAGTTGTTTTGCCGCCTTTTACGACGGGCTGACCCCAGCCGCAGAGGTCAGTATTCTTTCTCCGCCCCTGCACATTGATGAGCAAAAAAAAAGAAATATGTATAAACTCAGCAAAAGATCGTTAAGGAGTGTTATCTGGTAGAAGGACAAACGGTACAGGATTATCTATGTGTCGAAGCATAAACAAAGTTTGTAGACTTTATTAAAATGTGGGAAAATAATATTTCCAAGAGACTCAAGACCCGGTCCAGTCGTTAGCAGATGAACTTATCACGGCTATCTCTCCCATAAATGCTATAATAGTGTACAAATGTCTGACATTACATGGTCCATCTCGATCGGCCAGATAATGTTGTTTTATTATACTTTAGTGTTAAGTCTCCAGTCTGTTTGTTCGTTCTGATTTATTTTATTACTCTGTACCCGCAGGTTGGTGATTGATATTGTTGTATTCTAATTTTATGAGTTGGGGAAACAATAAAAACATGCCTTGTTTTCAATTTTACCTGCCTTAGATTTGTCATGTACGTAGTAAACTTTGGAAGTAAACATTCCAGACGTATCTGAAAGACATCGCGACTTTGAAAGAAATAATAATTTAGTTTATGACACCATTATAATCTGACCAAATATGGAATTTGATATTTTATTATAAAATTATATAATACAAATTTTGAAAATACTAATTCAGATTTAAAATTTTGATGAACGAAAACAGCTACAGGTAATCAATCAGTGCAACCAGTCAACTCACATAGTGTCTGTGGTCTTTAAAAGCAAGCCTGTTTCATGCTATATCTACTAACCAACAGTCGAAAACCATCATAGAGCTATATAAATTTAACAATAATCGAAACTGTATCCACACTACATGTCTATTGATATCGATAAATAAAAAACAGTAATGGCCGTCCGAACGAGTTCAAAATCACGAGCATTGCAATAAAATAATATGGCCTACTTCGAAATATGGGATGTATTGTATTTGATACACTCATTCTGATATCTGGCCATTATAAGGTGACCTTATATGGTATTAGATAACTTGAATCTATCAAACGGTTTTTTTTGGTTGAAACGAACGCCACCCACGGTAACACATTCTTAGATTGCTCTGTATAGACCAACTTTATGTTAAGAGCATTGCACTGTATGGAGACAGCACTAGTCTTTTCCAAAAAAATTTTACTGCCGTAGAGCAGATAGCGCGCTGAAATGATAGACTAAATTTATTTTCCTGTTCCAATTTTCAACAGATAGACACAGAAGAAGATATTACAGTATCTCTCTCGGAAATTTAGATAATGCATCAATTTACTGCGCGTATAATAAGTTCTCTAGATAGAGAAAGAACGTGAACTCCTAACAAAATCCTTTGAGATATAAAAATTCACGGACACTTAAATATGATTTGAAATGTTTAATTGTTGTGAACAAGAGGCCGCGTCTGCAAATCCTCTGATTGCAAACGTCCATAGGCGACGATGACCATCTACTATCGGGCCGTTTACCATCTACCTAACTTCAGGTGTAAATAATAATAATAGAAATCAATTATCATCGCTTATGGTTCTTTGGCAGGGATGCATGTATGGATGTATGGCATTCATACGTCCTACGCTCTAGCCCTAAGCTAGTTTAGGCGTCTTTTACGACAGGCCACCCCCTCTGCAAAGTTCAGTATACTTCAGCTCTGCACAGAAGAAACAGAACACAAGTAAACTAGTTTTAGTTAAAACTTATAGTCTCCATATTTATATAATCTTAAAACATGGAGGACCTCACTTCTAAGCGATAAAAACATTCTTATCTTTATAATATGGTCCTCAAGTGACATCACGTCGTAATTAATATCATACGGCCACTATAAATTTATCACAAACTCGTAAAATTCAATTATGATTGCTGTATGAGCCATAAATCATTGGATGATGCGACGAGGAAACTTGTGGACCCGTATTATGAAGCATTAATAAAGAAACTCTTTTGATTTTTTTAAATAATATTCAATTTTTTTTATAGCTGTAGGACAGTAGACAGGCTGACGGCCCGCTTAGAATTTAGCAGTTACCGTCGCCTATGGTTGTTTGCAACGCCAGTGGCATTACGAACACGCTGTTGTCGCATAAGGATACAGGAACTTGGGTCACTAATGCCGGAACAAAACGCAAGGTTATTATGGCGGCATACTTAAGACCAAAGGTGGTCGCCATCCAGACGGGCTTGAGGCCCTACCACATAGCTAGGGTGGGTTGTTTTGTCGGCTTTTACAACAGGCCGACCCCGGACGCAGAGGTAGTAGTATTCTTTCTCCGCCCCTGCACGGATAAATTTCGTAAATTTCAAGGCAATCCATCACTAAGTTTAACGGATTTTTAGCGGACGTTTATTTTGTTTATACATATATCTGTTTCAGCATTCCGATCAATCGATCTCCGTTGCGATGGACAAACCAAATACAAGCATGGCCGGCATGCAAGTTGCAGAGGCCATGTGATCAGCAGAAAATAGAAGTACCTGGCAAAGTATACGTCGAGTGATGGCAACCCACGTGATCACTCTCATTAAGTGAAGTAGGCGACTGGAAAAAGTAAAATACTTCAGCATTGTATTCATCAACTTACAAAAATGACGATCGTCATTCGAAATATTATAATATATTTTTTAGTCTTGAAAATATGTTCCATGGAAATTATCATTTGGTTGATGAGAAAGAATAGCTAATAATTTTTACAATTTCAAATGGAGAACACTAAACAGGTTTTCGAAACGTCAACACGTCAAAATAAATTTCCTAAAATTCCGTAAAACCTAATTTTAAAGAGAGGAAAAGACAAAAAGTTTTATTTTAATTTGTTTGGCAGAATTTGTTTTATGATTAAATGAAAATAATGTGTATTTTAATTAGGTGTATACTATTTTTTAGTGTCGAAAGCTACTTAGAGAAATTTTATATGCTTATTTGAATATTAAAATCAGCAGCAAACGCTTTACATGTTGTTGAGTAGAAGGGCATCATACACTATATTATGTGTCCTAGCCCGATTAAATAGGAAGCTTAGTTTTGGGGTTACCACATAATTATCGCTTTAATTCCACTATCCTTTTATTCAATCATCAGTAATCAATTACTATCATCATTTTTTGTGCACATAAAAGGTTTCGCTAAGTTTATTTCTTTCAGGGGCGAGTGCAGCCTAGTACGCCAAATTCTTAATCAAAATTTTGCGTCATAGCCTCTGCCAATGTACCTATATATTTTTAAAGATAGAAGAAAGAGAAGAAAATTATTTATTAAAATCTGCATACAAATTACTTTTTTACATCACTTTGTTTTGTAACTAAAACTAGATAAGCTAATGAGAAGAATTAATATAAACATCAAATTACCAAGGGTAATGCCAATGAATAAATATAACATAAGTAATAGACAATTAATCCAGAATATCTGAAGCCAAGTTATAAATTGCAAATTAATGCGAAAACAGTAAAACTGGCAACCCAGTCTCAGTTACGGCGTTAACGCACGCTGCGCCCACGCACGTCTGCCATGATTTGTGACCATCCAACTATTATCATAAACCAAAACCCATTGAAGACGCTTCAACATCATTTCCTATTATTCCTTTATCACTTTATCATATATTTAATGGATTCATGACTTATTTAGAAATTATATTGATGTCATCAATTATTATTTTATAGTTTTTATTATATTCCATTAAATTAAAATGTAGAAACCTGATATATTTTATTATACTTTTGTTAAAAATGAACTGTTATAGGAAATTATATCTTTAATTAAATTGGCAAAACTGTTTTATCATTTTAATATTCAATTAGTAAACGGTTATATTAAAATTTTAATAAGAGAAGACATAAAATGGATGTATATATACCCCAAAACACAGTTAATAAAAGTAATATACGCACTTTTTTTATTGCTGTAGGACAACAGACAGGCTGATGGCTCACTTAGAATTTAGCAGTTACCGTCGCCTATCGGTGTTTGCAACGCCAGTGGCATCACCAACACGCTGCTGTCCCATAAGAGTACAGGAACTTGGGTCACTAATGCCGGAACACAACACAAGGTTATTATGGCGGCATACTTAAGACCAAAGGGGGTCGCCAACCAGACGGGCTTGAGGCCCTACCACGTAGCTAGGGTGGGTTATTTTCTCCGCCCCTGCACGAATAGAAAATAAATAAATTAATACGTAATAACAATCATCAATCATCGTTTTAATATATTTTGATAGAGTATATAATATACTCAATGATGTGTACAACATTGTGCATCTTACAATCAGATCGAAAATAATTCTGAAAGACCTAGAAAGAATATTAAACAGCTCAGCCTAGGCTTGTTGCCGATGAGGTTTTTAGTGGGTATGCCACGACAACCTTGGCTACTCGTATCCTTTGATAGCCAGTTGAGTGGTACCAGGGCGGTGAACCTCACATATAGGTTTCCCCCCCCCGAGTTACCACGCGGTACTTATAAGGTGTAATTTTCCCCGTTAGAAGAGATAATGCGTATGAGATACACGACGTCGTCATTCGCTCTTAAATAATCAGGCTTTAATCAACACGACGATGCCTGCGAGTGATGACAAATTGTACAGTACTACAGAGAAATGGAGAATAAATAAACAGTGTATAGTATTTTTTATGGAATTAATATATGGAGAATACAAATCGCGTTCCTTGTAATTCAAACTAACTGTTAACAAAATTAAATACAAAATACAAAATTAAATCCAAAATACAAGCACGAACGTTTTCAATATTAAAAAAAACTTACTATTTAAAATAATTTACTTCTAACTTTATTAAATTCTTAGCTAATTTCTATTGCTATAAATATTAATAAAAACCAATCCAACCTATAAAATTGACGTTAATGTTATAAAATATACCGTAAATCAGTCAGTTCGCGGTGTTACTAGTTTTTTTAAGGTATATTAATATTTATTAGAGGTGCGGCAACATAACTAGTTAATAATTTTAAAGAAATTTGCAATGACTTAATGAATTTGGCACGCGACTAAACGCTTTATAATCCGCATTAGACAAGCGTGGTAGGTACGCGTTTCGTTAGGGCAGTATTTCAATTTCAGTTTCCTTTAATCTTGTTAAAAAGTTAAAAAGAGTAAATTTCAACAAAATAATACCTATTGAGATTCCTGTTCTGCAATGTTCCAATCTATTAGTAAAAAGCAGATTTTTCATCTTCACAAAAGTCGAATAAATTATATGTGTTTAGATTTCTCTTTTTTTATATTCAAATTTAAATTTAGCTTTACACGTAATGTATATATTAGTCTAAGATCCAGGATTAGAAAATATACCCTCATCTGTTAATTTATCGACTAATTTATTTGTAATTTTTAACTTCTCATGTTAATTACATGTAGTGAGCTAAAATCGTCAGTATTTTATATTATGTACCTTACTATAGTTGGCACCCATCTCTATGATTGCTGCAGGTAAGAAATAAAACACTGAAGATTTTAGCTTATTTACTACATGTAATTAACATGAGAAGGTAAAAATTATAAATAAATTAGTTATTAATTAATTTATTATTATTAATTGCAGCAGACTTATGGTGGCAGAAGTTGTTTTCATAAATTCATAATATTTATATCAGCCTATAAAAATTGTTTCATCTAATTAACAGATAAGGGTATATTTTTCTAATCCCGGATCTTAGACTATATATTCTGTGCTAATATTTTTTACTGTACGATGAAACGTTATTAGAAACGATTAAGTAATTATAAAATAACAGGTATGTTAAGTATCGGATTGTTACCAAAATGAATGTTTGACCCCTTCTCGATTTACACCTACATTCTTACATAAATACTTATATTTCAACATCATACCCGTAGATAAAGTTATTAAAAATACCTATCGTGACTGAATGTAATAACGGATTCTTATATTGTTGAAACGATTTTAAAAATGCATTAAATAGTGATGTGCTCTTGACTATATTTGATTAAAGAAATATTTTCCTACATTATATATCAGTTTTTAATGGTATAACGACCTCGCTATCCATGCCAAAAATCAACCTGGTTTTTGTTCACTTATGTTATTGTTTTTTATTGCGTTAACATCAGCATACAATTTATTAATAGCGTTTACTTTTAAAACTTTCTCTATGGAGCCCAGGGTCCGTTGTTGAAAGCTGTTAAAAGGGAATAATTTTACCCGTCTTTTGCTTCAATGTCTTGTCGCAACATTACTATTTCTCGGCCAATCAGGCATAAGATAATAAAAAAGATGTGGCTCATTTTGATTTTCGCTAGGGTGGCTGTCGTCTACCCCCAACCCTTCCTTAAAAAAATCCCTTCCTTTCTTATCGATGAACTAGCGAAAGGAGACACTCAGATTGATTTGTTGCCTTTTACGACTCCCTAAGGAAGTGTTAGGGTTATTTCTGGGCGAAACCACAAGGCCAAGTAACCCTGTTAGGATAAAAAACTTCCCTAACTTGTGACTATAAAGCAAGCAAGAACTAAAATATGTATTAATTCATTAAAAAAAAAAACAATAGACAAATGACAATATCAACAATCAAAAGGTTTCTAACATTTCACAAAGTTTTTAATAATAATTAATATACTAGTAGTTACACAGATTTATAATCTCAACTTTTTAAGAATTCAAGTTACAAAACGAAATAAAAATATAAAATGCACTTTCAAAACAAACATTCCTAGAAAAAGAGTTCCAGTAAGGTATTCAATAGAAAAATAAAAAGGAAGCGACCCTAGCCCTACCTTTGCATTCATTGGCATCGCGAGCCGTCGCGCGTCCCCACGGCCGGTCGAAGTGGAACGGTTTGCATCGCTCGCAGTCGCGGCCAGCCGTGTTGTGCTTGCAGTCACAGGCCAGCTGCTGCAGCCCGCTTCCAGAACCATCTCCCGTCTTCATCGAAATGCACCGCGAAGCATGCCCGTTGCATTTGCATCTGCCGCCGACCGCGAAGTCCGACACAGCGTAGTGCTGGCTGCCCGGCGCCGCTTGCTTCTTGAAGTCTACCTCATCCCCCTCGTTCACCATGTGTAACCGATTAAAAACCACCCTCACATCAGTCGCGGTCACCCAGTCTTGAAGAACCGGGGACAAATCGAAATTCGCTGCACTCGGTCGTCCTTCTAAAGTGCTAAATGCAAGCCGGGCACCGGTGGCGCCCTCCCCGGCTAATCTATGACTGTCTGAGCACCTGGCTTCCTGCTCATTCGCAACGGTCACTGTAGCCTTATTAGGCCTTCCGTACACCCTCCTACATTGGCTTGAATAGAACTGAAACGGCTGCCATGTAACGCCGTAATCGGCGCTCTTATAAATCGCTACGGAATCCGGTCTTGCTGCTTTAGGGCAGAACTGGAGGCTTATGTAAGTTAATTCGTATTTTTTCCCCAGGGATAAGGTCAGAGAAACATTATCGGGTGGGGAATCATACGAGGTGGGCGGCAACGGAGCGGATCTCCAGCAAGTCATTGGGGCGTTCATATCATTAGGGTTGTTCAGATCGGTCAAGTGGTTGGGCGGATGGCGCCTGTCGGACCTGGCCGCGTCGCACACTCGGCAGGCGTTCTCGGCGGGCTGGTCGAGCGGTGGGTCGCACAGTTTCTCCGGGCCTCGGCGGCCACAGGTGGAGGAGGCCACCACGGAAGCGCCGAAGGCAGCGTTCACGAAATCGGGGATGCACCGGCGCGGGCGCCCGTCCTCGTAGCAGGGGTCCGGGGGGCCGGCGGCGAAGGCGAGGGCCGCGGTGGCGAGGACGGCCACGGCGCGGGTAGCCATCATCACTCACTATCACACACTCGCGAAAAGTTTACGTGCTTTTCAAGTGCACTCGACGCGTCTCTACCGGTCGGAAGCCGCCGGCAAACTGGCGGGGCGCGGAGCGAGAGCTTTTGCCTCCGAGCGGAGCGGAGCTTTTGTGACCGCGCACACACTTATCGCCCTGTATTAGTGAAAGTTTTTGTGTGTGATTTAATAATGGACTTTGATTGCTTAGATGTAGATGATAGCTCGACTTTATTATTATGATTACAGTGTTTTGTTATTAAACCTGTTGTTAAAAGTTCCGGGTTCAATCTCGGGCGGACCAGTGTTAATATCGACGCAAAGCTTTTTATAAATTCAAATACCTAATATGTAGTATGATGCTTCCTGTGCAATTTTCGCGTCGAATATTATATGATATAATTATATGATCTTTCAATATTTTTTTATTTCTTTAATTGACATTTTATTTATCGTACTAAAGATGTCAGAAAACCCGCTAAAGATGTTTATCAAACAAAATATAATTAACTTTAAAAAGTTCAGCTATCTATTCGAAACTTATCTATGTAATATTATATGAACTGGAACATTTTCATGTATTGTAATGTACAAGGACTTGTTCTAATAGTTCTGAAAAGACTTGCTTGAGCTAGGACGTTGTAGGCTGTCCAACTAAGGAACTCCTTGCATATTGCAATCACACAAGCGAAATCATTACCAATTTTTAAAAAACTAGTCCGAAATTATTATCTGGATGAAGCCTTTAAAGATTAATTAAAACTAATTCATTTGTGTTATATTTTATTCTACTTATGCTATTTGCTTTTATGTTATATTGTTTGTTATTATTATATCTTATTTTTAATATATTATTATAATACATATTACTTTTAGCGCGCCACCTATAGCAAAAGGATTTTTTGATTGTATTCCGACCTTAAGGTTGTCTGGAAGAAATCGCTTCTTAGCGATAAGGCCGCCTATTGTGCACTAGTTATAAGTTTAATATTAAGTTACTTTGCATGTACTTTACTTGCATGTATATAATTTTTGGTAGACGTGGTGAAGTCAATGAGTGTTTGCTTTGAGGTTAGACTAATAAAATCAATTGTTTATTTATGTTATTTGTGTCTTCTTAATGCACGTGTTCACTTAAAAATGCCTAAACGATCTTGAAAACAAAACGCTAAACTATCTAACTTCACGAAGCAAAAAAATATCGAGCAAAGCTCGGTCATCCAGGTACTTATATATTATGAGTGACTAATGACATTTTCGATATAATTATCGAAAATGTCATTAGTCACTCATAATATATAAGTACCTGGATAAGTCGGCACCTATGTAATCACAGGTGCCGACTGCTTAAACTCTGAACCGAGAAAAGACAACAAATGCATCATCGTGGAAACGGGAACGTGGGAGAACTATAATTCAAACAAACATTCTTCGCAAATTATCAAATAGGCTCATAATTTTGCTTAATCTTTAACATTCAAATGTATTCCATCCACAGAGCTTTTTATTCGTAGAACGCAATCATCCGCCCACGCGTGGAATGATCTCAAAGCAAACATATATCATTACGCAAATCACACGAACAGTGTTGAGATTTAGCTCAATCGTCATCAGTCAATCCTGGTTGCATAGCATAGTTAACTATTCACGATCATGGCAGATTTCTCAGAAACTCTTCCTTTAAAGACATGGTTACTTGACTACTTAATCTATTATATTAAAGACAGGTTGAAGGATTAAATTAAAGTTATAAAATAAGCATATAAATTTGAAATTAATAAAGTAATTGAGTTGCAAAAAAATATGCAAACCATTATGGCATATTAGCAAAAACATGTGAACATATTTTTGTCATTTGACCGACTGTATAATACTGTGTTTTATAACAAATAAAGTGATTGACCAAAAAGTAACCTTAAATATGTAACTTATTTTTTACTAGCAGCCCGTCCCAGCTTCGCATGGGTATTTAACAAAAAATTAAATCCTTCTATTTTTTTTCGGTCTCGGGGAAAAACCTCTCTTGACGGGTTCCCCCGGCCCGGGGAGACCGAGGGATATAAGGGACTCCGGAAAAGATGTTCGACCATCCGACTACCCACTAAAAAACTCCGCTGTTCTCCTATCGTCTACGCCCGGGCCCACGGATATATGGCCTGCCGATCTCGTGGCCCGGGCCGGCGCCGGCCCACGCTTTGTCTTAAAGCGGGCCCCTTCTAAAGTGCTGGCGCTAGGAGGTCAGGCTTTCGTCCCCCCGGCGCTCTCTTGTAACAACTCTATGAGTTGAGGGGGGCTGCGGAACAGCACGCGGCCTTTTCCCTCACGGCAATAGTGCGGGCGGCGGATCCTCCCCCGAGGGGCCGCCCGCGGCCGCTTTCTACGGCGGCCGGAGATCGTTGCCCGCCCTCCGGCGCCGACGACGCGGCCTACGTTGGCGGGAGGGGAGTGCGGAGGCGGACTCCCGCTCCCGTTCCGCCGCCTCCCTTGCAGACACTACTGCCTCGCAAAAGGAGGCGACGGCCGTCCATCCAGGATCGCCCCCGACCATGGACAGAACCAGGGCCGGGAGCGACAGGTCCGCGGCCAATTCCGGACGGGACTCGCATCCCCGTTGCGTGCTAGTCAGGCGTGTGTACGACTACCAGACGACACTCCAGAAAAAGCAGAGTCGCTTGACGTCGTAGCCGGCCCAGCAAGACCAACCGACAGCGAGGATGCAATTCCCGTCCCGGGAACACTCTCTGTGCAGGCGCAGTCGAAATAGGCATGGTTTTGACTACCAAATCGGGTCCCATGGTAGAACCCGGGACCCCAATCAGTATTCGCAAC
Source organism: Malacosoma neustria (assembly GCA_963693495.1). Lineage (NCBI taxonomy): Eukaryota > Metazoa > Arthropoda > Insecta > Lepidoptera > Lasiocampidae > Malacosoma > Malacosoma neustria. Next base: position 20,081,339 of record OY856381.1, read on the forward strand.
TATCCCATCGGGGACCATGCCACGAACAGAGAGCTAAGTTGGAAAGGATGTAAGAGGTAGACGGAAAGAAAGGTAGGACTCTGTTGCCTCGAACGGAGAGGGGAGTGAAGCGACGGATGCTCGGGCACCTCGGGTACGCACACCCGTGCACTCCTCGGACAGAGGAGCGCCCCTGGGGGCAAACCCTTCTATTTGCGTCAGGTTACTAAAAAAATAAAATTATAAAGAAAGTTTGAATATTATTATTTCTATGAGCTTTTATTTTAATGATTTTTTTTGCTATTACTTTTTATTTATTTTTCGTTATTTTTTAATAAGTATTCTAATTTTTGTAAAAACCCCAGTGACGCACGCCTACATTGCATAAGGTGCTGCCTAGCTAGCCGAACAGGGTGAGCGGCTACCACGCAACATTTTTCTAATATTTACATTTTTAAACTCGTGATATCTTTCGAATGGAATATCCGAATTGAATAATTCAAAAAGTTATATAAAGGTATTGAAACAGTTTTGAATATGAAGTAATTTATTTTGATAAGGATTAATACCAAGATCCAAATAAAGAGCCTTTTCTAGGGGCGGCATTTCAATTAATTTTTTAAAATAAAAGAACACTTATTGTGGCATAACTATAATAGTTAGACATATGCTGTCGCGACACTTTTTGTAAATAATGATGTGTTCTGCAAAGTTGTAGTACATTATTTTATTCTATCATCAATAGTTTTCGCAACGCACGCGATTTAAATAATATTTTAGGTAATTTTTTTACACTTCGGGTTACATTATTAGAGTTTTATTAAGGATCCCTAATTTTTTTGAAAATATAATATAGCCTATGTCACCCGGGGATAGTGTAGCTTCCCAACAATGAAAGAATTTTTTAAATCGGGTCAGTAGTTTCGGAGCCTATTCAAAGCAAACAAACAAACAAACAAACAAACAAACAAACAATCAAATCTTTCCTCTTTATAATAGTAGTATAGATATAGATAGGATTGCCATTTGACCGTTTTCTCAGTGGTCGGGTCAATTAAAATATTTTATAAAAACCTCCTCCTCCTCGCGTCGGTTTCCTCAGTGCTGAGGGTCGTGATCATCTCGACGGAGTACTTTGGTGCGTATTATTTGCCGCCATCTGCCCCTATCGGAAGCAGAGTGTAAAGCGTCGTGGACAGTAGTTTCCAGGGCAGTGCGAATCTGATCGGTCCATCGCATGGGGCTCCTTCCTCTTAGTCTTCTTCCCTCCACCTTCCCTGTTACCATCAGTCTCTCCAGGTTGTCCTCATCCCTTCTGGCGATGTGGCCGAAGTATTCTAGGACCCTACGCAAGCAGATGGTAGAGAGCCTAGTCACAATGCCCAGCCGTTTCAGGATCGACACATTAGTTCGGTGTGCCGTCCAGGGTATGCCCAACATCCTTCTCCAGCACCATTTATAAAAACAAACACACATTTTTTTTCTTTTTTTTTTTAATTTAGCTGAACATTCGCTGAAGATCCCAAAACGCTAGCTGACTGATGTACGGATATTAAAGTAGTCTAAAATTCTATAACCGACGCGGGCTGCCTCGGGACCTGCACATAACGCGTGGGAGGCGTCCACATCGGCGTCCACATCGGCGTCGGGACAATACTCGTATCTGGGCCTGTTTTTGACCGCCGATGGGACTTTTCCGCAGACTAAACGGCTGACCCCTCGACTCACGGAGGCGGCCGAGGTACTCGGCCGACTACTCTCCAACATCGGAAGACCAAACTCAGTATGCCGGAAACTATACGAAGGGACCACGGTCAATGGCTCTTTATGGGGCCCCCGTTTGGGCGACGCACCTGACCCGTCAGAGTCATCAGAGGATACCGTACGATGTCCTTTGAGGCGGCCTGCCTCCTCACCGGATCCATGCCGTGGGATCTCAAAACTCGACTCTTGGCGTCACTGCATCAGTAACGTAAGGAGGCCGTTGCCCGGGGTTCTCGCCCTCCGCCTCGTGAAATCAAGGTAAAGCAACTGAAGGTCCAGGTAGATCTCACAACAATTTGGAAGAAGTGGTGCGGCCCGCCCTGCAAGATTGAATTGACAGGCGACACGGCACTCTGTCGTTTCACGTAACACAGATACTCTCGGGGCACGGCTGCTACGAGTGGTACCTGTGTCGCATCGCTCAAAAGGAGCAAACGACAGAGTACCACTGTGACGCCGGCTATGAGGAGACGGCGCTCCACATCCTCCAAGTGTGCCCCGCATGGACACTGGAGCGCCGAAACCTCGTCACCACTATTGGTCTTAACCTCTCGCTCCCTGCCATCATTCTAGCGATAGTTAGGAGCCAAACTGGATGGAACGCCATCGTCTCCTTCTGCAAGACAGTCATGTCTGCGAAGGAAGCGGCGGAAAGGGAAAGAGAGCGTGCTAGACTCCTTTCCCGCTCACGTAGGGCCACTCGTCGCCGCAGGTTGGCGACAGACCTCCGGCCGCCGCCGTAGTGATGGGTCACGGGCGCGGCCACCTTGGAAAGGGCCGCAGCCTGCACACACATGGCTGAGAGGGGCGCACTTAGCTGACCCCTGCACGAGAAAGAAGATGCCAGGACTTGTCAACCCCCCAAGCTTGGCCCGTGAAAGTGGGCAGTCGGGGTTGCGCCCTGACTAATTTATCGCGTTCCGCAGCTACGGCACTAAAGGCATTTGAAGGAACACCAGGTTTTAGTGGGAATACCAGCGACGTGCGTCCCCCAGCCTAGAGAACGTACGGGCATATTGCACGGGGAGTTCCACTACCGGGCCGCCCGTTCCCACGCAGCGGGGTGTGCGTCATGCATTTCCACCTCCCAAAAAAAGGCTTCGGGAAAGGAGAGTCTTGGCCACGCTCTTCACTGTTCAAGGCAGGTTGCAAACACTGGCAATGCTGTATAATCTGTCTTAGGATATTTTCCTTTACTATAAGTATATTAATATTAATTGTATTATTCTATAGTCTCCAACTCAAAATTTACAATACACACTAACATAGTGGACCCAGTTCTTTATCTGGCTTAAAATATTTGTATACTCGTATTAGTGTCCCAAAAAGTAGGAATGCAACTTTCTAACTTCTTTGTTAACGAAGCCCTTGATGGAAAACGCCATTCCGCATACCTGTCAATTGTTTTTGCCGCCGCTGTCTGTTTTATAGATAGCGGTAACATATCACGTATGATAACAAAACATGTCTATTCCACCTGTTATTAACAAACGTGTTTAAAAAATACTCAAAATTTTAACATATTTATTTATTTATAAATTAATTGTTTATTTTTTTTTACAGAGTGTATGCATAACTCTTTTGTTTTGTAACAAAACCGTTATTCCAAGACCCCAGTATGCTAAGGAAACAAAAATATAAAGCCATGTAATCTATTTGGTATTTTATTGATGTCGAGCGTTTTCGATTTTGAGGTTGACTCGAAGTTCCGGGGGTTTGCTTAAGATATGCTATGGTCAGACGGACCGTGGACAGACAGGACAGACCGTGCGGTCGATGGCCCTTTACGGGGCCCCGATCTGGGCGGATCGCCTGACGGCCAAAACGACGGCGCTGCTTCGCAGGCCGCAGCGCGTCCTGGCCGTCAGGGCGATAAGGGGATACCGCACGGTGTCCTTCGAAGCGGCCTCCCTGCTGGCCGGATCCCCACCATGGGACCTCGAGGCCCGGGTCCTGGCGCTGTTGTACCAGTGGCGCCGGGACGCGGCCGAGCGTGGCTCTCGCCCTGCGCCTCGCGAAGTTGAGGCAAAGCGGGCGGAGCTGCGCGACGTGGTGCTCATGGTGGAGTGGAAGGAGCGCCTCGCGCACCCCAGCGCGGGCCTCGCCACCATCGAAGCGGTGAGGCCCGTCCTGGCCGAATGGTTGGAAAGGCGCCACGGCGCCCTGACCTTCCGCCTGACGCAGGTCCTCTCGGGGCACGGTTGCTTCGGGAGGTACCTGTGTCGCATAGGGCGGGAGATGACGTCAGGGTGCCACCACTGTGGCGTGGGCGACGAGGAGGACACGGTGAACCACACTGTCGCCGTGTGCCCTGCGTGGCGCGAGGAGCGCCGCGCCCTCGTCGCCCAAATCGGCGTGGACCTGTCGCTCCCGGCCCTGGTTCTGTCCATGGTCGGGGGCGATCCTGGATGGACGGCCGTCGCCTCCTTCTGCGAGGCAGTCATGTCCGCAAAGGAGGCGGCGGAGCGGGAGCGGGAGTCGACCACCACACTCCCCTCCCGCCAACGCAGGCCACGCCGGCGGCGCCGGAGGGCCAGTAATGACCTCCGGCCGCCGTAAAAAGCGGCCGCGGGCGGCCCCTCGGGGGAGGACCCGCCGCCCGCACTATTACCGCGAGGGTGAGGGCTGCGTGCTGTTCCGCGGCCCCCCTCAACTCCTAGAGTTGTTAGGAGAGCGCCGGGGGGACGAAACCCTGACCCCCTGGCGCCAACAACTTAGAAGGGGCCCGCCTCAAGACAAAGGGCGGGCCGGCGCCGGCCCGGGCCACGAGATCGGCAGGCCATATATCCGTGCGCCCGGGCGTAGGCGATAGGAGAACAGCGGGGTTTTTTAGTGGGTAGTCGGATGGCCAATCATCTTTCCCGGAGTCCCACATATCCCTCGGTCCCCCCGGGCCGGGGGAACCCGTCAAGAGAGGTTTTTCCCCGAGACCAAAAAAAAAAAAAAAAAAAAAAAAATGGTCAGACGGAGTATACGGTAATATTTTAGGATTAATAAAACAAACATGCGGAGCAGTCTTTGGGGACTGCCGATAGAAGTGAAAACTAAAAACCAAATAACTTGTGAATTGTATCGTCGAGCTATTAGATTATTATTTTCGGTTTATAAATAATTTTTTATGATCAAGCCAATCAACCCAAAAAGTGCTCAACGCACCTAAAGAAGTTTTCACTTCAAAAACTCAACTGTATTTCATTGTAATAAAGTCGCAATTCGAATGGATATGATAAGTAATGCAATCCAATCATTTAAAAGTTACATTATAAAACAAACCTTAAGTCATTATTAATAAGGTCGGTATTACTGGAGCAAAACTCCGTCTTACGAATCTTACGAATTTTCGTTCAGGACACCTGACGCGAGTTTATCATTTTTTACCCATCACAAAAAAGTGCACAGCGCCGCTAAAGAAGTTTTCACTTCAAAATCTGGAACATACATATGTCATTTTACCCAAATCTGATTTATTGTGAACAGTATGTGTATTCAAATTTTAAAAAAATCCAGAAGTTTTATTTTAGGTGTAGTGATGTTGCTGGTTTTTCAACATTTTCATAGATGTTATTCTCGATTACATCATAATTCTTGAAACTATAATTTGTGTATGTCCATGAGTTGTATATTTGTCCCTTTCTTTTATTGCTGTAGGACAGCAGACAGGCTGACGGCCCGCTTAGAATTTAGCAGTTCTTTTAAGTTCGTTCTATTATGACGGCATACTTAAGACCAAGGGTGGTTGCCATCTAAACGGGCTTGAGGCCCTACCACGTAGCTTGGTTTGTTTTGTCGCCTTTTACGACAGGCCGACCCCGGCCACAGGGGTTAGTATTCTTTCTCCGCCCCTGCATGGATAAAAACGACTATGGGTGTTTGCAACAACAGTGGCATCACCAACACGCTGCTGTCCCATAAGGGTACAGGAACTTGGGTCACTAATGCCGGAACACAACACAAAGTTATTGTGGCGGCATACTTAGGACCAAAGGTGGTCGCCATCCAGACGGGCTTGGGGCCCTACCACTTAGCTAGAGGGTGGGTTGTTTTGTCGCCTTTTACGACAGGCCGACCTTAGCCGCTTCTTACTCCGTCCCTGCACTGGTTTTAACCGAATGTAGGAAAGTATCATTTTATTAAAAAAATTGAAACAATGTTGAGTAAATGTAGAGATCCAATGAACTTAAAAAAATTAGGTAAGTACCTCTTAAAGTACAACATATGGCATAGAAAGCACTTGTTTTATGGATACTAAACAACTAACATACTACATATAATACTTTTTTTGTTAATAAATAAATATTGTACATAAACACCCAGAAGCGGGATTGCAATCGAGCCCGTCAACTCTGGTCATCACAATACTTGATTCTATTGGCCGAGTTATCTTCCTGTAATCTTTAGCTATTAGATGATAGAAGGATAGCGTAGTTTATTTGGTAAAAAGATAGGCAATGAGGGTACTTCTACAAAAAAGGCTTTAACAGCAAATTTACTAACCTCAGCTAATTTATCGTAGTATTTCTCCTTCTGTTTCCTTTTCACACATCATCACTTTTCTCAAAACGTTGTACTATTAAAATATTCAATTGGTCATAGCATTATTCAATTTAAGGCATTAAGAGTAATAGAATAGGAGCCGAAGCTGTCGCCGATAAGTAATTGCCGCCCGAATGCAGACCGATTGCAGTTTCTTGCGGCGACCACTTCGTAAGCCATAAATGTAGTGCACTTTGCGCAGAATAAACAATTACAGAGAAATATCTTCTTCCTTTTTTAATACAGAATATTTTCTACAGTTCAGGATAAATTATTGTCATTATGTTTTTTTAATGGCTGTAGAACAGCAGACAGGCTAACGGCCCGCTTAGAATTTAGCAGTGAACACGCTGCTGTCCCATAAAACTTAGGTCACTAATGCCGGAACACAACGCAAGGTTGTTGTTATTATGGTGGCATATTTAAGACCGAAGGTGGTCGCCATCCAGACGGGCTTAAGGCCCTACCACGTAGCTAAGGTGGGTTTTTTTGTCGCCTTTTACGACAGGCCGACCCCGGACGCAGAGGTTAGTATTCTTTCTCCGTTAGTATTCGTTGTATAATATCTGGTGACCTTAATCTCATATTGTTTTATAGTAAACTATATACCCCTTCTCAGATATAGCGTTTTCAAACTTAAATTATTCTCTGAGTTTGATAACTACTCTGTCCACTCTTCCGTAGGGACCATATTGAGATAATGACAGCATTTAGTGATCATTCCTCCGTCAGTTTTTGTTCCATCACAATCAGTCCTCGATAACATCTGCAATGTTGGCCATATCCATTGGCAACTGTAATGCTTACATTCCTATTGATGGTAACTTGAATCTAGACTAGACGTATGAAACGTATTAATTAAATTCTTCTTCACACAAGAGTATTTTTGAAGGTGCTTTCGAAGTTTATACTTTGAATACGCTTCTGAGTACCAGATGAAAATAAAATAGATGCAGTTAATTTTATTTACTGTTATGTTTGGGCTATTCAAAACTCACCTGGAAAAGAAAGCAACTCTTGCCATCTATGATCTATCAAAATAAGTAGCTGTTGATGCCAGAACTCCTTGATGCATAGTTATTCGTTTTTAAATATATTTTCCTAAAATTTGAATTGTGAATTTGACATGTATCATTATTCTGAAATCTTATATCTTTAAACGAGCAATTCTTGTATATACATACATATATACCTAGTCAGGTCATAAGTATTGTCACACAGTAAAAACTTTTCTTTTAGAATGCTGGCCACAAAAAAGTTTACTGAATTCGAATTTCGAATTGTTCATGAAAATAAAAATGTATACTTTTAGAATTTTACTACTTTTTTAAATATGGAGTGGACGCTTAAAGAAGACCGTGTTGCAGTTATTGCGTTGCATCATTACGGTTACGCGCCAATTCAAATTTTTAACATACTGAAAAATTTGAATATAACCAAAAGATTCGTTTATCGTACCATCAAACGATACAATGAAGACTCTAGTGTAGATGACAGGTCAAGAAGTGGTCGCCCTCGGTCTGTTAGGACTCCAGCAGTGATAAAAGCTGTGAAGGCACGAATTCAAAGAAATCCCAAACGTAAGCAGAAACTGTTGGCCCTTCAGATGGGGTTAAGCAGAACCACGGTGAAAAGGGTGTTAAATGAAGACTTAGGGCTTCGGGCATATCGAAGAAAAACAGGACATCGTTTGAATGCTCGTCTAATGGACCTGAGACTGAAGAGATGCCGCGCTTTGTTGAAGCGGTACGCGGGAAAAAAATATCGGGAAATTCTTTTTTCGGATGAAAAAATGTTTACCGTAGAAGAGAGCTACAACAAACAAAATGATAAGGTGTACGCACACAGTAGTGAAGAAGCGAGCAACCGTATTCCGCGTGTCCAACGAGGTCATTTTCCATCCTCGCTCATGGTATGGTTGGGAGTTTCTTATTGGGGCTTAACAGAGGTACATTTTTGTGAGAAAGGTGTAAAAACGAATGCTGTGGTGTATCAAAATACAGTCCTGACGAACCTTGTGAAACCTGTTTCTCATACCATGTTCAATAACAGGCACTGGGTATTCCAACAAGATTCGGCGCCAGCTCATAGAGCGAAGAGCACACAAGACTGGCTGGCGGCGCGTGAAATCGACTTCATCCGGCACGAAGACTGGCCCTCCTCCAGTCCAGATTTGAATCCGTAAGATTACAAGATATGGCAACACTTGGAGGAAAAGGCGTGCTCAAAGCCTCATCCCAATTTGGAGTCACTCAAGACATCCTTGATTAAGGCAGCCGCCGATATTGACATGGACCTCGTTCGTGCTGCGATAGACGACTGGCCGCGCAGATTGAAGGCTTGTATTCAAAGTCACGGAGGTCATTTTGAATAAACTTTAATGTCATAAGAATCTATGTTTTGTTAAGTTCATTTTGGTATATGAATGGTTACATAATGAATAAACTTGTTACAATTATTTTACATTAAACATGTGACAGAATTTATGACCTGACTAGGTATATATATATATATATATATATATATATATATATATATATATATATATATATATATATATATATATATATATATATATATATATATATATATATATAATTGGAATCTCGGAATCGGCTCCAACAATTTTCATGAAATTTAGTATACCGGGGGTTTCGGGGGCGAAAAGGTGACTCTTCCTGACATCTATCGGCGAATAATAATACTATTTTTTTTAAATTGCTTTAACGACACAACAACACTAAAGCTATTCCAGCAGATGGCGTTGTTAAGTAACACGAAGTCAATGAGTGTTTGCTTTGAGGTTAGACTAAGAAAATCAATTGTTAATTTCCACAAAACACAATTTATAAAAAAAATACCGAGCAGAGCTCGGTCATCCGGATATTATAAAATAAAATGGCATACGTCGTTCAGTTCAGTTTTATGACAGTTAGATTCTTTTCCTTGCGTCGCCTGTAGGGGCCGTCCGGTCCTCAGCTCCTCGAATAGTGGTTGCTATTGGGAGTCCAGTGAGGGCGGTCACCTAGTAACACCAGCTGCTAGGTAATCGACCACGGGGTCGCTTTCCTTCCATCTTGCCCGTCAGGATCAGCTTATCCAAGAATCTTCCGATAACAGATTATTATCGGTTAGAGTCTATCTAAAAGAAAGTAATTTGCTGGTCAAAGGAGGGAGGGGGGGGATATACGTGGGAGTTCCATAATCTTAACCATTGCAGAATTTATGTATTTGTAGTGAAGAAAAACACAATGGTCCATCACCTGTGAGTTGTGAGCTGTCATTGGAATAATAGGTCATTAGCATTTATGCTCGTCACCGGTTGGCAGCCCGCCAGTGGCCGATCAGGTGTTGCAGCTGTTCTTATGTATTTGATTGTCAGAATTGTATTTTAGAATAACTTAGTTTATAGTCAATGCTAGGTAGACAGGTAGAATATCGTTAAGTGGTAAGTTCAAGCGTGTATGATTACGAATAAATTTCACAAGTGGAGAAGAAACAAAACATAATAAAACAATTATTGACAAACTATGAAAATTCATACTAAATATTATAAATGTCAAAGTAACTCTTTCTATCTGTCTATGTGTGTTACTTTTTCACGCCTAAAGGTGGATTTATATTTGTCTGACGTGTCGTGTCGTGACGCGTCAGAGGCATATCGGTTTCATACATTTAGGACAGACGACAGAACGCGTCACGACATACAAATGTGTCCCTAAACATATTAAATGTATGAAACCGATATGCTTCTGATGCGTCACGACACGACACGTCAGATAAATATAAATCCACCTTAAACCACTGAATTTTGATGAATTTCAGTATAGAGATAAATTAGGTCTTGGACATAGGACATAGGTTACTTTTTGTCGCGTACACGAAACTTGAAGGAGATGAATTAGAGGTGAACGTAATTAAGTTCTGCTTTTTTGAAAATGTATATGGCAAAATTACGTTTTTCTGGTCATCTAGGAATAAATAAAGGTTCCCTGGATGACTTGTTTCGCCGTTTTTGTCTAGCTTCGGCGATTTTTCTTAAAAAAAACTGTGATAAATATTTGTAAGCATAGCTTTTCGAAGTGGCGATGGAGTGGAGACCGCGTCGTGACAAAGTTAGTGTAGGACACCCTCCAGCCCGGTGGAAAACCGACAGTGACTGGATGAGAAAAGCGTAGGATCGGGGATTATGGCGTGATTTTGGGGAAACCTATAAGTCCGCTCTGCCATAACGGACATATCCAGCAATGTTTAACATACAATACAATGACTTACAATAAGTAATCTATATGATTATATATTGTAATCAATATTTTTGTCGCCATTAAAATATGGCGGTAAAATTCGATATGTTGACGATATTTAAATGGATTCCAAAATTTTACCTTTATTTTAAATTCAATAAATAACAATATTTCTTTTTTAACATTTTCTATTGGAAGAGGAATAAATAACTGGCTGACAAACCACTTAGGGGCACATAGAGTTCCTGTCCGCATAGAACTACTGGAACCTGGGTCACTAATGTTGGAACACAACACGAGGTGGCTACGACGGCATGCTTAACAGAGAGGTTGCCCTCCAGACAGGATTGGGGCTCTACCCCCTAGCTAGGGTTATTTTGTCAGTCAGTCATCAGGGATCAGTCTTACTCTACCCAAGCACAGGAATAGTATGTAGATTTAAAATGTTCTCGTTGGGTGCAAATACAATATCTATCCAAAGGAAGTCGCAAACAGATACTAGTATGTTAAAAACATACCCCCCACCTCATTACGGATACGCATATAACACGGTTATGAATGGACAAGAGTAGACAGACACTCGTCGCAGATATCCTCATTATCCCTCAGACAAATTTAATCCCGACATGGAGTCTGCACGCCTAAAAGGTTTTGTTTTCATGCAATTAAAAGAAAAATCGTTTTTCTTTGACTGCCTATTTAGTAGCATATAACTCTGTAATGTTTATTATATCGTATTTACTGTCGTCGTCTAGTCTAATGTTATTTTATATAACACATTGATCAAAAAGTTTCCGGACTAAGTAAGAAAAACACAAAATTTTCGCAAAATTCGTTTTCAATCATCGACATATAGGGCGGTACAATCGGCCCAACGCTTATCTAACTTCTCGATACCATGTTCATAGAAAGCTTGATCTTTGTTCGCAAAATACGCCTCAGTTTCGGCAATGACTTCCTCGTTGGTGCTAAATCTTTTTCCCCGGAGCATCCTTTTTAGGTCTGCGAACAGCCAGTAGTCGCTGGGGCCAAATCTGGCGAATACGGAGGGGGGTGCGGTAGCAATTCGAAGTGCAATTCATGCAATTTGACCATCGTAGCCATTGATTTGTGACATGGTGCATTGTCTTGGTGGAACACTGGTTTTTTCTTTGCCATGTGGGCCCGTTTGTTTTTTATTTCTCCGTTCAATTTATCCAATAACGCTGTAATATCTAGTAGATTCAAAACAGAGTTGGAATAAAAACAACGTACTTGGTAGTAGTTTTTTACTTAAACTTCAACTTTAACTTCTTGGTCAAATTCTTCTTTACTGAAAGTCGTGTCCTTGAAAATCAGCATTGGCCTGTCTCATAAGCTGTTCACACTTCGTCAAGTCTCAGCTTCTTGAATAGCTGTTGCTATTGGGAGTCCAGTGAGGCCGCCCTCACCAACGGTGAGGCGGCAGGTGTGACCAGGTAAGGTAACCGCTTACCTGGTCACACCAGCGGCTAGGTAATCGGCCACGAGGTCGCTTTCCCTCCTCCTTGCCCGTCATCAACTTATCCAAGTTGTCCGGCTGTCATCGGGCAATGTGACCAAAGTACCCAAGAATCTTCAGATAACAAACAGATTGATGAGAGCCTGACCAAAGTCAGTAACTTTAACTACGTATTTTAATAAAAATTTATAATAATCCTAACTAATATTATAAATGTAAAAGTGAATTTGTTTGTTTGTTACGCTTTCACGCCTAAACCGCTGAACCAATTTTTATGAATTTCGGTATATAGATTGGACCTTAGAGAAGGACATGGCTACTTTTTCTTAATACGTATGGCAGAACAACGTTTACCATGTCAGTTAGTAGGTATACATATAAACTTATGAATAAGTACCTGGAAGCTTAGTGGTATCATACTCGGAGAACAAACTTTTTTTTTTTTTTTTTTACGGGGTGGGGAAATCCTCATGGACTACCTCCGCCTGGAGAAAGGCGGAGGGGCGTGCCGGATTCTTACCGGCTAAAACCACCACCCCGGTGTCTCCTCACACGTGCGCGCGGGGCCGCGGGAATCCAAATTCTTCCGCAGCCCCACACTAGTGCTGGCCCGGTGTGTCCGGGCCTCGTCTCCTGCACGGGGTAGTGAGGTGTTTAACTACCCCGTGCATCGCCTCAGAGGCGCGCGCCGACACCCGCGCGCGCCTCCACCTCGGGTCCATCGAATAGGGGGCGGGAGCTTCCCCAAGTCCCTCGCCCCTGGACCTATTCATGGGGGCTGGAAAAGGGCGTTGTCCGCCCTTCTCCTGCGCCCGGTGCGCCTTCTGCGGCCGGGGAAGGGAGTCGAGATCTCCCTCTCCCGTTCCGCAGTTTCCTTCTGCGACATCACGTCCTCACAGAAGGACACCACTGCGTCCCACGACTCTGCGCTACCGACCATCCTCCGCACTACGGCCGGCAGCGACAGATCGCCTCCCACTTCATTTATGAGGACACGGCGCTGCTCCTCCCAAGCTACACACTCGGCGAGCGTGTTTTCGGAGAACAAACTAGACCAAGAGTTTGAATTCTACGATTAAACAGATTTTTTTCAACAACTTTCAAACAGATTTTTGATGGATGTATGGAACGATCAGTATGACCGTTCCATCCAGGGCACGGCCCAAGCCTAGCAGTGGCTTATTAGTGGCTGTTTTTTTATTATGTATTTATTAATAATGATTCAAACTGATGATTTGAACTACGAAATTTGTTAATAGATTAATCATTATTCAGTATGACTAACACTAGAAAGAAAGAAACACTGTGTACGTGTTTAGTGGTTAGAGTTAGTTACCAGCTCCGAACCATTATATCTTGGGGAGTCTCGATGTTGTGGTAAAAGCCCCATATAATTTCTGTAAATTAATGACATAATTTGCTTTACAGTCCCAACCTTCAGTATGAGGACATATAATATCTGGTATTTAAGAATGCAACTGTCATGGACTCTCCGACATTGTTTGTTTTTTGAAGTGAAACTTCTTTGGGCGCATGAGGGTAAGTTTTTTTTACGGATGAAACGGAAATAAGCGTCACGAAGATATGAAACGTTTTTTCTAATATTTACAATTTTAAACTCGTGTTATCTTTCGAATGGAATGTCCGAATTGAATAATTCAAAAAGTTATTGAAGCAGTCTTGAATATGAAGTAATTTATTTTGATAGTATTAATACCAAGATACAAATAAAGAGGCTTTTCTAGCGGCGGCATTTCAATTAAATTTTTAAAATAAAAGAACACTTATTGTGGCATAACTATAATAGAAATATGCTGTCGCGACATTTTTTGTAAATAATGAATGAAGGAATGAATATACTTTATTGCACAACACACAAAATATATACAATATAGGACAAAGAAACAAAAGATTGTACAAACGGCGGCCTTATCGCTGGAATCGATTTCTTCCAGGCAACCTTAGGATTGATTAGAGTTTGAGAGGGCTGAAAGTGGAGTAGTGTTGCACATTCATTTAAAACGAATACATAAATACAGACAATACATACAATAAATACATAAATACATACATAAATATAGTGCATAAATAATATATAAAAGCAAACATATAATCCGAGGAGTAATTTAAACAGCCTGTCAGTTCTATTACATAGAAACAACGACAAAAAGCAGGCAAAGGAAAACAACATACATGAACGCTTACAAATAGTTTTCCAGATAGTATTCCCTTACAAGTCTTTTAAAGATCGGGAGTGATTTAGGAATAAATAATGATGTGTTCTGCAAAGTCGTACATTATTTTATTCTATCATTAATAATTTTCCCAGCGCACGCGATGTAAAGAATATTTTAGGCAATTTTTTTACACCTTGGGTTACATTATTGGAGATTTAGTAAGGATCCCTGATTTTTTTGAAAATATAATGTATAGCCTATGTCACCCAGGGATAATGTAACTTCCCAACAGTGAAAGAATTTTTCAAATCGGTTTAGTAGTTTCAGAGCCTATTTATTCAATGCAAACAAACAAATAATCAAATCTTTCCTCTTTATAATATTATATATTATTATACCAAACATTTCCGTTTGAAGCGCAGTCCATTTATTAAACTTGGATTATAGAAATGAGAGTGATATTGAAAGAAGAGTGAATGCAGGAAACATGGTGAATGGAGCTTCGCACTCCTTTATGAACAGTCGGAAGGTGTCTAACAAGGCTCGTCTGGCTGTGCATGAGGAGGTGTTTGTTCCGACACTCATGTACGGAAGTGAAAGTTGGGTATGGCAGAAGAAACATGAAAGCAGAATAAATGCAGTTGAGATGAGAGCGTTAAGAAGTATGATAGGAGTTAAAATGAGTGACAGGATAAGAAATAGCGAGATAAGGAAACGTTGTGGTCTGAAATAAGATGTAGTGACAAAAATTGAGAAAGGTATGCTGAGATGGTTTGGCCATGTTGAGAGAATGAATGAATGAAGAACGATTGACGAAAAAAGTGTATAAGGCAAGTGTGAATGGAAGTGTTGGAAAGGGTAGACCTAGGCGGACGTTTCGAGACCAGATCAGGGACGTCTTGAAAAAAGGCCACGTCAAGAGTACCCTAAACCGAAGGGCATGTATGAAGGGAATAATGAAAGAGGACGAAGCGAAACAAGTATGTAAGGATCGTAGCAAGTGGAAAGAAGTGGTCTCTGCCTACCCCTACGGGAAAGAGGCGTGATTATATGTATGTATGTATGTATTATAGAAATCTGTAAGGCGCTGATTCATGGCCGTCTAGATTTCAATAAATTAGTTTGCCAAAAAAGTTTCACTTCTGACATGTGCACTTTGTTCGCACCCACTTTTTTGCTGTGGAACAACAGATATGCTGACGGCCCATTTAATACTTAGAAGTAACCGGTACTTCAATGTAGGAGAACTGAAACCTGAGTTTCTCATGCATAGATACTCGAAACACAACTAAATTATGGCAGTGCGCTTAGAGACCAAAGTTGGTTCCTTCCAGCTCGGCTCGGAGTCCTATCATCTAGAGTTGTTTTGTCGCCTTCAAGTACTGCTGCTCCTGCCCGCCGGCATCAGGATCCTTACTCCGCTCCTGCATGGAGAAAAACTAGAAAAAACTGTGGTGCAATAAATAACCTAACTAATGGAGAAATTCCCCATAAGTTGCGAAAGACTTGGTTAACAGTATATGTTTGATAATTATTCTTACTAAATAACAGATTCTATTGTATTATAGTACTTTATGTTACAATAGTAACGATGTAGGCGGTTCACATGAGTACAGTCTTGGAAATAAATCTGCGCTGAACAGGGTCGTTGAGTCAAGTACTTTTGAGTGCGATCAATGATTTGACAGCCGCTCGTAATGTAATCAATAGTTATGCTAACATTTTTGTCGTATTTAAAATATCTGCTTATCGTCTGATTCTGAGAGAAACAAATAATAATGCAAAATACCTCTCCAGTACTCCTTATAAGACTAAGGTAATAAAAGGAAGGATTTAAGTAAAAATAGGGATTTGTGTGAATAAGTATTAGATCTACACCCGTGCAGGGGCGGAGAAAGAATACTGACCTCTGCGGCCGGGGTCGGCCTGTCGTAAAAGGCGATAAAACAGCCCACCCTAGCTACGTGGTAGGGCCACAAGCCCGTCTGGATGGCGACCACCTTTGGTCTTAAGTATGCCGCCATAATAACTTGGCGCTGTGTTCCGCCATTAGTGACCCAAGTTCCTGTACCCTTATGGGACAACAGCGTGTTCGCGATGCCACTGGCGTTACAAACACCTATAGGCGACGATAACTGCTAAATTCTAAGCGGGCTGTCAGCCTGTCTGCTGTCATACGCAATAAAAAAAATCACTTTAAAAGAAATTATTTCTTGTAAAATTTTACATGAGAATGTTTTTACTCTATGTATCAAAGTTTAACTTGCACAAAGCAGATATTGGTTTGACAACGACGATATATAATATATCAGGTTTCTAGTACACATAACACAAGTGCTATGCTTTGGGACTAAATTGCGAGAAAATAAATAATCTTAAATTCAAATATCGATATTTTTTATTACAACACAACACTAATATTTTATATACTTTGTTACTGCATACATGATCCTAGCAAAATAACCCATACATACCTAAATTTAGAACTTAGTTTAAAATAACTTGAGTTACGTTATAGCTGTCGATCTACTCTAAATCGCGAACGATACGGTATTTATTGATGAGATCTCGTTAACTTTGTAGGTTTTCAAGTGTAGTCGATATGGCATAAGTACGCTAGAACATCGCCCTTTAATTCTAAAATCCCGCGACCGTGACTTCGTCATTATGTACATATTTGTGTAATATCCAAGATGGATTCCGTTCCTTAATAATTTAACAATTAAACGATTTATATAAACAAATCGTGTATATTATGTTCCTTTTAAGTGACATATACAGTCGACTCTCGTTAATTTGAAACTGAAAGGACTATTAAAATAGTTATATATAATTCTAACGAATTATCGAGAGTTTGAAATATAAAATGGTTGGAAGATCTCGAAAGAAAAATTATGTACATTCCAATAATTGAGTAACTTTATAGATTCTTTTGCTACATCACTTTTCTTAAATCTATTTTTTCGATTAACTCACAACCATCAGAAACTTTTATTCTGTACACCTACATAATAACCAACGAAAGAGTAATTGAAATGAAACTAACCAAACAAATTAATGCGGAAGTATGTATCAAACTAACAAGAAATGCTCGTGCAACAATGATAAAAGTTTGAACTTGTTTCAATGCAACTCTATCCAATCTGATAACTTTGAATTGTCGAGTTTTTGACGCCTATGAGTTCGAATTAACGCATCGTTTTGTTACGTAGGGATGGTTTATGTTCGAATTACCAAGTACTTAAAAATGTATAGATTTGTTTCGAAATATAAAGAGATGTTCTAGGGAACTCGTTACAACTTGGAATTATAAAGAGGTTCGAATTATGGCAGGTTTGAATTAGTGAGAGTTGACTGTATATCAAAATTTATACTTGTTTAAAACAATCTAATTCTATCCCCATGGGTTTAGCCACTTAAAGGCAAACTAGAGCTCATTAGTCATTACACAATAAAGCGGTCTTATGTACAATATTATCGCATTCATATTCTGCAGGAATAAGTATGTTATCTAATTTTGTCGACACTTTCAAATCACCATGCTGATTTCAAAATCGATTTATTGATTAAACTGCCACATTAATTAGTTTCTATTTGATGAATATACTGCAGTGGAAGTGTGGCGTGACGCGGAAAGACCCGTTTAGAAACTCCTTCGTATTTGCGGTAGACGTAATTTCCATGTTAGGGGCAAACTGCATTCCCCTTTGTTGATATGGCCATATTCTACGAAAACTGGTAACTTATCCAGAGAACAAATATATAAAATAAAATTATAAATGTAACGGGGTGGCCCCGCGCTGGGCGCCAATTGTAACTGGGTATGAGCGAAGATTTAAAGCACGAAGTTCTTGGGTACAAAATGCATTGCAACAATATATACAGTACAAATAAAAACTAGTAACTAGACTATGGCAATCTGCCTGACACGGGCGCAGGGCGCCTGAGTTACGTTGCGACACTTCTAACGACACCGATAACAATACCATCCCAGCAGTGGTGAAAGCGATCGTTCGGCGTCACCGTTAGCCATGAAGTCCCAACGTAGGTGGAAGCAGGATCTTTGCTACTCTAGGGCCCTCAGAAGGCGAGCTTGAGTGACGTTGCGAGGTACGGGAGTTTATTTGCCAGCCGGAGGAACTTGCCACCGCAATCTAGTCATGACCTAACGCGATCTAGTGTTGGCGTGAGTAAACACCGTATTACATAAATAAATATGTCGCCCTCGTCGAACTCTGCCAGAAACGAGAGATCCAAGAAGTGCACGCTTAACAGCGTTCAGTATATGTATCATACGGTTTGTTTTTTTATCGACGAATAACAAAGAATGCGACAAAAGCAAATAACGCAAGGAAATCGCGGACTAACGCCGGCATGCGCACGCGCATTGATCGTGCTGTCACCGGGCTTATGTGCAATGGATTACTGCTATTAAATATAAATGTGACTAAAGTCAAATAAAACCTACGTCTGATTCTGAAATAATACTTGGGAGAGGATACTTTTGGCTAATATTTTCAGTCAATTCAGTGTCTGAGAATTTTGGTGGATTTTATTTATGTATATTTTTCTTAACTCAGTCATTTTTGAAGTGAAACTTCTTTGCGCGCATGAGGGTAAAATTTGTACGGATGAAACGTCACGAAGATGTGAAACGTTTTTGTCGAAGGAGAGGGAGAGAGCGAGTGAGAAAGATCGAGCGACAGAGATAGAGCGAACGTCGCATCACGCACAGTACCATGGAGCGAGAAGTGGGAGCACGAACTTATATTGCATATTTTACTTATCATAATGCTTTAGTCAAAACAATACCAATAGAAATCGCATTAAATAATGTAGATATCGATGAAATAAATTAAACACTTTTAATATTTTAATGACAATTAAATTCATTAAATTCCTAACATATCTTCCTTTTTCCCTCCTTCTAAGTCTCGGAAAT
Organism: Malacosoma neustria; assembly: GCA_963693495.1. Classification (NCBI taxonomy): domain Eukaryota; kingdom Metazoa; phylum Arthropoda; class Insecta; order Lepidoptera; family Lasiocampidae; genus Malacosoma; species Malacosoma neustria. Next base: position 20,100,458 of record OY856381.1, read on the forward strand.
CTAAAGCTTTAGATCAGTATAAATATAAACGAGATTTAAAAATTAGTTTGCCAAAGAAGTTTCACTTGTGACATGTGTCCTTTGTACGCACGCACTTTTTTTTATTATAACAACATCACCGAATATACGTACTGCAAACCTATTCCCATTTGGTATCAGGATAACACTTTCAAACTTTTTTCTCCATTGCGCACGACCTTTGGCACCCCTGGTAATTGCTAATTATTCCACTGGTAATCGCCGTCACCGTCACCGTCAAGCCAGTGCTTTTTCGATTCATTATTTCTGTAGGTTCTTGATAATATATTTCGCCGAAAATCATGAAACACCAATCCAAATACAAAATTTAAACCTCCCTTACCTCTACATATTGAATTTTCGTCTAGACATTGAACATTCAGTGCGAAGTACAGATGCATCACGATTCTGATCACGTAGCATAATGCACTCCGACAGCGCACCCACACTATACGGGAGATGCCGTCTGTTTGTTTTACATATTTTCCACACACTTAGAGCATACAAACATTTGGAGAAACCTTCCCATATGCTCGTTTCCATTTACCGATCATATGAATGAAATTTTATCATGAAAACATACAATCATGTGTGTCAAACGTGCGGGCCGACATTTATTTTTTATTTATTTATTTAATCTCCAAAGAATACAAAATAATATAGTTGCAATAGTCCCACCAAACTGCACATCAGTTTGTCGGCGGTAAAAACGCTCGTTTAACATCATTTTTTATTACATATATATTTTTTTACACTATCTATATTCATCACAAACGAAAGTCTAAAAATTCATTATTATATATATGTCATTATTGTCATTTTATAATTATCTTTCATTTTCATTCCATTATTATACTATTATAAAATTATATACAGTAATACCCCGCTTTACGCGAGGGATACGTTCCGAAAAAAATCGCGTTAACTGAAATTCGCGTATATCGGGGTTTATGATTAAACATAGTCAAAATTTAATACAAAAAAAATACAAATCATTTTAATCAATCACTTTAATTCTAATCACTTTAATTCTATTCTTCTTATCAATTACTTTAAATAAGAGTATGTATTGCATAAAGTGTTTATGCAATACATACTCTTATTTTTTACGGAAAAATACATCTATTATCTTTTGGGTAGCGTTTTGTTTACGTTCTTGTTAAATACGTTCATAACACCCAACACTGTTTTTAATTGTTTGACACACGGTCAAGACACGGTCATCATTATTGTCTATACTATGCAATATGTCCAAACCTGAATAAATTTTTGAAAGTGCATTTTGTATTTCCCCTGAAGATAAAACTTTCTCTTCTACTTGTTCTTCCTCATCGTAGATAGGATTATTCTGTAACTCGAACAGATCTTCATTGCTGATAGGATCGTCGTGCGTTGCTACAAGTTCTATGAGATCTTCTACCGTGACATCTTCAAGTTCAGACCCCTCAATCATTGCAGCAATGTCTTCAAGCACTTGTCTCTGCATCTGGACAATTCTTCTAGGTGCTTCCACTACATCTGGCCAAAGATTACGCCACACCCCATTCATACAACACATTTTAACTTCCTTCCAAGCCTCTTCTATGTTGTGAATAGACTTCATAATGTTGTATGACTTCCACCACTCTCGCATAGACTGTCTTCCTTCCCCGTCAGTTTCATGAATTAGTTGGCTAAAAGTGCGGCGATGGTAATAAGACTACATTATGTTTATATGCACTCTTTCGCGTAAGCGAGACATTTGAGCGCGAAATTTGAAATTCGCGTTATAGTGAAACCGCGCGTAACGGGGTCGCGTTAAGCGGGGTATTACTGTATCTATATCTCTATTGTAAAATGTATGATTTAAATCACCTGACAATAATATATTTTTTAATTTACGTTTCATAGTATATTTAGTCAATTTAATTTTTTTTTCTTAACCCAAGATCCCAAGATTTTATTAAAAGTCTTGGGATCAGATACCGACCAGCCATATATCATCTCGATACCGTTCTGCCAAAAATCGTCCGGTCAAATCAGTTGTTGAGTCAGTTTTTAAGGTCCTCTTCATCATTGAAGATAGCGCCCGTATGTGGTTTGACAAGGAGCGGAAGAGAATTTAATCTGTACATTGTAAATGTCCCGCGCTGTTTTAGCCTCCTGGATATTCCATTTGATATGGTTTGGCCATGTTGAGAGAATGAATGAAGAACGATTGACGAAAAAAGTGTATAAGGCGAGTGTGAATGGAAGTGTTGGAAGGGGTAGACCTAGGCGGACGTTTCGAGACCAGATCAGGGACGTCTTGAAAAAAGGCCAGGTCAAGAGTACCCTAAACCGAAGGACATGTATGAAGGGAATAATGAAAGTGGACGAAGCGAAACAAGTATGTAAGGATCGTAGCAAGTGGAAAGAAGTAGTTTCTGCCTACCCCTACGGGAAAGAGGCGTGATTATATGTATGCATATTCCATTTATACCAACTTTTTCGGTTTTTGTGGTAAAATATACAAATAAGTTTCAAAGGAAATAAATTTTGAGTTTATTCGAAATATTGGCCCATCTTTCAGGTAAATTATGAATACCTTGCCAGAATTGTTTGTCTTTTGCGGCAAACCATTCGTCAAACCACTTTCCAACTTCCACGAAACCGCTGAAGTGCTGCTCTGCGAGCGCGTGCCCCATTGATGCGAAGAGGTAATAGTCTGATGGCGCCAGGTCAGGGAAGTACGGCGGATGCGAAAGAATGTCCCATCTAAGCAATTTCAAAGTGTCTTTCACTAGTTTTGCTGTATGAGACGGCGCATTGTTGTGTAACAAAATCACTTTGCCATGTCTCCTGGTCCATTCCGGTCGTTTTTCGATCAATGCGTGATTTAAATTAATCATTTGTTGCCGATAGCGTTGTGCGTTAACGGTTGGCTTCAAGAGTTTTAAGTCTATGTAGGGACATCGTCCAGTAACGCCTGCAATTGCTCATCTTCGCACTTTTTCACATGTCCTAATCGATGGAGCGTGTTTACCAGAACTTTGTACCAGCAAACAATAACATTCCACTGCCTTTTTCTTTTGATGAAATAGAAAAAGCAAATCATGCCGCAAATGTTCTTTTTCAAGCACAAACGTCGACATGATCACTTAACTATACAACAGAGATTATATCAATTGGCAGATTCAACTTGTATGTGTTTTTGTAGTTTATTGTCATACAAATAAACTGACGTGGTGTCGAATTTATACGTGGCATATTGTTCGATGGAGCCATCTCTTAGTGAAACCGGAAAACACTTATGCATAGACCTATGTATGCCTCAAAAGTTAAATTACTGAAAATGAGACACTTCTTAGAGTACAAAGAGCTCTAACAAATGAAAAACCACTTTGTCAAATGTTTTAAAAGACAAAACATAAAACACTATGAACTTTTTCCCCAAACTAAACCAAATCTCTTTAAGCCATGCTTAAGCATTAGGTAGATAAATACATTTATTTATCTAACACATTTGTTTTTAGTTAATAATATTGTTTTTTTTTTTTTAATAAAAATACATATAAAAACTCATCTCCTTTCGTCAAATACTCCAAGACAATATTCACTTCGCGGAAATGAGAACGAGATACATTTATGATATTTTTATGCTATATTTATGAAAAAGGGAGGCTTCTCCAAGGTCTTTGTCAGAATATTCCTATCTGAAAGTAAATCGCTGACCAGCATACCAAGTTCTGTTGCACACTTTTCTTTCTCATGTCTGATAGCGCCTCGCACTCAAAAGCATGGTTAAACTTTGTCTCCAAAGTTCACCTTTTAGGCCTTGATCAAGTAGTCTTGATCATTATCACGGGGTGATATTGCTGCAAGTTTTACCAGTGTTATTGTCATTTTTTTTTGTACTTTCATTGTTACCCAAAAATACGAGTCTAGGCGTTCGGTATAAATTATAAAGAAAAATAAGACAAAATATTTATTTAGGGCATATAACAAATTGTCTTTTTTTTTGCCCTTATCCAACATTATGTGGGGTCGGTACAACATGTTCTCTTTTTCCACTCTCCTCCGTTAGCTGTAATCTCAACACTCACACCCTTCATATCATCCCACCCTATATCATCTTTTAAGCTATCCATCCATCTTTTCTTTGATCATATAAATTTTTTTTATTTATTCCTAATATATAATTGTATATCTATTATAGAAAATGATTGTATATTAGAAATTAAAGTATGAAATTGCCGATTTGTACTGAAAAATTAAACTTGTTTTTTTCTAAGATGTATATAATATTTATTAAAAAAAAAAATGTTTACTCTCATTATTTATACATTGCTGCCACCTAAACGGAAGTTCATTTATTCCTTTACGATAGAACTAAGGATCTAAATTCGACAAACTGTGTGAAAGCATTTTGTACTGCCTCCTGGGAAGAACATTTTTTATCGCGTAAAAAATTGCCCAAATCACGAAAAAAATGGTAGTCCATTGGAGAAAGGTCTGGCGAGTACGGTGGTTGACGTATGGTTTCTAACTGCAGCTCATGTAGAATTACAACGGTTTCTCATGCAGTGTGAGGTCTTGCGTTATCATGGAGTAACAGTGGTGAAGAACGATTCAAGAGGCGGGACTGTTTCACTGCCAGTTTCGTCATCATTGTTCGAAGTTCGACATAGTAAGCATCTGTTGTTATTGCTTAATCAGACCTGAGAAAGTTATAGTGAATAACACCATGAAGAGACCACCAAACAGCATTACCTTTTTATTAGTATTGCTTTAGGGCCTGTTGCGGCATTTGGCCTGGGGTCAGCCATTGCATTTTTCCCTCTCGGTTGTCGTAAAGAATCAACTTTTCTTCACATGTCACAGTTCGATCCAATATTCCATCATTTCTGTACCGATTCAACATGGCAACACAAGTTCGAATACGCACTTCTCAGCAGATCAGTCAAATCATGAGGCATCCATTTTTCATATTTGTTATCTTAATTGATGCAAATGTGTCAATATTGTAATTAGGCTAAAGTTAAACCATGTCGTGTGTCGTGGGAAACCTTACACCAAAGCCATATTCGTAACCTAGTAATGCACAATTGGTAGGTAAGACTGACTGACCTGATAGTCTTAATTAAATTCAGGGTAATAATAAAATGGAGTGTATCCGGAATCGGCCAAAACGCCGCTGGTGTATCCCGGGTAAACAACGAACATTTATTTACTCCTGGGCTTATTTGCACTTGTTAATTTTATGTTTACTGGCTCATGATATTAATTTTGTGTTATTGTTTTATTGTGTTAATAATCCATCTCAATGGCCGCGTGACTCCGGTATATCGCTGTTTCTAGGACTTCCTAAAAGCGAAAATGGGTTTTCCCTGTATGCACCATTCGCTTTCCCTGTTAAAGGATCAGACGATAGTAAACTGAATTCAGCCATATCTATTTTGTTATCTCATCTCTTAGTTGTGAAGAGAAACTCTCAAAGGGCATCATCATAAAAATAAACTTTTTATCTTATATGGATTTATTTGTTCATCAAACAACTACAACATTTGTGTCTGAAAATTTAGATATAATACAATATATTTAATGTTAAGGATGAAATTGTATGGGTCATTACATTTACGCATTATTTATCTAAAATACACTTATTTATATTATCAATTAATTATAGTTTCACATGCCAAGAATACACATGCATATACAAACAGTCAATATAAATTACATGGAAAAGTATTCATCAACTGTAAAAACAATTTTTAACAAGAAAGAATCTAATGCTTTGTTTAAAAGTTAAAGTGATACAATTAATTTTTAAATCTATTGGTAATTTATTGAAGATTATAACAGCTTTAAATTTATAGTCATACAATGCTACATTTAGGTTTAATTTGATTTTACTCGTTAAGATCTTTTCTTTTTGTAGAGTTTTCAAAAATCGGGTAATACGCATAAGTAAGTCTTTCCCGCAGGTTTTTATCTGTAACATGAAGTAATTTCCGCTATATGACTGTAACGAAAAAGCTGATTTTAACGTGACGTATTTTATGAACGGCTCCTAAGTAACTATTCAAAGAATATAATCAACTATTAAGACATATATGTTTGGACTTCGCTGTTTATATTATATAAACACAACATTCATGGACATGGCAGCATGACAGTGTATAATAGCAAAAGTGCAAGCCAGCTTGCAATTAAACACGTGCCCATTAGCTGTATTAACGAAGCTCTGAAGACTGTTAATTATTGCGGCGTGATACGGCTAGACGGATCGTGTCTGTGTTGTAGTTAATGCTAAGTACCTGATGCTATATAGCTTAGATTTATTTTTTATTGCAGACAGGCTGACGGCCCACTTAGAATTTAGCAGTGAACACGCTGCTGTCACGTAAGGGTACTTGGGTCACTAATACCGGAACACAAGATAAATTTACTATGGCGACATACTTAAGACCAAAGATGGTCGTCATCCAGACGGGCTTGGGGCCCAACCACGCACGGTGGGATGTTTTGTCACTTATTATGAACGGTCGACCTCGGCCGCAGAGGTTAGTATTCTTTCCGCCCCTGCACGGATAAAGACCTTATAGTCGATATGAAAACTAACACTTGAATGCTGATTTCAAATTAGGTTATCAATATAAAAGGTTAATTATGAAAAAACTTTTTAATAAAAAAATTAAACCGCCGAAAAAACTGAAAAGCTAAAAATAATAAACCTTTTTTTATTAATCTTATTAACTAAGTTCTTAACATAAAGAACGAATAAACGAACCTCCTCCGTATTTTCGTCGGTTAAAAAGCGACTGAATTGAGGAAAGAGAATAAAATAAGAGGAACTTTGAACCTGGGTGACATATGCCGGAACATAATTTTACTATGGCGGCATACTTAAAGACTATGGTTGGTTCCATCCATTCGGGCTCGGAACCTTATCACCTTGCTTGGACGCCTTTTAGGCCGCCTCCGGCTACAGTAATCAGTCTTCTTACTCCGCCCCTGCATGAAGGGGAAAGTCACACAATATCGCCCAAGTCGCTTTCAGTGTGGCAATACTTTATCCCCCCTATTGTCTTTGGCTGTGAGTGCATGCAGGGTATGCCAGCATTACTAACGGTTAATGGCTAAAAACCGACTAATGGCTTACATACTTTCAAAAGACATCTACCACAAAATATTAAACGACTAAAAATGAATTACAGCATTAACTGTCCTAACATCGTTAAAAAATTCTGCGCAAATGTAACAGTTTTAAAATTGATTACTTACTACTTGAGTATTTTCTTTGACTTTTGACTCTTAATTTATAATACAATATTATCTAGATATTGAACTGGTTAAAATAATAATACTAATATTATAAATGTGAAAGTATGTTTGTTTGTTACGCTTTTACGCGAAAACTACTTAAGCGATCATCATGAAACTTTGTACACATATTCCTGGAGGTAACATAGGATACTTATTATTAAAAAAAAATTTTTTTTTACTAAGATATTATCCCATTCTCATTTTGTTTCAATTTAATTTTTTTTATTGCGTAGGACAGCAGACAGGCTGACAGCCCGCTTAGAATTTAGCAGTTACTGTCGCCTATGGGTGTTTGCTATGCCAGTGGCATCGCGAACACGCTGCTGTCCCATAAGGGTACAGGAACTTGGGTCACTAATGCCGGAATACAACACAAGGTTATTATGGCGGCATTCTTAAGACCAAAGGTGGTCGCCATCCAGACGGGCTTGAGGCCCTACCACGTAGCTAGGATGGGTTGTTTTGTCGCCTTTTACGACAGGCCGACCCCGGCCACAGAGGTTAGTGTTCTTTCTCCGCCCCTGCACGGATAAAATTTTGCTTGTTGATCGCCCAGCGGAGCGGGCGTGATTGGCTAGTAATGAATAAAGAATATATTTTATACATGATTTATGGTGTAATTAATCAGTTCAAAAGGTTAATGACATTGCTAGCCTATTAAGCACTTTACCAAAATTAGAAAAGAAGCGAAACTCAATATTAAATTTATATTTCTCATACAGACATTGTTGTACAAACAAAGAGATATTTTTCCCCTATGACTCATATCTTTTCCTTCCTATAAACCTGCAGTCGAGTAATAAATAAAATTAATCAATATCCCAGGAATCTGTTACATATATCATTTATATAGCGGTATTTGGAGCAACAAAGACACCGACATGAGCCTCAGAGCGAAACAACGTTCCACCTAAGATTAATTCGATATTAATAGTTTGAGGCAAAGCTGTGATCGACAGCCGGATATTGCGAGCAAGTGCACTTCCTTTCACGCTGTTATTGTTGCCGTCACTTAACCGGCAAGAGAAACTTAATTAAGCTACCATCAGCCGTGGAGGTAAATTCGTTTAGTGGCGCCAGGTACACTTTCAATGTTGCCATTGTAAAAATAGCTCACAAAATAAATTTAACAGTCTTATCGTTTTCATACAACGACAAATAACAGAAACAAGTTCGCCTTTAATATCTTTATTTATGCCTTTAATATATTCATTCTTGTTGTTTAGCTTGGCCAATTACTTTTTTCCCTATTCTATTCTAGCCTGACATGCTTCTACCACTTCACAAATCAGCGTTATTCACGCTTTATTTCTGTTACTTTGAAGTCTGTATTTAACCTAGCAACCATTTTGAATGTTCATCGTTTTTATGATAATGTGTTACTTATCATAAAAACGATGAACTACTTACTTTCAATAAAATACACCTGGCCAGTCTCCTTCTTCTCAATTCATCAGTTACAGGTGTTGCGAGATCCTCATAGATGCTAATTTCTCGCTTATCCATTATATAACTTCGAATGCAGATACTTCTAGTTTTCCATGACAATTATATTGAAATTAAAGCTTGAATGAGATGAATATCAGATATTATATTTTTTGTTTTTTTTTATTGCTGTAGCACAGCAGGCAGGCTGACAGCTTGCTTAAAATTTAGCAGTTACCATCGCCTATTATAGGTGTTTGCATCGCCAGTGGCATCGCTAACACGCTGCTGTCCCATAAGGGTACAAGAACTTGGGTCACTAATGCCGGAACACAACACAAGGTTATTATGGCGGCATGCGGCATACATAAGACCAAAGGTGGACGCCATCCAGACGGGCTTGAGGCCGTACCACGTAGGGTTGTTTTGTCGCCTTTTACGACAGGCCGACCCCGGCTACAGAGGTTAGTACTCTTTCTCCGCCCTTGCACGGATAAAACTACAGCTACACCGGGGAAACCGAATTACCAGTACCACGCTGGAACTCCGGGTGAAGTTGACGTGGCTCTGTCGGCCTCACCGTTCCAACCCTACAGCGGCCACCTTTGCGATGCTGGCCGAGATGTTACGGCCAGCGGCGGTCGCTGCGTCATACCGACTAAAACCCCTGCCACCACCCAAAACCTTACATGGAGACATCGCAGGATCAACTTTTGGTCATTGCTCTTTGATTAAAAATAATAATTATTATATAAATTAATTACTAAATATACCTTTTACTGATCAATAAAACTGACTTCCTTCTAGAGATAACAGATTATACTTTCCATCTTTTTTCTAGGCAAATCAGCCAACATTCAAACTAAGTACGCTGGTATCCTGATAAGTGCGAAAACAACGGCGTTTACGCCTGTTAATATGTGGCAATTATAAAATTGACATAGCTGCCTGAGATTTGCATGTCAGTAGAATCGAATCTATAATCACTGGCAACGTAAATATTTTACCTGCCCCTGTGTAACCTTCAGCAGTCAAATCATGAACTTCACAGTTCTCCAAATCAAAATTCCTGTACATGTAAAGAATGTTCCATTAGGGCCCGTGAGGGGCGCGCCCTTTGTTAATTAAATGTTTTGAATACGTCCCTTTATTACCCCAGCAGGAGGGGGGAGGGGTTGGGGAGTTAATCCGATACAATTTGTTGCTCTGCCATTAGATATCCATATGTTGTTTACTTAATTCATGCTTAGTGAAGCGATATTCCGTGTTTATATCTTCTATTTATATAAAAATCTTGTGTCACGATGTATGTTACCAATAAACTCCAAAACTACTGAACCAATTTCAATCAAATTTCACATGTACCCGTATTTTGGTCTAACTTACTGGATAGGTTATCATCTCAATTATTCGCTTATGTCGTGAATGTAAACGAATAAAATGTATCAATTAATTGTTTCTTAAGCAAGTGTTTATTTACTGTTTAGTTTTATGAAATTCTCCTAGATGGCGGTGTACGTTGATTCATCGATAAAATTCTTCAATATTGCAAACAATCTTCAATATTGTCAAAACATCTAGGTTGCAAATACGCCCAATAGATGGCACTGTGTTCTGTTTCTGAGAATATAAATTCTATTACTTTATTTCACGTAATATTAATTTATGTTTACGATATAACCGTATTATTTTAATGGTTTGCGACTGATATTTTTATAATTATTTTATTTTCAATTTAGCTAATTCAATTTTACCGGAAGGGTTTTATTTCCTCAGTTGCGATTAGAGAAATAAAATATGGCGATACGAAGTTCGCCGGGTCCGCTAGTTATATATATAAGTCCGAATTCGTATAACTTTCTGGTTATAGATCTTATAGAGTGTAAAGGGTGCTAAGATAAGACCTTTTGGGTTAAAATGAACCTCACTTGCCTGGTGCACCCTGCTTCACAAAGAAAGGAACTCTGACGCAGGATTTTCCTTTGGAGTCGGGAATCAGATAACATTCACTCCTATATCAATCAAACCCAATCTAGCTACTTTAATGTTCATTTAATTTTAAATCCTAAATTTTATTTAATTTTATCCGTGCAGGGACGGAGAAAGAATGCTAACCTCTGCGGTCAGGGTCGGCCTGTCGTAAAAGGCGACAAAACAACCCACCCTATCCACGTGGTAGGGCCTCAAAACCCGTCTAGTGGTGACCACCTTTGGTTTTAAGTATGTCGCCGTATTAACCTTGTGTTGTGTTCTGGCATTAGTGACCCAAGTTCCTGTACCCCTAAGGGATAGCAGCGTGTTCGCGATGCCACTAGCGTTAAGAACACCCATAGGCAGCGGTAACTGCTAAATTCTAAACGGGCCGTCAGCCTGTCTGCTGTCCTACAGCAATAAAAATTGTTAAACAATAGGAAATAAAAAACAGTAACAGAAACATTTCTGTAAAAGCACGTTCTGTAGTAGAACTTTGGAATTTCCATAACCTAGTAGTAAATTTACAAATCCTAACTAATATTATAAATGCGAAAGTGAGTTTGTTACTTTGTCACGCCTAAACCGCTGAACCAATTTGATAAATTTCAGTATAGTCATATATTGGACCTTGGAGCAGGACATAGGCTACTGTTTTTTAAATTCAAATGGCAGAACAACGTTTGCCGGGTCAACTGGTAATTATGTAAATATGTATTTTGTCGATTTCTGATTTTCAACGCTCTTCATAGGTTATTGACCGATTATCATCTATATAATACAAATAAATAAAATTGGAGGGTCTGTTTGTAATATTAAAATAACCGCTTTTTACTAAGTGCATTTGGATGTATACACGGTACATATACCAAAACAATATTTTTTACAATTTTTGTCTGTCTGTTTGTTCCGGCTAATCTCTGAAACGGCTGGACCGATTTTGACGGGACTTTCACTGGCAGATAGCTGATGTAACAAGGAGTAACTTGGGCTTTTATTTTAGAAAAAAAATAGTTTCAGTTAAAAGTGATCAGTTTCGGATTTTAAAGCCAATTTAAGTTAACCTCAAGTTTATATCATCAATCATATAAAATAGGGTTCAGCTTAGGCTGGACTTTGTAGATTCGAACGCTGTTTGTATATTTCATTTATTTATATTTTAGGATTTATAGGGTTTGTAATCCAAAATAAACCATAAGATATATCCAAAAAATGCTGCCCAAAGTCACTATTTCACGCTAACGGAGTCGCGGGTACAGCTAGAATATCTACTAATTCCACTTTAAAAAAATATTTATTTTCTATCTCTATATCTTCTAAAGTAACTATCCGTTTTCAATTTATTTATTTAATTCTTTATACATGAATGAATACAATGGTTTATTATTTTATCTATACCCAGTCTTCCATACTTCAATGTTTAAAACTATTTTTATTTGATATCTAACAATGTCCAACCCTTTGAAATTGTATAAATTAAAACTCCCCTGCGGCCGGGGTCAGTCTGTCATAAGAGGCGTCAAAACCACTACGTGGTAGGACCTCGAGCTCTGGATGGCAACCATCTTTAGTCTTTAAGTATGCTGCTGCCATAATAACCTTGTGTTGTGTTCCGGCATTAGGCGTTTCTGTACCCCTATGGCCGTCAGACTGTCTGCTGATCCTCATTAAGAAACTATCAGCTCTGATGTGTTGGTTAAAGTTAACTTAAAGGTTCTATTTATTCAGATAGAGTATATATTACTTATAGAATAAGTATTCGATGCAAAATTATATATTTTTGATAGTAATATTATGGTTAAGGTAGACTAAAATTTTTCTCCAACACCTGACCTCCAATATATAGACAGATTAAGCTTTCAAGCCCTTCTGTTCACTATATAGGTTGGCAGCTCAATTAAGTGCTTAAGTAGTTCGTACACTTTATACTTATAATAAAATATAGAAATATACTTATTTAAATAATCAAAGCAATAAATAATTTTGACTTGTAGATGACAATGTACGTCAAATCGGACGAGTATTTTTTGTCTTAATATCGAAAAGCATTTAGTAAAACCTTTTTGTAAAATATTAGATATAGTTAACATATATTAATGTTACACTACAACTACGCCACTTATAGGTGAAAAAGACCGCTTGAGGAAGGTTGAAGTCGAGGTGCGGGAGTTAACGAGCAACCTCCCACCCAGTTATCAGAACGCGTGCGAGTAGGGTTCAACCAATTCAAATCATCGAAGCTTTCACAACCTTAACCATTATGGAATAACACGTATAACAGCGTATTCGTTGTACCCCTAGGATCACAAACATCTATAGACGACGATAACTGCTTACTAATGGGCCGTCAGCTGTCGGCTGTCCCTTAGCAATAAAAAAACACATATAGTAATAAGCTGAACAATCTTGATAAACTGTACAATTAACTATGGCTGGTTCTCATATAGTTAAGCATTAAAATGTTGGCAAAATTCTCAGCAATCGTCGGTGTGGTTGTGCGCCCGCCCGATAACGGGATTTGTCCCACGCATTTCTCAAGAAACCCGCAAGGGTTTGGACAACACTTGATATTAGGGTAGATATTTTTATATTTTATGTGATCGCTAAGGTTTTGTCTGATTTCATTTACGGGGTAAATTTTTATAAAGGGTTTTTATGTTTGTGGTATTTGTAATAAATTTTCGTTTGAACAGGCAATCGAATAGAGAATCCCTATAAATCAGAATCCTATTAGTATCAATGACGTCATTGGTAGTAATTTGGAAGGTAAACTACTTTTGACTCTGACTGCGGATAAAAAGACATTTTAGTTAAATAACAGACATGTTATTACTTCAGCATATTCAACATTACATCGTCGGAGAACAATAATACTTCATTTTTTTATTCACAATATCATGAAGGCAATTCTGAACGCGGGCATTTCTAACACGGTTTTTTCGCATAATCTCTCGCACATTATTCTCCGTGACATGCAGTTCATGCTTGTCTCTCTAACACCGGCCACATTTCACTGTCATAAAAAAGGAGATGCCTAATGATGATCTTGTAGACCTGTCCCTTCAACTTAACCGGCATCTTGGGGTCACAAATAACACCACTTACCTCACGACATATTTTGTCCCCCGCATTTCGTTATTAGGGCATCTTCAAAAATAATAAATGGATTAATCGTTCCACTATTTTACCGGTAGCAAAGGAATTCCATTCATATTTTTTACTATTGAAGCTAGACGACAGTAACAATTTCAATGTGGAAAAATTTCCACAGTGCACCGAGCTAAAAGGCGCGCATAATATTATTAGACAATATTGATACTAGTTTCTAAAAGTAAATAGTTGGAAAAAGGCGATCATCATTTTAGAGTGATGTAAGATCGATTATTATTATTAATATCGATTATTTTACTCCGTGGAGTGGAGTCTCGGCCTTTCAGGCGTAATCAGAAAACTTTTTCTGATAATTTCGTGCTAGCTAGGCTTCGCAATGAAATTTAGTTCAAAAAGTTTTACAAACGAAAGTTTACAGCAAGTCGTATGCAATAAAGCTATGGTGCCTTTTTGAGTTAGTGCAACCACCATAACAAGAACCATAGGAGAAATTAATATCCATTTTTCATGTGTTTTATTATAATATGCAAATAACGTAGAAATACAATTTTTATCCGTGCAGGGGCGGAGAAAGAATAATAACCTCTGCGGCGGGAGTCGGCCTGTCGTAAACGGCGACCAAACAGCCCACCCTAGCTACGTGGTAGGGCCTCAAAACCCGTCTGGATGGCGACCACCTTTGGTCTTAAGTATGCCGCCAGAATAACCTTGTGATGTGAAGTTCCTGTACACTTATGATAAATTCTAATCGGACCGTCAGCCTGTCTGCTATCCTACAGCAATAAAAAAAATACAATAGTTTGTGAAACTACGACTGCGAAATTCATTCATCTCAAATGATTTTTCTTTTATAAAAAGGTTTCTTAAACGTTACATATTATATTTTGATGCAACGCGTATCTCTTCAAGTTCCATCGGTTGCTTTCCCAGAATAAAGTTACCTTTGTAGAGAAATAATGGCCCGTCCTGCGCTTGATTACAATGGTTGGTACTTTACTGAAGGGTAGTGAATCAAACCCACAGGCTGAGAAAATGTCAGTCACATATAACATAATTTTTAGAATTCGGGAAATAACAAAGTATTATTATCATCATCATAAAATGATCAATCCTGGTTGCATCTAAAACTTGCACCCTGGAGCTCAGGGTCCACTTTTGCATGCAGTTGTACAATGCAAAATTAGTGCTAATTGTTTACGCTGATACACGTCAGCGATATTCTTTTCTTGTGTCTGGATAGAACATACATAATATAGAAAATTACATAACTTAGGCACTTACCCTTCTTTAATTCTAATCCATCCTAAAGTTGCCTGAAAGAAATCGCTTTTAACGATAAGCCCGCAATTTTTGTACAATATTTGCTGTTTGTTTTTGTCCAATGTTGTATTTACTGTGTGTCGTCATCATCATCAGCGTTGTATCCCAGTTGCAATGCAAACTTTAGTTTCGGTGCCCGAAGTCTTCAGCATCCCTGGTAGTGAGCCCATTGGCACGCATATCACCCTTTACGACGTCAAGCCAGCACTTTTTGGGTCTACTCCTCCTACCGAGGCCTGGCGGAGGCGGCATGGCCAGACATTTGTTTTCCACGTAAGCATCCGGCTGCCGTAAAACGTGGCCGTACCAACGGAGCCGACACTCCTGCAATTTATCCGCAATGTCACGGACATGAAGACTGCCGCGAATATGGGTGTAACTAACGCGGTCCTTCCTCGGTACTCCACACATCCACCGCAGCATATTTATCTCATTGACATGCAGTTCCTCCTTGTATCGTTCTAGCACCGGCCACAGTCCTATAAAAGGACAGGCCTAGTGATGGTCTTTAATCCTTTAACTTAATCGGCTTCTTAGGGTCACAAATGACACCAGTCACCTCACGCTATTTGGCCCACGCGGCAGCAATGTGTGCCTTGACGTCGCAATCGATGTCACCAGACGCATGAAACACAGATCCCAAGTATTTCACTTGGTCCGTGCGCTCGACCGTGTCCCCGCCTATGTCTACGGGTGTGGGATCGATGGAGTTACAGACCAAGTACTCGGTCTTCGCCACATTGAGCTTCAGACCACCGTTATATTTACTGTGTGTATTGTATAATAAAAAAATTTTTGATCATTTATTACCACTATAAAAAATCTACGATCCAGGACAATTGCCGCCTAATCTAACTCATCCAAAAAAACGTTTGTTGTGTAGCAGGAGGCTTCCTAGAGTCACCGTGGCCCTTATACCCCACTCTAGTAGCATAATCCTGTAATAAGGTTTGCACATGATTGATACTAGTAGACGGAGATGATTAAAACATTCTTCCCCCTATCCTGGATCCGATCTTCAGTTTAATAACATTAAAAGTATAAAATATTATTAATTACATCCAAAATACAATTATGGAGTTAGTAGATGAACATTTTGTATCCTGACATTACACTACCGGCCATGAATATTGGGCAACATTAGTTGGGATTAATATTTTTTAATCTGCAATAAGATGGAACTTTTTAGAGTTTTTACACACGATACTAGCATTTTGCAGTTGCAAAAAGAATATACACAATTACATGTCGGTATCCAAAGTAAAGTGTTAGGAAAGTCCATTCAGTTATCTTCAATCTTAGGGTATCTCTCAATCAGCAATAATACCATTGCTGGTTGAGAGATAGCTTGGGTGGCAGGGCTGCAGGGTCCCCAAATATGCAGTCATAATAGCCCTATGTTATGTTCAGTTCCCCTATGCGGACGGCAGCGTGTTAGCGGACCCACTGGCGTCGCAAACTTCAATAGGCGATGGTAATTGACTACTATTAAGTGAACCGTGAGCATGTCTGCTATTTCGCAGCAATAAAAAATGCCACCCAGATCTCGCCTGTGCTCCAGTTTAGATTCATCTCACAATGTTAACATATGGATTTACCCTGGTAGTATTGGTACAAGATGAAATCTAATACCTACAATAATACTACTACGTACTAGAACTAATTTTTAATATAGTCTTAATTAATGTTAAATTTGTCATTTTTGAATGTTAACCGTTGGTCGCTTTTTTTATTTCTTGTTTATAATTTAAAATCATTAATATATAAATTTTTTAAACAATGTTCAGTATATTCGAATCCATATATATTTTACACACTTATTTCAAAATAAGTATGTCATGTCATAAACACAAGTGATTACTGTATTTTAGCCTTCTTTTCTAAGGGTACAAAATTATGAGATTAAACAATCGAGCCTCATTTCACAGCGTCAATAATCATATTGTTCCTAAGAGTAATTTATAAATTTCAGAATAAATTATTACCATCTTATATACTGTTCAATACTTTATTCAATCAGTTGGTTACTTTGTTTGCCTAACATTGTAAAATATGTTTGCAAATTGGATCGCGAACTTGTTTAATCCCGTTTGCCCTCCGCCCTCAGGCGACGAGCCATCCCGCTAAAATATTAGTGACATTTTTCAACTTCCCCGTTTACCCCTCTCAGGGATAGTTATAACGATCCCCGTTTGTTTACACGCCTATTCTTAGGGGAGGATATTATTTTCAACTCTTGTTGTATTACATTTGCATTTTTTGTGGCTTCGTTCACTTTGAGCAGAATAATATAATATACTGGCTTCGTACAACGCATTCGAATATGTTAAATAAATATACATATTACGTAACGCCATCTAGCCATAAAATAAACAGCAGAGCACTTGCGTTATGGATGCTCAACAACTGATAACTACTTGTATACTTTTTGTAAATATCACGAAAACACACATATTTGGGGTGGGAAACACGGAGGTTGTTAATATGTATAACAAAAAAAAACCGCCTTCAAAAAAAAACTATTCCAAAACAAATTAATATGCACTAAAAAGTAAAAAATAATTGCATATTCTTCTATAACTTAATAATTACCTTACTTTTTCTACTCATCAATATGTAGGTACGATCTATATTACGATAATGTAGTTACAATTATTATTTTTGGAGTTGGTGTCGGTGTATTAAAAAAAGAATCATCAAAATCGGTTCGCCCAGTCTAAATTTCTGAGGTAGCAAACATAAAAAAATACAGACGAATCGATAACATCCTCCTTTTTTGAAGTCGGTTAAAAATAAACATTTTTATTTCAAATTTTCCATAATTTTTTTTTATTGCTGTGGAACATTAGACAGGCTGATGGCCCACCTGATAGTAAGCAGTTACAGTCGCCTGTGGATGGAGGCTAGTGCCATCGCAAATACGTTGCTGTCCCATAGGGGTACAGGAACTTGGGTCGCTAATGCCGGAACACAACACAAGGTTATTATGGCGGCATACTTAAGACCAGGTGGTCACCATCACGGCGGTCTTGAGGCCCTACCACGTATCTAGGGTGGGTTGTTTTGTCGGCTTTTACGACAGGCCGACTCTGGCCGCAGAGGTTAGTATTCTTTCTCCGCCTCTGCACTTATAAAATAAATAATAATAAATATATATACAAATAAAATGTAAAATGAATATAAACCTCTTTTTAATACCGTATAATAAAAAAATATTATATTTTCGTTATTGTGCTTGTGTCTGTAAGATTTAATTTTAATAAACCGTTACACGGTTATTTGATTATAACAGTGTAATGTTAGGGGAGTTTATTGCAAAAGTTCATGACGAAATGTATAATAAAACGAGTTCGTAAAAAAATAGAACGGATATTTTATATATTCCACTGGGTGTTTCCTTCTTTAAGTTTTAGGTGTGCATTACAAATTGTTTGTTTTTGTGCTTAAAGTATTGTCTTATTCAAACAACTACAATCTTAAATTCAGGATTTGACACCTTGCAAGTGCAATATTTTGGATACTTTTAGATATATTTTGGTCTGTATTTTTCATAAAATACAGTTTAAAAAACTTATACTCATCCCAATCCCAATGGTAAAGATGATTTTATTTTTAATCTCTAATTCTCTTTTGTTTTTATTTTTAAGCTAAATCGAATTGTTATTCGGCAAAAGTAAATCGATAAAAAAAATGAGAAATGGTCGATGACATCCTATAAATAGCTTATAACCACCTAAAAATTCCGTGTCGAATGGTAATAGTCCAATCCAGATACGTTCAGTAGTTTTGTTTTAAAATACGTAACAAACGTATATATATATATATATATATATATATATATATATATATATATATATATATATATATATATATATATATATATATATATATATATATATATATATATATATATATATATATATATATATATATATATATATATATATATATATATATATATATATATATATATATTGGACAATATTATGGCAATTGGACAATATTATTACCATAAAAACCCATTCACTCAACCACTGGACGACCATAGACATTCCGCTAAAAGGAATAATCAATAAATCGCTGCTTAAATAAGGAATTTAAAAAATATTAAGAGCTTAAATGTACAGAGTAAACAGATCATAATAAGGCTTCCCAACTTGCGTCAAACAACCGTATTTACCTTTAAAATTCAAACTTTTTTCATAAACTTCGTTTCACAAGAAAACGCGTAGAACTTTTGCTACCGATGTGAAAAGGCGCATACGTTATTCTCTGAAACCTCACTCTATAGCCAACTCAGAGTTCCGATTTTAAAAAAGTGAATGAACCCAGAATTACTGAAGATACGTAGGTAATAAAGTCATGCTTAGCACTATGAGTAGACTATAGTCCTTAGGCGCTTAACACAAATAACATTAAAATAAATAAAAAATACCATTATATTTCGAATGTGCCAACATTATTTTCCCAGCACAGATTATTTTCCCCCCAAAATATTTTCACGTTCCGTTCCGCAGAGGCGCCTACGGCAGTACAGGGCGGATCAAAACATTCGGCTAGAGCAAATAAAGTAACCATTATACCTTCATGTCAAGGAAAAATCCGTGAAGAAATGTGGTGTATTCACTACCCATTTTTATTGGATTTTCATATGGCTTTTGTGCCTGAAATATCTGTAATATTCTTTACGTAAAATATGTTTTGGCTTTCAGGTTGAATAGATTATATTTTCATGATATTGGAATAAACGAATATCGAAATGAGATTTAAGGAGACTAGATGATGCTAGGGGCACCACCATCAATATCCAAGTCACAAATCTTATTATATCTTTAAACGAGCAATTCTTGTTCTTGTATATATATATATATATATATATATATATATATATATATATATATATATATATATATATATATATATATATATATATATATATATATATATATATATATATATAATTGGAATCTCGGAATCGGCTCCAACAATTTTCGTGAAATTTAGTATACGGAGGGTTTCGGGGGCGATAATTCGATAATCGAAGAATCATTTTTAGAAAATATCATTTTATTCGCTTTTTTTTATTGGAAGAAAAATAACAAAAATGTGACTCTTCCTGACATCTATCGGCGAATAGTAATACTATTTTTTTAAATTGCTTTAACGACACAACACTAAAGCTATTCCATCAGATGGCGTTGTTAAGTAACAAAGTAACAAGAAGTCAATGAGTGTTTGCTTTGAGGTTAGACTAAGAAAATCAATTGTTAATTTCCAAAAAACACAATTTATAAAAAAAAATTCCGAGCAAAGCTCGGTCATCCGTATATTTAGTTAATTAAATCGGACGGTATGT
Organism: Malacosoma neustria; assembly: GCA_963693495.1. NCBI lineage: Eukaryota > Metazoa > Arthropoda > Insecta > Lepidoptera > Lasiocampidae > Malacosoma > Malacosoma neustria. The sequence continues at coordinate 20,120,946 of OY856381.1, forward strand.
ATTCCCAATTTGTTAATGAAATTTGCCCCGAACCCCTGACGCGAGGGTTTCTGTCCTATTTACTCAGAGATTCGCCAATTTGATGGTCGATATGATTAATGTGTATAGATCAATTAAAAGAAATAATAAAATGCAGAGATCACCCAAAGAACACAACATAATTTAACGCTGAATGTTAATAGATTATTTTTTATTGCAGAGGAACAACATACAACAACAATTGGGACGTCAAGGCACGCATTGCTGCCACGTGGGCCAAATAGCGTGAGGTGACTGGTGTCATTTGTGACCCAAGAAGCCGATTAAGTTAAAGGATTTATAAGACCATCACTAGGCCTGTCCTTTTATAGGACTGTGGCCGGTGCTAGAACGACACAAGGAGGAACTGCGAGTCACGGAGATGAATATGCTTCGGTGGATGTGTGGAGTGACGCGGAAGGACCGCGTTTGGAACTCCCGCATTTGCAGCAGTCTGCATATCCCTGACATTATGGATAAACTGTAGGAGTGTCGCCTTCGCTGGTATGGCCACATATTACGGCAACCGGCTAACTACGTAGGGAACAAATGTCTGGCCATGCCGCCTCCGCCGGACCCCGGCAGAAGAGGTAGACCCAAAAAGTGCTGGCTTGACGTTGTAAAGGGTGATTTATGTGTGCCAATGCTGAAGATCACGCGAAGTGGAGTAGAAAAAGTCGGAAAGTGGACCTCGGGCACCGAAACAAAAGTTTGGGTTGCAACTGGGATACAACGCTGGGATGATGATGATGACGACAAACAGTAAATACAACATTGAACAAAAACAAACAGCAAACCTAGTACAGAAATTGCGGCCTTATCGCTAAAAGCGATTTCTTTTAGGCAACTTTAGGATGGATTAAAATTAAAGAAGTCTAAGTGGTGCCTAGGATAAGTAATTTTCTATTCTGTCTTCCGAAGACCGTGCGAAGTGGAGAAGAAAAAGCCGGAAAGCGGACTCCGGAGGACCTGTACGGAGGAAAATAATTAGTACTTTTAAACAATTTTTAAATAATAATTTTTTTTAACGCAGAATGCTGGTCTAAACCTGCTAAAACAGATAATGTGAAAGCGTTCCGATCCTGGAGGTGCAACGAACTTCTAAAATAATCGTTCCTTTCGCAGCCTTACTTGAGCACACTTTGCAACAGTATTTAATAAGCTCCTGGTAATTGCTTTTTATATTGCACAAGTACGGAAGTGTTTAACTTAATACAAACGTTTTCAATCGAAGATGAGTAACTTAAGTAAAAAAACACTCAGATAGAATTGGAAAATAATTGGAGTTTCATAGTTATCCAAATGCCAAAATCATTACCAGAATAATGTATTTACATGAAAGGCTATTTACAAAGGCTTGTAGTGTAAAATCAATGTATGATCATATCTAATATTTTACAAAAAGGTTTTACCAAATGCCTTTCGATATTAGGACAAAAAAATAAATATTATTCGTCCGATTTGACGTACATTGTCATTTACAAGTCAAAATTATTTATTGCTTTGATTATTTAAATAAGTATATTTCTGTATTTATTATAAGTATAAAATGTATGAACTACTTAAGCGTTTAATTGAGCTGCTAACCTACACCTATAAAGAGAATAAATATTTTGAAAAACAAAGACCTCACCACTAAATTACTTCTACGAAAATTATTTTCCCGCGCTCCCACGGCCGCCTTTTCGCTGGTGTTTTCAGGATTCGGACTAAATCACCCTCTATTACTGACTACGCCTTAAAAGGCCAAATTTGCATAGACCCGAGTAATCTGACCCCGTGTTATCTCCAGCTAAACAACAAGAGCCTCTTAATTGTTAGTATTATAGCTGCCCCGGCTGCCATTTGTAATCGCCCCTTTTAATTACGGCACTCTTAAAACGTCAAAGTGGCGGGGAATTACTAGGAATAAATTTATTTCACTAATATTAAGATGGCAGATATTGCTGACTTTAAATGCTTTTTGCAAGTAAATAAGTTACGGAGCTACCGATGGTAGGGGTTATGGAGGATAGGGATGTGCGCATTATTTTTGTATTTTTTAGTATTTAAGATTAATAAAGCGTTATTTGTGGTATAATTTTATTGTTTATTATAATCGAAGTGTAGTCCAGGCGAGAGATCTCTCTTTTACTAACTAGAGAGTTGTAAAAGGCGGCTAATGGCTAGTTTACATACAGTAAACGAGGTTACATTCGTCGTAGCTTTTTACTATGCCTTCTTGATTAAGAAAAGGTTGTGCTATTAAATATAATATAAAATATACATAAATATTTCTGATATACATTATAGTTAGTCACGGCTCCATGATGAACTATACCGACAATCCCAACAAGTGGACTAGATAGGCGGGTAAATTACATGCGTTAGCATTTGAACTTTGAACCACTTAATATAACGATTTAATTGGATTTCATGCAGAAAAATACCGCAACAAATTCCATCCACTCCTATGAAAGATGGATGCTGGCACACAGAGATTCGAGAATAAACTTATAATATTAGTCTTGTACGATTAAAAGATTCAATATAATAATACAATTTTATCCGTTTTATCCGTGCAGGGGCGGAGAAAGAATACTAACCTCTGCGGCCGGGGTCGGCCTGTCGTAAAAGGCGACTAAACAACCCACCCTAGCTACGTGGTAGGGCTTCAAGCCCGTCTGGATGGCGACCACCTTTGGTCATAAGTATGCCGCCATAATAACCTTGTGTTGTGTTCCGGTATTGGTGACCTAAGTTCCAGTACCTTTATGGGACAGCAGCGTGTTCGCGATGCCACTGGTGTTGCAAACATCCATAGGCGATGGTAACTGCTAAATTCTAAGCGGGCCGTCAGCCTGTCTGCTGTGCTACAGCAATAAAAAAAAAAAACAATTAAATGTCTCTACTACTACTAATCTTCCCATGCAGGGGCGGACTAAGAATACTACTAACCCCTGCGGACAGGGTCGGCCTGTCGTAAAAGGCGACAAAACAACCCTAGCTACATAGTAGGGCCCCAAGCCCGTCTGGATGGCAAGGGAGCGTTCAAGTATTACGCAACGTAAATTTTTTCTGTAAAACGTTACGTAACCACCAAATGACCATGTTTAACTAAAAGCACAAAGTAGATCTAAAAGTCACAATTATGTGGCATAAGTATCGGAAAGTCCCTAAAAATACCTTTGTTTTAATCGCATTAATATTATTTATTAACGTTTGAAATGTCTTGTTTTTCTTCTCTCTACGCGACCGTTCTGAAGTTTTAAGAAAACAATGTTACGTAACGCGTAATTCAAATACACCCACCCACCCCTGTAACGCATCGTAACGTTTTACAAGATTCCAAATTCTTTACGTAATACTTAAACCTCCCCAAACACTTTTAGTCTTTAAGTATACCGCCATAATAAGCTTGTGTTCCGGGATTAGTCACCCAGGATCCTGTACCCCTATGGGACAGCAGCGAATTCGCGATGCCACTAGCGTCGCTAACATCCATAGGCGACGGTAACTGCTTACTATAGTGGGCCCTCGGGTCTGTCTCCTACTCTTCATAATAAAAAACAGCACGGCCTGGCGATTGTTTAAAACTCTTGCAGTTGCAATACTGTTATCAGAAAATTGCTACCCCACCTCGTAGCTAGTCGATCAGTTGCTTCTCAGATATCCTAATCTACCAATTCAATAATTCCTTGTCACGTCACATGCTCTTCCAAAATGCTAATCGGGCTTGCTTTTGGCGCGACTCCTGGCCGTAAAGAGGCGATATCTGTTGGCGAGGTACACTGACCCATTTTGCACATTGCCAAATTGCTATCTGCTTGATACTACCGCTGGCAATTACGAGATTTGGGATATCCTAATATTTACAATAGTTTATACTCGTTGTATGCCAAACATTGATGCTCTTTCCGATTGCTGAGGGTATTTTTCTATTTTTAATGGAGTAGGGGCGACGGGCAATTTTATATGTTAGCCTGGAGATAGGAGCGTCATGTAACAAGGAGGATGCTAGAAGCCATCTGGATGCATCCAAGCCCATCTGGATGGCGACCACCTTTGGTCTTGAGTATGCCGCCATGTCGCCAACTTTGTGTTGTATTCCGGCATTAGTGACCCCAGTTCCTGTACCCTTATGGGGCAGTAGCGTGTTCGCGGCGCCACTGGCGTTGCAAACACCCATAGGCGACGGTAACTGCTAAATTCTAAGTGGGCCGTCCGCCTGTCTGCTGTCCTACAGCGATAAAAATAAAGTTTAACTTTACACATAGCAGATATTGATTTGACGATATGTTATTCAAAATGAGGAATCCAAACCAACGAATAGGAATCAAAGGACCTGCAGGGTTTTCAAACAAAAAAAAAAACAATATTTTTAATAGGAACAATATTTTTATAAGAAACTCAAAATCGCTAAAGCTAATAAGCTATACAAGGAGTAAAACTACATCAGTAGTCTCGTTTAAACTAAATTTGACGCTCGGTAGCAAATGTAAACTATGGCGTTCCAAATATTAGATACTTACACAAATCGTCATGATCGTAACAATAATGTCGGTTTTGAAAAAAAAATTATGATATTCACTTTTTACTACACTTGGATACTACATAGTCTAAATATTATTGCAACATTAAAGAAAAATTCTAAGTATTTCGGATTTCAAATGAATCATTCGGTAAAATGGGGGATTTGGTAGACGGATTGGGGCCGAATGGCTGGAAAGGCGCCACGGCTCCCTGACCTTCCGCCTGACGCAGGTCCTCTCGGGGCACGGTTGCTTCGGGAGGTACCTGTGTCGCATAGGGCGGGAGACGACGTCGGGGTGCCACCACTGTGGCGCAGGCGACGAAGAGGACACGGTGGACCACACTGTCGCAGTGTGCCCTGCGTGGCGTGAGTAGCGCTGCGCCCTCGTCGCCCAAATCGGCGCGGACCTGTCGCTCCCGGCCCTGGTTCTGTTCATGGTCGGGGGCGATCCTGGATGGACGGCCGTCGCCTCCTTCTGCGAGGCAGTCATGTCCGCAAAGGAGGCGGCGGAGCGGGAGTTGACCACCACACTCCCCTCCCGCCAACGCAGGCCACGTCGGCGGCGCCGGAGGGCAACTAACGACCTCCGGCCGCCGTAAAAAGCGGCCGCGGGTGGCCCCTCGGAGGAGGACCCGCCGCCCGCACTATTGGCGCAAGGGTGAGGGCTGCGTGCTATTCCGCGGCCCCCTCAACTCCTAGTTATTACAGGAAAGCGCCAGGGGGACGAAAGCCTGACCCCCTGGCACCAACACTTAAGAAGTGGCCCGCCTTATGACAAAGGGCGGACCGGCGCCGGCCCGGGCCACGAGATCGGCAGGCCATATATCCGTGAGCCCGGGCGTAGGCGGGGTTTTTAGTGGGTAGTCGGATGTTCGAACATCTTTCCCAGAGTCCCACATATCATATAGAAGAACAACTCCCCTCTTAAAAGGCTGCAAAACGCTACACCTAGGTATATAATTTCGAACTTTAGATGTCTAACGCATGTAACTTAGTCTAAGTTTTTATTTTTAAGTTATATTTTTTTCTTTCTTACGTTCTAAGATAGATACGGGCCGCTGTAATGCATTACAAATATCTGAAAATATCCTCATAATCATAAATAAAACATAATATTTCACCACGACTTTTTAATCACACAAAATCAAAAATTAATCGAGTTCAAGTCGCAACATCACGTCACGAGTTTTGACTTGAGCGCTGGCCTTGAATGCACAGTTGTCATTTTTTGGGTCTGTTTGGCGGGAGGAGCCGGGTGCGACGGGTGAGATGGCTAGCGCCGCTGCCGTATTGGTTTATCAGTCGCTAATACTGCTCCCGCGTACCTTCCGCACGGTTGCGTCGTAATAATTATGAGCACGAATGTACACATACGCAAGTCTCTACGCTACTTTCGCAGAGCGCTCAAAATTCGTGACGGTATGTATACCACCTTAGTGTACATATTACAATACAAATGAGAAACACATTGTGAAAGAGCCAAGACCGCCAGTCTGTGTCCTTCAAGACTTGGTCAAGGCCTAAATTACAAAGACCCTTTTGAAGGATAGCCCAGTATCGGACAATTTTAAGGGCTCTTACAAATAAATAATAAAAAACATTACTTGTAAAAAATTTAATAAAATGGTAATTAAATCCTTCAGTTTTACATTTTTATTACAATATTGGGAAGTTGAAAAATCTTTTTAAATATTAATGCATAAAACTATTTTAAAAATACTTTATTATCAACAACTATAACTAAAAATAAAACTAATTAATTTGGTACAGTCGACTCTCGTTAATTCGCAACTCGAAGGACTTTTAAAATAATACGAATTATCGAGTTTAAAATATCAAATGATTTGAAATTTTCAAGAGGGAAAATATGAATATTCGAATTATTGAGTAATATTATCTTAAATTCTTTTGCAACATCACTTTTTTCCCTCCACTTTTTCGATTAACTCATAACTAATACAAACTTTTAATCTGTATACATGTAACCAACGAAAAAGTAACTGAAACTAAACTAACCTAAACTAATTAGTGCGAAAGTGCGTGTAAAACTTACAATAACAAATGCTCGTGCAACGATGATAACAGTCTGAACTTGTTTCAAAATGCACTTCTATGCAATCTGCTCACTTTTAATTGTCGAATTTTTGACGCCCATGATTTCGAATTAACACGTCGTTTTGTTACATAGCGATGATGTTTTTATTCGAACTAACAAGTCCTTAAAAATATATGAATTTTTTTCGAAATGTAAAGAGATGTACTGGGGAAATCGTGGCAACTTGGAATTATAAAGGTTCCAATTATTGCATGTTGGAATTAATGAGAGTCGACTGTAATTAAATTGTGTTATAAAAACTACCTCTCAATAATAATCATACTTTATTTTAATACAAATTGATAATGTCGCACGCTTAAGGCGACGACAAGAGACTTTTAATGATTTTATTCTGAAGATCACATCTAAACGAGTGGTGTTAATGAATTGGAAAAAATACATGTTAAATTTGAGCATTTTCTCAATAACTTAATATGTGAATATTTTAGATTATGTTTATATTACATAGTGTAATTAATTTGTAAAGTTAGGTCTAACGCAGATAAAAATCTGAGAATCACGTAAAAACTATCAAGCGTATTTTTATGAAACCTTCACCATCTTAAACACAATTTAATTACCCATCTTTTAATATACGACTTTTTATTTCAAAGTAAAAGAATAATATACAATTATGCTTTTTCGAATAATCTTTATGCTCGGGTTAGCAGGAGCCCTTGCGGGCGACGGGCGGCAGTGCATCGCTGACCACTGTCACGGGTAGACGTTGACGCTCGGAGCAATCACTAAACGATTTAACTCTATTATAAGTTTCGCGCTAAAATGGCTGGTAAATCTAGATTACTAAAAAAGAAACGCCAAACGCTCGCAAAAAATATATTACTAAGGTAAGTAACGTGTTCTCAATCATAATTATCATTTGTGTATACTAGCACATTGATGTAAATTGGACCAGATAAATTAATCATAACATTTAATTGTTACATATATTATTATTATTTATTTTACTAAGTGACATTATTTTCTTTTTAGGAGATTACATAATAACAAAGATAATCGCGACGTCAATGACGAGACAGAGACGAGGTGTGTATTGTAGTGTAGTATGACAATACTACATCGTAGTTGGGACAGTCCGGATTCGAGTTTTAAAAATACTTGAATGCTATTACTATTGTCACTGTATAACTAAATATAAATACATTTATATTGTAGGTCTGAATTTACGGAAACGCTTGGAGTGATTAAAGGATCTTCCCATATTAACAATGAAAATGAGAACAAGATTGTTGACAAGTAAATGCATATCTAATTCAATATTCTGATTTTAGCATATTTGAAACCTAATTCTATTAACTTATATTAATTACTATAACTGTTGCAGTTCTCAAGTAACCGAAACGATATTTCCTGAGCAGGAAGAAAGCTTTCAAATGAATATTGAAAACGAGAAGTCAAATTCGGTCAGGTAAACGTATTATTATTTCTATGATGTCAGGATAGTCTGTCAATATAAAGATTTATATAGTAAAACTCTCGATAAATAAAATTAATAAAAAAGGGGAAAATTTTCAATATAATATTGCAGAACCCGTGAGTGATAGCAAAGAATGTGAACAATAAAAGATATTACAAAACAAATGTTAAAGGCCTTATTCTGTTTAATATTGCAAAATTCTTATTATGTATATTTCCTTTTCAGAAATAATCAAGAAATAGTAAATGGAATGCGAATATTAAATATTAAACATTTTCTAAAGAGCTTCAAGAAATATCTTCACATGGTAATATAGACTGTGGTTTGAAATCTGTAGAAATTATATCTGAAAGAAAACTGGGCCTTGTTTCTAAACTAAAACTAAAATGCAACATGTGTAACGAAACTTTTGTCATTTGTTGCAATGATCCTGAAATTGACTTAAATATTAATACAGTTGCGGGTGCAGTGGCAATAGGTTGTGGCTATACACAGCTTAATGAATTATTGGCAGCAATGGACTTGCCTCATATATCCTATGAGTTATTTAATAAAAGAATGGGAACAATTAACAAAGTTTGGGAAAAAGAAGCTTTGAATTCTATGAATGAAGCCGCTAATGAAGAACGTCAAATGGCTTTGGAAGACGGTAGAGTTACTGAAAATGGCATTCCATATATTGACGTTATTGCAGATGGATGTTGGGGAAAAAGATCTTATAAAAAAAATTACTCATCCCTATCAGGCGCAGCTGCGATAATTGGGAAAAGAACTGGAAATATTATTTATATGGCAGTGAAAAATAAATACTGCTGCATATGCGCCCAAGCTGCCAAGAAAAATGTCACACCTAAGAAGCATGCTTGCTATAAAAATTATTCTGGTAAATTCAGAATATTAAATATGTTGTAATAATAATAAAGAAACTAAAATTTTATGGTTGGAATAATTATTACTTTATTTTCAGGTCCTTCAACTGGAATGGAATCCACGATCTTGGTAGAAGGATTCAAGAACAGCATAGAAATGCATAATTTAATATATTCAAGGTTAATATCAGATGGTGATGCAAATACTTATGCAAAATTGTTACAGTCAAGACCATATGAAAATATAACAATTGAAAAAATCGAATGCCGCAACCACCTGTTAAGAAACCTTTGCAATAAGTTACAAGCTCTTATTACTGACACGAAATATTTAATTAAATACAGAAAATATATAACAAAACAAAGAATACTGTCAATAAGAAAGGTAATAGTAACCGCTGTAAGAAATTATAAAAATTCTGGCAATGTCACTAGTTTACATAATGATATCATGTTAGCCGCAGAACATGCATTTGGAGTTCATACTAATTGTAAGACATATTTTTGCTCGAAAATGGGAGAAGATGACAACATAGACAGAGATATTTTCACAAACAGTTTGTGGCATAGAATAAAATTTGTATTGACACATATAGCTGCTCATGCAAGAAGCTTGATTGAAGACGTTGACAGCAACACTGTGGAGCGCTTCCATAGTATTGTTGCAAAATTTGTAGGGGGTAAGCGGGTAAATTTTTCCCAGAAGTACCAATACCATATGCGTTGTAATGCAGCTGCTTTATCATTTAATACCCATAAACCCTTATCGTCGTTGCAAAAATCAATCACGGGCAGGAGTCCAAATGGTGAATTAAAAAAGATGGAAATACGTAAACAAAAACGCCTACATTTAACAAAAAATTATCATAGAATAAAGAAGAGATTACATGAACACTACACAGAAAGTAATAAAAACTATGGTGAGCAATGTTCAAGACCGGATATGGATGATGATATATTAGAGGAATCAAAAAAAATATTTTTAGCAAATTTGGCGGAAACTGCCAAACAAAGAGAACAAATAGAAAGGAAGACTATATTACAAAGTGGTTCTAGTGAGTGGCTAGAACTACGAAGACGGATTTTGACCGCTTCCAACTTTGGACGTGTTATAAAAAGACGCAATGACATAAGTTGCTGCAATTTAGTTAAAGATCTTTTATATAAAGAGTCTATAGGACACATTAAGTCTATAAAACATGGACAAGACAACGAAAATTTTGCGAAAGAACAATTGTCGAAACAAGAAAATATTAAAATAGAACCGTGTGGACTTTTTCTTGATGAAGAAATACCCTTCCTCGGCGCATCACCGGACGGTATTATTAATAAAAACACCATTTTAGAAATAAAATGTCCACTCACAGCTTACAAACTAGGACTAGATAAAGCCATCCATGAAAAAAAAATATTGTTTTATAAAAAACTGGTAAACGGTAATTACATAATAAACAAAGAACATAATTGGTGGTATCAAATACAGGGACAGCTGCATATAACAGGAAAAGATAAATGTATGCTTGGTATTTGGTCTGGTGAAAACTTTCCTGTAAAAATTGAACTAATTTACAAGGATGACGCTTTTTGGGACACTAAAATGAAAAATAATTTAATTAAGTTTTATACAGATTGTATGCTTCCCGAACTGGTTGATCCTAGATATACGAGGAATATGGTAATTAGGGACCCCTCTTATATAGTTAGTGCCATACACGGACGCAAAAGGAAAAAGGAAGAGGAAAAAGAAAATAAAAACAAACTAATAAAAAAACGAGCAGTGACGGCTGAAAAAGAAGACAGTATAGTTGCTGTGAAAGTATTAAATTTCGAGGAGTTTTAAATAAAATCCTATAAATACCTAATTCACTTTTTTATTTATAGTTACAAAACCTGTAGACAGAAAACCTGTGTTCGTTTGATATAATTATATTTTCCGTTTATTGAAATACCTATATTATATTATATCCTACCACAGGGAATGATATAAGATACAGAACATGAAACAATAATCCTAACTAATATTAAATAAGCGGTTAAAAATTTCATGATTATTAGATAGTCTTCATAATCTGTAACGTATGGTTACCCAACGAACTTCTCTAAAATATACAATTACGTCGCCTGCGAATTTTCAATGCGGGTTGCGGGGGGGCCCCGCGCGTGTTACTCTCACTAGCTCAAACTCCTCCCACTCGCTCAAGGTCGCTAGCACTTAGTGTCGTCTTAATCATAAACTGACAGATTACGATTTAAGTCTAAAGTGAGATAATAAAACGGGCAGCATTGTATCGACGCCCTCTATCAGCCAAACTAAGATTTATTTCGATATCTCTTTCCCACACTGAGTTACCGCTATTTAGTTATAAGTCAATGTATGGGATAAGTCGTAAATGACAAAACGTTTTTTGCGATTTCCCAAAAAACAGGTTTTTTGAGTTAGTTCAGTTTATGATTAAGCGTGCGATGTATCCATTTGACATACGTCCGTATGCTAGATGCGATGATAGGTCTAGGTTTGATTAACATAGTTTAGTTTTTAGATTATGACTTCAACGTTTTTGTCATTTATTTTTCCAGTCACAATTTGTAAAATTAGATGAATAAATATTACCTATGTAATTATTATCAATCGTCTGAATATGCAGCTAAAACAACACAAACTACAACTATAAGTTAAAGCAACTCTTAAATAATATAACGTATATAATAAGTATTTGGAATTAGATAAAGAAAAGAATAAATTAAAATTATCAAATTGGGTAAAATTTTCCGGCAAAATACTATAATGGAGCAAATATTCGTGTGCGTATAACGAAACGGACTTCAAGGTGGAGCGTGAGTAGGGACGATTTATAAGAAAACACTTCCACAAACAAAAAAATCATAGCCATAAAACACATAACTAAATATTGTATTTTATTATACTTTAGTTTTTCGTATTTGGGTTCACTAAATTGAATATGTATTTGCTATTTCAAAGGTTTTGAAATAGCAAATACATATTCAAAAAATCTCCTAGATTTATTTTTACTATGTCTTTGTTCATATATCCGCGTTAGTTGACAACAAATTTTTAACGGCTAGATGAAAAAAATATTTTATCCTACCCTCAATAATCAAAATATATAGAGTGAATAAATTTTATATTTGGCAATGACGATTCATATCTTTTGTTAAATGGTAAAAACGGCTACGGAAAAGAGATACAAACTTCAAAAAAAAAAAACAAATAAACTCGCGCTTACAATCCTTGTAAGAAGTAGATTTAATTAGGAATAGCCTCGAAAATTTAGAACGTTGAACGCTATGACGGTCACCATGTGTCCGATATCATACTGTCCCACAAAAATCGTTAAGGAGTTTGTTTGCAAATTTTCAAGAAGTAACTCAAAAATAGTGGGCGACTACGGAAACAGAGATCGATTTTATTTTTATGCCAAGTGGCCAAACTGCAATGGGCCCGCGCGTCCTGCCTTAGTAAAAAGCTTTATTAAAAACGAAACGATGCCCGTCGGCCACCATATCTTGTGTCGTAACCGAGGGGACATACGGACATACGGTCTTAGACGCGACCCCCTGCACCCGAAGTATTGGCGGTCGCAAGGTATCCGCCGACGACCACTGGGGTAAACTTTGCTTCTAGTCTGGCGCTCAACGTATTAAAAAAGCATTATATTATGTATATCATATGCAGAATGTATGACTATTGAGACTTTACGTATTTTTGATGCACAAGAATTCTCGTTGAAGATAAAAGCCGACATAATTATCCGGTATTGACCACTGAAATACATATGGCACAAAGGCCAAATAAATAGCAATGCAAAAAAATCCCTATAAACATATCGCAATTATTTTCAATGGACACTCTTGCGTATTCTTGTTGATCTTCTTGACGACTCTTGTTGACTCTTCTTGTCTGATTGTGGTAGCACATTAGGGATATCCTTCAACGGCGTTCTCGTGCTTCTTCTCTGACGTCTCGTTTTCATGGGACTAGGAGATTCAGTGTCCTCGGCATATTGTCGCACTAACTTTGACCGCCTCCTAATTTTTCCTTTGCTCTCTTTTGTGTTTTCTCTCTCAACGTCTACCACCACTTGATCCTTGTTAACACTTTGAACAATGATCTCTTGATTGCAGTTATTAATTTCTTCAAAACTTCCATTCACTTCGTCTACGTGATTATCCGTGTTATGAACATCACATATATTATTACTTTGGGAATCATTCTCAGGAGTTTTATGTTCATCTTTGTGTTCTAAATCCAAGTCGTTATTGAATAGAACAACTTTGATAGATTTTTTGCCTGTATTTTTGTTTGCAGATTTCAATATACTCCGGCCGGGTGTGGCGAGTAGGTTTATTGGTGTTTGCTGTAATACAAATTATACTTGAGTTTATGCCGCTTGTATCCAAACATTGCATTTTCAAAGCCTGTTCAGTGTTGTTACAGGGTGAGAAAAATAAGAATCGTTAACCCTCTAAATTGCATATTTTCAGGTCTTAATTTATTTTTTACACGGAGCACACACAAGCTTTAAATTAGATTTGTTTGAGCCTAATTAAAATTATTTCAAATCATGTCTACGTCAATGTAGTCACCGGGCATCTGAACCTGGCTATGTCTATGGCCTGTAATCACTACAAAATACGACCATATTTGGACAGATGAGCAAGATCGATATTGTTTTATAGTTGTTTTATCCGTGCAGGGGCGGAGAAAGAATACTAACCTCTCTGGCCGGGGTCGGCCTGTCGTAAAAGCCTACAAAACAACCCACCCTAGCAACGTGGTAGGGCCTCAAGCCTATCTGGATGGCGACCACCTTCGGTCTTAAATATGCCGCCATAATAACCTTGTGTTGTGTTCCGGCATTAGGGACCCAAGTTCCTGTACCCTTATGGGACAGCAGCGGGTTCGCGATGCCACTGGCGTTGCAAACACATATAGGCGACGGTAACTGCTAAATTCTAAGCGGGCCGTCAGCCCGTCTGCTGTTCTACAGAAATAAAAAAAAGTTATGATGTGATGCATTCGCATCATCAATCATTCGATTTAAAAAAATAAAATGTATTAAAATAATTTCCAATCCTAAAATCAACCATCATCCGCCTATTGAATTTCTCAGTAGGGCGCAGGATTTTTTTTTAAATTTAGCACAGACCTAGTAGAAGGGGCAACCCTATAAATTAACTAAGCACTCGTAGACCGCTACTAATTGATTAAGAGTGCACTAGAGAAATAATCGCTAGTCCAGAGAACAACGCGGAAGGCGCACGCGAAAGCATTAAATTAACGCCACCTTTGGGCAGTGTTCTTAATTAAACGCAAGATGGTGTTTCGGCAGAAGGAATAGAAAATGGATTAAAGCAATCCTGATAAGGACTATGGGACAAAATTATTAAATTTGTGTACTGTGATCATGTATGGACAAGTGTGCGATTTTTTTTTATTGTTCAAAGTGGGTAAAAATCGAATCCAAAAATTCCGTTACATACAAGTTAATACAAAGGGTGTGTGTGATAAATAAATACACTGGGACCACTCACACGGCGCTATCTAGTCGCAAAGTAAGAAAAAGCACGTTTGCATTATGGGTAATGGACAACTGATCACTTTATATGTTGCGGAGGATCCAAAAAATGTTTAGCACTCACCAGTAACGGTTCTATACCGTCATACTCTACGTTCTTGCTCATTACAGACGCCCGCAACATGGCGAACGATGCAGACGCCTAAAATAAATATATAATTTACAATCACGGATATTCACAGGAAATAAGTTTTTTTTATATTGCTGTAGGACAGCAGACAGGCTGACGGCCCGCCAGTGGCATCGCGAACACGTTGTTATCCCATAAGGGTAAAGGAACTTGGGTCACTAATGCTGGAGCACAACACTAAGTTATTATGGCGGCATACTTAACCAAAGGTGTCGCCATCCAAACGGGCTTGGGGCCCTACCACGTAGTGAGTTATTTTGTCGCCTTTTACGACAGGCCGACCCCGCTCGCAGAGGTCAAAATTTTTCTTGGGCCTGCACGGATTAAATTTTTTGTGGAAGTACAGTATGCAACTAATAACTTTAGTGCAATAGTTGTGTTCCACAGTTATTAATCAATACAAATCCAGGTGATTACAAATTCGTCTGGATTGGAAAAAAATGTCTCGATCAAGGGAATTTAAAGATCACTTAACAGCATTCTATGAGTTTACAAATATTTTATCATATTGACAGTAAATATACAGGGAGTCCCTGGGGGTTGTAAGGAGTCCTAGGATCAGACCGTCTTGCCTGCCTGGTGCACCCTCTAAATAATAGACGAAGCTCTGACGCAAGGTTTTCTTTTCGGATTTTGGGTGGGCAAAAAGCAGAGATCGCCACACCATTCCATCTCTATTGTTCACCACCATCCTAGCGTTGAATTCCGGTTGCAACCTAAAATACGCCTCGATGCCCGCGGTCCGCTTTCCGACTTTTTCTTCTCCGATTTGCACGGTCTTCGGCATCTTTAATAGTGAATCCATTGGCATTTTCTACCCCTCCTGCCGATAGCCGCAACACGTGGTCACATCCGCGATGTCACGGGCATAAAGGTTGCCGCGGATGCGGGACTTCCTAATCATACATCCACCGCAGCATATTCATCTTCTTGATACGTAGTTTGTACTTGTGTCGCTCTAGCCGTCTCTATTATTGATCCGATATATTCTTTGGTATAATTTATATAAATAAAATGATAAAGGTATGCAGTTGTGCGCGCATCACGGCAAAACGTCTTCTTCTTCATCCCAGCGCCAAATCCCGGTTGCAACCGAAACTTCCGTTTCGGTGCCCGGGGTCCACTTTCCGACTTTTTCTACTCTACTTCACACAGTCTTCAACATCCCTGGTAGTGAGCCCATTGGCACGCATATCACCCCTTACGACGTCAAACCAGCACTTTTTGGGTCTACCCCTCCTGCCGGGACCCGGCGGAGGCGGCATGGCCAGACATTTGTTCCCAACGTAGTTAGCCGGTTGCTGTAAAACGTGGCCATAACAGCATCACGGCTAAATTACTGGATACATAGATTTCCATTAAATTTAAATTCTTAGTCCTAATCTAAAAAAAAAATATTGCGATATCTTCATTTAATATAAAGTTATTAAAGTTTTAAGAAACAAGAGATTTAATGTGTTTTCTTGCTGCGGAGAAGTGGGGCAAGAGGTGCAACGCGCATGCGTAGGAGAAGGGAAGCCTTTTCTACCTCGGCCTCGTGACAAAAACTTTATATATCATACCTTGCTAGCAGAATGTTTCTTCGCTTCGTTAGACAGCACGGTCTTCAACAAACTGGGTTTGTTCGGAGTGCACACAAGGGGTGATCGAACCGGGGACTTGACACAGAAGAAGCCCGCCTCAAACGTTTTACTGTCCGAATCGCTGGAGGTGGCCGATGGTGATGTTGTCTCAACATCGGTCTGTTCCTTTTTAGCTTTTCTTGCAGCTAAAACATTATATACTTATAACATTTTATTGACATTATAACTTGACTCAATTTAAATTTATATAAACTCTAATTTAACATTGACAAACTGTAAACAAAGCTGTGTACGCCTGTCATTAGCCGGATCCACACCGGACGATCCATCGTGCTCCGATCGCGGACGGCAGGAGCGTTTGCCTCGGACTTGCCTCGCGCGATACAAACTGCGCGGTCCATCAGTTGTCGGTTTTTGTTACTAGCACAAAAGCGCCTCACTCCCTCGGCGCGCTTGGTGTAGACGTTGTGTGTGGAGCGCGCGATCATGGAATATAAATGCTTATGGGATCCAAGTGATAAAAAATACACCAATAGAGGAACGAGGGAAGATGCATGGCGACGTATTAGTCGCGAAATTAACAATGTCCCAGTTGAAAGAAAAAAATGAAATCTTTATCGGGAGGTTACAGGAGAGAAAAGTTTAGATGTTTGTATATGTTATTTGTATCTTGCTTTATTATTTTGTCATCCAATAGTGAACACAACAGCTCAAATTGGTTTGCTTTTCCATCCGTGTAAAATTGCCCTCAACTCCATCAGAAATTAACTCTTTGTAAAGCTGAGTGCCATATTCCAATCGGTTTTTATATAAATTTCCTACTCAGTAGCGCCTTTTTCGTTTTTGTGATTTATTTCGTAAATATTTAAGAAGAATGTAGGTTGTTGCTGTCACAGCAATTCGACGTCGTTGCTGCACGTGTGACTCCATAGCGACCGAAAGTTCAACTGTGCTATACTTAGGCGGATCAGTGTGGATCGGTTGGAGCGTGTCGGTGAGACGCGGCTGGACCGCAAGAAAAGTTAAGTTCGTCAGACGACACGATCCATGAATCCATGCCTCATGCTCCCGGATCGCGGATCGCAGGAATTGGCGATCCATTTTGGAACGTCCGGTGTGGATCCGGCTATTGGCATGTATGCATATATACCTAGTCAGGTCATAAATTCTGTCACATGTTTAATGTAAAATAATTGTAACAAGTTTATTAATTATGTAACCATTCATGTACCAAAATGAACTTAACAAAACATAGATTCTTATGACATTAAAGTTTATTCAAAATGACCTCCGTGATTTTGAATACAAGCCTTCAATCTGCGCGGCCAGTTGTCTATCGCAGCACGAACGAGGTCCATGTCAATATCGGCGGCTGCCTTAATCAAGGATGTCTTGAGTGACTCCAAATTGGGATGAGGCTTTGAGCACGCCTTTTCCTCCAAGTGTTGCCATATCTTGTAATCTAACGGATTCAAATCTGGACTGGAGGAGGGCCAGTCTTCGTGCCGGATGAAGTCGATTTCACGCGCCGCCAGCCAGTCTTGTGTGCTCTTCGCTCTATGAGCTGGCGCCGAATCTTGTTGGAATACCCAGTGCCTGTTATTGAACATGGTATGAGAAACAGGTTCCACAAGATTCGTCAGGACTGTATTTTGATACACAACAGCATTCTTTTTTACACCTTTCTCACAAAAATGTACCACTGTTAAGCCCCAATAAGAAACTCCCAACCATACCATGAGCGAGGATGGAAAATGACCTCGTTGGACACGCGGAATACGGTTGCTCGCTTCTTCACTACTGTGTGCGTACACCTTATCATTTTGTTTGTTGTAGCTCTCTTCTACGGTAAACATTTTTTCATCCGAAAAAAAAATTTCCCGATATTTTTTTCCCGCGTACCGCTTCAACAAAGCGCGGCATCTCTTCAGTCTCAGGTCCATTATACGAGCATTCAAACGATGTCCTGTTTTTCTTCGATATGCCCGAAGCCCTAAGTCTTCATTTAACACCCTTTTCACCGTGGTTCTGCTTAACCCCATCTGAAGGGCCAACAGTTTCTGCTTACGTTTGGGATTTCTTTGAATTCGTGCCTTCACAGCTTTTATCACTGCTGGAGTCCTAACAGACCGAGGGCGACCACTTCTTGACCTGTCATCTACACTAGAGTCTTCATTGTATCGTTTGATGGTACGATAAACGAATCTTTTGGTAATATTCAAATTTTTCAGTATGTTAAAAATTTGAATTGGCGCGTAACCGCAACGATGCAACGCAATAACTGCAACACGGTCTTCTTTAAGCGTCCACTCCATATTTAAAAATGAGTAAAATTCTAAAAGTATACATTTTTATTTTCATGAACAATTCGAAATTCGAATTCAATAAACTTTTTTGTGGCCAGCATTCTAAAAGAAAAGTTTTTACTGTGTGACAATACTTATGACCTGACTAGGTATAATTGTTATGTTTGTTATAATATCATAGTCTTATTTAATGTGTACTGTGCTGTTGGTGTACCTATAAAATAAATAAATAAATAAAATAAAAATACTTATAAATTTGATATAGTATTGAAATCGAACCACTTTCCATAGAGTACAGAGATTTAAAATTAAATACAAAAACAAAATATATATGACGGCGCGCGAACGCTCATCGTGGAAATATTATCAAACTCGAGAGATGAAGTCATGATTGTCAGTTTTCTCTTTTTGATCGGGAACCACTAGCGAACTTGGTCTGCGACAAACTACTTTTTAATTGCCCTATAATTTTATTATTATTATATCAGACCGGCTGATGGCCCGCTTAGAATTTAGCAATTACCGTTGCCTATGGGCGTTTGTAACGCCAGTGGCATCGCGAACACGCTGCTGTCCCATCAGAGTACAGAAACTAGGGTCACTAATACTGAAACACAACACAACGTTATTATGACGGCATACTTAAGATCAAAGGTAGTCGCCATCCAGACGGGCTTGAAGTTCCACCACGTAGGAAACGTTTAACTGGTGACCTCAGTATGCAGGTTTCTACACGAACTTTTCGTTCACCATCGGTACATGGCATAATACGCACTTTAGGCTAGAAAATCTGCCTAAACGGCGCGTGCTATCGTGGGATTCGCACGCGGCACCCCTAGATTGGTCTCCGAGAGTAATACCACTGAGCTACTAGACACCCCACCTACCAGCTGCACAGTGTCGTAGCGGGGGGGCAAAGGGGGCATCATGCCCCGAGCGCTACTCACAAATGGGCGCCAAATTGTCCGCAATACAAAAAATGCTGGATAATTTTTATTATAATTGATTTCTGGAAAATATATTTAAAATTTAGTGGCAGTGTAATATAATAAATGTTAATTCGTAAAAAAAGGAACACTAATAGTCTAAATCAAACTGTAATATATTCATAATAGAAATGTCACGTCTTTTCTAATTTCTTTCTTCTTTGAACTAATTTTAGATGATCATATACATACATTTCAAAATCTAGTCTATATGAAATTAAAGATTAAATCTATACAAATAAATAAAATATACATAATATGAAATAATTATATACTAGAACAATGTACCTAAAACTAAAAGCCTTAAAAAATATAATAAAATAACTATATTATTAAAAGGAGTCCCTTTAGGCAAGGTTCCGAAGATACTGGCAGCGTTCCCCTTTGAATAGCTATACTAATTCTTTGTCCGAGTTAGCTGCCAGCTCTTCGGTCTCATGTGATGTCGACTAACCTCTTTGCTATTTATTTATTTTATTTATGTCTAGTCTTGTTTTCGCTACATTTCTGTCTCAAATTTAAAGTCTAGCTTGAGCATATGACTTTATTTATTTATTAATTTGCGAGTATATTTTACATATAATATTATATAGTTTTCTAATGTGGAGGGGGAGGGGGCCAAAAAAGTATTGTGCCCCGGGCGCGAGTTAAGCACGCCACTGGAGCTGCATAACCAATTGGTAAATACATACCAGCAATCATATCCCTCAGGCGACTCGGGCCACCACTTGCCTTGGTCTTCTTAATATTAGGTTTCACCAACTTCTTCTTGACCTCTACCGGCTTCTCTTCAACCCAATCGCGGTTTCGAAGTTCGTCTAACTTTTTAAATCTCATGTACACATTCTCAATCTATTAGAGAAAATTAACATTATTGGTAAAAATTAAAATATTTTTATATTGGGGGGGGGGGTTAAAGGGGGGTTATTCTTGGGTTATTTTAAGGTTTGGTATTGAATTTAAGTCTGTATTTTTGTCTCTACGCCTTTCTAATAAAAATAGAAATTTAGACATTACAGACGGATAATCTACCTGTTTGCCCAGCCTCAAAGGCGGAATGGTGTCTTTATTTTGTTGTCTGTGAGCCACTAGAAGTAATAATGCATTTTTTGCTTTTTATGACATGGCAGGAAAGATATTTTTTTATTTCTGTAGGACAGCAGACAGGCTGACGGCCCATATAGAATTTAGCAGTTACCGTCGCCTATGGGTGTTAGCAACGCCAGTGGTATCGCGAACACGCTGTTGTCCCATAAGGGTACAGGAACTTGAATCACTAATGCCGGAACACAATATGGCGGCATATTTAAGATCAAAGGTGGTCGCCATCGAGACGGGCTTGAGGCCCTACCACGTAGCTGAGGTGGGTTGTTTTGTCGCCTTTTACGACAGGCCGACCCCGGCCGCAGAGGTCCGTATTCTTTCTCCGCCTCTGCACAAATAAAAATTAGATACCTACTTGACTCAAGCTGAGACCATACAGGCTGTATTCAATCACTTAACTTGCTTGTATTATGGGATAGTTTTAAATTTGCAACAGTTCCACATACCTGCATAAAGACCATATCCCAGAACCCCTGAAGATCTGCAGGGGTGACCAGACATGTGCCCGGTTCCGGTTTCTCACATCTGTCTACCAGGGAGGCAAACTGCTGAAGCTTCTGGGTCATGAGGAGACGGGCTTGGCCAGTGGCAGCCAATACATATTCCTGAAATGTATACCACCAAGTGAGGTATGGTGACTACCCTCATGTCTGTTTATTTTTATTACAGACAAGCTGACATCCAATTAGTAAGCAATTACCGTCGCTTATGGATATTTACAATGGTAGGGGCAACGCGAACACACTGCTGTCCACTTAGGAGTGTGGGGCCCTGGATCACTAATACCAGAACACAACACAACAATTTTGGCGGCGTACATAAACACCAGAGCTAGGTCTAACCTAGCCAAGTGAGGCAAAGGTAATTGCTGTAGAAAACTGTATTTTAACTGTCAACATTTGACAAAACCAGACACAAATTTGCACCACACGCTCTTCTTTCTTCTTTGGATGTAAATCTCTCTCTTTGACAGAGAAATATTTACTAGCTATGCCAAAACCTTAGTCCTCACACATAAAAGTACAGTGTACAAGAAAACGCAATGTAGGTCTGGCACTGTACAGGGTTCCACAACATAGTGCACCCAGAGCCATGGGGCAGGAAGGTGAGGATGGTGTAGATTTAATGCCTTTCTAGTATGTGAAACACAGCCCACCTTTTTTTTAACCAGCAGGTCAAGACAATTCTCAACGTCCAACACGTGGCCTATTAACCTGCCTGTAAAACATGGCTTGTCTTCATATGACATAAATTGTGTTTGTGTGATAACACATTGAGGGCCAGACTAGAAATAATGTGTAACCCAGGGGGGCGCGTCGAATACCGTGCTATTTGACATCTCGGAAAAGAATACAATCGAGTACATCGCTATTTTCATCATCATGACCATCATTCGGTGCTCAGGGTCCGCTATTTCCGTGTATAACTTCGCTGTTTTCATACATCACCCATTGAGTTACTTATAATAATAACAGTAATATACTTATAATAATAACAGTAAACTCCCCAACGCTTTTAGATGATTCTTAATATTGGTGTGGCTCTGGGGGAGTGTGATGTCAGACACATGATGTCCGTCATGGCATCTGACATGTTAATAAAATAATAAAGTGTAACAACGTTTTTAGCAATATACATACATACATATAATCACGCCTCTTCTTTACATTCATCTTCATTCCCTTTCTAACAAAAGCTCCACTCATAACAGTTACCATCTCCTGCAACTCCTCGGCCGAAGACGCAAGTAATACTTGATCATCAGCATAGATAAAACATTTGACGAGTAACTCATTCATTCTCAACCCACTTTCATTCTCTTTTAAATCTGTCAAGCAATTGTTCATGAACAGATTAAACAGCCACGGTGACGCTACACATCCCTGTCTAACACCTTTTTCGATATTAAACCATTCAGTGTGTGCCCCGTTTATTCTTACACAAGCACTAGAATCCCTATAAAGAGATTGCAATGCTCGTATGAGGATACTGCTCACACCGTTCACGGACAATGCTGACCACAATTCATTCCTCACCACTCTATCATAGGCCTTTTCTAGATCCACGAATGCGCAATAGACCTTCTTGTTTATAGCCAAACACTTTTCGGCTATGCACCGCAAGGAAAAGACCTGATCCGTACATCCCATTCCTAAATCCCGCTTGTGCATCCCATACTTTTTCGTCTGTTTCATTCACTACTCTTTCAATCAACACTTTCGCATACAATTTACCGACGACGCTGAGAAGGCTTATACCGCGGTAATTTACGCAGTCCTGCCGTGACCCTTTTCCCTTATATAATGGCACGATTACGGCTTTGCACCAGTCTCCCGGTACTTGCCCATATCGCCAGCACAAATTGAAAAGGCGGTACAGCTGGCTAGCCGCTATGCCCTGTCCAGCCCTCAGCATCTGGACCGTAATCCTATCATACCCTGCAACCTTACCTAATCTCATACTTTTTAACGCTTTCACTATTTCATCCATGTTTATCTCACTTTCGTCTACATTTATAATAGTTTCCATGGGAGGTGCCGGATATTGTACCTGCACTTCCTCTCTTTCAAACAAACTTTCAAAATACTCTTTCCATCTCTTTAGCACACATTCTTCTCCTTTTATAATGCTCCCATCTTGACTCCTGATTGTACTCAGCTCCGAGGTAAAAGTTTTTCCTCTGGCTGTTTTGATGGATTTCCAGAAAAACTTGATGTTTGACTGGAAATCTTCAGTGAGTCTCCTATCAAAATCATCCTTTCGTTCTTCTCTTTCTAGACACAACTTCTTTCGCTGCTGATTTCAATCTTTTATACTTCTTTCTTGCTTCCTTTATCTCGTCATCCGTTGCCTTTTGAACTTTTTGGTTAGCCTTTGTTGCTAACCAATCCAACCACGCTTTCTTCTTTTCTTGCACAGCCTTTTGTACATCTTTATCCATCCACACATTATAATTCTTTCTTCCTTTCCTTCTTTTAGCTATCCCGCATACCTCAATAGCAACATTCACGACCCCTTTCTTAAATGTCTCCCACAAATTTTCAATCACACCTATCTCTTCTATGCCTTTAAAACTTTCTTTCAGTTTTTCTACATACTCGTCTTTCTTTTCTTCTTCTTGTAGATTTTCCACTTTTACTCTGTCCAAAACACTCGTAGGCTCAGCCCCTCGGTGTCGCCACCGTTTAAAGAGGCTACGTATTCGGGCTATGACCAGGAAGTGGTCTGTGTCGAGGCCTACACCGCGGTGTGCCTGAGTGTCTAGCACTTTCTTCCTCAGTCTTTCATCCACAATTACAAAATCAATCATACTTCTAGACTCACCCTCATCTCTTGTATACAAATGGATCTTTTTGTGGTCAAACATTGTGTTGGCCACGCAAAGATTCCATTCCAAGCATACTTCAAGCAGGCTTCTCCCATTATCATTCACTCTCTCGTCCCCAAACGTACCCAGAACTCCTTCATACCCATCACGCTTTACTCCAACCCACCCATTAAAGTCCCCTAACATCACGATCCGTTCATTTTCTCCGCATTTATTCAAGACCTCTCTCATGCTATCCCAAAATTCCTCTTGTTGGGCTTTTAATGACCCACCTCCGCGCAGATCCGTTGGTGCATAGACCCCAAGGATAAACAAGTGAGTAAGTCCGACTTTTAACCTAATCCAGAGGAGTCTTGGGCTTACACATTCATGCTCCATCACACATTCAACTATTCAAGAGGAAAGAATCACACCAACTCTTTGACAGCCTCGGCTGGTTTGGGGGACTCCCGACCAGTATGCCGTGTAGGGACCATGAACCGTGGTGTCACATCCTTTCCTCTTGGTTTCATTCACGCATAGAATATCTATGCATCGTTCATCCATCATCTGACATACTTCATCTACCTTACCATCCATTCCTCCTCTTACATTCAACGTAGCGAAGCGGCTCTCCATGGACCGCTTATCGCCCCCGCGAGAAACGAGACGTGATTGGGTGGCGAACCACATCGCCAATATGCTCAATAAGATTAAGTTTCTTAAGGTTTTATAATATCTCTCACCTGTATAGTGTCGGGCAACTGAGTTTGTTCCAATATTTTATCCCAAATAACGCACATCTCCGTGATATGCTCTGTTTCAGACGCCAATTGACGTCTAAAGTCATCAATACTATCCATATCACTCAAATCTTCATCAAGGAGACCTTCAAATAAAATAAAAAATTTAGCTTAATGATTTCAGCATTAAAGCAGGCTCTCAACAATCTGTTATCGGAAGACTTTTGGGTACTTTGGTCGCATTGCCCGATGACAGTCAGATAATTTGGATAAACTGATTGTGACGGGCAAGGTGGAAGGAAAGCGACCCCATGGCCGATTACCTAGCCGCTTGTGTGATTAGCCCTCCCTGGATTACCAATAGCAACCCATATTTGAGAAGCTGAGGATCGGGCAAAGTGGAATCAGCTTAAGAGACAGACCACGGTTTAATTTCAAGGACACGACCTTCAGTAGTATTCGACTAAGAAGAAGAAGAGCTTAATGATAGCCTAAAGACAAAGCTAGGGAGCTTTCACAGACCGAGGTGACTGGGCTATTTATAACTAACTGAGCCTGAAAACATTGTTCTGACATGTAAAAAAAATAGTAGTAGACCCAATTGCACAATTGCAAACCTCTATAGTTTTATTTATATAGATTAATAGCTGTAGACCATTAAGTAAAAACTAGTACCCAGAAAATAGTACAAAAAATAGCAATTTTCAAAAAAATTAATTTTCTTGTGACTGAGGTAGGTACTTTTACTAAATTACCTTGTTCTAACTTCTTCTTCATTTCTCTTCTAGCATTATCTTTCCCTCTAGACAATGTGACACGTGGACTAAGCTTCTTAGTGTCACTTGGAGTTTGGTCTAGTGTCACCAGTTTGTCACTTTTAGGAGATCTTAATTTTTCTTCTGTGGAAGATTCACTCTTTGGTGTGACATCTTTCTGTAAGTATTGGGAAAATGATATATAAACACAGTCTTGTTCTTGCCCACATTATATGGGGTCGGCACAACATGTTCTCTCCTTCCACTCTCCTTTGTTAGACATCATCTCAACATTTCACTATATCATCTTTTATGCAATCCATCATCTACCTCTCCTCCTGTATCCAACCACTCTCTTTACTAACATTTTCCATGTTAAATAACATATTTCTCTTCACATTAATATATGTATAAACAAAGTATTAAAGATAAATAAAAAATCTTTAATATAAGAGTGGTTTTATATGTTTTAATAACTAAATATAATATATGAGGGAATCCTGGATATGGATACGCTGTCCATTCAGGAAGACAGAGACCAAAACTCAGTATACTGTTTGGGTTTAGCCTTTAAATATTAATGATTTTTTGAGCCAAGAAATTACTCACACTTATGCAAGATTTGCAAATTTTTAAACCGTAGCTCAGCAGGAATACTAGCTATGAAGTGAGATGAGAAAGACAGTAAAAAGAATAAAAACTTACCTTTGAAACTGAAGTTTTGGTAAAATTGGGAGATTGTGAAATAGTTTTCTCAGATTCACTGTTTGTAGAATCTTGCTCGGCCACACTACTGCTACCCAAAACATGTTTATCAATTGATTTGATATTTTTAGTTGGTTGTACAGATTCATACATTTTCTCATATTCAGAACTTGATGAACTTTCAAGAGCTTTTCGGTTATTCTTTGAATTTTGAATTACCTTTTTATTTTTAACTGTATTTTTAAATGACTTGTCACAGGCTAATGAGCTCTGAAAACTAGTTGTCATGTTTGAAATTGATTTTCTACTTTTGTCTGGTACTGGATTGAATAATTTATCAGAATCACTAGAAGAACTATATTCATTTGATGTAGACTTCCCGTGTGATTTCCTTGTATTTTTAGGTACAGATTTAAAAGTATTTTCAGACTCAGAACTTGATGAACTTTGAAGAGCTGCTCTTTTATTTCGGTTGGTTTCAACAAATTGGCGGCTTGATGAATTCTGTACAGCATTCTTAGATGATCTTGTCACTCTTGAATTTGTATTAGTTTTAACATCTGCTTTATTTACTGTTGACTTAACATTTGATTTAGATGCGTCTTTAGCTCTTGCATTTGGCAAGACTGGATTAAATGTTATAGTTGATTTCTTTTCCTTTTTATCTCCGGGAAGAACCAAGACTGGAATGTTAGGATTTTTTAAGACTGGAGCCATAAATGTTGCATTACTCGGAGCAAACAATGAAATCTCTTTCAACACTTTTGTTGGGTTTCTAGCAGCTTGTGCACGAGTAACCACACCAGATCTACTGGTAAGATTAACAGGTGGCGGAGGTACAAATTGAATTGGCATATGTGCAACACCAGTGAGGAAGGGTTTTGGTTTTTTCATTGTTTCTTCCTGCTTTTTCTTGTCCTTCTCTGTTTTCCATTTTTCTAGTTGCAACCTTCTATGTTCAGCTTTTGATTTGACATCTACTTTCTTAGCTGGACTCTCATTCAGTGACAAGTCACGTATCTTATCGAAAATTGTCAAGCGACTATTTCTTCTCTTTTTTAATTGGTTTTCTAAGCGTTTTTGTACCTGCAATTTAAAAGTACATCATTCTGCATAAGTTTTGCATCATTCAGCACTAAGGTAGTTTGTGTATGTAGTATGCTACAAACTGCCAGTGAACACAAGATGCACAATTAATTAATAGGTACATATTTCACAATTATTAACAAACGGCAATGCAGTCACTAACACTACTAATACCTAGTCTTTGATTATGCTAAATTAAGCTTTTGTTGAACTGCAAAGGAGGGGAGGGGGGAGGGATTGGGTGGTAATATTCTTAAAAATACTTTGAATAAAACTTAGCACCAAAGAACGTAAAGAAGTTACAAGCATTCCTAGGGCTCCTCAATTTTTATGATCAGTTTTTGGCAAATAAAACCATAGCTGAACTATTAAAGAGATTATTAGATAAGAATGCTAAATAGGAATGGAACAGGTCACATAGGTCTACATTTAAGATGTTAGAAAACTATGTTGTCAAGCAATGATACATTAGTATATTAGGATGCACTAGAAATATAATATCTTGTGATATCTCTCAATATTAATTTGGAGCTCAGTATGAATTATAACATGAGTTACATGACAATATTAAAAACTGAAAATGTTTAGTATAATACAATATTCTCAAACAGACAAAGAAGCAGCAGCCATCATTTTTGGGTTGAAGAAATTCCTTCCATCAATACATAAAGTATTCATAAATACTGATCATAGACCACTTCTGGGTATATTAAGACCAGGTAAGCCTATTTCCTATCATTATCTTAACAAGGAAGTTGCGATGGGCTTTTTTTTATTAAACTTATGAGAAACAGTTGGAATGTATGAAACTTGGAAATTCAGAGACATTAAGCCGTTGGCCATGTAAAGAAGAGCCAATTATGTTTGAAGAGTATCCAAAGTTTTGCTGATAGAAGAAACAACCTGAGACTAGGAATCCAGTGCTGCTGTTGCAAAACTTAAAAAAAAAGATACAACACTGCTTAAAATACTATATTGGATGAGAAATGGTCTATAAAAGTAGATAAAGATTTTAAAATATTCTGGCAAAACAGAGAGGAACTGTCAACACACAACAAGTTTCTATCCGTGCCGGGGTGGAGATAGAATACAGACCTCTGCGGCGGGGTCGGCCTGTCGTAAAAGGCGACAAAACAACCCTAGCTACGTGGTAGGGCCTCAAACCCTTCTGGATGGTGACCACGACCACCTTTGTTTTTAAGTATGTTGCCTTATGGCAACATACTTAAAAACAAAGGTGGTTATTATTAACCTTGTGTTGTGTTCCGGCCATAGGTGACCCACGTTCCTGTACCTTTATGGGACAGCAGCATGTTTGCGATACCACTGGTGTTACATACACCCATAGGCCACGGTAACTGCTAAATTATAAGCGTGCCGTCGGCCTGTCTGCTGTCCTACAGCAATAAAAAAATATGTAAATTTTCTATTTAAATTTGTTGCCTATGCAAACATAGTGGAAAGTTTATACAACGTCCCGTTGTACTTGTAATACAAGAAATAACACCGCTAGATAAAATAAGCAGCAAATTTAGCAGTTACCGTCGCCTATGGGTGTTAGCAACGCAAGTGGTATCGCATACATGCTGCTGTCCCATAAGGGTACAGGAACTTGGGTCACTAATGCTGGAACACAACACAAAGTTATTATAGCTGCATACTTAAGACCAAAGGTGGTCGCCATCCAGTTGGGCTTGGGGCCCCACCACGCCTTTTACAACAAGCCGACCCTGGCCACAGAGGTGTTTATTCTTTCTCCACCCCTGCATGGATAAAAAATACTGAGACTATCACTTCTTCAAATAAGACAGAAGGTGTGGTATAACACCCCTAAATGATTAATATGTATTAAAATTTTAGTAGTTTATTTTTGAGATTGAAACTCTTGAACCCCTCATTATTATGATGATACCTAAATTTAATTGCTAGTTGAAAAGCAGACCCCAGGCACCAAAGCAAAGGTTTGGGTTGCAACCGAGACTCAATGCTAGGTGATGATGATGATGACGACGACGACGACGACTGACGACATTTAAAATATTTATACATTTTCGATTTACCAAGGCTATGATGAAATTTGTATGGGATAGTAATGGAATAAACTATAAAAATATGTAGAAGGTAAACATACCCCTACAGCAACCGATTTCAAATTTAAGGGTTTATTTTTATAGATCATCTGATACTTCTTCAGGATACCATCAAGGTCAAAACTAGCTGACTCTGAAAAGGAACCATGATTACAGAATGTACACTAATATTTATACATAATTACAGAATGAACACTAATATTCTACACTATATACAAAATGCTTCATTTGGCTTTAACTAGAAGAGGTTCTTGTATCTTTCCTATTCTGTCACATATAACACAAACCCGATATTAATCTAGCTGGTACTAAGACAGAAAAGCAAATTAAAACATGAAAGAACATAACAAATTATTTTGTGAAAGCCAATTATTTTCGAAGGTAGTATTCTCGAAAACTTTATTATAGAGCATAACTAATTACTATATATCTGACGACACCATTCATTTTATTATGTTACTTACCCATATCTGAAACATAAAAATCAAAATAATAATTAAAGTCTAAAATAAAAAATTAATGTGAACTGCGAAGGGAACAACAAAATTCAAATTTCCAACTGTCATATTATTGTTTGACGCATGAGTGAGGATTTTTGGTAATATTTATGGCTGTATTGTCTGTGGTCTTCTTTCGAAAATTTACAATTATTTATGCCCGTCAGAGACGTAGAGTCTGGCCATGCTAACTCTGCAGAAGTAAGAAAATTATGGAATTTGAAAATCTATAGATGGTAACACCGTCTATACTTCGAAAAACTAATTTGATACTAGCTGTTTTTTATTTTAGCCTGTTTTGTTTATATTCTGATTTTTTCATGGTAAAGAATAGCCATGACTTCAGCACGATGCATTGTCGATTTGATACATTTTTGAGGTAGAGCATAAATAGGTACGATACAGGTTATAATAATTCTAGATCCTAACTTTTAAAAATCTACTGAGGCTATTGTTTATCTACACATTGATAATACTTTAGCCTTTACTTTAAGGAGATTTCTGAAACTACTCAGACAATATAAAAACAACGATAGATTTTTTAATGTTAAACATCATTTATTTTTTTGTTATGTTATTTCGTGTTATATTTACAAATGAAACCATAGCAAACACTCAATCATTCATCAGAATCAGAAACTAAATATTCAATGCCTTCAAATTCAACAGGTTCATCATCTATATTACTATCATCGCTGTCAGATTCTTGTAGGTTTATTATAAATGGAATAGCATCATCCAGTAACCTGTCTTTTATTTTGTGCTCCTCTTCTAACCGTTTCACATGTCCAGCATATTTTTTCCAGTCATCCGCTGTGACTGATCCAAATACTTCTTCAATTTTTTTAACCATTTCTTCCGGAGTGCTTTTAACATTTTTTTCGGCAATTTTTCTTTTTACTTGGCTCCATACCAGCTCAATGGGGTTTATGTGGCAATGATACGGTGGCAATCTCAAAACTTCGTGGCCGTGTTCTTTTAACAATTCATCTATGAAGTATATTGCATCAGGTTTGTTCCTTTTCACCAAACAAAGCAGTTCTATTTTTGTGAACTCCTCTGACCATGTAATATTATTACTAGTCAGCCAGTCTCGAATATCTTGTTTCCTTGAATTGGTATTTGGTGGCCTATTTATTTGTATACTATGGTAGCTAGCATTGGCGCAAACAATAATACTCGGTGACTCAAGATTGGGCAGTAATTTTTCAGACACCCATTTTGTGAAATTTTCAGCATTCATGTCATCATGGTAGTCCGCATGCTTCGATTTTGTACTAAACACAAGTAACACATTATTTACAAACCCATTTTCTGTCCCAGCATGAACTATAATAAACCGTTTGCCTTTTGAGATGTTCTCCACCATTTTGGAGGTAGATGGTCCTTGCCAACTTTTTTTGGGTTTATAATTCAAGTGCACATATGTTTCATCAATATATACAATAGGTTTTCTCGTTTCTACAGGCTCGTTTCTTGATGACAAAATTTTTCTTATGTATCTATGCCTCCATGCCGCCACATCATGTTTTTCCATAAGGACTGTCCGTTCTTCAAGATTTTTTTTAAATTCAAAGCCCATGTTTAATAATATTTTGCGTAAGGTTTCCCTGCAGCCAGTAAAATCAATTGATTGCCTCAATTCAAGTAGTAATTTACGCAGAGTAGGCACTTCCTTTCGGGTCAAATAATACTGATTTATTGTATTTCGTATGGCGCATTGGTCAAAATTGTCAATATTAACTTTCGTTGCCCGTGCTTTACGCTTTTTGCCAGGAGTCCTCCAGATTCCTTGATTATTTTGGCCCTCATTTTTAATCACTCTTAAAGTTCGTTCGCCGACTCCTGTATAAATAAATATAAATTATTTATAAAATTTAATTTAACTTGTATTGAATGCAATATGTATTGGATGTATGTTGTACCTACTTACATAATCTAACGAAAATTGTAGAAAATAAATACGTAAGTAACAGATTCTTACCAGTCATTGAAGCGATCTTTTTTATATACTGGTTCTCACTATTGATGGTAAGTTCTTCAAGAGCCTTTAGCTTCTGTAGGGCAACTTGAAGATGAGGTTTTAATTCATCACTTATACCA
This sequence comes from Malacosoma neustria, assembly GCA_963693495.1. Lineage (NCBI taxonomy): Eukaryota > Metazoa > Arthropoda > Insecta > Lepidoptera > Lasiocampidae > Malacosoma > Malacosoma neustria. The sequence continues at coordinate 20,152,871 of OY856381.1, forward strand.
CCTGAAATGTCCAAAAATAAATACTTGTTATGAGTTAACTATCTATAATTTATGTAATAGTGACATAAGACCCATACAAGTAATGTCAAAATCCAATCTGCAGGAATCAAATCTACATATAGATCGTATGCGATTAGGTCATTGTTCAACTCCAGTCTTCTTGGCAAAAATAAGGGTAAGAGACCACTCACTTTGCGAATGTGGACTAGCTGAAGGAACATTAGAACACATCTTCTTCTCTTGCCCCAATACTACACAACTGTTGTACGTTCTTCTTCCACATGATTTTCTTCGACCTGTTAATGTCAATTCTCTGCTATCATTATGTGACTATAAACATGTAATTACTTTATGTAAATTCCTATCACTAAATAATATTTATTTATAGTTCACATTTTTATTTTTATATAAACAAAGGTAATTTTATCACATCATAATACTATATTTATTTATACTTCCTAACATCTATCCTCTCCATTTTGAACCATTTATCCTCTCCACTATGACATTGGCAAATCGATGCCCATGGCGTTGGAGCCAAGACTCTCAAGAATAGAATAGAATATATAGATACGTTATTGAAATTGGACTTGGATTAATTTGACACGAGCTTCTTGTCACCATTATCAACAGGCTATGAGTATTCGAAAAAATGTTCTTAGATATATCTAATGGTAAAATAAAACGGCGAAGTATCAAAATCACTAGATTTACTTACACGTCAACTTTTCGATATCTTGTAAACATTGTCGTTTTTGGCTAAGGACGACATCATGATGTTCCTTCACATCTTGGAATTTACTTATCATGTTATATAATAACTCCCGCACTCCACTTTTAATAGGTTTAACCATTTTTCTTTAAAATATATGAAAAACAACAAACAGCGTAAGCGATCTGACAGCTCACGTACCACGAAAGTGACATCAGAAAAAGTATACCATATAAAAAACTTTTTAGGGTTGCCCATTTATTCCATTGCAGAGTTAGCGTGGCCAGACTCTAGCTATAATATATATTAATACCGTAATATAATATATATTATAGCAAGCTACCACAGCCGGGAGCTATACTGTAATATATATTTTGCCCTCACTCGGTCTGCGGTCGTCCTTGCGAGCGCAGCTTATTTTATGTACAGGTGTACAAATTTTGAAATAATACTTTAATCAATATATGTACCTAAATGGATTCGACAAGAGCACTACTTTTAGATCTAACTGAAAGTTCCTCAGAGGATGATTCCGATGCTGAATTTGATATGCATGTTGCTTTGTCAGGAACGAGAAATAGAACCATCTGGGTAGAGCCGCATATAAAACAAAAAGGAGAACTCGTGGCGAATTCAATTGGTATCATGATTTATCATCGAATAAATTTGCACAGTATTTTAAAACTGAGGTTGTAAAACATTTGGTGTCCAGAATCCCATTACCCCATTCAAACTTTAAACAGTAATCTTATTATACCAAAATATACATGTCGACATATTTTTGTGATGTCATAGAAATATATATTATAGCTGCGTGTGCGGTCACTCGAAAATTTGTATGGAAAATATATCGTAATATGCCTTAATATGATTCATATTAATATATATTATAGCTACGTCAATGACGGGTTATGAAACGGAACTTTATCTCTCTCATCTCTATCGTGGATGGGAATAGCATCCCACAACTTGGGTCGAGCCTACGCCTAAAGCAAGAGCTCGTAAGAGAGTAGTATATTCTTTGGCCTAAAGGTATTTTTTTTTTTTTTTTTTTAAATGGCGACAATGCTTTTGGCACTGATTTGCCAGGGTCTAAGTATGAAAAGCCAGGTGAGATGGTAAATATCAATTTATTAAAAAAATTTTGGCCGGTATTTTATACAGATTGTCTACTAGCTTGCAAAAATTCAAATCTACTAATAAACTTTGTACAACTAATATAAAAAATATTTATAATATTTAGAAATTTTCAAAAATTCACTTAAATAAATATATACCTGAACGGATGAATACTATGACTTACATATTATATTTATATGGAAGTATATACATTGAGACGCCACTACGACATAATTAAATATGAATGTCATTGGAAGATAAAAATTTACTTAAAGTATAAATAAAAGCACTATGAACTAAAGTCAGTAGGTAATTAACATTTACAGGGCGCGGAAAGTCACGGGGCAGAATGTCATACAGTGGAGTAGAAATTTTCCGGCAATAAAAGAAAATGTGGTCAATCGAACCTTCGCCTAAACCACATTCACAGAGAGAATTATCGCGAATTCTAAGTTTAGCCAAGAAAACTGGTGAACATACGTGGCCAAGACGAAGTCGTATTATGGTTGAGGTCAGTTTTTTCGGGAAATTACGAAATCGAAAAAACCAGGGAGATGATGGGATGGTGGGTTGTAAATTACCATAATGCCGACAAGAGGTTTGTCGGGAATTTTGCCATAACTCGTTCCAGTTTATTAACATTGTAGGTTTTGCAAGAGCTCGGAGGTCGTGAGGAAAACATTCATCATATTTAACTGAACCTGTGGAAACAGCTTGTTTAGCACAGTTATCAGCGTTTTCATTCCCATAAATTCCGGAGTGGCCAGGAATCCAGGCTAGAACAATGTCCAAACCCAAAGAGGAGCAGCGGAGCAGGGACTGTTTAATGTTTAAAGAGATAGGAGAAATTTGTTTGGAACGAAAGGGGGATTTAGCAATATCCTGAAGACAACTCAGAGAGTCGGTGAAAACTATGGCTTTTCTAATGAGATGGGACTCTAAGTATAAGATTGCTTCTAGGAGGGCAATAGATTCGCCAGTAAACACTGAACTGAGAGCTGGGATTTTGAAATTGAGAATTATCCTAAACTTGGGAATCCAGACAGCGGCCCCAACTGGCCCTTCTTGTGTTAGACGGGATGCGTCTGTAAATACAAGAAGTCTATCCGACCATTTTTCATGAATGATTTTGTTGAAAAGAAAATTCGCACCAGTTGAACCTTTATCAATTCCGAAATTTTGAATAATCTTGGGTTCAAACAATAGACCTTCAAAACTGTGTTCGAAAATGGGATTTTTGTATGTCTGAATAATAGAATTGGGAAGTTCTGTATATTTTTTAAAAGATTTGACAAGGTTTGGTAGTGATTTGTTTTTCCAGTACTTAGATGTGGACGAAATGCGGAGAAGGCAGTCAAGGGTATTCAATAGAGGGTGGTTAGAAAGTCCGATTACTTTATAAAAGAATCTATCAGCTAAGAGTTGTCTACGCAATGAAAGGGGGGGGGCTCGAGGCATTCCACTTGAAGGGCATTAGAAGGAGACGATTTCATACAACCTGTGATTATTCGGAGACATTTGGCTTGAATGCGGTCAAGTTTCATTAGAGCCAATTTGTTGCAAGGTTCGAGAAGAAAGGAACCATAGTCAAAATGACTCCTAACTATTGCGTTATACAAGAGTTTTTGATTAAAAGGGTGTGAACCCCATTTTACGCCGGAAAGAGCTCGGAGCACATTAATACTTTTTTCTGCTTTTTCACATATATAATTAAGATGATGAATACCTGACAATCTACAATCCAAATACATACCTAAAAATTTTACCTTCTCATGAACTGGGATAGGCACATTGTCAATGTGAATATTGATAACAGGCGTATGGCGTTTGCGAGAGAATATAACAGCAGAACTTTTTGTTGCAGAGAGGGAGAGGCCATGGTCAGAAAGCCAATGATTTAAATAGAATAGGGCAGAGTTAAGGCGATTAGAAGCATCGGAGATTGAAGGGGAATCAACGTACAATGCAATATCATCAGCGTATTGCAAAATCTTACAAAAGCAGTTTACCGAAGAATCTAAATCAGCAGTGTACAGGCTATATAAAAGTGGGCTAAGAACTGATCCTTGAGGTAAGCCTCTCCAGACCAGTCTAGGGGGAAGATTATAACCAGCAAACCGAATAGAAATCGAACGTTCCATAAACATAACGCAAATGATATTGATGATCCTCGGGGGAATATTGAGCCTACACATTTTCTCCTTTAGGATAAGGAGATCTACGCTATCGTATGCTGAGCATATATCTAAGAATACTCCGACAACGTGTACGTTGCGAGAGAAGGCAAGACGTATATCAGAAGTTAATAGACTTAGACTATCTAAAGTACCGAATCCTCTTCGGAATCCGAACTGACAGTTTGGAAGAAGACCTCTACTTTCAACAATCCATTCCAAGCGATTTTTTACTAGATGTTCCATGATTTTGGCTAGAACAGATGATAAAGCTATAGGTCTATAGGACTCGGGAAGAGATGGATCTTTGCCCGGTTTTAAAATTGGGATAATAATTTGCGTTTTCCATGTGTGTGGGATAGTTCCGGATATGAAAATTGCGTTTAAAATATTAAGGAGGAATACCTTAGAAGAATCATCTAAATTGGTAATAAAAGAGTACGGGATCCCATCAATACCAGGGGAAGAGTCACGGAGGTGGACTAATGCGGAAGATAATTCTGAAAATGAAAATTCAGAATTCATTCTACTAGGATTATCAGAAGGAAGGTGATAGGATGGGATAGTTAATTCGAAGGGAACATAAGGAGGGGAAAGTTTAGATACAAAACTATGAATCCATGGGGACGGGTCGTTGGTTGATACGTTAGAATCTGATTGAGAGCGACGGAAAGCTTTGATTTTCCTCCAGATAAAGCAAGAAGGGGTTCTAGGTGCCAGAGACTCACAGAAGGTTTTCCATCCAGATTTCTTTTTATTAAACAGAATGCGTTTGGTTCTAGAACATATTTTTTTGAACTCTACAAAATTTGCAGTAGAGAGGTTTTGAGAAAATTTGGTTTCTGCAGTTTTCCTTTGTTTTATTGCCTCAGTACAATCAGAATCCCACCATGCCGGAGAGGGAATTTTATTGTTAGTAGAATGCTTAATCGGTATAGATAAATTAGCAGCGTTAATCAGAGTATTGGTGAATTCAAAATATAATGCAGCAACATTTTCAACGGTGGCAGAAGGTAAAGAGCTTAGTTTATTACAAATTATATCAGAATATTTGTCCCAGTTTGCTTTTTTAGTTTTGTATTTAAGTAAGGGAGGAAGAGGAGGGTTACATACAAATAGATTATTGTAAGAAATTAGGATGGGAAGATGATCACTGCCGAAAGAGAAAGGCAAAACTGACCAAGAAAGTGAGTGGATTAAAGAAGGAGAGCATAGAGTTAAGTCTGGGGAACTCACATTTTGAGGGCCTAAAGATATCGAACTTGTAGTGATCTGTGATCATGTCAACTATATATGTCATCTGTCAAACACACTGTAATGTCTTTGGAATTAGACACTTCCGGCGCGTAAGGTTTCGAATACAATGGTCGACACGTAACATGAGTTTATCATTTATTATCTTGCCCATCCCGCTCTGCCAATCCTGAAATACAACATAAATTAAAAGAGAACTCACTTGATCAAGGAGTATTAGCGAATTATACTTATAGGCGATATACATGATGTTTTCTTTCGCCATCGATACGTGTTTAATTATTTTATAATATTCATATCATCGAAAACTGCCTATAAGCTAAGCAGTTTAAATTATTGTGAGAATGGAAATTCTGAGTTTTATTTTGGTCTCCAAGGGTGACGTTACTATTTAACAGCATAGCAAATTAAATTAATGACTGTACAATAATACATGACAATGTTCAAGTCATGGACTCTACTATCGAATAAATGACAAACTTTTAATATTTGCTGATTGACCATAAATAAGTCCAAAATTTTTTGGATGTTTACTATTTAGATCAAATTAGAATGACTTTGAATAAACAAAGGGCTTTAGAGAAATTTGTATAACATTTTTTTCCGTAAAGGTACGCACATATCACACGACATGACATTTGATGACATGTTACAGATATATACTAGTGTAACAAATAATACGGCAACACAGTAATCAACTTCCTACTGTCAGCTGATGTATTCTCTTCCGTTTGCTTTCCAAAAAAACTATTTTCGATTTTCGCAAAGAAAGAAAACGTCAGGCACCATACAACATGGGCTCGAAATATACGATCAAAAGCTAGTTGTAGCTGAAATATTGCTCTAATTGTAGTGTTAATGTTATTATAGTTTGATTTCACATGTACGTTGTGTAACTTTATTAGCCGAAAAATGGATACGTTTAACAGATACATTGGATATGGCGTTTGTTGATCATTAAAAATTTCGTTCAGTTGATAGTTTTAATTTATATTTGATGTCTGCTTTTCGTTTGTGATCGTCTCTTTCGTTTGTGTTTGCGTGTTTACTCAGAAAATGGTGAAGGAGAAGCCTAATTCCATAAGAATTTATGATGACGAGGGATTTCGACGCCGTGCGGCATGTATTTGCGTGCGTTCGGATGCCGAAACGGAGGTTAGCGTTCGAAGTTATTGTTTTCTTTGTATTTTGTTGCGTTATAACTCAGTGGTGGTCATAAGTGCTACTTCGTTGCGTAGGTGCTCCTTGTGACGTCTTCGCGGCGTCCGGACAACTGGATTGTGCCGGGTGGCGGTGTGGAGCCTGAAGAGGAACCTTCTGTGACTGCGATGCGGGAAGTGCTGGAAGAAGCCGGTGTCATCGGCAAGTTGGGCAGGTGTCTTGGAGTCTTTGAGGTATGTTCAGGAATTGTATATGACATAGTTTTGTGCTGTTAATATATTAAGTTCAGTGTAAAACAGGCTTAGGGTGTTATTATTTTAATATGAAATAGAAAATTGAGACTCAAAAAAGCTTCAATAAAGTGATTTACTGACTTGTAGCCTTCACCTAATCTACCACATATTTATGGTTAGGAATACTTGTTCTTTGTTTTTTATATCTTGTATCTATAAATAAAATTGGCGAGTCTGTTTGTAATATTAAAATAACCTCTTTATATTAAATGCTATCGGACGTATACATGGTACATATACCAAAATAACATTTTTTACAATTTTTGTCTGACTGTCTGTTCCGGCTAATCTCTGAAATGGCTGCACCGATTTTGACGGGACTTTCACTGGCAGATAGCTAATGTATCAAGGAGTAACTTGGCTATTTTTATTTTAAAAAAAAAAATAGTTTTTGTTAAAAATGATAAGTTTTGAAAATTTTATATTCCAATTTAAGTTGACCTCAGATTTATATCAACAATCATATGAAATAGGGTTCAGCTTAGGCTCGACATCGTAGATTATATTTTAAAAAAAATTGTGAAACATATTTAGTAAGAGTAAAATATAAAAATACATTTTTTATTACAATTATTATTGAGATTTTACCAAAGAATTAAATACATAATTTTTAAAAATATAAATTATGTAAGAACCAAAATTTCTTTTTCTAATGTCCTTTAATAGGACACTGGCCAATAATGGGTTGTAAATTAAGAAATCATTACTTAGTTATGAATGCATCATTAAAAAGATATGATAATAAGACTTGAATGAGTAGTCAGGGCAGATGGTATCTTGATTTCATAATATTAAATCATTGAATTGACCGATGACTACATTTTTTTTATTGCTGTAGAACAGCAAACAGGCTGACGGCCGGTTTAGAATTTAACAGTTACCATCGCCTATGAGTGTTTGCAACGACAGTGGCATTGCAATCACGCTGCTGTCCTAGGATAAAGAATTCTAGTTACATGATTTATTAAACCCTTAACTGGTGACATGACAATTTTATAATACTATAAAGGACACGATGTCTTAAAGGTTCTTCATTAAATTCACTTTTGTTATGAAACTGAATTTGGACTGGTGTTTCATAACTGTGTTAATATTTAACCATTAGTATTTAATGAACAGAAAAAGTTAAAAATGAATTCAATTTTTTGAATAAAATATAAAAAAAAAATCTGTTCCTCATTTGAATTAGATCCTTATTTTAAATTATAGTCCACTTCATGCATAAAATATTATAAAGCTTACACTTTGTCATCATCATCAATCATATGTAGAAAGTAAAAAATAAAAAAAAACTAGTGACAATCAGATGTGATGTTGCAGCGAATGAGGGGAAGTGGTAAATTCTTAGACCCCTCAACGATGCCTATTGAGATTTCCTATCACTGGTTAAGGGTTAATTTGAGTGTGCTATTAATACTTCAAACTAGCTGTGCCCGCGACTCCGTCCGCGTGGAATAGCGACTTTGGGCAGCATTTTTTGGATATATCTCATGGTTTATTTTGGATTACAAACCCTATAAACTCTGAAATATAAATTAAATATAATATTAAATATAATATTACATACATACATACAAACTGCATTCAAACCTACCAAGTCCAGCCTAAGCTGAGCCATATTTTATATGATTGATGATATAAATCTGAGGTCAACTTAAATTGGATTAATAAAAATCCAAAACTGATCACTTAACTAAAACCATTTTTTTTTCTAAAATAAAAGTAGCCTAAGTTACTCCTTGTTACACCAGCTATCGGCCCGGGCCACGAGATCGGCAGGCCATATATCCGTAGGCCCGGGCATAGGCGATAGGAGAACAGCGGGGTTTTTTAGTGGGTAGTCGGATGTTCGAACATCTTTCCCGGAGTCCCACATATCCCTCGGTCTCCCCGGGCCGGGGGAACCCGTCAAGAGTGGTTTTTCCCCCGAGACCAAAAAAAAAAAGCTATCTGCCAGTGAAAGTCCCGTCAAAATCGGTCCAGCCGTTTCAGAGATTAGCCGGTACAAACAGACAGACAAAAATTGTAAAAAATGTTGTTTTGGTATATGTACCATGTATATATCCAAATGCACTTAGTAAAAAGCGGTTAATTTAATATTACAAACAGACCCTCCAATTTTATTTATTTGTATGTATAGATGATAGGATTAAAATAGAATGTTATATCATTACCATCATGACCAATGACACCAAAATTTTACAAAGCATATAATCATTTTCTTCTATTATCTAACAACTGTTTAATGGAAGTAGATTACTCAAAAACTTGATGTCAATTAGTTAATTTTTTAATATTCATTTGCCTAAAAACCTTTTAATATTATACCTTAAGTTGTGGCCAAAAAAATTTATAATTTGATGTCACACATGAATTGCTCTGCCTCTCCTATGAATCTTTAAAGTAATAGAACTTTTGCACCTTATCTATTTGACTATTATTATGAATGAGAAACAAAAAGAAGTCTAAAGCTACTTTGCTTGGCATATTTTCTAGAAAATTTTGGAATTTGTATCTTCAGCAAATTGGTGCTTATCTACTGAGGAATATTACTAAGCTGATAACCTTTCACTGGATTCAACTTTTTAATAAGGCCTTGTATTCAATACACCTACTCTGTTTCATAAACATATTTTGTTATATATTGGGAAGTGGTTTCTAAATTTTCTTGTTAAATTTTTTCATAGCCTGAAAACCATCTTATGGCAACCACCCTTGGTGTCTAAATATTTTTTTATTGCTGTAGAAGGCTGACGGCCCGCTTAGAATTTAGCAGTTACCGTCGCCTATGGGTGTTTGCAACGCCAGTCGCGAACACGCTGCTGTCGCATAAGAGTACTTGAGTCACTAATACCGGAACACAACACAAGGTTATTATGGCGGTATACTTACGACCAAAGGTGGTCGCCATCCAGACGGGCTCGGGGCCCTACCACGTAGCTAGGGTGGGTTGTTTTGTCGCCTTTTACGACAGGCCGACCCGGGCCGCAGAGGTTAGTATTCTTTCTCCGCCTCTGCACGGATAAATATACAGAAAAAAAACTAACTTTGGCATTTGGGCATAATTAATGCATATACCAGTTTCCCTATTACAATGTACAGTATGTTAGCGGTGCCCTTGGGCATTACAAACATCCATAGGTGACGCTAACTGTTAATTGGGCCATCATTATCTGTCATTAACATTTTACTATTAAGGGTCATTAACCTGTTTGCTTTTTCTTATAGTATGTCATCAGATAATTGCAGACCAGTTTGGGAAGAAATACAGATAATTCTACCCTAACAGAACAGCGTTAATTCATGTTAATTCATGACTAAGTTATATTAATAAATAATAAAACCACACTGCAAAGCTTTGTGAACATGAAACAACAACAAGTACCAAAGTACTTAGTCATCTCAGCTCATTATGAGTAATCATGATTATACACCATATATTCGGTTTGGATTAATAGCTGTGTTAGGCATGAATTGACTTTTGAATTATTATTTACAAACTATTTATCCTATTCTGTATATTTCAACTTATCATGGCTATTATGAGTACCTCAATGGTAGATGGTAGCTCAATAGTATTTCATTTGAAGATCAATCTAGAGGTCTCGGGTTCAAATCCGACCTATGCAGTTTATCTCGCCTAATGTGCATTTTATGTATGCATGATTGCCATGTACCTATGATGGTGAAGGAAAGATCACCGGTATCTGTAACCCACCAATCCGTTGTAGGTATACTCGCTCTAGGTGGGAGGTTTGAGCCCATGCAGTTATTATTAGCTGTTATTATTCACACTTCAATTCAATATTATGTTATATGAGTTCTATCCATGCAGGGGCGGAGAAAGTATGCTAACCTCTGAGGCCGGGGTCGGCCTCTCGTAAAAGGCGACATAACAACCCACCTTAGCTACGTGGTAGGGCCTCAAGCCCGTTTGGATGGCGGCATACTTAAGACCAAAGGTGGTAATAACCTTGTATTGTGTTCCAGTATTAGTGACCCATGTTCCTGTACCCTTATGGGACAGCAGCGTGTTCGCGATGCCACTGACGTTGCAAACACACATAGGCGACGGTAAATGCTAAATTCTAAGCGGGCCGTCAACCTATCTGCTGTCTGACAGCAATAAAAAAAAAACAAAAAAAGGAAAAAGGACAACATAATGACCGGTACTGGAAGCAAATGCGTGGCGACTAAGCCAGTACTTGGCTTTCCAAACAGGGCAGACACAAAAACGACCAGTGTGTTAGTACTACCTAGTCAGGTCATAAGTATTGTCACACAGTAAAAACTTTTCTTTTAGAATGCTGGCCACAAAAAAGTTTATTGAATTAGAATTTCGAATTGTTCATGAAAATAAAAATGTATAACTTTTAGAATTTTACTCATTTTTAAATATGGAGTGGACGCTTAAAGAAGACCGTGTTGCAGTTATTGCGTTACATCGTTGCGGTTACGCGCCAATTCAAACTTTTAACATACTGAAAAATTTGAATATTACCAAAAGATTCGTTTATCGTACCATCAAACGATACAATGAAGACTCTAGTGTAGATGACAGGTCAAGAAGTGGTCGCCCTCGGTCTGTTAGGACTCCAGCAGTGATAAAAGCTGTGAAGGCACGAATTCAAAGAAATCCCAAACGTAAGCAGAAACTGTTGGCCCTTCAGATGGGGTTAAGCAGAACCACGGTGAAAAGGGTGTTAAATGAAGACTTAGGGCTTCGGGCATATCGAAGAAAAACAGGACATCGTTTGAATGCTCGTCTAATGGACCTGAGACTGAAGAGATGCCGCGCTTTGTTGAAGCGGTACGCGGGAAAAAAATATCGGGAAATTCTTTTTTCGGATGAAAAAATGTTTACCGTAGAAGAGAGCTACAACAAACAAAATGATAAGGTGTACGCACACAGTAGTGAAGAAGCGAGCAACCGTATTCCGCGTGTCCAACGAGGTCATTTTCCATCCTCGCTCATGGTATGGTTGGGAGTTTCTTATTGGGGCTTAACAGAGGTACATTTTTGTGAGAAAGGTGTAAAAACGAATGCTGTTGTGTATCAAAATACAGTCCTGACGAACCTTGTGGAACCTGTTTCTCATACCATGTTCAATAACAGGCATTGGGTATTCCAACAAGATTCGGCGCCAGCTCATAGAGCGAAGAGCACACAAGACTGGCTGGTGGCGCGTGAAATCGACTTCATCCGGCACGAAGACTGGCCCTCCTCCAGTCCAGATTTGAATCCGTTAGATTACAAGATATGGCAACACTTGGAGGAAAAGGCGTGCTCAAAGCCTCATCCCAATTTGGAGTCACTCAAGACATCCTTGATTAAGGCAGCCGCCGATATTGACATGGACCTCGTTCGTGCTGCGATAGACAACTGGCCGCGCAGATTGAAGGCTTGTATTCAAAATCACGGAGGTCATTTTGAATAAACTTTAATGTCATAAGAATCTATGTTTTGTTAAGTTCATTTTGGTATATGAATGGTTACATAATTAATAAACTTGTTACAATTATTTTACATTAAACATGTGACAGAATTTATGACCTGACTAGGTACTTATAAATTTAAAGATAGAGAAAAACAATAATAGCTTTTATTACATTGCAACATTAAATGATACAGAGGAATAAAATATGTACAAAGGAATAATATACATAATATAAATATAATATAACAAATACAAAGGAATGAATTTTATTAATATCTATACTTTATTTTGCATTATTTTATATAAAAAGGCCTTATATACTAACATTCATAACATAAATTCAAGGTAATAAATAAACCGTCCTTAGCTAAAGGCCGATTAATAGGCTAGCGGTCGATTAAGCGTTAAGCGCCTTTAATTTAAAAACAGGTATATTTGCAGAATTAGATTTTAACCATTGATATTTCATTTAATCTCTTTTGCCTTACTGCATTAGGAATTAATGAGGTCCATATCAGAATGTTAATAAACAAAAATTTATGAAAAATACATTGTATTACTTTTATGAACAAAAAAAAGTTCATGGTCAAATATGGAAGTTACAAAATACAGAAGGACGTCTTTTTATGTCGAGGTGGCAATGTTGTTCGAACAGCCCGCCATCTTGATTGGAAATCCCCATCTTCGTTCTTACGCAATGAGCTGGACACCAGAACATCAACGCGCTCACTCATCAGCCATGTGTGTGCGGGTTGCGAGCCCTTCATAAAGGTTGCACCCTCGACCCAGTGCTACGGTGGCTGGTGACCGTCGCCAACCTTTGGCGCAGTGTGGCCATGCAGGAGAGAAACCTAGCACGCTCGGCGTCCCATCCATATTGGCTCCCGGCCATCATTCTTGCGATGGTTTGTGTGTGGTCCTGTAGTGGGGATGAGGTCTCGGTGCGCCAAAGCCCATGCAGGACACGTGGAGGGTATGGAGCGTCTAATCCTATTCGCCGTCTACGACGGAGGCACTCCATGGCAGACCATTCGTAGCGACGGCAATGTCGCATGCTCAAAAGTTGTCCTTATCCGTGCAGGGGCAGAGAAAGAATACTAACCTACAGAGGTAAGTATTCTTTCTCCGCCGCTATAGTGTTATAAATTAGTCATGGCACCAGTTAAGGGTTTAATAAATCATGTAACTAGAATTCTTTATCCGTACAGGGCGGAGAAACAATACTAACCTCTGCGGCCGGGGTCGGCCTGTCGTAAAAGGCGACAAAACAATCCAATCTAGCTGCGTGGTAGAGCTTCGGGCCCGTCTGGATGGCGACCACCTTTGGTCTTAAGTATGCCACCATAATAACCTTGCGTTGTGTTCCGGCATTAGAGACCCAAGTTCCTGTACCCTTATGGGACAGCAGCGTGTTCGCGATGCAACTGGCGTTGTAAACACCTATAGGCGACGGTAACTGCTAAATTCGAAGCGGGCCGTCGGCCTGTCTGCTGTCCTACAGCAATAAAAAAAAAAGTTACAAACCTTCTGAACAATGCGACACTACTGAAGAAATACACTGTCGAAAAATGTGAAAGTGTGTTGCAAATTGGTGTACAAACACAATAATTACATAATATGTAATTAGGAATCGTGCCAATGATGTTAAGATAATGAAATTCAAACATTTTGGCGCGGAATTTTCGCAAACGTAACGACAGATGTCACGTGCCATGTTTACATGCGTATCTGATTTTCGTACTTTTGTAGTTTTACATGCCCGTCCCAGGATTCCCGTCCCTTGATCACATAATATACATAGCTTTCTGTTTGAATTGTTATTATGTATTTATTTTACTTACGCCTCTTTTAAACGGTAGGCTAATCAACGAAGCTGTATGAGAGAACATTTGAATACATTTACAAAAACCCGCGTCGTTACTAAGCGCATTTCACCTCGCCTTGGTCGATAGCATACTATAGGTCAGAGTGAAGTGAACCCCAAATTGCCTCCATGATTGTTCCCGTACAACTTGTGGCGGCATCTAAATTAAGTATACCACTATGCGGCTGTATAGAATTTATTCACTAGTCAGGAAAGATATCGTACAGTTCATCCCCTTCAATATTGTTGGAGAAGCAAAACGATCATGAATTGAATTAAAGTTGATTCTTGGGTTTACGTACGTTGAGTAACTGACACTCTCCTTCTGAAGTGTTCTCTGCAGATCATGGGTTGAATGGTCTCTCTTATTCTTCATCGTTTATTTTATTTCTAAATATTGTAAGAAACATGACAGTGGTAATCGAGAAAATAGAATTTGACTTTCTATTGTGTTCTTTAAAAATGTTTATCTTCTTTTAAAGGCTAAATTCGTGCACGGTTATTATACAGAATCGAACGGATTTTTTCTTTGTTGTTTGAACTAGCATAAATGTACCAGGGCAATACAAATAAACAGCGCCATCTAGTCTCAAAGTAAGTAGCATAGCACTTGTGTTATGGGTACTAGACAATTAATATACTACGTATTTATTTTCCTTTTGTAAATACATATTATACATGAACACCCAGACGCGAGACGGGAATCGAACCCGTGACCTCCGCAAGCGTACCGAGCGTTAGCCGTTACTCCATGGAGGTCGTTAACGCAGCCAAGAAATTACTAAACATTTAAAACATTTCAATTTGTGCCAAATCAGCAACATAGTTGCTTTGTGTAATAATGCAATAACAATTTGCTGAAATTGCTTATTTCATTTCAAAATGCGTAGTGAAAGTGTAGTTAATGATCTGCAAATATGTAAAACAAATAAACGGATTTTATTCTTTAAACTAGCTGTGCCCGCGACTCCCTCCGCGTGGAATAGTGACTTTGGGCAGCATTTTTTAGATATATCTTATGGTTTGTTTTAACCGCGACACCCATGTGCAGGTTGTGTGGGGAACATACAGAACGCATGGAACACCTATTGTGTACATACGGTGCATTGGCCAGGAGGCGAATCTTTTGGGGGTAGGATATCCGACACCGGAAGACTACATGCTCCTATCTTCATATCTCATTGTTAGACTCATGAAGCAAATCTTCAATGAGATTGGAGAGGAGTGATTGCTATCTAGGGGAACACAAAAGATCCCATTGGGTCGAAGTGTCCGAGATATTTCTCGGCCCCGAAATAAGATAAGATGGTTTGTTTTGGATTACAAACCCTATAAACCCTAAAATATAAATAAATGAAATATACAAACTGCGTTCGAACCTACAAAGTCCAGCCTAAGCTAAACCCTATTTTATATGATTGATTACATAAATCTGAGGTCAACTTAAATTGAATTAAAAAAATCTGAAACTGAAACAAAAACTTTTTTTTCTAATATAAAAATAGCTTAAGTTACTCCTTGTTACATCAGCTATCTGCCAGTGAAAGTCCCATCAAAATCGGTCCAGCCGTTTCAGAGATTAGCTGGAACAAACAGACAGACAGACGGACAAAAATTGTAAAAAAATGTTGTTTTGGTATATGTACCGTGTATACATCCAAATGCACTTAGTAAAAAGCGGTTATTTTAATATTACAAACAAACCCTCCAATTTTATTTATTTGTATAGATTTTAACCATGTTTTAGCCTTGGTATCACATACATTTTTTATGTAAAAATAATTCCATTCGAAAATATTGTCACATGAAGGTGAGATACCGGCCGCCTGGCTGTGTAGTTTCTTCCAAAGAGAATAGGACCATTCTATCATGTTGCTAGAATGCAATCAGGATTTTTAAAAAACTTGTAAGAAGTTATATTATCAATATCACAACTTCCATAAAAAAAAGATACAACATTAGGTATATAACAAAGGCCAAAAGTCGATCCTGTGTGACCCACTACATAAAGCTAAGTAATCTTAAACCTTTTAGGCTGCCGTAGGGTCAAAATGGTGAGGCTGACATCCACGTCGGCTTCCTCTCTGGAGTCTGGCATCGTACTGATCATTACATCAAGTATAGATTACAACAATAATTTTTTCAGCGGATCTGTTACAGCGGAATAAATATGTTGTTTCAGAATCGAGAGCACAAGCATAGAACAGAAGTGTACGTGATGACGGTAACGCAAGAGTTGGCAGAGTGGGAGGATTCCAGGCAGATGGGCAGAAAGCGGCAGTGGTTCTCGATCGACGATGCGCTGGCGCAGTTGGCGCTACACAAGCCCATCCAACGCCATTACCTACAACAGCTGAGACGCTCGCGCCAGACAAAGACCGACGATCCGCCCACTTAAGAGACTCACCGCCAACAACGCTAACTTGGTGGGCCACAGCTTTGTACAACATTGGAAAAAGTATTTAACATTTAAAAAGTGTGATGAATTTAAAGAAAACGAGTCTATTTAAAAGAAAGAAAATGTACTTCGAGAAACATTTAAATATATCAGATTAATTATGAAATACTAAAGTAAAAAAAAATTCTTGGTTATAGGAAAACTTAATAATACATTGTGATCTATAGAGAACTTTAATGACACAGTAAATTAATAGTATTTTTATATTTTACTTTAGAAATAATCAAATACAATCACTTGGTCAATACATTGCGCAATACTTGGTCAATACATTACTGCGTTCAATCATCTTTTTTCAACTGTCAAGTAACTTAAGATAATTGAGAATTTACGTGACAATGTATGTAACAGTGTTTTACTGTGTCACAAATAAATTTTTTAAATTATTTCAAAATTAATGTTTTAATTGCCATTGTAAACTACTTGTTATATTCTCTAAAACAGTATTAGGACATTTTGTGAAATCTCTCGAGTTTACAATCACAACTATACTAAGATAACTGTCGTAAATATTATTGTGGTGGTGTTGAAATTATTGTCAGTTTGATATATTCTAAAAATTAAGGAATTTTGCGAAGTGATCTTTAACAAAACTAATTAAGCTTACATTCTGCTAAGCATATATTAGCAATATTTTCCATAGAAAACACCTTTATAGATAATTTCATAGTCCTGTGTCATTGGACAGTTTTTTTTTTATAAATATTATTGACAATTATGTAAATTAAATTCATAGATAAAATATTGTTAAAATTTCCAATAATAAACATTATATTATTGAAATTATATATTGAAATATTTAGAACTCGGACCTGAGAAGTTATAGACGTTTCCTTTCCTTTAAAAAATAATAACAAAAAGCCACCTTTCACGCAGTGGTTTTAAAAGCGCCATTGATTGTTAGGCTTTAGTCCTTTAGATGTGTAATGGCTTTATAATACACAAAGATATTTTAATGATTCATTATTTATATGACAGACAAACAAAAATTAATTGATAATTACAGTTAACACTGATATATTAATGATAATGATAGTTAATAAGTTTATTAATGGATCATTAAATGACTGTGAGTGTAGCCATAATGATGTGTCGGCCAACAATGTTGAACATGGCTGTATTCACCATTCAGCTGTTTATTTAATAAGTATAGGGACTCCATAAGCTTTTGTGTTGCCATGTGTTGATCCATTTTATTAGAATATGACAAAGATTTGGCTGGATATGTGGGGGGGGGGGGGTGTTTAGAAAATTTTGCCAAATAACATTTTTTTTTAAATTAAATTACGAGGTTGTAAAAGTATCAATAAGACATTTTATCATACGTTAAGTTGCTGTATAAATATAAAAATTATTTTTAATCATAATTTTAATTCGATGTAGCGTAGAAAGTTCTATACCAATCATTGTACTGGTCAAAGCATTGGTGACATATTGGCTCAGATACCCATTTTATAAGTTGCCCATAACATAAGCCTATCTTGGGTATTTCAAGTGTGCTTAATGTAGAGACATAACTCGAGGAGTCTGACGATGAACCTGGAATTTTGAAAGGCACACAAGTCCAAATCCCAAGAAAAAAGTGATTCGTGTGATTTTAAAAGTATATTCTCAAAGTTTGTGGCTAACCATGGTATGGTTTGGAATTGGTACACAATCGAGATGTTTTTTTTTTGTCATTTTGTCTATGGCAAATGCAACTTTAACTAGTAACCAACATATAAGATTTTTGTATATTTTGAAAGAGCCACTGCTCTCATTAATTTATTTTGTATAAACAAATTTCTATTAAAATGGACCAATACGCACTAAAATTTAAGCCCACGTCCACTAGTGGGACCCATCTGAAGCTTAAAAACGCCGAAACACGTATAACATAACAATTTTTTTTTCTATTTTTACGTATATATTTTTTTACTGTAACGAAATGTATGTTAATTTTATTCTGTTAGCGATTAAAATGAAAAGACATACGGTATCCATGTTTTTATTTATATATTTATTATATTTCATACGACTTATGTGTAATTAAATAAATTAATTTTCTAGTAACACGCAGAAAAGTAATGAGTTGTAAAATAAATAAATTTTGTAATGCTCTTCTCAGAAATCGTTTTTGTTGCGAGTCGTATCCTAAACATTAACAAACATCCTTTAAGCACCGGACAACTTTGTAGGCTCTCGGTTGGAGGTTCTTTTTTTTATTGCTGACCAACTGGCGGTGGAACGTATGATGGTGGACCACCTAATACTAAGCAGTTACCGTCGCCTATGGACATTTGCGACGCTAGGGGCTCCGCGAACACGCTCCTGTGCCATAGGGGTAGAGAAACCTGAGTCACTTATCCCGGAACACAACACGTTATGGGGGCATACTTGTAAATCAAGGGTGGCCGCCATCCAGACGGGCTTCGGCAGTTGCGGCTCTACCACGTAGTAAATTCTTTGTGAATCACTTCAACTTTATTGCATATATACATTTTTTTATTATGAGAGATTGAGAATTATTGAAGTTTTTTTTTATTTTATTATAAAAGAGTTCAGCAGACAGGCAAACGGCCCACCCTAGCAGGTGGTCACCGTTGCCCTTGGACGTTTGCAACATCAGAGTCATTACAAACACGCTGCCGGCCTCGAAGACATAGTATAACGCCTTTTTTGAAGAACCCCATATTGTACCGCGCTGAGAAAACCTCGGCCGGAAGCTCATTCCAGATTCTGAGAGTACGCAAGACGAACGTTCTTGAGAACCGTTTCGTACAAGAGAAGAGGCTCCAAGAAATGGGGATGAACACCCAACCGATGGCGGGCAGTGCGGTGGTAGAAAGACGACCAGGGCACCATTCTAAATAGCTCCTCAGAACTCTGTCCGTTGTACAGACGGTAGAACACGCAGTCTCCGAAGTCCAAGCGTGTCTGTGAGTATGGGATCGTCGACAACACGAACTGCGCGCCGTTGGATGGAATCTAGGGGATCGAGCTGGCAGGCAGGTGCTCCAGCTCATAAATATGAGCAGTACTCCATATGCGGTCTGACTGCGGTGCTTTGTATAGCACAAGCCGTTGCCTTGGACTGAAATACAACTTGGACCGGTTCAGCACACCCAACTTTTTGGAGGCACGCTTAGCTTTGCCCTCCAATTGTCCTCTAAACTGCACATCATTCGTGATGCCGACACCAAGGATCCCAATATTGCTTGAGATGGAAAGAGAGGTTCCTTGGAACAGTGGCGCAGGTGCGAACGGGGTTTTCTAGTGAACTCGTCAATAGACGAGTGTCCGTCAAAATGCATTAAATTAAGGTGGCATCACAATCGTATCGATGTAAATTTTAGAGGACTACCTTAAAAGTTATTAGAATGGGATTGAGAATTTTAAACTGCATACTTCAATTCGTCATCTACAGCTACATTCATAATATACAGTGCAGCTGTACTAGCGCCGCACTCTGGCGGGTTTGAACTATAATTTTCAGCATGCAGCTGGCCACATAACTTCTCCCCAACATGATGATTATCGTTACATTTACCTGCCATATTTTACTATATTTTTTTAGAATTTAGCAGATACCATCGCTTAAGGGTGTTTGCAACGCTAACGGCATCGCGGACACGCAGCAGTCCCATAAATATACAGGAACTTGGGTCACTAATGTCGGAACACAACACAAGGTTATTATAGCGACATACGTAAGACGTATTGCATCATTGAATTGTATACGAAAACCTCATATTTTTTCGATTTACTTTTCTATTCGACCAATGAAGCAGGCGGAAACGGCTAGTAATATTATAATACGCACATGAGCTGAGAAATGCTGCCTAAGCCGTACATGCCACCGTGGGATTCGAACCGTACCTAAAATGCTCCTGATTCCCGTGTAATATTCAAAACCGACTTATACCAGCAAAGAACACCCAGACGCTCAAGACTTTGTTAGGATAGGAAAACACTTCGACGGCCAATGCAAATTCCACACTCGGGTCGTCGTTTAAATGCAAAGATGTCGCCTTTACTCTCGATACAACAGATCTTGTGTTCACAAACGGCATGTTCAGTGGGAAACCGAATATCTGTAAACCAGAAAAACATTGGTTGAAAATATTAAAAATAAAATTATCATGGTCTGGTTGCAACAGCTTTTAGGTGAAGAAACATTCTTAGCAACTGTGTTTTTCTCTTTAAAGTTGGGTATGGGTGTCCATTGGTGCGCACTAAACAATTAGGTAACTCAAGTTCTAAGAAATCATTATCATCGTTGCAACCCAAAATTCGGCTTCGGATTGTCTTCAGCGTCCTGTTCGTGAATCCCTGTAGTGAAGTTTCACCTTTTATGTCGTCAAGCCAACACTTTTTAGGTCTACCCCTCCTGCCGGGGCCTTGAGGAAACGAAAACGAAATAAATAAGCACATAATGTGTTATTTAACACAATAAAGCCTACAATACAAAATATTACAAATACACTTTACTTTTTCTAATTATTAGTTAACTCATTAAGCAAGTTAATGGCGAAGTTCGTTTAATAGGTTGGTTATAGACAGTCATATCAACGAAGGAGGCGGCGGAGAGGGAGTGCGCCAGGCTCTATTCCCGCTCACGCAGGGCTACTCGTCGCCAAAGGTTGGCGACCAGCCACCGTAATGATGATCAGCTCACGGGTGCGGACCCCTAGAAAAGGGTCGCAGCTCGCACACATGGCCGTGAGGCTACAAAACTTGCTATCCGTAATTTAAATTAAAAAAAAACAGTATTGAGTGCAAACTATAATACTTATTACCTGATAAGTAGCCATTAATTGCTTCAGCTTCTGGTTGGGCCCAGGTTTAGGCTCAAATTGATTAAACGCCCAATATTCCCAATACGGCAAAGTGTCGCGTAAAATACCGCTACAGTGTCTACAAGAAAAGTATTATATATAATATATATATATATATATATATATATATATATATATATATATATATATATATATATATATATATATATATATATATGTATATTTTAAAAGATTTAAATAAAAGACAGGCTGATGGCCCGCTTAGAATTTAACAGTTACCGTTGCATATGGGTGTTTGCAATGCTAGTGGCATCGCGAACACGCTCCACGCTGTACCTTAAGTCCAAAAACTATTTCAAAATTATATAATATTATATTAAATTATTCCTCAAAGTAGATTCTTTAAAAAGAAAAAAAAACGACAATTTGATTGTAATAAAGTCGCAATTCGAACAGATATGTATAAGTAATGCTAATGCAATCATTTAATAATTACATTATAGAATAACCCATAAACCATTATTAATAAGGTTGTTATTAGTGGAGCATATACTGTCACTTTTTCGTTTCATTGAGATTCAAATTACAACGATGCTAAAGGAGCTTTCACTTCAAAAATCCGTGAGTAACAGTGACTGCTTACGAAAGGAATCCCAGCTTAGCAGTTCCAGCAATAAAGGAACACTTTAGCTTTAGGAAATACTGCATCTCTTTGAGATTTCTACTGTTAGTACAACGGTGAGTGTTCTGAGCAATTGTTTTAAGTAGTGCCTTCGTTCTCTTTCTATTAGTAAACTGGTCGCCATCCGATGGACGTTCGTCCTCATTATTTGAAACCCCTACTGTCGCCACTAGCTGTTTTTCTAGAATGTTTATTTTGCGCACCCTGAGTATTTCACTTTTATAGCTAGAGTTCAGCAGACAGGCAAAGGGCCCACCCTGCCAGGTGATCACCGTCGCCTATGGACGTTTGCAACATCAGAGGCATTACCAAAGCGCTGCCGGCCTCGAAGAAATTTTATAACGCCTTTTTTGGAAATCCCCTTAGCGTACCGCGCTGAGATAACCTCAGCCGGAAGCTCATTCCTGATTCTGAGAGTACGCAAAATGCACGTTCTTGAGAACCGTTTCGTACAAGAAAGAAAAGGCTCCAAGAAATGGGGATGAACACACACCCAGCCGATGGCGGGCAGTGCGGTGGTAGAAAGACGACGAGGGCACCATTCTAATCTTCAGAATACTGCCCGTTATACAGACGATGAGTATGTAGAATAAGCTTCCATCTGAAGTTTTTCCACCGCACTACGAGATGGGGTATTTCAAAAAGGGCGACATAAAATTACTTCACGGACAGGAGCGTATTAGCGGTGCCCCAGATGTTGCAGACATCCATAGGCGACGGTAACTGCTGTTCCACAGCAATTAATATATTTACCGTTAAAAATGTAACCTCAATATTGTGGTTTAATTAAAAAATGTATTCGATTCTTAATTTTTACCTGTTCCAAACAGTTTTCAAATGGGATCGCCATTTTTGAACCTTCAATTTTATTTTATTCTCAATAAACAAACGTAACGACTCCACATTAGACGGTGATGAATTAAAACTATTATCCAATAGCGCTGGATTTTTCATCACAAATATTGTACGATCGAAAACCTGTAAAATAATTACTTTTTTTATTACATATTATATTTGAATACTTTAATGGGGTTTTTGTAGGTTCTAGTGAAAGCGGCCGCGGGTGGCCCCTCGGGGGAGGACCCGCCGCCCGCACTATTGCCGCGAGGGAGAGGGCTGTGTGCTGTTCTGCGGCCCCCCTCAACTGTTGATCCAGGAGAGCGCCGGGGGACGAAATCCTGACCCCCGGCGCCAACAATTTAGAAGGGGCCCGCCTTAAGACAAATGGCGGGCCGGCGCCGGCCCGGGCCACGAGATCGGCAGGCCATATATCCGTGGGCCCGGGCGTAGGCGATAGGAGAACAGCGGGGTTTTTTAGTGGGTAGTCGGATGGTCGAACATCTTTCCCGGAGTCCCACATATCCCTCGGTCCCCCCGGGCCGGGGGAACCCGTCAAGAGAGGTTTTTCCCCGAGACCAAAAAAAAAAAGTTCTAGCGTGCAATACATCGGTAATTTTACAAATATTTATTTTAACTGTTTAAATGGTACAGTGAACTTACAAATACAAGTTAAAATTACAAACTAAGAACATAGCCTTTTGGGACAGCGGCGCGCACGTACACTTTTCCTTATATTAATGGCGGGCACCGCGTCGAGAGGCGCTCGAGTGGGTTCGACGCGAGGCGAATCAGCGCCTCCTATTGGCTGTATATAACAGTCTGCGCATGCGCGGTGGGTACCGGTGTATTTCCGGTGTTGCCGCGTTACAATACTTAATTTTAATTTGTTAATTACTTACGGTCTCCCAATCAGATGAGCGCGACAAATCAAAAGAAACGCTTTCGATATTTTGAGACGACTGGATGTTTACCCAAATCTGAAAGTTGAACATTTCTGTAAGAGTTAAAAATTCTATCAGAGAATACCTACACAATTAAAGATCTTTTCGTTGTGAGCTTTAGTACAAAAACAGAAACCGCTTTTTATATTGAAAATTAAAGACCACAGGCAAATTTGTTAAATCAAAGCTTACGTCGACAGGTATATAAATTATTATAGCCTATTTTCTTCTACCATTTTCTTTTACCTTAAATGTAACTTTAACTCTATAAAAATCTACTCACACTACGTGTTGTGAGAGTAAAGAAACATAAATGGCACGAAAACACGGCAACACATCCCAGCTAATAATTTTATACAACTAAAAGGAAGGACATAAAGTTCCGAACTTTCAAAAATATGTAATATTTTAGTGAAGATGCGCTAGTTTTACAAAATCACACTAGTCAGAAGGAGAGTAAATTAACTTACATTCTCTTCGTCAAACAAAAAGTACACAGCTTTCAAAGGGCACCCAACATCCCGCAGCTCAAATCTTTCCCCGCTAACCGCGTCGCAAACATGCCAGACATAACCGTCATTTTTGTTCAAAAGCCATTTACTTTTAAACAATCTATCTGTTATTTGTACGAATCGATGCATTGTCAAATCGTACTGTATTAACACGTAACTGGTCGGGCCTCGTGGAAGACCAAGGCCTGATGCTATCCAGCACTTTATGCCGAAATGGAGGAAATAGCTTGCTAATAGAATGCTATGGTCTAACGGTGAGCCATGTGAAATTCTTAAAAGTTCCTGAAAAAGATTACAAACTCAACAACCGTTTAGCTATGTAAATTTCTAAAATTTCTGGCCATTTGGTTCCAGGCAAAAAAAAGTTATTTGTTCCATTGCCTATATCAAAAAAAAAAAGAAATGTCTCGAAAGGAATTAAAAAATCAAAGACAGTATCACCATGAGGTAAAATTTTGGATATTATTTTCCAGGAATACTTACTAAACCCGTCAGCACAACGTTATGTAATTCAGTAACCTCATAAGTTGGTACTAATGCCACGTAACGAAGGCATACGTTAACCATCTCGAAAATCGAACTACTGGACCAACCCTGATTTGGACTCGCATCTCTCTCCAAATCAACTTCCCCGACATTCTCTCTAATTTCTCTACTACTTCTTGATGACGAACTTTTTGAGAATCCCGATGATTTGGATACGGCCGATTCGCACGACTTCGGATTCATGGGAAAGAAATTTTTCGACGGCAACGGGATTGGTTGTAAGAATTGCGTGACACATTTATTTTTTCCAGAACTATCAATGTAAGTTAGTAATATACTTCTATTCGGAAATTCGTTAATAAATTTCATTGTGTAATTGTTCAGATGTCGTATAATGTAGTCGTCTTCTAAAGGCAAATTGTAATTTTGTAATCCTCCCAGTCCAGAGAGGCTTGTTGTTATACTGAATGCTATATATGAAACTTCTTTCTTTAACAATTGGTCTATTTCCGGAATAAGCGAGTTAGATTCCTTGTTTTGAACCGTTTCGTAACCGAATATTGTTGGTGGTGAGGCTATTTTAAAAATGCCTTTTAGCTGAAACAAATATAAAAAGTTTAATAACCAATTTGAAACTAATTACAAGCACATTTTTAACACAGTTAATTAAAAAGTTATAAAAATGCTGAGGTGTCCTTCCTTTACGCTATTAATTATCATAGGAACAAATTGTTATTATTGTAAATAATGTAATGTTTCTGTAATTGTTTTCTATACATAAATACACAATAGAACCTCAGAAGTTGGACTTAAAGGGGGACGCCAAAAAAATTCGAATTATAGAGTTTTCAAATTTCGACTTAATTACCGGCATATTCTTTAATCGAGTTGCAAAAGTTATAAAATCAAACATTGCTACTCGTATGTTCGAAATACAGAGGTGCAAGTTATTTTTTTCGATTTATAGAGAAAACTGAATTTACTTATGGGTTCAAATTTAGAGCAGCGGAGGTTTTAAATGGTTAAAGGGAAGAGGAGAATAAATTTTTTTCGAGTTAGGTAGACTTTTGACTTATCGAGGGTCGACTTGAAGAGGTTCTATTGTAATTTAAACGTGTAGAGCAGTGTTTTTCAATATTTTTGAATACGCGACCCCTATATGGGTTGAAAAATTCTGGCGACCCCCTTGGACCATAGAGAGACAAAAAGTTAGTAAGTAATTTATAAGACTACGTTTATAATTTTCTCTATTTTGGTACGTATATTCACTATTAAGACCTACATTCTGTAAGAAGCCACGACAGCTCTGAAAGTAAGTACGAGGTAAGTTGGTAAGGTTTTATCCATGCAGGGACGAAGAACCTCTGTGGCTGGGGTCGGCCTGTCGTAAAAGGCGACAAAACAACCCACCCTAGCTACGTGGTAGGGCCTGAATCCCGTCTGGATGGCGACCACCTTTGGTCTTAAGTATGCCGCCATAATAACCTTGTGTTGTGTTCCGGCATTAGTGACCCAAGTTGCTGTACCCTTATGGGACAGCAGCGTGTTCGTGATCTGCTAAATTGTAAGCGGACTGTCAGCCTGTCTGCTGTCATACGCAATAAAAAAAAAGGCAGCGTGCGGTTTTGATTTGGACGCCAGTTTGCGCGGACCTAACTTCGCGGCGTTGCCACACCGCATCGTCGTCACGGGCGAGACATTTTTCCTTTTGCCAGTGACCCCTCAAGTAAGGCTTCGCGACCTACATATTGAAAAACACTGGTGTAGAGTAATAAATGGTGTTTTAAAAACTTACAAATCCTTGACTAAGCACCGTGTACAGTGGGATTTGAACCGTGCCCAACCATTTGTTGTAATATCTGTAGAGCACCGTCCTGCTGTGCTGATCATCGTCCGAATATCCATCATTAATCATAACTTTGGACTCGTCGTATATGTCTATATTTAGAATTGCTAGGGGTTCCAATCTAAATAAATTTGAACTACAGTTTAAATTTTTGAGAAAAATTATTTTTTTCTAATATATTATACGAAGACAAGGCTTGTCCGCACACTCATATTCTCAATCTTTCTGTATGGGGCTGAGACATGGACCCTACTGGCAGCTGACCGGAGGCGAATCGATGCGTTCGAGATGTGGTGCTGGAGGCGCATGCTCCGAATACCCTGGACAGCTTTCCGAACCAATGTGTCCATACTCCAGCAACTAAAGATAGGGACGAGGCTTTCCACCATCTGTCTCAAGCGGATACTGGAGTACTTCGGCCACATTGCCCGAAAAGACAACGACAACTTGGAAAAGTTAGTTGTAACCGGTAAAGTCGAGGGCGGCCGATCGCGTGGCCGTAGTCCGACGCGTTGGTCGGATCAAGTTCGCACCGCACTAGGCACATCCGTCTACGAGGCGCTGCACGGTGCTGAGAATAGGAAGCAGTGGAAAACTACCATATGTGATAGACTGGAGGGTGTTGGTCACGACCCTCAGACATGAGGACTACGACTCGAGGAGGAGGATACGAATAGATATTATTTAAGTTTAATAAGCTGTAAATGAAAAGAAGAGCCTCATCAGTTACCTAATCAGTCTGAAATGGTCTATTACTTAATTTGCTAGTTCAAAGCCAGCAACAAAAGAGCACAGTTCAGTTTTTAATACACGCTTTTTATTAGTTTCACCTGTATGTTTGTAATCAACTCCTTTGGGCGCGATTTGGACCCACTTTATAAACGGCCAAATTTAGTTCAAACTTTGTAGATATATCGAGGACCGATAACAATACACTAATTTGATAATCTAGGATCCTCGGGATTAATAAATATTCGGACCGGTTAAGCAGCGTCAGGCGCGGTCAGTGCTTGGATGGGTAACCGCCTGGGAACACCACGTGACGGTGGCTTTTTGCTCTGTTTTACACGTTTTTAATATTAACTTGACCTGTATGCAACGGAATTTTCGGACTCAATTTTTACCCACTTTGTTTTAGTGAAGTGAGACGGTAGTTGACCCTGTAACAACCAATTTCAGCGACATTTCTGTACTTCGACGAAAATGAAATATCACAGAAAAGCACCGTCGCAAATACTTGTAGGTACACGGATAATGGCGGTGATTCACCCTAGTCTAAGCTTCAAAGACGATGATATAGGGCTTAGAAGAGATGATAGCTGTGAGGCTTAATGATAAACTAAAGATCGAATGGAATCTTCAGGCACATATTTGTATTAAGTATTTGTTTTTTTTTATTACTGGGAAACAAGACTGGTTGACGTCACTCTTAATATTTAGTAAGCAGTTACCGTCACCTATAGATGTTTGCGACGTTAAGGTCACAGTGAACACGCTACTGTCCGCAAAGAAGTACTGGAATCTAAGTCACTAATGCAGGAACACAGGCATACTTATAGACCATGGGGTGGTTCTATTCTGACGAACTAGGCCCTACCACCTAAGATTGTTTCAAATCCACTCAAAAATCATACTGGATGTTGCTAATAAAACATACTTAGATTTGATCTTCAATGTGTGATTCCACGTCGGATGACATCCAGTAGCTGTACAAGTCTGCGATGTAACGCCGTGGTAGCTTACACGCACGAATGGACGCAACGGATGAACTTTGAAACCTGGTGACGAGTGTATGTTTTTTTCAAGACACAATAACTACTCTGTCAGGCAACATAAACACTCAAGTTAGATATATATATATATATATATATATATATATATATATATATATATATATATATATATATATATATATATATATATATATATATATATATATATATATATATATATATATATATATATATATACCTAGTCAGGTCATAAGTATTGTCACACAGTAAAAACTTTTCTTTTAGAATGCTGGCCACAAAAAAGTTTATTGAATTCGAATCTCGAATTGTTCATGAAAATAAAAATGTATACTTTTAGAATTTTACTCATTTTTTAAATATGGAGTGGACGTTTAAAGAAGACCGTGTTGCAGTTATTGCGTTGCATCGTTGCGGTTACGCGCCAATTCAAATTTTTAACATACTGAAAAATTTGAATATAACCAAAAGATTCATTTATCGTACCATCAAACGATACAATGAAGACTCTAGTGTAGATGACAGGTCAAAAAGTGGTCGCCCTCGGTCTGTTAGGACTCCAGCAGTGATAAAAGCTGTGAAGGCACGAATTCAAAGAAATCCCAAACGTAAGCAGAAACTGTTGGCCCTTCAGATGGGGTTAAGTAGAACCACGGTGAAAAGGGTGTTAAATGAAGACTTAGGGCTTCGGGCATATCGAAGAAAAACAGGACATCGTTTGAATGCTCGTCTAATGGACCTGAGACTGAAGAGATGCCGCGCTTTGTTGAAGCGGTACGCGGGAAAAAAATATCGGGAAATTCTTTTTTCGGATGAAAAAATGTTTACCGTAGAAGAGAGCTACAACAAACAAAATGATAAGGTGTACGCACACAGTAGTGAAGAAGCGAGCAACCGTATTCCGCGTGTCCAACGAGGTCATTTTCCATCCTCGCTCATGGTATGGTTGGGAGTTTCTTATTGGGGCTTAACAGAGGTACATTTTTGTGAGAAAGGTGTAAAAACGAATGCTGTTGTGTATCAAAATACAGTTCTGACGAACCTTGTGGAACCTGTTTCTCATACCATGTTCAATAACAGGCACTGGGTATTCCAACAAGATTCGGCGCCAGCTCATAGAGCGAAGAGCACACAAGACTGGCTGGCGGCGCGTGAAATCGACTTCATCCGGCACGAAGACTGGCCCTCCTCCAGTCCAGATTTGAATCCGTTAGATTACAAGATATGGCAACACTTGGAGGAAAAGGCGTGTTCAAAGCCTCATCCCAGTTTGGAGTCACTCAAGACATCCTTGATTAAGGCAGCCGCCGATATTGACATGGACCTCGTTCGTGCTGCGATAGACGACTGGCCGCGCAGATTGAAGGCTTGTATTCAAAATCACGGAGGTCATTTTGAATAAACTTTAATGTCATAAGAATCTATGTTTTGTTAAGTTCATTTTGGTATATAAATGGTTACATAATGAATAAACTTGTTACAATTATTTTACATTAAACATGTGACAGAATTTATGACCTGACTAGGTATATATATATATATATATATATATATATATATATATATATATATATATATATATATATATATATATATATATATATATATATATATACATATTCATGTATAAATCATATAAGGCCATTTTCTTATATATAATTTTTTTCCCCGGGAACCGAAGACCGATTGCTTCTATACGATTACTATACGAACGTGGGTTCGATGTCTATGCAAGACAAAATGTTTGCCCTGTCCATGTAGCAGCGGAGTAAAAATACTAACCCCTGCAGCCACCCGGCTGTCAGTGTTATCGTAAAAGAGGATAGGTTGTAGGGCTCCAAGCCCGTTCAGATGGCAACCACTTCTGTTCTCTTAATGTGCCGCCATAATAACCTTGTGTTGCTCGGGCACTAGTAAGCCAGTTTTTAGTCCCTCTTTGAGGCCGACGGTGTGTTGCAATGCATCTGGTGTTACAAACGTCTATAGGCGACGATGACCTTCTATCGTCCGTCAGCCTGTCTACCGATCTCAAACATAAAAGAAATGTGTCATCATCATCATCTTAGCGTTGAATCCCAGTTGCAGCCCAAAATCTCACTTCGGCGCCCGGAGTCCGCTTTATGACTTTTTCTTCTCCACGTCACACGGTCTTCAGCATCCCTGGTAGTGAGCCCATTGGCACGCATATCACACTTTACGACGTCAAGCCAGCACTTTTTGGGTCTACCCCTCCTGCCGGGGCCCGGCGGAGGCAGCATGGCCAGACATTTGTTTCCCACGTAAGCATCCGGTTGCCGTAAAACGTGGCCGTACCAGCGGAGCCGACACTCCTGCAATTTATCCGCAATGTCACGGACATGAAGACTGCCGCGAATGCGGAATTTCCTAACGCGGTCCTTCCGCGTAAATAAAATAAAAAATAAAATAAATAAAATATAAATAAAATAAATCAAAAAGCGTAAAATAAATATAAAAGAAATGTGTAACAGATATAAATAAATAATGAAATTATCCAAAGGAGCAAGGGCTCCGAAAAAAAAAAGTTGCCTCACCATCCTTACCAGCAATCCTTTCACATTCCAAATCGCTATCATCATGGCTCCTCTTCAATAAATTAAATGCTCTCATAACGTTGATTTGTATTTCTTGCTCTTTATTCAATGATTCCTTGAGCATGAAATTCTTTGAATTGCTCCACATAACTTCGGTATTTGATCTCGAGAAGAGGTTACTGTGAAATTATTTGATTTAAACTAATTACAACTCTTGTTTTACATGAAAATGATAATATATTTTTAAATCGTCGTGATCTTTATGTCAAGAGACTTCGCTAAAACAAAAATTTGGATTCGATAGCCATTTGGTAGAACTTGAAACAATCCGTACATGGAGTGACAAAGAAACATGGTGGTGGAACGACACAGTCCAGAGAGAGAATAGAGCGAAGAAAGCCCTCTTTAAGAAGTGGCAAGCTTCCAAATCTCCTGAACATTGCTGTTGCCAGAGCCGGACGAGACCACTTACAACCACTTTACGATACGTTGGAGTCGTCTGAGGGGCAGAAGCTCATCTATAAGTTGGCGCGCTCCAGATTCAAAGCGGTACAGGACATTTCCAAGTGCCGCTGTGTAAAAGATCTTATGAGCAACCTGCTACGCGAGGACCTCGCGGTGAAGGAAAGATCGCGCTCGTATTTCCACGAGCTGCTGAACAAGAATGCTGAAGCGAAAGTTTGGGTTGCAACCGGGATTCAACGCCAAGATGATGATGATGTAATAACACCCCTAGTGCAGATGTGTAAGGTATTAAAATATATTACGTAAAAATACAAACCTCCAATCACTAAAATCTCTGACGACATCTTTATAAGTTTTTCTCATCAAATGTTCATTTAAATTCCTCAAAATATTATTGTTTAATTTCTGTATATATTTAAATCCAATAAACCTTTGTATTTCAATGGGTTCCATTTCTATTTGCTGTTGCGATAAATAATTCAAATCGAAATTCTTTTCTTTCTCCTTTTGCAAACAATTCAGTTGTTCTGTACTTATTTCATTGGTAAGTAAAGGTATTGTTTTATTATCCATATTATTGAATCCACCTTTATTTCTTATATTTAATAGTTTAAACCGCTGAAATTCAGGGCTGTTCTCATTTAAAAGAAATATATCTACGTCTCTTATATTAGACTTAACAATTATACGTAATGTTTTCGTTAAATTTTCATCATCACTCACATCTCTGCCATATAATTTACCAATAACATCTTTTAATGTATCTACATCAGGTTTAATTGTACCATTCATTAGCCTCCTTAAATATTTTCCAATTTCTAATGAATCCTTTAACTTATCGTTTTGTGTTTCTGCTGTTTTCTGCCAGCCAATTTTTACATCTACATCGCAATTCGTGTACAAAGGATCGTTAAAAATATTACTACTTTTTAACCTAACTTTATAGGCTGCTGCAATATCTTTAATGCCACATACATAATCTGCCTTTTCCTTAGTACTGTTTATGTCTTTATCATATACAAAATTAACTGTAGTTAGTTTGCAGTCTTTAAAATTATTTTTTATACTTATAAGTTTTATATTAATACGTGACACTCTCACTCTATTTTCAAATAAGATTATAGTCAATTGTTCATTACTAGAAACAATTTCAACTGAAAATGCTTCGGTGAACTCTACATCAAAGTTTTCATTGGCGATAATATGATGTTCTGATTCACAAACAAAAATATCATCAACATAAACTTGAAAATGATATTCAAAAGTTTTTCTAAACTCTGTTAATTGTGTTAAGATATTCTCATCTCTCTTTAACTCTAAACATATTTGTTCTTTTTTAATCAAATTATTGACAACATTTTCCACTTCGTTTCGTAACGCGTTATCATCAATAAATAATTTTGGTCTAATAAGTGTTTTCTTCTCTACACCTTGCAGCTTCTGTTCATTTTTGGCGCTTTTGTATTCCAAATACTCACTTACGTATTCGAATTCCAGTTTACAAAGCAAATCAACGAATTCTGAATCAAATGTATCATTCCATTTTTGTTCAAATTTGACATTATCTAACACAATAGTCTTAATTTCGACAACATACGGTATTTGAATTATTTTAGACTTTTCACGGATCGTTTCAATATCTAACCAAAGGGAGAGAATTTTATGTTTCAATTCTTTTTCATGTTTAACCATTTCCTTATATTTTTCTTTGGAATGTAACAGCTTTCCAGTATATTGTCTTATAGTTGGGTCGAATCTTAAATCTTCTCTTTTGTTAACGTTTACAAAATCATTTTTAAGATTTTCCTTAGTTTCTCTATTTACTCTTATTTCTTTTGATAATTCATCCAGTATTTTTTTGTTTCTTTCATAGTCATTAAAAAGTATTATCAGTTTGTCTGCTAAAATTTTTTCTAATGTGTATTCGTAGTGATGATGAAACGTAATATTTCGTAGTTCTACATCCAAAAATTTGGTTTTCTTCGCTTTGCCCGGTTTAGAATGTTCACGTATCAAATCATCAAATAAAACCGGCTGTATATACTCAATTGGAATATTTTCATCGATTCCAAATGCATTTTCAAGAACTTTCGGGAAAATAGGGCTAAATGACGTAGCCCTTGATTTATTTGACCTGTAATTATATATAAATAATTATAATTTTTTCAATTAGTAGAAACATAAATTTAATAAATCAAAAAGCGAAACTTCTTTTATTTTTTTAGTTACGTCGTTTGTTGAGTTTCAGTTCATCCGAAGCTTATACTTTATAGTCCGGGAACTGCTGGCCATAGCACTAAGGACATTATGTAAAAGGTGTTTAAACTGGGTTTCGATATCGTAACCAGTTTTTCTATAGAAAAAAGGATTCGTTATTCTACATTATCCTAACATTAATTCCCATAAGTATATCTTCTATATCTTAAAAATACTCCAGGGAGGCTAGTCAAATGAAATCGCTGAACTATTGAAAACAAAATATTTTGACAGTAAGTTACTAATTCAAAATGGCCTCCCAGATAAAGTTTCTAATACAAAGTGTCAGTATTTCATTGATACATAAGCTACCGGCACTCTATGATGGCCGTTTTGACCTTTGTCCACTCCATGAAGTTTCGTATTAATTAATAATTACATTTGAAGGAGCAAATTGCTGTTCTTTAATGTCAATAACGACGTCCAGTTGTGTGGGAAACAAATGTCTGGCCATGCCGCCTCCGCCGGGCCCCGGCAGGAGGGGTAGACCCAAAAAGTGCTGGCTTGACGTCGTAAGGGGTGATATGCGTGCCAATGGGCTCAATACCAGGGATGCTGAAGACCGTGCGAAGTGGAGTAGAAAAAGTCGGAAAGCGGACTCCGGGCACCGAAACGAAAGTTTGGGTTGCAACCGGGATACTACGCTTAGATGATGATGATGAAATGTAATTACTAATTAATACGAAACTTCATGAGTGGACAAACGTCAAAACGGCCATCATAGCATGCCGGTATAGTAGCGAATATAAAAAAACCGGTCGGTGTATTTTACTATACTCCGGACGCCGAGCAGGAAGAATTTCGTCCATTGACCTGTTATTATCTTATCTGTCTCTGCTACTCCCGCGTAAATATAATGCCGCTTTGCTCGCACAGAGCAATGACCGACGATGGTCATTGCTCTGTGCGGAGTATAGACCTGCTGATACCGTTTCCATCTTTTCCTTATACTCAAGAACCATCGCCAGCTACCTTTAAAAATAAGAAATAAAAAGTTAATACTTACCGACGAAAATATGATGTAAAATATTTGAAAATGCTTCTAGATTTCATCAAATAGCTGTTTTGTAGATCGATACTGTAATTTATTCGCGTCATTTGTGTTGTGGTAATTGGAATTACTGAAGATTTTATCTCTAAATTAATAATATCCATTAGACTTGTTTTATTTTGTGACTCCTTTTTATTATCATTTCCTCGAGAATCAGGATCTATGATATTTTTAGTAAAGAAATCATTGTTACTAGAAGATTCAAAGGATTTTGGGCTACAGGGAAGTTCAACTACATTTTCACTGATCTCATGATACTCTTCTATACCTGCTGACATATTATTCTTTGTGGATAAATAATGTAACTCTATATTTTCTGATTTATCTTTTACGTCCATATTTATTAATAAACAAGTATTAGATACTATTTTTGTTCAGTTCAGTTCAGTTCAGTTCTTAAGGTTATGGCTCCAATGCCTCTAGCATCGATTTTGCCAGTATCGGAGTTACAAAAGTGACAGGTTGTAATAAAATAAACTGTAATTTAAAACGCGGGAGTTTCGAAAGCTAACGTTATCTGGAATCCTGAGGACAACACAGTTTCTATTTGTTATAAATTGTATTAACATACTTATAAGTAAATACTATTTTTAATCAAAAACTTACATAAAACTAGAATATATTTAGTATGGACAAGAGTTAACATGTAATTTACATTAATAGGGCGAGGGATATCTGTAGGAAGAATTTCATAAATGGGAGTAGAGATTTTTGGGCAATGGAAAAAAATGTGATCAATAGTACCCTCGTCAAGTCCACACTCGCATAAAGAATGGTCCCGTACCCTTATTTTAGCCAGAAAAACTGGAGAACCAACATGACCTAAACGTAAACGAATAATGGAGGAAGTGACATTTTTAGGCAGAAACTTATGGCGGCAAAACCAAGATGAGAGTTATTTGTTAGACAATTGCTTAACGTTGACAAAAAACGTTGTCATGGTTACCAAAAGCAAAGGCTTTTTTTAAAGAAAAAGTCAAACTTTCGTGAAGAGTGCAAACTGTTTTTTTTTTTTTGTAACTTTTGTAGCGTTTTTTCTAGAGAGGCCATTGCCCTGCTTGGGTCAGTTCTGTGCATAGAATCTCACCATATTAGCAAATCTATAATTTTCACAGATTCTTTGAGTTGCCTACAGGATATTAAGAAATCTCCTTTCCATTAAAAAGGCTCTCCAGTCTTCATTTTTCTTTAAGTCTATATGTAGTTCTGGCTTGTACTCCTGGCCACTGCGGTATTCGTGGAAACGATAATACTGACAGTTGTGCCAAGCAAGTAGTTTATACGGGTAATAATAAATATAAAAGATGGTTTCCCGTAATTTACGTACCCTTACTAAACCCTCAATGATAAAAATTTGGAATGAGTAGTTGCAAAAATCTAGTAAAATCACAACAAAACAATATAGCAATTTACAACCCTCTATTCCTTCAATCTCCTGGTTCTTCCGTTATCGTCATCTCCCAAAAAAACTACTTCCATTATAATCCGTCTGCATCTTGGACATGTATGTACACCGCTTTTTTTGAATAAACTTAGAATTTGTGACAGTTCTTTAAATGAGTACGTCTAGCCGAAGGTTCATTTGAACATAATATTCTTCAATTGCCAAAAAGTTTCTACTCCCTTTTATGTTAATCAATATCCTTCCATAACGATATCCCGCGTCCCATCAGTCAGTTTATTAATGTTTTATGTAGGTATTTTTTAAAGTAGTAATGTTAGCGCTTAATGTAAACAGTATATTTAGATATTTAAAATATTAAGTAAAATAAACATGTATTTTTTTGGAAATGTTCGTATAAAATTGTCTCATTCCATCTCTTAATTTCATACATAATATTTTACTTTTAAACTTGCATTTTCCCGGTTCGCAGTTAGCTAGTAATAAATACCATCAAAATTATTTCCTGATCCTTGCTATGCTTCTTTCGCCACCTGTCTTCTCTAGTCACTGTAAAATACTTTGAAATTGGCAAATCAGTTTCTAAAGAATTGGAGCCACTTAAAAAGGAAAAGAAAAATAAAGAACCAAAAATAATGACAGCGTCAGTCAGGGCCGTCAGAAAAAATGTGAAATGTTCAGAAACGTCATTTAGAGTCAATAATAACAGGTTCATGTATACGTTCCTCAATTTATTTGATTTCGTGTTAATAATTTTAAAAAAATATGTCCAGATTTCGCCTACAAGACAGCGATGAATACTACTTGCATCTATCAGACCAACCAAAAAGATTCGATGCTGATAGCCCGGTGACAAATGTATTTTTTGATGACACAAACGGGCAGGTGTGCGAGACGATTTTATATATTTACAATTTATTATTGTATTGATAACTTAGAAAGTCTTTAAGACTTGACGATATATTCCAACTACCTATCATTTTATTGCTTTACTTAAATATCGATGTCAATAGTTCAAAGAAAAATTTTAATATACAACAAATTAGTGTTTTTCTACTTAAATCGAAATTTTACCGTTTTTAAGATACAAAGTTTAAGCTGCAGGTATTAAAGCTAGCAAAAGGAAAAATGTTTTACATAGAACCATTGCTATAAGATTGAAACTTTGTTAATAGAAACATAATCTGTTTTATTTATAGGTGTTTACAGTACGATCTGGAGGTGTTGCAGGTGTAACAGTGAGCAGTATGGATGAGTCGAAATGTACTTCATTCCAAATGGAGGACAAAGGGCCTATTATTTCTATAAAATTATCCCTGGATCAACGTATACTAGCAATACAAAGAAATCAAGATAATCAGAATGCTGCAGTTGAGTTTATAAACTTCAAAGATTTAACTCCAACTACTGCAGAATACAGTCATACATGCAAATGGAAGAATGCAAAAATTTTAGGATTTGTATGGCCAAGGGTGAATGAGATTGTTTTTATCACAGATCATGGGATTGAACTATTGCAAATATTACCTGAAAAAAAGCAATTGAAGAATTTGAAGAGCAGTTCTTTCAGGTAGAATCATTTTGTATTTTAAAGATCATATAATTGTTTTGAATATTTTTGGAACGAAGTTCCTTATCGTGCGTTGTGAAAGGGGGCTAGACGGAAAAAATTCTCACGAAAAGTTGTAACGACACTTTTGCTATAGTAAGCTATGCGGCGTGCGCATGTTTCTCTGTCTGTCTCTCTCTCTCTTATAGAAAGCAAGCCAGATATTTCTATTTAGCATTAAACAGTGTGGTGTCACGACGATTATTTTTGTTGAGTGTATACAGGTTTTTTGTACATAATAAATAATAAAAAATAATAATAATGAATCTTGACAGTGTTTCTGCACGAGTTCCGGATATTGCTGATGGAGTTAGGTTAGTTACTGATTAAGTTTATATTACATTATATTTGTTAATAATAAAAAAAATATTATTATAACTTAAAAAAAATTAATTTTATTACAATTCCTTCACTAATTAATCGAAAGGAACTTCGCTCCATCCGGGTGTCCCTTGACACCTCTCAAGTTTTTATTTTAGAATAGATTTTTATTGTATTATTTTAATAGGAAAAATATTAGATTTTGCGAATGTAGTACATCTTTTGAAGTCCACTGCTGAACATATGCCTCTACCAAGGCATGCCACCGAGCTCTATCTCCAGCTTGTTGCATCCAATCCTTGCCAGCCATTTTATGCATATGTTGCCCCACCTTGCCACTGGGTGTCCTACACTACATTTG
Organism: Malacosoma neustria; assembly: GCA_963693495.1. Lineage (NCBI taxonomy): Eukaryota > Metazoa > Arthropoda > Insecta > Lepidoptera > Lasiocampidae > Malacosoma > Malacosoma neustria. The sequence goes on from OY856381.1 coordinate 20,191,197, forward strand.
CCGAGATGCCGCCTCCACTCCAGAGCTCTTTTATCCTATTGGTTCTACAACAGATGTGGCTGACCCACTGCCATTTCAGCTTGCAGATTTGAGAAATGATGTTGGTGACTTGGTTCTCTGATGGATCACTTCATTAAAGAGACCCGAATGCTCTCTCCATAGCTCACTAAATAATTTTAAATTGGTGGCCCAGCCCTACCATGGGCATCCACACCTCAGCTCCATAAGTCATTACCGGTAGAACACACTGGTTTAAGACTTATCTTTAAACATTGTGGTACAGGCGATGAGTTTCTTATTATGTAATATTCATTTCATTTCAATTAGAACAGAATTGTATCAATTTGCTTTTCAGTGGTGCCTGGTTTTCGTGGTGTGCTCAGAGCAATATAGTCCTTCTAGCAGGCAACAATGGTGCCCTGATGCAACCATTCTCATTAAGCAACTCTACTATTACTAAACTACAGAAACTTGAATGTATGTTAAACTATTTCATATATTCTATTAAATGAAGGATTTTTTTAAAAAGGTTACTTTATAACTATTCTAATCACAAGTTTTTGGAACTTTTATGTAAGATCATAAACAGTTACATGTATATTATTTCCTTAACAAGTCAGACATAATGGGTGGAACTTTTTTATGTTTGATTCAAATCTAACTAATATGCTCCATACATGGTGTCATGGCTGGGGTCAGCTTATCGTAAAAGGCGATAAAACAACCCTAGCTACGTATTAGGGCCCCGAGCCCATCTAGATGGCAACCAACACTGGTCTACAAGTACGCTGCCACAATAACCTTTTGTTGTGTTCCAGGATTAGTGACTCAGACCCCAGTACACCCCTCTGACAGCAGAGTGTTTGCGGTGCCCCTACTGTCGCAATCAACGATGTTACCATAATATTGCACAAAACTGCATAATATTAAGTGGGTCATCTGTCTGTCTTCTTTTCCTCAGCAATAAAAAAAAAACATTTATCCCATATAGTATTGTATATCCAGTATTTTTATCCATCCAGGGCCTCAAGCCCGTCTGGATGGCGACCACCTGTGGTTTTAAGTATGCCGCCATAATAATAACCTTTTGTTGTGTTCCGGCATTAGTAACCCAAGTTCCTGTACCCTTATGGGACAGCAGCGTGTTCTCGATGCCACTGGCATTACAAACACCTATAGGCGACGGTAACTACTAAATTCTAAGCGGGCCGTCAGCCTGTCTGCTGTCCTACAGTAATAAAAAAAAATATGCTACATACATAGTAGTTTTCTAAAGCTGAACATAATTTGACAACTTTGGACTTTATCCAACTTATATGACAAAATACATATATAATGTACTTTCTGCGATAAATGTGTATACAGTAAAATCTATAACTGATGATTTTCAGTGGATTCATCTCGTCCTGTGGTAGAAAGAGATGTGTTTGTCTTACGATTGTGTGAAGCGACATGGTGTGCTATCTTCAGACATGGCAATTCCGCCTCAACTGCTGCCCCCGGACCAACAGAGGTATATATAATAATGCTATTAGTAATAAATTGATCTGAGTATGGGAATGCCTGTTGCAAAAGGCGACAAAACAGCCCCGATTAGGTGGTAAGGCTCCAAGTCCAAGTGGACGGCAATCACCTCTCTCTAAATAAGCCACCATAATAACCTTGGATCCCATTATTTTATAATTATCCGATTTAGATGAAATATGCGCCATTTTGACGGTAATTCATTATTTTCCTGTCATAAAAGCCTTCGTCCCTATTGGTAGAGAGAGACAGTCGATTTTCATAATCCTCTCACGAGACTAATTTTTCACCAGAATAACTAATTGCCATGGACAGGAACAAATAACGTAATCACTTTTTTTATTTAGCTGTTACCGTCGCCCATAGGCGTTTGTAACGCCAGTGGCATCACGAACACGCTGCAGTCCCATAAGGGTACAGGAACTTGGTTCACTAATGCCAGAACACAACACAAAGTTATTATGGCTGCATACTTAACACCAAAGGTGATTGCCATCCAGACGGCCTTGAGGCCCTAGCACAAAGAAATAGCTAGCTACCACTTAGAGCCAGGTCAAGTGAGGTAAATTGATTTTGTTTTACTACACCCAATATATTATCAGAAAATATTTAATTATTATTTGTAATAAATTTGAATGAGTTTGTGTATCTGGGTTCAAAGTTTACCAGAGATGGAAACTGTGAGAGTGATATTGAAAGAAGAGTGAATGCAGGAAACATGGTGAATGGAGCTTTGCACTCCTTTATGAACAGTCGGAAGGTGTCTAATAAGGCTCGTCTGGCTGTGCATGAGGGGGTGTTGGTTCCGACACTCATGTACGGAAGTGAAAGTTGGGTATGGCAGAAGAAACATGAAAGCAGAATAAATGCAGTTGAGATGAGAGAGTTAAGAAGTATGATAGGAGTTAAACTGAGTGACAGGATAAGAAATAGTGAGATGAGGAAACGTTGTGGTCTGAAAGAAGATGTAGTGATAAAAATTGAGAAAGGTATGCTGAGATGGTTTGGCCATGTTGAGAGAATGAATGAAGAACGATTGACGAAAAAAGTGTATAAGGCGAGTGTGAATGGAAATGTTGGAAGGGGTAGACCTAGGCGGACGTTTCGAGACCAGATCAGGGACGTCTTGAAAAAAGGCCAGGTCAAGAGTACCCTAAACCGAAGGGCATGAATGAAGGGAATAATGAAAGTAGAGGAAGCGAAACAAGTATGTAAGCATCGTAGCAAGTGGAAACAAGTGGTCTCTGCCTACCCCTACGGGAAAGAGGCGTGATTATATGTATGTATGTATGTAATAAATTTTAGTATATGTACATATTTTTGAACTACATTCTGCTAATTTAATGCTACCTCCTTGTAGTAATACAAATATTCTGCCAACAAATGTACATATATATCAGTGTTGTGAAGAATACAACATCTACTTTACAAACATTACAGGTGTGGTTAATGCCAATATCAAGTCCTGGCGTTCAAAATACGCACATATTAAAAACTGGACTCATTGGAAGGTTCGCAGTGAATGTCGTAGATGACTTAGTTGTGGTACATCATCAGGTGAATATGTTTTTGTTATTTTTGCACATTAATATTATTGTTGTGTCCGTGAGTATGTCTGTTTGGCCCGATTCTATCTTTTGGAAACTTATTGAAGTAAAACTTCTTTAGGTTATAACAAATTACAACAGTAATTTGGAAATTAGCGATACCATAATCATATAATAAATAGGATTTAGCCTTCGAGTCAATGAGATAGAATACTAGTATGCATTGTTCTTTCATAAGCTACTTTTCCCCTTTACTTGGGACTATTCCCAGAGCTTAGAAAAGGACTTTGTCACTGGTTGAGCTGAAAGTCAAAGGAATACTCATCCGCCCCTGGGACCCCATGCACTGGATCTTATCGGAAAAGGGTACTATGGGATTTTGCTCCCCTTTTTGGTTTTGACCAAGGCGGGGGTGCAGCATTTGACTCTGCGCGCAGTACGAAGAGCACTGCACACCGTGGGGGGACGCCGTGAACCGTGGCATCGAGAGCCGGACCGCGCTGCTCGCCAGCGACATGGTATTCAGGAGTAGTCATCGGTGCATGCTCAAATGCCCGGCACATACAGCCACCATAGAAGGACATTTATGTGCTGTGATATTATGTATGTTATAAATTTCACTCTTTACTCTTAAAAGATTGAATTATTTTAATTGCAGTCAAGCCAAACTTCTCAAGTGTTTGATATATTAGAAGAATCTAAAGTTGAGAATAACACAATAATCCACATACCTCTGGTTGCCGGAATCAGCATGAAGCCTGCCATCGTTGGCGAACAAATGTGCCCCATGTGTATCCTTTGAATTTTTTATTTTTGTACTACTAATGACCCTAGTTTGTTTCTTTGTTGCCTTGCCTTCATTTTAGGTGACAGGTTTAAATTTATTGTTACTGAATATTTTCTATTGAACACTGGTCTGGTTTGATCCGTGGAAATGTACACAGTGTGTACAATATAATAATATACTAGTCTAGGTCTTCTCGTCGCCTATATCACAATGCCTTAAGACAAAAGTCTTTAACCAATGAGTCCTACCAGAAATGATGTACAGAGCCGAGACGTGGACACTCACGGTAGAGTTGGTCCACCAATTTAATAATCCAGTGAGCTATGGAGAGAGCCATGCTGGGAGTTCCTCTGTAGGATCGCATTTGTAATGAAGTGATCTGTCAGGGAACCAAAGTCACCGATAGCACTTCTTGAATCGGTAAGCTGAAGTGACAGTGGGCCGGCCATATCTGTTGCAGAACCGATAAACAATGTGGCAAATGTAGTATAGGCTTGGTTGCAACGAGCCGGAGATAGGACTCTGTGGCATGCCTTGAGAGAGGCCTACGTCCGGCAGTGGACTTAAATAGACTGACGATTATCAATAATATACTTATTCCTGACAATCTCCGTGATCCAACATCTTTTACTCGTCAGAATGTCCTCAATATCCGTCCTGCAGATGGATATTTATGAATAATACCTATGTATTTATTTAAAAAAAGGAAAGTATATCAGTTGTCTAGTATCCATAATATATGCACTCTGCTATTTACTTGAGGCTAGATGGCGCTGTATAACTTGTTCTAGTACATTTCTTATACTGCTGATGTGGTTCAATTAAAAACTAGAAATGGTTATGTAGGGTACATAAGGATAAGGAAAACTATATTTAATAAAGCGTATATGGACAGAATGTATATTTGAAATGAAATCTTAATAGAAATAATAGTAGAAAATTATATTTTTTTTAAGTATTAAATATTTGAAATAGCATTATTCCCACATTTATTCGTGCAGGGGCGGAATACAGACCTCTGCGGCCGGGGTCGGCCGGTCGTAAAAGGCGACAAAACAACCCACCCTAGCTACGTGGTAGGCCCCCAAGCCCGTCTGATTGGCGACCACCTTTGGCCATAATAACTTTGTATTGTGTTCCGGCATTAGTGACGCGAGCTCCTGTACCCTTATGGGACAGTAACGTGTTGGCGATACCACTGGCGTTGCAAACACACAAAGACGACGATAACTGTCCTACAGCAATAAAAAAAAACGACAGTTTCCATATGTATAAAAGTAATGGAACATATGAATATTCTTAACCAAATCATAGATTCCGGTACATGGGTAGTGTTCCAACCGGATTACATAATAGACGCGCGGCTCGGTTGTCTATGGAAGGTGCACTTGTCTCTTTCAGGATTGGCCCATTCTGTGAGTAGAATAACGTATCATTTACGATTGATAAGATTTGGAATGGATCCTGGACATCTCTGGAATACACAATAATTAATATATTTCTTCTATTGAAAATCGAGTGACAACAGCACGCTCTACTCGCGTTTGTTGTAACCTCAGCCTCTAAAATGTGCCTGAGTTGATATTATCTCTGGATAAAAAGGGAGAGATACAAGAATCTTAGTGTTTGCACTGTATACATACAGAGATAATAATAAAGCCTTTTATTCGGACAACAAATGTACAATTATGTTATATACAGTAGACTCTCGTTAATTCAAACCTGCGATAATTCGAACCTCTATAATTCAAAGTTATCATGAGTTCCCCAGAAAATCTCTTTATATTTCGAACTAAATCAATACATTTTTATGCACTTGGTAATTCGAACGAAAAAAATCATCGTTACGTAACAAAACGACGCGATAATTCGAACTCATCGGCGTCAAACACTCGATAATTCGTAAAGGATCAGATCCTCTTATAAACAAGCCCGAGTCTGCCCGAGTAATCCATCGAGTTGCCCGCTACTGACAAGTTCAAACTTGTATTATCGTACACGAGTTTTTGTTTTTGTAATGATTAATTCGACACACTTCCGCACGAATTAGTTTGTTTAGTTAAGTTTCAGTTACTTTTACTCTTATAATATACTCATCTTTTGTCATTTGTTGTTATTGTTAAAGAATAGTGGTTAGTTAATAAATAATACATAATTGATTATCAACACTCAATAATTCAAAGTTTTATTTCTTTTCTCTCAAAAATTTCATACCATTTGATATTTCGAACACTCGATAATTTGTAACATTTTAAGAGTCCCTCGAGTTTCGAATTAACGAGAGTCGACTGTATACATGGTGACTTTGACAAATCGTCCAAATTTTTTACGCACTATACATCATTTAAGGAATCCATTTTTGCAAAAAAAAAATTGTATGTAAAATTTTCACCATAAAATATTTCATATATGATCATTAATTCAATCGTACAGAATAGTGCTATGGTGCAACCTTCGTACGTTAACCTGTTATTACCTGTCTCTGTCTCTCCCGCGTAAATGAGTAGTGCGTATTCGCTCGCCCGGTGCAATGCCGCCGTCCTCGGCCTTTTACTAGGTCAGATGGAGAGGTCATTGACACTAGCGCCGTATTATGTAAATTGCGAGTTTTTTGAATGACTTTGTGATGCTGATTACTCAACATTTTTGTACTATGTGATACAAAACTAAAATACATGTTTCTCATAACTTTTACTAAAGATTCTTCTTTGTGAATTTGGACGGGTTTGTCAAAGTCACCCTGTATGTACATATTTGACACAATTAAAATTATTCACGTATTTGGTACTTCTTTACCTTCTGTAAGTCTGTTTGCCAGTTGGCGAAGGCCTCCCCCATCTTACTCCATTCTGATCTCTCTCTGGCTACTCCATGTGCAACCTGTCTGCCTGTTTTCCTTTCACCATCCCTTGGCTACCAATGTGTATAATTATTTTGCTCCATTTATCCTTTCCTCTGACCATGCGTCCCGCCCACTTCCATTTTAGGGTTACGTCCTGTATCGTGGTCCTTTTCCCAATGTTGATGTTTCTTATTCTACCCTCCGCCCCTCTCTTTACTCCTATCATGCTTCTCTCCATTGCTCATTGGCAAATAGCAGTTCTATTGGTTGTGTTTTTTGTTATGGTCCATGTTTGGCTTCCACACATACAGAGATAGTTTATTATAAAAAGTTAGTCTATATCCAGATATTTTGCCATTTCTGGTGTGTTAAATTAACATATTACATACACTAGTTTTTTAATGCTTGAGACTCATGGCCCGCTTACAGTGAGCGATTACGCCTACGTATGTTCACGACGCCAGGAGAACCGTTAGCACTTTGCCGTCCACGTAGAGGAATTGGACCCTGGGTCACTTATACCAAAAAACAACACAAGGTTATTCTGGCGGCATATTTAAAGGCCTAGTATGGTTGCCATTCAGACGGGCTTGGAGTCCTACCATCTAGCTGGTGTTGCCTTTTCGCCTTTTACAACAGGCCAATCCCGGCCGCAATGGTCAATATTGTTGCTCCGCCTTTGAACAGAGATTTTTTTAGTAGATATATTTTATTAAAAGTTAAAATAAATTTTAATTCATCGTTCATGTTTCAGGTACCAAAAGATGAGGTGCCCAAAATAGTAGCGGCCCTGTTGAGAAGGACGAACGGCACGGAGACCATTTACAGAATCCTGCATCAACTGGTGACGGACGCAGAGAGCTATCTTGTGGAATTGTCCAAATCGTTTGACGAAATCAATTCAGTTTATAGGTAATAGTTTACTTTTCACACTGTCGCCGTGTGCCCTGCGTGGCGCGAGGAGTGCCGCGTTCTCGTCGCCCAAATCGGCGGGGACCTATCGCTGCCGGCCCTGGTTCTGTCTATGGTCGGGGGCGATCCTGGATGGACGGCCGTCCCGCCGTAGAATGCGACCGCGGGCGGCACCTCGGGAGAGGATCCGCCGCCCTCACTATAGCCGCGAGGGTGTGGGCCGCGTGCTGTTCTGCGGCCCCCCTCAACTCCTTAGAGCTGATACAGGAGAGCGGCGGGGGGATAAAATCTTGGCCTTGGCGCTAACACTACAGAAGATGCTCGCCCCGACACAAAGGGTGGGCCGGCGCCAGCCCGGGCGTAGGCGATAGAACAGTGGGGTTTTTTAGTGGGTAGTCGGATGGCCGAACACATCTTTCCCAGAGTCCCACATATCCCTCGGTCCCCCTGCACCGGGGGAACCCGTCAAGAGAGGATTTTTCTCGAGACAAAAAAGGCATACTGAAATTAGAGCCATCTGAAGATTATATATATATATTATTTGTTGTTAATTTTAATTTATACGTATATTATGTATTTTTTCTGTGTGCTAATCGAATCCACAGACAATACGGTATACTGTAGATTCCATTCAGGGGGGAGGATGTCTTCAATATATCACAGGGAAGAGGGGGGCTTAGGTTTTCGTCACGTAGTCAATATCCTCTATAAAGAAATCTTACGCTTTTTCGAGCTATATTTAATTATAGCTTGTTTAACGTTGAGTTTTTACTTGTAACTATAGGCATGCATGCACTTTTGGCGATACGCTCCAAGCGCTGTAATAATAAAGATAAAAATATGAGCCAAATTATTAGTTTTTCACTTTCAGTTTGCAAAAATTATTGAAAACCGTATTTATGACTTATTACGTAAAAACTAGACGGGTGGGGGCTTCTCATATACTACAAATGGTCACCAAAGGGTGGCAAAAGTTGACAAATACAACACACAAATTTTTATCCATGCAGGGGCGGAGAAAGAATACTGACCTCTGCGGCCGGGATCGGCCTGTCGTAAAAGGCAACAAAATAACTCACCCTAGGTCCTAAGTATGCCGCGATAATGACCTTGTGTTGTGTTCCGGAATTAGTGACACAAGTTCCTGTACCCTTATGCGACAGCAGTGTGTTCGTGATGCCACTGGCGTTGCAAACACCCATAGGCGACGGTAACTGCTAAATTCTAAGCGGGCCGTCAGCCTGTCTGCTGTCTGCAATAAAAGAAAATATATCACGGTTTGGGTATGTTTCCTTCTGTTGGAGGTTGGAAAAAGGTAAACAAAATATGTCACAATAATTTTAGTCTGATTTTATATATCATCCATTTGTATTTTTTTTTTCTTCGTGCAGGGGCGTATTAAGAATACTAATGCCTGCGGTAAAAGGCGCCAAAACAACCCTAACAACGTGGTAGGGCTACGCCATAATAAACTTGTTTTATCTTCCCCTACGGTAACTGCTTACTGTGAAATAGGCGGTTAGCTTGCCTGCGGTCCCTTAGAAATAAAAAAAAATTGTTTACGAAAAAGCCCTGCGTTTTCACCTACAGCGAGAAATTTTTACAGGAAATGGGCAGAACTAGAGGTGGCGCGCAACACGGCCGGCCAGACCGTGGAGAGCGCGCGTTTGGCGCATAATTTCCGCGTGCTCATCTCGCAGCCGGACATGTGCGCGCACGTGCTACAGGCGCACGCCGATGACGATTGCATTGTGCAGGTGTGCGAAAATATTATAAAACAACACAGTGTGTCGGTGCTTTTCACTGATCAAGGAGCCAACTCAAATATATTGACGTCCTCATTTAATATATATAGTTGTCTAATATCCATAAGACAAGTGTAAAGTACTTACTTTGGGACTATGTGGCGTTGTGTGAGTTGCTAAAAAAAGATGTGGTCCCACCATCGAGAAGAAGAGGGCCTCCAACTCATTTCTAAGATTTCGTAAAATTTGTTTTATAAGCCCTGCGCTAGGAAGCTAGAAGGAGAAGAAGAAGCAGACAGGCTGACGGCCCGCTTAGAATTTAGCAGTTACCGTCGCCTATGGGTGTTTGCAACGCCAGTGGCATCGCGAACACGCTGCTGTCCCATAAGGGTACAGGAACTAGGGTCACTAATGCCGGAACACAACACAAGATTATTACGGCGGCATACTTAAGACCAAAGGTGGTCGCCATCCAGACGGGCTTCAGGCCCTACCACGTAGCTAGGGTGGGTTGTTTTGTCGCCTTTTACGACAGGCCGACCCCGGCCACAGAGGTTAGTATACTTTCTCCGCCCCTGCACGGATAATTGATCGGCCCTTAACCAAATTTATTAAAGAAGGACTATTATTCGATTAGCGAATTTATTGTAAAATAAAACTGCTTTTACAGAGCTGCATGCTCCAGACATCTTTCATCAATTTTGTTCTTGAAAGCTTATCGAAGATGTAACATCAGCTTTAAGACAATCTTGATTTGTTTGTATAACGATGTTCTGCCATATAAATAAATATAATTTAATTACGTTCACCCCATTCAAGTTTCATTTTCACGACAAAAAGTAAGCATAATATGTCCTTCTCTAAGGGGCCATCTATAAATTATGTCACACGAATTTTAGGAATTTCTAGGCCCTCCTTCTGTCCTTGTCACAGGTTGTCACATTTTTAAAACCCCTGATGTGACGTCACACATTTTTTAATTTTATACATCTTCGGATGCGTTCATGTTGATAATAGCAATTTGAAGTTGCGTTCACAATTACAGAAAAACAAAACTGGTTTTTAGGTTTTTCCGTGCAATTTTTCTCTACATAAAAAACTTCATCAGAATTCAAGGAATAAATAAAGAAAAAATCCTGTACCCTTATGGGATAGCAGCATGTTCACTGCTAAATTCTAAGTGGCCCGTCAGCCTAGCTGCTGTCCTACACCAATAAAAAAAAACATAACTATCAAAAAACTACCCTACACTCTATTACCTAGATCTATTACAGTAATACCCTGGATTTACCTGGTAAGACCAATCTTGTAAGTCGAATTCGCGTAAAATGAGGTGCGTATCGTAGCATAGTCGGGGTATTACTGTATTTAAAAAAAAAAAGTTTTCAACGAGCTAAGTTGCGAGTTGTAACTAAATTATTGATTACTGTATTTTGAACAGGTAGTGACAGCGTACATAGCGTCCTTATCACGACACGATATGGTAGTACAACACCCAGTCGGGGAGCTGTGTGTCCGGACATTGGTGACGCACAATGCGAGCGGAAGGCTCCGCGCCCTGGTAAGGAGGGGAGGACTCGGGGACTCCAGGCCCCTGGCTTGCCAGTTGCTGTCGCTGGGCCACTTGGACAAGGCCGCCGCTCAACTAGCGCTTGACATGATGTGGCGGCTCAAAGCTTACGAAGTAAGTCTTCTTTAAAAATTAAAGTCGGTCTTGAATTGCCTTTATAAAGAGTTACAGCATTAAAATACAATCTTTGGATGCTTCTTCTTCCTCCTGTCCTCCTCTGTTAGCCGTCATCTCAACATTCACACCCTTTTACGCAATCCATCCATCCATCTTTGGTCTATCTCTCCTCCTGTATCCATCCACTATCATTTCATAACTCCACACATCCATATCAGCATCCGCATCTCCGCAGCAGTGTTGCCGTTTTAGCGACTTTGTCGCTAGATTTAGCAGATTTTGGATGTGTCTAGCGACATTTTTTTTCCATCTAGCGACAAAAATAAATTTAGCGAATTCTAGCGACTTCGATATTTTTTTGTTCGATCGGTTTTATGCGTCTCACTCTATCAAAAGATGTACAGATATAGCTATTTCTTTCTCATTAATTCATCATCCCGTTTATTCAAAGGAATTAATGCCCGGTTTCTAAGTTATTTGTTACTTTTTCGCAGAACAAACCGGTTTTACATAGTGTCTATGTGTGTATTGTCATCATTATTATCAAAATCATATTGTGGATATGGAAATTCCTTTATAAAAGAAGGCATACGCTCAAAAGTATAGACCAGAATGGGAACAACAAGAAGAGTTTAAAATGTGGTTGAAACCTGTTATGACTGATCCAACTTAAGCTTTTTGTTCGTTTTGTCAAATTTAAATGACAGAGTTGCTTTTATTTAGACCATATTTTTAAAATTGATGATTTTAAAATATTTAGCGACTTCTAGGGATTTTGTTGAGTACTTTTTTCTTAATATCTAGGGACATTTTCATTGAGGTCTGGGGACTTTCTTTTTTCCTAAGCGGAAACACTGCTCTGCAGCATGTAATGTGGCCCAGCATTCCGATCCATACAATACGACAGGCCTTACGAACTTCGATGCATCCTGCATTATAACCCCTAAGACACTGATCATTGTCATTGTGAAGATATAACCGGTTAAAACTGGACACAGATGACCTTTATTACTTAGTTCGATATATTTTCGTTAAACTACAAGATATTTATCCGATAACAATTGCCTTTTTGACACATTACGTAAACATGTCGATAGCAACACAATAGTGGTGAAATAATGAGCGTGATTTGGTTCAAAAATATTTTTTATATCTTATTTCACAATATTACGTTATAGTTCGGCTTATCCACCGAATTTGGCGTAAATCTGGACACTTTCATCCAATCGATTCCGACTTACAATCAATATTGATTGTTTTAAATGTCCAGAGAATATAAAATGTGCCAATATATTGTATTTAACCGTGCAGGGGCGGAGAAAGAATACGGCGACAAAACTGGGCTTACATATGACCACCTTTGGTTTTAATTATGCCGCCATAATAACTTTGTGTTCCGTCATTAGTGACCCCAAGTTCTTGTACTCATATGGTACAGCAGCGTGTTCGTTATACCACTGGCTGTGTGTTTCAAACACCGGCGACGGTAACTGCTAAATTCAAAGTAAAAAAAATTGTAATAATACATCAAGGAAAATTATAAAAATGAAAGTGGATGGATGGATATGGTAAAAAAGGGTCTGAATGTTGAGTTGACGGCTAACAGAGGAGAGTGGAAGGATAGAACATGTTGTGCCGACCCCATATAATGTGGGATAAGGGCAGAGATGTATCCGTGCAGGGGCGGAGAAAGAATACTAACCTCTGCGGCCGGTGTCGGCCTGTCGTAAAAGGCGACAAAACAACCCACCCTAGCTACGTGGTAGGGCCTCAAGCCCGTCTGGATGGCGATCACCTTTGGTCTTAAGTATGCCGCCATAATATCCTTGTGTTGTGTTCCGGCATTAGTGACCTAAGTTCCTGTACCTTTATGGGACAGCAGCGTGTTCTCGATGCCACTGGCGTTGCAAACATCCATAGGCGATGGTAACTGCTAAATCCTAAGCGGGCCGTCAGCCTGTCTGCTGTCCTATAGCAATAAAAAAAAGCCGGGGCCGAGTAAGAATACTAACTACTGTGTCGTAAAAGGTGCCCTAGCTTCAGGCTGACAGGCCATTTATTAGTAAGCAGCAACACGAATACGCTGCTGTCCGTGTAGGGCTACTGAAAACTGGGTCACTTTTACCGGAACACAAGGTTACTATGGCGGCATACTTATAATCCAGAGGTGGTTGCCATCTAGACGGGCTTGAGACAAGGGCGTCGCCAGCTTATGACAAGGGGGGGCAATGGGGCAATAAAAGGATAAAAAATAGGAACGCCTGATACAGTCGAAAGCATGAAGCGTTACACGTTGGAAGTCTTTGCCTCGATGACGATTGTAATAAGAACGGTTCTAATATCAATGTATAAAACTTCACAAGCCCTCGACAGCACAATAACTAAATCAAACTTTGATCTCTAGGGGGGGGGGGGGCAAGTGCCCCCCCTTGGCTTGAGACCTACCTGCCACCTAGCTAAGATTAGTTTTGACGCCTTTTACGACAGGCTGTCCCCGACCACAGCGGGATAGACTGGATAAACTTCCTAAGACTGATGAATTATAAATTTAATTATATTTTAGGAAATATTGGAAATCCTTCTGAGTTGGGATGAGCCCGTAACCGCAGTGGGTGCGGCGAAGCAGGCCGGCACCTCAACTTGGCAGGCTATCCCGCCTCGGAAGCTGCTGGCGGCTGCCAAGAATTACGCATCCCGCCACTCCGAGCCCACCGCCTATATAGCCATATACCACGCTCTGGTGGCGCGAAACGAAAAGTTGAGGGGTTCGCCGCATTTTTTAAAAGGTATGTTACCGTCATTTATTTTATACATATTACATTTAAATCACTAGCTATTTTGTCTACTGGCTGAGCAATTCTTAAGGAAGGTAGCCTCTGACGACTTATGTACCTAGTCAGGTCATAAATTCTGTCACATGTTTAATGTAAAATAATTGTAACAAGTTTATTCATTATGTAACCATTTATATACCAAAATGAACTTAACAAAACATAGATTCTTATGACATTAAAGTTTATTCAAAATGACCTCCGTGATTTTGAATACAAGCCTTCAATCTGCGCGACCAGTCCTCTATCGCAGCACGAACGAGGTCCATGTCAATATCGGCGGCTGCCTTAATCAAGGATGTCTTGAGTGACTCCAAATTGGGATGAGGCTTTGAACACGCCTTTTCCTCCAAGTGTTGCCATATCTTGTAATCTAACGGATTCAAATCTGGACTGGAGGAGGGCCAGTCTTCGTGCCGGATGAAGTCGATTTCACGCGCCGCCAGCCAGTCTTGTGTGCTCTTCGCTCTATGAGCTGGCGCCGAATCTTGTTGGAATACCCAGTGCCTGTTATTGAACATGGTATGAGAAACAGGTTCCACAAGGTTCGTCAGGACTGTATTTTGATACACAACAGCATTCGTTTTTACACCTTTCTCACAAAAATGTACCTCTGTTAAGCCCCAATAAGAAACTCCCAACCATACCATGAGCGAGGATGGAAAATGACCTCGTTGGACACGCGGAATACGGTTGCTCGCTTCTTCACTACTGTGTGCGTACACCTTATCATTTTGTTTGTTGTAGCTCTCTTCTACGGTAAACATTTTTTCATCCGAAAAAAGAATTTCCCGATATTTTTTTCCCGCGTACCGCTTCAACAAAGCGCGGCATCTCTTCAGTCTCAGGTCCATTAGACGAGCATTCAAACGATGTCCTGTTTTTCTTCGATATGCCCGAAGCCCTAAGTCTTCATTTAACACCCTTTTCACCGTGGTTCTGCTTAACCCCATCTGAAGGGCCAACAGTTTCTGCTTACGTTTGGGATTTCTTTGAATTCGTGCCTTCACAGCTTTTATCACTGCTGGAGTCCTAACAGACCGAGGGAGACCACTTCTTGACCTGTCATCTACACTAGAGTCTTCATTGTATCGTTTGATGGTACGATAAATGAATGTTTTGGTTATATTCAAATTTTTCAGTATGTTAAAAATTTGAATTGGCGCGTAACCGCAACGATGCAACGCAATAACTGCAACACGGTCTTCTTTAAGCGTCCACTCCATATTTAAAAAATGAGTAAAATTCTAAAAGTATACATTTTTATTTTCATGAACAATTCGAGATTCGAATTCAATAAACTTTTTTGTGGCCAGCATTCTATAAGAAAAGTTTTTACTGTGTGACAATACTTATGACCTGACTAGGTATAATATCAGTTGTCTTACTTACTCATAACACAAGTTGCTATTTACTTTGGGACCAGATGGCGCTGTGTGATTTTTTTTAATTTTTTTTTTATTAGTGAACACCAAACTTTGGGTTCATTTTTACTTAATAAATAGTAACCTGACATATATATTTTACTATAATATAAATGATTCAACATGCTTTTAATTATTGTTATAAAACTATATACATTAGGTTCATTCCGTGTATAAACACGTTACTTACATTTCAATCGTTAATTAAGCCTCAAACTGTTAGCAAACCATATAACCGTATTGCTGCGGAATTGGAGTAGCCACCGTGATGCTCCGTCGTTCATTTAGGCGTGTTTGCTCCGTGGGCCCATGCCACGCCACCGGGGGTAGTCGCCCCCCGAGTTTATGCCGGGCCAAAGAAATTCGCCTCGACCTCCCCTATACAATGAATAGAAAACAAAGTACAGTGTAAACTCTTTGTAACGTCACTCGATTTAACGACAAACTCCTTAAAATGTCGAAGCAGATTGACTGGTTGGTTTACCTTGTTTTCTATACAATAATACACTCTATATAGCGTTACGCTCACTCTATTTAACGACAAAAATAAGGCATTATAAATCACACTGACGAACAACAAGTGAATAAAGAAGATGAAACAGACGATCTTGTCCCTCAATCAAACATCAATCAAGCAATTAGCGAAACTATTAGAAAATTACTTTTTATATAATCAAGTCGATCCGGCACTATCTCAAGATATGAGTAAAATACATAAGAAAATCCAATTAAAATATTGGAGCAGCGAAAAACATCAGACGAAGATAACACACTATAATACACAATAAGTGTTGTTATTTGTATGAATAATAATGTTCTTGTGTAAAATGCGTACTATATTTGTAAATACTAAATATACTATATATTATTATAGAATAGAAAAATAATTTTTTTTTAAATATCCATCTCCATTTAACGACCACTCTCTATAACGCTGGAAAATGTAGTCCGTTGAGTGTCGTTATATAGAGTTTACACTGTATTTGGAATTCATTGAACAAATTTCATATCTTGTTGTTTTCAGGGGAACAATGCGACTCCTACATCGAGTTTTATAAACAGTTGACTATGGAACAATAACGTTTAACATAACAGTAGACTCTAAAATGGCCACTTTATCTAGGGAAAAGTTAATTTTTTTATTTGAAAAGGTCTAACAATATCAGAGACAGCCTTAAGGGTTAACCTAAAAAAAATAAGAATTTTATAAGGCAATTATATAGATGTTGAATTTATTATTATAAAATAATTAATGAATTTTAAAAAATGACCTCTTTATTTATTAGTAAAATGTTGTTTATATATTATATGAATTGTTTAAGTTTAAAATCACGGGACAAATATTTAACATAGTGGCTTGTAAATAATTATGTATTTATTATATAATTTATGGATTTAATAAATGATCTGTGATTAATTTGTTTATTGTATATAAAATGAAATAATTATATTGTAAAAATCATGACTTTAATATAAATTGAAATTGTTAACAAGTAATATAAATAAATAATAATTGTTAATAAATTATTATTTATAATTTTATTTAAAATCCTATTAAAAATATCGCTTGAAATGCTCGTCTCCATAGTTATATGACGATCTCCGTGGCGTAACAGTGTTCACCGGTGTTCTTCGAAGCGGCCTCCGTGATGGCTGGATCATCACCATGGGACCTTGAGACTCGTGTTCTGGCGCTGTTATATCAGTGGCGCCGGGATGCGACCGAGCGCAGCACTCGCTCCGCGCACGATAAGTAGAGGGGTAAAGCGGGCGGAGCTGCGCGACGAGGTGCTCATGGGGGAGTGGAAGGAGCGCGGGCCTGGCCACCATTGAAGCGGTGAGGCCCGTCCTGGCCGAATGGTTAGGAAGGCGCCACGGGCCCCTGACCTTCCGCCTGACGCAGGTCCTCTCGGGGCACGATTGTTTCAGGAGGTAACTGTGTCGCATAGGGCGGGAGACGACGTCAGGATGCCACCATTGTGGCGCGGGTGACCCACACTATCGCTGTGTGACCTGCATAGGGCGAACATCACCGCGCCCTTGTCGCCCAATTCGGCGTGGACCTGTTGTTTCCGGCCATGGTTCTGTCTATGGTCGGGGGCGATCCTGGATGGACAGCTGTCGCCCCCTTCTGCGATGTAGTTATGTCCGCAAAAGAGGCGGCGGAGCGGGAGCGGGAGCCAACTAACACACTCTCCTCCCGCTAGCGCAGGCCACGTCAAAGGTGCCGGAGGGCGTCCAATGACCTCCGGCCGCTGTAGAAAGCGGCATCCGGATTGTAGGTAACACATTAGCGGTCTCAAAAAAAAATGAATATATAATATAATGTGTTATAGTATTGATTGTAAAACACCTAATTACTCTTTATTTCTAATCTTTTCTCTTTAACTCTATTTATAATATATTTCTCCTGGGTTAAACGGTTGCCTGGAAGAGATCACTCTAAGCGATATGGCCGCCTATTGTTCATGCTATGTATAAAGATATTTTATTTTTCTCGCTGATGCTGTAATACTTTTGTTGGTGAACAATAAAGAGTTTCATTCATTCATACAGTCATACTCTAAAATTCTAAAAATAAAATGAAAGTAAACCAAATGCTTCTAGTGGCTGTAAACCTAATAGTAAAAACAACATTGTTTTCTTATAAACATAAAATTAATGTGGATTATTCAAAACGTATATTTATACATTAATTAGGAAAACGAATTTAACATCAAGGTCACGGTTACGTCATTTATAGCAAAATCATGTTTTCGGTAATTACATTACGAATTATTATATGTGCTATAATAATCGAACTTTTTGTTGGCGGGTAAAACAGCAATCAATAATAATAGCCATAACATCCCATAACTTGACTATCAACGCCTAGTTTTTTATATTTTTTCCTAAAACGGTTTTTCTTCACCTTCTTAGGGAGACGAGACAGTAATCGTTACTGTATAAAACCAGACTTTTTTTTACATTTTTTGTTTAGGAAAAGGAAGTGACAAAGTGCACAAATGCAAAACGGCCTGCAAATGTTTAGAACTAGGTAGTTATAGACCGTATCTTCGGTGATGTATTATCAGTGATAATACATCACCGAAGATACGGTCTGGATGCGACCGTTTTACAATTATATAGCACTCAGGAATTGGTAATATGTTTGTGAGGGATATTTTGTATCACATAACCACAACATTATCCGTGCAGGTCCGGAGAAAGAATACTGACCTCTGCGGCCGGGGTCGGCATGTCGTGAAAGGCGACTAAACAACCCACCTTTGGTCTTATATATGCATAATGACTTGTGTTGTGTTCCTACATTAATTACCCAAGTTCCTGTACTCTTAAAGGACAGCAGCGTGTTCGCGATGCCACTGGCGTTACAAACACCCATAGGACGGTAACTGCTAAATTCTCAGTGGGCCACCAACCTGTCTGCTGACCTACAGCAATAGAAAAACAAACTTGTTTTATTTTTAACTAACAACATTATACTTATATTGAAAATTATGCAATTAAAACCACATAATAAATAATTAGATGCTTTATTTGTGTAAATAGGTTTGACAAATAATTTATCATTAACAAGTTTAAATGCTTGGAAAAATACAATGTAACCTTATAATATTTTATGAAGAAAATGTTTTATTTTCTTAACATTTTTGTTAATCTGAATAACAATGTGTCAAGCCATTATAACAGTATGAACTTTTTGGTTCTTAGAAATGAACAATAGCACGGATAGACTTTCCAGCATGCATCAAATGGAATGCCTCATTGATTTCTTTCAAGGAGACATTGTGTGTGACAAACTCATCCAAGGGCAGCTTCTTATTCAAATATTCCTCAACCAGCTTCGGCACATTATCCCTACTCTTGTAACCTCCAAAAGCTGTTCCCTTCCAGACACGACCAGTCACCAGCTGGAATGGCCTTGTGCTAATCTCCTCACCTGCTGCAGCCACCCCGATAATCACCGACACTCCCCATCCCTTGTGACAAGCCTCCAAAGCTGCCCTCATGGTATTCACATTTCCAATGCACTCAAAAGTATAGTCAAGTCCTCCATCAGTCAAATCCACCAACACTTGTTGGATTGGCTTATCATGATCCTTGGGGTTGACAAATTCATTAACCCCAAACTTCTTTGCAACCTCATATTTGTCAGGGTTAATATCCACACCAATGATCCTTTTAGCTCCAGCTGCCTTACACCCTAATGCAACGGCCAAACCCACTGCCCCTAGCCCAAAAATGGCACAACTGGATCCAGCTTCAACACCAGCCGTATTCAAGGCCGCACCATAACCCGTTGGGACTCCACAACCCAGTAAACATACTTTATCCAAAGGAGCAGCATCATTCACTTTGCAGAGAGAAATTTCTAGAACAACAGTGTATTCACTAAATGTTGAACAACCCATGAAGTGGTACAGTTCCTTGCCCTTGCAGCGGAACCTTCTAGTCCCATCTGGCATCACGCCCTGGCCTTGTGTAATTCGTACTTTCTGGCACAAGTTTGTCTTGGGATTCAAACAGAACTTACATGTTTTGCACTGCGGCACATACAGAGGCACAACGTGATCACCAGGTTTAACGGTAGTGACACCTTCGCCTACACTTTCCACGATTCCTCCGCCTTCATGTCCTAAAATTACAGGAAAGACGCCTTCTGGATCTTTTCCGGATAAAGTATATGAATCAGTATGACAGACACCAGTAGCAATGATTTTCACGCGAACTTCGCCAGCCTTAGGTGGGTCCACCTCGATCTCTTCGATGGATAGGGGCTTGCCGGCCTCCCATGCGACAGCAGCTTGGCACTTGATAACTTTACCGGCTGTGGACATGTTTACTCGACGGAATCCACGAACTAAATGAAGAATTTGAACAGGTTAATCTAATTTCAAGAAAATTAAGTAGATAAAAATCTGATATCTATGATATAATAATAATAGCAATACAATCGGTCGCAACGCACAGCACATGAACCAAGACCTTGAACGATATTACAAAATCTATACCTATAGATATATACCTAATACCTATATATCATTTAACCTACAATATGTACTCGTATGTACTGTACTAAGTACTTCAAGTTCAACGCTCACGTCACGGCTCACAGGTCACAGTTCCACTATCTGCTATCGTTATGAACAAACTTTTTATTTAGATTTATAAATTAATGTTTTAAGATAATTTTAATAAATATTAATAGATTTTTTTACAAGTTATCCACTTCAAATGTTCAGATCATAGAAAATAATAATTCAATGTCTAGATTCAATTCAATCCGGGGTTCAGATTCGGTTGTTAGCTGTGTACACCGGAACGTAAACACTGTTGGTAAATTTTGGGTGACAGCTGACTTTTGTGTCAGATTTTGACAGATTGGATTAAATGGTTTAAAAATAAAAAAAATCAAAACAAAGTTCACGTGTTCTTGTTTTTCAAGCTCACTTTTTTAATATAATATTAATTTTCAGACTCGTGATTCGTTGAATCATGGCTAAATTTCATAATTATTATGTTTTATGCCCTTTAATTGACCAAAAAAGTTTTCTTGGGATAAAAAGTGATAAAGAAAAAAAATGTGTTATAGTTACTTTGGGGAGGAATGTTGTCAATAGATATCGGGTAAATATAAAATTAAACATGCCATAATGAAATGCAAATACACTTTTTTTTAGTTTCATCGTTACATGTTCAAGTTTTATACCCCAAATACCTTTATAGGTTATGATTTGCATTCGGTATAAAATCATGAATAATTCTAGTAAAAAAGTAGAAATGTCTTTTGGGTTCATTGTGCAGATTATTAAAACTGTTAAGTTTCTACTCTGGTTTCTCATTGCGAGTTCTGAGTAGAATGAAGACTTGCTAGCAGTATATATTTAAGGAAATCATGCTGACATGTATCATATTCAACTGGAATTTAAAACTAACAGACACAACAGTCATGTTATATTATCTGTATTCCCTCAGAACTAAAAATTAAAACTTTATTAAAACACTAATTATAGTAAAGACCTCTCAATATTAATAAAAATTACTATTAGCTTTCAGATCAAAAACAAATTGGTGGCTGGACTTCAAAAGATCACATAACCTCAGCAGTAATTTATGACAAAATCCCAGACGAGTTTGTAGGAATATTCAACAACAATACTGTAAAAATTTGGAAGGAAGATGTAACTAACTTAGACAAAGTTAAGAAACATAAGGTGTGTATTATTGTAGGCCACTGCCTATAATAAAATAAATAAAATGGTTAAATACCATTGTATGTATCAATTTTTAACATAAACGCATATTAGTCATGATGTGGGCAGCGGAAAAAAAATCAATAATGATTTCTTGCAACTTTAAAAAATTGCATTAATATTATTTCCATATATTGCATCTAATAGCCATATCAATAATAATAGCACTCGTGTTATGTATTGTTTACTTAAAGCACTCAATTTATCTAATTAATTTAATAAAAGTAGCAAGAAATAGCCCAACTACAGAAGCCTTACTAGCGGCATGCAGTCCATGAGCATTGATTTGGGATTGTAGGGTAAAGTTTGTAAAAGATTCCAATGTAATCATCTTTTTCTAAGTTTTATCATAACTTTTTTTATTGCTGTAGGACAGCAGACAGGCCACGTAGCTAGGGTAGGTTGTGTCGCCTTTTACAACAGACAGACCCCAGCCGTAGATGAGGCTACATTCTTTCTCTGCCTCTGCACGAATGAAAACTGTCTAAAGCTGTCACTGGGGGAAGTGATGACACAAGTCGATATTATCCTATATCTTTTCCTTGTTGCAATTCTGTGATAGTTACATTTCTTTATCAAAAAATGCACAAGAAAAGAGATGATAAAACATTCTAACCATAAGAATGAGATGGGCTTCTTATGGTGTCTCCATGGTCTTGTGGTGTAGTCACCTTAGTGTTCAATTTTAATCTTCCATACTTCTACTTGTCCTTACCTTTTTAAGTCACTGATTTTGGGTTATGAGCTGGTATCAAAATAATCTACAACTGATTCAAATTCCGATTTTCCGGAAACCTAATTACAGAGTCAAATGTCATTATATTATAGCTCACAAGTTATATGATAGTCTAGAATAATTTTTTTTACAATTTCAGTTTCCAATAAACATCAACAAAGTAATGATAAGACCCCAACAACCAGCATTACTAGTATTTGCGAATGGTAACTGCGCATCATTGACATATGCTATTGACAACCGCAAAAGTTTCCAATCACAGCCAATTCTCAAAGATTCTGATGTCATCGTTGATAGCTTCTGCCATTTTAATGAAGGTTCTCAAAAAGAATACATTTGCTATGTAATCAAGAACAGTAAGGAAGAATTGGAACTTCTGTACTGTATGATCAGAGAGGAATTTGGTGATTTGGATAAAAGTACAATGCACAGAGTCAAAGTTGTCAGAGAAGACGTTTATGTTGTTGGTCAACTGGCTTGTAAAGGAAAAGTGGCAGTATATGTTCTATGTAAGTATATGAATTAGGTTTGTCACTGAGTACTTACTTAATTATAAAGAGATAATTTTTGAAATCTATCATCTACTTCATTAATATTTCTTATTGTTTTAATTGGCTAATTTTGACTTTTACTGAAGCGAATCCTGTCTGTTCTCCCAATGTCTAGAGGAAAACTGAAAGTTGTCCTCCCTTGGCTGTATGTGATCTAGCACAAGAATTAGTCCGACAGTCACCTTTTACGTCTCCCTTGGAATGACATGGGGTGACCCTTTTCTTTTTACAGGCCGGCCTGGCCCCGGGACCACATGGCCAATAATTTCTTAGCAGACCCCATGCACTAAAATGGTTGTACTGCTGGTTACAACTGGAATTCAACACTAGGATGATGATTAATATTACTTTTTATGGAAAAATAACATAATCACACAAGTTTTTTTTGTTTACTATTAAAATTATTCCTTTTTCAGGGAGCGATTCCAAATTGACCTACTATGACCTAGTGAGGAAATCATGGCACACGGTTGGAAATGTTAATTGGATTTCCACTGTAAATAAAGTGTCCATGGCTTGGATGGGGGTGAATCATATAATTTTATTTGGCTCCAATGTGGACCAAGATGGGGCAATTATTGTAGCTTACAATATAGTCCTTGGTGTGGGTTCCAGCAAATATCCAATGAAAATGTATACAGAAAATGCCAGACTATTGTGTCAGTTTCAAACAATAATTCTAGAAGCTTCTAATCACATTGGAGTACTTCCATACTCTTTAGAAACTAAACGAAATTTATCAAGTCTACTTGGATCTCATGAAATTGTTCAATCTGATACAATGGAGATTGTAAGTTGGGATACTCCAAACGAAACTACATTAGAAGTGCAATCTAGCTTAACAGATTGTGTGAAAGTAGGTGTAACAGAACGGAGTATATGTGCACAGACTATACCCAATATATTAGAAGCAAATGACTGTAACCACTTAATTGAAGTTTTATCTGAATTAAATGATATCCCAGAGTCAGTGTTGGTGACATTAGTGAAATATTGCATTAAGACAATAGTAACAGATGAAATTGATGTTGTAAATGTTGATGAGGTAGCAAAATTTTGTCACGATAATTACCAAGAAATGAAGGATAAGTTTGATTTACTAAACCATGTGTTACAAATTTCATTTAGTGATGTACTGATTACACAACATTTGAGGAATAATTTGACTATTGATGATACTCTATTTTTACTAACATATGTAACATATTTACTGACATACTCCGACACAATTCTTACATTGAGTTACGAAACAAAACTTCATGACTGGTGCATTTTAATAATTGATGCATTTCATCAACATTATTTGATGACTAAAGATAAAAAAGTTACAGTGGCTATGAATAATATTGAGAATGCGATTGTGAACTCTATAAACGTTTTAGATAAGATCTCATACATAATGGCATCTTTGAATAAGTTGTTAGCTGGCAAAAGTATAGCTGATAATGATGATTTTTCATCCTATTTTGTTGAATTGATGGAAATATAATTTTAAAATTGTATGTTTATATTTTTTTTCTATACTTTCATCATTCTCTAGATTTTTAAGCAAGTCTAAGATAAACTCTTTCCTATAAATATATTGTTGTGACTGTTGATGTATATATGTGTTTCAAAATAACCTATTTTTTTTTTCTTTCTTTTGAAGAACATTGAAATATTGTCAGAGTATCCTTAGAAAATTACCTTGTAAAAATTTCAGCTAACATTAATTCTTAATTTTGTATTTCCCATACAAATATCATGTTTTTTTTAAACTTTGGATTCCATACCTTGATAAGGAATCACATAACTCTACAAAAAAAGGCATGAAGACAATTTACGAAAGTCGAACCATTTCAAAGATATTGAGTCTCAAATGTTGGCCTGTTTAAAAGTACAGGTGTTTCTCTCAAACACAAAAAATCTATTTAATGAATTCATTATAACATTCAAATACATCTGGGTATGTAAAATAAAATGTATGTTATAAAATACAAGTATTATACATAGTGTAGAAAACTTGAATTTTGAACAGTGTGTTTATGACTTCAATTGAAGGTTAAACTTAGTTCATGAATACTTTCTACCCAATACCCTAGGTTTGATGATTCAATTGATAGTCATACTTGTAAACCTTACAATTTCATAAATTTTGTTCCACAAGACGAGTACAACAACTTCATGAGAATAATTAATAGCTATAAAAGGCTAAAAGTTTCCGGGTGTAAGCTCCAAATCCTCCTTAGAATGAAAATCTGTTATTATTCAATAGTTCTTTTATTAGCAGCTCTTGCGAACTGTACAACCATAGGTTTATCGTTTAGTAAGTATCCATTTGTTTCATGTAAGGCTTTTTCTGCTAATTTTACAGACGGGAAAGTGACGAAGGCCTGACCCTTCATCCTACCTTCCTGCATCACTCGAACATCAAATCCGATTTGCTCCTCATCTATTAGATCATCAACATATCGTCTGTAAATCCTTTTGACATCTTGTTCTGTTACCTATAAATGTTGATAAATATTTAATAATATTGCATGAACATTTCTATCCTGCAGGGGAGTAGAAAGAATACTGACCTCTGCGGCCGGGATTGCCTTGTTTGTAAAAGAGGACAAAACAACCCGCCCTAGCTACGTGGTAGGGCCTCAACCCCGTCTGGATGGCGACCACCTTTGGTCTTAAGTATGCCGCCATAATAACCTAATGTATTCCGGCATTAGTGACCCAAGTTAACAGGATCGCAAATACCCATAGGCGACGGTAACTGCTAAATTCTAAGCAGGCCGTCAGCATATCTGCTGTCCCACAGCAATAAAAAGAACATGCTATAATAATTACAGCCCATAGCAACCCAAAGCTGAGCTCAGGCTTTCCCTACAGAAAACGGACAGTATACCACACTTGTCCAAAGCGGATTGGTGGGCTACCAAAACCTAACATGCTATAAAGTGTTACCCACTAGCCATTCCCGTCCGGTTCGCTGGTCGAATAACAGAAAAAAATAAATTGAAAAAATATGAGAAGTTTTCACAGACATGCCTGCTACTTGTCCCACTTCTCGGCGGCGAGATAACACATCACTGAACAAATAGTGCTTATAAAAATCGTTGTTTCTAAAAACTTTAATAACTTTATATTAAATGAAGATATCGCAATAATTTTTTCTTAGAATAGGGCCGTGTCTAAGAAATAAAATTTAATTGAAATCTATCCAGTAGCTTTGCCATGATGGGCGCACAGCTGGAGAACTCTATCATTTTATTTACTAGATAAATATTTTAACAAGTTAAACACTAAAAAAGAATCTGTGATATAAACCCAGTGGGCTATATTGGACAAATTTTGTGAATGCAAATTTGTTGAATCAAGAGGAGCTCATCTGACACCATATGTCCTCCATTACTACAGAATTCTTTAGGAGGCACATTAATAACTTTTGTTATGAGGCCATTTCCTGAGATATAAACAAAAAATACCCACAATTTTTATGGTAGCCCTAAAGTGAATAATACTGTTGGCCACTTTATGTCTGCCAAGGTGTTCAAAATATTATGGGTGCAATACATCTTAATTTGTTCATTGTAGCACTCCATTGAATATTAGACCCAACTCTAAAACTAACCAGGTTGCCAAGGGTTGTTAGATTTCTAGTCAGAATTTTTAAAGAAACTGACTGAATAGACATCCAATTTTGCACATAATTAATAAGTGGTAGAGTTGCAGAAATTGCTTATTAGATGATACTGTGATAAAGTATATTGAATAATGCAATTAACTTACAGTTTTTGCCAAATTCTTTATATAAAGCCGCATTGATGGCAGGCCTGGGTGATAGTTTTTAAAGACAGCTAGAGATTTCATAACACTATATGAAATTCTATTTTTTAAAAGCTCCTTCTTTGTTATGGTTGGTTTCTCTGCTTCTTTGGCAACTTCTTCCACTGCAGCTGGTTGCTCCTCTTTCTGGAATTTCCCAAGCTCTCCAACTTCTACAGGTTCTTCTGTTGGCTTTAACAGTGCATCTTGGGGGACTACTACAGATATTTTCTTAGGTTCGATAGGAGTGACTACCTCAAACACTTCCTCTTGATTTATAACTGGTTTTTTCACTTTTGGCACTACTATTGGAATAGCTTGTCGTTTTCTAGATGGTACAGGCAGCTTATGCTTACGTTTGACCAAGACAGGTCTTGTAGGCGCCTCTTTCTCATTCTCATCACCAGAAATCTCAGATTCTGTCTCACTGTCAGGCAACGGTGGGGGTGTTTTATCTGTGATAAAAAATTTACTGAAACTTTCTTTGAAAAATTCCATTGCTTGTGAATTTTCTCTAAAGGGTACATCTAAACACATTTTATTCATCAAATGTAAAACCTGTTTATAAAATGGCTTGTGCGTAAACAGGGCATGAATTATATTTATCGCTATTTCTGTACTTATATCAGGATATTTGTATTTGAAAGGTGGTGGTGGTTGATAGAAGTCTAATGAAGGATTCCAAGCATTTAAAATTTTTAGGAAATCTTTTAAGAAGCTAGTTGTAGCACTCTGTTGAACTTCGGTTGTTACTTGGGCTTTTTCGAACGAATATTCTACAACCAACCGCCTATTAGCGAGTTCTAATTGATGCAAACGTAGTAACGAAGCCTTCGCTTTCTCTACGCTAGGAAAAGATGCAAAAATGTAGTGGCGTTTAGATGAAGTTTCCCACACTTTTTCAGCACCGAAGTGTTTGAGCAATCGTTCCTTGTCTTGAAAAGAAAGTGTGGTGGGTAAATGTCTAATCACTAAAACTTTTGACATAGTAGTCAATATTATATAGTTATATGTGACGAAATAAACTTAGTTGTGATATGAGCTGAGAGCGGCTTTTAAAATATATTGAGATTGACTAAATCTCCGCGAAGTACTGTAAATAAATACTGATTATGATTAATACTAAAGGTGTATAACTCAGGATAGATAAACTCAAAAGATATATATCCCAAGTGAAGAGTTATTTTATCTCTATATCTCTTGTACACAAACTTTATCTTTACAGTACATATTTCGATACATTTCATAACATATCTCACTTCACACTAAGTAGATCGAGAAGAAACGAGACAGAATGATTAGCCGGGTGCAACGCGTATTTTTTATAATAGAATGAGTTCGAATCTAATAGCAAGCCAATATAAATCGTATTGCTATGATTTTATCGTTTAATTTTGTTTGAATATACGTGTATATCGAACACATGTTTAAAAATATTGTTTTAATACTTTACTCGGTATAGTTTTGAGCGGCTTCAGCTTAGCAAAGCATCTTGTTTTTTGCAATAGATAAATTATTGTAATTGTTTCATATATTCTTAAAATTTGTATTTAGTTTACGGTATTAGTTACGCCAGCCTAGTTCCAAAAGATTAATAAAAAATAGATTTATTAGACTTATTCGGACTTTTGTAACTAGGTTGACAGTCCTAAGCCTATCAAGTATGAAGGAAAATTAGACCGCTGTTTCAGTTTTAATATTTAAATTAAAAAAGAAGTTAATATCACTAACTCATCCTGTCTGCAATTGATATTATTCACGGTAAAATAAAGAGTTAAAGATATAAAAGAATGATATATATCTTTATATCTAAAAGATATATATCTATCTTTTCTTCTTGGGGAGTTATTTTGCTCATGACTTTATACTGTATTAAATAGTCTGTGGTAAAATGTCATTATATATTGACAGCGATTGCGTGGTTATTTTACTTTTTGTGGCTTCATTATGTTCTTATGGCTTTATTTATTTAAGTATTTTTTTGTACTTATTTGTCTTTGCTTATAAGATTTACCAAAGTTTAAATCCGATGTATGGTACATAGCTAATTGATATAGATATTTTATTAATTTTATACGATTTAACCAAATTGATATCTGCTATTAGCCCATTTGTTTTTAAATACTATATAGAATAATAAAAAGTTTTAGTTTTCTGTTTTAAATTTCTATAAAACCTATCAAAATCTCGAATATTTGTAGAAAATTGTCTGTATGTAAAATAATCTTTTTTGCCAATGTTTCGAAAGTGATAAACGTAGACATGGACATTTTTCCATTTGAATCTCCCTATATGAAAAAATGTTAAACTGAGTAGACAATATTACCTACTTATTTTTATTAATTCAGTTTCTTAAGCTTTATTTAAAAAAAAAACAATTATCACCCTACATGTCGTTGGCAAAATGCGCAAGTCGTGCCATGAACTGCCATGCCATTTCCTAAAAGGAAAAAGAACAGAAGAGTAAAACATTTTTGTAAACATAGGCTTTCATAATTTTTATAAATAAAAGTTTGAATGGGTACACTTATTTAAAAATACCAAGATGTCTCAAGAAGCGCCCAAGAAAACTGCAAAAGTGTTGATATTTAGCGATATAGGAAGGAGTCCACGTATGCAATATCACGCGTTGTCTCTAGCCAACAATGGTTTAAAAGTTAATATTATAGGATATTTAGAGAGCCAACCCCTTACAGAAATATTAGAAAATAAAAATATAACGATAACTAAGCTGCATCCATTAATTTTTAACAAAGCCCCGCAGATAATTCAGTATGCTTTAAAAGCTGTTTGGCAAGCTGTAAGTTTACTTCTTACTCTGTTCATAACAGGAAAATGTGATTACCTGCTCTGCCAGAACCCACCGGCTATACCCACTTTCCCTATTTGCAGTTTTTATTGTTTAATTTCTAGAACAACATTTATAATTGATTGGCATAATTATGCATTCTCGATCATGTCTTTGTCGTTGCCGCCGGGTCACTGGCTATTGAGATTGTCGAGATGGATCGAAATGACCTTTGGAAAAACATCCAAACATAATCTATGTGTGACCTATGCTATGAAAGAAGACTTGCTTCAGAATTATGATATAATGTAAGTGATGTAAAGCTGCAGTCATCATAATATAGTCAGATAGACATATCTATTATCTTTCTCGTCAGAAAATGGAATAGACATCTCTCATTTGATTTCTACAACAAGGAACTACTTGTTTAGTGATAATGTTTACTTTGGATCTTTGACATATTTGGTGGGACTAGTGACACCCTATTAGGCTATTCTAGCATATACATATCAACAATCAATAAATAGTGCAACATATAAACAATATTGAATTGCGGCCAGGGTCGACATGTCGTAAAAGGCGACAAAACAACCACCCTAGCTACGTGGTAGGGCTTAAATCCGTCTGGATGGCACCTTTGCTTTTAAGTATGCCGCCATAATAACCTTGTGCTGTGTTCCGGCATTAGTGACCCAAATTCCTGTACCCTTATGGGACAGCAGCTTGTTCGCGATGCTACTGGCATTGCAAACACCCATAGGTGACAGTACTGCTAAATTCCAAGCAGGCCGCCAGCCTGTCTGCTGTCTCACAGCAATAAATAAATACTTAATTGAATAATATTTATATTCATAATATAACACCTATTTTCAAGATCATAACTATATTTGCCTCTGCTACCTCAAGATTAATGAATACAAGGAAATTTCATATACTTCACAATGTTACTCATCATCTTAAAAGGCATGTCATCAGTATGTATGTACATTAGTACATAGAAGAGTATGCATTTTGATAGAACCTCTTATTTAATCCCAAATATTGGAATTACATTAAAAAGGTTTGAATAAATTTTCAGAGCAACAGTTCTGTATGACAGGCCACCTAGTATATTCCATCCAATAACAATACAAGAGAAGCATTCCTGGTTCCTTAAATTGAGTAAAGAATACCCCGAATTTGGTGACCCTGATGAGATTAGTCCAAAGAAAACTGCATTCACAGAGATAGTCGATGAAGAAGTCAGATTGAGGGTGGATAGGCCAGGGTTGTTATTTAGCAGCACTAGTTGGACACCGGACGAAGATTTTGGTATCCTCTTGGAGGCTTTGCAAGGTGATTTAAATAATTTGTTTCAAGTACATATAAACATTTTACTTATAGTTATTGTTTAGTTGAGTATATTTATCTAGGGATTATAAAAATATATATATATATATATATATATATATATATATATATATATATATATATATATATATATATATATATATATATATATATTATATATATATATATATATATATATATATATATATATATTATATATATTATATATATTTAAATATATATATATATATATAATATATATATATATATATATATATATATATATATATATATATATATATATATATATATATATAATAATAATATTTTGTGACAATTCACACAGCGTCATCTAGTCCCAAACTAAGTATAGCACTTGTGTTATGGGCCCTAGACAACTGATATACTACTTAAATACTTTTTTTTTTTTAAATAAATACATATTATACATAAACACCCAGACGCGAGACGGGAATCGAACCCATGACCTCCGCATGCGTACCGAAGTGCGTTATCCGTTACGCCACCGAGGTCGTCGAATAATATATATATATTATTGGTCAAGTACAGCAGACAGGCTGAAGACCAGTTAGAATTTAGCAGTTACCGTCGCCAGTGGCACGCTCCTGTCCCATAAGGTTACAAGTACTTGGGTCACTAATGCCGGAACACAACATAAGGTTATTATGGGGACATACTTAAAACCGAAGCTGGTCGCCATCCAGATGGGCTTGAGGCCCTACCTCGTAGTTAGGGTGGGCTGTTTTGTCGCCTTTTACGACAGGCTGACCCCGGCCGCAGAGGTTAGTATTCTTTTTCGACCCTGCATAAATATCTGCAAAATATCCATTTTCTGTCTAGATGACTATGTATTTATTTACAAAAGTAATAAGTAGTACCTATATCAGTTGTCTAGTACCCATAACAAAAGTGCTCTTTTGCTTCCTTTGGTACTAGATGGCATTGTGTGAATTGTCACAATATGTTTTATTCTTATTTTTTCAGTATACGAAACAACATACAAACTAACGAAGAACTTACCAAAACTAATATGTGTGATAACTGGAAAAGGACCCATGAAGGGAGATTATATAAACCAAATTGCTGATAGAAAATGGGAACATGTTAAAGTGATTACTCCATGGCTGGAAGCGGGAGACTACCCCACGATGGTGGCGTCTGCTGATCTTGGAGTGTGTTTGCACACCAGCTCTTCGGGGCTAGACCTTCCTATGAAGGTGGTTGACATGTTCGGTGCCGGCTTGCCTGTTTGCGCTTTTGATTTCCTTTGGTTAGTACATTTACCAGAATTTTGTATTAAAATATTTGCTTGTATAAAACACCTTTATACTAAGACTTATAAATTATATAACTAAATTATTTTTAAAGTGAAACTTCTTTAGCACATTGTGATTTGCAAATTTGATGAAACAAAAAAGTAACACCAAATAGAGAGAAACAATCATAAAAAAGGATTTAGCCTGCAAGAGAATGAGATAGTAGTCGACGGCCTCTTGGCGTAACGGATAACTCATATCAGTACGTTTGCGGAGGTCACAGGTTCGATTCCCGTCCAGCATCTGGGTGTTTATGTATAATATGTATTTATTTACAAAAGTATATATGTAGTATATCAGTTGTCTGGTACCCATAACACAAGTGCTATGCAACTTACTTTGGGACTAGATGGCGTTGTGTGAAATGTTCCAACATATTTATTTATTAATATACAGGATATAGCAAACATCCTATAATCTTCGTCTTATTTTTGTTCCAGCTTTCATAGCTTAGACACATTATATATTAATGTTAATATATGAAACTAGCTGTGCCCGCGACTCCGTCCGCGTGGAATAGTGACCTTGTGACTAAGGGGTATGAAAAATAGATGTTGGCCGATTCTCAGACCTACTCAATATGCTCACAAAATTTCACGAGAATCAGTCAAGCCGTTTCAGAGGAGTACGGGAACGAACATTGTGACATGAGAATTTTATATATAAGATGTAATCTTCTTTTCTGGAGTTCACTTCTGCCTTATATGTTTTTTTTTTTAAATTTGCTGTCATGTAATTAAATACTTCCTTGTAAAGCCAGACATGTTTAGTGAATATTGTTTTTTTTTGTTCTCTAAAAATATTTGTTGTCTTTCAGCCTAGATGAGTTATTAGAAGATGGAGTAAATGGCTATACATTCAAGAGCGGCCATGAGCTCTCCAAAAAGATAGTGACATGGTTTGAAAATTTTCCCAACAATGAAAAGCAAAATTTTATAACTCAGAAGATGAAAAGAGAAATAAGTAAATTTCAAGAATCTAGATGGGAGAATAATTGGAATCTGAGAGCGAAGAAATTTTTTGAATCATGATTTTTAAGTTATTTGGTTGTGAAAGAATATCAAATATATGTCTTTAGCCTACTTAATGAAGTGTTAGTTTCTTATTACAAAATTATTTAAAAATTTTTAAGTTACCTTGTTACTGTTAAATAATTTCCTTCTTTATAATCGACCTGTTACAGTAAAAATTGGGTCTATTGTAAAATCTAGTATTTCCTAGTTAGTTCTAGGATAGTATAGTCAGTTTTGAGTATCAAGCTACTCATATTTTGTTTTAAAAGCTAAAAATTCCCCAATTTACCAGGTGTTGTTTGGTATCTACCTTTAATTGTAATTGAATTAGTTATAATGTTAGATGAGCATTGTACATGTGTCCTACCTTGTTTGACCTATGGCTGCGAGACCTGGTCCCAACAAAACTTCACAGGGAAACCTTTCAGTGTTAGCTTGTAATGGAGCAGAGTATGTTGGGCGTGAAGTTAGAAGAGATCTGCAATAATGGTATCAGATCCAAAACTAAAGTTACCAATATACTCACTCGATTCAACCAACTAAAATACACAAACTGTGTACCTGCTAAGCAGTCTGTATAAGTGGAGCAATGGGTAACAGTCTGCTACCCCAGGGATAGCAGTCGCAAGAGGACACCAGATACGGAGATGAGGGTGAGGTCCGTTTAATTCTAGGGCCATTGTGGACATGAGTTGCCTTAGATAGAGCTTAATGGAGATAGTTGGAGGCCTTTGTAGAGGCACACAGAAATCAGAGATATTATGTAAATTTTAATATCTATTTTTTATTGCTGTAGGACAGCACAGGTCAACGGCCCGCTTAGAATTTAGCAGTTTCCGTCGCCTATGGGTGTTTTCAATGCCAGTAGCATCGCGAACACGCTGCTATCGCATAAGGGTACAGAAACTTGGGTCACTAACGCCAGAACACAACACAGAATTATTATGGCAGCATACTTAAGACCAAAGGTGCAATATATGTCTAAACTTTTGACTCCTGTAATAAAGGCTATTTTTATTTATTTTAGATGATTCAAATTAGATTATACAAGATTTATCTAAAAAAAGGTATGAAATATGGGTAACGTTAGATTTAATCCTATTTCCCACCTTTTCTTGTATGTATTTTCTACAGTCAGGTCTCAACCTAACAAATATTAGTAGTCTTTGTAGTAGTTACAATTTAAATTATTTTGTGTAGCAGAAGGCGTAAATGATCAAGACATAAATTTAATACATCATGTATTTAAAATATAAAATTATCACTTAGATTATTAATCTTACACTAATAGTCTTTCGATTTCTTGCTGAATGCTCTGGATTTGCGGTTTTAATTGCGAACCTTCATTTATTGTAATGGAACAAGAAATAATAGGTCTCGACACACCACACGCACGTCCAAGGGCCTGTTTGGACCTGACAAATACGTAAGGTACGTTCTTGTCCTCACAGAGTATAGGAATATGTAACACTATCTCTAATGGCTCAGCATCGGCAGCCATTATTATGAATTCCGAGAGACCTCGATTGAGAGTCTTAGTTGCTTCGTTAGCGCCTTTACGAAGTTGCTTGTAGTTTGCTGCCTGTTGTACTAAGTTCAGGATTTTAGCGGTTAGTGTTGCATCCGCGAGCGGATATGCCTTTGGGTTCACGTCAGCTTCAGTCTGCAAATAATATAAAGCAAGTTTAGTTGCGATGTTCGCATAAACACGCATGTCAACATAACCTAAAAGTCACATGTTTTTAATAAGAAATACAAGCCACCGAACCAAATCGTTACATAGACGACGAACAAATTGATAAATAATTGTTTGCTAATTTTGTTTTGCTAACATAATAAGTATTCTTACCATTTTTTTGGATATGGGAGCACCGAGTTTGTGTAAACACAACCTCTCGGCGATTTCTCGCTTCACTGAGGGAACTTATATGTGATACAAAAGCTCTGCAACGACCGCAGTTATTATAAACTGATAATAAATTAATGATTCTTGAAATAATTATTGACGAAACTTAATAAAATCGGTTTAAACAACACGCTACCATCAAACTAAATCAACGTTAAATTAGAATAGAGAATTTAGATTCAATTTCAATGACATTAAATGTTACCAACTCGAAGACTCGAACTCAGACTCAGCGTTTGCCAGTGTTGCCGCTTAGGAAAAAAAGTCACCAGACCTCAATGAAAATGTCCCTAGATATTAAGAAAAAAGTACTCAAAAAAATCCCTAGAAGTCGCTAAATATTTTAAAATCTTCAATTTTAAAAATATGGTCTAAATAAAAGCAACTCTGTCATTTAAATTTGCGAATATTTCACTGTGACAAAACGAACAAAAAGCTTTATTTGGATCAGTCATAACAGGTTTTAACCACATTTTAAACTCTTCTTGTTGTTCCCATTCTGGTCTATACTTTTGAGCGTCTGCCTTCTTTTATAAAGGAATTTCCATATCCACAATATGATTTTGATAATAATGACGACAATACACACATAGACACTATGTAAAACCGGTTTGTTCTGCGAAAAAGTAACAAATAATTTAGATTAGAAACCGGGCATTCCTTCCTTTAAATAAACGGGATGATGAATGAATGAGAAAGAAATAGCTATATCTGTACATCTTTTGATAGAGTGAGACGCATAAAACTGATCGAACAAAAAAATATCGAAAAGTCGCTAGATGTCGCTAAATTTATTTTTGTCGCTAGATGGAAAAAAAATGTCGCTAGACACATCCAAAATCTGCTAAATCTAGCGACAAAGTCGATAAAACGGCAAAACTTGGAGGCAGTGTTACCAACTCGAACTTTGTCTTGCTTGTTGGTAGATATGATTTCTGGTAAAGTTGGTAATTTCCTACCAATCTTACTTTGAAAAGTTAGTAAATTTACTAGATACGTTTTTTAACGGGAACAAAACTGCAAATATCAAATAAAAGATTAATTTCCAAGGAACACTGCCATCCGTCGTCAGATAGCAGTAACAACAATAACTTATCAGTTTAATAAGGATATTTGGCTTAGTACATAAAGAGGGACAATTAAGATACAATTGAACTATAATAATTAAGTTAGGTTTTTAAATAAATATAACTGATTAGGAGGATATAGAACATTTTCCTATAAGCAACCATTTCATATTTAAGATATAGGAAAACTTCATTATTTTTATTGAAATGAATTTTAGCATGTTTAACTTATATAATCTAATGCTTTATAGACTTAATTCTCCTATCAATTGTGGTAAACGTTTGGACTGCAATCGTTTATTAGACGACAATAAATAGCAGTGTACCTTCTAAACTGAATATAATTTAGTTTATTCAATTACTGGAGTTTCTTGTCATTTAAATTTATCGAATTTCTTTTAATTTAAATTTTTTGAACTTGTAATAAAATTATATGTCTGTTGCATTATGCTAAATTATCCGAATATTAAGTGGTTAGCGGTTAGATTATTATAATTATTGCAATTCGACAATAGATGGCAATGTACAGCCTATGTTAATGTATTTTTTAAACTAAACTTTAATTAAAAATAAAAATTTTGACATTTTGAAATACATTTTTTTAGGAATCTATTTTTCCTATGTATTTCTTAATTAACTAAAGAAAAATAAAGCTTATATGAAATTAAAAATTATAATAATATTTATAATAAGACGTTGCGGGTAGTTTCAGGCCCTTTCTTCCTCTTGTGTCAGTCGATCATAGGGTGGGAGATGACGTTCAAGTTGCAACCATTGCGCGCGGGCGACGAAGAGGACACTGGCCCACACTGTCGCCGCGTGACGTGACGCCCAAATTAGAGTGGACCTGTAGCTCCCGGTCTTGGTTCTGGCCATGATCCGGGGCGATCCCGGATGAACCGCCGTTGTCTCATTTTGCGAGGCCGT
This sequence comes from Malacosoma neustria, assembly GCA_963693495.1. NCBI lineage: Eukaryota > Metazoa > Arthropoda > Insecta > Lepidoptera > Lasiocampidae > Malacosoma > Malacosoma neustria. The sequence continues at coordinate 20,228,208 of OY856381.1, forward strand.
TATGTCCGCAAAGGAGGCGGTGCAATGGGAATAGGATTTGGCCAGTCAGCTCCGCTCCGGCCAACGAAGACCAGACGTCAGCGCCGGAGGGAATCAAATGACCTCCGGAAGTCCGGACGCCGTAGAATGTGGCAGCGGGCGACTCGCACGCTCCATCGCCGCGAGGGTGAGCGCCGTGTGCTGATTCATGCGCCCCCCTCAACTCCTTTCAGTAGACAGAGGAGAGCGCCGAGCGGGACGAAATCCTGACCCCCTGGCGCCTCCAACATAAACCGAACACACACTTGTATGTGGGGATCTTAACGGGCACGTAGGCGCAGACATGGGTGATTTCGAGGGGCGGCATGGTGCCTATGGATTCGAAAAATTAAATAAGGAAGGAGAGACTGTTTTGGAATTCGCAACATCACATAACTTGGCAGTAGTAAACACTTTTTTCAAAAAGAAGGATGAACATTTAATTACATATAAAAGTGGGAACACCAAAACACAAATAGACTACATACTGGCTGATAGGCGAAACCTAAGACAGATTAAAGATTGTAAGGTTATCCCTGGCGAACCTCTAAGGGGGCGTACATAAATTACGTGAGGTGTTTAAGGGGGGGAGGGGGTCGAGTCAAATCTCATCTAATCTTACGTTGGAGAGGGGGGGTCTCGGCAAATATCATGCAATTTTTTTTCTGATTGAAACAAAAAAAAATTATACTAGTTTGGTGCATTTAATCCAGATTGTACATGCTTAAGATTTAATCTTGAGCGTAATCGCGTAATACGATTAAGATCATTCATTAATTCGTTCGAAAGAAATTTTTTATTACACTTATAATTAAACTCTCAGCAATATTGATTACTAGTCTTAACTAATCGTAAATAAAAGCACGAAGCAAATTTTTTTTCTTTTTACAATAACAATCCAATGCGTTTACGTAAGAAACCCACATTTTGAAAAATCTCACGTGAGATTGGGGGATGGGGGAGGGGGGTTGAATAAAATCTCACAACATCTGGGAGGAGGGAGGGACAGAAATTTTAAAAAAACACCTCACGTAATTTATGGATGCCCCCTAACGTCGCAGCATCGACTACTCTTGGCGGCTATGAAACTACGTAAATTTATAAATACAGCCAAACCTGAGTAAGTGAGTGAGAACTGGGTAAGCGAGAAAACTCTATTAATGAGAGTATTTGCCAGGTCTCGTCATTTTGCCCTCCTAAAACCTCTATAAGTGAGAAACAAAACCTGTATATGTGACAGCCATTTTTATAAGTGAGATTGATACTTGCCTATACCTCTATATGCGACAGTTAAACGCGTTTAACTTTTGCTATTTATGACTCATTCTTAAATTTCGAGGGACTCTTATTTAATTCAAATCAAATGTGCGTCTGTTATTGTTTTCTATAGTTTTAGGAACTATAGAGGAATACAATGCGTATTCGAATGACCAAATGACGAGGAACTATTCTATTCAAAAAGCCAAATGTGTGTACCGACTTGTTTCTCAAGCTATTATACAGTCATCAGTTCATAAACAACAGTTGCGAAGAAAGTTCCTGTACTTACTCATAATGTCTAAAGGAAAACTCAGTGTGTTGTCTTTAAGTGATAAACTAAAGATTGTGAATGCTTTTGAATCTGGGAAATTACGAAATCAACTTGAAAAACATATACAAAATTTAAAACAGAATCGTAAAAGAAAGCAACTGATTTTTTTGAAGTAAATGTTGTTAGGTATAATATTATTTAGATTAAACATTTATGTTCAGCTATTATTTCACTAAACATGTACGCATACAAACACGTATTTTGTTCTAATTATGTCGTATTTGCCGTATTTATAGACCTCTATAAGTGAGACAGACCCCTTCTGTAACTCTGTAAGCTAGAAACTCGGGCTAGTGAGAAACCTCGATAAGAGAAAAAGAGATCGTGATCCCTTGAGCTCTCACTTATTCAGGTTTAACTGTATTTCATCTGTGCAGGGGCGGAGAAAGAATACTAACCTCTGCGGCCGGGGTCGGCCTGTCGTAAAAGGCGACAAAACAACCCACCCTAGCTACGTGGTAGGGCCTCAAGCCCGTCTGGATGGCGACCACCTTTGGTCTTAAGTATGCCGCCATAATAACCTTGTGTTGTGTTCCGGCATTAGTGACCCAAGTTCCTGTACCCTTATGGGGCAGCAGCGTGTTCGCGATGCCACTGGCGTTGCATACACCTATAGGCGACGGTAACTGCTAAATCCTAAGCGGGCCGTCAGCCTGTCTGCTGTTCTACAGCAATAAAAAAAATATTAAGAAACCTAAAGTTGCAAAAATTAAATGGCATGAGCTTCACTCACGAAAGGGATGCAACCTACGGAATGATATTGCTGACTATTTCGGTAAGTGTACCTCGAGACGACACCCCCTCGACTGTGTGGTCAGCCTTTGAAGAATTTTGTCTTAGAACAGCCAAGAGAGTGCTAGGAATCAGCAAAGGAGCCCTCCATAATCTAAAAGAAATTCGCTGGTGGAAAAAACGCACCAAAAACAGCGTAGACGAAAAGAAACGCCTATTTAAGATCTGTCAAGAAACTTAGTCTGACGAAGATAAGGAAAAATACAGACGCAAAAAAATCTCTAAAAGAACTATCGCGATAACACGATCACGATCGAACACGATCTATATAAGCGCTTAGAATAGGCAACCGACAACGAAATATACAAAATAGCAAAGCAAAGACATACAAATACTAAAGATTTCACTGCTACAAAGTACATTATGAATAAGGAAGGTACGTTGTTAACAACTGATAAAGAAATATGTAAGAGATGGTATGAATACTACAACAGTCTACCGAATGAAGAATTTCCACGCCAACCGGAATCAGAACAACCGAAGACGCAAGGACCAGTGAATTAAGTTTCCGTAGCATAAGTCAGAAAAGCAATCTCCAAAATGAAGCACCGTAAAGCTACCGGACCAGACGACATTCCAGTAGAACTTTGGAAGCTCCTTATACAGGACGGTGAAGTGTGGCTTACTAGTTTGTTCAACAACATCATTACAAGCGAAACCATGCCCGACTCTTGGCGGAAAAGTACACTAGTTCCATTTTACAAAAACAAAGATGTGCGTGAATGTGGAAACTTCAGGAGTATAAAACTCACCTCACATACCCTCAAAATATGGTAGAGGGTTTTAAGCGAGCGTCTTCTATAGCATATCACTGTGACAGAAAATCAGTTTGGATTTGTGGCTGGTAAAGGAACTACTGATGCAATCCATGCGGTACGTACTATCATCGAAAAAGCTCAAGTTAATAAGCAAAACATCTGGATAGTCTTTATCGATCTCGAAAAAGCCTTTGACCGAGTACCAAGGCCCATAATATGGCAGGCACTGAGAGCAAAAAATGTACCAGAAATGTACATAAGATTAATTGCAGACGTGTATAAAGATATCCAGATACATGTGCGAAGTGCAGCTGGGCTATCAGATAGCTTCGATATCGGAGTGGGTGTTCATCAAGGAAGCGCCATGAGCCCTTTGATATTCAACATCGTGATGGATTTTCTTACCGCAAAAATATAAAAACCCACTCCTATATGGCGACGACGTAGCGCTAATATCCGATAACTTTCAAGATGCACAAGACAATTTAGAGCAATGGAGAGAGGCACTTGAGTCAAATGGCTTGCGTATCAGTAGAACTAAGACGGAATACATGGTCTTTAACTTCGATCCGGATAACTCCGCGCACGCGGACGTCGGGCAAGATGGCACAGCTCTACCTAGAGTAAACACTTTCAAGTACTTAGGTTCCGTTATCTCGGCGGATGGAGCCATTGAAGCGGATATAGCTCATCGGACAACCTGTGGGTGGAGTAAATAGCGTACTCTTACAGGAATGCTGTGCTATAGCAAAATACCAATTAGAACAAAAGGCAAGGTCTATAAAACAGCTGTTAGACCAGCTCTCCTCTACGGCAGCGAGGTATGGGCTACGAAGAAAAGCCATATACAGACGCTACACACGACCGAGATGCGAATGCTGCGCTGGGCGGGCGGAGTTACACTTAAAGATAGGGTGCGCAATGAACACATAAGAGGTACTTTTGAAGTTGCACCAATTGCAGAAAAAATCACGGAGTCTAGGCTGAGATGGTACGGTCATATACAGCGAAGACCAGATGACCATGTCGTAAAGAAGTGCCTTTCCATGGCTACAAAGGGGGGAGGGAGGGGAAGGCCCCCAACTACGTTGATGACAAATGTCCGCAAGGACATGAAGCAGTTGGGACTTTCAGATGACGACGCATGCCAGCGGAATAAGTGGCGCCTCAGCACCAGGAAAGGCGAAGCCAAAGAAGAAGATATAATTAATGAGTGTCAAGGGCACTTCGCGCCCATTCATGAGCTATTTCTTATTCTGTATTCCTAGGACAATTCTAGATTCATTCTCCCCGTTTCTATCCTATCCGTGCAGGGGCGGAGAAAGAATACTAACCTCTGCGGCCGGGTTCGGCCTGTCCTAAAAGGTGACAAAACAACCCACCCTAGCTACATAGTAGAGCCTCAAGCCCGCCTGGATGGCGACCACCTTTGGTCTTAAGTATGCCGCTATAATAACCTTGTGTTGTGTTCCGGCATTATTGAACCAAGTTTCTGTACCCGTATACAGACAGCAGCGTGTTCGCGATGCCACTGGTGTTGCAAACACCCATAGACGACGGTTACTGCTAAATTCTATGCGGGCCGTCAGTCTGTCTGCTATCCTAAGCAATAAAAAAATCCTAATAGCATCTTTTTAGAGGTAGGGAACATAATTTTGCAAATATCGCAAGACGATGATAATCGACAGGACGAAGAATGGCTTCTTTTGATCCTTTCCTTCCTTCCGGGGTCGATGGAGTCAGTTTTTATCCGTGCAGGGACGGAGATATAATACTGACCTCTGCGGCCGGAGTCGGCCTGTCGTAAAAGGCCAAACCCGTCTGGATAGCGAACACCTTTGGTCTTAAATATGCCGCCATAATAACTTTGTTTTACCCGGCATTAGTGACTCAAGTTCCTGTACCCTTTTATGACAGCAGCGTGTTCACTGTTAAATTCTAAGTGGGCCGTTAGCCGTCGTTAGGCAGACCTGAGTTCCAGCTACACTTAAAAAGCATTAAGTATACACAGATAAACTATGATGATCAAATAATTTAGGATGTTGGACCCCGGTTTCTTCCTAAACGGAGCGGACAGAATAACGCTAAAGTATAAATATGTATAAACTGGTGAGTAGGTTAGTTTTCTTCGCCATCAGACGGCCCTTATAAATAAACAACTAATTCTATTAGAGAGGAAGTATACCTTATCCGTTTTACCAAAAAATAAAATGTAAACAAACTGTAAAAAGGGTGTTTTGGATGTCGATTTTACAATAATCAACATGATATAAAAATTATCATAGCAACTTTTAATTATTTATTAGAAATATCTCCTTTAATCTTATGTTTTTATATTACTATTCCTTACTTTTAGAAAAAAAAAACATAAAATAATTTTATTTTTACAATTATGAATGACAAATATAATGCGTATAAAATTTACACATTCACAACATTAATTGTAATAACTAATTTATATTATAAAGAACCTAAAAAGACAATGTTTCCAAATCTCTTACTGGTTTTATATACTGGTAATTATAATTGTACTGTTCAACGTACTATTGTCGATTGGAAGGAGTGTTTTATTATTACGGTCGGATTATACCCGCCATGTTGTTTATAATCTAGCTTTGTTTGAGAAACATTGGTTTGTTTGTTTACATTTTATTTTTTGGTAAAGTGGATAGTTCATATTTCAATTATATATTCCAACTTGAGTAATTAGTCTAATAAGCCCTTCAATAAAATACGGTTTCTTCCTTCTATAATAATGTCTTTTGCTTTTGTTGTTTTACAGTATTATTATAAAAAAATGGATGAAAAAAATAATGAAACAACGTCAGCAAATTTAGAAACAAATCAACTTTATTTATCAAGATGAAAAAGATCAAATCATATAAGCTTACGCAACCGATATGTATAGAGCGTGACCGCGACGGAACCAAACCCCTCTATGATCCATGTACGACTCATTGCAACACAACTGACGCCATCTATACAAAATACGTACACAAGTTTGCCGATACGATGAGCACGAAGCATAACCTCTTAAAAATATAATAAAAGAAAAACGTTTAAGATATTTTAAAGCTATTAAAGACTATATTATAGTTAAGACTTTGATATAGTTATTTATTGCCGATGATCGTTAATTAACCTCTCAAATGTCTTAGCCGCATAGGTTCATAACAGCCATCAACAGCGATGAATGTTAGTGCAACTAAACGTAAATATCTATGACTAATGGCGAGACATTTGTGGGGTTAAATGGCTCTGCGACTGACGTCTGCTAATAAATACCTTTATTTAAAAAAATTAGTTCATGTAATTTTTATACTCATATACATATACACGTCAATGTACAAATGACGTCATGGAATTAATACACTTGCAAAACGTTTGCAAATATATAGAAATTGTATAGATTTGTAGGCGTAAACATTTAACATTAAATTTCATAAACTAGCGTAATACCTCGATCGATATAGATGTGGCAATTTTCGTGTTAAATATATTTTAAAATGAACAGGTCGCCTACGCTGGTATGGCCACGTTTTACGGCAAACGGCTACTTATGTGGGCAGCACATCGCATGCTTAATCATAAACTGACCGATTAAGATTTAGGTCTAAAGTGAGATAATATAACGGGCAGCATTGTATCGACGCCCTCTATCGGCCAAACTATGATTTATTTCGATATCTCTTTCCCACATTGAGTTACCGCTATTTAGTTATAAGTCACAATATATGGCATAAGTAGTAAATGACAAAACGTTTTTTGCGATTTCTCAAAAAACAGGTTTTTTGAGTTAGGTCAGTTTATGATTAAGCGTGCGAAATGTCTGGCCATGCCGCCACCGCCGGGCCCCGGCAGGAGGGGTCGTAGGGGTTGATATGCTTGCCAATGGACTGACCATCAGAAATGCCGAAGACCGTGCGAAGTGGAGAAGAAAAATCGGAAAGCGGACCCCGGGCGCCTAAGCGAGAGTTTGGGCTGCAACCGGGATTCAACGCAAGATGATGATTATAATATTTTAAAATGAGGTCTTATTATGCTGCGCTAAATAAATATTATATATAAGGACTAGTCAAATATATAAAAAGCGCCATTTAATGTAAACCGGCAAACTTATGCACTATGTAAATATATTTCCAATATATATATATATATATATATATATATATATATATATATATATATATATATATATATATATATATATATATATATATATATATATATATATATATATATATATATGTATGTATATTTAATAGAATTATTTTCGTTATTCGCAGTATCATCGATAAGAATTTAACTCATAGGATGTCATCTCTTTGGTTAAAACAAAAATCAAAGATACGCCCATCACTAGTGCCCTTAATCACCCTTTATTTTTTATTTATGGCATGGATAAAAGGATTTTCGGGTCACTAAAATTTAATCCAAATCACATCACGATAAGCGTTACCACGTTTAAAGTGATTCATAATAAAATATCTAAAATATCTTCATGAGACTGCGAATAACGAGCAAAAATAAAAACAATACGAATAGAAACAAACTATGCGTATATTAATAATTGCATTTTGAACTAAAAATAACGATGTAAAATTTACAATTATTTATTATTCAAAACCGTAATAATACTCCACCAAGAATTTCCCTTTAGCTTTTTAACTATAATTGTCTTTGTATTATTTTTTTTTCTTATTTTTCAATAATCATTAAATGTTAAAACATTTCACTAGCATACGTTTTTATTAATATTTACAACGCCCCTTGTGGGCGACAGTCTGTTCATTGTATAAAATTATCACTCGCGACATGGCACTAGTCGCCGGGGTGCTCCGGGCACGATCTGTTCACTTCGAACCATTGGTCTATACATCTGAAATGAAAAGATTACATTAATATATTTACTTGAACTCCAGATACGTATTTCTAATAATTTGTGTTTCTGGTGCCGATATTGCAAATTAAAATAGAAAAAAATTGGCTTTAATTGCCTTCTGGCAAACCTTTTCTTCTCGTGCACTGACAGTGAACTCGTAAAAGGCGACAAAACAACCTTAGAGCTACGTGGTAGGACCCCAAGCCCGCCTGGATGGCAAACACCCTTCGTCTTATAAGTATGCCGCCATAATAACCTTGTGTTGTGTTCCGGCATTAGTGGCCCAGGTTCCAGTACCCGTATTCGCGGTGCCCATAGCGTCGGAAACATCTATAGACGATAGTAACCGCTCAACTATCAAGTGGGCTGTGAGTCTGTCTGATTATCGTAAGCAATAAAAAAACCTGATAGGGAAAATAGCAATTTCTTTACAATTAAGATGAGTGTATTCCTTGTATCGTTCATGTATTTAAAACTTAGAAGGCATATGACTAATGAGGTAGATGGTGTGGTGGGTGGGCAGCACGCGATAGGCCGGCTAGGCGAATGCAGGCCGATGGGTATCTATTCGACCTACATTCGGCCTCTTATGGCGAGAGGCTTATCGGCTCAATCCGACAAAGGGCCTTTGAGAGGCCGCCTCCTTATTAACGGCTTTGTATGCGACGTTTTCCACATTCAGGGCATTGAGGTTATCTACGTGGCGTGGTAAGTGGCGTAGGTGATAACGAGCTTTTTTACATTTTATTTTTCCCAGAGGAAAATATATACTTGTTTAACTAAATTCAATGCCAGTATTATCTTTAGTGTTATCGAATACACAAACGAATTTTACTGTAATTTCTTAGATGTTCTGGGATCATTACTAGATATTTTCTTATTACCCATAGTAATCAGCCAATCGTTGTCCACTGCTGGACGTAGGCACCCCAAGTTTGGGCCCCCCGTCCAGCCCAAACCTTTCGCAAGTCGGTCCATCGCGTTGGGGCGTCCTGTATTATACTACATTTTCCTAATTGCGGTTTCACTTCAGCTTGCATATTTTGCGAGCTATATCGGTTACTTTGGTTCTCCTAAGGATTTCCTCAGTTCACTATTATAGTGTTTTGTTAGTATTAGTGTAAATAGATGTTAATTACCCTTTATGGTAGATGCAAAGACAGGGCAGGCGGGCGATGGTGTCCCCCGCGGATAACTCCTCCAGACAGATCACGCATTCACCTTTCGAATCGCTTAGCACATCCTCTGGAAATCACAAAAGTATACATTATTAATTAATAAGTTCAAACATATTTCTCCTTTAGAAAGTTAAATCTCAGTTTTTTATCCGTGCAGGGGCGGAGAAAGGAATACTAACCTCTGTGACCGGGGTCGGCCTGTCGTAAAAGGCGACAAAACAACCCACCCTAGCTACGTGGTAGGGCCTCAAGCCCGTCTGGATGGCGACCACCTTTGGTCTTAAGTATGGCGCCATAATAACCTTGTGTTGTGTTCCGGCATTAGTGAATGGGACAGCAGCGTGTTCGCGATGCCACTGGCGTTGCAAACACCTATAGACGACGGTAACTGCTAAATTCTATGTGGACCGTCAGCCTGTTTGCTGTCCTACAGCAATAAAAAAAAACCACGTGGTAGGGCCTCAAACCCCTCTGGATTGTTACCCTATATATATAACCTTGTGTTGTGTTCCGCGTATTCGCGGTGCCGCTAACATCCATAGGCGACGGTAAACGGTACTACTAAGCGGGCTGCCAGTAAAGCCACAAACAACCAATAATAAGAAAGTAGATGAAGTAGAAATATGTAGGTTTGTTGCCCGTGAGTATGCTGATCTTCTACGTGCCCTTATCCCACATTATATGGGGTCGGCACAACGTGATCTTCTCTGTTAGCCGACATATCAACATGCACACCCCTTTCCACCATTTCATCTTTCCATCGTGCTGATGTAATCGGTTTACCAGGACTATATGGCTTACTGGTGCCAAGTTTTGGAATTATGTCTTCCTATACTTGTAGTTAGTTGCCTTTTAACTTCCAAGGCAAGTGTTAGGGTAGCCCTATTGTTATTTCAGAGACCATACGACCTCAAAAGATCATATTGTTGACTTTAAATTCGAATTACATTAAGTCAAAATATTACAATAGTGTTATCTGAACTCTTAGATGTCAACGGAATATAATATCCAAAACAAACTTAATTTTGTGCCACATAAAACAAATGCAGTGGCGGTAAGGGGAAAACTGATGTGTGATACACCAAGCCAGAGCATGGGAGGTGTTGGTATTGTCTTGGTAGAGGAGCTGAAACTTCTTGGTTTGGTTATCGATAAGAAGCTAACATTCAATGCCCATATCCCACAGGTGTGCATCAAGGCGTTGAACATCTACAAGCAACCAGGGATGTTATGGATATGATATTTCGGATCTGGATACGGATATATGGATATAGGAATAAAATTATATCGGTTTCGGATAAGGTTACGGATATGCAATTATTTCGGATTATCCGTTAGTTTCGGTTACGGATATTAGATTGAAGTAAAATATAAACACAAAATGACACAAATACATATATCGAAACATGTCGTCTTATTGAGACTCCGCCCTTATACGAAACTATCCGAAACTTGTGAAACGGATACGGTTATGGATACGGATATAATTTTATTTCGGATATCGGATAGTTTCGGTTACGGTTACGGAGCTCCATAACATCTCTGCAAGCAACTATCTTGAGCCGCAAAAATTAGCTGCGGCTTACATCCGGAAGTAATTAAAACCATCTACAATGCATTAATTGAGCCAATAGTTATGTCAGTAAAGTTAGAGTGAATAAGCGGTTGAGTGCCTTTTATCCAAAAAATTTGCATGTTTCGATAAGCCTATCGAAACATCCTCTAAACGCAGTGTTGGCACTATCGGGCCTGCTCCCACTCGACCTTAGGATACAAGAAGCAGCGGCCTTTTATAGAGCCAAGCGGAGAATCCTGCCGGCGCTACCGGACGGGGAGATGGAATGCATCACAACTTACGAACTCACACCTCATTCAGCTGAACATTTGGAACTGGGATTGTCTGGTGGACCAACGGGAAGATAATTAATATAATGGTAGTAAAATTGAAAGAAAGATGTGGGGGGGGGGCATCATTATCTATCTGGGGCAAAGATGCTGAAACCAAATTGTTCAAGTTTAAACTTCCGCCCTACTGTACTGTCTACCAGGCCGAATTACTGGGCATATGTAAGGCAATTGAGAAAATGCTGGTAAGTCAAGGCAATTTTCGGTGTGTACAGCGACTCCAGGTCCGCATTGCAGAGTCTTGCAAACTGGGACAGTGTACATCCATTAACCGTTGTTGCAAGATAAAACTTGAAAGATATCGTTAAGAACGGAAAAGTGGTGGAACTGTTTTGGGTTAAGGCTCACGCTGGTGTCAGGGAGAACGAGCGTGCGGATGAGTTAGCGTAGGAGGCAGCCGTATGGAATACAATGGAACTCCATTATGAGAAATATCCATTGATTGCATTCTATTAATAAAAAAACGGAATATTGTTATTAGTATATCAAACATGGATTGGAAAATTACAACATATAATATTTTAAAACATGATACATACATACATACATATACACAATATTTATCATAATGGACAAGGATAACGGATAACCTTACTCCATTTCTTTATGAAGTATGTGAATTATGACCATTCGTGTTAATGTTTTACGTTACAAATATGTAAATATAATATTTATATCATTGTAATAATAATAAGAGCTTCGATAAACACCTAGAGAGGCTTTCGCTAGGTAAATGGGTGAAGGGTCGGATGCAGAAGACGGTTCTCCTGAGTACGGCACGCATAGTGACGAGATTCCTGTCTCTGGAGCCCTAACCACCGGTAGCTTGGGCCCTTGATCTCGCTCTCAGCGACGGACAGTTTTTATATTTTTTTTAATTTAATTTATTTGTAAGTATCTTTTTATAAAATAAAGTATTTTTTAATATTAATATTTTATAAAATGATATGTAATTATATTGAAAAATGTAAATAATTAGAAAAGAAAATAAATAAAGAGATGATAATAATAACAATAATCAAAACATCGCAAGAAAATGAACATCACTTGGCCTAGGCCCGTGATGTCTCATAAACCGAAAATGCTATACCAATGCTATACCAAGCATAACCCTATTACCAACATTTCGAGGAACAAAATTGAAAATAATAATTACAATAAATCTTTATTAAACTTTGTTTACTTACTTAATATTATTATTTACAAAAAAATATACGAAAATATGGTTATCGCAGACCAGGTAAATAAATTAATTAATATACAGAATGATGAAAACCTTTATCGGGGCAAAATAATGCCACTTACACAACCCTTAGAATATGTTTATAATGTAATGTAAGATACCTTTTAATAATATTATTATCAACTAGCTGATACCCGCGACTTCGTACGCATGCGCGCCACACCGCTTGCCCCACTTCTCCGCGGCAAGAAAACACACACCACTGAACACGTAGTGCCTATCATCTCTCTTAGTAAATCGTTGTTTCTTAATACTTTCATAACTTTATATTAAATTAAAATGTAGCAATAATTTCTTTTAGATAACGGCTAGAAAGTGTCTAAGAAATAAAACTTGGAAAATTTAATTGAAATCTATGCAGCAGTTTTGCCGTAATGCGCGCACAAGTGCAGACTTTTTATTTATATAGATAGATAGATGATAAGTAACTCAGTGTACTTATATATTTTGTTCATTCCGTTATTAATTATCAACGTGAACACTAAGTTGTGCACTATTTCCCACTAATCATGTGAATACATCATAATATGGCATATGCGCACAAAGGGTACTACTGTATTTTATATGTATAATGAAGAATACAGACTTACATTTTTCTACAAAATTAGTCGCGAGTAATTTCATTTTTAAGTTAAGGTACAATGTTTTTCTCATCTAATGTGCATATTATAGCATAATTTACATGTACCGACGGCCATCTATGAACTGCAAGATTATCGGTATGTGTAACCCGCCAATTCGCCTTAGCCGTTCTCTCTGGAAGTAGTGGAACGTTATGGGGCCGTTATTATTGAACTTAATTTTGTGACTTAAAATTTTAATGCGTACATTGAGGTTTGCAGCTATAGTTAGTTACGAATCGAATACCAACCGTTGTATGAAAGCCTTGGCCTGGTGAGGCACATGACCAAGTGGCACTCGATGTCGTCCGGCAACACGAACTTGCTGCACACTGGACATTTTATACCTGTAACAAAAACATAATATCATTATCATAATAACTATATTATTGAATTTCTTTAGCTCTTTAGATTCGAAACTTCTTAATGTCGAATGCAATTGTGGTAAAAGCCAATGAAAAGCTAAAAAGATTTCGGCTACGTAGTGACAACACTTGTATTTTTTTTATTATTTGACAGCAAACAGGATGTTTGCAACGCCAGTGGCATCGCGAACACGCTGCTGTCCTATAAGGGTACAGGAACTTGGGTCACTAATGCCGGAACATAACACAAGGTTATTATGGCGGCATACTTAAGACCAAAGGTGGTCGCCATCCAGACGGGCTTGAGGCCCTGCCACGTAGCTCTAGGGTGGGTTGTATTGTCGCCTTTTACGACAGGCCGCAGAGGTTAGTTAGTATTATTTCTCCGCCCCTGCACGGATAGAAAGGTTTGAAATACCAAAACCTAGCATCAGTTCGGTCCGTTTTTTAACAGAATACACTATAGCTAAGGTTGAGCTGAGCGGATACCGAAAGGTCTAATTCCTTTTTTTTCTTCCGAGGAAACGCGATCACAGATACCACGCCAACTCCGGGTTAAGCCGGTGAGCGTATGTGGGGGTCGCCGTCTGTCTCTTTCGGCTATCGCATGTTAGCCAGGCGAGTGGCTGCAGAATCATATATAATTTAATTACAATATACATTATGTATATAATGTATTAACTCAATCGTAATATAATATATTTAGTTAAAATACTCGTTTATCGGCATCCATCAATATACTGTTAGTCGATTATTCGGTAATTGAATGTTGGCAACATTATAAAATTGTACTGAGAAATAATTTAAGGTTAATCTAATATATAAAATTCTCGTGTCACAGTTTTCGTTGCCATACTCCTCCGAAACGGCTTGACCGATTTTGATGAAATTTTTTGTGCTTATCCGGTATCTATGAGAATCGGCCAACATCTATTTTTCATCCCCCTAAATGTTAGGGGTGACCCACCCCCAAAATTTTTTTTTTAATTTTTTTACATTTTATTATTTATATGGCAGAACAACGTTTGCCGGGTCAGCTAGTTATTCATAAAAATGAATTCTAGTAGAAGTAAGTTACAAATCTAATATAGATCTAATACAATCAAAGTTGAATAAAACCATGTGCAAATCATATATTATATTCCTCTAATTAAACCGCATAAATAAATGTGCAGAGTTCACAGCATGCAACCAAAAAAAAAACAAGTTGTCATCGAATCACAGTGTCTCCGCAGTAGCGAAGTAAACAAAACCCTTTTCACCCTCTGTGCCGAACGTGATCCGTTTGCAGAAACCTTCGATCAACAATAGTAGCAGAAACACACGATAAATTGGGTGTTCCCCGTGTGCCGTCGGTGTTTTGTGTGTTGATGTCACATGAACGCATGTTAAACATTTGGATATACCGGAGAGGAATGAATAAATGAAATTAAATAAATACCGGGCCCCGACAGAAGGGGAAGACCCGGGCTCACTACCAGGGATGCTGAAGACCGTGCGAAGTGGAGAAGAAAAAGTCGGAAAGCGGACCCCGGGCGCCGAAGCGAGAGTTTGGGCTGCAACCGGGATTCAACGCTGAGATGATGATGATGAATGACTAAATGAAATGCTTTGGTTAAAATCAATACTTATTATACTTTTTGCTGTTGTATAACTAACATCTCTAATTTAGAATATAATAAATATACATAAAAATAGTAATAAACCCAAATATTAATATTGTGTTATTTTAAAGATTTCTCTATTTGTATTAGAATTTGAAGTATTTTCTATGAGATAGCGTAGACATTTATGAAAATAATTCCCTTTGAATATATAAATATTGGAGCGCTGTCGAAAATTTATTATTGATACAAATTAGTGATATCTATTATTATATTGTATATTAAAAAGAACATGTATTTTGTTTCCAGTGAACTAGCATGTAATGTAGCAATACTCCAATTGTTTAAACAGTGTCAAAAGATGGACACGCAAATGAAGGTGACGATAGCATATGTCAGGGGTGGCCAAGCTTCTTGATAATCCGAGCCAAAATAAAAAAAAAATTCTCGTGCCGCAATTAAAAACGTATTTAAAAAGTTATTTAAAAAAAGGTATAAAATTTTTTACGTAAATTATATTTATTGAAAACATATAAATAAAAGTACAAAATATGTGTATTGAATTTAAATGTTAAAAATTAAACACAATTATTTTACTTCTTTTAATAATTCTTTAAACTTTGGTGAATGAGGTGACAGCACTTCTCAGTAATTCTTTCAGATGCTGGTATGTTACTACTGATCGGTGTTTGGATTTCACGAATTTTAAAGTGGTGTTCGATGATTCATATCATTCCTACTTGGACGGAAATGAAATTCGTTACAACGTTGCACTTAGTCTTTCATATGTTGTCAGTTATTTAAATGACATTTTGAAACAAATAAGACACGGAACGATAATAATTAAAAAAAAAATCAACAATCAATTTAAAAAAATGAACATGGAGCTCGGGTACATTTATCGAGAGCCACAAATAATACTTCAGAGCCGCATGTGGCTCACGAGACGCAGGTTGGCCCCCCTGGCATATGCGTATAACACAAACTCGGGGTGATCTACATTCAACGGAAAACTAAATACATTTCAAATCTAATTACTGTTCCATAAATAAAAAAACAAAAACACAACCAAAAGTTGAAATATTCTTGCTTCCTATACATTATGAAATATTCGAATTATAACATTATCTTAAGCTTTTTGCTGATTCCGGAGACAGCGAAAAATGTTTTATAAAACGAACTATAAAAATAAGAGCGTAAAAGAGAATCCAGCCTCGCCGTTGGTAACATTAGCGAAGCGTGTCACGCGTGCCCATTGACGCTTCAGACGGGTGACGGCTCTTTGTTTACCGGGCTATAGTTACCCATCAAATAATTGATTTAACAGTCTAATGTATTGAATGGATTTATAGTTAAGACGTATAATGTATCTCATTATTAAATAACCTATTGTTTGCGGTAATCTTCACAAACAGCTACGAGAAAGATGGATTTTTGTAGCCATTCACCCTTTTTACTGCTGCTTTTTAATCATCATGATTTTCAAGTTAGTAAAAATATATATTTTGGACGAATTAGTAACATCTTGCTAGTCATCATAATTTTCCATCAAGTAAAGACAACGGTCAATTGACTGCTCACATGATGAGGTGTACATTTGTCGATCTTCATTTTTGCACGCTGTTGTTACGTATACCGTATAATATATATGTTATACGTCTACTGTATAACCGGCCGACGGTATATTTTCCCCCGTACTAAGTATAACAAGAACTGTCTGAAAATCGTTAGGTTTTTTGTGCATGTCAGGAGAAGGCCCTTGCTTAAAGTTTCTCTCGGCCGCCTAGACGATTCGGTAGCAGAGAACATGCGGGCATACAATGTCTGTAGTAGCCCACTGGACTAATCATGCTTTCTAGCGTTCATCATTCAACGTGTTAATATTACCTCTTATGCCGATATAGTTAAACCAAAAAAATGCCATAAAATTGGCTTTATCCTTCCCGTGAAAGGCAAACCGTCTATTTTGAGCAAGGTGCACTGGTTGATAGATCAAGCAGATTTTTGTTCCACAGGTCGGGGTGGAGTTCTTTACACACCAAAAATAAATAGTATTATATTATTCACCAATGAGTCAATATAAAAATGAATTCAACGCACTTTTGTAAATTGACGGTAGTTTGATAAATGTAATTTGATTTAACACTGTTATTTTGTACATTTGATCAAAATACAAAAGACTCGCATTAATTAATAATCGTTTATTTTGTACAGACTTTACCTGCTAACATTACCTGCACTATATTTTACATTTTAGATACACGTCTTTGTCTCTAATATTGAATTACACATAAACGTATGCCATATTTGTACATTTGAGCATTTAATATGAAAACTACAGCAATAATACATCCAGTTATGCTACTTATCCGGATAAGACCGTGCACGTCATCCGCGATGGAACGCAATGCTCTGGCGACGCGTGACCGGAATCCTTACAAATGTTTTCATCCATAAAAGTCCAGGTTAAGACGTGTTGTAATCAAAGCCTTACCAATGAACTTACCTACAAGTAATTCTGAACATGTATTTTCTTGTATGCCAAAATGGCGAACAAAGCTTCAATTGGCCGCTACGCCATGGAGGTCGTCAATATTAATATTGAAGCCTTGTTCGCCATTATCAGTTGTTTAGTACCCACAACACAAGTAATATGCTACTACTATACCGGCACGCTATGATGGCCGTTTTGATGTTTGTCCACTCCATGACTGCACGTCGCTATTGACAATAAAGAACAGCAATTTGCTCCTTCAAATGCAATTACTAATTAATACGAAACTTCATGAGTGGACAAACGTCAAAACGGCCATCATAGCGTGCCAGTAGTTTAATTAACTTAAAATTTCGGTAATAATCAGTTTAAGAAACATTTACGCCTTGTAGTCAGAAATAAACTAGAATACCTAATAAAACAGTTGATAGTAAACGAAATTTTCATATACTCAGAGCGAATTCAAGGCGAATTTTTATCACGTTCATGATATATTTGTTCTGTAAGACACAATTTATCAATACGTATTGATACTTTTAAATTGACCGACGACAGAGTTCGATTTAGCATTAAATTTGTGAAACTCCGTTTAAAATGTAAAAGAGGTTGGTTGTGCCTCGTCGCCTGAAGCGCTAAAT
Organism: Malacosoma neustria; assembly: GCA_963693495.1. Lineage (NCBI taxonomy): Eukaryota > Metazoa > Arthropoda > Insecta > Lepidoptera > Lasiocampidae > Malacosoma > Malacosoma neustria. Next base: position 20,246,296 of record OY856381.1, read on the forward strand.
TATATCTTATAAAACATTCTGAATAAACTGTAAGCGAACCGCAGACAAGACGGTCAGACAGGAGCCTCATCTGCACGATGTTCGAATAGAATATTTCCGCGACGTCGAGCGTGGTAATTGACTTTTTCGTCTCTTCTCATTATCATGCGAAAGAGCGGGACATATAGAATACTACTACGTTTGGCATTTTTATGAAGGTTTACCATTTTACACGTAAAAGGACGCTCTTCAGTTAATTATAATATGAATAACTATGTAAGAATTCATTGGTTATTAACAACACCTACTAAGACGTTTGGTTATATATTTTTTATCAAGCCCCGAGCCGTGTTTTTCATATTTAAAGAAATTATCGACCACTGTTTTTAATCTGTTAGTTTAATCTGTTTAGCTGGATTTTGAAGTGAAATAATCACTGGATAAAATAATAAAAAACTGCTAGATTATAAACTGTGTCGATTATATAACTGTGTCTTTATAATCAATAGATTGATTTACTTCTTTCAGGAATGAAAGCAGGACGCTTACTATTGCTTACATATAGCTTCTATCCGTGCAGGGGTGGAGAGAGAATACTAACCTCTGTGGCCGGGGTCGCCCTGTAGTAAAAGCCGACAAAACAACCCACCCTAGCTACGTAGTAGGGCCCCAAGCCCGTATGGATGGCGAGCACCTTTGGTCTTCTTAAGTATAGTAGTAGTAATAGTAGCTTATTGCTGTAGGACAGCAGACAGGCTGACGGCCCGCTTAGAATTATGTGATCGACGTGTCGTATTTTTAATTAAATAAATACAGTTATAGTAAAAAATATGTTACATTTGAGTAGTTTGACATGTCTCTTGCCCAAAAATTACGAAAATGATCCATCAACATTTGAGGAAAGTATTTAAGATTCTGTGCACACTTAATTAATAAGGTACTTTTTTTATCAAAAATCCTTTCGCAATTTATGCAAAATACGTGAAAATTAGCTCAGCACTAAAAGGGTTAATGTTAATAATCATTCCGTCGACGATTTTTTTGCATGATAAGTGAGGAGGAAATAATGCAATACATATAAAATAGTTGTGTTGCAAGAATACTTCCATTTTGTAGTAAAAAAAAATAAGTATATTCAAAACCAGTTAAGGTCAAACGGACGGCATTAAATCATACAAAACGAATGTAGTTTGTGGCATTGAATAAGTTAACTGAAGTATACACAAAAATAATATTCGTAGTACATATAAATTTTGATAATATTGTTTGTTATACAAAAACCGTGAGATTAATTGAATCCAGTGTAAAAAAACCAAGAAGTACTGCGCACGGCGCAGTTGGACTTCAGCGAAAAGGTCGATTTTAGAAAAATATTATCATAAATCAAAAAAATTCATAAAAATAAATTGAAATTTATTTAATAGCAAATATAAAATTGAAAGAGAGAAAAACGAAATCAAAGCGTTAAATTTTTATTGAACAATGAACAAAGTATTATATATTTTCTTATTTGAAAATACATTATGTATTAATATAAATTTAAAGATTATTATATAACATTTAAATGTGTTGAAGGTAATTATATTGAAAAGGTGATTGTGAAGAAGGTCACATTTCAAATGTTTTTATTTCAGATAAAATAGCTAAAGCTTTTATTCCAGACGTCGAAAATGCGAATGATTTATCTAGTGATATTGATAATCCTACCATTGTCGGGCAGAGGTTACTTAACGTGTAAGATTGCCTGTAGGAATTGCAAGGAGCGGCATCATGCGCCGGAGCTGCTCAATGTGTACTGTGAAATGTGTCAAGAATGTAGAATGCGAACGCAAGGTAGATTCAAGAATCAATTAGCTAAACGAATATCTAGTAAGATTACAAATGTCGTCAGTAAAAAACGAGATACAGAAAATAATTCAGATATGAATTTGTTGCAAAATAAAGACAAGATGCTCAGACAAATCGAGACATCAGTACCAAAAGAATATGAACAGAACTATATATACGATGGCGATACAAAAGATGATCCTGAATCTTATACAGAGCAAAACAAAGTTTTTGAGGATACGCAGCGACCAGAGAATATTGCACAGGACCACAATGGCGATAATAAAAGTATTTATGTGGGTATGTATTTTATATATACCATAATTAGTTCTATTAAAACACGAAGTTCATAATATTGCATATTTTTTGCATGACCATCATAATGAAAGGATTTATTTCTTTTGAGGAATGATGCTATTTATCTGTAATGAAATAAGAGAAAGTTGTGGAAGGATCAGTGTACACTCGGCGAAAACGGTTTAACATATAAATATATTAATCTATATATATATATATATATATATATATATATATATATATATATATATATATATATATATATATATATATATATATATATATATATATATATATATATATATATATATATATATATAAATGTTATGTTGGTTTGTGTACGCTACAAAAACTTAAAAAGTTCTGCACCGATCGAGCTGAAATTTTAGCATGATATATAATCCGCACCAAGGATTGTTTTTATCTATTTTTTTGTTTCTCATTTCTCAACCATTCAATCACAATGTGCCACAGCGAAGCGTGGCAGGGTACAGCTAGTATTTAATAAATCAAATACTAAGAATGAATAAAAAAATATTTTCAGAATACTCAGCGGAGTGTCCGACCCCAGCGCCTTGTTCAGAAGAAGAGGAGGTCAATCGAGAGAAGCTAAAATTGAATACTGCTTTTACACCACCCTCACTCGCTCTGCCATTGTGTCCCTTATACCCGTGTGTTTACCCACCACCCCCCGCTATTGAAATTACCAAGACTTCGTGTACCCCACCTAGTACTACTACAACTACGTCACGAGTGCATCATTTGAAGGTGTCTCACCAACCACCACCAGCTGCAGCTCTGTTACCTGCATCTCCTTGCTTTATGCCCTTTGCATTACCATGTAATCCCTGTCCGAATACACCACCACCATATTCGCCAGCGTCGTCTCGTCCCATGGAAGTGATAGCAACGACAATTGGTACCACATCTAAAACGACACCGGATCATTTCTTTGTGTATGTTGGTGTGCCAAATCAAATGCTACAAGATTAAGTATTTCAAATTTTAATCCATCGTTTAGCAAGTCAATTAAGAAGATTGAAATTATCTATATTACACATCTACACACCCTCCAAATAGCATTTATTTCAATATATATATATATATATATATATATATATATATATATATATAGTAAGTAAAACAATTAACTATATGTTTTATCGAATCTTGCCTCTATCAGTTTTCTTAATTAAAATTATAAAACACCGGACAATGGATGTATGTATTTACATGAACTGAATGTGTTATCATAGGGTGACAGTGAGGCCAAGACCACACAAAACCACTGATAAAGTATCAGTTATTGGTAACGATACCCTATAATAGGGATTTCGTAAGTATTGATAAAAAAAACACAAACAAATGCTATTGTTAATAATAATTTTTTCAATGCTGTAGGACAGCAGACAGGCTTACGAGTCGCTTAGAATTTAGCAGTTACCGTCACCTATGGGTGTTTGCAACGCCAGTGGCATCGCTAACACGCTACTGTCCCATAAGGGTACAGGAACTTGGGTCACTAATAAGAAATAATTAAGACCAAAGGTGGTCGCCATCCAGACGGGATTGAGGCCTTACCACGTAGCTAGGGTGGGTAGTTTTGTCGCCTTTTACGACAGGCCGACCCCGGCCGCAGAGATTAGTATTCTTTTTCCGCCCCTGCATGGATAAAAAAATTTAATTAAGTGTTTATTTATAGTTATAATCTAAATTTATTTGGACTCCCTTTTAAAGAGATTCCTCCTCATGTTAGTTTAACGAACTCCATGGCGCAACAACGGCGTCCGTTGGAGCTTTCGCGTCTCACGGATTCCATTCCCGTCATATGTATTTATTTACAAAAGAAAAGTATGTAAATAAATTAGTTGTCTAGTACCCATAAAACAGGCGTTCTGTTGCTTACTTTGGTACTAGATGGCGCTGTGCGAATTGTCACAGTATACATTTTTCATGTCTCCCTTACAATGACGACACCTTTACTCTGTCGGAAACATAAATACAGTCGACTTACCATAAAAAATGTTTTTGAAGGTAATATAAAATCCACACCATCTTTTGGAAAACCCTTGAAATTATTTCCAATACCTGAGGGAACGTATCCATACCACGTGACCTAATTTTGTGAAAAATATTACCCCCCCCCTCTCCCTCCCTTTGGTGACCATCCGTATTATACGAGAAGATTATCCCCTGTAGTAGTAAATCATAGAGATACGGTTTCCAACTATTTTTACAAACTAAAAGTTAAAAAAATTACTAATTTGGCTCATATTTGTGTATTATAATACAGCGATTGCCGCATGACGCCAAAAGTACAACATGCATACTCATAGTTATAAGGAAAAACTAAACGCTAAACGCGCCATATCTGCATATAGCTCAAAGCGTCTAACGTCGAAAATCCTAAGCCGGAGGTGGCTTGATCACCTTGCCACCTCCCAAGCATTTTATTCTGAAGGTCACGTAGTTTATCCTTTAATATATACCGAAAAACTAATACTCCTTGTTTTCCAATTACAGAGAATAATGCGACTCAGTGGCGCACAATGCCGAATTATGCTTATGGTTAATTGGAACGTGAATTAGTTTTCAAATGCACCACCAGAGTGCGCTAAGTTCAGTGTTGAAAAAAAAAATAGATAGAATATAGATTCGAATTCCAAAATGAAATTGTATTCATATTTTAAATGTGGAATATAAAAAGTCAATGTTTGTACCTTCGTCCATACATTTATTTTTTCAACACAGTTTGAATTAACTTTGATTATTTCCAAAAAAACTACGACGATACGAAAGCTTTAAATTTTTTTTCAACAATAAACAATATTACTAACGATAATATATGAATAAAATTTCGATCAATGCCAATTTGAGTTGGTATTCGATTGCACGCATCACTATTGAGAGTGCTCGATTGTGCGAAACGTTGCTGTAGTTGAAACATCAACGTTGTATAATGCGCTCTAGTGCTGTAATTGGAAAACAAGGATTTATAACTTGAGTAAACAGGAAACAAGCGTTGCCTGACACATAAATAAATAAACAAGAATATTAATGTTTACCGTATAATATCCTCCTGGGAGCTCGCCTGGATTGCACACCGTACACGTTTGGGTCCTGTTCGGCGTCGGGCACACAAGTACCAATTATAATCCCCATGTTCACCATAACACCACCATCGAACACCACAGTCATATCAATTGTCACTTCATTTTAAGTTCAAATGTTTTTAATTTATATTAATAATTTGTATTTAGTTATTATTATTTATTTATTTAATAGCACCTATAATGGGATTTCTTTTATTGCCGTAGGACAGCAGACAGGCTGAAGGCCCACTCAGTTACAGTCGCCTATGGATGTTTGCGACGCGTGGATCACCGCGAACACGCTATTGTCATATATGGGTAATCATCCAAATATATTCAAGAAAATAATTGTATTTTCTTCTAATCGCGCGCACTAGTTTTGCATCCCGACATCTCTAAGCATTGGACTTAAAATCCCAAAGTGAAAGAAATAAACTGGGATTAGACACTTGAAGATGATGAATTCAAGTAATTATAATGTGCCTAAAATTACATCACAGAAATTATGATTAAGTAAAATTGCAGTAAGTCAGCAGAACTTGACGGCCCACTTAGAATTGAGCAGTTACCGTCGCCTATGGGCGCCTATAATAAGTATTGTTCGTAATATAGAGCTCAAATACAGGATAATAACATTTAAATCGATATGCCGCTGTGTTTGTTGAGCTTAGAATTAGTCGTTTACATACTGTAATACAAAAAATATTGGATATATAATTCACAGCGGTATTTGTCGTCAAGGAAACTCGTTTAACTTGTTTTATGTTGTAATATAAAATGCTAATAACTCTGTATACAGGATGTTTTAAGATTTATACGAAAATATTTCTTATTATTTTATTTATAAGGAACCATCTGTAAAGTATATTTTTTTTTAAAACGCGAGAATGGAGTTAACCCGGCACACACGCAAAGGCGAATCACACATCCTGTTGGTCCCAGTTGGTTTCCTTACAATCATTACATGGCAATTGGGTTCTTGTTTGTACACAATATTCGAATAACTGGCAAAGAGATGCTTGCCACTGTCGAGATCAAAGTAATTCACTCTTAATATTTTAGAATGTTTAAATATAATGATTAGTGATAAATGTATCGGCTGTATTTTATATTTTTTATCCGTGTATGGGCGGAGAAAGAATACCAACCTCTGCGGCCGGGGTCGGTCTGTCGTAAAAGGCGACTAAACAACCCACCCTAGATACATGGTAGGGCCTCAAGCCCGTATGGATGGCGACCACCTTTGGTCTTAAGTATACCGCCATAATAACTTTGTGTTGTGTTCCGGCATTAGTGACCCAAGTTCCTGTACCCTTATGGGACAGCAGCGTGTTCCCGATGCCACTAACTGCTAAATTCTAAGCGGTCCGTCAGCCTGTCCGCTGTCCTACACCAATAAAAAAAAACTATTTGCTTGAGAAGATAAATAGATAGCTTTCTTCAGCTAAATGTGTGGCAAACACAGAGTGCAACGGAGTGATAAGTGGGAAAGGGGGCCCCGACCTAAAAAGAAACCGCATTAGGAATCTTTATATTTTGTTTCGTTACAATTTAACGGTATATTGTTACGAAATTTTTCAAAGTATGCAAGGTCACTATATTTTTACCACTGTATTAAATTAAATATATTTCTTGTTTCTACACTATATACAATTATCCATAGTTTTCCCTGTCAGAACTGATGAATATTCCATGCCTAAAATAACCAATTAAAAAAATCTAAAATAATTCAAACATTACTCAATAACAAATGTTATCTTTCATAAGTCGGTGAACACGCCTATAACATAGAAAGAAACCGGATCTCAAAAATACATATGTATATCAAAACAAACACGCATGCAGAACTCGTAGAGTTGTTTTAAAGACGAATAAAACATCCGCGACGATTTAAAAAAAAACCACTATTTTTGAGTACTTACTAATATTCTAATAGCATTATTTTATCACAAGCAACAAAATCAAAAATTTCAATTATTACTTAAAAAAAAAAAAACAAAACGAAGTCAGTAATTATAGACACACGCACATATAAAAACTTATGTAGTGGTCACAGATTTCTAACAACAATGGCTAATACATGTGTACGACTATCCAACACGAGCGTCCAATTGGAAAGACAGTACGGCTACAACTGTTCAGTGTCAGAGTCAGGCGTCCCGCGTCAGGTTGGTTGGCAGTTTGTAAGGTTGACCGGTCCGGTCACCACTACATTCGGCACGCGCCGTGACGTCGAGACTCACAGGGCCAAACTGGGCGACATAAACTTGTCAAGTCGTCCATCGACACTGATCGAGTGTGAACTTACCGTATTCATAGTTTATGTTTACTTATGTCACTTGTAGTAGGAAAATTGTGCGTAATAAAATTTTCACACCAATGTACGGTTTCGGTCACGTTCAACAATGATGACCGACAAATTAGATCTTTAATAACATAAGGTATTATAGTTTTCACCAAAAATCAACTGAATAGCCGATAAGGCTTTCAAGTAAAGTTTTTTTTTAAATTGAGGATCTGGAAGTAATATGTCAAGAAGAAATCGCTTCTAGCGATAAGGATGCCTATTATGTACTTTGATTATAAATTTAATAGTAAATTACTTTAAATTAATTAAGTGGAGAAGAAAAAGTCGGAAAGCGGACCCCGGGCGCCGAAGCGAGAGTTTGGGCTGCAACCGGGAATTAACGCAGAGATGATGATGATGATGACTTTAAATTAATTAATATATATATTAATAAATATTTTGTGACAGTTAACACAGCGCCATCTAGACCTAAACTAAGTAGCATATCACTTTTTTTTTTTTTTGGTCTCGGGGAAAAACCTCTCTTGACGGGTTCCCCCGGCCCGGGGGGACCGAGGGATATGTGGGACTCCGGGAAAGATGTATGGCCATCCGACTACCCACTAAAAAACCCCGCTGTTCTCCTATCGCCTACGCCCGGGCCCACGGATATATGGCCTGCCGATCTCGTGGCCCGGGCCGGCGCCGGCCCGCCCTTTGTCTTGAGGCGGGCCCCTTCTAAAGTGTTGGCGCCAGGGGGCCAGGGTTTCGTCCCCCCGGCGCTCTCCCAACAACTCTAGGAGTTGAGGGGGGCCGCGGAACAGCACGCAGCCCTCACCCTCGCGGCAATAGTGCGGGCGGCGGATCCTCCCCCGAGGGGCCGCCCGCGGCCGCTTTTACGGCGGCCGGAGGTCGTTATTTGCCCTCCGGCGCCGCCGACGTGGCCTGCGTTGGCGGGAGGGGAGTGTGGTGGTCGACTCCCGCTCCCGCTCCGCCGCCTCCTTTGCGGACATGACTGCCTCGCAGAAGGAGGCGACGGCCGTCCATCCAGGATCGCCCCCGACCATGGCCAGAACCAGGGCCGGGAGCGACAGGTCCACGCCGATTTGGGCGACGAGGGCGCGGCGCTCCTCGCGCCACGCGGGGCACACGGCGACAGTGTGGTTCACCGTGTCCTCCTCGTCGCCCGCGCCACAGTGGTGGCACCCTGACGTCATCTCCCGCCCTATGCGACACAGGTACCTCCCGAAAGTAGCATATCACTTGTGTTATGGGTACTAGACAACTGATATAGTATTTATAATTTTTTTGAAGTGAAAATTTCTTTAGCGGCGTTGTGCACTTTTTTGTGATGGGTAAAAAATGTTAAACTCACATCAGGTCACGTGTCCTGATCGAAAATTCTTAAGATTCGTAAGACGGAGTTGTGCTCCAGTATTACCAACCTTATTAATAATGACTTAAGGGTTTTTTTTTTTGTAAATAAATACATATTATACATAAAACACCCAGACGCGAGACGGGAATCGAACCCGTGACCTCCGCAAGCGTACCGAAGTGCGTTATCCGCTACGCCACAGAGGTCGTCAAAAATATTTTGGTACTTATAAATATATTTTGGTGGACAATAAAGAATAATCTATCCAACTAGTTATATACCCTGTTGAAGCCAAATAAAGCTTCCTCCTCGTACATGAGCTGAGTAAGAATACAAACCCCTGCGGCCGGGGTGGGCTTGTCGTAAAAGGCGACAATACAAACCACGTGGTAGGGCCCCAAGCCCGTCTGGATGGCAATCACCCTTGGTGTATGTGTATGCCGCCATAATAAACTTGCGTTCTGTTCTGGCATTAGTGACCCAGGTTCCTGTGCCCATATGCGGACAGCGGCGTGTTCGCGGTGCCCCTACTAGCGTCGCAAACATCCATGGGCGACGGTAACTGCTTACTATTAAGTGGGAAGCAGAAAGGCTGACCCTTTCTGCTGTTCCTCAGGAATAAAAGTAATCTTTTCTATTATATTTTCTATTTTTTATAATGAATTAAATCTAGTAAACCAATAATTTAATGATTAATGATTGCGTCACATCGAATTAGCAATTTTAAACATATTTAAGACTCGTAGACATTATATTGTATATTACATTTGTTAGATTCAAGTTTAAGTTAAATATTCTGGTGGTGGACATTTCTTAAATTTAAGATGTCATTTTTAAATAACCTAAATGTAGGTAGGTTTCCTTAACATAAAATTAACCGGAAGTTTGTAAATGTTTAAAAACACAATAACCAAAATTAATATATCACAAAAATACTTATAGAAATAATATAATAAATGAATACCTAAATAAGCTTATGTTCACATTTTTAATTTAATATTATAATATCATAATTTTGCTGTAGATATTAACTAGGAGAATTGTTTCCATTTCTGTTGTAAATATTTTGGTAGATATTTAATTTTGGCTATTGGCAAGTAATGGCAGGAGGGGAGACACCTGTTGACGAGATATAAAAACTAGCGACAGAATATTATAAAAGACGGTGTGATACTAAAAAATGGACAGTCATTCCGGCTCCAGCGCCCGCACCGCACGGACGTGTACACGCCCGCGCACGCTACGCACGCTGCCGAGCCCCCCACACCGCACCTCGCCGCACTCGCCGCATCGAACGGACAGCCGCCGCACCTGGGCCTATTGTTCAGTGAGTCATTGTGACTCATTGCTCAGTTACGCACAGTGCCGGCGCGTTCCCACGCTACAGTGCATTGTTTCGCCGAACGGGTGGACACAATTACGTTGCGAGTTTAAATTGCAACCTAATTGCGATCTGCCTTAAAGGTTGCTTTTGGTCATACAGTTTGTAAATCCACGCGAGTGGTTAGCCAAGGGATACCCAGCGGTGTTAACGCACTTGGCTGAGGCGTGCCCCGAGCGCCTGCCGTTCCCCTTCAGGGAAAGGCAATCTCGGACGGGTCTGGACCACCCGGCCTTGGGGGGCCCCCTAGTCGGGCCCAGATATCGCCTACTTTCCACCCTTCCCGTCCCCCCTTCCATTCTTTGGGGCTGAATTTCCCCCAAAGCAGATAGGGACCCTTCGCACATTGAGATTGGCGAAGGTCTACACAGCTTAGGGCTCACGATAGGACGCACCCCCTGCCTACCCCGGCAGAGGGACTTATTTTACACACTCGGACACATCCCCGGGCTGTCCCACCCGAGGATGGACACGAGTAGGGACTCCCCCTCGATCCTGGTCGATTTTATTCGTTACGTCAACGGGAGGAAGAAGGGCAACCCAGAGTACCTGATCCAGATCAGGGAAGATCTTCGGGCCTTTTTCGGAGACGACCAACAGCCGCAACCGTCCCCCACCGCACCCGCGTCATCGACCCCCGCTGCACCCGCGCCGCATCCCGCCGCTCCCGCGCCGTCGACCCCTGCCACTCCTGCACCCCGCGGGACGGCTAGAGCACCCGCACCAGCGACCCACGCTACACCTGCGCCGTCAACCTCCACCGCTCCCGTACCCCGAGAGCCGACAAAACCCGCCGCGTCCGCGTCCCGTGGCCCGGTAAGGCCCACCGCGTCCGCACCCCCCGCCGCACCCGCCCTCAATGGAACGGCCCACTCTCTTGCGGCTCTCGTGAGCCCATTCGCGCCCGCGTCGGGACCCCAAGCCGTCCCTACCGCGACCGATAAAGGCCCCAAGGCCTCCACGCGCGCCCTAAAAATACCACCACCCCAGTCGGGGAGCGAATCGGACTCTTCTGAGTCGCTCTCCGACATGGAGGTCGACCCAAAGGTGGACTCGGAAGGATTCCGGGTCCATACAAACAAGAGGAGGCGCAAGGCCGCCACCTCAAACTCTGACTCCGATGCTGCGCCGGCCAGCAAGGAGCCGCGTCAGACGGAGCCGACGGCCCCACTACCGCGTCGCGTACGCATCCCCCCTCCCCTCATAATCAGAGATAAGCATCTCTGGAGGGACATCCACGCGGCCCTCCCGCGAAACTCAATTCGCCTCCTGGAGGCGCGAAATATCAACCACGGGATAAGGGTGACCGTACAGTCACCCGAGGACCACCGCGCGCTCACGCGCTACCTCTTAGAGCATCGCATAGGTTACTATACCTATGCGCTGGAAGAGGAAAAGAGACTCCGCGTAGTCATCCGCGGACTCCCTAAGGAGGTCGAAACCTCCGACATCATGGAGGACCTCCGCGCGCAAGGCCTGCCGATCCACGAGGTGCACCGAATGCACCGCGGCAAGACAAGGGAACCATACAACATGGTACTCGCGGTCCTTGACCTCTCCAAAGAGGGCAAGGAAATTTTCAACACTAAATCGGTGTGCGGGCTCTCGAAGCTTATCTTCGAGAACCCTCATAATAAGTCTTCACTAAGGCAGTGTCATCGCTGCCAGCTATACGGGCACTCGGCACGGAACTGCCAGTCCCGGCCAAGGTGCGTCAAGTGCCTCGGTGACCACAGCACCACGGAGTGCAACCGCACCCGAGAATCCCCTGACCCACCGGCCTGCGTCCTCTGCGGGAAGACTGGGCATCCCGCGAACTACCGCGGGTGCCCGGCCGCCCCCAAATCCAAGCCCAAGGGAAAAACCCCAAAGGGCAAACGCCCAGCCGCCGTCAAAGTGGCCGTCCCCAAACCGGTCTATGTGCCGGCACCTGCCCCGGCGTTCAACGCCTGGACAGGCTTCCCGGCTCTCCGGAATCCCCGGCAGCCCGTCGCAGGCTTCTCAGAGAAGCCTGCTCCCAAACCGACCCCAGCTGCACCCGCCGCAGCACCGGTCACCACGTCCCCTTCCGTAGCGGAGGACATCGCGCTTGCAACCAAGTTCGCGACGTCCCTCCCATTTGACCTCCAAGAGGTACGCACCTTAGCGCAAAAGCTAAGGCAAGCGTCGTCGCTAAAGGACCAGCTAATCTTAGCCATGGAACATGGCGAGTTGCTGGAAATCCTGAGCCATAGGGCAACCCATTAATCACAAATGGATTGCACACGTAGGGAAAAACCTCGCTCTCTGACTCTGGCGACTTACAACGCCAACGGCCTACGTGGCCAACGAGAGTTGGTTCATGAGTTCCTGAAAGAAGAAAACATAGACATTCTTCTCGTGCAGGAGACCCTTCTCAAACCCAGCGTTGGCGATCCTAGGATCGCCAACTACAACATCATTAGGAACGACAGGCGTACCGCCCCTCGGGGAGGCACGCTCATCTACTACAAGAGGTCACTGCACTGCTCCCCAGTAAATGTGCCTCCGTTAGACAATCTCGAAGTTTCTGCCTGCAGATTAGCGATGACAGGCCATCAGCCCATAGTCATCGTCTGCGCGTATCTCTCTTGCAATCGACCGCTACTTCAAGCGGAGCTTGCATCCCTCTTCAGTCTAGGCCCGTCGGTTATCATCGCCGGCGACCTAAACTGTAAACATACTAGCTGGAACTGCTCCAGCTCCAACCCTAACGGCAGGACCCTCCTTCGTCACTCTGACGAGTTGCTTTTCGGCATCCTAGCCCCCATTGCGCCCACCCGGTACCCGTATAATCGGGCCACCGGAGGCTCGCCCAACGTTCTCGATTTGGCGCTACTGAAGGGCGTGTCCCTCCAGTTCCGCTCAATCGAATCCCTAGACGACATCGACTCGGATCACCGCCCGGTCGTCCTTAAACTAGGCCCTTCGCCAGACCAGACGCCTCAGACCAAGTCAATCACCGACTGGTCCAGGGTCAGGGACTCACTCCAACGCGGAGGACTCGCTGACCCTGAGCAGGCCCCAGCCCCCATTAAGACCCTTCAGGACACGGAAGGGGCGATCGAAGCCCTCACCGGCCACCTCCAAAACGTCGTTCGGGAGTCCACTCGGCAAGTCCCGTGCGGGGACGGCCGATTTGCGCTCCCGAGGGACGCGAGGGAGCTGCTGAGGAGGAAGAGAGCCGCCGCCCGAGCCTATGACAGCTTCCCATCAGAGGAAAACCGAGTCGCCTTTCGTTCACTTCATCGGGAAGTGAAAGCCCGCATTCAGGAGCTCAGGAATCAACGCTGGGAAAGCCTGCTCTCGGAGATCTCCCCAACGCACCAGGCATACTGGAGGTTGGCGAGATCGCTGAAAGCGGAATCCCTCTCGTCCATGCCGCCTCTCGAAAAACCCGACAACACTGTCGCGTTTGACGATGACGAAAAGGCGGAGTGTCTCGCCAAGAGTCTCAGGGAGCAATGCTCCCCCAACACCGCGCACGTCGACCCGGCCCACCTGCGTGAGGTGGACGCCGAGGTCGAACGGAGATCCGCTCTTCCCGCGGAAGACTCACTCGAGCCTGTCACGGTAAAAGAGGTACAGGACCTAATAAAAGGCCTCAGGCCCCGGAAAGCTCCCGGCGCCGACGGCATCTCCAACAAGCTGCTCAAGCTACTCCCTATACATCTGTTGATGATTCTGGTGAGCATCTTCAATGCCGCCATGGTTAACTGCTCCTTTCCCTCCGCCTGGAAGGAAGCCGACGTCATTGGCATCCGAAAACCAGGAAAGCCCGCTGCGAAACCCTGCAGCTACCGTCCGATCAGCTTGCTCAGCGCGCTGGGCAAGCTGTATGAACGCCTCCTCTTGAGCAGACTCAGAGACTTCGCTTATGAAAATAAGCTGATCCCCGACGAGCAGTTCGGTTTTCGAGCCCTACACTCGTGCCCCCAGCAAGTGCTCCGCATCACGGAGCACGTGCTCGCGAACTTCAATCGCGCCTCCAAACCCTGGAAGACGGGTGCTGTCTTCTTCGATGTGGCGAAAGCCTTCGACAAGGTCTGGCACAACGGCTTGATTTACAAGCTGTACAAACTAGGAGTGCCGGATAGACTCGTGCTCATCTTACGAGACTTTCTCCTTGATCGGAGCTTCCGCTTCAGAGTGGAGGGCACGCGCTCATCTCTCCACCCCATCAGAGCCGGAGTCCCCCAGGGCTCGGCTCTGTCCCCCCTACTTTTCACGCTGTACACCAGCGACATGCCCCGTACCCCACAGGTACATCTCGCCTTATACGCAGATGATACCGCCCTCTTCACTTCCGATATCAGTCAATATCGGATCTGCAGTCGTCTCAACACGGCGGTTGAGACGCTGGGCAACTGGTTCCGCACTTGGCGGATCGAGTTGAATCCGGACAAGAGCGCAGCGATCATGTTCGCTCGCGGCCCCCGCACTCAAAATGAGAGTCGGCCGACTCACACGAGGCGGCAGTCTCTCGTCCCCATACAGCTATTTGACCGCGTCATCCCTTGGGTTGACGAGGTCAAATACCTAGGAGTCACTTTAGATAGAGGCCTGTACTTCAGCAAACACATCAGGACGGTAAGGAACAGAGCACACTTTGTGCTCGGTCGCCTCTACCCAATGATATGCGGGAAGAGTAAGATGTCCCTTAGGAATAAGGTGACACTTTACAAAACCTGCATCCGACCGATCATGACGTACTCGAGCGTAGTCTTCGCCCATGCCGGCAAATGCTACATCAACTCGATGCAGCGGCTGCAGAATAAGTTCTTGCGCATGGCAGTCCAAGCGCCACTTTACATGCGCAACGCGGACCTTCACCGCGACCTGGAGCTCCTTCCCGTGAAGGAGTACATGGTATCCCTTTCGCGATCCTTCTTCGGTCTCGCTCCCCACCATCCCAATCCACTGGTGGTGGAGACAGTCAATTACACGCCCAACCGCCGAGCACCCCACGCACGTCGCCGCCCGCGTAACGTGCTCACGGATAGACGCGACCCCATTTCTAGGACGCTAAAGCGAATGCTCTCGCGGACGCAATCCCCTCCAGTCCGGCATGGACCAGCCCGACGAAACAGGTTTAGGGATGCCTTCCGCCCCCCATAGCCTGTAGACGTACACAACCCACACAGTACATAAATACACGTAGAGTAGATGTGTTGCGGGGGAGTTTCTTTCGCCGTTTCTTCTCCCCCAGCTATAAGCACTCCGAAACGGTAGTAGATTAGAATAGGATCGGCTTCACCGGTGAAGTCGATAGTCCCCAATTAATAGTATTCTTGCCATTCGTGGCTGCTATCAATTATCCCCATGCAGCGTTCGAGCCGGGAGCGCGCCTCACAGGAGGCGCGTGACCGAGCACGCTGCCACGGCTGATCGACCCCGCTCCCACGGGGTCGGAATGCCTTTTCCGCCCGGTGTCGCTGTCGTTGGTCGTCTGAGACGATGACAGCCTTAGCTTTAAGAAAAAAAAAAAAAAAAAAAAAAAATGGACAGTGTAAGAAATATAATCGATAAGTGAAGTTGAAATATATTCATGGTGATTAACGTTCAAGTTAGTTTTATTTAATAACTTTTACACATTTGATAACACACATGTAACAAAAGCAATGAAAAATGGACATAATTTATGAAATGTTTTGAAACATTTTAAAACAGTGAAAGAAGTAAATGTTTATTACTGTAAAAGGAGTATATACCATTAAAATAGGACTGTTAATAATATTTTTTTGTCAACACTCCTGGGTGAGCCAAACGTTTTTATTTAAGGGGATCGCTGAGTGCTATGCAACAAATTGTACAGATTTTATGATCAAAATGCAATTAAAAATGACTAAGATGTTTGACTGTCACGTAATTACCAATACACTTGATTCGATAATTTATCGATAGATTTGAAAAGAAGTTATCAAGAAAATCACCTTTGTGAGATACATACTCGTATTTTGTTTTATTTTCAACTTTCTTAATGATATATATTCAAGGGTCTTCGCGTGAAATTATAATGTAGTTGTATATTATTATTCGTGCAGGGTAGGAGAAAGAACACTGACCTCTGCGACCAGGGTCGGCCTGTCGTAAAAGGCGACAAAACAAAACACCCTAGCTACGTGGCAGGGCCCTAAGCCCGTCTGGATGGCGACCACTTTTGGTCTTAAGTATGCCGCCATAATAACCTTGTGCTGTGTTCCGGCATTAGTGACCCAAAAAATGTGGAAAACCAATCGTAATCGTCTACATTGTCAGTTAGATGTCTCCCCAAGTTTGGAGTACACATCCTGGTGCTAAGTGAAAAAGGCAAGGTCAGCCCATTGGGCTGAAGGGCATTCTACACTACATTTTCCACGACACGGTTTCTTTTCTAAAACTCGAAAAACTACTCAAACCCACGTAAAGCAATTCATCCATTAATCTTGGCTCAAAATAGTAACGGCGTCATGGAGTTACGATTAAATGTTGCCTATATTTAGTTTTGTGGCAATTCACAATAATGACCTGGCACGCAAGTGATGACGTCAAGAGTTGTAAGTGCCTTCATTACAGGTTGACACTACAGGTACTTACTGTTTTATTGCTGTTATTTTAGTTCATAGAACAGGAGTAGATTAATATACTCATATCCTGTAAGAATATTCATGAAAAAAATTAATAAACAGGTGTTATTCCAATTATTACCAGTCGGGATGTTTCTTTTATTGCTTTAGAACAGCAAGCAGGCTGACGGCCCGCTTAGAATTTAGCAGTTACCGTCGCCTATGGGTGTTTGCAATGCCAGTGGCATCGCGAACACGCTGCTGTCGCATAAGAGTACAGGAACTTGGGTCACTAATGCCAACACAATGTTGCTTGGGCTTGGGGTCCTACCACGTAGCTAGGGTGGGTTGTTTTGACGCCTTTTACGACAGGCCGCCTATGCACGAATAAAAAATGGTTGGGAAAGCCGAGGGAAGGGACAACGATTGACAACCAGGAAGTTTCCAATTAGTAAAGGTTATAAAACCAGTTTGGAAGTGACGGTGTTTTTTTTAAACTGACTAATTTTTGTTCGATATCGAATGTCTACTTTAATGTAATTTCTTTTAGTTTGTTTTAAGTACTGATTTTGATTGAAACCCGGCGTACGCCTTCTGTTTACATCGACATACTTTACTCTGACAGTTTGCTAGAGTTTGGGGGTTTGACGAGTAGTTTATCTTTTAACTTTTCACGTTAGAAAATCGACAACATGGAACAAGCCTAGATAATAGGCATACATGTTGTGATTTTTTGAATTTTATTTAATCTCTCTAAATGATAGAAATGAATATAATTGAAGTCCATTATTTTTAATACGTAAACACAAAGAATATTAATTTTTTCAGATTGACATTGTTGAAGATGAACATGACACGGGAGTTCGAAATAAAATATGCGCAACGATAATAATAAATACCACGTCAACAAAAATCTACAATGTATAGAGTTATATTTGTAGTGACTGTAGTGTGACCTATGTCAGGTCGATGTACCATTTGGCACACGATTTACAGTGTTGTTCATGATGTTATGATGACAGTCCACTAGAAATATGTCCAAAGAAAATAAACTGGCGCTGACGTCTTTCCTGGTACTCCCTTTTATTGAAACAAAGTGGCGCAAGGAAATACACAGTGACAATTATTTTATAATTAAACGAATATAGGTACTAATATTAGTAATATGCTACGAGGTAGGGCGCCAAGCCCGTCTAGATGACAACCACCTTTGGTCTTAAGTATGCCGCCATAATAACTTTATGTTGTGTTCCGGCATTAATGACCCAAGTTCCTGTACCATTATGGGACACCGGCGTGTTTATGATGCCACTGGCGTTGCAAACACCCATAGGCAAAACAGCAATAAAAAAAATTCTCCGTGAAAGGCGGAGTAAAAATACTAATCCCTGCGGCCGGGGTTAGCCTGTCGTAAAAGGTGACAAAATAACCCTAGCTAGGGCCAGCGGCCGCGGGCGACCCCTCGGGGGAGGACCCGCCGCCCGCACTATTGCCGCGAAGGTGAGGGCTGCGTGCTGTTCCGCGGCCCCCCTCAACTCCTGGAGTTGTTGCAGGAGAGTGCCGGGGGGACGAAACCCTGACCCCCTGGCGCCAACACTTTAGAAGGGGCCCGCCTTAAGACAAAGGGCGGGCCGGCGTCGGCCCGGGCCACGAGATCGGCTGGCCATATATCCGTGGGCCCGGGCGTAGGCGATAGGAGAACGGGGGAACCCGTCAAGAGAGGTTTTTCCCCGAGACCAAAAAAAAAGGCCCCCAAGCCCGCCTGGCTGGCAACCACCCCTAGTCTATCAGCACGTAACCATAATACCTTAACACAGCGCCATCTAGTCCCAAATAAACCAGCAGAGCGTTAGTGTTATGGGTACTATGTATGTACCTAGTCAGGTCATAAATTCTGTCACATGTTTAATGTAAAATAATTGTAACAAGTTTATTCATTATGTAACCATTCATATACCAAAATGAACTTAACAAAACATAGATTCTTATGACATTAAAGTTTATTCAAAATGACCTCCGTGATTTTGAATACAAGCCTTCAATCTGCGCGGCCAGTTGTCTATCGCAGCACGAACGAGGTCCGTATCAATATCGGCGGCTGCCTTAATCAAGGATGTCTTGAGTGACTCCAAATTGGGATGAGGCTTTGAGCACGCCTTTTCCTCCAAGTGTTGCCATATCTTGTAATCTAACGGATTCAAATCTGGACTGGAGGAGGGCCAGTCTTCGTGCCGGATGAAGTCGATTTCACGCGCCGTCAGCCAATCTTGTGTGCTCTTCGCTCTATGAGCTGGCGCCGAATCTTTTTGGAATACCCAGTGCCTGTTATTGAACATGGTATGAGAAACAGGTTCCACAAGGTTCGTCAGGACTGTATTTTGATACACAACAGCATTCGTTTTTACACCTTTCTCACAAAAATGTACCTCTGTTAAGCCCCAATAAGAAACTCCCAACCATACCATGAGCGAGGATGGAAAATGACCTCGTTGGACACGCGGAATACGGTTGCTCGCTTCTTCACTACTGTGTGCGTACACCTTATCATTTTGTTTGTTGTAGCTCTCTTCTACGGTAAACATTTTTTCATCCGAAAAAAGAATTTCCCGATATTTTTTTCCCGCGTACCGCTTCAACAAAGCGCGGCATCTCTTCAGTCTCAGGTCCATTAGACGAGCATTCAAACGATGTCCTGTTTTTCTTCGATATGCCCGAAGCCCTAAGTCTTCATTTAACACCCTTTTCACCGTGGTTCTGCTTAACCCCATCTGAAGGGCCAACAGTTTCTGCTTACGTTTGGGATTTCTTTGAATTCGTGCCTTAACAGCTTTTATCACTGCTGGAGTCCTAACAGACCGAGGGCGATCACTTCTTGACCTGTCATCTACACTAGAGTCTTCATTGTATCGTTTGATGGTACGATAAACGAATCTTTTGGTTATATTCAAATTTTTCAGTATGTTAAAAATTTGAATTGGCGCGTAACTGTAACGATGCAACGCAATAACTGCAACACGGTCTTCTTTAAGCGTCCACTCCATATTTAAAAATGAGTAAAATTCTAAGTTATACATTTTTATTTTCATGAACAATTCGAAATTCGAATTCAATAAACTTTTTTGTGGCCAGCATTCTAAAATAAAAGTTTTTACTGTGTGACAATACTTATGACCTGACTAGGTATATTATGCTTTTCTTTTGTAAATAAATACTTATTATAACATAAATTACCACCCAGACTAGGGACGGGAATAGAACCCGTGACCCCCGCAGACATTCTGACGTGCGATGTCCGATAACTTAACCAATTAATAAATTAATAGTCGTCCAATAGCTAAGAAACATCTTACTTCAAACGCTCTGAAATTAAGTCAGTTGAAATTATACTCACAATTTTACCAAAGTTGATTATTATCTATTGAAGTGAATAATTTTGCGTGAGTTAGCAAGTAGCTTTTATAGATAGCTGATTAAATTATACGTTATCCGAGCATTAGGTTACGTGGGTTCGATTAACATGTTTATTGAATTGGACGCTCAAAACCGCGAAGCTAATTGGGCGTATTTAAGCTTTTATGTTTCGAGGCGGCCCGAAGATGGCTTGTTCATTTTTGTCTTATCAATTGTCTAAATTAAGACTCCCGTCAATAGAATTCAACTATCGAACAAATATTAAACACTCCTAATCTATAACCTACTGATTATTTTTACGTAAGATACATTATACTCGTATACTGCATGAATTACCCGTGCAGGGGCGGAGAAAGAATACTGACCCCTGCGCCCGTGGCCGGCCTGTCGTTAAAGGCGACAAAACAACCCACCCTAGCTACGTGGTAGGGCGCCAATCCGTCTGTATGGCGACCACCTTTGGTTTTAAGTAAGCCGCCATAATAATTTTGTGTTGTGTTATCGGTATTATGTTGTGGTCGGCATTAGTGACCTAAGTTCCTGTACCCTTATGGGACAGCAGCGTGTTCGTGATGCCACTGGCGTTGCAAACACCCATAGGCGACGGTAATTGCTAAAGTCTAAGTGGGCCGTCAGCCTGTCTACTGTCCTACAGCAATAAAATAAATATTTTGATGATTTAAAAGTTATCGTTCAAATACTCAAAGTAAATATTAAACAATACAATAATAATTTTAAGAATAATATGAATGTTAATGTCTTTTTTATACACTGATCGAATTTGATTAACAAATGGTTCTTTCGGGGTCAGCAGCGACTCGACTCGTGTTGTAACGAAGATCATTATCAAACAATATGTAATAAATATGATGAAAAGAAAACCAAAATAGAACTACAATATAGTGCAATATTCCGTCGACTCGCGTGCGTCATACAAATCATGAGATGACAGCGTGATTGCGTCTCCATGGACATGAATGAAATCTTAAATCAACGCTCTTCCAGGAAATCATGGGAATATATCATTATTTAATCAGACGATATTTATTTGATGATGTTTATGTAGTGGATCTACGTCTCGCTGATTAGTTTATTCAATTTGTTGAGTGAGTTTTATTTCAAGATCAAAAGGAAATTGTGTCTTTGACCTTGGGGAAAATACCAAGGATTAATAAATATAGTAGTTATTACTTATTTAAATAATATTTGTCAAGGTAAACGAATGACGGCTTTCATTCAAATACAAAATAAATCGTAGTAAGCGACGAATTTTCCGATATTTTTATACTCGACACATTTCATTTGATTTTCATGAGCTCAGTTGGATCTAATATTCAATTCATTTTTTTGATTTCTTCACTGCTACGAGTAAATTGTTACTCCTCCGCTGTCGAGTTTGGAGGTTTATTATTAAAGACGTAATAAATTTCAATGCATTGAAAATTAAAAGTAATTAAGCCGCCGAAAATCGAAAAGCAAAAAAATAATAAACCTTCTTTTTATTAACCTTAATAACTAAGTTCTTAAACTAATGTAAGTATACCTAAGCAATTTTGAGTCGGCGACAGTGCCCTCACGTGTGTGCGCCCGTTCGGGTTGCTGTCTCGCTGACATCAATGCGCCGCGGCGCATCACGCATTATGTAATTAATGAATTTGCTTGTTTGGCGCCGACTCTAAATTACTTAGGTATACTTACATTAGTTTAAGAACATAGTTATTAATATTAAATATTATGTATAAAAAATAATTTTTTTTAATTAGTTTTTACTTTATAATTTTTTGTGGCTATAATCTACTAATTACTATATGCTTAAAAAAATCAATTCTGTCAAAAGTTATTCGTAGTCATAGATATAATCAGTGAGTGAACAATCAATCATTCTCTGTTTTCGTACCCTTAGGGTTGGAATTTTTTTCCCAAATGTATATGGGACCAACTTCGACAACCCTTTCCAATAAAAAAAGAATTTTTAAAATCAGACTACTCTATAAAAAGTCATGCGTGGTATATAAAAAAGTTAAAAATTCAATAAGGTGGGCACATAATTCGGCCACGCCAAATCTTTTCATAGGGTTGTTATTTTCTAGACGTTCGTAAATATTACACGTAGGTGTGATTACATCTTTGGGGATTAAGGCCATTAGTTGGGTACGATTAGGGGCTCGAGAACAGGGGTCACGCACTCATACGGCCACTTAATGCAACGCTTAAGTGCTAATCGTTATAATTTTGATATTGGTTATATATGTATTTCCTCGAGGTTTTCATCCCGGCACCCTTCCCAGCTGTTACTTAAGCGTATGCTGTTTATATATTATAAGAATTTTTCCGAGATGCTTTCTCTTTTTGTGTTTTTTTTTATTGCTGTAGAACAGCAGACAGACTGACGGCCTACTTAGAATTTAGCAGTTACCGTCGCATATGGGAGCTTGCAACGCCAGTGGCATCGCGAATACGCTGCTATCCCATAAGGGTACATACAGGAACTTGGGGTCACTAATGCCGGAACACAGCACAAGGTTTTTATGGCGACATACTTAAGACCAAGATGGTGGTCGCCATCCAGACGGACATGGCGCCCTACCACGTAGCTAGAGTTGTTTTGTATTATTCTTTCTCCGCCCTATTGGTTTCTATTGTTTCAAGACGTGCTTGTGAAACGACAGAATTAAAACAATTTATGTACTTACTAACTATGCTGTGGAGACTATCAAACACTCCTTGCATACTTTGAACAAGTTTTGATGGTTTTTTAAGAAGAATATTATTGATATTTGAGCTTTGACCACGTATTCGAATTTATTTAACAAAACCCCGTACGGGGTTTAATTAAGAACTTCATGATTCGAGTCGAACTCACTTACCACTCAGTACACCCTGATAAATAAAGAAAAAAGACCATTCTTAAGGGTTTACTTTCACTCAATAGTGAAAGTGCCAGAACTAGATCTCTAGTTCCCCATCACTAGACCCCAGAGGGGTCTTCGTATCTCCAATAGTGAGGTTAGTCCTTCTGTTGTGCTTCGGCATTAGTGACCCAGGTACCTGGTCCTGTACCCTATGGGATAGCAGCGTGTTCGCGGTGCCCCTAGCGTCGCAAACATACATAGGCGACGGTAACTGCTTACTGTTAAGTGGACCTTCAGCCTGTCTACTGAACTGTCCTTCAGCAATAACAAAAAACTTTTTTCAAATGACAACGTAATAGTGTAAGGCCGGTCCCAGTTCGCCTGATATACGCAACCCGAGAGTTCTCCCTCGGGTTGCGTATATCAGAGTGTTACCGACAATCACGTCGAGTGTGCCACAATATGGCGGAAAATGTCTTTTGCAACCGAAACTATTCTTTGATTCGAACTTTTTGTTTTGGTCTGTAATTATTTTATTAGATGTGTTAGTGTATTATTTTCTAGTTTGTAGGGATCAGACAGAGTTCAATCGTTATGTGTTTTAAAAGATATATTTCTAAACAACAATTAGTTTCAAAGCTCTTTGTCTGGGAGAAAAGCTACTTTTTTATGGCTGTAGAACAGCAGACAGGCTGACGGCCCGCTTAGAATTTAGCAGTTACCGTCGCCAATGGATGTTTAAAACGCCAGTGGCATTGGGTCACTAATGCCGGAACACAACGCAAGGTAATTATGGCGGCATACTTAAGACCAAAGGTGGTCGCCATCCAAACGGGCTTGAGGTCCTATCACGTAGCTAGGGTGGTTTGTTTTGTCGCCTTTTACTATAATAGGCCGACTCCGGCCGCAGAGGTTAGTATTCTTTCTCCGCCCTTGCACGGAAAAAACACGGACATTGCGGCTACGTAGAAGAAATATTCTTCAGTGCGTCCGAAAGGCACTGTAAAAGGCTGGATATAGCTAACTCATTCTGTTACTTTATACCTTTAAGAGTTTATATACCTTTAGGTGGTTCAGACATAGTACACGTAGACGTATTTGCCACTGTAAAAATATAGCCACATTTCTATTGTATAATTTTGTGTGAGGTATAAGGAAGAGAGCATTAGCGCAAAAAGACGACTGGTCTTCTTACACTGTAACAATACTCAAAAGCATATTACAAGCTTCAAAGTGATGCCCGTAAGAGATGTTTCGATTGTAAATGGACGATGAAAATATTGAATATCATAAATTCACTTATTTTACTTTCAACAATCTATAAAATGTAGCCCATAAACCGTCTCGGTCTCGTATTTGGCTACATCTTGGATGGAGTAGTGTTAAATATTTATCAAACAATATTTCCCAATTATGTTAGCGTTACCGAGCGAAGGTCTTCAATATTGGGACACACTTTTTGCAGAATTATAAACAATTCGTTATACGATATAACCTTGCCGAATATATTAATAATATAAACATAATATATCAAGTAATTTTAAATTAAAAGTAGATTGTTTGTAGTCACACATACATGTATATGCTATTATTTCTGACTTATTTTTCCATGACACATTTTTCCCGAGGACTTCCATATCACCCCGAAAGGAAAATATAATTATGTATGTATATACATTTGCTGCCTGTAAATAACCAGAAGAAGTAATTTGATTGCCCTCTTTTGCGACTCCGTAGAATATACAGCCGCAGCTAGTATTGCGTGTATAATACATAAATTATTTAGATATAAAAGCGATCCTATCTACTTCCAATGGTTCTGCTGGTTGATGGATGGTTAATACAATACTGACCTAGCCCTGCTGAGTTAGTAATATATTGTACAATTTCTGCCTATGTAAGTTCTTCATATTAAAAAGTATATAAGTAGTATATCAGTTGTATAGTACCTATAACACAAGTGCTATGCTACTTTGGCGATACGGTCGAGTGCACGGATCAAGTGAAATACCGGTGACATCGATTGCGACGTCAAGGCAAGCATTGCTGCCGCGTGGGCCAGATGGCGTGAGGTAACTGGTGTCATTTGTGACCCCAAGATGCCGGTAAAGTTGAAGGGACAGGTCTATAAGACCATCATTAGGCCTGACCTTTTATGTGAAGCAAGAACTGCGTGTCACGGAGATGAATATGCTGCGGTGGATGTGTGGAGTGACACGGAAGGACCGCGTTAGGAACTCCCGCATTCGCGGCGGTCTTCATGTCCGTGACATTGCGGATAAATTGCAGGAGTGTCGGCTCCGTTGGTACGGCCACATTTTACGGCAACCGGATGCTTACGTGGGAAACAAATGTTTGACCATGCCGCCTCCACCGGGCCTCGGCAGGAGGGGTAGACCGAAAAAGTGCTGGCTTGACGTCGTAAAGAATGATATGCGTGCCAATGGGCTCACTACCAGGGATGCTGAAGACCGTGCGAAGTAAAGTAGAAAAAGTCGGAACGCGGACCTCGGGCACCGAAACGGAAGTTTAGGTTGAAACCGAGATAAGTACAACACTTAGATGATGATGATGATGATAAGTTCTTCATATTAAATACTTGATTAATTTATAACATTTATAAACTAATTTAAACTCATAGTTTATTGTTTCTAATTGGAAATCAAGTGCTATCAAAGTTCAATGGTTCAGATGAAGAGGTCTGGATTAAGAGTGGACTCGAGTGGGGTCAACCGCGTCTGATTTAATTAAAACTCTATTTAATTAAATCACGGGTTTGTCAGTCGTTGCCTATTCGTATGTGGATGAATAAAAAAAATAATCAAATTAACAACATCTATTTGTTTACGGCGAACATATGAAATAGAAACAAATATATTTAATTGTATGAAAAATTTACCGTGTACCGTTTTTTTTCAGGAGATACAATTAGGACTATATAAATATTTCTTATATTGCTATATAATAATAATAGTAACTGTTATGAGTGGAGCTTTTGTTAGAAAGGGAATGAAGATGAATGTAAAGAAGACGAAAGTGATGGTGTTTGAAGGAGATGAAACAGTGACAGACTGCAATATTGTGATTGGAGATGAACAAATTGAACAGGTGAATGAGTTTGTGTATCTGGGTTCAAAGTTTACGAGAGATGGAAAGTGTGAGAGTGATATTGAAAGAAGAGTGAATGCAGGAAACATGGTGAATGGAGCTTTGCACTCCTTTATGAACAGTCGGAAGGTGTCTAATAACAAGGCTCGTCTGGCTGTGCATGAGGGGGTGTTGGTTCCGACACTCATGTACGGAATTGAAAGTTGGGTATGGCAGAAGAAACATGAAAGCAGAATAAATGCAGTTGAGATGAGAGCGTTAAGAAGTATGATAGGAGTTAAAATGAGTGACAGGATAAGAAATAGTGAGATAAGGAAACGTTGTGGTCTGAAAGAAGATGTAGTGACAAAAATTAAGAAAGGTATGCTGAGATGGTTTGGCCATGTCGAGAGAATGAATGAAGAACGATTGACGAAAAAAGTGTATAAGGCGAGTGTGAATGGAAGTGTTGGAAGGGATAGACTTAGGCGGACGTTTCGAGACCAGATCAGGGACGTCTTGAAAAAAGGCCAGGTCAAGAGTACATACCCTAAACCGAAGGGCATGTATGAAGGGAATAATGAAAGTGGACGAAGCGAAACAAGTATGTAAGAATCGTAGCAAGTGGAAAGAAGTGGTCTCTGCCCCTATCCCTGGGGGAAAGAGGCGTGATTATATGTATGTATAGTTATACATACATATAATATAAGTGTATAAGGCGAGTGTGAATGGAAGTGTTGGAAGGGATAGACTTGAATATAATAATGAAAGATGATTAATTCGTTACTAGTCTAATTCTCAAAATAATAGTTTATTAATGAACGACGCCTAAACCTATGTCGAAAAGGTTTTTCTATTAAAAGGACGCTTTAATTAAGAACAATTTAATAAAGTCTAGTTAGTCTACTAAGAAGAGAAATAAGGGCGAATTAATTAAGGTTTTAAATGAAGAAATATTGATTAGCCTGTAAGCTAGAATAGAAAATTGACAGAATGGAAATAAAAAATAGTAACCAGTCAATGTTCAGTGGGCTGGATACGAAGGGAGGCGCTAACTGGCCGTTTCAATTAGCCGCCCCCTTTCAGCCCCCGATCAAGTTGCACGGACCTATTAATTTCACACGTTCCGAGTTTATTTGGATTTACTGGAGTTTGAGTGGATTTTAATTCATTATAATTTATTGATGCGGTTTCAATGTTGTTGGCTGTAGAGCGTTGGCTTTTACTGTGATATTCGAATAATGGAGAAAGACAATTTAGCAGCAAACTAAGTATAATGCGTTTCAAATAAGAATAGGATCGACTTTGCGCCATGTTGTGACGTCATAGCATAGATTTTTAATATATATTCCACTAACTGTAGTTTAAAATAAAATTAGGTATGTTACCTGTATTTATGACGTCAATTCCACTCACCATTATTGATACGCAAATAAGGTTTCGTTCCAAAACGTACTTTTCTAGTGACATTTGACAGATAGAGGTCATTGACGTTCCTGTTCTCATTCGAATCGCATTGTATCTGACTAACGATTGACATATTAGGTAAGCCCGATAAAAATTACGACTCAGTTGTCTCAAATTGGTACGAGTATAATACGACGACCTCAGTGGAGTAACGGCTTTCAATTCCCGGTTCGAGTCTTAGGTCTCTGCTGTTTAGCTTGGGATAAAGGTAGCTTCTATATTTAGTATAAATATATATTTATCTCAAGGTCTTAGTAGACACTTTATGATATACATTTTAAATTAAGATTAGCAGTAGTGTGGCAAAGGATTTCATAAACAAATAAATAATATTAGCTGACTAGCATGGTTATTCCACATGTAGAAAATTCTGAAAAGTAATTTGGGATAACAAGTGTGCAAAAAAGAATTATTCAGGCAACAAACATCGTATCCAAAACAAGTACACGTATTAAAAGAGATTGATGGTGGGGAACTATGCATCGGCTGTGAGTAATCGAGAACCTTATCATTTCAAGTGATAACATCATATTGGACAGCCGTATCGATCACTGGAGTATAATGAACACAAAGTAAACAGAAACACACTTTGTGTCACATACGCCCGAGCACACAATGGAGTTTATCGAGTGTGAATGCTGAATCGATAACTAGTCATTAAATTTTAACCATTAGCCCACCACAATAAACCGAACATACTTTACAGAACTTTTCAAATTATTGTATACACATGTATTCATTATATAATATATAATTATGTTTTCTACGTGGTAGAGCACCAAGCCCGTCTGGATCGCGACCACCTTTGGTCTTAAGTATGCCGCCATAATAACCTTATGTTGTGTTCCGGCATTAGTGACCCAAGTTCCTGTACCCTTATGAGATAGCAGCGTGTTCGCGATGACACTTCATGTATCATTGAAAGAATGCACTTCGTATCTAATTTGGTTGATATTAAAAGTTTTTTTCAATATCTAATGACGAAAGACTTCTACAGAAGTGTATTTCTGTCAATATGATAAGAGAGAAGTATAACTTCTCTCTTTTTACTTCAAAGCATTTGCTACGAGTTTCATCTGCGGCGAAATTTCAGCATTTATCTATTTTTGCGTCAATGATCGCTGCTCAGTATGAGTGTTCCTTATTTTCATCAAAGACATTGTCATACACGTTCTGACCATTAAACGATCATTAAACATGTACGACACGCTAAGGCCGAAAATAGCCGTTAACAAAGCATGATATAAAATATTAAATAATTATTTGCCTTTTTAATATAAAATAGAATAAAACAAGCGAATAGAAAATCAAATCCACTTAACAAACAATAGAGTTGAAAGATAAAGCGGGGAACGATTCGCAATGATAGCGGATGTTGGCAGCACTGAGGAAACCGCCCCCTACCGGTCGCGCGGAAACGGATGTTGCGATACCGTCACCATCACACCAGCTAACCGTAGCTTCGTTCCAAGGTATTTTAATTTCAAATTTATATAGGTAAAGATGATTTATTAAGAAGGTTATTATACATTGTAAATACTGATCGGCAAACTGGTTATTAATTTATATTTGATAGTGACGTTTGAAAATACCTACATCGCATGAAAACCGTTCATTATTTAAATTTATTTATCAAATTCACAGTTATTACATTGGCTTAATAAAAATAACAGCACAAAAAACCACTACGGTTTGTACAATGCCATCGAAACTTAAGTCTACGTACGTTCAAATGAATAATATAAGTTAGGTTACAAATTCTCTAAAAAGTATTTTTTATGTGAGGTTTTAATGTTTTTTTGGGTTATATATTTATTTATTTATTTCAACAATGATCATACAGCACAAATTTCAAACTTACATACTAATACATAATAAATAGGAAATTGGCCAAATAAGATCACACTTCAAGTCGAATATTGATGTCACACAGTAAAACTAGTGAGCGTCTTTAGAGTACGGTAACATTTTTTTCTTAGACAAAAATAATAAGACAATACGGTTAGACTTATGGTTATTTCAGGGGCATTTACACGCTGACCCGTCGCAAGGAAAACCCTTAAGATAAATAAATAAATTTATATTAGTTACAAAAACGGTATGTTTATGTGATTACATATAAAAAATTACAAAGAATTCACTAATCGTCGTCGCCAAAATTATGAAATTCATTATTCAAATCAACGAATTCATCAACGTCAAATCGTTATGAAAAAAAATAGCAACGATTCATGGAAAGCGAATGAATTCTCTCGCTTTAACGAAATCAGAATGCTCTTCAAGCAGATATATTCAATTTAGTTAATAAAGCGAGGAATGTGATATATAATAATATAATTTTTTACATATAATATAATATAATTGTACGACAAAAGGGCGTGTATTTTTTTTTTATTGCTGTAGGACAGCAGACAGGCTGACGGCCCACTTAGAATTTAGCAGTTACCGTCGCCTATGGGTGTTTGCAACGCTAGTGGCATCGCGAACACGCTACTGTCCCATAAGGGAACAGGAACTTGGGTCACTAATGCCGGAACACAACACAAAGTTACTATGGCGACATACTTGAGACCGAAGGTGGTCGCCATCCAGACGGGCTTGGGGCCCTACCACGTAGCTAGGGTGGGTTGTTTTGTCGCCTTTTACGACAGGCCGACCCCGGCCGCAGAGGTTAGTATTCTTTCTCCGCCCCTGCACGGATAAAGTGTATGAGACGGAATGAACAAAGTAGGTGGGAAATTGATATTCTTTATAGGGATTAAATATTTTTCTTTTATAGCAGTAGTTAATAAATTTTATAATCATCATTTCAGTCGGAAGACGCCCACTGCTGGACAAAGGCCTCCCCCAAAGATCTCCACGATGATCGGTCCTGCGCTGCCCTCATCCAACCTATTCCGGCGATCTTGACCAGATCATCGGTCCATCTTGTGGGGGGCCTGCCAACACTGCGTCTTCCGGTACGCGGTCGCCATTCGAGGACTTTTCTGCCCCAACGGCCATCAGTCCTTCGAGCTATGTGCCCAGCCCACTGCCACTTCAGTTTTGCAATCATCCGGGCTATGTCGGTTACTTTGGTTCTCCTGCGAATCTCCTCATTTCTGATTCGATCTCGCAGGGAAACTCCGAGCATAGCCCTCTCCATTGCCCTCTGAGCGACCATGAGCTTTCTCATAAGGCCCATAGTTAGCTAGTCAATTTTATAATCCATACTAATATTATAAATGCGAAAGTAACTCTGTCTGTCTGTCTGTCTGTCTGTCTGTTCCTCTTTCACGCCTAAACGGCTGAACGGATTTTGATGAAATTTGGTATGGTGATAGATGATAACCTAGAAATGGTCATAGGCTATAAATAATCACGCCATCGTTCTTAGGGGGTAGGCAGTAGGCAGATAACTAAATTGAGTTAGTGATTTTTTGTGCTTATCCGGTATCTATGAGAATCGGCCAACATCTATTTTTCATCCCCCTAAATGTTAGGGGTGACCCACCCCCAAAAAATTTTTTTTAATTTTTTAATATTTTATTATTTATATGGCAGAACAACGTTTGCCGGGTCAGCTAGTAACATATATAAGTAAACTCAACAATGAGCAATGGAATATTATTTAAGATAATTCTTTAGAATATACATATACACGTTTTTTAATTAATGACAGCATGGGCAGACACGTATGGACGTGTCTTGGAGGGTTATATAAATACCAGCGATATTGGTACGCAGGTTTCCTGATCACTATTATTGTACTAGATTTTTTTTACTTTCACCTTAATAACACGGTTGCCTGGAAAAGGACAGCTTATCGTATTTAACTGTTTTTTGTTTAAGTATTTTTCTCTTCACTACAGACTTTCTCATGCATTCATTCGCACGATCTATTTATAACACAATGTATTTAGAGTGTGCACCCAATTTTAAAAGTACTGCAAGATAAAAGATAGAAGTATGATAGGAGTTAAACTGAGTGACAGGATAAGAAAAAGTGAGATAAGGAAACGTTGTGGTCTGAAAGAAGATTTAGTGACAAAAATTGAGAAAGATATGCTGAGAATTGAATGAAGAACGATTGACGAGAAAAGTGTATAAGGCGAGTGTGAATGGAAGTGTTGGAAGGGGTAGACCTAGGCGGACGTTTCGAGACCAGATCAGGGACGTCTTGAAAAAAGGCCAGGTCAAGAGTACCCTAAACCGAAGGGCATGTATGAAGGGAATAATGAAAGTGGACGAAGCGAAACAAGTATGTAAGGATAGTAGCAAGTGGAAAAAAGTGGTCTCTGCCTACCCCTACGGGAAAAAGGCGTGATTATATGTATGTATGTACTGCAAGATATTTTTATTATTCATGGCAGGTAAATGTTGAAATAATCACATTTGAATTGTGTGAAGTAATTACATTCAGTGTAACATGAATCAGTTTATCCAACTGGATACTCTTTAAGTCAAAGTTGATACTAGTACGGTTATCAGTGAATTAAGGTACTAATTTCATTCTAATAATTTGGCAACACTAAAACGAGTTTCTCTAAAGAGCTGGCATAAATTGTTTACGCTGGCAATATTAAGTGTAAAATGAAAAGTATCTTTAGTTAAATTAGTAAACTACATCGCTAACAATATTAAAAGCTTTATAGATACTTTATTAAAGTTAGAATGATGAGATAGTATTTTGATGACTTTATATCTGGCAGAAAAATTCATTCGTTTAAGAGCTTTTGTAAAATTGTATATAAATCGAAATAAACTTTTTTTCTATTCCACATCTTGCTGCGGCACACCTCTCGGATTACGTCGCTACAGGCGGGGAGAGAGGAATTCTCTTGCTGTCTCCTTGCCCTTTCATCTTGGTCCTTGGTCATCATTATCTCTATGCCGTTCCAGTTTCTTTCGTTACTGAGCATGATCTCCAGCATATTGTCAGGGGAAAGAGATACTTCGATCTCGAGACTGTTCTCCGTGTAGATCCTGATTGCTTCCCACCTTTTACACTCAAATATAGTGTGTGATAATACTATCTTTTTCGCCGCAGTAAAAAAAAAATCGAAAATAACTAATGAAACTGTGAATGATGAAAGAATAAGTTTTTTTAGTATATTGGTATTTTTTTTATTGCCGTAGGACAGCAGACAGGCAGACGACCCGCTTAGAATTTAACAGTTACCGTCGCCTATGTTATCGTGTTTGCAACGCCAGTGGCATCGCGAACACGCTGCTGTCGCATAAGGGTACAGGAACTTGGGTCTCTAATGCCGGACAACAAGGTTATTATGGCGGCATACTTAAGAATAAAGGTGGTCGCCATCCAGACGGGCTTGCGGCCCTACCACGTAGCTAGGGTGGGTTGTTTTGTCGCCTTTAAAATATAAATAATAAACAAAAATAGATTTTGAGTTTTATGTAGCTAACGTATACGATATACAAGCTATCAAGTAAAAATAACATAAATAATACTTGTATTATATCGGTAGGATACGAATGAACATCCCTGGTGCCAAATTCAATCACAACTAGGTCCATAGAAAATTAAAACTACACTAAATTTCACTACACTTCACTTCATTTAATATTTAATAAGGATAGCTCGGAGAATACACGTTTATAATGAATCGACGTAAAAAGTCGTCATATATGATCAATCAAAAAAATATCGGAAGGTATAGTACCTAAATGTGATTTAATTAAAAATGTAATGTGTCGTAACATATAAAGAGAGGAGGTTATTTAAGAGAATTAAAGAATATTTGATCAAATTCCTTAATTACACTAACACCTGTTAACAACCAGTCATTAAATGTCTACTGGCACACGAAGTTTGTGACCAATAATATTTCCACTCAAATTACACGTAGGAACAACTGATGTTTATTAGCAATTCCAGTACTTAATAACCTGACAAGGATGTAATTACGAATACGTGGAATTGAAAGAGAATTAAAGAGGTCACACACGACTTTGTTCGCCCGCAACCGGCGGCAGACTGCTGCCGTCGTGGTCGGTTGGGGGCTTGGGGCAAATTGGAAAACGAGACGCCGGAAAATGTGAGGGAGAAAATACTGAGAGTCGTCATTACTCGGTTTCCTTAATCAAAGCCAGAACGCACGGAGGATAATGTACGGTAAAATTATACATATATATCCCTCATTAATTTTACCTTATATTTTTGCTAATACGAGTAAAATAAAATATGTCTTGCAATCCTGGCAAGCCAATCTATACAAATAAATAAAATTGAAGGGTCTGTTAGTAATATTAAAATAACCGCTTTTTACTAAGTGCATTCGGACGTGTACACGGTACATATACCAAAACAACATTTTTTACAATTTTTGTCTGTCTGTCTGTTTGTTCCAACTAATCTCTGAAATGGCTGCACCGATTTTGACGGGACTTTCACTGGCAGATAGTTGACGTATCAGGGAGTAACTTAGGCTATATATATTTTAGACAAAAAAAAATAGTTTTTGTTAAAAATTATCAGTTTGGGAAATTTATAATCCAGTTTAAGTTGACCTCAGATTTATATCATCAATCATATGAAATAGGATTAGGAATCATATGAATTAGCTTAGGCTGGACTTTGTATGGCATGGCGTAAAGTTGCATTCGATAACAATGACTGTTTGCATATTTCATTTATTTATATTTTAGGATTTATAGGGTTTGTAATCCAAAATAAACCATAAGATTTATGAAAAAAAAATGCTGCCCAAAGTCACTATTCCACGCGGACGGAGTCGCGGGCACATCTAGTATTATATGTATATAACTAACGGGATTTTTACATTACCACGTAGGCCATAGGTTCATGGTAGCTCAGTGGTATCACATTCGAAGGCTAATCTAGAGGTAGTACGATAGCATGTATCCCTTAGCCAGTTTTTCTCACCTAATGTGCATAGTGCATACTATAGCATAATTGCAATGTACCGATGATGAAAAAAGCAAGTCTTTGGGGACTGCCGATAGAAGTGAAAACTAAAAAACTGAATTGTATCGTCGAGCTATTAGATTATTATTTTCGGTTTATAAAAAGTTGTTTATTATCAAGCATTTTCAAATTTAAATTGGTCATTAATACTTTTATACAAACCAAAAATTGTTCACAAAAAAGTGCTCAACGCGCCTAAAGAGGCGTTCTTACAAACAGACAAATATACTCAGAGCAGATTATTCGCTGATCATATAAAAACATGACGTTCGTGGGAACAGAATCCACAGATACGATCATACAAGGCTACGCACACGTAAGCAGCGAGCCAATAGCAACGTGTTAATTAAGGTCTGCTCGGCTGCCTTATAAAAAGCAGCTTTGCCGATAACCTTAATTTGTCACGCCTGCAAAACAGCAGTGGATTGCACGGTTAGTCGATGACGGCGGTCAGTCCGCTAGTTGCGTATCGAAATGCTAATAAAAAACATGCGGGGCAGTCTTTGAGGACTGCCGATAGAAGTGAAAACCAAGTAACTTGTAAATTGTATCGTCGAGCTATTAGATTATTATTTTCGGTATATAAAGAAGTATGTATGATCAAGGATTAAAGTTTAAATTGATCACTAACACTTCTTAACAAACCAAAAATTGTTCACCCAAAAAGTGCTCAACGCGCCTAAAAAAGGTTTCACCTCAAAAAAACTCAACTGTACATTTAAAAGTTACATTATAAAATAAACTCTAAGTCATTATTAATAAGGTTGGTATTACTCGAGCAAAACTCCCTCCGTCTTACGAATTTTCGACCAGGTCACGTGACCTGACGCGAGTTTAACATTTTTTACCGATCACAAAAAAGTGCACAACGCCGCTAAAGAAGTTTTCACTTCAAAAAACATCAGTAATAAACCAAATTACAAGGGTTGTGCGATTTTATTGCTCTCAAGTGTATATATGAATTTTCTTCTTAGCTAAGTACTTTTTTTCATACACACAAATAGACACACGTCAACTGTCGTATATTCAAATAATAATAGGCTCTATATTCAACAAACTAAGAAAGAACAAGATAGAAGCGGCATGAACCAATTCTACCGTACATGTAAAACGTAACATGGGTAAAAGCGGTTTAATATAAATATTTGTATCAATTCCCAGACCTCCGCAAACATCTGCAAGTGACGTCACAATGTGCCACATACGAGTGATATAAAGCGATATACCGTATATTCCTTTTACATTAAATGAAACAATTTATAGGGTTATACGTTACCACCTTCAGCCGACAAATAGACAGCTTTTATTGCTAATTCACTGATAACAAAGGGTAGTGTTTGAAGACGAAAGTCCTCGAGCAACGCCTTCTGCCAGTATTGAGCTACGGAGGCGAGACGTGGACTATGTCGGCGGGGTTGGTTCGCAAACTTCAAGTCACTCAGCGGACTATGGAGCGGGCTATCTTGGGTGTTTCTCTTATGGACAAAATCCGATATGAGAAAATCCGTAAGAGAACCAAAGTAACCGATATAGCTCGCAATATATGCAAGCTGAAGTGGCAATGGGCCGATCACGTTTGTTGTAGGACTGATGGACGTTGGAGTGCAGAACGCGTCTAAACAAAGGTAGCGTAGGAAGCTACGATGAGGCTGGGGGCGCCCAGCCCGATGACCTGCGCAAAGTTGCCGGTTGGGGATGGATGAGCAAACTTGGGGAGGCGTACGTCCAAAAGTGGACAATGATAAAGGAGAGATACCAATCGATTTTCCTTTTTGAGGTTAGTATATATATAGCAATATACAGCAGTCGCTCCAGAACATTTAATTACAATACGAGTATATGCTTTTAGAAATCTCGATTTCAGTTTTTTTGTTTATTCTTACTTTGACCAAGGGGGCACAAGAAAGAGATTTTGCTAATGATTTAAATAGTTCTGACTGTCGACTAAACCTAAGTAAACGAAAAAGTCATTAATTGAGAAATCATATTACATAATAAGTGTGACTATTTAGATGACAAATTGTAACAATTAATTGTGTATAATTTATTATTATTTAGATTTAAATATATTTTGTCAGACATATTTAAATTCATTTATAACTTGATTTTTTAATTAATGACATGTAGCAATTTCTATATTAATTAATAAAATAATATTGTACACCCTAAGGGGGTAAAATGTTGAAACAATTTAATGTAAACCATATTTATATGTACACAGTTCCGACAATAAAGTATCTTTTGTAAACGGAAACTTATGTTTACTGCTTCTGTGATAGTAAAAATAATTAATTACTTTTCGTACTTTCTAACTTTAACTTATATATGAGATGCGACAGACCTATTTTTCTTGAAGACAAATACCACATTGCTAAAAAAATATATACATATGTATTTAGTGTATTATGTCTAATAGTTGCTCTTTTCAAAGCGTTCCTGTCATGGGAAAACCACTTAAAACGCCGGCGAATATGCAGCGGCGTTGGTGGAGTATATGTACGTAGTAGGTTTTCCAGGATAAATGTTACAGTTATTATAATAACAAAAATTATAAATCAATATTATTTTAACGTACACAAGCGAGTGTATTTCTTACTATGGGCAGTGTTCGTAATTCTCAAATTCATAGACTCAATGCTGACTTAGCGAGACAGACAACAAGCTTCGTTATGTTGATTGCTGCCACGTAATGCCCGTACCCCGCAAATGTAATAAGGCCAAGAGTTTGTTATATCTGGCAACCGCTGGCAGGCCGTAAGCCAAACGGGCTTGCCAGACCCGCCACCACTCTGCCAACTGGGGTCAATGACCCTTAAATTTCAACTTCAGTTTCGGTTATCTATACAAATAAATAAAATTGGAGTGTCTGTTTGTAATATTAAAATAATTTACTTAATTTGCCTTTTACTAAGTGCATTTGGATGTATACACGGTACATACATATACCAAAACAATATTTTTTACAATTTTTGTCTGTCTGTTTGTTCCGGCTAATCTCTGCAATGGCTGGACCGATTTTGACGGGACTTTCACTGGCAGATAGCTGATGTATCAAGGAGTAACTTAGGCTATTTTTATTTTAGAAAAAAAATATAGTTTTTGTTAAAAATTATAAGTTTCAAAAATTTTATATTCACCTCAGATTTAAATCATCAATCATATGAAATAGGGTTTAGCTTAGGCTGGACTATGTAAGTTCGAACGCACGTATTCCAGAGGCGCATGGCGTAGTTGCATTCGATAACACTGACTGTTTGCATATTTCATTTATTTATATTTTAGGGTTTATAGGGTTTGTAATCCAAAATAAACCATAAGATATATCCACAAAAAATGCTGCCCAAAGTCACTATTCCACGCGGACGGAGTCGCGGGCACAGTTAGTAGTACAACTATTCAGTAACCGTAATTCCTAAATGATGTTAATATTTATCAATGTTTCTTTTTTCATTACACGAAAACAATTTTAATTCACGAAACATTCATCTGAAACCCCAACAAAACAAAATATATACTTTTATTGCCGTGAGCAGAAACGGCAAACCTTTATTCTATTCTTGTGTTTGGCACAAATGTCCCCCTCACCACTGAGCTTAAAATAAAATAAAAAGTTTTTTTAAATGACATGCATGGTTATATCATAGAAATATTCTCTACTTACTAGATTCCTACAAATTTTAATAGCTTTTTTATTTTATTGCCGAAGGACAAGAGATAGGCTGACGGCCCGCTTAGAATTTAGCAGTTACCGTCGCCTATGGGTGTTTGCAACGCCAGTGGCATCGCGAACACGCTGCTGTCCCATAACGGTACAGGAACTTGGGTCCCTAATGACGGAACACAACACAAGGTTATTATGGCGGCATACTTAAGACGAAAGGTGGTCGCCATCCAGACGGGTTTGAAGCCCTACCACGTACGACAGGCCGACCCCGGCCGCAGGGGTTAGTATTCTTTCTCCGCCTCTGCACAGGTAATAACTTCAAATACTGAATATGTATTTAAACTTTGTAATAAATGAGGCTTCCATTTGTGTTTATTGTTATTTGATTGAATACAAGAATAATTCAAGAGTTGCAAGCTTGACGGTGTTCGACTTGAAAATACTTGTTTACGGTCAACAGGAAGAAATCGCAATTAACTGCTTTGTAATTTCTATAAATAAGGTCATTACCGATACTGTACAATGTGCAAATTAGTTGAAATAATTACCTGAAACAAAATACGAATTCATTAGTCAATTATACGCTATATTTTAAACTAAATACAAATAATTATACAAATTATTTCCTTGTTATTATCAATTATATGCCTGCACTAGTTGAGAACCTGTTTCTCAGGGCTTTTTTATATTCTCATATATAGGCTCCATATATAGACGCTTTTCGAGTTTCAAAAATACACAAGGTGTAACAGGCAGCGCTATGCTCACCTCAACCGCAAATGCCTTAGGCCCCAGGGCCCAAGCAGCTTGTAGGAGAGCTCCTATCGAAGGAATACAGCTTAAATTAATTAACTTAACGTCCTAGGGGCTAACAGCGAATAGTCGCGAGATTGGTCCGATGATACTTTCTATGAGGGAGATTGGTTACTGGGATTTATTAGTGGATATTGGCTGACGACCTTCTTAGAATTTCGCAGTTAGCGTCGCCTATGGGTGTTTGCAACGCCAGTGGCATCTCGAACACGCTGCTGTCCCATAAGGGTACAGGAACTTGGGTCACTAATGCCGGAGCACAACACAGGCGGGCTTCCGGATTGGCTTGGGGCCTTACCATGTAGCTAGGGTGGGTTGTTTGGTCGCCTTTTACGACATGCCGACCTCGGCCTCAGAGCTCAGTATTATTTCTCCGCCCCTGCACGGATAGAAGGCTATACGCTGCCAGCATTGCACTAGTGCCCGTTTTAGGGCGCTAGCTGCCAGGGATGCCCCCATATAACCATCGCCGAACCCTTCCCTGTCGGAGGACCGATTCGTAGCGGATACCGGAGTAAAGGCGGTCGTAGTAATGGGACTACTGTGTAGTCAAGTTTTACATGAATATTAGTTACTAGCTAACGCGGAAAACGTTGTTCAGCCATATAAATTAAAAAGAAAACAATAATAAAAGTAGCCTATGTCCTTTTTCAAGGTTCACTCTATCTCTATATATATATGTAGAAATTCATCAAAATTGGTTCAGCCATCGAGGACTTTTTTATCGTACTTTTTAAGATATACAAGTCCGTAGTACATTAATTTGATCTATCTCGTAAGGTTTAGCCAGTGTATGCGATTTAAGCGCACAAAAATGTTTGTTACGACAACGCATTACAAATCTTTGAATTTTTCGGCTTTTCTGTACTATTAATATGTACATATAAACATATATTATACATATAAACATATACATATAAACCATCCTTTAGAATCACTCTATCTATTAAAAAAACCGCATCAAAATCCGTTGCATAGTATTAAAGATCTAAGAATATATAGGGACAAACAGACAGCGGTTAATATGATTATTCTAAAAGAAATATTTTACAGAAGAAAGATGAAAGCATTGTAAGATTTCTGAAAAACAATACGAACAGAACACACAGATCTACTCTAAAATATTATGTATGAAACACTAAGACACAATAAC
Organism: Malacosoma neustria; assembly: GCA_963693495.1. Lineage (NCBI taxonomy): Eukaryota > Metazoa > Arthropoda > Insecta > Lepidoptera > Lasiocampidae > Malacosoma > Malacosoma neustria. Next base: position 20,286,475 of record OY856381.1, read on the forward strand.
ATTTTTTATTGTACACAATGTAGAATATAAAACTCTTTCGTAATACTACAAGATTTCAAGTTTACCGGCATATCATTTGTTAAAGCATATGCGTTATAGCGATTTTCCTCACCGTGTTTTTTTATTATTATTCTATATCGAAAAGAAGACGATTTCTAGTCAAGGCGTATTTACACACAAAAATTTATATTTCAGACGAAAGGCAGCATCGATGTTAAATATTGTATTACTCTACAGTACACGTATATTATCCTTGATACATCCAGTGGCATGAAATTATAAGACTGTTTACAATTATTGTCTGAGTGGTCAGCCATTGTGTGCGGCGCAGAGGTTTGTGTGACATTGATCGCTTGACAATAGTCTTTATGTACATACTGGGTTGTATTTAGAATATCTCATGAATATAACCCACCAATATAAGGAAGTATCCATTTGCATAAAGGGCATCTATTGCATATATCTAATGGGATTTATTGTTTTATAATAGTTTTATATGTCGTAGTCGGACTATTGCATAAGTAGATTGAATAAATTATTTAATAGAAGTGAAAACTAAGTAACTTGTTAATTGTATCGTCGGGCTGTTAGATTATTATTTTCAGTTTATAAAGAAGTGTTTATGATCAAGAGTTAAAGTTGAAATTGATCATTAATTAACACTTCTTTACAAAACAAAAATAGTTCAACACGCCTAAAGAAGTTTTCACTTCAAAAACTCAACTGTATTTCATTGTAATAAAGTCACAATTCAAATAGATATGTATAAGTAATGCAAAATCATTTAAAAGTTACATTATAAAATAAACCTTGTCATTATTAATAAGGTTGGCACTACTGGAGCAAAACTCCGTCTTACGAATCTTACGAATTTTCGATCAGGTCACGTGTCCTGACGTGAGTAACATTTTTTACCCATCGCAAAAAAGTGGACAACGCCGCTAAAGAACTTTTCACTTTAATAACAAAAATTAAACTAGCACAAATATTCCTATTTCATATATTTTACACATTTATAATTTAATTTGAGATGTCATGCCATACATGTCAGATACAATAAATTATTTATATTTAAATAATTATTTTATGTCATAAATACTTGGTAATGAAAAAGTGGTTAGAGAAGAAATATGGGAAATATGGATACCTCACTTGCAATTCGTTGCATATTAAGGCTATATTTCCAAAAATGTCAAAAATGACACATGAATTTGATTCTAAATCCCTGTCAGATTACCGTCCAATATCAATTAGCTAAATGTAACCTGATTTCCATTTAAAAAATAATTTAACGATATCTTTCGCCAGAATGAATAGAAAGCGTTAATCCTGATGATCCTGATAAGGACTATGAGACAAAATTATTAAATTTGCGTATTGTGATCAGTAAAATTATAGAAATAGGTTTTATTTTCGTCACAATTCTATTTAAAACTAGACAGTCGAATGTAATGGGGTGGTACCTACTCCTAATAAATTTTCATCACCACTGATATGCCTAAAGTAAAATTTTGAACAAACAGAACTCGGTAATGTTCAGATCAAGTAATGGAGTTCAAGCGAGTGAATACATCAACAGCGGTTGGCCGCGATATAAATAAATCTAGTAAACCGAATCTGAAAGGTATACGGGGTGATTAAGCACATTGTTTTAACCGTGCACTTCTGCATACCGCACGCCAGAACACCGTTGACGTCATCAGTAAATTTAGATCGCGTTTAATATTTATTTATTTTATTTCAACAGTTCACGTTCATCTCCTGTTTTTGCTTCCATACAAACGCGATTTGGTTATTACTCTGCGATTTTTTTTATTGCCGACTTTTCACGACTTTTTTCGACTTTTCACGCATATTTTACCTTCTTTACGAACTTTAAAATGAATCGATTGATAAGTAAATATTAATTATATTAAACCGAAATACATTTCAAAATTATTAATATATAGTTCTATTTGTAAACCAAATCAATCGCCTAGAAAACAACAGGAAGTGTCCCCCCCCCCCCATAAACGTGAATACACGTGTATTAGAGTGAAGCAAACTTCGCGTTCCGATTATTATAGATTTCATATCAAAAACTTGCTTTTCTCATATTATACAATTAATGAAAATATTTTATGACACATTTACAAAAATCTTTTCTTAATATTTAAATAGCTTAGTAAAACGAATCACACAAATAATAGGTATTTCATACATTACGCTTCGAATCATTACAGTTGTTATTTTGTACGTCGCGACGTGTATCCGGCTTGGCTGTTGTTCGTATACGGGTGCTTTGTATTGTGCAACTTTGACTATACGCTATTGTGTGTAGTTTAGTGCAAGTCTGGTTGTTAGGGTTGCTGTACCTTAAGAAAAATATAGGACAGGATTTCCATTAAATCCGTTCTTAGTAAGCTTATCGTGTGTGAACGTGTCTATCCTGCAGGATCTAACGTGTCTATCTTGCAGGATCTCAACATCCAAACCAGGCTCTCCACTACCTGCCTGCGAAGGGTCCTGGAGTTCTTTGGCCACATTGCTCGGAAGGAAGGACATAACCTTGAGCAACTGATGGTTACCGGCAAAGTGGATGGCAGGAGGCCAAGGGGTCGTAGCCCGGTGAGATGGTCTGACCAATCCACCACGCCAAGGACAGGCACAGGTGGAGGAACATTATAAAAGAGAAACGGGGTTCTCATAGGGGGGGATCACGACCCTCAGTAATGAGGTACACGACTCAAGGAGGAGGAGTAAGCTTATACATCGCAAAATGAGTAACTATGTTAAATTTCAAATCAATCGGGTCAACCTGGAAGAATCCACAGCCCTTATCCCACATTATGTGGGGTCGGCACAACATGTTCTCTCCTTCCACTTTCCTTTGTTAGCCGTCATCTCTAGATTCACACCCTTTCTGGCCATATCATCTTTTACGCAATCTATCCATCATTTCTTTGGTCTACCTCTTTTCCTGTACCCATCCCAATGTTAGTGTCATTTTCCTTATTATATGGCGTTCTTCCCTTCGTATTACATGGCCGAACCACGTTTCTATCCGTGCAGGGGCGGAGAAAGAATACTAACCTCTGCGGCCGGGGTCGGCCTGTCGTAAAAGGCGACAAAACAACCCACTCTAGATACGTGGTAGGGCCCCAAGCCCGTCTGGATGGCGGCCACCTTTGGTCTTAAGTATGCCGCCATAATAACCTTGTGTTCTGTTCCGGCATTAGGGACCCAAGTTCCTGTACCCTTATGGGACAGCAGCGTGTTCGCGATGCCACTGACATAGCAAACACCTATAGGCGATGGTAACTGCTAAATTCTAAGCGGGCTGTTAGCCTGTCTGTTTTCCCACAGCAATAAAAAAAAACTATGTTACTTTTATTTAGTTTTTTGCTAGCTCTCCTTATGTAAACGGAAAGAGAGAAGAGGCCAGGAGATCCATGGGACGGGCTTGGACTCCTGTGTCCCTCTACTTCATTGAGCTACTGATAGTACTTTTATAATATACTTTCTACCTGTCGCACTTTTATACATATGTACTGGTATGTACTCTCTTGTATTTTGGGAGAAAATAAAGGATTTTTTCATTTTAAGTTTTTCAATAACTGGCGCCTACTTTTACACTTCTTCTAATATACTCATTTCTAATTTTATTCATTTTCGTAACTGGACACATCCATCTCAGCATTCGCGTCTCCGCGGCATGTAACATCCTTTCATCTCTCCCCTTGTGGCCCAGCCATTAACATCCATACAGCAATTACGGATTTATAAATTTCGCCAGTATATAGATTATATACAAAAAAAAGTATTAAAAAAATATATTGTTGATCTTCATCCCCATTTCTTGAAGCCTCTTCTTTCTTGTACGAAACGGTTTTAAAGAATGAGCTTCCGGCTGAGGTTTTCCCAGAGAGTTTCCCAGCGCGGTACGATATGGGGTTCTTCAAAAAAGGCGTTATAAAATTTCTTCGAGGCCGGCAGCGCGTTGGTAATGCCTCTGGTGTTGCAGACGTCCATAGGCGACGGTGACCACCTGCCAGGGTGGGCCGTTTACCTGTCTGCTGAACTCTCAAAAAATATATATATTAATACCACTTTACCCGAGGTACGCTATAGTTTATGTCAAGACTTTACAACAGTACTAAGGATTCCGCGAATTAAGCCGCGGTAATAACTACTTGTGACCATAGAGCTTGCATTAATAGGGCAGCCCTAGCAACTAGTAACGAGTATAGTTGTTTCACCTGGCGTCTCCGGACGATCGATACGTCGCGTCGCCGGAAGTGGTCGCGTGAGGGGCTCGTCCTTTTAATTTTCTCGAGTGCTTGCTCCCCCACTGGATTATTATCCTTACCAGTGGTTAATGGTTTAAGGGAGGGCTATTTAAATGCCATAGACGTCATAGTTCCGTTTACTAGTCAGTACTAATCATGTACGAGTCATTCTGTGAATGAAGTTAGGTTAGATTATTACATATACTTGCAAACTATTTTATTAATAACCATCACTACTCAATAGAACGGAATAACAAAAATGATTTTACAGGATAATTACATAGTGCTTTCTTTTAAGTGTTTATTACATATCAGAAAACTTTAAATAAGTAGTAGGTACTTATCATCCAAATTACAATTCCTGTGATGTAGTATTATAAAACAAAACTTACATTAAGCTACTATTGTTAGAAATTACGACTATTGTTATTATTGTTAGAAATAAAAATTATAGTTAAAAAAATCTAAAAAACACACTTTTATAAAAAAATCAAACATTTTTTTTTTTGTTAATCCCACTATCCTTAATTTAAATTTATTGAAAATTATTTTTTACTTTTAGTTTGATTTTTTTATAAAACCGTGTTTTTTAATTTTTTTATACTATAATTTATTTTCATTAACTATAAAATAAAAGCCTGTTAATATAATTTATTTGTTGTTAATATCCATTCGGTAAATATTTTTATTAATATAACGCCATCTTCTGGCTATGTTATTATTAATTTAACGCCATCTTCTGTTATTAATGTTATTAATTACGCTCCAAATGGCGTTTCAGCAGAATTTTGATTTTATTGTTCAAAGTAAGTAAAAATCGAGTCGAATTCTGAAAAATTCCATTACATACAGGACAAGTTCATATAACACATATAAAAAAGAATAAAAAAGAACAAAAATCCAATCCTAGGCGGTCACCCATCCAAGTACTGACCGCGCCCAACGATCCTTAACTTCGGTGATCGGACGAGAACCGAAAATTCATTAATCCTGAGGATCCTGGTAAGGATAATTATACAAACTATACAGATTATTGCATTGTCATCGGCCCTCGATATATCTACAAAGTTTGAACGAAATCTGGCCGTTTAAAGTGGCTCAAAATCGCCCTCAAAGGAGTCGGTTACAAACATACAAACAAACATACAAGTGAAGCTAATATAAAGCGTGTAATAAAGAGTGTAAAAATGTATTTAGCATGATCTATAGATATTCTACTTAGTAATCTCATAATAGAGGTTTGAAATGATGGTGGACTTTTATTGATGGTGGTGATAATAATTTTAAGACAAACAAATAAAATAACAAATACATATATGTAATATCAGTCTTGGTAATGCAAACGAAATTTCAAATTGAGAGGTTTTCACACTGTCCGTGTGTTATATCCGTGCAGGGGCGGAGAAAAAATACTAACCTCAGCGGCCGGGGTCGGCCGCTACGTGGTAGGACCTAAGGCCCATCTGGATGGCGACCACCTTTGGTCTTAAGTATGCCGCCATAATAACCTTATGTTGTGTTCCGGCATTAGTGACCCAAGTTCTGACCCTTATGGGACAGGAGCGTGTTCGCGACGCCACTGGCATTGCAAACACCCATAGGCGACGGTAACTGCTAAATTCTAAGCGGGCGACAGGCTGTCCTACGGCAATAAAAAAAACTGTCATTATAAATAAATAAAACATTAATATCATCCATTCTCTTGCCGTTTAAATATTATATTTAAAAACTGACTAATGCTGTAGCTGTTGTAATTTGTAAGCGATATAAACCGGCGCCAATTGGCCGCAAGGCCGCTGCTCACTGCGCCGTGTTATTTAATACCAACAATGGACAAAGTAAAAAATAAGGTTGTAGGTACGCAAAATGTAAGTTCTACGTTACACTTTTTTTATATTGCTAACCAGACACTAGATTAATACTAATTAAAGAAGAAAAAATTTAATAGTGCGTTTAGTCACGTTTTACAATTTATTTAGAAAGAGACTTCATCTCTTATTTCTGCCACAAGTCGAAAAAAACTACTAAAAAAACTGGCTAAAAATGTCACACGTGAAATTAAAGACTACAATACATCATTGTTTTCAGTATTTTTCTCGTTAAGTGGGATATGAAAGAGCTCAGTGCCAAATGTCATTCATTCCATTGTCGGTCAATCCTACCGTGACCCGAATCCCACAAGTGGGTGACCAACAAAGCATGGATGATTTGCGGAACTCAAAGTTGTACGGCCAATGACACCGCGGCACATATTATATTGTGAACGAAACAACCGAAGAGTGTTCGGCGCGTGCGCATTCACTAAATTTTATGACAGATTTACAGAAATAAATCGAACCGAGACCGAATCATGACTTTGACACACTGCTCATTGTTTTACATCGACATTATTTATCATTTCTTCAAGTTGAAACAAAAGCTCATAATTACTAAGTTCGATAAGTGAATGTCGCTTATCTTTTTGAAGATATCAAATGCGATTTCACCAACCGCAAATTAGATTCTAAGAGAATGTTGAATTGCAAATTATACTTTGAATTGGAGATAGCAAATCGGCAAATGGTGTGGTTAAATTAAAAAAAAATTATATTAAATTATACCCTTGTTTTAAGCGTTGAAATTCGGTTGCATCCGAAGCTTTCACTTCGCTGTCTAAATTATACCAAACATTGTCTATGGAATATAATTTTCATGTTTAAACAAACAAAAGACCAAGTTTTTAGAGGACGCCTATTAACTGATCCACAGCCGCAAAAGAAAGCCTTATCTATCTTAAGATTTATCCTTTGCTAGCTTTTCCTTGTAAGTTGTAGGGCTGTTGTGGTCTCAGATGACGTAACAGTGACTTTAGACGGAAAAGGCATTCCAACCCTGTGGGAGCGAGGTAGGTCAGCCGTAGCTGTGTGCTCAAATTCTGCATGGGGAGCAAGCTCGAACAGTCATGAATGGCTAGAAATGTAAGGTTCATGTTGACTTTAACGGTGAAGCCGATCCTATTCTAATCTACTACCGTTTTGGAATGTATAATATAGCTGGGGAGCAGAAACGGCGAAAGTATTTTGTGTACTGAGTGGAGTGTATGATTACAGATTATGGGTGGCGGAGTGTCCCTAAATTTGTACCGTGGGACTGGCCTTTGCTAGCAGAAAGATGAATATATATGTAGGAGGTAATAAGGTGGCCTTACTTTCCTGCTAAGGCCAGGACCGCATGTTATAAATTAATTGTACAATTTTGATTATTTAATCCTAATTAAAAATGAAGGAGTCCGGTTTAACGTATGCAACGTGTCTAAGATTAAGAGCGTGACGGCGAGACACATACATCATTCAACTATTGCTGCACTTTCTAAAATTAATACGTTAAAATAAATGCAGTAATCCATATATAATACACTTTCGTCGTTTTGTTATATACATATTGTAATTGTTTTATTTATCTGGATTAAAAGTACTGAACAACGAGTAATTTAAATATTATCGGTGCAGGGACGGAGAAAGAATATTGACCTCTGCGGCCGGGGTCGGCCTGTCGTAAAAGGCGACCAAACAACCCTCCCTAGCTACGTGGATGGCGACCACCTTTGGTCTTATATGCTAACATAATAACTTTGTGTTGTGTTCCGGCATGACCCAGGTTCCTGTATCCCTACGGGATAGCAGCATGTTCGCGGTGACCCTAGCGTCGCAAACATCCATAGGCGACGGTAACTGTTTACTATTAAGTGGGCCGTCAGCATGTCCACTGCTCCTCAGCAATAAAAAAAATTTGATTAGTTATATTCCTCTAGAACAGTGTTTTTCAATCTTTTTGAATACGCGACCCCTTTAAGGGTAGAAAAATTCTAGGGACCCCCTAGGGGCCATAGAGAGACAAAGTTAGTAAGTAATTTATAAGACTACGTTTATGATTTTCTGTATTTTGGTACGTATATTCATTATTAAGACTTACATTCTTACTTTGAATGTAAGTACGAGGTAAGTTGGTAAGGCTGCGTGCAGCTTTGATATGGACGCCAGTTTGCGCGGACCTAACTTCGCGGCGTTGCTACGCCGTATTGTCGTCGCAGGCGAGAACTTTTTCCTTTTGCCGGTGACCCCCCAAGCAAGACTTGGACGACCCACAGATTGGAAAACACTGCTCTAGAACATCCAATTTAACACAACAATCGCTGTACGCAGTTGTTATCAGTTCAAGGAGCGATAAATTTAATGGCCAATTGTTGCCTATCTCCCACAATGGTGGGTCATCATTGTCACGAGGTATCGGCCAAGACTGGTCAGGTTTCATTGGGTACCAAATTAGTAGTTGGCAAAAACATCGCAATTTGTAGTTGAGTTACGAAATCCATACTAAAAAATAATATAAACGTGAAAGTAAACAAAGTAAAAAAAGTCTTTTTAGTAGTTTTTAAATATTGTGTGTATGTGTGTATTGTACTGAAATAAATTTATTTATTTCTTTCTAACGGACTGTTTGTTACGTTTTTATACCTACACTGCTAAACCAATATTGGCTTTCGGAAGGCTTCGTTTTGTCTCGAAAATGAAACTTGAAGGGAGCGAAATAGGTGTGTGAACGTAGTTATGTTTCGTTTTTATTTACATGGCAGAACAACGTTTGCCGGGTCAGCTAGTGGATTACAATTAGCATTTCGATTCGCAACCAGCGGACTGACCGCCGTCATCGAGTAACCGTGCAATCCACTGCTGTTTTACAGGCGTGACAAATTAAGGTTATATCGGCAATGCTGCTTTTTATAAGGCAGCCGAGCAGACCTTAATTAACACGTTGCTATTGGCTCGCTGCTTACGTGAGCGTAGCCTTGTATGATCTTATCTGTGGATTCTGTTCCCACTAACGTCATATTTTTATATGATCAGCGAATAATCTGCTCTGGGTATATTTGTCTGTTTGTAAGAATGCTCTGCGCTGCTTCCCTTTGTATTGATTCCCGAATGGTCTTTTTTACGGCTGCAGAACAGTAGACAGACTGACGGCTGTTTGTAACGCCAGTGGCATCGCGAATACGCTGCTGTCGCATAAGGGTACAGGAACTCGGTTCACTAATGTCGGAGCACAACACAAGGTTATTATGGCGGCATACTTAAGACCAAAGGTGGTCGCCATCCAGACGGGCTTGAGGTCCTACCACGTAGCTAGGGTGGGTTGTTTTGTTACCTTTTACGACAGCCCCACCCCGGCCGCAGTATTCTTTCTCCGCCCCTGCACGGATAAAGTCGGTCGAGGTTTCTTTATAGAGATAATCGAAATTTAACAAAAAAGGGGGCGTCTTATGAACTTAGGACACACCATATTTATTTTAGGTTTTTTATTTATTTATAAATTATCAAAATTTTAGTGGAAATTTATTTACTATGATATAAAATTTACAAAAGAAAAAGAAGTAAAATCTAAATAAAAATGGTGTGCTGTGAAGATCCACCTATGTGCTATCCCTGCTTGCCATGATGTCCTTCGCCGAAGGTTAAGTATTGTTGTGAAAGAAGACGCGAGTTTCAAGGCTTCTAACTTGCCAAGAGGAAGACTGTTGTGAGCCACCACCAAAATATATGAAGATGGACGCATTGTGCACAAGCTGCCTGAGTCTGCATTCAAGCGCAACGAATGCAGAACCAAGTGCATTCGAAGACGCTCGGCACTGCGAATTTCCTATTTAGAAGCCCTCGTGACGTAGTTGTCGAATGTGAATTGTGCACGGAGCCCGTAACTGTCGTTGATCCGGTAAAAGTGCCACCCTGCACACCCAAACCGACACTCGGATGTTGAGGAAGAAGATTTATTTAAAATTTTTTATACAAATAATTTTGTTACCAAATTGCCTAACACAATCTTCAGATAAATACCAGCAGTAAATCTGTATTGAACGGTGCCTTCTTCGTCTTTCTACCACCGCACTGCCCGCTATCGGCTGGACGTTAATCCCCATTTCCTGGAGCCTCTTCTCTCTTGTACGAGACGGTTCTCAAGAACATAACATTGTTGCGTACTTCGGGTTTGAAATTTAGCGAGTTCAGAGTACAAAAAAAAGCCGTTTTAGAATTTCTTAGTGGCGGGCAGCGCGTTGGCAATGCCACCAGGGTTTCAAACGTCCATAGGCGATGGTGACTACCTGCTATCGAATGGGCTGTTTGCAAAAATCCAGCTAAAAATAACTATCACGCCAAAAAAAAACTCAAACTTATAATCTGGGTTAGTCTTTCCACCATTATTCGAGAATTCGACAGAATATACAGTTAAGTGACACATTTCAGTGTGAATAAAATATGTAAACAAGAATAATCAGAACGTTCGTAAGGTAAGTAATGGATTCAATATACGAGTAAGTTAACCAAATGACAGTGTGAGCGAGGCGAACAAGTGTCCGCGACAGCGTGAGTGACGTAGGTGCGTGTACTCAGTCGCTGAACAACGTTTGATAAATGTTTTTGGAAATAACTGCTATATATTTATTTGTTTTAATTAAAAATAATACATGGGGAATTGTTACGGACATGGATACATAAATTATGTTCAATAATTCGCGATTAACTTGTGGAAGCCAGAACCTTTTTTAATTATATAAAAATGATTCTTTATTATATACATATTTATCTTATGTGCGTGTGAAGGTCACTGAACTCCTCCTAAACGGATGGACCGATTTTGATGAAGTTCTTTGTGTGTGTTCAAGTGGATTCGAGAATAGTTTAGATTAGCAATTGGACCCGGTAGGTGGCGCTGCGATCGAGTTCTGGGATTTTTATTTTATCAGAACATAACCCCAAAATTTTAAACAGTTAATTTTCTTTTTATTCGACCAGCGAAGCGGGCGGGTACGGCTAGTATTATAATATACATATGTCGTTTCCATTAAACACAAGAATACACATAAAATTACTCATGACTTATATTCGTTGTGCAACAACTTCTCCTGTCACGTTCTCTTTTGATTCACACTTTTGTTTTTTTTTATTGCTGTAGGACAGGCTGACGTCCTACTTAAAATTTAGCAGTTACCATCGCCTATGGGTGTTTGCAACGCCAGTGGATTCGCGAACATGCTGCTGTTCCATATACGGGTACAGGAACTTGGCTCACTAATGCAGGAACACAACACAAAGTTATTATGGCGGCATACTTAAGACCAAACTTAGGTGGTCTCCATCAGACGGGCTTACGGCCCTACCACGTAGTTAGGGTGAGTTGTTTTGTCGCCTTTTACGACCGGCCGATCCCGGCCGCTGATGTCAGTATTCTTTCTCCGCCCCTGCACGGATAAGATTGTCTACTTCTCTCTTCACATTAATATAATTATACTTCAGATTAATATAATTATACTTACATGCTCTACCTATTCTAATGTGTAGTTTGAGTTTTAAAAATAAAAAAAAAACATGCGGGACAGTCTTTGGGGACTGCCGATAGAAGTGAAAACTAAAAACTAAATAACTTGTGAATTGTATCGTCGAGCTATTAGATTATTATTTTAGGTTTATAAAGAAGTGTTTATGATCAAGGATTAAAGTTTAAATTGGTCATAACACTTCTTTACAAACCAAAAATTGTTCACTCAAAAAGTGCTCAACGCGCCTAAAGAAGTTTTCACTTCAAAAAAAAACTCAACTGTATTTCATTGTAATAAAGTCGCAATTCGAATAGATATGTATAAGTAAATCAATGCAATCATTTAAAAGTTACATTCTAAAATAAGCCTTAAGTCATTATTAATAAGGTTGGTATTACTGGAGCAAAACTCCGTCTTACGAATCTTACGAATTTTCGATCAGTACATGTGACCTGACGCGAGTTTAAATTTTTTTACCCATAACAAAAAAGTGCACAGCACCCGTAAAGAATAAGTGATGGCATTTAACGTATTAAATGTAAGTATGTATACATATATATAGTAAATTTTTATATTACAAGTTTAAGGAAGTAATAAAAAAACTCAAATGCTGTAAGCAGATACCGGATGCGAATTAAAACGGATTTATAGCTCTTCGTAAGCAGTAGGCGACCCAAACGACTTGTGTCACTAACATTGAATTGAATCGCAATTGCAAAATTATATTCATATAATACACAGTACACGCTACTAGATAATTTTATCGCTTTATTTTTGTTTATTAGGATCAATTCACTTTGTTAAATGTAACCATTCACATTCATAAAATTTACTTAATCAAGTTAGTTTTGCTGGTTGCACGTTACAGACTTACTCACTAATAATATTAGTTTTATTTTTAGCCGGGATATACTTGGTTACTTTTTTTTTCATAACAAACACTAGTCAGTTCAGTCCAAAAATAACTTTTTTTTTAATGCTGTAGGACAGCAGACAGGCTGACGGCCCGCTTAGAATTTAGCAGTTACCGTCGCCTATGGGTGTTTGCAACGCTAATGGCATCGCGAACACGCTGCTGTCCCATAAGGGTACAGGACCTTGGGTCACTAATGCCGTAAAACAACACAAGGTTATTATGGCGGCATACTTACCAAAGGTGGTCGCCATCCAGACGGGCTTGGGGCCCTACCACGTAGCTAGGGTGGGTTGTTTTGTCGTCTTTTACGACGGGCCGACCCCGGCCGCAGAGATCAGTATCTTTGCTCCGCTCCAGCGCGGATAAAAGTATTTTTCCGTTATTTTTCAAATATCGATTTGCACCAGCAGTACATGTTACTCTTCGCAACCCACTTATAGCTACGTTTTTAGGAGCATACTGGCTTCGCACGCATTTCGCGAAATTAAATGTTTTTGCACGACGCTGCGTGTTACGTGAGTTCACATGGTCATTGTTCTAATTAAAATGGATTAAATTACACTAGTTTCTTTAATTTTATCATTTTAATCAGTGATGGCCTCGAATTTTATAAGAATTTGGTTTATTATTATTTAATTAAGGATGAATGCTTAATGATCGTAAGTAATTTCTAAATGGAGTCTTAGAAGGTCTTCAGAGCCGTTTATGTACGTCGGATTTAATCGATTTGCTGGAACGTTGTAATTTTGAAACGTAATTTATTTTACTAGTCGTCTATGTTAAGAAGAGTAGAATTATTGAGACTAGTCTTTTTTTCTATCCAAAAATATCGTTTTTATTTTTGCTTTAGGACAGCAGACAGGCTTACGAGTCGCTTAGAATTTAGCAGTTACCGTCGCCTATGGGTGTTTGCAAATGCCAGTGGCATCACAAACACGCTGCTATCCCATAAGGGTGCAGGAACTTGGGTCAATAATGTCGGAACACAAAAAGGTTATTATGGCGGCATACTTAAGACCAAAGGTGGTCGCCATCCAGGCGAGCTTGAGGCCCTACCACGTAGCTAGAGGGTGGGTTGTTTTGTCGCCTTTTACGACAGGCCGACCCCGGCCGCAGAGGTTAGTATTCTTTCTCCGCCCCTGCACAGATAATAACTCTCTAAACAATGTCTCATTTTATTGTCAAACATTTAACAGTTATGTGATAGCATCACCTGATCACTCAACTTCACTGTAATTTTCGATTCATCATTCAGAAGTTCGTTTTCATTAATCTGTGATTACATTATCTTTAAAACATCTCCCTAGTCATATAGATTAATTTCGGATATTATTATTATATTTAAAATCACTAATGCAAATATACGCAAATGTGCGCGCTATAAATGATACGACAAATATTCAAATAATTTAAGACATAAAGATTTGAAACTTATAGAGAAAGATTTGAATAGTATAAATATAACTATATTATTATATATGTGTATCTATCCGTGCAGGGGCGGAGAAAGAAATAAACTAACCTCTGCGGTCGGGGTCGGCCTGTCGTAAAAGGCGACAAAACAACCCACCCCTCTATCTACGTGGTAGGGCCTCAAGCTCGCCTGGATGGCGACCACCTTTGGTCTTAAGTATGCCGCCATAATAACCTTTTTGTGTTCCGACATTATTGACCCAAGTTCCTGCACCCTTATGGGATAGCAGCGTGTTTGTGATACCACTGGCATTTGCAAACACCCATAGGCGACGGTAACTGCTAAATTCTAAGCGGACCGTCAGCTTGTCTGCTGTCCTAAAGCAAAAATAAAAACGATATTTTTGGATAGAAAAAAAGACTAATCTCAATAATTCTACTCTTCTTAACATAAACGACTAGTAAAATAAATTACGTTTCAAAATTACAACGTTCCAGCAAATCGATTAAATCCGACGTACATAAACGGCTCTGAAGACCTTCTAAGACTCCATTTAGAAATTACTTACGATCATTAAGCATTCATCCTTAATTAAATAATAATAAACCAAATTCTTATAAAATTCGAGGCCATCACTGATTAAAATGATAAAATTAAAGAAACTAGTGTAATTTAATCCATTTTAATTAGAACAATGACCATGTGAACTCACGTAACACGCAGCGTCGTGCAAAAACATTTAATTTCGCGAAATGCGTGCGAAGCCAGTATGCTCCTAAAAACGTAGCTATAAGTGGGTTGCGAAGAGTAACATGTACTGCTGGTGCAAATCGATATTTGAAAAATAGCGGAAAAATACTTTTATCCGCGCTGGAGCGGAGCAAAGATACTGATCTCTGCGGCCGGGGTCGGCCCGTCGTAAAAGACGACAAAACCACCCACCCTAGCTACGTGGTAGGGCCCCAAGCCCGTCTGGATGGCGACCACCTTTGGTATTAAGTATGCCGTTGGTTGTGGATCGGTCTGGCAGGTTGGAGCTTACCGGAACACTTCAATTGGAAATGGTCAACAAATTCAAATACCTGGGCTCCGAAATCTGCAACGATGGTTCTTGCGAGGGAGAGATTCGTCGTAGGATCGGCATGGCAAAAGGCGCCATGTCACAATTAGAGAAATTATGGAAGAGTAGAACCATCAGCATAAAAACCAAGACCAATCTTGTGCGATCACTGGTGTTTTCCATTTTCATTTATGGCGCTGAAACATGGACCTTAAAGAAAGCCGACCGAAAACGCATCGATGCCTTCGAAATGTGGTGCTGGAGAAGGATGTTGGGCATACCCTGGACGGCACACCGAACTAATGTGTCGATCCTGAAACGGCTGGGCATTGTGACTAGGCTCTCCACCATCTGCTTGCGAAGGGTCCTAGAATACTTCGGCCACATCGCCAGAAGGGATGAGGACAACCTGGAGAGATTGGTGGTAACAGGGAAGGTGGAGGGAAGAAGACCAAGAGGAAGGGGCCCCATGCGATGGACCGATCAGATTCGCACTGCCCTGGAAACTACTGTCCACGACGCTTTACACTCTGCTTCCGATAGGGGCAGATGGCGGCAAATAATACGCACCAAAGTACTCCGTCGAGATGATCACGACCCTCAGCACTGAGGAAACCGACGCGAGGAGGAGGATGCCGCCACAATAACTGTTGTGTTCCGGGCATTAGTGATCAAAGTTCCTGTACCCTTATGGGACAGCAGCGTGTTCGCGAAGCCACTGGCGTTGCAAACACCCATAGGCGACGGTAACTGCTAAATTCTAAGCGGGCCGTCAGCCTGTCTACTGTCCTACAGCAATAAAAAAAAAGTTATTGAAAAACTTAAAAGTAATAGACTAGCGTGGTTTGGCCATGTAATGCGCAGGGAAGAATCCTATGGCATATAACAAGGAAAATTATAGAAATTGAGTGTGGATGGATACAGGATTACAGGTAGACCAAAAAAAGATGGATTGCGTAAAAGCTGATGTAGCAGAAAGGATGTGAATGTTGGGATGAAGGCTAACAGAGAAGAGTGGTAAGAGAGAACATGTTGTGCCGACCCCATATAATATGGGATAAGGGCAGGAGAAGGAAGATTTAAAATTATTTCATATATTTAATTCAGTGATACACGGAACGTCACGAAGAGATTGTAGACAATCAGGCATGTTACGTAGTTTAAGCACACCCACTCACGAGGGAGTTATATGTCAACACAGCGATTGTATAAAGATTATAAAATAACCGGTCTCAGGCAATTTCGCAAGGAACCGACGCAGGATTGTTTGTGACCAACTTATACCAGACACTGCTCCTTGGAACAGGTTTTAATGTTTGCTTGTTTATTTGCCTATTGAGGTTGGATTCAATTTGGTACACACAGGATTTGAGTCATTTGGGGGATTCGTGGTGTTCATTAACAACATCATATCGCTATGGCACATTTTTTCTTTTATAATCTTAGCTGGAGTTCGGCAGACAGACAACGGTCCACCCGATAGCAGGTGGTCACCGTCGCCTATGAACGTCTGCAACATCAGAGGCATTACCAACGCGCTGCCGGCCTCGAAGAAATTTAATAACGCCTTTTTTGAAAAACCCTATATCGTACTACGCTGATAAAACCTCAACCGGAAGCTCATTCTAAATCCGGAGAATAAGCGGAATGAATGCCTTCGAGGTGCAGAGGTGCCACATTGATTATCGATACATCAAAGCGTTGAAGTTTTGGAGGTGCAGGGGTTCCTGGCCTCCAATAGGTTTGTTGTTGAGGCAGAGTTCTTCTTCGGAGGTCATCGTAGGAGTAGTGTTCCAAGTAAAAGTCACTTCCAGGATTCCATGATTTATTAACAAAGTGCGCTGTTTATATTTACAGAAATGGTACGTGCATAGATGCTAGCTATGTTACAACGAAACAATACTAAATATGCTAAGCTAACACGATACAATCAACAAGTACAAAATGTAACTGTGTGAGCGAGACGGAAGATAACTGTGTATCGTGTCGCACACCGTAAATATAAAACGTTGCGGTTTTCTACGCTCGCCGCATTTGTCTCGCTTGCTTGTGAGCGTGAGGAGCAGATAGTAGTGCTGCTACAAAGTGTTTGTATGACCATGTCAGTCCGTCTCCAGGATCAGAACTCGAAGCCTATCCGACTGCAGCGGGGAGTCAGACAAGGCGATGTCATATCGCCGATGCTGTTCACCGCTGCGTTGGAAGATGTCTTCAAGCTTCTGGACTGGAACGGACTGGGCATCAACATCAACGGCGAGTACATCACTCACCTTAGATTAGCAGATGATATCGTAATCATGGCTGAGACCATGGAAGACTTAAGCCATATGCTTGATGGCCTCAATACAGCTTCCCAAGGAGTAGGTCTCAAAATGAACATGGACAAGACGAAGATCATGTCTAATATCCATGTCGCACCTACCCCCGTAACAGTTGGGAACTGTACTCTCGAAATTGTTGACGAATACGTCTACTTGGGTCAAACGATCCAGTTAGGCAGGTCCGATTTCGCGAAAGAGGTCACTCGTCGAATCCAACTCGGATGGGCAGCGTTCGGGAAGCTCCGTAAAATATTTTCGTCCCAAATACCGCAGTCTCAAGACGAAGGTTTTTAACCAGTGTGTGTTGCCAGTGATGACATACGAAACGCAGACGTGGTCGCTAACTATGGGCCTTATGAGAAAGCTCATGGTCGCTCAGAGGGAAATGGAGAGGGCTATGCTCGGAGTTTCCCTGCGAGATCGAATCAGAAATGAGGAGATTCGCAGGAGAACCAAAGTCACCGACATAGCCCGGATGATTGCAAAACTGAAGTGGCAGTGGGCTGGGCACATAGCTCGAAAGACTGATGGCCGTTGGGGCAGAAAAGTCCTCGAATGGCGACCGCGTACCGGAAGACGCAATGTTGGTAGGCCCCCCACAAGATGGACCGATGATCTGGTCAAGATGGCCGGAATAGGTTGGATGAGGGCAGCGCAGGACCAATCATCGTGGAGATCGTTGGGAGAGGCCTTTGTCCAGCAGTGGGCGTCTTCCGGCTGAAATGATGATGATGAATGCCTTCGAGAACCTTGCTTGTGTGAACAAGCAAGAAAATACTTCAGGAAATGGAGATGAACACCCAGCCGATAGTGGGCAATGCGGTGGTAGAAAGTCTAAATTAGATACGTGCTGTGTTATAGAATGGTTATTATTCGTTAAAAGAATATTTCTTTGATAAGTGTCAATGACATATAATTTAAGCAAAGAATTGGGTTAACAGTTTTCATACTTGATATTGCAATTGGAAATGAGAAAAAATTTGCTATAAATATATATTTTTTATATTGAGCTATATTTTTCTTTGTCCCGATCATTCTGTAATCATTCACGTAATATGAAATACAAATATATGTCTTTCATTTACATAGATTAAGGATATTCAGTTTAAACATAAAATTAAAAATTATTATTCTATAGGCTTCAATAAATTCAACTTTAATTTACAAGTTCTGTTGTGTGTATGTATCATACAAAGTTATTTAAACATTGATAATTTTCATATCTCTATAAAAATATGTCAAAAGGTCTATAACCAAAAATAAAGAAGAACTTAATAACAAAAAAATTATTTAATAGAGAGAATATTTTAACAATCTTTAGAAGGTAAAAGGTATTTGGTACAAGACCATAGTAAGTGAGCCCCTCGAATACCTTGGTTGCAATGTAGTAAACCAAATGGGCTAAACTTAGTAATAGCACGTAGGATCAGATTCGGACATATTCCTTTGAATAAATTTAATTTTTTCATCAGACGAAGCCAAACCCCTAACTTTAGTAATTGTAGTATAACTGAAGATATAGTACACTTGTTGGAGGAATGTGTCCAAACTGCTGATATAAGGAAACATTTAATCAACATTCTTAAATTAAGTAAAATGGACATAGGGATTGTAACATTGTGTGTTGTCAGAACCCAAGTCGGTAGACGCAAAACAATTGTTTTTAAAATTAAGTGTCATTCTGACAAGAAAATAATTCGTAGATATGGGACTGACATGTTCAAAAAAAGAACAAAGTATCATAAACGGTGGAGGAAACATTTCTCACTCGATTGTACTTTATTGTTTTAAAACGTGAAATGCACGTTGAAAAAGCGACCAATAAAACTAAACAAAGCTATTGCAAAAATAATATTTTAAACGTGTTGGTTGCTACCATTTAATTTTAAATCAAGCGAACTAGCATATCACGTTGTCGCGCCTGAATGGAGTTAATTTTAGACATCTTTGTTCGCCACATGAAATTTGTCGTTTGGCCGGATGTGATCGGCATACCGCGCTGTTAATATGCGCGTACGCAGTTTATCTCATAACTAACGCAACTGGTGTGCGCATTTCGAAGGTTGTCCACATCATTTAATATTAGGCGTATTTTATTTTGTGTTGATATGGATTATTTTTTATAAGTTAATGGGCAGTCCAAATCATTTAGCTGTTGTAAAAGTTGACAAAAAGATTAGTCTTTCTATTAACTTAAGGGCTTCTTCTTACTTCTATGTTATTTTTTTTTTTGCAATGACGGTAGCCTAAAAATTAAATTATCATCGACAAAGAACACACAACTAGTACATACTCTCCGAGCGGGGGCGGAGTGAGAATACTAACCTCTGCGGCCGGGGTCGGCCTGTAGTAAAAGCCGACAAAACAATTTTAGCTACGTGGTAGAACCCCCAAGCCCGTCTGGATGGCAACCACCTGGTGTATAAGTATGCCGCCTTAATAACCTTGTGTTATGTTCCGATATTAGTGACCCAGGTTCCTGTACCCCTATGGGAAAGCAGCGTGTTTACGGTGCCACTAGTGTCGCAAATTTTTGTCGGCAAATTCATAGACGACGGTAACTGCTAACTACGGGCCATCAGTCTGTCTGCTGTCCCACAGCAACAAAAAAACATAATCCCGATCATGTATATTATTTAAACAAATACTATATAAATATAAGGTTTTCTAAATACGACATTCGGAAAGACTCATCCAAAAGAAAGAAATGAAAGAATTAAATACACCACATCAATTTTTATGCCAATAATATTTTTCTTTTATAAACTTCTTGATTCTTTTTTTTATTGCTGTAGGACAGCAGACAGGCTGACGGCCCGCTTATAATTTAGCAGTTACCGTCGCCTATGTGTTTTTGCAACGCCAGTGGCATCGCGAACTCGCTGCTGTCCCATAAGGGTACAGGAACTTGGGTCACTAACGCCGGAACACAACACAAGGTTATTATGGCGGCATACTTAAGACCAAAGGTGGCCGCCATCCAGACGGGCTCGAAGCCCCACCACGTAGCTAGGTTGGGTTGTTTTGTCGCCTTTTACGACAGACCACCCAGGACGCAGAGGTCTGTATTCTTTCTCCGCCCCTGCACGGATAAGCTGATAATATTCTTCTGCAATCCGGCTATTCAATTAGAAAAATCCAGTGTGCATCCACTTCTGCCAGGGTATATATGTTTCTTTAGAACATAAGCGTTAAGCGGTTATTAAATAAAGCGACGCCTGTTTTCCAAACACAAGCTTCTACACGCGGAATCTATTCCTTTGCGTAATAACTACATTAAATATTCACTACAACACTAATTTGAATACGAAGCCGCACCAAAAATTATTATTTTATTATTATTAATATTACTTTTCACATAATAAGACTTTACAAATGCACATAAATCCCTTTAGCAATGGAAGCCTGACAAGTGCAAAACAAATTTACCACTGCGTGTAATAATTAGCAAATGTGACCTGCCAACAACACCGATGACCGGCAACGGAAAGGCCTTGACTTTAGATTTGAAGCCTTGAAACTTTTGACCGATACTTTCATATCTTGATGGTCGTATATATGTATATCGATCTAAATCATAGTTTCGATTCTTAAGGTAGGATTCCACCAAAATAGTGTGCAGCACATTTGTTCACAAACATTTTGTGCAAAACTCCAGCTTAGTACGTACTGAGCTGGTATCGCGTTTAACCTGTTTCCACCGGCAAGGCTGTGTGTAACTTTTGTAAGCGCACAGTTTAGCACACTTGTGCGCAAACATGTTCACTGAGCAGACATTTCTGTCTTTAGTTATTAATATGGACGGGCAGGAAAACGTAGTGCTTTGTGCTGCAGCCTGTGTTTTATTATGTAGTCTGCTTAAAAAGAAACGAAGAATGAAACAATAAAAAATAATAATAATAAATAAATAAAAAACGTGTTTTTTATTTCTATTTTTATAATCATTGTGACTGGAATCCTATAGTAGAGGATAATTTTCAATAGCTTGAATAAATTTTATAATTTTGTCATTCGTCCAATCCATATTTAACTTTGTGAAACGGTGTGCGCGTACAAATAAATGTTTTCGCTCGTATAGCGGAAGCAAGATTGAGTTCGCGAACAACGAGTGTGTACGCGTCGACGCGAGTCCACTGCTTGTATGTGTGCGCGCACAAAAGTACACAGATGTGCGCGAACATTCAAGAAATGTTCGCACACAATTTGTTATTGTTTGCTTGAGTGAGTCGACCAGAGCGAACATTTGTGTCGTACACTGTGCATAACAGTGCCGCACAGTTCAGCACACTGGTGGAATCCTACCTTTACAATGACATGCACCGTTTAGACAGATTTTCCTCGCTTAATGTTATAACATAATTACCATGTAGAATTTCTAGTCTAGAATAGAATACTCTTTATTGCACAAAGAACAATCAGACACTGTGCGCATCAGTTACATATAAAATACAATTGAATAAGTAAAGGGAAAATAAAGTACTTACATAAAATGGGACTCATGTACCAGCAGCGATGACACAAAAATATCCTTTCAATCCGCCTTGGACAAGCTTGGCGGGTATATTGTCTCTAAAAGCGGCCGCGGGCGGTCCCTCGGGGGAGAATCCGCCGCCCGCACTATTGACGCGAGGAACTCCTACAATACTCCTCAACTCCTACAATACAGGAGAGCGCCGGGGGAACGAAACCCTGACCCCCTGGCGCCAACACTTTAGAAGAGGCCCGCCTTGAGACAAAGGGCGGGCCGGTGCCGGCCCAGGCCACGAGATCGGCAGGCCACATATCCGTAGGCCCGGGGGCGTAGGCGATAGGAGAACAGCGGGGTTTTTTAGTGGGTAGTCGGATGGCTGAACATCTTTACCGGAGTCCCACACATCCCTCGGTCCCCCCGGGCCGGGGGAACCCGTCAAGAGAGGTTTTTCCCCGAGACCAAAATAAAAAAGTATATTATCTCTAGAGAAAGACGCGAGCCTAACAGCCTAACCTTGTGGGTTATTTAATGAGATTAAAGATTGTGCTCGAGCCCTTCGACTGCTTCAGCGGTTGAATCCGGACTTGAGGACGGACGACTGGAAAGTCGTGAACACGCTGATTGAGCAATCCGGCATCCGGCGTATCGTCCTCATGGACAGAGCATCGGCTGGGGTAATCAAGGCCTCGGGCTATTCTCTTCCAGGAGGAATTGAACAATACTCGTTCAAACTCCTGGAAGAAGATAAGGGAGAGGGACCTGACGCGGAGCAGAAGAAGGCACCCTCCGAGGATGGACCATTACCACGAGATGGGGTGGCCACGCAAGAAGATATGGCTCAAAGCGTGGAGCAGGAACCGGAGGACGGGCCCAGGCAATCTGAGGCGGACTCCGATGATATTCTGGAGGACCTCCATGCCCTGGGCTTATACTCGCCGGCCCCCATGGAGGAGGGCCTACGCTCGCCGGCCACTCTTGAAGAGGGCCAGGCATTAAAGGAGGACCCTAAACACTGAGGACCTCCTACAATCACGCGAACCCACCAGGACTTCAAGATGGAGGGACTAAGGTGTGTACAGATAAATTTACATCATTGCAGAGCTGCCACTGCCCTTCTGGCTCGGCAATTAAAGCTAAATATGTATGACATTGCCTTGATACAGGAACCTTATTTATATAAGGGGACTGTGAAAGGCCTAGGTGGGACAGGGGGAACAATTCTCTATGACTGTCCAACTAATGACGCAAGGACTTGCATCTATATCAGGGGCAATATAGCGGCAATGCCTTTGCGTACTTTCTGTTGTAGGGATTTAACAACAACTATGATCCATGTGGAGACGGGTACAGAGAAAAGGAAAATTATCCTAGCCTCCGCCTATCTCCCTTACGAAGAAAAGGAACCAGTAACCCCACTAATTAGAAGACTGGTTGATTATGGCAGCCAAAGAAACTTAGACCTCATATTTGGCTGCGATGCTAATGCTCATCATATCGTTTGGGGCAGTTCAGATGTCAACAAACGAGGAGAGGATCTGTTGGACTTTGCGGTAAGCACCTCTTTACAAATCCTTAACACAGGTAATAAACCCACCTTTAGGAATTCAGCGAGAGCTGAAGTCATCGATCTGACACTGGCCTCTAACAGAGCTAGTGTACACATTGAAAACTGGCATGTATCGGACGAAATTTCTTTGTCTGATCACAATTACATATGCTTTAGGTATAGGACGGCGAGTACAGCCGAAACTACACGAAGAAGAAACCCAAGAAATACGAATTGGGATCTATACAAGAGGGACCTAAAAGTTAATTTAGGAAGCCCGAGAGGTAAGCTCAATTCCGTATTAGATATAGAGTTTGAAGCTGACAGGATTAAGAAGACCATATTAGGCGCATGGGAGGATAACTGCCCAGTGAAAAAGGCTTTTTGCAAAAAGGAACCATGGTGGTCCCCTGAGTTGGCGAAATTACGCCGGGAAACACGACAGGCCTTCAACTATGCAAAAGCCAGAAAAGATTTTTCTGACTACTCTAGCATGTTGACGAGGTACAGCACGGCGATACGCAAGGCTAAAAGAACAACTTGGCGAAAGCAATGCACTTCCATCGAATCGTTACCAGACGGAATGAGGTTGTGCAAAGCAATGTCCATGACAAAGGCAAACCCACTAGCGTCCGTAAAAGATGTCAATGGGGAGTCTACGGAAACTGGAAAGGACACCCTTAGAGTGATGTTTAGGACTCACTTTCCAGGGTGCAAATTGCGCAATGACGACGAAGAGGAACCAGTCACAAGGGACGAGCTCACAAGGCATACGACCAAAAATGACTGGCTCACGGCAAAGAAAGTGGTAGATGAAAACAGACTAAAGTGGGCAATAGGGGGCTTCCAACCCTTTAAATCTCCCGGCCCAGACACCATCTACCCTATATTGCTGCAAGAAGGTACTTCGGTACTAACTCCTCATCTTTGTAGGCTCTACAGAGCTTGCATAGCCTTTGGTTATGTACCCAAAGCTTGGAGAGCGGTCAGGGTTAGCTTCATACCAAAAGCTGGAAAACCCACTTATGAAGAAGCTAAGGCTTATAGGCCGATTAGTCTATCATCTTTTCTGCTGAAAACTCTGGAGAAACTGGTAGACAGGCATCTTAGAGAGGGGCCATTGAAGAAATTCCCTCTACATAGGTTACAATGTGCGTATAACCCCGGCAAATCAACAGAAACGGCTTTACACTACGTTGTAAGCCGAGCTGAGGCTGCACTAGAAGGACAGGAAGTATGTGTAGGGGCCTTCCTCGATATAGAGGGAGCCTTTGACAAAACAACTTTCGAGTCTATTCGCAATTCTGCAAAGGAACATGGTGTCAGTGACACTATATGTAATTGGATTGACTATATGCTACGAAGCAGACTAGTCAGATCGGAACTAATGGGAGATAAACTTAGCGCAAAAACAACACGCGGCTGCCCTCAAGGCGGAGTATTGTCTCCATTATTATGGTGTCTGGTAGTAGACTCACTACTAACCAAACTCAACACCGGACCTTTTTACACGGTAGGTTATGCTGACGACATAGCCATAATGGTCAATGGTAAATTTCCGAACATAGTCTCTGGATTATTACAAAAGGCTCTGAAGATAACAGAGAAATGGTGCATGGAGAACCACCTCTCCATTAATCCAAATAAAGCAGTTATAGTACCATTTACAAGGAGAAGGACACTAGCAAGTCTAGGGAATCCCTCCCTTAATGGAACCAAACTGTCGTGGTCCACCGAGGTCAAATATCTAGGCATAACCCTTGATAAGGAACTCAGGTGGAAGACTCATGTGGAAAAGACAATGGCGAAGGCTCTGAGAGTATTTGGTATGTGTCGTTCCACTTATGGCAAAACCTGGGGACTAAAACCCAAAGTGATACGATGGCTTTATCAGATAATGATAATACCCATCATTACGTATGGCAGCGTAGTATGGTGGCCCAGAATAAAACTTACTACGTGCAAAGAGACACTCAATAGGCTACAAAGAACGGTGTGTCTTGGAATCACGGGTGCTTTTAGAACAACACCTACGGCAGCTATGGAGAGATATCTTAACATTCCTCCTCTGCATATTATGGTTGAACTTGAGGCAAGGAGGGCACTATATCGCCTTGCAGTAGCTGGCCTATGGGACTCCACCAAGCCAAAAACCAACCATACAAAATTCGATGGAAATGAGGACCTGGATCGGATAACACATATGATATCCGATAAAATGCAAACCAGGTTTATATTTGAAAGGCTTTTCAGGGTCCAAATTCCAACAAGATTGGAATGGACAAAGGGACCAGATCCACCGGAACATAATAGTCTGGTATGGTACACTGATGGATCCAAAATGGAATCAGGTACAGGGGCGGGAGTATACGCGAAAGACTACAAATGTAGTAAAAGCTTGGGAAAAATGGCAAGTGTATTCCAGGCTGAAACATATGCCATTATAACCTGTGCTCAGGAGAACATAGATAGAGGCACCAGAGGCAAATCTATATATATTCTCAGTGACAGTCAAGCTGCAATCAAGGCCATCGCCTCCTTCAAAGTTGACTCCAGACTTGTCCTGGATGCCATCCAAACCTTGAATGGACTTGGAAGGCATAACAGGGTAAGATTAATGTGGGTCCCGGGACACGAGGGAGTACATGGCAATGAAATGGCAGATGAACTGGCAAGAGAGGGCTCAACTAATGATTTTATGGGTCCGGAACCATGTGTAGGCATTCCGACTAGCCTCGTGAAGGCCACATTCAGGGATTTTGCAGACCGCAGTCAACAACAACACTGGCTGACTAGAATCGGTCTGGAACACTCCAAAAAATTTTTGGGATCCACGTACAAAGCACGAGGATCCATCTGGAACATGAGCAGGGGGCAAATACGCTACTTGCTTGGAGCCTTTACTGGGCACTTTGGAACCAACAACATGCTCATGAAAATGGGTCTAACCGCGACACCCATGTGCAGGTTGTGTGGGGAACATACAGAACGCATGGAACACCTACTGTGTACATGTGATGCATTGGCCAGGAGGCGAATGAATCTTTTGGGGGTAGGATATCCAACACCGGAAGACTACAGGCTCCTATCTCCATACCTCATTGTTAGGCTCATGAAGCAGATCTTCAAGGAGATTGGAGAGGAGTGATTGCTATCTAGGGGAACACAAAAGATCCCATTGGGTCGAAGTGTCCGAGATATTTCTCGGCCCCAAAATAAGATAAGATAAGATAATGAGATTATATTCTGTATTATACGTGGATTATTTTCAGACCACTCATAAACTATCAACTGAATAAGAAAGCTAGTATCAATGAGAGTACGAGGAAGGAAAGCTGCTGCGGATACATACAACGCCGTATGCTGTAGGTTACTATTACAAAATCCTTTCTAAACAGCCAACGTGAAAGTTTAGTTGTTACTTAATCGTTTTTACTTTAATCGTTTAGTGCGACAAAGTTGTATATATAATGTATAACGGAAATGATTATCTTATATAGTCCTACAAAAAAGCCCAGGACAGCATCAATATTGTATCTGAAGTATTTGAACGTTTGTGTGCTTTATTATATACTTCTCATCAAAAAAATCGAAACAATACTGCAAGTATTATTGAATGAAACAAAGGGTCAGAGAGGTCAAATATCCCATAAAGCTAGGTATAATAAAAAAGTACTAGTAGAAGCGGAGTAAAAATACTAACCCCTGCAGCCAGCAGCGGCTTGTCATATGAGGCGACAAAACAACCCCAGCTACGTGGTAGAGTTCCAGACAAAGTTGATTATCTATTAATGAAAAATGATGACGAGCGAAAATCACCGAATCGACAATATTTTTTTTAAATTATTGCTTTTTTAAATTATTCATAAATAATTTGATATATGACATAGACCAATAACAACAGTAGACATACAGCATCAGTTCAGCATACAAGTTAGTCAAAGATTTCAAGTCTTAAATGTTATGATTAAAGCACATGGTCCCACTATTAAGCATTATGGTCACGCCGATAAACAATTTGGAAATCAAAAATAAAAAAGAACTTGTAAGTAATTGTTATTACAAAACAAAACGTAATAATAATTGTATATTAATTAAATAAGGAAAATCATAAAAGTGAGCTTTACAGATTTTACAAAAAAGTTTGATCACTGTTAACGTTTCGCTTAATTTTGAGCAGCCGTTTGCTTTCGAATTTCAAATAATAAAAAAATAAAGAACCAAAACATAAAAATACTGAAAGAACCTCTAACTTGTTTGAAAGTCATGAAACAATAAAATATCCTTCTATATTGTATACCAACATACGTGTTGGTATAAAAAGGTCAATAGCACAAATTCGGCACAATTCTCAGTTCATTATTATGTTTATCATCAGTTATCAAGATAACTTATCATTTCGCAAATATGTTTGTCTCGACGTCATCATTCCGCTATCATTGTAATGTTTTTAAATGATATTTACTTATAATAAATACACAGTCATTTTAGATAAAAACATGTACTAAACACTACGTAAGCTTAATTTGCATTAAAATGTTGATTTATTGAAATTCTGAGACATTTATAAATTTAAAATTTGATGTTGAAATGTGAAAATGTGTCAAACTTTGATATTGACTATCATTGATTGACTTCTAGAGACAGATTGACTACATTGAAGATTCAATTCAAACAATTTGTTTTTAAATTTAAAAATAAAATACAACAACTAAGGTAGATAGATGAAAAGAAAGAGAATAGAATTCAAAAAGGTGATCAATCAAAATATTTTTTATCTGGTCATCAACCTTCCTCAGATACTTGTTTCACAGACAACTCACTATAAATTTTAAACAAAATTAATATGAAAACCCTTGCGCCAATTGGCACCGAACAAAATGTTACACAAACATCGCTTTTTTGATATCTATACAAATAAATAAAATTGGAGGGTCTGTTTGTAACATTAAAATAACCGCTTTTTACCAAGTTCATTCGGACGTATACACGGTACATATACCAAAACAACTTTTTTATAATTTTTGTCTGTCTGTTTGTTTGTTCCGGCTAATCTCTGAAACGGCTGCATCGATTTTGACGGGACTTTCACTGGTAGATAGCTGATGTATCAAGGAGTAACTTAGGCTATTTTTATTTTAGAAAACACTAATAGTTTTTGTTAAAAATGATAAGTTTCGGAAATTATTGTCCAATTTAAGTTGACCTCAAATTTATATCTACAATCATACGAAATAGGGTTCAGCTTAGGCTGGATATTGCAGGTTAAATTTCGAATTTAAGTTAACCTCAGATTTATGTCATTAATCATATGAAATAGGGTTTAGCTTAGGCTGGACTATTTGGATTCCCGCGGCCCCACGCACACGTGTGAGGAGACACCGGGGTGGTGGTTTTAGCCGGTAGGAGTCCGGCATGCCCCTCCGCCTTTCCCCAGGCGGAGGTAGTCCATGAGGATTTCCCCACCCCGTAAAAAAAAAACAAAAAGGCTGGACTTAGTAGGTTCGAACGTACGTATTCTGGAAGCGCATGGTATAACAGTTGATTTCGATAATACTGACTGCATATTTCATTTATATTTTAGGGTTTATGGGGTTTGTAATCCAAATTAAACCATAAGATATGTCCAAAAAATTCTGGCCAGTCACTATTCCACGCGGACGGAGTCGCGGGCACAGCTAGTTAACAAATACATTTAGTTTATTATAATAGCCACGTCAGTCTTTTGACTGACTTCTAACACAAAAAAGAGGGTTAAAAAAAATAAAAGACCCATTGCATCTAAATGTACATAATCGATAAATAAACGCTCTAAGTTCTACAGGCCACGTTTTAATCCAGAGTCTAGACTTGGATTACATACAATAAAGTTGAGAGCCCTTACACACAATTCAATGGAAAAGTGTCTACGAGAGGTCGTCCTTTGACGCATGTAGGTGTTAATACACTACTGTTTGTACAAGTAAATGTACTTGATACCGATTCAATAAGATTTATACAAGGTTAAGTAAACAAAGTTATACGTACTTGTTAACTTCAGAAATATTGTTGACTAGGATGATTTGATACGTACCTGAAATAAGTAAAAATGAAATTATTATATTTAAAATGTATAATAAAAAACGACATAACAAAATTTCTCTTAAGTGTGTAGTTATTGTGTAGAATTTGATAAGACGAATCTCGAAGCTCGGCTCTTGGTGTCGTTGCACCGGTGGCGTCAGGAAGCCGTCGCCTGGTGTTCTCGCCCCGCGCCTCGTGATATCAAGGTAAAGCGGGTGGAGCTCCGGGATGATCTATCGGCCGTTTGGAAAGAAAGACCCAGTAAGGGTTGCCCCAGTGTGAGCCAAAACACCGTCGCAGCGCTGCGGCCCGCCCTCCAACAATGACTTGACAGGCGTCACGGCACTCTGTCGTTTCACGTGACACTGGTAGTCTCGGGGCACGGCTGCCTCGGGCGGTACCTGTGTCGCATCGCTCAGAAAGAGCAAATAACAGAGTGCCACCACTGTGACACCAGCAACGAGGACACGGCGATGCACATCCTCCAAGTTTGCCCCGCACGGGCATTGGAGCACCGAGACCTCATCGCCACCACCTCTCGCTCTCGGCTATCATCCTAGCGATAGTTGGAAGCCAGTCGGGATGGGACGCCGTCGCCTCCTTTTGCGAAACAGTTATGTAACAGTGTTTTTATCCGTGCAGGGGCGGAGAAAGAATACTAACCTCTGCGGCTGGGGTCGGCCTGTCGTAAAAGGCGACAAAACAAACCACCCTAGCTACGTGGTAGAGCCTCAAGCCCGTCTGGATGGCGACCACTTTTGGTCTTAAGTATGCCGCCATAATAACCTTGTGTTGTGTTCCGGCTTTAGTGACCCAAGTTCCTATACTCTTATGGGACAGCAGTGTGTTCGCGACGCGGCTTTGCAAACACCCATAGGCGACGGTAACTGCTAAATTCTAAGCGGGCCGTCAGCTTGTCTACTGTCCTACAGCATTAAAAAAAAAGAAAACAATCATATATGTTAAAATACAATGAGTTGAGTACAATTTTTTTATTTTTCCTTTCTCATTTTATCTACTACAATAGCGATTAAGAATTCGGATGATATTTGTGTGTGTTACATATTGTTTAATCTAATATATAAAATTCTCGTGTCACAGTTTTCGTTGCCATACTCCTCCGAAACGGCTTGACCGATTCTCATGAAATTTTGTGAGCATATTGAGTAGGTCTGAGAATCGGCTAACATCTATTTTTCATCCCCCTAAATGTTAGGGGTGACCCACCCCCAAATTTTTTTTTTAATTTTTGGACATTTTATTATTTATATGGCAGAACAACGTTTGCCGGGTCAGCTAGTAATACATAAAAAGAAAATGGGGCTCTTTTGACGCACCATCACAACAAAATAACTGAACATATCGGTATGGGATTATTCAATGTGGAATTTTCCGTAGATGGTTCTAGGCAAATTTACTTTTTGGATTCCATCGATCCTATTTTTTTTTTAATTTACTTTTTTCATATATATTGCTAAAGCGAAAAATTACTTTGTTATCCTATGAAAACCTAAGCCTTTCAGTTAGACGAAGACTAATGATAATTATACTTCTAGATTACTCGTTATAATTGCATGCAATTGCGCAATGTCGTCGTGACGCCACAAACTGATTCGTGCCATTATGGCTTTGTGTCATACGGATAGTCGTCTACTATTAATATTATCTTTAAAAGGGGCCATTATCTAGATAGTAGATAATATTACTCATTGGTTCTCTCATATATACATCGAGAGAATATTCGAAGAGACTGGGTTATATTCAGATTCCATTTTTATTGCCGTAGGTCAGTAGATAGGCTGACGGCCCACTTAGAATTTAGCAGCTACCGTCGCCTATGGGTGTTTGCAACGCCAGTGGCATCGCGAACTCGCTGCTGTCCCATAAGGGTACAGGAACTTGGGTCACTAATGCTGGTACACAACACAAAGTTATTATGGCGGCATACTCAAAACCAAAGGTGCCCGCCCGCGGTGGGTTGTTTTGTCGCTTTTTACGACAGGCCGACCCCGCAGTAGTTACGATTCTTACTCCGCCCCTGCACGAAGAGCTTGCAAGTATGCTTTGTACTTAGATACGTTTTGTTGATTCACAAAGTGCAAATTCAGATATAAAGAGTAATCTAGTCTAAAATGAGTCGTTATCAGCTTATCGGGATGCATTCCGTCGCACGATGCACTATGAACAGGCAACAAACAACGTTTGGTATTGACATTGAAAGAAATATATTTTTCTTTGTAAGTTATTGTGGTGAAATGCAAATGCGACGTACAATCAAGATGGACGTTTCTAGATGGTTTTAAATACACATATTCATAATTTGATTTTACAACTTGTAAGCTGATTCATGTGCATGACATTACCTCTAGAGAATTAATAAAACATTTTTTTTTAGTTTATATTTAATAAGTTGATAAATAGGATTAAGATCCTATACATACATAGGAGAGCGCCAAGATACGAAACCCTGACCACGACGCAAACTGTGGACGAGGCTCGCCCTGACACAAGAGTCAGGTCGGTCCCGGTGCCGGAATGAGCCACGCGATCAACGGTACACTTTATCCGTCATCTCAAGCGGTAAGCGAAAGGAGAACAGCGAGGTTTTTTTGTGGGTAATTGAAAGTCGGCCATCTTTCTGCGCAGGTTGGAAAACAAATCAAGGGTAGTTAGTTAATCTTCGAAAAAAAATATCTGGTCACGGTCTACGAGAAGAATAAACAATGTGATCTTATTACTTGGGTGCAGTAAATGAACTTGGATTTGTTTTAGGGTGTGGTAAGTGTCGATGCATATGGCTAGAAGCAAAATGAAAACACAACGCCTGCCAATGCACTTAACCGCCGCGCATCGATAAACACATCATTATCACTCGTTAAAAGCATTTACCACTTAATACAACACGTCAGGGCCACTCCCATTCCGAGAAAGCAGACATACAATGTTTCACCAATCATCGCATACGACAAACATATACAAAATACGCTCTGATATAAAAAGGGTAGGCCCAAAAAGTACTGGCTTGACGTCGTAAAGGACAGCAGACAGGCTGACGGCCCACTTAGAATTTAGCAGTTATCGTCGCCTATGGGTGTAAACAACGCCAGTGGCATCGCGCATACGCTGCTGTTCCATAAAGGTACAGGAACTTGGGTCACTAATGCCGGAACACAACACAAGGTTATTATGGCGGCATACTTAAGACCAAAGAAAAGAAAAGAAAAGAAAAATATTTTATTCAAGACATTTTACAATAATACTACAATATAATATCTACTTATACAATATACAAATAGTATATATGCCTTGAATTCTAATTCAAGGCAAAGGTGGTCGCCATCCAGACGGACTTGAGGCCCTACCACGTAGCTAGGTTGGGTTGTTTTGTTTATAGTGCCATCATTAGGCCTGTCCTTTTATACGACTGTGAAGCGTGGCCGGTGTTAGAGTGACACAAGCAAGGACTGCGTGTCATGGAGAGGAATATGTTGCGATGGATGTGTGGAGTAAAGCGGAAGGACCGCGTTAGATTTCCGTGACATTGCAGATAAATTGCAGGAGTGTCGGCTCCGCTGGTACGGCCACGTTTTACGGCAATCGGATGCTTACGTGGGAAACAAATGTCTGGCTATGCCGCCTCCACCGGCAGGAGATGTAGACCCAAAAAGTGCTGGCTTGACGTCGTAAAGGGTGATATGCATGCCAATGGGCTCACTACCAGGGATGTTGAAGACCTTGCGAAGTGGAGAAGAAGAAGTCGGAAAGCGGACCCCGGGCGCCGAAGCGAGAGTTTGGGCTGCAACCGGGATACAACGCAAAGATGATGATGATGATGTCTATTGAGGACACTGTTAAAATAAAACCAGCTCTGGTAGCATACTCGTGTAATGGAGGAATGACCGTGATATCTACACACCATGTATTACGTATTGGATTAATTATTTATTATGTACCTATGTACAATACAATTACCATCACTGGGTTCAAACACATTAACACCACACTGAATCAATGTTCATCGTAATGTCTGAACAGTTACTGTCGCCTCCATAGGCGATATTCTAGCAAACGTACATACGTTTGCTAGAATGTCGGAACACAACACAAGGTTATTATGGCGGCACACTTATAACAGACCAAGGGTGGTTGCCATCCAGGCGGGCTTGGGGCCCTGCCACGTAAGTAGGGTTGTTTTGTTGCCATTTATGACAGGCCGACCACGGCTGCAGAGGTTAATATACTTACTCCGCCCGTGTACATAGTAAAAATGAGTTTTAATATATAAAAGTAGTAAATACACCCGAAAGACATTTATTTTAAATTTCTCATTATATAATACAGTTTACAGGAAACTTTCATAAATATGCGAACTAGACTGTCTAGATGTTAAACAACAAACGCTTGCAGCGTTTCGTTCGACAAGTATTTACAATTTTCCTGTTTACCATACGCCAGTGTTAGAATGTAAAGATTTTCTGAAAATCATCTGTTGAGAACATGTTTCAGATTTAATATTAAGTAAATATACAATAACGAAGCTTTAATTTTTCTTGCCAAATGATTCATTAGAAATATCTATTACACAAACGGATAGCACCGGTAAAATAAAATTATCTTATCTCATCAAAATATATAAAAAATAAATAAGCAAAATGATGGAACGTCCCAAATGACTTTACTGATTCCTAACAAAAATGGCGGTAAAAGTTAAATAAATACGTTAATTTGACACGTAAAAAATCTGACAGATAAGTAATTAAATAGTATTCTAACATTTAAATTTACAGTAGAATCTTTGATACATTCAGCGGAAAATTTTGAACCAAAAATTAAAAACAAATTTAATTGTATTGAACATTAGTGGAAGTAGGTTCCCACTATTGTTGTTCGCGGTCATGTATAACTATTATCTAGATTTGAGATGCGATCAAAATTTAACCTGAATTTAAATGTAAAGCATATTTTAGCAAGTGTCATCTAATTAGTGTGATTCCGTTTATGGACCTAGAGTCTATGAGATATGAGACTTGAAAATTCGTAAGTAAGTAGCTAGTTCGTTTTTGTTTCGACATCCCGCCGCGCGCACATGCCGCGTCATATTTAAACCAAGAGAATATTTTAAAAATGACGGCTCGCAGGCAACTATATTTCAAGTGTTTGATACGAAAAGTAGTGATAACTAAAAGGCCTGACTATTTGTTCAATAAACTTTTTATCCGTGCAGGGGCGTAGAAAGAAACTGACCTCTGCGGCCGGGGTCGGCCTGTCGTAAAAGGCGACAAAACTACTCACCCTAATTTCGTGGTAGGGCCCCAAGCCCGTCTGGATGGCCACCACCATTGGTTTTAAGTACCCAAGTTCCTGTACCCTTATGGGACAGCGGCGTTCGCAATGTCACTGGCGTTGCAAACACCCATACGCGACGGCGCTGCGGTCCTACAGCAATAAAAAAAACTTGATCGGGTGAAAGACCCACATAATATGAATACAAGGAACAAACAAACCAATAAATTGACTATCCCAATTCATAAGACTGCGAATATTAAAGGCGGTTTTAAGTACAGTGCCTTGAAAATTTGGAAGGACATACTTCCCCCTCTTCTCAAAATAATGTCCTTGCCTACTTTTGAAAGTAAAATAAGAGAATTTCTTCTGACGTTGCAAAAGCCGCCTGATCAGTCTCACTGTTATACAATGTAATGTAATTTTTTGTACTATTTATTTATTTGTAATTTTTTTAATGTATAATGCTATATATACCATATTCAAATGGTCATGTTTATGGTGAACGCACACTTGTGCGAGCCGAACGCGCCGAACGAGTCGAACGAAACGAATTTTAGAATTGGGTATTTGAAAAAAAAAATTTTTTTGTGATAAATGAAAAGATCATATATAAGTTTTATAACAAAACTATTTTTATTTTATTTTTTTCCGCAATAATTCAAAAGTTATTTCAAAATAAAAATTAATTTTTGAATCCAGTACCGAAGACACGCCGATAACTCCCGAACAAACCCGAGAGCGTGTGCGACGTCATAATGTTAGTTTTCACTTATTGCAGTTGATAGAAAAATAATAAATACAGTGTTTTGATCTATTTAATTTTGTTGTCATTGTTAAATATTTAAATTTATATTAAAAATGTCGAACCTAAAAAGTTATCGTTCTTGTTTTGTACCATTATAAACGAATACTACAAAAACAACTCCTGACAAAATGTTTTTAAATGTTCCCCAAGATGACAAATGTCGAAATAAATGGTTTCAAGCAGTGCACTGTGATAATCCCAAAACAAAATAAATATAATATAATAAATACTTAAATATTTTCATCTATTATATTATTTTTTAACAGACTTACCTTGATGCCTGGCACCTCGAACTTCACCAGAATTAAACCGAACGTCATTTTTTTTAAATTGGTTATCATAAATATATCAATATCAGGAATATTATCAGACTTTGCCTTCATAAATCCTTTATCACACAAAGCTAGTCGGAACTAACAACTCGTACTTAAGAATAAAATTTCAATATTATTGTCTAGTCACGTGTAATAAATAGCCTTTAACGCTGTACTGTTATTGAATAGCTATAACATTATGACGTCACAACTATGTTGACCAATCATGGCGCGTTTATAGTCACGTGATTTTTATTTAAATTCCATCAATTTTCAATTGTTTATAATTAATAAAAAAAAATTTTAGTTTTTTGCATTAAATATCAATATTATTAATAATAAAGTTTTAAAATACATAAAAAAATCAATAATATTTTTTTCAAATACCCAATTCTGTATATGAAATCTCATGAAACCTCGCACACTTGCCCGCGTCGAATCATCCGAATCATTCATATACAGAATTCTGAAATTCGTTTCGTTCGACTCGTTCGGCTCGGACAAGTGTGCGTTCACCATAAGCCGCGCCGAATCTGATGACTTGACAGCTAGTATATTATATATGTGAGAAAGAAAATACAGCAGGTGTGCTCATCATGTTTTCCTTCATCGTTTTTATAATACAATGTAAACACTTTATAACGTCACTCGATTTAACGACAAACTTCTTAAAATGTCGAAATAGTTTACCTTGTTTTCTATACAATAATGCACTCTATATAGCGTTACGCTCACTCTATTTAACGACCAAAATAAGGCATTACAAATCACACTGAGGAACAACAAGTAGATGAAGAAGATAAAACAGACGATCCGGCAGTATCTCAAGATATGAGATAAATACATAAGAAAATCCAATTAAAATATTGGAGCAGCGAAAAACATCAAAAAAAGACAAGAGACTATACGTAATAAGCGTTATTTGTATGAATAATAATGTTCGTGAGTAAAAAGCGTAATATATTTGTAAATACATACATATTATTATAGAATAGTAAAATAATATCTTTTATTAAATGTATCTCTCCATTTAACGACCACTCTCTATAACGCTGAAAAATGCACGGTCCGTTGAGTGTCGTTATTATAAGAGTTTACAGTTTACAAAATATTTAGTTGTAAAGGTAGTAGTAGTAATACTAGTTGGTAAATTATGATAATTAAATATCTAATAAAATATTAAAATCTTTTTACCTATGTAACTTGCTGAAAAGGAGCTAAGAAAAAAATGGCCATGAAGTACACACCCTAAAAAAATAATAGGACAAAAATACAAAAGTGTGTAACATCAAAAAGCAAGCAAAAACAAAAGATTAGAAAAAAATATATACAGGTCCAAGGAAGCCTTATTAAAAACTCAATGCTCACCTACTCTTTGTAAACAGATTCAAACCTTAATTGGCACTTAATTAAAATTTGTGACGTTTTGCTATAATTCCACAAATCGCAGATGCATACAAAGTAGCTTTTTATTAACAAACGGCCTACAAAAAATACCATATTAACGGAAATGCCGTTATTTTTCTTACGGTTGCCGCTTGTATTTAATTTTCACCAAGATGAAGCAATGCTTGCGCAAATATTAAATGTACATTTACTTAAATAGTTTCAGTAATTTAAATTTTAATAGAAATAAATTATGGTGATATATGACTCTATAGAGTATAATAAGCTTCTCATCACTAGGAATTAGGCCGACAATGCCCAGCCAGACTTCAGACCTGAGCTATCTCTGTACTAGATTTCATGTAATTAATATCAGCTGTTCTGGCGTGATTGAGTAATAGATTTCGATTCAAATATATGCCTTTCAATGCTCAACAATTTATTGTACAGACTATTTTAACAATTGAATTGATATAATTGCTCTAGGTATTTCAATTAATTCAGAAATTTACTAATTGCCACGCGAATGACTGACGCTTTCCTGAATATAGAAACTACATTCCTTTAAAATGTCAATTTTTTCACTTCTACATTTCCCAAAGCTGAATTAATACACCGGTGTAGGCAACGAACTGATTAGAGTATATTGTTTTTCAATGAAAACAAATAACAAGTTTATCTTATCACCTCTGCGGTAAACAATAAGGTCTTCATTACGTTGCACCAACGTGTGATCGGTGTGCAAATGTTTTGTTTCATATTATTGTCTCTAGCTGATAATA
This sequence comes from Malacosoma neustria, assembly GCA_963693495.1. NCBI lineage: Eukaryota > Metazoa > Arthropoda > Insecta > Lepidoptera > Lasiocampidae > Malacosoma > Malacosoma neustria. The sequence goes on from OY856381.1 coordinate 20,324,455, forward strand.
CAAATAAAGTAATGCAGCGATTTCTACGGGTTTTCCCTAATGAATTAGATCTCTTGTTTCCATTTCGCAACAAAAACACACTTCGCTTTAAGATAATTCTATAGTATATAATTTTTCATCTCTGGCAACTGGTTACATCCAGTATTATTTGTATCCAGGTCATTGCCAAAATAAATACAAAAACTTTGAAATTATGTATACACTTTTACTATTCAATTTATTATTTGTATTCATCATATACCTAGTCAGGTCATAAGTATTGTCACACAGTAAAAACTTTTCTTTTAGAATGCTGGCCACAAAAAAGTTTATTGAATTCGAATCTCGAATTGTTCATGAAAATAAAAATGTATAACTTTTAGAATTTTACTCATTTTTAAATATGGAGTGGACGCTTAAAGAAGACCGTGTTGCAGTTATTACGTTGCATCGTTGCGGTTACGCGCCAATTCAAATTTTTAACATACTGAAAAATTTGAATATTACCAAAAGATTCGTTTATCGTACCATCAAACGATACAATGAAGACTCTAGTGTAGATGACAGGTCAAGAAGTGGTCGCCCTCGGTCTGTTAGGACTCCAGCAGTGATAAAAGCTGTGAAGGCACGAATTCAAAGAAATCCCAAACGTAAGCAGAAACTGTTGGCCCTTCAGATGGGGTTAAGCAGAACCACGGTGAAAAGGGTGTTAAATGAAGACTTAGGGCTTCGGGCATATCGAAGAAAAACAGGACATCGTTTGAATGCTCGTCTAATGGACCTGAGACTGAAGAGATGCCGCGCTTTGTTGAAGCGGTACGCGGGAAAAAAATATCGGGAAATTCTTTTTTCGGATGAAAAAATGTTTACCGTAGAAGAGAGCTACAACAAACAAAATGATAAGGTGTACGCACACAGTAGTGAAGAAGCGAGCAACCGTATTCCGCGTGTCCAACGAGGTCATTTTCCATCCTCGCTCATGGTATGGTTGGGAGTTTCTTATTGGGGCTTAACAGAGGTACATTTTTGTGAGAAAGGTGTAAAAACGAATGCTGTTGTGTATCAAAATACAGTCCTGACGAACCTTGTGGAACCTGTTTCTCATACCATGTTCAATAACAGGCACTGGGTATTCCAACAAGATTCGGCGCCAGCTCATAGAGCGAAGAGCACACAAGACTGGCTGGCGGCGCGTGAAATCGACTTCATCCGGCACGAAGACTGGCCCTCCTCCAGTCCAGATTTGAATCCGTTAGATTACAAGATATGGCAACACTTGGAGGAAAAGGCGTGCTCAAAGCCTCATCCCAATTTGGAGTCACTCAAGACATCCTTGATTAAGGCAGCCGCCGATATTGACATGGACCTCGTTCGTGCTGCGATAGACGACTGGCCGCGCAGATTGAAGGCTTGTATTCAAAATCACGGAGGTCATTTTGAATAAACTTTAATGTCATAAGAATCTATGTTTTGTTAAGTTCATTTTGGTATATGAATGGTTACATAATGAATAAACTTGTTACAATTATTTTACATTAAACATGTGACAGAATTTATGACCTGACTAGGTATATTGAATATGATGATATTCGTACGTTGTATCTTTTTATTATAAATAACAAAAAAATTAATTTTATTGTAAAAAAGTGTGGGGTGCTTGTTATCAATTGTTATAAATATTTTATTGACAGATATTGGTAGAAGTAGTCATATTGCTTCCCCTCAAGGGCGGTCCTCTGTCCGAGGAGTGCACGGGTGTGCGTACCCGAGGTGCCCGAGCATCCGTCGCCTCACTCCCCTCTCCGTCCGAGGCGACAGAGTCCTTTCTTCCCGTCTACCTTCTACATCCTTTCCAACTTCGCTCTCTGTTCTTGGCGTGGTCCCCGGTGGGATGGTTGCGAATACTGATTTGGTAGTCGAAACAATGCCTATTTCGACTGCGCCTGCACAGAGAGTGTTCCCGGGGTGGGAATCGCATCCTCGCTGTCGGTTGGTCTTGCTGGGCCGACTACGGCGTTAGGCGACTCCCTGGTTTTTCTGGAGTGTCGCCTGGTAGTCGTACCCACACCTGACCGGCACGCGACGGGAGTGCGAGTCCCGTCCGGAATTGGCCGCCAACCTGTCGCTCCCGGCCCTGGTTCTGTGCATAGTCGGGGGCGATCCTGGATGGACGACCGTCGCCTCCTTTTGCGAGGCAGTAATGTCCGCAAAGGAGGCGGCGGGGCGGAAGCGGGAGTCAACTCCCGCCAACGCAGGTCACGTCGTCGACGCCGGAGGGCAAGCAACGACCTCCGGCCGCTGGAGACAGAGGAGAGCGTCGGGAGGATGAAACCCTGACCCCCTGGCGTCAACACTTTAGAAGAGGCCCGCCTTGAGAAAGGGCGGGCCGGCGCCGGCCCGGGCCACGAGATCGGCAGGCCACATTTACGTAGGCCCGGGCGTAGGCGATAGAACAGCGGGGTTTTTAGTGGGTAGTCGGATGGCCGAACATCTTTCCCGGAGTCCCACATATCCCTCGGTCCCCCCGGGCCGGGGGAACCCGTCAAGAGAGGGTTTTCCCCGAGACCAAAAAAAAGTAGTCATATTGAAAATATTTTAAAAAGTACCCTACGCTTTTTTACAAAAAAAAATCATTTTTTTGTTAATCCCACTATATACTTAATTTAAATATATTGAAAATTATTTTTTACCTTTTAGTTTTAATTTCTTCCGGATGACCGAGCTTTGCTCGGTATTTTTTTTTGTAAATTGTGTTTTTTGGAAATTAACAATTGATATTCTTAGTCTAACCTCAAAGCAAACACTCATTGACTTCGTGTTACTTAACAACGCCATCTGCTGGAATAGCTTTGGTGTTGTGTCGTTAAAGCAATTTTGAAAAAATAGTATTATTATTCGCCGATATATGTCAGGAAGTCATTTTTCAGTTTAAATTGGGACTACTCAAACGCCACCTTTTGACATTTTCTAGAAATGATTCCTAGCTAGATCGATTTATCGCCCCCGAAACCCCCCGTATACTAAATTTCATGAAAATTGTTGGAGCCGATTCCGAGATTCCAATTATATATATATATACCTAGTCAGGTCATAAATTCTGTCACATGTTTAATGTAAAATAATTGTAACAAGTTTATTAATTATGTAACCATTCATATACCAAAATGAACTTAACAAAACATAGATTCTTATGACATTAAAGTTTATTCAAAATGACCTCCGTGATTTTGAATACAAGCCTTCAATCTGCGTGGCCAGTTGTCTATCGCAGCACGAACGAGGTCCATGTCAATATCGGCGGCTGCCTTAATCAAGGATGTCTTGAGTGACTCCAAATTGGGATGAGGCTTTGAGCACGCCTTTTCCTCCAAGTGTTGCCATATCTTGTAATCTAACGGATTCAAATCTGGACTGGAGGAGGGCCAGTCTTCATGCCGGATGAAGTCGATTTCACGCGCCGCCAGCCAGTCTTGTGTGCTCTTCGCTCTATGAGCTGGCGCCGAATCTTGTTGGAATACCAAGTGCCTGTTATTGAACATGGTATGAGAAACAGGTTCCACAAGGTTCGTCAGGACTGTATTTTGATACACAACAGCATTCGTTTTTACACCTTTCTCACAAAAATGTACCTCTGTTAAGCCCCAATAAGAAACTCCCAACCATACCATGAGCGAGGATGGAAAATGACCTCGTTGGACACGCGGAATACGGTTGCTCGCTTCTTCACTACTGTGTGCGTACACCTTATCATTTTGTTTGTTGTAGCTCTCTTCTACGGTAAACATTTTTTCATCCGAAAAAAGAATTTCCCGATATTTTTTTCCCGCGTACCGCTTCAACAAAGCGCGGCATCTCTTCAGTCTCAGGTCCATTAGACGAGCATTCAAACGATGTCCTGTTTTTCTTCGATATGCCCGAAGCCCTAAGTCTTCATTTAACACCCTTTTCACCGTGGTTCTGCTTAACCCCATCTGAAGGGCCAACAGTTTCTGCTTACGTTTGGGATTTCTTTGAATTCGTGCCTTCACAGCTTTTATCACTGCTGGAGTCCTAACAGACCGAGGGCGACCACTTCTTGACCTGTCATCTACACTAGAGTCTTCATTGTATCGTTTGATGGTACGATAAACGAATCTTTTGGTAATATTCAAATTTTTCAGTATGTTAAAAATTTGAATTGGCGCGTAACCGCAACGATGCAACGCAATAACTGCAACACGGTCTTCTTTAAGCGTCCACTCCATATTTAAAAATGAGTAAAATTCTAAAAGTTATACATTTTTATTTTCATGAACAATTCGAAATTCTAATTCAATAAACTTTTTTGTGGCCAGCATTCTAAAAGAAAAGTTTTTACTGTGTGACAATACTTATGACCTGACTAGGTATATACCTAGTCAGGTCATAAATTCTGTCACATGTTTAATGTAAAATAATTGTAACAAGTTTATTCATTATGTAACCATTCATATACCAAAATGAACTTAACAAAACATAGATTCTTATGACATTAAAGTTTATTCAAAATGACCTCCGTGATTTTGAATACAAGCCTTCAATCTGCGCGGCCAGTCGTCTATCGCAGCACGAACGAGGTCCATGTCAATATCGGCGGCTGCCTTAATCAAGGATGTCTTGAGTGACTCCAAATTGGGATGAGGCTTTGAGCACGCCTTTTCCTCCAAGTGTTGCCATATCTTGTAATCTAACGGATTCAAATCTGGACTGGAGGAGGGCCAGTCTTCGTGCCGGATGAAGTCGATTTCACGCGCCGCCAGCCAGTCTTGTGTGCTTTTCGCTCTATGAGCTGGCGCCGAATCTTGTTGGAATACCCAGTGCCTGTTATTGAACATGGTATGAGAAACAGGTTCCACAAGGTTCGTCAGGACTGTATTTTGATACACAACAGCATTCGTTTTTACACCTTTCTCACAAAAATGTACCTCTGTTAAGCCCCAATAAGAAACTCCCAACCATACCATGAGCGAGGATGGAAAATGACCTCGTTGGACACGCGGAATACGGTTGCTCGCTTCTTCACTACTGTGTGCGTACACCTTATCATTTTGTTTGTTGTAGCTCTCTTCTACGGTAAACATTTTTTCATCCGAAAAAAGAATTTCCCGATATTTTTTTCCCGCGTACCGCTTCAACAAAGCGCGGCATCTCTTCAGTCTCAGGTCCATTAGACGAGCAATCAAACGATGTCCTGTTTTTCTTCGATATGCCCGAAGCCCAAGTCTTCATTTAACACCCTTTTCACCGTGGTTCTGCTTAACCCCATCTGAAGGGCCAACAGTTTCTGCTTACGTTTGGGATTTCTTTGAATTCGTGCCTTCACAGCTTTTATCACTGCTGGAGTCCTAACAGACCGAGGGCGACCACTTATTGACCTGTCATCTACACTAGAGTCTTCATTGTATCGTTTGATGGTACGATAAACGAATCTTTTGGTTATATTCAAAGTTTTTCAGTATGTTAAAAATTTGAATTGGCGCGTAACTGCAACGATGCAACGCAATAACTGCAACACGGTCTCCTTTAAGCGTCCACTCCATATTTAAAAATGAGTAAAATTTCAAAAAGTATACATTTTTATTTTCATGAACAATTCTAAATTCGAATTCAATAAACTTTTTTGTGGCCAGCATTCTAAAAGAAAAGTTTTTACTGTGTGACAATACTTATGACCTGACTAGGTATATATATGTATATACAAGAATTGCTCGTTTAAAGATATAAGATAAAAGCGTGTTGTTTTAGTTTTTTTTAAACTGTAATTTATTTTGAATATAGAACTTTTTAGTTTGAATAACTATAAAATAAAAGCGTGTTAATATAATTTATTTCTTATCAATTTCCAATCGGTAGATGGCGTTTCGGCAGAATTTAGAATTTTTTTGATTGTTCAAAGTGCGTAAAAATCGAGTCCGAAAAATCCGTTACATATAATAAGGTCAAGTTAATATAAAACGTGTAAAAAAGAGCAAAACGCCACCGTCAAGCGGTGTTCCCAGGCGGTCACCCATCCGAGTACTGACCGCGCCCGACGCTGCTTAATTTCGGTGATCGGACGAGAACCGGTCCGAAAATTCATTAATCCTGAGGATCCTGGTAAGGATAATGATACAAACTATACAGATTATTACATTGTCATCGGTCCTCGATAAACCTACAAAGTTTGAACGAAATTTGGCCGTTTAAAGTGGGTCAAAAACGCGCCCAAAGGAGTCGGTTACAAACATACAAACATACAGGTGAAGCTAATATAAAGCGTTTAAAAAAAAGGAGCCACTCATAAAGATATCTAAGCTTGTACTTATCTTACTTCACTAAGCTAAGGTTTTTTTTAGTTTTATTTATATGTGATCGAATAAAGTTTTGTCTTTAAATTAAAATGTTACTTACTGAGAAATAAATTATTCAATTAGCTGCAAAAAGAGGGTTGCGAACACGAAACATGACATCATGCGCTGGGTAAGTCCGAATGCATTTATTTTTTACCTAAACAATATTCGTGCTAGCTTACGGGGTATTCTGGATCATGATTCATTATTTAATGCTGCGGATATTTTCAAATAGTAATTGAACTTGAACGATTTGCCAAATTAATGAAACAAAGCTTCTTGACGACTACTATCTTATATCTTTAAACGAGCAATTCTTGTATATATGTATATATATATAATTGGAATCTCGGAATCGGCTCCAACAATTTTCATGAAATTTAGTATACGGGGGGTTTCGGGGGCGATAAATCGATCTAGCTAGGAATCATTTCTAGAAAATGTCAAAAGGTGGCGTTTGAGTAGTCCCAATTTAAACTGAAAAATGACTTCCTGACATCTATCGGCGAATAATAATACTATTTTTTTTAAATTGCTTTAACGACACAACAACACTAAAGCTATTCCAGCAGATGGCGTTGTTAAGTAACACGAAGTCAATGAGTGTTTGCTTTGAGGTTAGACTAAGAAAATCAATTGTTAATTTCCTAAAAACACAATTTATAAAAAAAAATAAAAAAACAGAGCATCCGGATATTAATATACTAACCATTTTAGTGCCATTGATTTTTACTCATATCTACTTAGAAATGCCAAAGAAATCTTTTGTTTTTGATGCCATTTACCCGTGTCTCGAAATAATTATCCAATTTTAATAATTTTTTCGGTGATTTAATAAAAACTTGTACAAGGATAATATTGTGAACAAAAATTATAACAAAATCTGGAATCTAAAAGCAAATCTGTTTCGTAGAAACATTCTTACAAACCATGGAATACATCTTGATCGTTTCATCCAATAAGAAAAATATGTAGTTGGCCTCCTTGTGATGCCCATTTCCAGTATATCCAGTAACGGCAATAAATCCTCTCGTTTCTGGGATGGTGACAGGCTTCCACAATTTCGCACGCGATTGAAGTTTCAAATTTGGATCATTTTGAAAAAACTGTTCGGCGTAACGATTAGTTTCAATAACCATTTTTTTTTATAAGAGAAGCAGTAAAATACAAATCGAAAATATCAATCGGTTTTGCGTCACCTGGTGGGGTATGTTTTGGTCCTGGTAGTTCAAGAAATACGTGCGGGGTCTGTTTATTGTATTGTGCATCCGGTGGTGGGCATGTGAATTGGGTCAAGTTCACATCGATATGTTCGCAGTCCGGTACATCTTCCGTATCAGAAAAATAATTGTTATCGTCATTACCATCACTATCACTCAAAATTTGCATTACGCGGAGTGAGCGCACCACAATGTCACTCCTACTATCACTTTCTTTACAACTTGAGGAACGATCATTTTCACTAGAATTATTTTTGTATTCCGACATTATGGGTTAAAAAAGTATAATATATTATAATTTTAACTTTATCTAACACGTAAAAATATGAAAAGATGCGTCGTCGTCGCGCTATCGCGCTCGTGGAGATTTTAGTTACAATGTGCACGCGCGCAATGGCGCTCGTCGGCACTCTCAGTTAAGCAATAATTTTACAAACAAATTATGCAAGCCGAACACCTTGATTTTTTAATTTCAATCTGTCATTACGATAAAAAAATTATTTCACAGGTACATCTCTTTTCACACCATTTAGTCACAATCATATGAGATATTTTCATTTATTTATACATACATACATACATATAATCACGCCTCTTTCCCCTAGGGGTAGGCAGAGACCACTTCTTTCCACTTGCTACGATCCTTACATACTTGTTTCGCTTCGTCCACTTTCATTATTCCCTTCGGATTAGGGTACTCTTGACCTGGCCTTTTTTCAAGACGTCCCTGATCTGGTCTCGAAACGTCTGCCTAGGTCTACCCCTTCCAACACTTCCATTCACACTCGCCTTATGCATTTTTTTCGTCAATCGTTCTTCATTCTATCTCTCGACATGGCCAAACCATCTCAGCATACCTTTCTCAATTTTTGTCACTACATCTTCTTTCAGACCACAACGTTTCCTTATCTCACTATTATACATGTTCAAACAATATTAGTAAATATTTGACGCACACAATAATCACAATGTATAATAGTAGAATAATACAATCTCAATTCATTTATTGACATATTCATTACTTATCATGTTACAACAGAAGATAAGGGAGACATAATAATGTAGAACATTCTGTATAATATGCGTCGATAGAGATGTTTTCTAAACGGTTCACATTATTTGTACGCGTTGAATAGAAACACATGTGACTGTGGATGTATTGAATTGACAAGTTTTGAATATAAATAAGTAACCGATGCACCTCTTTACTTGTTTACACAAACGTTTGGTGACTTACACGTAATCGTAAAGGTGAACAATATGCATACAGCCTTACCAGCTAGGGAATAAAGGGCATACAAGAGAACCGCTTTTTTTTCTTAAAGCTAAAGCTGTTGTTGTCCCAGACGACTCGACAGCGACTTCGGGCGTTAAGGCATTCCAACCCCGTGGGTCCGGGGTCGATCAGCCGTGGCATTGTGCTCGGACACGCGCCTCCTGTGAGGTGCGTTTCCGGCTCGACCGCTGCTCAAGAGAACCGCTAGCTGTGTACCGTACTTATATGTGTTCGATTCGAACGATCTCAATATTAAGAAGTGGGGGGCAAAACCTGAGCCCCGAGGCTTTGAGCTTTTCAGCTAATTATTTCAAATTTTCATGCTGACGAACAGAAGACAGGCTAAAGGCCCACTTAAATGGTGAGCAATTACCGTCGCCTATACATTTTAGTGATCATAGGGGCACTGCGAATACGCTACTGTACGTATACGGGAACAGGAAGGAACCTGAGTAAGAAAAGCCAGAACACAACATAAATTTATTATGGAGGCATATTTATTAGACCAAGAGTGGTTGCCATCCAGATGGATTTGGGCCTTACCATATAGGGTTTTGTGTTAGAGGTTAGTTGTTTTGCAGCCTTTTACGACATGTACACCCCGGCCGCAGGGGTCACTATTCGTTCTCCGCTCTGCAAAAATATGGATGCGAACGATCTCAATATCAAGTATGAATACCAAGATGTGATAAAAAATTAAATGCTTTTATTTCAATACATGGAGACTACATTGAAAAAAATTGTATACAAATTATAGTATTCTAACAGTATATTATATAAATGCTATTAAAACAATCACTTTTAAGCTATACCTTAACCACAATTTTAAAATACCATTTACTTTCATATCGATGTGGTTTCCTTGTTTTCGTATGGATTTCAATAAAAATACGAACCAAAACCAAGTCCATTTCAATTATTATGTAAATATTTTGACATTGCCATCATTAAATCTGAATACAATAAGTTATGTACATAAAACGTCACGGCGTATTTACATTAACACGTCAATTTTATTAGGAAAATGATAACTTTTGACTTTATACTTGTTTTGATGTATAATTAAATAAAGATTTTAATTTATATATCAACGCTTGAAAAGCAACCTTTACTAACCGACATTAAATAGACTTTACAGGAAAGTGATTTGAAGTTAAGAAAAATTGAAAGAAAATTATATAACTCACTTAGTTGTTGCATTGAAATGATCCAACAGAAAATAAAAAATCATTTCATGCTTCAAAATCACTTTACTGAAAAGTTCACTCAGTCGCTTAATAAAGGATGCTTTTCAAACGTCTAGTATTGTAATAACACATTTAAACTGGTTGATAGGAAATTATAAAAATTTTAAGTTCCGATAATGCTAGATTACAATAAAATTAAGTGCCCTTTACGTATTTAATTGTATAAATAGCAAGTATGACCTTAAGCCAAATAAAAAAAGCCACCTTCTACAGTTTAAATGTCACACATGGTTTCTTTTTAAAGATTCGTCCTCGTCGTGAACACCTGTTATTTTCGCTCTGCGCGTATAGTGCCTGTGTTATTATATTTCAGCACACAAAAAAAGCCTTATTATGGTAATAACATGTTGATTATCTAATATATAAAATTCTCGTGTCACAGTTTTCGTTGCCATACTCCTCCGAAACTGCTTGACCGATTTTGATGAAATTTTTTGTGCTTATCCGGTATCTATGAGAATCGGCCAACATCTATTTTTCATACCCCTAAATGTTAGGGGTAGGCCACCCCTAAATTTTATTTTTTGACATTTTATTATTTATATGGCAGAACAACGTTTGCCGGGTCAGCTAGTAATATATAATTGCCATCGAATATGATATGATTGTTTTAAAAAGATTCGTTTATAGTAACGTTATTCAACAGACCAAAGGCTCTTTTGGATGACAAGGTTACCGATCGCAGTGATGGGATCGGAGTGATCCTAGTCATCCTAAAGAGCCAAATATAGATAGATAAATTGAAATGTCATTTTTTGACAAAGTCAAATGTTATTTTCACGATAAAAACATTTAAATAGTTACACATTTTTATCCGTGCAGGGGCGGAGAAAGAATACTAACCTCTGCTGCCGGGGTGGGCTTGTCGTAAAAGGTGACAAAACAACCCACCCTAGCTACGTAGTAGGACCTCAAGCCCGTCTGGATGGCGACCACCTTTGGTCTTAAGTATGCCGCCATAATAACCTTGTGTTGTGTTCCGGCTTTAGTGACCCAAGTTCCTGTACCCTTATGCGACAGCAGCGTGTTCGCGATGCCACTGGCGTTGCAAACACCCATACAAGACGGTAACTGCTAAATTCTAAGCGATCCGTCAGCTTGTCTTTTGTCTTCAGCATTAAAAAAACACCTTCACGTGGAAATGTACGTGCGAAATTAATCGAGTTCTCGCTGGCCAGGTCCTATCGTTGGACCAGCTCAATTAAAATCCGGATATTGGATATGAAATCTAATTACAACTGAAGGTGATTAATTGTATCTTAATTATCAACTTGTATATTTATTGACATGATTTTTTTTAATACTGAGGTATAGCCGACGGTCCACTTAATGGCAAGCCAGGGGCACCGCGTACACGCTGCTGGTCGCAGAGGTATTGGAACCCGGGTCACTAATGCCGGGTCACAACACAAGGTTATAATGGCGGCATACCTACAGACAATTGGTTGCCATCCAGACGGGTTTGAAGCCCTACGACGTACAAAATAAAGCAAATTTAGATTATTTCCAGATTAAGCGCAAAGGTTTGGAGATTTAATAACGATTTTGCATACTTCTATCGCATCTTATTACTGCACTGACTGTGAAATGTATATTTTTTTAATAATTTTAGACCCTCTATTCTCATTCCGTCATAATCTTTCAAGATACAGGTAGGTGATCGTAAATAAAAATGTAATTCGTAAATGAAAACATTTTTGTTCCGTAGAATGATTATTTTTTTTTTCTAATAATTAACTAATTACACTTATTGTAATAAATAAATATGCTAGGACAATTCACGCAGCGCCATCTAGTCCCAAAGTAAGTAGCATAGCACTTGTGTTGTGGGTACTAGATAACTAATATATTCTTTCTTTTGTTAATAAATACATACCTAGTCAGGTCATAAGTATTGTCACACAGTAAAAACTTTTCTTTTAGAATGCTGGCCACAAAAAAGTTTATTGAATTAGAATTTCGAATTGTTCATGAAAATAAAAATGTATAACTTTTAGAATTTTACTCATTTTTAAATATGGAGTGGACGCTTAAAGAAGACCGTGTTGCAGTTATTGCGTTACATCGTTGCGGTTACGCGCCAATTCAAATTTTTAACATACTGAAAAATTTGAATATTACCAAAAGATTCGTTTATCGTACCATCAAACGATACAATGAAGACTCTAGTGTAGATGACAGGTCAAGAAGTGGTCGCCCTCGGTCTGTTAGGACTCCAGCAGTGATAAAAGCTGTGAAGGCACGAATTCAAAGAAATCCCAAACGTAAGCAGAAACTGTTGGCCCTTCAGATGGGGTTAAGCAGAACCACGGTGAAAAGGGTGTTAAATGAAGACTTAGGGCTTCGGGCATATCGAAGAAAAACATGACATCGTTTGAATGCTCGTCTAATGGACCTGAGACTGAAGAGATGCCGCGCTTTGTTGAAGCGGTACGCGGGAAAAAAATATCGGGAAATTCTTTTTTCGGATGAAAAAATGTTTACCGTAGAAGAGAGCTACAACAAACAAAATGATAAGGTGTACGCACACAGTAGTGAAGAAGCGAAGCAACCGTATTCCGCGTGTCCAACGAGGTCATTTTCCATCCTCGCTCATGGTATGGTTGGGAGTTTCTTATTGGGGCTTAACAGAGGTACATTTTTGTGAGAAAGGTGTAAAAACGAATGCTGTTGTGTATCAAAATACAGTCCTGACGAACCTTGTGGAACCTGTTTCTCATACCATGTTCAATAACAGGCACTGGGTATTCCAACAAGATTCGGCGCCAGCTCATAGAGCGAAGAGCACACAAGACTGGCTGGCGGCGCGTGAAATCGACTTCATCCGGCACGAAGACTGGCCCTCCTCCAGTCCAGATTTGAATCCGTTAGATTACAAGATATGGCAACACTTGGAGGAAAAGGCGTGCTCAAAGCCTCATGCCAATTTGGAGTCACTCAAGACATCCTTGATTAAGGCAGCCGCCGATATTGACATGGACCTCGTTCGTGCTGCGATAGACAACTGGCCGCGCAGATTGAAGGCTTGTATTCAAAATCACGGAGGTCATTTTGAATAAACTTTAATGTCATAAGAATCTATGTTTTGTTAAGTTCATTTTGGTATATGAATGGTTACATAATTAATAAACTTGTTACAATTATTTTACATTAAACATGTGACAGAATTTATGACCTGACTAGGTATTATACATAATAAATACCACCAGACGCGAGATGGAATCGAACCCGTAACTACGCAAGCGCACCGAGATACCAACATTAACAAAGTGAACAATAGAGATATGGATACAGGACGGGTAGAGCAAAGAAAAGATGGATGGATTGCGTAAAAGTTGATATAGCGAAAAAGGTTTGAATGTCGAGACAAACGATGACATTGACGTGTCACATCTCAATGACGGCCTACAGAAGAGTGTAGAAGAGAAAATATTTTGTGTCAAGAAGAAGCCTAGTTATATATTATTACCGTTAAAGCGATATTGTAGTGAATTATGTGCGTGTGCCACTTAATTTATCAATTCTTCGTTTGTTTATTGGCCTCTCTTTTAAAAATATCCATTAATTAATTATCAATCAACAAATAACTCATTTAATGTAATTATTTGGATGAAGAGGTAAAAAATGCCTACAAGGAAATATTAGCGCAATATAAAATTATCCTTTCATATGGATCGCTTCTGAAAATGTAATTTATCCCAAAATAAGTAAAAGAAAGAGATTTAAAAAAACACTCTCTTTATTACTGTTTAATAAAATTGGGACCGAAATACATTTTATTTCTTAATTAATTAATATTTTACGTTTAGTTTTTAACTTACGAAAAATTACATAAACAACTTGCATACCGATTTCTTTCCTGCCGTAATGACGTTCACCGTTGTGCGAATTCGTAGTGCCGAACGCTTGACCCATTTTGATTGAAAAGAAAAATTTAAAAAAAAAATGTATATATCACAACACTGAGATCACTAGAAGTCGAATAGAGAAAAACAAAAACAGCTGATTACTCAACGCTAAACAAACAGTACGCATGTGCGAGAATTACGCGACGTGCGCGCCCCTCTATGTCTCGTACAGAACTAAAGCGGCAATTCCGTTCGGCCGTTCGCCATGGTTTCGTTGAATGTTTGAACTGTATGAAGCCCGTCACAGACGTAGCTATAATATATATTAATATGAATCATAGCAAGGCATATTACGACATATTTTCCATATAAATTTTCAAGCGACCGCACACGCAGCTATATGTATATTTCTATGACATCACAAAAATATGTCGACATGTATATTTTGGCATATTGATACATATTTTAGTATATTAATATATAGGACGACCGCAGACCGAGTGAGGGCCAAATATGTATTATAGTATAGCTCCCGTGTGTGATAGCTTGCTATAATATATATTATAGTACGGTATATTAATATATATTATAGCTAAGTCTGTGACGGGCTTTAACGTTATTGTATAACTATAGTTGTGCCCGCGACTCCGTCCACGTGGAATGTACCGTGTATACGTCCGAAAGCACTTAGTAAAAAGCGATTATTTTAATATTACAAACAGACCCTCCAATTTTATTTATATGTATAGATGATTAAATAGTGAAAACGTCGTTTCGGTAATTACTTATTTATACGGTAGAAATGAAAAATACACCGGGGAAATACAACCATGAACATATCAGAAAGGATTATTTCAGGTTTATGGCATTTAAAGTCGAAAACCCTGCGATTGCTTGGAGAAATTAATAGTTACAGGAAGGTTGCAGCCCTACAAGATGGTCCGACCAAGTGGCCAAAAAGCTGGGCACACGAATCACAGACGCCCTAAACCACGCCAGACACCCGGTCTCGGTGAAAAAACCTCTCTTGACGGGATCCCCCGGCCCTTACTCGTTAAACGCGGCGACAAATAATTACAATTCGGCCTAGTTCACACTGTGCTGTTTTTTTTTGAGCGGTCAGACACCAGTCCCGCTTTTAATATCAGACTCAGCCACATCAGTTTTCTTTTCACTCTTTGCCCGATAAAAAAAGAGTTTATAACGGGCCTAACGGACACAGATGCCCAGGAGTCTTCCATGACGTTATGTACTTTGGAGGTTCAAAAAGTATGCTTCGAATGCAATCGTGATGACACTCGTAAAAAAAAAGAGCAGTTGAAGAGCAGAAACAAAATATTCCGTATCCGTACATTTCCATACGCGTAAACTTGTCAGAATGATGATACCTAGTTCACACACGACAGTGTAATAAAGCCGTGACGTCACAAGTAACAGTTAGTTTCTGAGAATTGCATTATTCACATCTTCCGCTTGATGTGACATTACTTTGTTTACATACTTACTAATACGACATTCGTGAATCCGGAATATTACGCACTTTTTATACATGTGTTACATTAGATGTTCGTCTCTAAAATCTTCCACAATTCGAACTAACACAAATCTATCCAAACCCTCCATCGTGACAACTCAAACTTGATGACGCCATATTAATTTTAGCGCTCGGATAATTATGAAAATGATTAATTAAACTGAATAGCAGACAGGCTGACGGCACACTCAATATTCCACCTGGAAAGGGGGGATTATAAGAGATTTCCACCTATCTCTGGAAGCATGAGGCGTAGACTTGAAATTTGGTAGGAATATTCCTTTCGCCAAGTAACGGTCAGCTAAGGGGAACATACAGAACGCATGGAACACCTATTGTGTACATGCGATGCATTGGGCAGGAGGCGAATGAATCTTTTGGGGGTAGGATATCCGACACCGGAAGACTACAGGCTCCTATCTCCATATCTCATTGTTAGGCTCATGAGCCTAATTGATTTGCTTCATGAAGCAAATCTTCAATGAGATTGGAGAGGACTGATTGCTATCTAGGGGAACACAAAAGATCCCATTGGGTCAAAGTGTCCGAGATATTTCTCGACCCCGAAATAAGATAAGATAAAGGTCAGCTAAGAACGGATTTTACGACATTCCACCTAGAAGGGGTGTTGCGCGGGGGGGGGGGGGGATATAAGAGATTTCCACCTATCTCTGGAACCATAAGGCGTAGAGACTTGAAATTTGGCAGGAATATTCTTTTCGCCAAGTAGTTTCACTCAAATCAAGCTTACTTTTTTATCAGTGTATTAATAACAAAATAAATTTATTCGCACTTTTATATTTACTTTTTTCTGTTCGACCAGCGAAGCAGGCGACAGCTAGTGCAATATATAAGATGAATTTAATCAGTTGAATGTATCAAATTATGCTCCACTCCCTTTAAATATTTGGAAGGATAACTTTAAAATAACAACGACCCTGTTAAAAAAATTAATAGGTACCTTACAAATAACTTTATACTTGAAGACGTCAGTGTCCTTGTTAGGTATACTTGGAATAAATTTGTAATGTTAATTTTGTAGTATTCTTCTTA
Source organism: Malacosoma neustria (assembly GCA_963693495.1). Classification (NCBI taxonomy): domain Eukaryota; kingdom Metazoa; phylum Arthropoda; class Insecta; order Lepidoptera; family Lasiocampidae; genus Malacosoma; species Malacosoma neustria. Next base: position 20,340,959 of record OY856381.1, read on the forward strand.
ATCTAGCACAAACAGTTTGTGGAACTACAAGCATATTAAATTACTATGTGTACGAACTCACAAAGCACCTCCCAGAAACATAAGAAAATATTATGCATCACAACTTTATTTGATATATCAATCAAAATTAAAGTGAGATAAAGAGGGCTTTAAATATTAATCCATAGCAGGTTTTTATTGACGAGTGGTGATAAAGTAATGGGGCACAATTTAGGTATACGGATCAAGTCAATTAAAATAAAATTGTTAAACACAAATATAGCCAGTTTATAGCGCCTGATGAAAATTTATTGGCAACGATGACATACGAAATCTGGCTATAACATTTACGACAGGCGTAAGCGGATTGTTGCATATTATTATATTATTACTAAAGGAACTGGAAAGTTAAATATTGTGAAGAATTAAGAACAAAGTCATGTTTCTTTCTTTTTATTGTTGATAAGCTGACGGCTCGCCTATGGGTGTTTGCGACGCTAGAGGCACTGAAACACGTTTCTGTCCCCTTATTGGTACAGGAAACCTAGATCAGTAATAGCGGAACACAACACAAAGTTAAAATATAGAAACCTTATAGAAACTTTCAGCTTTTATAAAATAACGAAGGTCTGGCCATCGCGGGCTCTTGGGTCATTAATAGTTTTGCGAAATCAACACTCATATTGTAAAAGTTAAAATCCTATCTTTTTCCTGCCCTTGTCACAAACTATGTGGGGTCGGCACAACATGTTCTCTCCTCTATTAGCCGTCATCTGAACATTCACACCTTTTTTAACCATATCATCTTTTACACAATCCATCCATCTTTTCTTTGGTCTACCTCTCTTCTTGTCCCCACTCTCATTTCTAACATCCTCCTTGTTACATGACGCTCCTCTCTTCGCATTATATGGCCATACCAGGCTAGCCAGCTACTTTCAAACTTCTCCTAATATACTCATTTCTGATTTTATCCATTTTTGTAACTCCGCTCATCCATCTCAACATACGCATCTCTGCTGCATACAATATATTGTGTCAAAATTTAAATTATACTATCATTAAGTTAAATGTTATACACATTAAGATTTATTGGGTACCAAACAAAATTATTAATCCGTGCCAAACAACGTTTTACTCACCCTGTGACCCTTTATGCTCGCGTCGTTTAAAACAAAAGGACAAATACGAAATGCGTTTATAATAATTTTGAAAGCTTTATAAGGATATAACCACTTTGTCCGTCGTGTCTGTTCGTCTGTCTGCAGAGCGATGACCCCAGATGAGCATTTCTTTGTTTATTGTATTCACGTCGAATAATTTACTTGTACGATTTGTTTACTGCGACTAGCCATATTTTGAAATGCAATTTTGGCATGGAAATATTTCGTCTCAATGAAAAAAAAATGCTTCGCTGTGCCAAAAATGTAGCGAGATTACTGTATGAATTTCGTTAACATGTCCCTTCAAATAAACAGCAGTATTGTTGCTTTAGCCGATATAGTAACGTTTAACGGTAACCAGCTTATTACACCGGACCACGGCAGAAGTGCTGGCTACAAGGAATATGGGAGACTGTGCCAAGTAGAGGAGAAGAAGTCGGAAATCGGATCGCGAGCCCCGAAGCGGAAATTTCTCTCAAACTCAAAGATTTCGATTTAAGGCACCAAACTACGGTGCGTGCGCGATACTACGTTAATAATTATTTTCAAGCTAACGATGAATTGAATTTTTTTTTCAATATTGCTTAGAGGAGATTGTATGCTAATTTTTATACTTAATTCTAAAGTATAGTTTGCGATGTACGCCGCTTCTAAGAGAAGAGTTCGACCAGATTGTTGCACGGCGGTTGACGATTAAGCCATATGGTTCATTAAATGGCGGACCAGAAAAATTTGTGGTGCTACAAAAACTACATTTTCCAACAGTTCAAGACTTAGTGCATGCAAATCGGATGTATAGGTTTCTTAATATCTTGTGAACCAGGTTGAAAAACATAGTTTCGAGTAAAATCCGTGCAAGGGCGGAGAAAGAATACTGATCTCAGCGGCCGTAGTCTGCCTATCTTAAATGCGACAAAACAACCCATCCTAGCTACGTGGTAGGGCCCCAAGGCCATCTGGATGGCGACCACCTTTGGTCTTAAATATGCCGCCACAATAACCTTGTATTATGTTCCGGCATTAGTGACCCAAGTTCCTATATTCTTATGGGACAGGAGCGTGTTCGCGATGCCACTGGCGTTACAAACACCCATAGGCGATGGTAATTGCTAAATTCTAAGCGGGCCGTCAGCCTGTCTGCTGTCCTACGGCAATAAAAAAAAACGAGAAAATACCTTCAACGTAAACTTTTTGGCATAAATCTAGTTTTACCCTTTAAAGGGTAGAGAAGAGAGGGGTAGAGAAGAATTTTTAGTATCGTGTTACATGGCTGGTACGCTGCCGGGCGTCTTGCGTGACCACGACTGCTCTGTCAAGAGTATTCGACTGAGAAGAAGAAGACATGGCTGGTGCGGTACCAGCCATCTGGTCACGGCCAAACAAATGAATATGTCCAAGAGAAGGAAGTATCGAGGACGTTAAAAGACGCACAGATTTGACCTCGGCAATACAGAGCGACGTATATCCGACCTCCAGATGAAGCCTTTACTCACCTTCTTATTCTTCCTGTCTTTATCCCACATAATATAGGCGCAGCACAACTTGTTCCCTTCTTCTACTCTCCTCTGTTAGCCGTAATTTTTTTTTATTAGGACCGCAGACAGGTGACAGCCCGCTTAGAATTTAACAGTTACCGTCGCCTATAGGTGTTTGCAACGTCAGTGGCATCGCGAACACGCTGCTATCTCATAAGGGTACAGGAACTTGGATCACTAATGCCGGAACACAACAAAAGGTTATTATGGCGGCATACTTAAGACCAAAGGTGGTCGCCATCCAGACGGGCTTGAGGCCCTACCACGTAGCTAGGGTGGGTTGTTTTGTCGCCTTTTACGACAGGCCGACCCCGGCCACAGAGGTCAGTATTCTTTATCCGCCCCTGCACGGATCATCTCAACATTCACACCCTTTTTCCTGCAATTATGTCGCAATCCTTCCGTTGTTCTACCTGCTCCCGTATCCATCTACTCTAATTTTCCTTGTTACATATGGCATTATTTTCTTCGCCTTTACTCAGCTTTGTCGATAAAAATTAAAAAGTGAGTTCTTCTTTCTGCCCTTATCCCAAATTATGTGGGGTCTGCACAACATGTTCTCATCCTTCTACTCTCCTCTATTAGCCATCATCTGAGCATTAACAAATGCAAACTTGAAAAGCGTATTACTTTTACTAAATATGTTTTACAAAGGGCCTGCACTTGAAATAAAGACATAAAATTTCCTTGCACTTGAACTGCAACAAAGAAGCCCTGATGCGAGACTTGGTGACAATTTATTTTATTATTGCTCCATAAATAAGTCCAAGGCCTGGTCATTGGCCCAATGAGAGGCAGCAGCGACACGGAGCCGACGTACTTATGCTGTAAACATGCGTTTATTTTCGGACCAATCCTTACTTTGATTCAACGGAATATAAATCGTTGTTTAGTTTAAATGTAACACTATATTTTACTATATAGATAAAAGAATACATGTATATGTTCCATAAAATGTAACAAATCTATACAAATAAATAAAATTGGAGGGTCTGTTTGTAATATTAAAATAACCGCTTTTTACTAAGTGCATTAGGACGTATACACGGTACATATACCAAAACAAGATTTTTTACAATTTTTGTCTGTCTGTTTGTTCCGGCTAATCTCTGAAATGGCTGCACCGATTTTGACGGGACTTTCCCTGGCAGATAGCTGATGTATCAAGGAGTAACTTAGGCAATTTTTATTTTAGAAAAAAAAATAGTTTTTGTTAAAAATCATAAGTTTCGGAAATTTTATATACCAATTTAAGTTGACCTCAGATTTATATCATCAATCATATGAAATAGGGTTTGGCTTAGGCTGGACATTGTAGGTTGAATTTTTTTTTAATGCTGTAGAACAGCAGACAGGCTGACGGCCCGCTTAGAATTTAGCAGTTACCGTCGCCTATAAGTGTTTGCAACGCCAGTGGCATCGCGAACACGCTGCTGTCCCATAAGGGTACAGGAACTTGGGTCACTAATGCCGGAACACAACGCAAGGTTATTATGGCGGTATACTTAAAACCAAAAGTGGTCGCCATCCAGACGGGCTTGAGGCCCTACTTCGTAGCTAGGGTGGGTTGTTTTATCGCCTTTTACGACAGGCCGACTCCGGCCACAGAGCTTAGTATTCTTTCTACGCCCCTGCACGGATAACTAATTTAAGATAAGTTAATTTTATTTAATTTATTAATTTAGGATAATTTAAGTTAAGCTCAGATTTATGTCATCAATCATATGAAATAGGGTTCAGCTTAGGCTGGACACCGTGGGTTCGGACGTACGTATTCCGGAGGCGCATGGCGTAACAGTTGCATTCGATAATACTGACTGTTTGCATATTTCATTTATATTTTAGGGTTTATAGGGTTTGTAATCCAAAATAAACCATAAGATATATCCAACAAAATTCTGCCCGGTCACTATTCCACGCGGACGGAGTCGCGGGCACAGCTAGTAATAAAATGAAACTTAATTGCTTACTATATGAACATTTTTACAACGCACAGAGTAGCCATTAAAAGTGTACCGTAATTGGTCTTTAAAAGTCTACTAAAGGAGGAATTTTGTTCTCCGCAAAAGCTAGTGCTTTAGCTCTCATTAATATATCTGTTTTATCTTTGGAGGAGAGGGGATTAGATTAGCTATAGTATTTTTTTAAAGTTATGAAATCAGAGTAAACACACTTAGCACTTTTTGTTAGAAAGCTACATAGTATATCTTTAAAAAGTTATAATTCCAAAAGAACCTAAAAAAATTTAATCCACATTTGACAATGCGTATTAAGAAAGTGCCAATTTTATTATTATTAAAATACAATGTTTGCGTTAAAACAAGACTATTAATTCCACTTTCAATAACAATCAGACTTAATGGAACAGACTCTATTCAGAATTTGTTAAAAAATCATGTTCTACAGAGCTTTGTGTTCGAATGCATTGTAATAATAAAAAAACTTCAATTTTTACGAGAATCATACTATCTTGAATTTTAAGATCACCTGATCTATTCAATGCTTCAACGCAAAAATGTTTATCGCGGTCATCATTGAATTGGTTCAATTTCGTTTTTTTTTTAATTCATCATTAAATCCTTCGTGGCCCTACAACAGCGGTTCTTAACCTTTTTGACTGACGACCCAAAGATTAAATATATTTGATGCTCGCGACCCTAATGTTTTGTTTTTCTTCCAGTGATAATAAAAAATAGGATTGACTAAAAGCCCGTGGTTTGTTAAAATTGATGTCATTATGAAATATCAAAAAAAAAAATACATTATTAATTTTTTCTTTATTCAAATCAAAGTGAAACAAGCATACATCGGCAATATTAGTGACTACCCTGATGTTGTATTTTTGAGCAAAGAAGATTTATACGTGGAGTTAAGTTTATGAAAAGTGCACACCGCATATCATGCTGAGGATCCAGTTTATTTCTGTACTTGATTTTTAAGACAACAAGGCACGAAAATCCTGCTTCACACAAATAAGTACTTGGAAATGGTAGCAAAGCCTTTTCAGCTTCACTATCCGCATAGTACTTAACCTATGGTGCGTTCCGAGTCAGGACTCGAGATGTCACTGATTACGGCGTTTATAACGTAATTTAAAAAAAATTCGCGACCCATCCCAATACCACCCGCGACCCGAGGTTAAGAAACGCTGCTCTACAAGCTTCTCGATGTCTCTACATTCGACACTAATATTCGCATACAATGTGTGCGCCGCCAGCTCAATAACTTCCAATTGAATCAATCAAACACAATACACGATGTGGTGCGTTGCGAACTCAATTCTCGGCTCGCAATTTCAATTGCTGAATGATAAACGAGTTTATTGTACCTACTCAGCGTGTGCAACGTTGTTGTGAACAACGCGGTTGAAGCTTAGGCAATTGCTAATGTTTGCTCAAACACCCAGTTGTTGTATCCGGGATACGGAATTAATTACAGTAAACTATGTTTCTGTTGTTATAATTTAACTGCGAGCTATAAGTGATTAACCAATATTTATTTATTTATTTTTGTTATTTAGAATTATTTCTTTGACTAGGGCCAGTATGTAAAACAGGTGGTTGCGAGTCAGCCATGTGTTAAATCCCGGTTAAAGCATACGACTAACTTATTTTTTCTTTCTTGCGGTTTGTTAACCATCTTGTCTTTTTTTATTGATGTAGGACAGCAGAAAAGCTGACGGCCCGCTTAGAATTTAGCAGTTACCGTCGCCTATGGGTGTTTGCTACGCCAATGGCATCAAAAACACGCTGCTGTCCTGTAAGGGTACAGGAATTCGGGTCACCAATGTCGGAACACAACACAAGGTTACTATGGCGGCATACTTGAGACCTAAGGTGGTCGTCATCCAGACGGGCTTGGCGTTTTACGACAGGCTGACCCCGGCCGTAGAAATGCCAGTAAACACGCTGCAGTTCCACAAAAGTACAGGAACTTGGGTCACTAATGCCGGAATACAAGACAAGGTTATTATGGCGGCATACTTAAGACCAAAGGTGGTCGCCATTCAGACGGGCTTGCGGCCCTACCACGTAGCCAGGGTTGTTTTGTCGCCTTTTACGACAGACCGACCCCGGCCGTAGAGGTTAGTATTATTTCTCCGCCCATGCACGGATAAAAGTGTGACTGCACGGATGAAAAGTGGAGTGTAGATGTTGTTAATTTTTTTGTATTACTTCAAACCGATTATGAAATACATTATTTGTTAAACGAAATTACAACTTGCTGAAAATTGTTCAGTTTAATATCAATAAAATGAGATCGTATTAACAACAACAGCTATTTTAAATGGATTTAACTTTAAAATATTTATTATAACGGAAACTACAAAAAAAAAACTAAATCAATGAAATATTTTTCATACAAATGATAAAATATATATCTATACAAATAAATAAAATTGGAGGGTCTGTTTGTAATATTAAAATAACCGCTTTTTACTACATTCGGACGTATGTATACACGGTACATATACCAAAACAACATTTTTTACAATTTTTGACTGTCTGTTTGTTTGTTCCGGCTAATCTCTGAAATGGCTACACCGATTTTGACGGGTTTCGTGAATTCAGTACCACCTAGATTAGACATACGGCGAACAGTAATTTGCTAAGTACTAAAATTTAATTTTATTCAGAAACAAGAAAACAGTTTACATTTAAATAGCTCACTATTATATCTATAACCGATTACATGTTTTCTTTACGATTAATCAAGAAACTGTTAGTTTAAAGAAGTATAATCAAAAATCAAATTTGAATTATGTTAAACTACTGAATGTTTTGTACTGAATATGGGAGAAGCAAAATAGTGCGTTTACTTTCAATTGTCGTCTTCCAACCGACCAGATCTTAAAGGCATTTGGAAGTGGCAAAATATTTTTTCGCATTGGGGCTTTGTCTGTAGACTGCATGAATGATTCAGCTTAATAGGGTCATATTAGTGCTAGTACCTCAGAAGTAAAAACGTGCTAATTACAGAACGATTAAATGTTATAAATCTCTCTTCACATGTCAACATTGGATAAACAATTACAAAAAAACTATCCCAAATCAATTATACAAAGAAAATGTTGTGAATTAAACAAATTATATGAATTCCCGAAACACTTTTTAAACTCAAAAAATATAACATTTCAAAGATTAATTTTAAGAAAACCTAAAAATAGCTGTTTATTTTTAAAAAGTCCAAAACAGTATTTTTGTACTACCATAAATTTAAATGTCTCAGATCAAAATTCAATGAGGATTTTTTCTCACATTCAGGATGCCGGGAAATGGCGCGAGCCGACTAATGCAACCTCGAATAGCATCGGCTCGTAGCTGGTGAGAGCCTCACTGAACGGGAGGAAGACATTCTGCGGCCGCCGAGGGCTATTGGTAACCCCTGCTTCATCTTTCCATATAATCGTTACGTTAAGCGCAATAACATTGTGATCAAATTTCATTTTCTAAAAAGCATCTACATTAAGAAGTGACTGAGTGAAACACGCACCGTTGTTAGAGTCGTATTCTTGTCTGGGAACTACTTGAAAGCGTAGATAAATGACGTAATATTAACAGGGACAAAACGAAAGTCCGACCTCGAAATTGCGTGTTCCAGAGTTGTTAACATCAAAGTTGCAATCTTCGAGATTGCTCTCAGAAGACATTGTTTGTGAAAACTTCAGCATCAAAGAGTGATTGCTTTTGGAGATGTTTCAATCACATTGCGCCATGTTCGTCGATGTAATGAAAAACATTTCTTATAAACAGAAGTTAACAAAATACAATAAATGTTGGCTTCATAAGAAATATTTCATAGTCATTGAATATTCGAGTACTTTACGAAATTAGTGATGTTTTTTATTACTGTGACCACTTAATAGTAATCGGTAACCGCTAACACGCTGCCGTTCGCGCAGGGTAACCGGAACCTGGGTTGCTTATGCACATTTAGAAGTCAGAGGTGGTTGCCATCCAGATGAGTTTGGAGGCCTAACACCTACACGGGGAGATAAGCTGTAGTAATTATCAAATTATATAAAATGGTTATAGTTTATATAATCATTATTTATATTAAGGTTCGTCAAGGAACATTTGTACATTTTTTTTTGTAATTTTTCAATTCATATTGGTTTATCTAAAAAAAAAAGCTTTTTTTGAATAATTTTTTAGTGCTAGCCCACTCTACAAATTTGTTATTACGAGGGCATACATTCGCTAATTTCTGATACATTAAAATTGTCACAATTAACGCTGTGGTGTTCGAATTAATAATTCGTCGACTGGTCTCAACCTCAACGTGGCACAATTTGATAGGGTTGCTATTAGATAGACAATCAATCTTGAAATAGAGCTTTATAAATATATATGACTAGCTGACCCGGCAAACGTTGTTCTGCCATAAAAATAATAAAATGTCAAAAAATAAAAAATAAAATTTAGGGGTGGACTACCCCTAACATTTAGGGGGATGAAAAATAGATGTTGGCCGATTCTCATAGATACCGGATAAGCACAAAAAATCACTAACTCAATTTAGTTATCTGCCTACTGCCTACCCCCTAAGAACGATGGCGTGATTATTTATAGCCTATGACCATTTCTAGGTTATCATCTATCACCATACCAAATTTCATCAAAATCCGTTCAGCCGTTTAGGCGTGAAAGAGGAACAGACAGACAGACAGACAGAGTTACTTTCGCATTTATAATATTAGTATGGAAGTATGGATTTCAGAATTTCTTAATCGTTGTGTTATTTTCAAATGGATTTCATTAAAGCCGAGTCGATTCTTGAGTGGGCTTTCATCCCAACATTCATTTAACTAGGTCAAAAGATATTTGTCCCGAACCGTATGAAGGACGAGTAAAAATAATGAGATATCAGCCTGAGATATCAGGCTGATTTGTTTGAAAACACTGTTTTCATCATATTTCATTTCAAAGATATTCAAGTGTTGCAAAAAACGAGGTTTGTACATATATACAATACGTAAATAAATCTTTGTGTTGTCAGTCTGTTGAACTATTTATAATGTAATAAAAATACATGTCAACAAAACACATTTTAACATATTCTAATCGTAGATAAATGTATTGATAACAGCTAATAAAAGCACAAGTTATCTTTGAAGTTAAATTTAAAATAAATTGCATTCAACTCAAATCCCGTTCTAAAATCAGATAAAATAACGTTTGTAACTTGAGGGGTCGAAGATTCAAACACGAAGTTCTTGAGTACAAATTACATTAATTACAGTCAAACTAGTATAGACTATGGAAATCTGCCTGACACAGGCGCGGGGCGCCTCGGTTACGTTGCGACACTTCTAATGACACCGATAACAATACCGTCCCAACAGGGGGTGGAAGCGGTCGTTTGGAGGAGCCGTTAGCCAAGAAGTCCTGAGAGTTTACTTGGCAGCGCGATTTAGTAATCGCCTAACGCCATCTAGTGGTGGCGTGAGTAAAACACCGTGTCACACGTTTCCATTGCTTCAAACTTGAAAACAAAGCTCATACTGTAAGTTGTTATCGTCAAAAATAAATATTCTCTCCGTGCGACTGTGGAATAAGATTACTAACTTCTGCGGACGGGGTCGACCTGTCGTAAAAGGCGACAAAATAACCCTAGCTACGTGGTAGGGCTCCAAGCCCGTCTAGGTGGCAACCACCCTTGTCTATAAGTGTGCCGCCATAATAACCTATTGTTGTGTTCAATAAGTGACCCAGGCATGTTCGCGGTGCCCCCAGCATCGCAAACTTCCGTAGGTGATGGTAACTTCTTACGATTAAGTGGGCCGTCAGCTGTTTTTTTTTTTATTGCTGTAGGACAGCAGACAGGCTGACGGCCCGCTTAGGATTTAGCAGTTACCGTCGCCTATAGGGTCCTATGGGTCACCAACGCCGGAACACAACACAAGGTTATTATGGCGACATACTTAAGCTTAAGACCAAAGGTGGTCACCATCCAGACGGGATTGAGGCCCTACCATGTAGAAAATAACGAACGTAAAAATGTTTGCTGTTCCTCAGCAGTGAAAAAAATATATAAACACTAAAAAGTCAGTCAGGTGACCATAAGACGTGAGGCAAGAGAAGGCCCGGTGCTGGCACGGCAACCGCTGCCACTGCACAATCACCGGAACAATGTGATGCATCGAAAATAGCTTGCTAGCCCAATTCCCACAAGGCCGAGAGCGTGCTTTATTTTAGTTCGTAAACTGATACACCCGGCTGACGGTCGCCAGAATAAACATTCAAAATGTTAACTGAACTGCAGACAACTCGTAACATATACTATATACGCTATGATTAATGTCCACTTCGTATACAGTGCCTGCTATTTGTATGAAATATTCATGTGTCTTTCTGGGACTAAGTATTCCCCATATGTCGGACATAGAACCACCATTATGACCACATTTTTTAAAGTCAAGCGATCCTGTCAACGGTCGCCTTACTGGGGTCGTTTTCAACAAACGATATTCTTTTGAGGTATCAATTAGATTGTAAAGTTAGAAGCGTGATCAACACCGTGGACCATATTGAATATGAAACAGAATGTTAAGTAATATTTCTCCCGGTCACCATCCTGTCAAAGGACCACCGGGGTGGTTTTAATGGGTATACCAGCGACATGCGTCCCCCAGCCTAGAGAATAAACATACGGCCGCATTGCTCGGGTAGTCCCACACTACCCCCTCCCCCCCACTGCATACGGCGGGGTGTGCATAAGGCGTTTCCACCTCCCAAAAAAATTATTAACTTGGCCCTCAACAGTGTATTCTAACAACGAATAATCTTGCATATAGAGTATTGTCCTTAATGATTCATCAACCCGGCATCAGAGTTTATATGAGAGCAGAACATTCTAGCCATGTGTACTTTGGAATTTCAGGTCCAAGGTCACACGTTATCGATGGATGTCAAGGTTATACTTTACAAATTTAATTGTCCGCATGCATACGCGTGTTGGTTATGCAAACGATCGAGTAATATTTAGTCTTCATCATCAGAGCCAGGGCTCCGCTGTAAGTTGTCTTATCTGCCGATACTACTAAATGTATTTGCATCGATTTTCTTATGTGATTCCTTTTCTTGTCTTAACACAGATCAAAAAATATTTTAAGTCTAAGGCAGTCGCAGGTTGAACAATCATAATAATTGGTCGCTCGTATTGTTAACGCAGTGCTGCTATATTGTTTTAAAATTAAAAATCATAATATCAACACACAACCGCATATAAGCAAACATAGACAATTTGCTAAAAATACTTCTAAAACGATATATTATTCACGTTCATAAGGTGCCACGAGGGTGAGGGCCGCGTGCTGTTCCGCGGCCCTCCTCTACTCCTAGAGTTAACACAGGAGAGCGCCGGGGGGAACGAAATCCTGACCCCCTGGCGCCAACATTTTAGAAGGGGCCCGCCTTGAGACAAAGGGCGGGCCGGCGTCGGCCCGGGCCACGAGATCGGCAGGCCATATATTCGTGGGCCCGGGCGTACGCGATAGGTGAACAGCGGGGTTTTTAGTGGGTAGTCGGATGGCCGAACACCTTTCGCAGAGTCCCCCATATCCCTCGGTATCCATTAAAATTCACATTCTTATGGAGTCTTAAAAATCGACAATCGATTACTTCTTTTTCTAGTTATTAGATAACAAAAAAGACACAGTATCATTTTTGGATTTGGGGGTCCAAAATTAGGAAAAATTATCTTGTGGCAATCGGTCGTATAAAAAACAAATAAGTATGGGTATATCAAATTCATCTTTTTTGTAGTGCGTCAAGAAAAGGAAGCGTCGTGAAGGACACTGATGCGAGATGGCGCATTACATTGTACAACCTCATTAAAATTGACACTGCCGGTTGACCGAACCTTTAATTTCAAAGTTCCATTCCGAATTAAGAGTTGTAATTAACAGTTTATGTAGATAAATACAAAAAAAAGTTAATCTTCCGGAGAATCTAAAATCGCAGAAATTCAAAAAGTGAATACATTCTTTTCAACTAAGCGTGTTCCAACCGAGGTCGCATAGTTACGCATGTCTCGAGTGATCTGATGCGGACTATCGGATCTTTTATAGCAGTGGTTTTCAATCTGTGGGTTGCGGTCGCGAAGCCTTACTCGGGGGATCACCGGCAAAAGGAAAAAGCTCTCGCCCGCGACGAGAATGCGAAGTTTGGTCTGCGCAAACTGGCGTCCAAATCAAAGCCGTACGTAGCCTTACCAACTTACCTCGTACTTACTCTCAAAGCTGTCGTGACTTTTTACAGAATGTAGGTCTTCATCATTATTCATTAATATACGTGCCAAAATAGAGAAAATCATAAACATAGTCTTACTAACTTTTTGTCTCTCTATGGCCCAAGGGGGTCGCCAGAATTTTTCAACCCTTAAAGGGGGGTCGCGTGTTGAAAAATATTGAAAACCACTGTTTTAAAGGACTCTCAGTTGATCAATTCTCGACGCATCACGCGTAAATCCATTATATTTACACATTTCGTGTACCGAACATTTTTACAAGATTAGAAATATAAATCGGTGCTTAAATGCCAGTCTACTCATCATCGGCAATAAATAGATCAAAATCCGCTACATGAGTTCGTTTTTGTGTACTCCCTAAAAGTAACAGAGATACCACAAAATACAAGACTAACAGAAGTTTAACTTAATACGATTCGGGTATTCGCGAACTCATTAAAAATAGAAATAGCGAATGTCACCCGTTGTGTTTACTTTTTTTTGTTTTTGGGTACAGGCGGAAAATTAGATTATTATTTTAGTGGAAATTTATTGATATAAAATTTACAAAAGAAAAAGAAGTAAAATCTAAATAAAAATGGCCTTTTAGCCTGAAGACTGCGAGCAATTTGCAGTATGTCCGATGATAGTGGCCCCTTGTCCAACAACGTACTGTGAAGATCCACCTATGTACTATCCCTGCTTGCCACGATGTCCTTCGCTGAGGGTTGTGTATTGTTGTGAAAAAAAGCCGCGAGTTTCAAGGCCTCTAACTTACCAAGAGGAAGACTGCTGTGAGCCAAAATATATGAAGATGGACGCATTGTGCGCAAGCTGACTGTGTCTGCATTCAAGCGCAACGGAATGCAGGGCCAAGAGCATTCGAAGACGCTCGGCACTGCAAATTTCAATTGTGCACGGACCCCGTAAAAGTCGGCGAACCTGCAAAAGTGCCACCCTGCACACCCAAACAGACACTCGGATGTTGTTTACTCAAGAAGAAACCAATAAAAGTGTCGCTTGAGGATATATTAGATGATAGACAACGAAATTTCGTGTCCTACTTTCAATGTGAAACGAGAAAAATAATTTAAATAACAAGGATGACAGATTTTCCCCAAAAAGGGGTTAACTGTCAGGCAGGCGGCCGGTTATAAAAAGTAAGCCACAATTACTATTACAACTTGTAACATGTTGTGCCGATCCCATATAATGTGGCCTTTAGGCAGGAGGAAGAAGAAGGTACAGGCGGAGAAACTAAAAATGTTATTATAAAATTATCTATTTTTTTTTTATTGACGTGGGACAGCAGATAACAGTAAGCAAAACGGGGTTAACACGCTGCCATCTGCGTAGGGGAACTGGAATCTGGTACACCTAAGCCGGAACACAACACAAGGAACCCTTATGTTGTGCGCCTTAATTATATGGCGGCATGTTTAAAACCAGAGGAGGTTGCCATCCAAACGAGCTTGGGGCCCTAACTACCTAGCTAGGGTTGTTTTGTCACCTTTTACGACAGGTTAAAGGCCCTATCACAAGCGCTGACATTCTTACTCCACACCTGCACGTAGAGAATTAGAGATTGTTTTGATGCTAGCAATGTCAAAGTGAGGGACTCGAGCACAAGCGCTACACACCTATTAACCGAAGCGTGTCATATGGAAATCAACTTCTGTTACACTAGTATTTTTTGGCGTTAGTTACTACATGTTTTTGGTACACCGCCAAATTGCAATTTATTATATGACGCACAATCCGCCACTTTTGATTTGAACAGAATTATTATAAAAACAGTGATGATTTACAGCGTAGACGACTCTCGGTTCAATCCTATGACTTTATATTTATGCCTCTGAGAGCATTGTCGTTTGTAGTTGATGTGTTAATATATTTTTTGCGTTGTCATGAACAGGCAAAAGCTTTAGTCGTTAATCATACAATAATACTTTCAATACATGAAAGATTACAGAAATTAACTTTAAATAAAGAAGAAGATAGAAGACTATTACAAAAAATACATTCATTGTAATATAATTAATTGAGATAAATAATATATTGAGATGTATAAAAACTGGGTCACAAAGGGGAAAGATGGATGAGCAGATGGATGAGCGGAGTTACAAAAAATGGATAAAATCAGAAATGAATATATTAGGGGAAGTTTGAAAGTAGCGCCAGTGATTGAGAAGCTGAAAAGTAATAGGTTAGCCTGGTATGGCCATATAATGCGAAGAGAGGAGCGTCATGTAACAAGGAGGAGGGTAGAAATGAGAATGCATAGTTACAAGAGAAATAAACCAATGAAAAGATGGAGGGATTGTGTAAAAGATGACATGGTTAAAAAAGATATGAGATGTTCAGATGACGGCTAATAGAGGAGAGAGTAAGGAGAGAACACGTTGTTGATTTTCTGGACGTTGGTATTCTGGACGACCTCCAGGAGTATGCTAACTTCTCATATCTCTTACTTTAAGTGTGTGTTATTCGCGATCAAATTAGACATTAATTTAATAGTATCATATCATCATAGTGAGAAATAACATTGAAGAGGAGCACATTGTTGCACAAAAAACTGCCTACGAACAGGTTTTCAAAACTCGTCTCTCGACAAAAGCGGTTCAAAAAGCCTCGATCGTTTAAGGATAAAACCATAATATCTTAATTTATTTGTGTAAAATAATCCTTGTCAATATGGTTAAGTTAGTAACCGTACAAAATACAGCCAGCTCACTTGATGGTCGGCGGTAAGCCCCAGGAGCATCGCCAAAGTGCTACTGAGTGTTCTATAGACCGTATCATGCGATATTGAACAATAGAATTTATTTTTGAAATAAAAACTTCTTTAGCGGCGTTGTACACTTTTTTTTTTTTTTTTTTGTGGGGTAAATGTTAAACTCGCGTCAGGTCACGTGTCCTGAACTTTTGCTCCAGTAATACCAACCTTATTAATAATGAGTTAAGGTTTATTTTATAATGTAACTTTTAAATGATTGCATTGCATTACTTATACATATCTATTCGAATTGCGACTTTATTACAATAAAATACAATTGAGTTTTTTGAAGTGAAAACTTCTTTAGGCGCGTTGAGCACTTTTTGGGTGAACAATTTTTGGTTTGTAAGAAGTGTTAATGAGCAATTTAAACTTTAATCCTTGATCATAAACACAAGTAGTATTTATGATAAACCGAAAATAATAATCTAATAGCTCGTCGATACAATTCACAAGTTACTTAGTTTTCACTTCTATCGGCAGTTCCCAAAGACTGCCCCGCATGTTTTTTGTTATTGTAGAATCTATATTGAATTCGGATGTATCTCAAACACCCGAAGCTGATGCAGGTCCATGATCAATTTATTTTGCGATTCAGAAATATGCATAACTTAGGAAGTAAGTTATTTTTTAAACAGAAGCTCTTTTTTAAAATTATCTTGAGATTGCAAAACTTTGTATTATTGAGTAATGAAAAGAATTAAATATTATATTGAACTTTAAATCTTTTGGTTATAATATATTTGTACTATATGTTAATGTATGTATATAAATATGTTGAAAACCTACGTGGTAGGGCCTCAAGCCCGTCTGGATAGCGACCACCTTTGGTCTTAAGTATGCCGCCATAATAACTTTGCGTTACGTTCAGGCATTAGTAACCCGAGTTCTTGTACCCTTATTGGACAGCAGCGTGTCCGCGATGCCACTGGCGTTGCAAACACCCATAGGCGACGGTAACTGCTAAATTCTAAGCGGGATGTCAGCCTGTCTGCTGTCCTACAGTAGTACTTAAAACGGTAGTATTTCCCATATAACTTATAATTAGTCGGAATGTCGTCAGGGCCACCGCTGGCCATCACCACTGCACTGGTCAGCTGTTTAGAAGGGAAGTCAGTGAGCCCGACACAACAACGTAGGCTTTCCTCCCCCTCCTGAATTAAGACAGTTTCCTTCAGGATAAAAAAGGGCACCAAGTACATACATCAAAATATCTATTAGCTCAGATCATAATCACGAGCAAATAACGAGAGCTCCATAAAGTAAATGAATTGACGAAAGTAGACATTGAACGTATGTAAAAAATCTACTCTAATTCAAACTACGCTCGCTCGATGTAAAAAGACAAAAAAAGTTATATAATATTTGTAAAAATATTTAAAAAATATTAAGATGCTCATTTCACGAGTGAGTTTCAAACATAAACCTGTATAATTTTCAAAATACTAAAAATATTGTGTAGTATCCAAGATACAGACTATTAAAAAAAAACAACTGGACAGGCTACCGTTACTAAGTAAAAACATTATAAAGTGAAAAAAAAACAAAATTTTTATTTTTTCCCATTCAAATGCGAAGTTTTTAATTCATTGCATGTACTAGAAAGATATATAAGCTCATAATAAGGAATATCTTAAATTTATGCGGACATTACTAATGTCCCTAGCGAATGACGGCTATCAAAATTTATATTACCGTGTCGGAGTTGTTTCGGCACTCTCCGATATTGTTTACACCGGCGGACATCAATATTGATACAATACTTTCAGAGATTATCAAAAACAAACGAGAGACGCTTCCTCTTTACAAAAGATTAGATTGATCGCGTGCAAATTGCGAATCGGGCGTTGATAAAATTGTGTGTATCCATTTAACGGGGGTTTATTTTCAAATTTTCGTGGAAAATGTTTGTTTGCGGAATAACAAAGTTGCGTTTGTTTTCGTTCAACAAGAAACATTGCTCTACAAATTAAATTAATGGCAACAAGGAAATGAAACCTGTAATAAGGCAAATATAGAAGCCGTCGAGTTTAAAATAAGCTTAACATTGAAATATAAATAAATGTACACACGTATTTTCTACAACTTTTTCGTACAACCTCAAACGCTAAAATGAAACTATTTAAAAAATTTTTATTGAAATGGTGACTGATATGTCTAATGGAATTTAAGGAATGGAGGTAAAATAATTATTATCGATTTGTATAAGATCTGACGAGGATATGTAGATGTTAAATGATGATAAAAAATGAAAAAAAAAGGTTGAGAGGTGTCAAGGGACACCCGGATGGAACGAAGTTCCTTTCGATTAATTAGTGAAGGAATTGTAATAAAATTTAATTTTTTTTAAGTTATAATAATATTTTTTTATTATTAACAAATATAATGTAATATAAACTTAATCAGTAACTAACCTAACTCCATCAGCAATATCCGGAACTTGTGCAGAAACACTGTCAGGATTCATTATTATTATTTTTTATTATTTATTATGTACGAAAAACCTGTATACACTCAACAAAAATAATCGTCGCGACACCACACTGTTCAATGCGAAATAGAAATGAAAATATCTGGCTTGCTTTCTATAAGAGAGAGAGAGAGGGACAGACAGAGAAACATGCGCACGCCGCATAGCTTACTATAGCAAAAAATGTCGTTACAACTTATCGTGAGAATTTTTTCCGTCTAGCCCCCTTTCACAACGCGCGATAAGGAACTTCGTTCCAATAGATGACAGAACTAGTTACACAACTTTAATAGAATCTGTATAAAGCTAAGATTTAATTTATTAATTTATAACAGAACCAGATCTTCAAAATTAAAAAACTTTTCCATTGCTCCAGAATGCTCGTGATAATTTACAATCGTGTTGCAAATGGAACTTATGTTGTTTCATTTTATTGTTATTTCTAGGCAAGCGATTTTTCTTGCGACTCCTCGTTCATCATGATCCAGTTTAGCGATGCACCGGCTAAACACATGTTCGAATATATTTTCGAATGTAAGTCCCGCGGTAAGACGCAAACCCAGTAGAGTCACGGCTATATATATCCAATCGGTTCACATGTTTAAAAACTGAATTAATGACGACGTTTACGAGATTATTAGATCGGTGCCGCCATCCGGTGTCATTGCCAAGGCGACACTCACATTCACCTATAACTGTGTAGAAAACGCGTGTTTGATTCCGCATGATTTTCAGCAAAATTATTTTGAAATTTGTCTAGAATGTGTAATACCTCCAGTTGGTTGCTGGTGCACTTTGCTAAACAAAGGACCTCGAAGGTCAAGACAGCGAAGGTAGTTGCCTCTGTAGGAACCAAATTAAGCCAAATCTGTCTGATTTTCTTCTACATCTTTGGTCAAGAGAAGTTAGCGACACGAGTCATCTACGCAAAATACCACACAGAAATATAGATAGAATACGTGTCATTCGACAAGTGAAATCGAGTGCTACCGGGACAACACGCTTGTAAGAAGAGGAAGAAGACTCTATTAGACAATTACTACACCCTTTTAGATAGTTTCCAATTTCAACTTCTTTTTGTACTATATGAAATATATCAATAAAGAAAATAGAATATCAAAAAGAATTTTATTCGTGCAAGGGAAAGGAGAAAGAATACTGACCTCTACGGACGGGATCGGCCTGTCGTAGAAGGCAACAAAACAACCCCCCCTAGCTACGTGGTAGGGCTCCAAGTCCGTCTGGATGGCGACCACCTTTGGTCTTAAGTATGCCGCCATAATAACCTTGTATTGTGTTCCGACATTAGTGACCCAAGTTCCTGTACCCTTATGGGACAGCAGCGTGGTCACGATGCAACTGGCGTTGCCAACACCTATAGGTGACGGTAACTGCTAAATTCTAAGCGGGCCGTCAGCCTGTCTGCTGTCCTACAGCAATAAAAAAAAAGATTATACGGAAATACTACAGGGGTTTTTGTGCCTCAATTTTTGTTTTACAACATATTATAATATAATAGCTGTGCCCGCGACTCCGTCCGCGTGGAATAGTGACTTTGGGTAGCATTTTTTGGATATATCTTTTGGTTTATTTTGTATTACAAACACTATAAACCCTAAAATATAAATAAATGAAATATGCAAACAGTGTTATCAAATGCAACTGTTACGCCATGCGCCTCCGGAATACGTACGTTCGAACCTACAAAACCAGCCTAAGCTAAACCCTATTTTATATGATTGATAATATAAATCTGAGGTTCACTTAAATTGAATAATAACCTATAAAGTCCAGCCTAAGCTAAACCCTATTTCATATGGTTGATGATATAAATCGGAGGTCAAGTTAAATTGGTCATCTAAAATTTCCGAAACATCATTTTTAGTTAAAACTATTTTTTTTCTAAAATAAAAGTAGCCTAAGTTACTCCTTGTTACATCAGCTATCTGCCAGTGAAAGTCCCGTTAAAATCGGTCCAGCCGTTTCAGAGATTAGCCGGAACAAACAGATAGACAAAAATTGTAAAAAAAATGTTGTTTTGGTATATGTACCGTGAGAATACGTCCGAATGCACTTGGTAAAAAGCGGTTATTTCAATATTACAAACAGACCCTCCAATTTTTTTTTTTTTTTTTTTTTTATAGCGAGAGTTCAGCAGACAGGCAAACGGCTCACCCTGGCAGGTGGTCACCGTCGCCTATGGACGTCTGCAACACCAGAGGCATTACTAACGCGCTGCCGGCCTCGAAGAAATTTTATAACGCCTTTTTTGAAGAACCCCATATCGTACCGCGCTGAGAAAACCTCAGCCGGAAGCTCATTCCAGATCCTGAGAGTACGCAACATGAACGTTCTGGAGAACCGTTTCGTACAGGAAAAAAGAGGCTCCAGGAAATGGGGATGAACACCCAGCCGATGGCGGGCAGTGCGGTGGTAGAAAGACGACGAGGGCACCATTCTAAATAGCTCCTCAGAACACTCCCCGTTGTACAGACGATAGAATACGCAAAGAGACGCAAAGTCTCTCCGAAGTCCAAGCGTATCTAGACCGTCTGTGAGTATGGGATCGTCGACAACACGAACTGCGCGCCGTTGGATCGAATCTAGGGGATTGAGCTGACAGGCGGGTGCTCCAGCCCATAAATGTGAGCAGTACTCCATATGCGGTCTGACCTGTGCTTTGTATAGCACAAGCCGTTGCCTTGGACTGAAGTACTGCTTGGACCGGTTTAGCACACCTAGCTTTTTGGAGGCAAGCTTAGCTTTACCCTCCAATTGTCCCCTAAACTGCACATCATTTGTGATGTCGACACCAAGGATCCCAATACTGCTTGCGATGGAAAGAGAGGTTCCTTGGAACTGTGGCGCAGGTGCGAACGGGGTTTTCTTGGCAGAGAATACGCAAACTTGCGTCTTCGAGGGGTTGAACTGGACAAGGTTTTGTCGTCCCCATTCAGAGACTCTCTCTAGAGAGTTCTCTACTTCAGACACAAGTCTGACCCGACTTTCTTCCAAAACCGCAGGAGAGAGGTTTACACGACCAGTGTACCGTGCGTCGCCGGTGCTATCATCCGCATAGCAATGAATGCCATCTATGGATAGAATGTCATTGATATGCAGAATAAATAGCGTCGGCGACAGCACACAACCCTGGGGCACACCAGCATTGATAGGCTTCACACTGGAGCAGCAACCGTCAACAACGACCTTAATACTGCGCCCAGCGAGAAAGCTGGATAGCCAGGTGCAAAGACTCCCAGGTATCCCGTAAGATGGAAGCTTCGCAAGAAGAGCCCTATGCCAGACCCGATCGAAGGCCTTAGCGATGTCTAGGCTAACGGCCTTTTTTTTATTTGTATACCTAGCCCCACACTTTCAGCCCTCTCAAACTCTAATCCATCCTAAGGTTGCCTGGAAGAAATCGCTTCCAGCGATAAGGCCGCCGTTTGTACAATCTTTTGTTTGTTTTGTCCTATATTGTATACATTTTGTGTTGTGCAATAAAGTATATTCATTCATTCATTATAGAAAACTGTGGTAGTACTGACAAGAGAAACATGATTATCATTTAAGTTTATCGCTGTGGAAGGAGATAATTTGAAGGTGCATTTGGATAGTAAGTAGTTACCGTACTATGTGTGTTTGCGACGCCAGAGCACCACAAACACACTGGCATCCGTATAGTAGAAGTGCGTACCTTAACCAGGATACCTACAACACAAGGTTATTATGGCGGCAAATCTAGAGATCAATCCAGACGGGGTCGGAACCTTACCAGTTGGCAGGGTTCTAGGTAGCTAGGGTTGTTTTGTCACCTTTTACGGCAGTAAACAGTATTTACATGTATTGTAAATCAGAAGCAAACCTTTTTTCAATCCCTCAATTATAGTGAGTTGAAAGTGATAAACTAATATTTGAATACAGTTGTAAGTTTAGAAGAATGAAATTGATAAAAACATTCCACGATCCATAACAATATGAATAACGTTAGAATTTACAAATTTTCCAAAAGACATTGATTGAGATAATAAATACATCGACTTAAAATAATCATAAATATAATATTATTGCTTGTCCAATAATAAAGAAATGTTTTTAACATCGCGGGAACGGAATAAATTTTATTCTCAATCAAAACAATTCCTGGAAACCAAATCGGCTTATTTCAATCAAGAGGGAAAATAACAAATTCACGTTAACAGTCGGAAGCTTAACGTTGGTAAGAATATATTTTCATACATAATTATTGTTTTCTTCTTCTTTTTGTTTCGTAATTATACAATAAACATTACAGGAATAACAAATAACATATATTACTGCACGCGTTAAAAGATAAATCGTAGTTGCATACACTGCCGTATCAAGCAAGAGCGGGGCCCGTAGCAAATTTTTGCGAAAGAAGCTTGATCTGCTATGGATTTGTGAGTAAAAAGTTGTAAACAACAGTTCAGTACTCAATACCTCAATACGTTTATTTGCCGTCTATAGGTTACAGTGTTGTGGGTGCTTAATCGTACAGTAGATACTCAGACAGAGATGAGCGGGTTTAAATATGATGGGCCCCTTTTGAGCGGGGCCCGTAGCAATTGCTACTCTTGCTACGTGGTTAATCCGGCACTGGTTGCATACAAAGTATGGTCGAATCGAAGGTCGAATGAAAAGAACGACCACAGTCCCATCCCTTACCTCAGCAAAACCTACTTCGTTGTGCAAAGCAGAGTGAACCAATCAGCAGGTAATTTCAAACATTCTCCATAACATTCGATTGTAAAGTAAAATGGATAATTTGATAAAGACAAACATTACTTTTTTGTAATGTCCTATTGTTATATTAGTATGTTATCTGGCTGAAATGGGCAATTGGAAACTTATTTATCTAAGAACGTGTTAACTACGTGAACATGTGTACATTACTTAGTTTCTAAATGTGGTCGTATTGTTTTCGGTTCTTCATATAACATTTTTTTATTACATATAAGCCAAAGAACAAACAAAAAGATAAATGGATATTTTATATATTTTCCTAAGCGATAAAAACCTTTTACATAATAATCTTCATTTTCATACATTTAGCTTTTTCCAGCTGATCCTGCGTTTGAAAAACGAAAATAAAAAAAATCACGTGACTGTATAATCTAATGATCTATTAAAATATTAATAACCTATAAATAAGAATGGAATGGATTATCAAATAAAACCAATCGCACCGGTCTCTGAACTCGGCAACATGCACTCTTGGCAGATATAAAAAGTTCTGCATTTAGAGCTTCGCGAGTGGGAGGCACCTATCCTCCCGGGAGGGTCAATGGTCTGGCGCTTACAGGCAAACCAAAATATTTTTATGGAAAACTCGGAAGACCTTTTGCGAATACCTAATAGGAGACAGGCACTTGCCTGCATTATGCCACCAGGTGCCGCAATTAATTTGTATAGAAATCGCAAGTTCGGCTTTGAGTCTTGGATGCCCGTCGGGTCCGCGCCGCGGTTTGTCTAAACCGTCACGTCCCGTGGCCTCGACACCTAAGGCGTGTGAAGGAACACCAGGGTGGTTTTCGTGGGTATACCAGCGACGTGCGTCCCCCAGCCTAAAAAAGGGGACGTACGGACCCATTGCACGGGGTGTGCGTCATGCATTTCCACCTCCCAAAAAAATGTTACTTAAAATATGAGTATAGAAAAATAATTTACATATATTTTTTTTATTTTAATGAAAGTTTTTAACGTGAAGACATGGATCGATTTTATCAAATGTAATAATTTACAACATCAAAGCTCTTTCTCCTTGTTGTTTTAATTGAAATATATATTAAAAGCGTTGAATTAACAAAAAATTTTTTTTAAATTTTACGATCTTTAAAAAAATATTTCTTTTGCTTTTATATGATCTGTACATGAGATGAAATAAATTTGCTCATAAATCATTCGCGTCAGATATCGGAACTATATTAATAACATGTACTATATTAATAACATCCCCGATCGACGTCTGCCAATAGATGGCGGGCGGACGAGATGCGCAGGAGTACTATTTAAAGCCAAATGTAGGCCAAGTCAGTGGGACGGTGGAGGATAGACCAACCGCTGAAACGGCCGTCTTTACAAAGAATAATCGGGACAGAGCTCTCATTTCTTAACTTAATAAAAAATTTAAATGAATGCTAGGACTTAATCATTATTTCAGGCTATAGCTGTCCACTGCTGAACATAGGCCTCTCCAATCGATTTCCAGCGCGATCGGTCCATCTGGTAGGCGACCGCTAAGACTTAATAATATAAAATAAATATAAGAGAAAGAATACTACTAACCTCTGCGGCCGGGGTCGGCCTGTCGTAAAAGGTGACAAAACAACCCACTCCAGCTACGTGGTAGGGCCTCAAGCCCGTCTGGATGGCGATCACCTTTGGTCTTAAGTATGCCGCCATAATAACCTTGTGTTGTGTTCCGGCATTAGTGACCCAAGTTCCTGTACTCTTATGGGACAGCAGCGTTTTTTTTCGTTTTTTATCGCTGAGGAGCAGCAGACAGGCTGGTAGCCCACTCAATAGTAAGCGGTTACCGTCGCTTATGGATGTTTGTGACGCTAGGGTCACGGTGAACATGCTGCTATCCCATAAGGGTACAGGAATCTGGGTCACTAATGCCGGAACACAACACAAGGTTAGTTGCCATCCAGACAGGCTTGAGGCCCTACCACGTAGCTAGGGTTGTTTTGTCCCACCCCGGCCGCAGAGGTTAGTATTCTTACTCCGCCCCCGCACGGAGAGATGTTTGTCATCTCAGTTTGTGAACTTCGCGTTCAGTAAGCACTAATGTTGATCTTTAAAGAGTACCCTATCTACCTTTTATTTTCTTTGCTCTACTTCCCCGCCAGACTCTGGCCAGGTGGCAACGGCTGCTTGCCGATGCTATTTTAGATCGGCAATTTATTAACGGGATTAAATCGTCCGGCAGTAATGAGCCGCTACTATTAGAAACACACTAAAAACAGTCTATTATGAAGTTCTCAAAGTGATGATAATGAATGATAATGACCTACTGGTGATAAAGTCATTCATTCACAGGCTTCTAATTATGAGTGCGGTAGAATATACAAACAGCAAAAACTATAAGAAAATGATTTTATGGAAGACTGCAAATGCATCATCAAAATTAAACTTAAATAAAAGTTTAATTTATTATTTTATTTAACCGATTACTACAAAAAATAAACCAATGGGATTCCATGCCCATAAAATATTTTCCGCAAAGAGGTCGCTGTACGCGAAACATCGCAACTATATATGATATCTAAATGCGTAAATTCAAACAAACGTCATAAAAAGGTCAACGAAAAAACAACTCCCCGAAGCTAAACTAATAACTGAATGTTTTTCTACGTTAGATAACAATGTTAAACAAAACCATTAGTAAGACAACAAACGGCCAAACGGGTATCAGAAAGAACGAATAAAACAATTGCCATTCCGATCAAGAAGTACGATTTTATTACAATAATGTTAAAATATCGATGTTAAATTTTAAGGCCTTCTTTATCAAAGATACTAGAAAACATTGCCAATAGGAAATCATATAATAAGAATATTTATATTTGACATTAGAATATTTCCACAAAAACATTGTAAATTTCGTGTAACGAGTAAAATTAATAATCTCGTCATTAGGATGACGCGTGTACGTTTAGTTTAGTGTTTACGACAGTTCTAAAAGTAATAGCAAAATGGCGATTCGCAAACTCGATACGTTTGTAAAGATTCCTACAAAAAAGCTACAGAACACAATTCTTATTTATGTGAAAGTCACCACTAAAATGAATATTCTAATTATTTACATAAATGTTTGAAATTTAGGAACAAGTAGTAAAATAGTAATTGAAAAATAACAAAGCTCTGCCCGCCGACAATCCGTATCCGAATCCGTAATAAGGGCACGTGGAGGTAATACACTTTATTAAAACATAAATAAACCCTTGCATAAAGTTTGTGTCTATTGTTAAAACCAATTTTGAATTAAACCAATTTTCCTTAAATTTCTGTTTTTTCTTCAAAAAAGTCATAAGGTCCTTTCCAGTACACAAACTTAAACTTAAGGATATGACCCTACGCTGTTTTAAAGTTCACGAACCAATCTAGAGGTTTCAATTTAAATCTGTATAGAAAGTTTGCATACTTGGTTAAAATATTTATTTCAAAGTCGTCTATTACTTTGATGCAGTTTATGAGTCCATCAGTGTACTTGTTTCATTTGTGCAAATCGAATTGATTTCCTATAATAAAAGAGTAATGTGGTTGTTATCAAAGAGAAACCGAGCTTAAATTAAAAAAATATAAATATTAAAAATTTTGATACGCACCTTGCGCAGTGCCAGCGTTTTCGTACTTAGACTTCAACTTAGCGGCAGTCGCACGCGCATCGGACCTCACCGTGTCCGCAGATGGCGTAGTCGTCGAGGTTGTCCTGAACGACAAAGTTGTGGAAAAGGATGACGAGAAAGAGGATCCGAGGCCCAGGCCCAACGTGGTGCGGTAGCGGCGACGATACATTCTCAAGAACCGAAATTATCAAAATGCTTAAATATGTAAACGCGTTAACCGATCGGCGGTTGGAAAGCGACTGAAAGTTTTCAGCGAATGTGCGTAGGCGCAGCCGGCAACCCGGAAAAGTGGCAATTTATTATGGAGCCCTGGTGGCTAGACGGTCAGGCGGATAGGCGCTACGCCGTTCAATTTATTTTAACCGTATTGATGATATCTTGTTTTGTATCTTGTTTTCATTCGTCTTATAAGTATTTTATGGCCAATAACTAAACATTAAAATGACATATAGATAGTTAGATAAAATCAAGAATAACATCATTAGAAGTAATTTTTACAAATTTTACATGTTTATTTATTCATTGTTGATATTTTGATCAATTTTCAGTAATCATTTTCAGCAACTTACATGACAATGGTCATCGAAATACCTAGTCAGGTCATAAATTCTGTCACATGTTTAATGTAAAATAATTGTAACAAGTTTATTCATTATGTAACCATTCATATACCAAAATGAACTTAACAAAACATAGATTCTTATGACATTAAAGTTTATTCAAAATGACCTCCGTGATTTTGAATACAAGCCTTCAATCTGCGCGGCCAGTCGTCTATCGCAGCACGAACGAGGTCCATGTCAATATCGGCGGCTGCCTTAATCAAGGATGTCTTGAGTGACTCCAAATTGGGATGAGGCTTTGAGCACGCCTTTTCCTCCAAGTGTTACCATATCTTGTAATCTAACGGATTCAAATCTGGACTGGAGGAGGGCCAGTCTTCGTGCCGGATGAAGTCGATTTCACGCGCCGCCAGCCAGTCTTGTGTGCTCTTCGCTCTATGAGCTGGCGCCGAATCTTGTTGGAATACCCAGTGCCTGTTATTGAACATGGTATGAGAAACAGGTTCCACAAGGTTCGTCAGGACTGTATTTTGATACACAACAGCATTCGTTTTTACACCTTTCTCACAAAAATGTACCTCTGTTAAGCCCCAATAAGAAACTCCCAACCATACCATGAGCGAGGATGGAAAATGACCTCGTTGGACACGCGGAATACGGTTGCTCGCTTCTTCACTACTGTGTGCGTACACCTTATCATTTTGTTTGTTGTAGCTCTCTTCTACGGTAAACATTTTTTCATCCGAAAAAAGAATTTCCCGATATTTTTTTCCCGCGTACCGCTTCAACAAAGCGCGGCATCTCTTCAGTCTCAGGTCCATTAGACGAGCATTCAAACGATGTCCTGTTTTTCTTCGATATGCCCGAAGCCCTAAGTCTTCATTTAACACCCTTTTCACCGTGGTTCTGCTTAACCCCATCTGAAGGGCCAACAGTTTCTGCTTACGTTTGGGATTTCTTGGAATTCGTGCCTTCACAGCTTTTATCACTGCTGGAGTCCTAACAGACCGAGGGCGACCACTTCTTGACCTGTCATCTACACTAGAGTCTTCATTGTATCGTTTGATGGTACGATAAACGAATCTTTTGGTTATATTCAAATTTTTCAGTATGTTAAAAATTTGAATTGGCGCGTAACCGCAACGATGCAACGCCATAACTGCAACACGGTCTTCTTTAAGCGTCCACTCCATATTTAAAAATGAGTAAAATTCTAAAAGTATACATTTTTATTTTCATGAACAATTCGAGATTCGAATTCAATAAACTTTTTTGTGGCCAGCATTCTAAAAGAAAAGTTTTTACTGTGTGACAATACTTATGACCTGACTAGGTATGTATACAAAAATAATTTAATGTATACTCAATATTTTACTTTCAACATTATAACACTTTTATTCAAAATGTGAAGGTAGGTGAAGAGCAAGGATAAAACTCAAAGTAACAAGCAATAACAAGCAAGCTAATAAATAATGCATTTTTATAGGAACACATTTAAATCAAAATATTAATTATTTGGATATATTAATTAAGTCCTTACTTATGAAATTAGCGTTCTGTCCTACTGACCACTTTGATCTGAAAGATCTCTTCTTTGGATAAGAATTACAAATTCAAATTTATAAATTCATTTAGCTGGTACATTTGCTTTTTGAAAACAGTCATTCATTTGTTTTTTCCTCGTTATTTTTTTCTTTGGCGTCGCTTATTACAGCACAATGGAAAACATGAAATATCGGTATATTTACGAGTACGAGTTCTACCTGGCACCAGTGCTGCAGAAACAGCTCGAAGGATTAATGGTGTGTACGGCACTGGTGTCGTAAAAGAAAGCACGGTACGTTTTCGTTCTGGAAATTTCGAGTTTCAGAACCCCCCCGTGGACGGCCGTAGACCAAAGTGGAAAATGAAGAATTAAAGGCTATTGTGGAAGCGGATTCGTCACAAAGCACTTCAGAGATAGCTGCAGGCTTCGGGATAAGTGATAAAACTGTATTAATCCACTTGAAGCAAATCGGGAAAGTAAAAAAACTTGAATGATGATGATGATGATTACCTCATGAATTGAGTGAATCGAACTTGCAAACACGCGTCGACTGCTGTGTTACTTTGCTCAACCGACACAATAATGAAAGGATTTTAAATCGAATCATTACATGTGAAAAAATATGGATACTTTAAGATAATCGTAAGCGCTCGTCGCAACGGCTGAACCCTGGAGACCCAGCCAAATCCTGCCCTAAATGAAAATTGACTCAGAAAAAGTTACTTGTGAGTGTTTGGTGGACTAGCGCAAGTGTCGTTCACTACAGCTTTCTAAAATCTGGCTAAAGATAACGAAAGATATCTATTATCAGCAACTGCAAACCATGAAGGAAGAACTAGCTGCTAAACAACCGAGATTGGTCAATCGCTATAGGCCACTGCTGCTTCACGACAACGCAAGACCACACACTGCACAACAAACAATCACTAAGTTATATGAGCTGCAATTGGAATGTCTGCGACATCCACCGTACTCCCCGGACCTTGCTCCAACAGATTACCATTTTTTCCGGAATTTGGACAACGTCTTCCAAGGAAAAAAATTCAACTCCAATGCGGCAGTCCAAACCGCCTTCAAAGAGTTTATTGATTCTCACCCCCATGGTTTTTTTTTAGTAAAGGGATCAATGAACTACCTATGAGATGGCAAAAGTGCATAGATAACAACAGTGCATACTTTGATTAATTAAATATATTTTACAAAAAAATGGACTTTATATTCCTCCCATACTAAACGCCAATTTCATATGTAAGGACCTAATATTTTGGGCCAAGCAGGCTAGTTTCACAGTATCACTCAACCTAACAACTGCTTGTCACTGGGTTTGTAACTTGATAATTTTTTGATGGGTCTCATTGTTTCAAAGATCATTAGATTTCAAAGATTAGGGTTCAAAATACTTGTGGAAATTTATTTATTATGATATAAAATTTACAAAAGAAAAAGAAGGAAAATCTAAATAAAAATGACGTGCTTTTACCCTGAAGACTGCGAGCAATTTGCAGTGTCTGATGTTAGTGACCCCTTGTCCAACAACATGCTGTGAAGATCCACTTATGTCCTATCCCTGCTTGCCACTATGTCCTTCGCCGAAGATTATGTATTGTTGTGAAAAGAACTCGCGGTGAGTTTCAAGGCCTCTAATTTGCCAAGAGGAAGATTGCTGTGAGCCACCACCAAAATATATGAAGTTGGACGCATTGTGCGCAAGCACCTGTGCAGCTTGTGTCTGCATTCAAGCACAATAGAATGCAGGACCAAGAGCATATGAAGACGCTCGGCACTGCTAATTTCCTGTTTAGAAGCCCTCATGACTTAGTTATCGAATTTTATTTGTGCACAGACCGTCCTGGCAAAAATGCTACCCTGTCCACCCAAACTGACACTCTGATGTTGTTTACTCACGAAGAAACCAATAAAAGTGTCACTTGAAGATATATTAGATGCTTAACATAATTTAAATAAAAAGGATGCCAGATTTTCTCCCAAAAAGGGGTTAATGTCAGGCAGGGGCCGGTTGTAAAAACTAAGCCACAACTACTGTAACATGTTGTGCAGACCCTATATAATGTGGGATAAGGGCAGGAGGAAGAAGAAGAAGGGTTTCATTGTTTCAGTACCTGCCAACTTGTTAAAAATTTCACTACCAATAGGACTTTACATTTATTGTTCAATTCTTAATGTGTGGTCTATTGATTTTCAGTTAGTCTTAAAATATCTGGGGATCAGACAACAGTCAACCTTGTGAAAACCAAATTGTACCCTATATATTGTCTGGTACCCTATGATTAAGAAAAGAAAGGGTTACAGAAGAGCAATGTCTATTTCTAACTATTAATAGATCGTCTATACGTATATCGTCTATACTATTAATAGATGACTATTTCCTCGATTTGAATCATGTATTTTTTTTTTCATTCATGTAGATTTTTTTTTCTCTCTATACACCGCACGATAAGTTAGTGCTAGTATTCTCCATAAGAAATTTATATATGGGTTGCCTGGAAGAAATCGCTTAAAGCGATAAGGCCGCCCATTGTCTCCAATATTTACAATATTCTCTTTAACTTGTATTATATCATTAGGTTAAGTTGGTGACAATAAAGTATTATCTATCTAATGTCGCTAAATTAGGCACAGAATTTCACTGTAACAACAGTTTAAGTTTGGCCTGGAAGATAAAGCTATGTAAAATGCTTGTATGAAAAAGTAAAGACCATATCTGTACTGTTGTACACATATAAATAAATTCAAGACAAAATGATAATTTCATATTTAAACATTGAAAGTAAAATACAATATTAAAGGGTATTTAAAAAAGCAATTATTGAATTGGATCTTTATAGAATACTTTGTGCTAGTCCCACCTTTGAGATCATGTTTGTAATAAAATGACTTTGTTACATAAATAAAGTATTAATCTTAATGATCCTGCTAAAGAATATGGGCCAAAATGATTAAATTTTTGTATTGTCATCAGGCCATGACAAGTGTGCAAAATTTTGATCGTTCAAAGTGGGTAATAAAATAGAATTCAAAAATTCCATTATGTATAAATACGTTCAAGTCAAATTAATAAAAGTGTGGTGAAAATACACAATTTTTAAAGCAATATATGGTCTAACTATTGAGCAGAAGATTATGACTTTTGCACTAGTTGTGAAGGAATGCATCTAGTAGCTTGGAAACCTACTTTCCTTAAACCATTAAACCTGTCTGAGCGATTGGAAGGCATTTTTAATCATCAAAGGAAATGCACTGTTTATATCCAGAAAACCAAGTTTTATCAAAAGTGTGACAATTAAGAATCTAAATTTTTAGTAGCAATTTATCTTAAATTTTGATCAATATTTGTTTTCATATGTGATAATAATGTGTTTATAATTTAGGTAAAAACATATCTAATATAATATGAATTTTTTATCACTGTGAGCATGTTAGCATTAGTGTAATTACTACATAATATATACATATCAAATTATCAAACAAATTCAAGCAAACTGAGATAAATAAATCAAGTTTTTTAAGTTCAATTTCAAGTGGTTTCAACTCAGTTCAAGATACAATTACATTTTAATCTTAAATAAATCTTAAGTATGCCGCCATCACAACCTTGCATTGTGTTCCGGCATTAGTGACCCAAGTTCCTGTACCCTTATGGGACAGCAGCGTGTTCGTGATGCCACTGGTGTAGCAAACACCCATAGGCGACGGTAACTGCTAAATTCTAAACGTGTCGTCAGCCTGTCTGCTGTTCTACAGCCATAAAAAAAACCAAACTGATACAGACAGATGATGGCATAATCATCATTATAATGATAAACAATAACAACAAACCTTGAAAATGAGCACTTACCGTTTATGGACCAGATGTGGGAAGGCAACGACTGCGCGGCGTATACACGACCGAGCGCCAATGAAGTGCCGGCTGCCGGACCTGCCTCTTCATTGGAACTCGAATCCGTATCGGGACTTGCAGCAGCAGACGCCTCGTAGCTCTGTGAGTTTGCCGGGATTGCTATAGCTTCGTGAGAAGCGTGAAGATCAGGCACTGAAGACAAAGATCGCGCCCGCTGCCTATCATTCGACAACTGTATACCGGGGATAGCCCGTAACAGGCTAAATCCCGCAACTCCCGACGCCACATCAGAACCAGAACTAGTTGAGAATGTCCTACCCCTGGGATTCTGCTCTCCGTTTGCGGTACTCGCCTTAGCTCCCATCACGAACGAGTTACGCAAAACTAAACACCTATCACAACAAAATCACGAGCACACGCGACGAGCGGCATCCGTGCCGCTTCGACACATCGTACGACACTAACACTGCGGCAAGTTATTGTAGATAAAACTTTAGACAAACATTTAGTATTACGAAATTGTAAACAGCACTTGAGTTCAGTTCAGTTCTTAAGGTTATGGCTCCAATGCCTCTAGCATCGATTTTGCCAGTATCGGAGTTACAAAAGTGACAGGTTGTAATAAAATAAACTGTAATTTAAAACGCGGGAGTTTCGAAAGCTAACGTTATCTGGAATCCTGAGGACAACACAGTTTCTATTTGTTATAAATTGTATTAACATACTTATAAGTAAATACTATTTTTAATCAAAAACTTACATAAAACTAGAATATATTTAGTATGGACAAGAGTTAACATGTAATTTACATTAATAGGGCGAGGGATATCTGTATGAAGAATTTAAAACAGCACTTGCATGCATGTGCCCTTCTGGTTCTGCAAAATCTTGACAGATTCAGATGACAGTTGTCCTAACCGGTCCTACGGAGCAATTTTTTTAAGCATTGATAGGCGACGACATCATACTATACAGACATACTTTTTAACATTTCTTATTAGAACAGTACTATTAGTGTAACAGTAAAAGCACTTTATTCGCGGGGGTATGTGTAAATATGCCGCGAATACGGAAACCGTGAATATGGAATGGTAATTTATATGAGATTTTAGGAGATACGTTCTTAAATCACAAAATAAAAAACAAATATATAAGAAAAAATTTGTTTAATTGAACTTTTTGACCATCATATGGTCAAAAAGTTAACTACTTATCTTCAGGATAAGGCAATGGTTTAAAGAATTTTAGGCGCCACGGTGCCCTGACCTTAAGCCTGACGCAGGTCCTCTCGGGGCATGGTTGCTTCGGGAGGTACCTGTGTCGCACAGGGCGAGAGATGACGTCGGGGTGCCACCATTGTGGTGCGGGCGACGAGGAGGACACGGTGGACCACACTGTCGCCGTGTGCCCTGCGTGGCGCGAGGAGCGTTGCACCCTCGTCGTCCAAATCGGCGCTCCCCGCCCTGGTTCTGTCCATGGTCGGGGGCGATCCTGGATGGATGGCCGTCGCCTCCTTTTGCGAGACAGTCATGTCCGCAAAGGAGGCGGCAGAGCGGGAGCGGGAGTCCACCACCACACTCCTCTCCCGCCAATGCAGGCTACTTCGTCGGCGCCGGAGGGTGAACAATGACCTCCGGCCGCCGTAGAAAGCGGTCGCGGGCGGCCCCTCGGGGGAGGATCCGCTGCCCGCACTATTGCCGCAAGGGAGAGGGCCGCGTGCTGTTCCGGGGCCCCCCTCAACTCCTACAATACAGGAGAGCGCCGGAGGGACGAAACCCTGACCCCCTGGCGCCAACACTTTAGAAGAGGCCCGCCTTGAGACAAACGGCGGGCCGGCACCAGCCCGGGCCATGAGATCGGTAGGCCACATATCCGTAGGCCCGGGCGTAGGCGATAGGAGAACAGCGGAGTTTTTTAGTG
Source organism: Malacosoma neustria (assembly GCA_963693495.1). Classification (NCBI taxonomy): domain Eukaryota; kingdom Metazoa; phylum Arthropoda; class Insecta; order Lepidoptera; family Lasiocampidae; genus Malacosoma; species Malacosoma neustria. The sequence goes on from OY856381.1 coordinate 20,375,372, forward strand.
GGTAGTCGGATGGCTGAACATCTTCCCCGGAGTCCCACATATCTCTCGGTCCCCCGGGCCGGGGGAACCCGTCAAGAGAGGATTTTCCGAGACAAAAAAAAGAAATGGTTTAAAGAATTTTATATTTTTTTCTTGCTTGGCAGTTTTTAAAAGCACCTTCAGTTCACAATGATATTCAGCAGTGGCATTAGCAATTTGCCTCTTAAAATAAGGCTTCGTTCCATAGACGGATCAATTTTCATAAAGAAATCACAAAGCTTATTTGTCATTCTTAAACCTTCACTAAGATTTTTCAAATTAAAAGTCACGTTTCCAGTGCTTGTTGAAGCCTCTTCAATGGGCTGTAAAAACATTTCCTCCAAGTCGGTTTCAGTCAAATCTTCATCTTGCGATTCAAGCAACTCCTGAATGTCACTTGATTCTATATCTGTTCGAACCCATGTCGTCATATTTTATTCGCAATTTTGGCTATGCTTGCAGTCAAAGTTTGAATTTGCACAGGTTCTTCGTCATTTTCTGCAGTCAGGGCAGATCACATTTTTTTCCAGCATGATTTCAATGCCAATTCTGCCAATGATTCTTTTATGTTAATGATGCATCTTGCTATATCAAATTTCTTTAAGCATTCGATACAATTCATTTCAGGATCAAATTTCATATTATCCAGTATGATTTTGAAGGTTTGTCTAATGTAATAGAGCTCAAAGCTTGGATTATTCCTTGGTCCAAAGGTTGAAGCAAAGCCGTCGTTGTGAGGTAAAAATTTCACTTTTATATTTAGATGCATGGTTTCAGGTTCGCAAAGATGACCTGGTGTGTAGCAGCACCTCGATTTGCTCTTCACCCTTACAAGCGAGCGAGACAAATGCCGCGAGCGCAGCAAAAACAACATTTTTTATTTACGGTGTGCGACACGACACGCAGATATCTTCCGTCTCGCTCATCATCATCATCATCATCATTTCAGCCGGAAGACGCCCACTGCTGGACAAAGGCCTCCCCCAAAGATCTCCACGATGATCGGTCCTGCGCTGCCCTCATCCAACCTATCCCGGCGATCTTGACCAGATCATCGGTCCATCTTGTGGGGGGCCTACCAACACTGCGTCTTCCGGTACGCGGTCGCCATTCGAGGACTTTTCTGCCCCAACGGCCATCAGTCCTTCGAGCTATGTGCCCAGCCCAGTGCCACTTCAGTTTTGCAATCATCCGGGCTATGTCGGTTACTTTGGTTCTCCTGCGAATCTCCTCATTTCTGATTCAATCTCGCAGGGAAACTCCGAGCATAGCCCTCTCCATTGCTCTCTGAGCGACCATGAGCTTTCTCATAAGGCCCATAGTTAGCGACCACGTCTGCGTTCCGTATGTCATCACTGGCAACACACATTGGTTAAAAACCTTCGTCTTGAGACACTGCGGTATTTGGGACGAAAAGATTTTACGGAGCTTCCCGAACGCTGCCCATCCGAGTTGGATTCGACGAGTGACCTCTTTCGCGAAATTGGACCTGCCTAACTGGATCGTTTGACCCAAGTAGACGTATTCGTCAACAATTTCGAAAGTACAGTTCCCAACTGTTACGGGCGTAGGTGCGACATGGACATTAGACATGATCTTCGTCTTGTCCATGTTCATTTTGAGACCTACTCCTTGGGAAGCTGTATTGAGGCCATCAAGCATATGGCTTAAGTCTTCCATGGTTTCAGCCATGATTACGATATCATCTGCGAATCTAAGGTGAGTGATGTACTCACCGTTAATGTTGATGCCCAGTCCGTTCCAGTCCAGAAGCTTGAAGACATCTTCCAACGCAGCAGTGAACAGCATCGGCGATATGACATCGCCTTGTCTGACTCCCCGCTGCAGTCGGATAGGCTTCGAGTTCTGATCCTGGAGACGGACTGACATGGTGGCGTTTTCATACAAACACTTCAACGCTTTCCGTCTCGCTCACACAGTTACATTTTATACTTGCATATTGTTTCGTGTTAGCTTAGCATATTTTGTACTAAATCGTTATAACATAGCAGCTATTCACATTCCTCAATTGTAAATATTTTATAAACAGCGCACTTTGTTAATAAATCATGGAATCCTGGAAGTGACTTTTATTTGGAAAACTACTCCTAAGAAAACCTCCGAAGAAGAACTCTGCCTCAACAACAAACCTATTGGAGGCCAGGAACCCCTGCACCTCCAAAGTGGTGACCCCGACGTGATTTGAACACGCAACCTTCAAACTAGAAAACCTTAAAACTAGAACTGCTTTGGAGTCTGAATTCTTTTTTTCAAATAAGTTTCAACTTCAGGAACAAAACAATTCCGAAACCAGTTACAAAAAATAGTGTTTGTAACCTACGCTTGCTTATTAGCACGCAAAAACACTGGCTGGTCATCCTTGTTTTGATTTTTTAAAGCAAGAGGATTTAACTGTCTTTAAAGCATCAGTGGTTTAATGACAAAATCTGCAGATGCATTAGAACATAGCATCAGTGTATCTCTAACCTTAGCTGCCTTAAATTCAGGGGTAGACTTTTCGCTTTTAGAAATGAATGTTTTGTTTGGCATTCTCTTCCAAAGTGCAGTGCAGATTCGTCTGCATTAAATACTTGTTCAGGTTTGTATCCTTCATCAGCTCCTAGATTTGTAAATTCTGATGAAAGAATATCTTTCTGATGCAGCAGTCTGCAGATGCAGCTTCTCCAATGATTTTAATGCTATGCAATGATTGTTTAACCTTAAATTCATTGAATCAATCTTCCGAAGTTTGGAATCTTCCATTTGTACAACACCTCCACAACTACGACCAGGTTCTTTAAAATGTGCGTAAAGACGCTTAACCTTCTCCCGGTCCATTGGACTACTTAAGAGCACTTTTTTTTTGCTTGCGGTCATCGATCTATAATGACAACGCTATTTTTTTTTTTTTTCTTTTAATGTGGCTCCAATGCTTTAGGCACTGATTTGCCAATGTCAAAGTATAGACGTTTATAGAACAGGCAGGTGGCGAAAGAGCATAATTGCAAGGATCAGGAAATCATTTTGACAATCATTTTAATTAGTTAACTGCAAACCAAGAGGAAATGGTAGTTTAAAGTGAAATGAAATGAAAATGAAAAATATATGAATTTAAAAATAGAATGATACAATTTTATATAAATATTTACAGATAGGTACATATTTATTTTACATATTATTTGAAATATTTATATTATTTACTAATTACACTAAACGCTAATATTATTTAAACTTAAAAATTTACATAAAACATTAATAAACTGATTATCAACCATAGTTAATAAAAAATTTACATTGATGGGACGTGGGATGTCTTTGGGAAGGATATCATATAAGGGAGTAGAAATTTTTAGGCAATCAAAGAATATATGTTCAACTGAACCTTCGCCTAAGCCGCACTCACATAAAGAGCTGTCACGAATTCTAAGTTTATTCAAAAAAACCGGTGTGCATACATGTCCAAGACGGAGACGGATTATAATGGAAGTAATTTTTTTTGGGAGATGACGATAACGGAAGAACCAGGAGGTTGAAGGGATAGAGGGTTGTAAATTGCTATAATATTTGGCTGTGATCTTACTAGATTTTTGCCACCACTCGTTCCAAATTTTAATCATTGAGGGTTTAGCAAGGGCACATAAATCACGGGGGAAGCATCTGTTATATTTATTAGAACCTATATAAACCGCTTGCTTGGCACAACTGTCAGCATTATCGTTCCCATGAATACTGGAGTGGCCAGGAATCCAGGCCAGAACTACGTCTAGGCCTAAAGAAAAACAAGAGTGGAGAGCTTTTTTAATATCAAGAGATAAAGAGGATAGCTTGGAACGGAAAGGAGATTTGTTGATATCCTGTAGGCAACTCAAAGAATCTGTGAAAATTATAGATTTGTTAACATGATGAGATTCTATGTACAGAACTGCTTCAAGCAGGGCAATGGCCTCTCCAGAAAAAACGGAATTGGGGTAAGGGATTTTATAATTAAGGATGATTTTAAATTTAGGAATCCAAACAGCGGCGCCAACTGGACCATCGTCCGAAAGTCTGGATGCATCAGTAAACACAAGGAGTCTGTCAGACCAATTTTCTTGAATGATTTTGTTAAACAGTTGATTTGCGCCAATTGAATATTTGGCTATTCCAAAGTTAAGAATAATTTTAGGTGAGAATAAGAGACTGTCAAAACTGTGTTGGAAAATAGGGTAAGAGTAATTTTGAAAAGGTTTAATTGGAAGTTCAATGTATTTCTTATAAGATTTGAGGAGGTTTGGTAAAGTTTTGTGTTTCCAGAATTTTGAACTTCGACTAAACTGGAGAAGAGAATCAAGAACACTAAGTAATGGATGGTTAGAGAGTTCAATCATTCTATAAAAGAATCTATCCGCTAGAAATTGTCGTCGTAGAAAAAGAGGAGGATCAAGGCATTCCACTTGTAGAGCGCTGGTCGGGGAGGATTTCATCGATCCTGTTATAATACGGAGGCATCTGGCTTGAATTCGGTCAAGCTTCGCTAATGAAAGCTTACTACAAGGCTCTAGTAAAAAGCAACCATAGTCAAAGTGACTTCTTATTATAGCATTATACAAGAGTTTTTGGTTATATGGATGAGATCCCCATTTAACTCCAGATAGAGCACGAAGAATATTAATATTTTTCTCTACTTTATTACAAATATAATTTAAATGATGGACACCTGAAAGTTTCGAATCTAAAAACATGCCTAAGAATTTAGTCGTCATGACAGTCGGGATGGGGATATTATTAATATGGATGGAAACATTCGGAATATTTCGTTTTCGGGAAAAGATTACTGCAGAGCTTTTTGATGGAGATAATGATAAATTATTTTCTAGGAGCCATTCATTTAAATAGTAAAGAGCAGAGTTGAGACGACATGTAGCATCTGAAAATGAGGTAGACGAGGTATACAGTGCAATGTCATCTGCATATTGAAGTATTTTACAAAAACAGTTCACAGAAGAATCCAAATCCGCAGTATATAAACTATAAAGAAGCGGACTGAGAACGGAACCTTGTGGGAGACCTTTCCATACCAAACGTGCAGGAAGATTATAACCAGAAGAACGAATCGTAATTGAACGTTCCATTAACATATTGAATATCATGTTTATAATCCTTGAAGGAAGGTCAAGACTAAACATTTTTTGTTTTAGAATAGACAAGTCAACGCTATCATACGCTGAGCAAACATCTAGAAATACCGCTATTACATGTTCGTTTTGAGAGAAGGCGAGGCGGATGTCTGATGTTAAGAGACTTAAACTATCCATTGTGCCAAGGCCTTTTCTAAATCCAAATTGGTTATTAGAGAGGAGGCCTTTGGACTCAATTAACCATTCTAATCGGTTCTTTATAAGATGTTCCATTATTTTAGCTAAAACGGATGATAATGCAATAGGTCTGTAGGATTCTGCGAGAAGGGGGTCTTTACCGGGCTTAAGAATTGGTATAATGATTTGAGTTTTCCATGAAATGGGGATTAAACCAGAATAGAATATTGAATTTATAAGAGATAAAAAGAACTTTTTGGAATGGTCATCTAGGTTGGTCACAAAAGAATAAGGAATTCCATCTATTCCTGGAGCGGAATCGCGAAGGTGATCTAGTGCACATGATAGTTCTGTAAAAGAGAACTCAGAGTTCATACCGCTGTAGTCATTTGATACATAAGAATTAGAAGGAAGAGATGATTCAGTGGGAACAAATGGAGGAGAAAGTTTGGAAATAAAACCAGATAGCCAGCAAGAGGGGTCATTTGAAGAAATGTTTGTATCAGATTGAGATCTGCGAAAAGATTTGATTCTGTTCCAGATGAGACGGGAAGGAGTTCTAGGGGATAAAGATTCGCAAAATAATTTCCAGCCGAGTTTCTTTTTTTTGTAGAGGATTCTTTTCGTACGAGCACAAGTTTTTTTAAGTTCTACATAATTTTGTATCGAAAGATCGTTAGTAAACTTGACTTCTGCAGATTTTCTTTGTTTAATAGCAAGAGAACAATCAGAATCCCACCAAACCGGTGAAGGAATTTTGTCAGAAGCAGAATTTTTTAATGGGATGGCGGAATTTGCTGCGAACAACAAAGCAGAAGTGAAATCTTCATATAAAGTAAGAACGTTATTTGTACAGATCGGAGGAAAACATTCTAACTTAGAAGATACGAGAACGGAGAATTTCTCCCAGTTAGCTTTTTTAGTGCAAAATTTCAGAAGAGGCTGGAGAGGAGGATTCTTACGAAAATGGTTAGTAAAGGAAATAAGAATTGGATGGTGGTCACTACCAAAAGAATATGGTAAAACTGACCAGGAAAGGGTATGCATTAAAGAAGGAGAACATAAAGATACATCAGGAGAGCTGGTGTTTTGTGAAGGGGCAACAATGCGCGTGGGAGAGCCATCATTCAGAATGCATAGATCGATGTCGTCTAGAATATTAAGAAAAAAGGAGGCTATTGAGTCGCAAGTAGGAGAGCCCCAAATAGTATGGCGAATATTAAAATCGCCAAGAATAAGTAAAGGTTTTGGGATGTTTGACAAAATAGAAGACAATTCTTGAATAAGATCATTATTTGGATGAGGGATGTAGATGGACACGAATGAGATGTTTTGAATACGGGCAGCAATAATATTAATACCATAAGAGTGGGTAGGAATAGGAATTTGGGAAAATGTAATATTTCTATTTATAATTAAAGCAGATCCAGCCCAGCCGTCGTCTCTATCATCACGGAGACATGAATAGCCTGGAAGCCTAAATATGGATCCAGGTTTTAACCAAGTCTCCGAAATTGCAAAGGCGAGGGGGTTAAACTTATTAGCCAAATAACTAAATTCAGATTTTTTATTCCTGATGCTGCGACAGTTCCACTGGATTAGGTTCTTGGCCATATTTAAAAAAGGAGCTGATTATAGATAACACTAGATTTTGGACTGTTGCCATGACATTGTACGGTATAGAATCTTGAAGTTTTGAGAATATTTGTTCGAGGGAAGCATTAATTAATGGAGCTAAATCTTCACTGGATGAAATTCTGGTGGGAGGTGTGCTGTTAAGAAGAGCACATCCATTTGGGAGAGATGAAAGTAGTGGAGAGATTAAACTATTGTGAGCTTTTTGATCATATGATTTTGCTAGTTGGGGACGTGGACGACGTTCAATATTTACTGTTTTTTTATAAGAATAGTGTTTAGGGTTACCTAGAGGCAATGCGGGAGAAGGGGAAGGAGATATATAATTTGGCAAAGGATTTGAGGGAACATGAGGAAAATTAGGTTGGGCAGAACTAACAATATCGGAAAAGGGTCTACGAGTAGGGCGGAATCTGCGCGCAGCTTCTAAGTATCCGATATTTTCTTCGGACATGACAACCTTAATAGATTTTTGACGAGAATGTTCCGGGCAAATAGAATCGGTAGCGGTATGCCTTCCAGAGCAGAATAGACACGATACATTATCATCTGACACATTGCAAATAGAGGAGTCGTGAGGAGCAGCGCAGCGAGAACAGCGAGGCGAGGATCGGCATTGATCTCGTACATGGCCGAAACGACAGCATTTGTTGCATTGGATCGTGGGTAAGGTATAAATTTCAACTGGGATCGAAAGATTATAGCAATAGATATGATCCGGTAAGATTTGGCCTAATATTGTTAAGACAACAGTTCCCGTTGGAATCCAAATGGTATTACCATCAACCCTTTTTTTTTTATTTAGACGTCTAGCTTTAATGACGATCGAGTTCGATCGACACTCAATGGAGTTTACTAATTCCTCTAATGACCACTCTAAAGGGATTTGTCTAATGACACCCATTCTAGTTATATGAAAACGGGGAATGGAAGCGGACAATTTCAAAGCAGATAAGTCAGGATTAGACATACATTTATTAGCGTCAGCAAAATTTTTGAAACTTATAGAGACTTTGTTTCTACCTATATTCTTAATCTCATCAATCCCAGATAGTTTACTGTTATAAATAAGTTGTGCAATTTTCAAGGCCCTCATTTTGTTGGAAGTATAAGATTCAGAATCGTCCTGACGGACTACGTGAACAATGAATGGGCCTGAATCATTTTCTGAATAAAGAAAGTCAGCATTAGATTCGTAACCGGGACGTGTATACGTGAACTGGTTTGAAACAGCGACCACGGGGGCAGTCGCAGGTTTCTTATTTTGATCAGGTATAGAAGGATCAGCATGTCTTTTTACTGGTGGTTTAACTGAATTAGATAGGTCACACATTTCTACATCCATAAAATTTCTACCCCTATCAGGGGGGACATTCTCGCCTACTGATGGAATTGACATGGATATGATAAGTGAGCTAATACAGATTACAATGAACTAATAATAATGCTATTATATTATAAACTAATAAATAATTGTATAATAATCAAGGATAAGCAGTCAAACCCAGAGAAATTCGAAATAAAAGTTTCCAATATGTTTTCTTTTGACGACCACCTGACAGTTCGTCAGACAACGCTATTGCCATTTATTCTGTTTCTGGATCACGAACAATTTTCGCTGACAGTGAAATTGAAGCTACTGACGACCTTATTTTATCTTCGGATTTTTTAATCGATCGTACAGTTAATTTGTTGAGGAGCGTAATATGGTTTCAAACGACTCTTCAAGGCGTAAACGATCAAGCATTTCTATTTTCACTATAAGCGGTAATACAGATTTTTTTCGCATCGAAACTCGTTTTTATTTTTTTTAGGCGACATTCTAAATTAGGAAGACAGCGGTATAGGCGTGTTACTCGATCACAATTTTTGCAACGAATGGAATTGGAAAGATGAAAAAATAAAACACGCATGGCGGCTCTTATCAAAGGACGGAACGTCTAATACGTGGCAACATTTAAAAATATACTTCATGAATTGAGTATAAATAAGTTGCTTTTATTCTGTTTGTTTACATTTTCAAAAACACCGACTTCGGCGAAGGCGGCTTTTGTCAAAGGCCGAACCAACAGTGTCAAGACGGCCATACGACCAGGTATCCTAAAGCAATATACTTTTGACATAATATGCAGTAAGATCTATTTTACTTTTTTATTAGTCCATTTAACTGATATTTTGATAATATTGGAATTGATACCTATTGGAAATCTTTTTATTAATAAATATGTACCGATGCACCGATAAGATCCGCGAATAAAGAAATATTCATCTGCGCGTATAGGAATTGGGTTGCATTTTTTTAATCCGCGAATAGTGAAAACGCGAATTTTTAACAAGAATAATCCGTAGAATAGGTTTAGCCATGTTAATAATAAAATCAGGATCAAAGTAGTTCAAACTTATGGTGGGTTTATAAAAATAAAAGGTAAAATGTGAAATTAGAAGTTGAGAAGAGGATATACAAATTATAAATTTGGGAAATGTCTATTATACTGGCTAAGAGTCCACACAACTAGTCGGTTTTTTAATCAAAAATGCATCCATTATTCTGGCATAGATAGGCAATATGTCAAATTCACAGTCAGATGTCAGATTGACAGCTTGACATTAATAATTTCGTTGTTGCTTTCGTGGAGGAAGGGGTTTGTTTTATTTTCTTTAGAATAAAACCAAATAAAATAGTGCATAATACTGTTTACATATCTTTTTTAAACAAAGAACAGTGACGTTAAAATGAACAATCCAACAATTAATTCAGCTACAGTAAGTTTACCTTCACATTAAAGACACAAATTTTTAAAAATATCAATAGCTATTTTTCTTTGCATCCGATAGATTACTTTCCAAGACTATTAAAGAGCCATTAATGTCATTCATTTATGCTACTCATAATTGTACAAGTAATAAGCAGTATGACATCAGATAAAAACAAATAAAACATATGCCATATCTTAGTGTTGAAATAAACATATTTATACTTTTTGCCTTTTTAATTTGCTGCCATGATGATTAATAATACTTATCACACAAACCCTAAAGAGTTGGCTTAATATCCTGATAATGAATCACTCATCAAATAACATAATTCATAATCAAACTGAGAGCTTATAGTAATTGCAGGTTATCCTTGATAACTTATATCAGTTTTAAAATGTAGTTTATCATATTTATATAACTATGTACAAGGTATTACTTACTTCATGTTCTATTAAGTTAGATGCCTTAACCACTAGTTGTAGTGTATGTATGCTTTGCACGGCTTGGCTGTTGACATAGATTTGTTACTACGCTATTTACAGCCAGCTGTGCGACAGGTGCCGTTGCTGGACGACGACACAGTAGCCTTTGGTGAAGAGGACAATGCTAATAAACAGTTTGTGTAAGTATCTTTGTTCTATTACTGATTCATGGGGGTTTTCAATCCAATTTTTGTTTGGAATGACAAAAATATCTCATAGTCTTCTTCCTCCTGCCCTTATCCCACATTATATGGGGTCCACTTTTACCTGATCGGCTATTTTTATGGGGTCCGTGCACAATTCACATTCGACAACTATATCAAGAGGGTTTCTAAATAGGAAATTCGCAGTGCCCAGCGTCTTGGAATGCTCTTGGTCCTGCATTCCGTTGCGCTTGAATTCAGACAGGCAGCTTGCGCACAATGCGTCCATCTTCATATATTTTGGTGGTGGCTCACAGCAATCTTCATTTTGGCAAGTTAGAGGCCTTGAAACTAGCGGCTTCTTTTCACAACAGTACATAACCTTCAGCAAAGGATATCGAGGCAAGCAGGAATAGCACATAGGTGGATCTTCACAGCACGCTGTTGGACAAGGGGCCACTAATATGACATACTGCAAATTGCTCAAAAATCAGCATAGTGTTGTGGCAATTATTATATGACATATAGGTATAATTTAGAAGTAGTAATTTGTATATTTGACAACTTCTGGGTAGAAAGGTTCCAAGTTACTATGACCTGATTAGATAACTACTAGGGTAATACAACCTTCTAGATATATTTTGTTCTCTGGATGTTTTAGAAAATGCCAAATAGAGATAGACAAATTATCCTGCCAACAGTTTAGGAATGTTTGTTCCAGTGTGCTACTTCTGTTTACAATTCACATCTATTTACCTGTGCTTATATTTATAAGGAAAAAAGTCACAAATGATGCAAAACGATGTACAGTCCATTTTTCTGTGTGAAAACCACAATATTATGGATCAAGAATTACAAGCATTGGAAGATAATATTAACTAAATGGTTGCAACAAATACATTCCAGGCACCCTTACATAGTATTCTTCCATCTGTTGTTCCGCTGCTCAGCTATAGTGGTGTATATGCTATGTGGATGGTTCTCAGACTCATTCATCGCCAGCTTTGTTCTGGTGGTGCTACTGCTGTCCGCTGATTTTTGGACTGTCAAGAATATTAGTGGTATGTAAAATATATAAGTTTTTTTTAATTGCTGTATGACAGTAGACAGGCTGATGGTCTGCTTAAAATTTAGCAGTTACCTTCACCTATGGGTATTTGCAACGCCAGTGGTATCGCAAACATACTGCTGTCTCATAAGGGTACAGGAACTTGGGTCACTAATACTGGAACACAACACAAGGTTATTATGGCGGCATACTTAAAACCAAAGGTGGTTGGGATCCTACCACATAGCTAGGGTGTGTTGTTGCCTTTTACGACTGGCCGCAGAGGTTAGTATTCTTTCTCCGCCTCTGCACCGATAAACTTATAGGTAAATTAGTGTAGCTTTAAATATCATTAATGTTATAAAGTTTACTAACACCAATGAATTGTGTGAATGATTTCAAATAAAAAGATTATTATTTAAATAATATGTAAAAACCATAACCAGGTTTAACATTAAGCTAATTAGAGTGCTTTTAAATTGGGTGATCATGAACATGTGATGGTGATTAATAATGGTTTAAAGATGATTTTGGAATAACTATAGTATAATCATAAAATAATAGGAATAAAAATTATATACAAGACAATTTGAGTACTTTTAAATAACAAAAAATTATACAATAAAATTTTTTAACAAAAAAATTAAACCCCCGAAAAAAATGAAAAGCAAATAATAATAAACCATTATTATTAACCATAATAATTATGTTCCTAAACTAATGTAAGTATACCTAAGTAATTTTGAATGAAGAATTGTTAAAGACATCATTGATAAAGACATAATTAATATTTAATAATTGATAAAGACATAATTAATATTTAATAATTGGTAAAGACATAATTGTTATTAGACTACTCTGTAAAAAGTTATGCCTGGTCATACATAAAAAACCAAGATTTTTTTTTTTAAAGTTTGCTGTAAAGAAGTAAGGCACCTTATTATGCCACTTTTAGTGCAGGTAAATATATAATGCAAAGATAAAGTTATCTGTTTGCTGAAGCTGATGGGTTGACACTTCCACTTTGGTCAAAAAGGCAAAGGAAAGAAGATTAGATGTCATGAAATCTGGTTTTTACATATGTGACTGCCAGCTGACACCCTCAACTCCAAAAGGAAAAACCTATTGTTAGGGGCACTATTCTGGGCCACTTTATCGACTAATTGTTTGTTGGATAGGATAATTTAGTCTAAGGGTTTTTTTAGTGTGTAGTCTCACGGACATTGGAGTCCTTTGGAAACTCACAAAGGAGTTTTTATTGAGAAAAAAAGGGCACACTTGTCTGGCAAAAGGAATCTATTTGTTGCCTTTTGTGAAAGTCTTAAAGGTAACCCTTTTTATTTATGATACCCGCTTGATTTTTCAATAGTCTTCTATAACAGCTGATATAGTATTCTGAAATGATAACCTATAAGGCTGTCTTATAATTTCAGGTCGGCTGCTAGTTGGTTTGAGATGGTGGAACTACGTGGACGATGCTGGCAAGTCCCATTGGGTGTTTGAAGCGAGACAGGTTTGTGCTTCTACTTAAAACAACCCTTTCTACAATTGTTTGACACTGAAAAAGAAGTCTCCCTGTTTGATAGAAGAAAAAACAACGTATCACAGATGTATTAAATTTGAATTTGGTGTTTATTGGACATGAAGTTAGACAAAACTATACATTTATGATATATTGGTCGTGCAGCCATTTAAGCCTAAATGTACCCTACCTAGAAAAGCAACACTGCATATTGTATTAAAAAAAATGGTCCTTAATTCCTGTGGTTAGGTTTTTATTGCTGTCAGACAGCAGACAGACTGACGGTGTACTTAGAATTTAGCTGTTACCATCGCCAATGGGTTGCAACGCCAGTGGCTTCGCGGACACGCTGCTGTCCCATAAGAGTACAGGAATTTGGGTCACTAATGCCGGAACACAACATAAGGTTATTATGGCGTCATACTTATGACCAAAGGGTGTCAGTTTGAGGCTCTACCACGTAGAAAGGGTGGGTTGTTTTGTCGCCTTTTACGACAGGCCGACCTCGGCCGCTGAGGTTAGTGTTCATTCTCCGCCCCTGCATGGTTAGTTTATACTAAAGCTTTTTGTATTGTAGGCTAAACTGATCATTATTTTAAACACTACTTACATGTTAAGCAAAATCAGAAAATAGGTTTGACTAAGCCGCTAAGTTTTTTTTTTATTAAAAACAATTTTACTGACTTGTTGAGTGTTTAGAGAGGTTCTGGTTTCGAAAAGATATATTCGTTTTTTGCTGGTTTGACACAGAGATTCGACCCCAGAGAGTTAATGTATTCAAAGTTATCTTAGGGAATCCCATAATTCGCCAAAGTGGACAAACTATCTAGTAGTGGTCTTAATCAATTAGGCTATAGGGTTCGCTGTTCTGCTCGCAAGATCTTGAATCTCCTCGGTATAAATCATCTATACATGTTATTGTTAAAATAATGATGATGTTGTGCGAAGTGGTCCTCGCAGAACCGTGTGAACCAGAACGAGAGCCGTCTCTTCTGGATGGGGCTGATCCTGTGCCCCCTCGTGTGGGCCGTCTTCTTCATCATCTGCCTCTTCAGTTTCAAATTACGGTGGATGGTGAGTGATATAGGTTCTTTAGAAAACATAATTCTCTCTATAAATTGTATTTATTTGAACCACTCTGAGACCAATTTAGAGGTACCAGGTTCGAATCTAAGGGTCGAGTCACACCGGAATGGCAGCGGCGCGGCGAGCACTTTCAGTGTGAAATAATTTTAAACCTTATCTACATAATTAAAAAATCAGTATCGCGGTGCCGCGAGCGGCCTTGATGTCGCCGCTGACAGCCGCGGGCGGGCGGCGGCTGCGTCGCGACCTTATCAAGCGATTACGTGTAACCCGCCAATCCGCCTTGAACAAGTGTGCTGGGTACGCTGTCTGGTACCTGTAGGGGGGGCCAAAGCCTGGTGGGAAGCTATGGGCTGTTATTGTTATAGACAGCAGACAGGCTGACGGCCCGCTTAGAATTTAGCAGTTAGTGGTATCGCAAACACGCTGCTGTTCCGTAATGGTACAGGAACTTGGGGTCACTAATGCCGGAACACAACACAAGGTTATTATGGCGGCATACTTAAGACCAAAGTTGGTTGGGATCCTACTGCATAGCTAGGGTGGGTTGTTTTGTCGCATTTTACGACAGGCCGACCCCGGCCGCAAAGGTTAGTATTATTTCTCTGCCCCTGCACGTATAAAATTTATATTATTAAGGACGCATATGAAATATGTTACGAAAACAATAGAAATAATTGTATAATTTCAGATTCTGGTCCTAATAGCTCTAACACTGACCGGGGCGAATCTCTACGGGTACGTAAAATGCAAATTCGGCGCCAAAGAGAACCTCAAGTCCGCGACCACGGAGTTCGTCAAGAAGCAAATATTCGAAAACGCAACCTCCTTCATGTTTACCCAACCCGCGCCCCCCACCACTGGGAATACTGGCGTCGTATAAATGAACTATCCAGGCTTACTTACTTTAAATGTGTATAGATTTATGTAATAGAAGCCAAAATACTAGCGAAAATATTTTTTTCTTATGTCAAATTATGGTTTTTTTTATAATGCTGTAGGACAGCAGACAGGCTGACGGCCCGCTTAGAATTTAGCAGTTACCGTCGCCTATGGGTGTTTGCAACGCCAGTGGCATCGCGAACACGCTGCTGTCGTATAAGGGTACAGGAACTTGGGTCACTAATGCCGGAACATAACACGAGGTTATTATGACGGCATACTTAAGACCAAAGTTGGTTGGGATCCTACCACGTAGCTAGGGTGGGTTGTTTTGTCGGCTTTTACGACAGGCCGACCCTGGCCGCAGAGGTCAGTATTCTTTCTCTGCCTCTGCACGGATAAAAACAATGTTAATATATAATATGTATCAAGTGCAGGATGTCGTAAAAGGCGACAAAACAGCGCGCGCTAGCTACGGGGGTGCCAAGCCCGTCTAGATGGCAAGGGGACATCCATTAATTACGTGAGCTATTTTTCGATCAGTTTAGACCCCCCCCCCCTAGGTGAGATTTGCCTGGACCCCCCCCCCTCCCCTTACGTGAGATTGGTGCTAAAATATTTTAAACTAAAATTTATTTTACTATTCGGGAAAATAATAAACCGTTCAGGTATACTATAGTTAATTTATTTAAATTAAATAAAATTCAAAGTAAAAAAACAGATAAAAACATATTTTTTAATATCTGTAATATTTTATTGAAGGTGATGTGAGATTTTAATTATCCCCCCCCCCCCCCTCGGTTTAAATGAGATTTGGTGAGATTTCATTGGACCCCCCCCATTCTGAGCTCACGTAATTAATGGATGTCTCCCAACCACCCTTGGTCTTAAGTATGCCGCCATAATAACTTTATGGCTCCGGCATTAGTGACCCAAGTTCCTTTATTCCTATTTAATAGCAGCACTTTCGCGGCGCCCTTATCGTCGCTAACATATATAGGACTGCATTTAGTACTAAGTAGACCATCAGCCTGCCTGCCGTTCCTCACCAATAAAAAAAAAATGCGTGCCTACAATGTACACATACATGTCAGAAGTGAAACTTTTTTGGTAAACTAATTTTTAAATCTTCTAATAAATTTAGATAAGAGAATTTATGAAATACTAGCTGTGCCCGCGACTCTGTCCGCGTGGAATAGTGACTGGGCAGCATTTTTTGGATATATCTTATAGTTTATTTTGAATTCAAGAGTTTATAGGGTTTGTAATTACAAACCCTATAAACTCTAAAATATAAATAAATGAAATATACAAACTGCGTTCGAACCTACAAAGTCCAGCCTAAGCTTAACCTTATTTTATATGATTGATGATATAAATCTGAGGTCAACTTAAATTGGATTAATAAAAATCCGAAACTGATCACTTTTAACTAAAACTATTTTTTTTTTCTAAAATAAAAGTAGCCAAAGTTACTCCTTGTTACATCAGCTATCTGCCAGTAAAAGTCCCGTCAAAATCGGTCCAGCCGTTTCAGAGATTAGCCGGAACAAACAGACAGATAGACAGACTAAAATTGTAAAAAATGTTGTTTTGGTTTATGTACCGTGTATACGTCCGAATGCACTTAGTAAAAAGCGGTTATTTTAATATTACAAACAGACCCTCCAATTTTATATATTTGTATAGATTATTTTATATATTATTAAACAAAACTCAACTGTGTTTTATTGCAATAAAGTCGCAATTCAAATAGATATGTACAAGTAATGCAATTATTTAAAAATTACATTATAGAATAAGCCTTAAGCCATTATTAATAAGATTAGTATTACTGGAGAAAAAAACGTTTCACATCTTCGTGACGCTAATGTTGCGTTTCATCCGTACAAATTTTGCCCTCATGTGCGGCAAAGAAGTTTCACTTCAAAAATATGAAAGAGTTCTAAGAAAAAACAATTTAGCTTACTGATTAAAAGTGGGCTGGTGGCACAGACTTAAAAAAATCAATTAGACCAAGATCAAGTATCATAACCTAAGCTAAACGTAGGGTGCTTATTCCAGCTGCAGGTTTGGGTACAGTAAGATGCGTATTTGTTACGTATAAATTTGCCAATTTGTGGTTACAATTGAATTTCACACAGATGGCGCTGTATGAACGTCCCGATATATTTATTTAATTATGAGTATCACTTTAATGATGAAATCCAATAAAAATTGCTCATTGCTTCTTTTGTGCCTAAAACACCTTATATACATATATATATATATATATATATATATATATATATATATATATATATATATATATATATATATATATATATATATATATATATATATATATATATATATATATATATATATATATATATATATATATATATATATATAATTTATAAATATGTTATTTAATTTACGAAATTATTTCGCTGTTTGCAATTATACAACGTAAAAAAATTAATTATTAAAAAGATTATTTTTAATATATCCATCTGTGTTATAGTATTAAGTTAAATAAACAGTTATTACTTTATTTGAATTTTATTTTTCTACACCCAAATATTTTTTTTATTGCTGTAGGACACCAGACAGGCTGACGGCCCGCTTAGAATTTAGCAGTCACCGTCGCTTATGGGTGTTTGCAATGCCAGTGGCATCGCGAACACGCTGCTGTCCCATAAGAGTACAGGAACTTGGGTAACTAATGCCGGAACACAACACAAGGTTATTATGGCGGCATACTTAAGACCAAAGGTGGTCGCCATCCAGACGGGCTCAAGGCCCTACCACGTAACTAAGGTGGATTGTTTTGTCGGCTTTTACGACAGACCGACCCCGGCCACAGAGGTTAGTATTCTTTCTCGGCCCCTGCACAGATAAAATTTAATATGTTGGTCACTAAATTATCAAGATTCTAGTGGAAATTTATTTATTATGATATAAAATTTACAAAATAAAAAGAAGTAAAATTTAAATAAAAATGGAGTGCTTTTACCCTGAAGACTGTGAGTAATTTGCAGTATGTCTGATGTTAGTGGCCCCTTGTCCAACAACGTGCCGTGAAGATCCAGCTACGTGCTATCCCTGTTTACCACGATGTCCTTTGCCGAAGGTTATGTATTGTGAAAAGCCGTAAGTTTCAAGGCCTCTAATTTGCCAAGAGGAAGAGTGCTGTGAGCCACCACCAAAATATATGAAGACGGACGCATTATGCGCTAGCTGGCTGTCTCTGCCTTCAAGCGCAACGGAATGCAGGACCAGGAGCATTTGAAGACGCTCGGCACTGCGAATTTGCGTCACGAGGGCTTCTAAGCCCTCGTGACGCAGTTGTCGAATTTGAATTGTGCACGGACCCCGTAAAAGTCGGCGACCCGGCAAAAGTGCCACAAAGAAACCAATAAAAGTGTCGCTTGAGGATATATTAGATGATTGACAACTTCGATCAACACTATTGTTGATCGAAAATTGACAACGAAATTTCGTGTCCTACTTTCAATGTGAAACGAGAAAAATGATTTAAATAAAGAAGATGACAGATTTTTCCCCAAAAAGGGGTTAACGTCAGGCAAGCGGCTGGTTGTAAAAACTAAGCCACAACTATTACAACATGTAACATGTTGTGCCGACCCCATATAATGTGGGATAAGGCAGAAGGAAGAAGAAGTTAGTTACTAAATTTTTGGAATACGAAAATTACGGTAAAGTGTATTTTTATAGCTGAAAATAACTATTACAAACTCTATTAAAAATACTAAATTCAGTAAAAAAAACTGCATCAAATATTTCTATGATTTATAAATATGTTGCAATAACCTTTTTATATTAAAAATAAGTTGAAAGCGTTATTTGTTAAAAAAAAAATGAAATGAAAAAATATGCTCCAGGTGAGGCTCGAACTCACAACCCCGGCATTACTCACACGTACACTGTCTTATAAGTACCGTGCGCTAACCAATTGCGCCACTGGAGCTGTGAGCATATGATTGAAAATACGGTACGACTTTTAATATACTACAGTTATCAAATGATATGCCTTTTTGTGATAATTTAACGTCGAATTATTCATATTTTCTGGTATTATTTGTTAAAAATCGCACAATAAAATCAACAAAAAGGTTTCAAAACAAAAAAGTTATACAAATCCAAGAAATTGGCTCGAACTCATTAGTTAAAAATGATTTGAAATAATTTAGTACCTATCAACTACCTATCAAGAGACATTCTAGTATAGTGTTCTGTGTTTTGCAGTCTGATTCTGTTATAACATGGCAGCCCAATGTGAACTTTTTTTAAAATATTAGTTTTCTATTTTCTCCAAGCTGTGCCCTGCACGCATGATAGTTTTAATGTTTATGCTACATTAAATTTGGAGTCGGAAATGTAGTGGCTATTATCTCATGAAAACCGAATACGCCTTCAATGTTGTACTTCTTAGTTCGTGATAGTAATCTCGTAAAATTTACATTTTTGAAAAATGGGTGCAAGATAAATTATTTCATAACCGACTAAAATGACCATAGGAAAATATAGTCAGAAAACAAATATTCTTCATTTGATTATATTTGTTTGAAGATGTGAAAAATAATTTTTTAATTAAATTATTTATTCTAGAACGAGAAACCGTTTTTTTTTTAACAATTATCGTTGTTTCCGTGGTGATGTTTTATTCATTTTTAAATTAAAGTATACATTTAAATTTTCCATAGAAAAAGCGCGGGAAACCTTCGAACTTGGCGGACGCGGTTTTTAAATTTTTGCAAATATAATTGTAGATTTATTGTAATTAGTAATCAGAATAGTTATAAGTTGTGTATAAATTTAGATTAGTGTTATTCCTATATATATTATTTGTTTTTTCTGCGTAGGGTAAGTCTTTCAAAATACTTTTATGAACGAGCCGCCAGACCCAGGGGGCACAGTGCCCCCTGCGGGAGCATTTGTTACAATTTCCAACGAATCTGGAATGGATTCCGACTGTTCGTCGGTATCCAAGCGTAAATTAAAACGGAGTTATCTCCATAGGGTATGCAAGCATTGTAACAAGAGGAAAAGAAAACATAATAATGATGCATTAAAAAATACTGATTGTCATTGTAATGATGAGTTTATAGAATCCCCCATGAATAATTTACCTTCTTCTACTCCCGCTAACGTTAATTCTCCTTCCCAAGCTCCCACACAAATAGGCAGGACTAGTTATGATTGCAATGATCATGGCCCTTACATTGTGCATGTCCATAAAATACAGTCTGCGGAAGACGACGGCACCAATCTGCATCCTATTGTATTCGGTAGGTTTTTAAAAAAAAATGCTTTTAAAAATATTGTAAATGGCAGTTTGAAAAGGATAGGAAGAAACAAAATGTCTCTTTCTTTTAATAATTATTTAGATGCCAACAGCTTTGTCCAGTCAAATTGTTTATCTGAAAATAAGTTGAAAGCATATATACCCACCTTTAATATTACCAGAATGGGATTAGTAAGGGGAGTTCCAACTGAGTGGTCTCCCGAAGATATAAAGGAAAATACTAATGTGCCCATGGGATGTGGTGATATAATTAAAGTCAGACGTTTAAATTATAAGGTAATTGTAAATGGTGAACCAACTTGGAAACCCTCCCAAACAGTTGTATTGACATTTGATGGCCAAGTATTACCTAAACGTGTTTTTATGTGTTTTAACTCTTTGCCTGTACAACTATATACTTACCCAACTATACAGTGTTATAACTGTTGTCGTTTTGGCCACACAAAAACAAAATGCAGGTCCAAACCAAGATGCTATAAGTGTGGGCAAGGTCACACTGGTGACAGCTGTAATGTTGAGGAAGATCAGGGCTCTTGCTGCTTATGTTCTGGGCTACATTTTGCGTTAAGCAAAAGATGCCCAGAATATTCTAGGCAAAAAGAAATAAAAATTACCATGGCTGAAAACAGCATATCGTACATGGAAGCATCAAAACTACACCCATTAATAACTAAATCATATGCTGATGTCTTAACATCCATACCAAATAAAACGTTTCAAGCAGGCAATACTATTGTACCCGGCTCACCCCCATCACGCATTTTATCATACAAAAAAACAGTTTTTACTAAACCACGAACCCCACCTAAACCTAATAAAGGTTATGACCGTGAAGCTCATGATTCTCTTGTAAAGGATTACAACATACCCACACCCTCTAATGGTTGTGCATTACAAATCTCATCCAATGCTGACAAAGAGAGTGAACAGAACTTAACAGACTTAATTACAACTTTAATTAAATTGCTATCTCAATCAAATTTAACCATACCGACCAACGCTGCTACTTTATTCAACCCTAACATTAATAATAATAGTCATAATGGACAGGATAGTTCAATGGAACTGCAGAAGTATCATAAGCAAAAAACATGAACTTGTACATATTGTAAATACTTTTAACCCTTTTATTCTTTCTTTATCTGAAACTTGGCTTAAGCCGAATTATACATTTAAAATCCCTGGCTATTCCTGTTTAAGGAATGACAGGGCTGATGGGTATGGCGGTGTGTGCCTACTTGTCAGAAACTCTCATCTTATATATCCTCTTCCTCTTCCTTCACACAGTGATGATTTTTCTATCATTGCTGCTACTGTTGATAATATTTGTTATGTTTCCGTCTATATTCCACATCCTTCTTTACAAATCCTTAGTGAAATTAGAAATATAATTTCACTTCTTCCTCATCCTTTCATGATCTTGGGTGATTTTAACTCTCATCACACAACCTGGGGTAGCTCCTTTTCTAATTGTTATGGACATGAATTGTTGGATATTTTGGACTCATATGATCTGTGTATCTTAAATACGGGCTCCCCTACCCGGCTCACTAGGCCTGATGAAGCAATCAGTGCTATAGACCTGTCTATTTGTACTTCTAATTTAGCGTCTTTATTATCTTGGTCTACTTTGTCTTCCACATTCAATAGTGATCACTATCCCATTGTTATTTCCTTTCCCTATAATAAACAAAATCAAACATTAATATCAAAGCCGCGTTTAAAACATAAAATCATTGATTCTCAATGGGACAAATATACTACATTAGTAGAAGAAACATTTCTTCAAGACACAAATATTTGTGATACTGACTATTTTAAGTCTGTTTTATTACAAGCTGCTGATACTGTTTTTCCTAAGCGAAAGCCACGTAATAATAAGTTATCATCACCACCATGGTGGGATGAAGAATGCACCAATGCTATATCTAGGCGGAAACTTGCTGAGAGGAACTATCGCATTAACATGTCATTAGAGAATTATGACGCGCTGTTGGAGATAATGAAAGAGACACGGAAGTTGTTTAAGAAAAAGAAGTTCGAGGGTTGGAGGAATTTTTGCAGTTCCTTGTCACCCGAAACACATTCGTCAGTTCTTTGGCGAAACATTAAGAGATTTAGAACAGCTATAAATCCTTCCAGTGCGCCTCTCCTTCCTATTGTATTAGCCGATCAATTCCTTGACCGTTTGGCCCCTGCTTCTGTACCACACCAAGATTTAATTATCCGTTCCCTATCCGTTAAAACCAATAGCTCTTCCTCTTTAAATCTTCCTATTACTATGGTCGAGTTAAAAGGAGTGCTAAACCACGTCAAGGACAGTGCTCCTGGGGAAGACGGGATACCATATTCCTTTTTATCACACATTGGTGAAAATGGCTTAAATCGCTTTTTAAATTTAATAAACAAAGTTGTTTTGTCGGGTGACATTCCTTTATCTTGGCGAAAGCAAATAGTGTTGCCCTTTTTAAAACCAAATAAAACACAGTCTAATGTTGAATCTTATCGCCCAATAGTTTTATCATCGGTTATTACTAAAGTAGTTGAACATCTAATTAAAAACCGTCTTGAATGGTTCATTGAGAATAATGAGCATCTCTCTCAGACACAGTTTGGTTTTAGAAAGGGGAAAAGCGTGGCCGATAACTTGGGGATTTTTACTACTGATATTCGTTACGCCTTTTTAGACAAAAAATCCACAGTTGCTGCTTTCTTGGATATTAATTCTGCATACGATAACGTTTTACTTCCCGTTCTTAAACAAAAGCTGAATAATTTAAACGTCCCACACCTTTTAACTAACTTTATTTTTAATCTTCTTTCCGAGAGACAAATTATTCTGGACCTCGGAGACCCGTATACACCTAGTAGATTGGTCTGGAAGGGGTTGCCGCAAGGTTCCGTACTAAGCCCTTTACTGTACAACATATATACACACGACTTAGAAAGGTCTGTTGGTGATAATGTTAGTATTCTACAGTATGCGGATGACTTGGTCATATACGCCTCTGATAAATCTGTAGCAATTGCGTGTGAGCACATTTCCTCATCTTTATCTTCTTTAAAAACTTGGATGGATAATAATGGCCTAGATCTATCTCCGTCAAAGAGTAGCTCCGTTATTTTTACCAAATCTCGAATTTCTCACACACCTACTATTTCTTATGATAATACACCTTTACCAAGCAAAAATCAAGTAAAGTTTTTAGGGGTTGTACTTGATGCTAAACTAACAGGTCTAGCCCATTGTGAGTTTGTAGTTTCAAAATGTGAACGGAATTTGAATATGCTCAGATGTCTACGCGGTGTCTGGTGGGGTGCTCATCCAGCTACTATGAAGTTGGTTTACAACGCCGCTATTAGAAGTATTTTAGATTTTGGTACTTTCTTTTTAGATCCTGGTAATGTGGCAGGTTTTAAGAAATTGGACCTGATTCATTCTAAAGCATTAAGACTGGTTACAGGTGCAATGAAATCCACTCCCGTTAATGCACTTCAAATAGAATGTTGCGACCCCCCTTTAAGCTTTAGGCGCCAGTATCTCTCTGACAGATTTATTTTTCGGCTTGTTCAATTTTCTAATCATCCTTTAACTTCCAAACTTGAATTATTGTCAGAGAAATTGTCTTCCAGTAATAAGCCTTTTCCATGCCTAATAAAAAGTTTTCAGAAATATAAATCGTTACAAGCTCCTATTCATTCCTTTAGAGTCCTTCCTTTATTTAAAACTTCATATGATTCTCTTCTTTTCTCTCCTAGTATTTGTTTTTCTCTCAACATAGATAGGTCCGATTATAATGCAAACACTACTTTTAACCATATTGTAAATACTAAATGGCCAAATTGGCATCACATATATACTGATGCATCCAAACATCCCATAGGGTGTGTTGGAGTAGGTGTATTTCATAAGCAATATAATATAGTCCAAAAAATAAAATTACCACCAGAAACATCTATATTTACGGGAGAATGCTTCGGTCTTCTGAAAGCAATAGAATATGTTATAAGTTTTAAACTTAACCAATGTGTTATATTTACAGACTCACTCAGTTCTTTACAAAGCTTAGAAAAATTTTCCATAAAACTGAATCCTTTTTTTCACATAACATTTGAATGTAAGAGAAAGTTGTTGCATTGCCAATTAAATAACTACACAGTCACTTTCTGCTGGATACCTAGCCACTGTGGCATCATAGGAAATGCGAGAGCTGACAGTTTGGCAAACGAGGCAACTGTGAGTGGTGATATATACCCATACACGATTTTCGGACACGACCTGAATGCTTTACCTAGCACATATCTCCGTGATACATGGAATTTGAGCTGGAGAGAGAGCGGTCAGGTCAAGGGTCGCTTCCTCTACGCTATACAGCCTTTAGTCCCAAGAAAACCATGGTTTGCCAAACTGTGTTTTAATAAAACTGCCACTTCGTCTTTAATCCGCATGCGTCTTGGACATATTTGCCTTCCGGTACATCTGCATAAACTTGGCATAGTATCTAGTACTGCCTGTGAATGTGGTGAGAGTTATTGCGATATGAATCATGTTTTCTTTTCCTGTCCTTTATATGACCACTCTTCCCTATACAAATCTCTAATATCTCTCTCTATTCCTCTTCCTTCTAATATTTACTTACTTCTTAAAGATAATAGACCCTGTGTATATAGTATATTAAATAAATTTATTGTAAATAATAAGATTAGATTGTAGTCTATATTTATATATATTATATAGCGGCCGGGAGATACCCGAAGCGCGCCACGCGTGGCAGGCCGCCCTCGCGATACTCGCCACCCGGGACTCTCCTTCAGTGATAATACTCTGCCGTTGGCAGTAGGCAGTCGCTTTATGACCGCACGCGATCGAGAACGTAAAATAATATAATAAAATGTCCTTTTATTGTTGTAAACGTTTCATCGATATTTTCAAATAAATCATTTTAAAATGCACCTGTCGTTTAACATACGCAAACCCGGAACCATACACCACATCTGGCGCCCAACGTAAATAAAAAATAACCAGTGTTAAAACCGTGTTTGTGTAGTGTTGTAGTGAAAACAAAATGCCGCGTACTCGTCAAGGTGCTGCTGCGTCGTCGGATGGTGAAGAAGAGGGAAATCAGAGTGTGACGATGTCACAAGAGATGTTCTCCAATCTTATCACGTCGTTGCAGAAGTCACAGCAGGAGTTTTGCTCTCAGCTACTTAGGGAAGTACGAGCGTCAACTCCAGATCCGTCCGCTATCTTTTCGGACGTTGCTGTTCAGAAGTGCGGCAATTTCACACAATGTACGGCACGTTTCTCGGGAAGTCCCGATGAGTCCGTAGATAACTTTATAGACGCAGTAAGTGTATATAAGTCATGTCTCAGGGTCAGTGATGAGGACGCCTTGAAGGGCTTGTCCATGCTTCTCATTGGTTCTGCAGCAGTTTGGTGGCAGGGCGTCAAGTCTACCACAACCTCTTGGGCGGAAGCAATTACGAGGCTTCGTTCGGCATACGGAATGCGTCGACCGCCTCATAGGATATATTCTGAACTCTTCACATTGTCTCAAGGAAGCGAACCTACGGACTTGTTTATAGCCAAGGTGAGAGCGTTGCTGGCTAAGCTTCCTGTTGGAGATTTATGTGAGCGAGTGGAATTAGACATGACCTTTGGACTTTTGGATCGTCGTATAAGAAAGCGGGTCGATCGCGAGAGCATATTTACCTTTGAGGATCTACTTCGGAAAGCTCGCAGCATTGAAGATTCATTAGCTGAAGCTCGAGAGACCGGTGTAGTCCCCACGGTATCGTCGAGACCGCCTCTTCACGCCGAAGCGCGTTCGAGCAGCTCACGCAGTGTTCCAGTGGAGACCGACATTAAGACAGACAGTGCGTACGTCAACAGCAAGCAAAATCGTTTGTTTTGTGTCTATTGCAAGCATCGCGGACATTTAAAAGACACGTGCGAAAAGCTGTTAAGTGTTAAAAGTGATAAAAGAGAAAAAGTTTCAATAAAGTGTTACGGGTGCGGTGCAACGGGCACAGTCAGGTCTAAGTGCGTAAAGTGTAACCCGAAAGAAACCAAAAACCCAGGTACAAGTGCGTTTTACTCCGTCGAAACCGGCGCGATTACGTCATGCGAGCCGCGCGAGCGCGACGCCGGAAGTTTGAGGACTTTCCCGCATATTCGCCAAGCGCCGCGGCCGCCGCCGACATCGCCGACAAACGTTTCTAACACGCCGCCGCGGCCGCCGCGATCCTTTGTGGCACCGCCGCCGACAAACCTTTGTAACTCGCCGCCGCGAAGCGTTTGCACCGACTTAAGGTATTTTTATAGAAGTAAGAAATGTAATAATGTAAGTAATTTTATACCTCTTTCAATTTGTCCTACTGTTAATAATGACCTTTGTACATGTTTAGCTTGTAAAGTTTGTAATCGTAATGTTGATTTAAGTGGTTTTCAAACTTGTAGCAACAAAGTCAGTAGTACCCAGTCATTTTCTGTTAACAGTAATGTGGTTAGGGACAGTAGTTCTCAAACTTTTTTCAAAGAAGCCAGTGATTGTCAACCTTTGCATTTTAACCCCGTTTGTTTTAATAAAAATGAACAGCCATTACGGCCGATTCTTAATATATCCATACTGGGTGAACATGGAGTGGGGTTAGCTGACTCTGCGGCTAAAAGTAGCATTGCTGGGCATACTTTATACAAACTTCTTAAACAGAAAGCCCAGCCATTTTATGCTGTAACAAAAATTGTCAAGTTAGCCGACGGCCTTAGTAAGACTATGGACTTACTAGCCACAGAAGTTGAGGTGACTCTCGAACATAAAACTAAAGTAGTACGATTTTTTGTTTTCCCTAATGCAACAAGTAATGAAACGTTGCTGGGTATCGATTTCCTTCAGTCATTTAATTTAAATATTGATTTTGGCCGTTCTACGTGGACCTTTTCGGAAAAGAAGTCGCGTGTATTTCCTTTACGTTTTGAAAACAAGTCACCTGGGCTACCGTGTGCGTCCCTTGGTGTACTGCGGGATGACGAGGCAACGTCTTTAAATCCGCGTCAACGTACGGAAATTTCTAAGGTCATTAATGAATATGAAGATATCTTTGCACCAGGGGGAGATCCAACTCCTTACGCGGAACATAGAATTGAAACAGGTGACCACGCTCCTATCGCTGTCCCTCCCTACAGGTTAACGCCAGCCAAAAAAGAGGTTATGCGTAAAGAAATTGACAAGATGTTGGCAGAGGGTGTCATAGAGGAGTGTGAGTCCGCTTGGTCTTCTCCGGCCTTGATGGTGCCCAAAAAGAATGGTGAAGTGCGTTTCTGCGTCGATTATAGGAAGTTAAATGCAGTTACGAAAACAGACGTTTACCCTATGCCGCTTATTGACGAGCTAGTTCAGTCAACAAAAAGAAATTGTTTCATGACTTCTATAGACATGCGTAGCAGTTTTTGGCAAGTGTTAGTAAGAGAATGCGATCGTGACAAAACGGCGTTTGTTTCACCTTTTGGTACTTTCCGTTTTATTCGAATGCCCTTTGGCCTCAAAAACGCGCCGTCTACCTTTCAAAGGCTCGTCGATCGACTCAAGTCTGGTTCGTCTCTCAAAGACGTTACTATTTTGGCTTACCAAGACGATCTGTTGATCATATCAGAAGGTTTCGAAAAGCATATTGCTGATCTTCGCGCCGTCTTTGATAGATTGCGTCTGTTCAAGTTGCGTGCAAATCGTCAAAAGTGTGTTTTTGCACGTGATAAGGTGAAATACCTCGGTCATGTCATCACTCAAGATGGGATTTCACCTGATACCGAGAAAATACGTGTTATATCCGAAATGAAACCTCCTACTACGTTGCGTCATCTTCGAACATTTTTACAGACTTGTTCGTGGTTTCGAAAATTTATTCCGAATTTTTCTGCGATTGCAGAACCACTCACTCGTCTAACTAAAAAGAATCAAGAATGGTCGTGGTTTTCAGAACAAGCTGGTGCTTTCCAAGAATTGAAAAATCGTCTTGTCTCAGCTCCTATTTTGATTCAGGCAGACTACAGCAAGCCTTTTGTTCTTCGAACCGATGCAAGTAACTATGCTTTAGGAGCCGTTTTACTGCAAGGAGAAGGCAAAGATGAAAGACCAATTGAGTTTGCCAGCCGCCTGCTTACACCAGCCGAAAAAAATTACAGTACTACGGAACGCGAGGCATTGGCCGTAGTTTGGGCTGTCGAACGTTTCAGAGGTTACATCGATGGCCATGAAGTAATTGTAGGCAGTGACCATCAACCTTTGAGATGGTTGCTTACGTTGAAATCTCCGTCTGGTAGGTTTGTTAGGTGGGCTCTTAAGTTACAAGGTTTTAATCTACGGTTTCAGTACACACCTGGAAAAGCTAATGTAGTTGCTGATACCCTTAGTCGCCCTCCTTGTGAATCCGATACTAGAGATCAGTGTGGTTTGTGTTCAGTTCTGGTTGACTTGCCCACGCGTCGTCCGAGCGACTTGCGTCAGGCTCAGTTAGGAGACCCAGAACTTAACAAAATAATTTCAGATTTTGAAAAAGTTGCTGACCCCATATCCGTTGATGTGAAGCGTTGGTCCGAGCGTGGTTATTTTATGCAACAGGGAGTTCTTTATAGATATAATCCAGATGTCGACAGCGAAGAGCCACAGCTCGTTGTGCCTGAAAGCCTTCGCCTCGAGATTTTGAAGGAATGCCACGATTCTCCTCTTGCAGGACATCACGGCGTAGACCGCACGTTTCACCGGGTGTCACAGCGTTTCTATTTTCCTGGCATGCGTCGTATCATTTCAGATTTTATAAAGACCTGTATAACATGCCAGAGATATAAAGCTTCAAACGAAAAGCCTTCAGGCCTCTTGCAAACTCCTATTTTAAATCAGAGAGGAGAGGTTTTGGCCATTGATTTGTTTGGTCCCCTTCCAGCAGGTCCTAGTGGGGAAAAATGGATTTTGCTAGTAGAGGACACCGCGACTCGTTGGGTTGAGCTGTTTGCATTAGCAGAAGCTTCTTCGGTAGCAAGTGCTAAAATTCTCGTCGAAGAGTACTTCCTTCGTTACGGTCTACCCCGTCGAATAGTTTCAGACAATGGTGTTCAGTTTATTTCTGCTGTAATGCAGCAAGTCATGTTCGTTTTAGGTATCAAGCAGGATCTTCTGCCTCTTTATCACCCAGAAGCAAATCCTGCCGAACGTAAAAACAGAGATTTAAAGTTTCAGCTGGCTCAGTTAGTCAATACCAAACACGGGTCATGGCCTCAGCAGCTTCCATTAGTGAGGTTTGCCATGAACTCAGCTGTTTGCCACACAACAGGTGTTACGCCAGCTTATCTTAATTTTGCGCGAGAGTTGCGTTCTCCTTTAGAGGTCCATAATGATATAAGATCGGTACTGAATAAAGAGAATTTCATTCCTCAAATCACGCCTTATTTGCAAAAGTTCGTAGATTCCTTAGTAAGTGTCAGGGATCGAGTCGAAAAACAGCAGGACAAGAGAAAAGCGTACGCCGACAAGTCACGTAAACCAGCAGAGGAGTTTGCGGTAGGTGATAGGGTGCTCTTAAAGACACACACCCTTAGCGACGCCTCAAAAGCTTTCTCAAATAAGTTTGTGCCAAAAAGGGATGGACCTTACGTTATATCAAAAAGATGTAGCCCAACTACTTACGTGGTGTCCAGTTTAGATTCTCCAGAAAATGTTTTGGGCAAATTTCACGTTTCACAACTAACGCGACTCTACCTTCGTAATGACAACGACATGCCTCTTCGTCCCGTCGTACCAAAGAGAAATAGAGGCCGTCCGCCTAAAGTGAAAGGGAGTCCTGTGCGAGCGCAGGAGAGGTGTTTCTCTCCTGCCCTCGAGGGGGAGGATATAGCGGCCGGGAGATACCCGAAGCGCGCCACGCGTGGCAGGCCGCCCTCGCGATACTCGCCACCCGGGACTCTCCTTCAGTGATAATACTCTGCCGTTGGCAGTAGGCAGTCGCTTTATGACCGCACGCGATCGAGAACGTAAAATAATATAATAAAATGTCCTTTTATTGTTGTAAACGTTTCATCGATATTTTCAAATAAATCATTTTAAAATGCACCTGTCGTTTAACATACGCAAACCCGGAACCATACACCACAATTACTTGTTTTCTTTTATTATATATTTTCAATGATTTCTCTTTTGCTGATTCTCTTTTTATTTATAAAATATCATTGTTTATAATTATATATTTTTGTAGATATGAAATTATTCTGATTTGTTTTGTTTAATTCCCGGTACGGTTTAATTATAATTCGCGATATTAGTTTCCCTAGCTTTGTTGACAAATTAAAAATACTTGACACTGGCCCAATGCACGAATGGTGCCGAGCCATAATTAAGAAGAAGAAGAAGAAATTTTCCATAACAGAGTAATAATTTTAACAGATATTACCATGTTTTCTATTCAACGTTATATTTTAGAATTTAGTAGAATTTAATATCTACAAGCAGTAGATTATTCAAACAAAATCTGGTCACACAATAATTGCAATTAACAATTATACAATACATAAAATACAAACAAGATGAGATTGGAAACGTCATCTGTATTTTGTTGTGATTAATGTAATATTTAATAGAATCTAATCTATTGATAATTGGTTAATATGTGTTTAATTGACCAGAAATTGTGAGTGTTGTGACTAATGCTATCGCAAAATGAGCTGGTTCGATACTTCGAGCCTAACGAGTCTCGCGAAAAGTGCGTTGAAGGAGGCGCAAAAAACCATCGATAAGGCTTTGGATATACAAGACGAGAGCAGTGAGGAGCAGGATGAAGACTCTCCGAGTGATACAGAGCAAAATAAAAGCCCCGGTAACAGTGAATCACCTAAAAAAGATTCTGATTTTTTGGCTTCTTGGGGATTGACTATGAGTGCGGAAAAGGACGACCCAATTAAAGAACAGCCAGTAGTCACTGAGAGCCCCTCCAAATCTAATTCACAAAGCCTCTGGGGCTCGTTTGCTGGATCGTTTTTCGATCAGGGCAAAACTGACGATACTATTGTGAGTCCACCAAAGGCTAAGTCAATGAACGTTATTGCCGATGCGAAGTATGGCAGTCAAGACGATTTATTCTCCAAAAGTCAACTTGTTATGTCTGATAGTGAAGGTTTAGAGTTCAAAAGTAAAAAAGAAGATCTTACAGATGAACGCAGAGGTTCATCAAAATCTAACAGATTATCATTAGTATCTAGTAGAAATAGTTCAGATTCTGTAGAAGTATTATCACATAGCTTAAAAACAACACCAGATTCTGATGCATCTGCCCAATCGATTTCACACAGTAGCAGTGCAGAGCAGAAACATAATTCAGAATCTGTAGAAATATTACCTGATAGCTTAGTAAGCCCCAGTTCTATTGAATGTCTTGGTTTTGACAGTTGTACTAGTGACAGCAATGGTCACAGTGTTTCATCAAACTTATCCCCTAATGAACAGTGTGATAAGAAATCCACTCCGATTGGTGAAAGAACAGAAAAACCTGAAACAGCAGATAGTGTTAGCCTAGTGGCAGATGACGATGATGATACTATGTCATATAATTCAATATCAGAGTGCACTGCACCTACTGTCCTGGATACGGATAATAAATCTGTTAGTCCCTTTCCAAGGATGAAGTTAGATCAGAAGAAAATTATTGAAAAGGAGTTAATAAACTTAGAACAGGTGATACAAAAAACTATACAGATGAGCGAGACCTCATCAAATGATGGATCATGGTCAGACAGAACACTGAATGCAGAAAATGACAATGTAACATTAGAGGCTGCAGAAGAACAGAAAAGAGAACTAGACCCTGAAGATGTGTTGATTGAAAAGTTGAGTGATTCGTCCTCATTTTATAATGTTAATGTTGACACTGAAATAATAAGGCCTGAGAATACGTTTGTGAATGTAGAGAAACAGCAATGTAGTGCTTCGCCAAGCAGTGGTTCATCACAGAAAGATGGCGGGAGTATTAAAGAACGAACTTCACCAATTAGCTCTGATAGTAAAAGTGATTTGGTTAAAATTGGTTCAGATCGCACATCCGGGCACACATCTGGGGATGAGTTGGAAACGGCCACATCTTCTGACATTGAAATAATTCCCAGTCCTAATGGCGACAATGGTAGTTTTTGTAGAAATAGTCCCGGCAAGTATGGCTTTAAGCTTAAATTTGATGGTACAACATCACCGCATTTAGTTGACTTGGTGTTAGGAAAATCATTAGCTACCAAAATAAGGGGACACAATCGGGAGCTTTCTGAGGCTTCCATACAGAGTAATACGAGCGATGATAGCCAAGGCTCAGAAAATGATAGGCTAATGAAAAGATTGTGTGAAATGGCCGAGATTTTAGAAGCAAGAGAAAACAGACTGATGGAAGTAAGTAGGAGTAATGCTGAGTTGGCAGAGAGTAACATAGATTTGAAGAACCAGGTCGAGTCATTGAGGGCTAAACATGATGGAGGGGACATCAGTACTATCACTGAGGAATATACACAGAGGATGTCAGCTTTGGAGAAAAAATTCCAACAAGCTATAAGGGATAAGGTAATGCCAAATTGCATATTTGTACTATAATAGTTATTAGAGTCATTGAAACAGCTCATCAAAATTGAAAGGAAATAAAAATTAACCATGCTAGGCTTGTCTAGTTAGATTTTTTTTATTGCTGTGAGACAGTAGAAGAAAGAATAGAAAGAATAGTTACAGTAGACAGGTCAATTAATTGTAGTTATCATTACATATGGATGTTTGCGATATCAAGGGAATTGCTATCATGCCACCATCCCTGTTGGGCAGTGGTCGGCAACCTTGTCATTAAAAAGAGCCAAATACGATAATATACAATTGAAATTTATTTAATAGTAATTTTTTAACAATATATGCTTTGCTTTAGTAAATAGTTAAAAAATAGCTAGTTGACCCCGCAAACATCGTTTTGCTGAGTTGGTTTTATACAGAAATTCATCAAAATTGGTTCAGTGACTATGGTGTGCAAACATAACAGACAGACAGTTACTCTCACATTTATAATATTAGTATGGATAAGTGATATTCTGTGTTTGGACTGAACAAATTACGGAAGAGCCGGAGCTGAGGAATCAAAGAGTTGCTGGTTGCTGACCATCGATGTAGGGGCATTCGAATCAGGGTCACTTATTTGACCATTATTCTAACTGCCTTTGCACACACAGAAATTACTAGAATTTTTCAAAAGTAATATTAAATTTTTTCTCTACTAAAAGGAAAGAAATAGAAAGAGAGGAAATAGCTTTCATGAAAATGCAGTATGGCTAAAAAGAGTTGTTATTAGTTTTGTCTCATTGTCACAGTTATTTCCATAATTTTTAAATAAAAACTGGAAGCAACATTATTGAAATATTAGAATAAAATTAAAAAAAAAAACTACATGTTTTTTGGAAATAACTGAGAAAAACCTTCTTTTGTCAGTTCTTAGCCTCAGATACTCTGAAGTATGATAATATAATCTATGAATAAGGTAATGTTGCTTATGTTAATTTTTAACATTAATATTATATATCAATCGAATCTCATATTTTTTTGCTACGTGGTAGGGCCCCAAGCCCGTCTGGATGGCGATCACCTTTAGTCTTAAGTATGCCTGCCATAATAACCTTGTGTTGTGTTGTTAATAAAACAATGTTTCTTTCTTTCTTTATTTTATGGTCATAATAGTGAATTTTAAAATTTCAGGATCTATTACGTAAACAATTAGATACAGTGAAATCAGAATGTTCTACAAGGAAAAATTCATCAGAATTTGAGAATAGTTTGAAAGAGAAAGATGATGTAATTTCTCAACTCCAAGAGGAGGGCGAGAAGCTGTCCAGACAGCAATTGCAGCATTCTAATATTATTAAGAAGTTGAGAGCCAAAGAAAAAGATAATGAACAGGTTATAAAGAGTTTGAGGTATGTATTACACAAAGTTTTAAAGTACAAAGTTTTTCAAAGTACGGTGGACAGCAGTTTCCAGCCCGTACAGAGGACCCTCCGATTGTGTCCGACTGTATTAGACGTTACAAATCACTTTGCACTGTTTAGCTTTTCGAACTAATAACGACTTGTAGCTCTTCTGGTGTCAGAATTCTTGGCGTCACTCGCGGCTTCGCCTTTTTATATTGGCCGCGGAATGACGTGCTCCCACTTTGAGAGGACAACGCCCACTTATCGAAAATTCTAGATTTTGGTTAATGGTACTGCGGCATGGAAAGAACTGAATAGCACCTGGCCTTTGGACCCACTACTCAGAAAAACACCGGCTGACAGTGACGGAGCTATAGGCCTGAGGGGTAAAGAATTATCCATGAAGTAAGCCCCAAATTCGGATCATTCATCCTCGTATATTCGATGAATGCTACTCAACTGAATGATTCCCGTTCCCGGCCGCTACATTACCTTATATGGTTGGGTTAATTTATTTCGTTATTACCTACTTTTTAAAGGGTGCGCGGTCGAAACAATTACTTGTTTTGTTTACATTTAAATACCCTCAATATTAGATATTGAAACTAATTAGAAATGATTATTAAGTATTAGGGATTAATTATTTTACTCTTGTTACCACGTAACAGTATCATGTACTAAGTACAGTGGTTCCATTGAAGCCAATTACCTGACGTGTCTAAAAAATTTATAGTGCAGTGGTAATATGAGATTCTTTAGGAGACAAGGTGGCCAAAGCAGCAGATGGAAATTTATTTGATTACAGTACAAACAGGTTGATGGCCTACATTATAGTACGCGGTTACCATTGTCTATGGATGTTGGTGATGACACGGTTACCGCCTAATACCCTGTCGTTTGAGTAGGGAATCTGGTAATTTACATACATATATGTAATAATGAAAGCGGACGAAGCGAAACAACTATATACATACATACATATAATCACGCCTCTTTCCCGTAGGGGTAGGCACCACCACCACCACTTGCTACGCTACCACTTCTTTCCACTTGCTACGATCCTTACATATTTGTTTCGCTTCATCCACTTTCATTATTCCTTTCATACATGCCCTTCGGTTTAGGGTACTCTTGACCTGGCCTTTGTTCAAGACGTCCCTGATCTGGTCTCGAAAAGTCCGTCTAGGTCTACCCCTTCCAGAACCCTTCCTTTTTATCCTTATGTATGTGCAAAACAAAGAACTATGAGTGGCGAGAGTGCAGCGTGAAAGCATATTAAACAAATTCAAATGTTTATTATGAGATTAGGCACGCCAGCGTAAGGATTACTTTGCAGCGCTATGCACATTTTCCTGTGCATGAACGAGAATCGCAGTCGGTGTGTGCACTCGACTATCAAACCGCATCAAATTCGCAAGTTAAGACCTTTGTTCAAGACGTCCCTGATCTAGTCTCGAAACTTCCGCCTAGGTCTACCCCTTTCAACACTTCCATTCACACTCGCCTTATACATTTTTTTCGTCAGTCGTTCTTCATTAATTTTCTCGACATGGCCAAACCATCTCAGCATACCTTTCTCTATCTGGTAATTTATGCTGGAATAATGAAGTACAAAGTTATTGTGGTGGCATAAGCCAGGTTGCTTGCCATTCAGACGAGTCTGAAGCCCTACTACCTAGCTAGCTCCCCGGCCACAAGCGTAGTTTATTTCTCTTTCTTCTGTGCAACTGTCTTGTATATTGTGTCTTTATAAATTCAAATCGATGCTTCGTTTTCCAGAGATAAAATAGCAGAGCTAACAGGAGACTTGGACAGGTTGAAGAGGTCGATGGCGGCGAAGGAAGAGTTGGAGGTGAACCAGATTGAGGCCGTCTATAGATTAACCACGGCCAATAAAAAACTAGAAGCTGAGCTTGTTGAGGTATGGAAAATAACTTATGCATGGTGTAGTGTATCAATATCATGATTAAAATACATTGTACCCATCACCTTAGCGCTAAGTACTATAGTTGCAAAGAAACTTTATTGTTTTTCTCAGGCTGTGCTGAAACTTTTCTGAAAGAATCTGTACAAATAAATAAAATTGGAATATCTGTTTGTAATATTAAAATAACCGCTTTTTACTAATTGTATTTTGATACACGGTACATATACCAAAACAATTTTTTTTTAATTTTTTATCTGTCTGTTTGTTTCGGCTAATATCTGAAATGGCTGGACCGATTTTGACGGGACTTTCACTGGCAGATAGCTGATGTAACAAGGAGTAACTTAGGCTAAAGTAGCCAATTATTTTAGAAAAAAAAATAGTTTTAGTTAAAAATGATCAGTTTTTTATTTCCAATTTAAGTTGACCTCAGATTTATATAATCAATCATATGAACTAGGGTTTAGCTTAGGCTGAACTTTGTAGGTTGTACACGCCTGCGCGGGTATATAAAGCGCGCCGAGAGCCGCTCCCACGGGGTCGGAATGCCTTAACTTCCCGTAGTCGCTGTCAAGTCGTCTAGGACAACAACAGCTTTAGCTTTAAGAAAAAAAAACAAAGCCTATAACATTCAATTATTTGCAGCGAACGCACGTATTCCGGAGGCGCATGGCGTAACAGTTGCATTCGATAACTGACTGTTTGCATATTTCATTTATTTGTATTTTAGGGTTTATAGGATTTGTAATCCAAAATAAACCAAAAGATATATCTAAAAAATGCTGCCCAAAGTCACTATTCCACGCGGACGGAGTCACGGGCACAGCTAGTTTGTAATAAAATTGGCTTAATATGGTTTTATAGGGGTGTCTATCATTTTACTGCCAGCTTACCGAGTGCTTTCCTTTTGCTGCTTATATGAATATAAAAGGATTCAATCAATTTGTGCCCTTTTACGACTCCCTAGCTTAATAATGAGAGCTACCTAGAGCTAATTCTAGTGGGGATCATATAAAACCTTATTTAGATATACCATTTGTCCTTTTCAACTGGAAAATCCTTCATACATAATTAGTTTTAATTTTTTTTTAATCTGTATAAAAATAATAAAATGTTTTTCATGCATTCATTATCACCTGGCTGCAATTACTCATTCATGTACTGTTGTGCTGATTGAATGCTCTCATTTATTTGAAACTATTATCCCCAAATACATGGGGTATGTACAGGGATATGTTGCTAAGTATTCTGACAGGATAAAACTAAATCGCGCCTTTTCTTCCGTCGATCACTTTGTGTGACACTATCTTTTCTTGTTTGGAATCACTGTTAATGGGTAGTAAATCTTAGACCCTTTTGATCTTTGATGCTTGTGAGCTCGCATATGTACTCTATCTGTTGCCTTCTACCATATTTTTAACACACTTCAAAAAGGAGTTTCTCAATTCGATTGTTATTTTTTTTTATGTATGTACACCGATTACGCTGAGATTTATGATCCGATTTTCGTGATTCTTCTTTAGTTTGATGCGGAATAGTTGCCAATTTGGTCACATAAAAATTTAACATAGTTTGGCCCAGTAGTTTTCATTTTATGAACATTTTTTTAGTTTGAAATTTTTAGCATGCGCATATATGTAAATACTTGGATTTTACTGTAATTGGTAACTTGTTGCTATAAAATTTTTTGCTCTAGTAATACTTACCTTATTAAGGATTATTGAAGTGTTCTTGTAATTTTAGAATTATTGCATTGCATTACTTATACATATCTATTCGAATTGCGACTTTATTGCAATAAAATACAGTTGAGTTTTGTTTAATAAGATATAAAATAATAATATTTCATAAATTCTCTTTTCTAAATTTAATATAAGATTTAAAAATTAGTTTGCCAAAGAAGTTTCACTTCTGACATATGTGCTTTGTACCCACACACTTTTTTTTCTTTTCATTTGGTTATTGTGTGTATTGTTGTCTATGACAAATAAATGTTTCTTTCTGATACGGTGTTTTATGTATGAAGACTCGAGGGTTCTGGATGATTTATTACATATAATTTTGCAGACAAAAGGCGCCCTAGATGATACAACACACCGCCTAGAAAGCACTAGAACGTCCTTAGAAGCTGCTCGGAAAGAGTTGACCGATTTACAACGTAATAGCGGAGAACTGCAGAAGTTGCGAGGAGTTCAACCTAAGTTGGAGGAGGAGAAGAAAATAGCTGAGCAAGAGTGCGCCAAAGTGAGAGCAGAGTTACAGGCGTTGCACACGGATATGTGCAATGGTGAGATTTCAATTATTACAAATAAACTATTGTTTCTCAGCAAATAGATAACAATATCCCGCACTGCATTTTATATGACGCTTTCAAATTCAAATAAGTGGGTAGTTACCATTTTTAGTTTTTTTTTTTCTTAAAGCTAAGGCTGTCATCGTCTCAGACGACTAACGACAGTGACACCGGGCGGAAAAGGCATTACGACCCCGTGGGAGCGGGGTCGATCAGCCGTGGCAGCGTGCTCGGGGCGCGTCTCCTGTGAGGCGCGCTCCCGGCTCGAACGCTGCATGGGAACAGTTGATAGCGGCCACGAATGGCAAGAGTACTATTAATTTGGGGACTATCGACTTCACCGGTGAAGCCGATCCTATTCTAATCTACTACCGTTTCGGAGTGCTTATAGCTGGGAGAGAAGAAACGGCGAAAGAAACTCCCCCGCAACACATCTATTCTACGTGTATTTATGTACTGTGTGGGTTGTGTACGTCTACAGGCTATGGGGGGCGGAAGGCATCCCTAAACCTGTTCCGTCGGGCTGGTCCATATCGGACTGGGGAGGATAGCGTCCGCGAGAGCATTCGCTTCAGCGGCCTAGAGATGGGGTCGCGTCTATCCGTGAGCACGTTTCGCGGTCGGCCACGCGCAGGGGGTGCTCGGCGGTTGGGCGTGTAATTGACTGTCTCCACCACCAGTGGATTGGAATGGTGGGGAGCGAGACCGAAGAAGGATCGCGAGAGGGATACCATGTACTCCTTCACGGGAAGGAGCTCCAGGTCGCGGTGAAGGTCCGCGTTGCGCATGTAACGTGGCGCTTGGACTGCCATGCGCAAGAACTTATTCTGCAGCCTCTGCATCGAGCTGATGTAGCATTTGCCGGCATGGGCGAAGACTACGCTCGAGTACGTCATGATCGGTCGGATGCAGGTTTTGTAAAGTGTCACCTTATTCCTAAGGGACATCTTACTCTTCCCGCATATCATTGGGTAGAGGCGGCCGAGCACAAAGTGTGCTCTGTTCCTTACCGTCCTGATGTGTTTGTTGAAGTACAGGCCTCTATCTAGAGTGACTCCTAGGTATTTCATCTCATCAACCCAAGGGATGACGCGGTTAGATAGCTGTATGGGGAAGAGAGAGTGCCGACTCGTGCGAGTCGGCCGACTCTCATTTTGAGTGCGGGGGCCGCGAGCGAACATGATCGCTGCGCTCTTGTCCGGATTCAACTCGATCCGCCAAGTGCGGAACCAGTTGCCCAGCGTCTCAACCGCCGTGTTGAGACGACTGCAGATCCGATATTGATTGATATCGGAAGTGAAGAGGGCGGTATCATCTGCGTATAAGACGAGATGTACCTGTGGGGTACGGGGCATGTCGCTGGTGTACAGCGTGAAAAGTAGGGGGGACAGAGCCGAGCCCTGGGGGACTCCGGCTCTGATGGGGTGGAGAGATGAGCGTGTGCCCTCCACTTTGAAGCGGAAGCTCCGATCAAGGAGAAAGTCTCGTAAGATGAGCACGAGTCTATCCGGCACTCCTAAGATATTTCTAACCTAATGTTTATATATCAACTTTTAGACGAGAAAACACGTCATGCCAAGTTTTTTACAATAACAATGATTTTAATGAAATGACAGTAACTAACAAACTAACTTTACCTTTTTTTTAATGCTCTAGGACAGCAGACAGGCTGACGGCCTGCTTAGAATTTAGCAATTACCGTCGCCTATGGGTGTTTGCAACGCCAGTGGCATCGTGAACACGTTGCTGTCCCATAAGGGTACAGGAACTAGGGTCATTAATGCCGGAACACAACACAAGGTTATTATGGCGGCATACTTAAGACCAAAGGTGGTCGCCATCCAGACTGGCTTGAGGCCCTACCACGTAGCTAGAATGGGTTGTTTTGTCGCCTTTTACGACAGGCCAACCCCGGCCACAGAAGTAAGTATTCTTTCTCCGCCCCTGCACGGATAGAATTACCTACTTTAGTTTGAGTAAAAGAAGCACACCAATTGCTTTCCTCGAGTTGGGGTCAGCAGGCGACAGTCGCCAAATCTCTACCATTAAGAAATAGACATGCATTGGCTTAAAAATCAAGCAAGATTACCCCTTGTGCACGTAACAGAGCCTCTGCTCGGAAGTGAAACTAGAATAACACATTGATCAAAAAGTTTCCGCACTAAGTAAGAAAAACA
The DNA here is from genome assembly GCA_963693495.1 of Malacosoma neustria. NCBI lineage: Eukaryota > Metazoa > Arthropoda > Insecta > Lepidoptera > Lasiocampidae > Malacosoma > Malacosoma neustria. The sequence goes on from OY856381.1 coordinate 20,415,913, forward strand.
CAAAATTTTTGCATAATTCGTTTTCATTAATCGACATAATTTCCATCTAAGGCGATATAATCGGCCTAATGCTTCTCCAACTTCTCGATACCATGTTAATAGAACGCTTGATCTTTGCTTGCAAAATAGGCCTCAGTTTCGGCAATGACTTCCTCGTTGGTGCAAATTTTTTCCCCGGAATATCCTTTTCAGGTCTGCTAACAGCCAGTAGTCGCTGGGGGCCAAATCTGGTGAATAATGGGGTGGGGCAGCAATTCGAAGTGCTATTCATGCAATTTGAGCATCGTAGCCATTGATTCGTGACATGGTGCATTGTTTGGTAGAACAGTGGATTTTTCTAGTCATGTGGGGCTTTTCGAGCCGTTTGTTCTTTATTTCTTCGCTCAATTGGTCCAATAACGCTGTACAGTATTCACAATTGATCCTTTTTCTTTTCTCAAGATTGTCTATAAACAAAATACGATGCGCATCCTAGAATACGTTGCCAGCCAATTGTTGTGTCTTTGGTCGCTTTGGAATGCTTCCACCTGCCTCAACCCACTCAGCTGACGAGCGCTTTAACTCTGGAGTGTAATAGTGTTTCCAGGTTTCATCCATGGTCACATACCGACGCAAAACATCCGCTTAGTTATGGTCTGTCTTGTATGTCTGAAAAACTTCAGACAGGCCTCTGAATCGTCGATTCTATGTTATTTTTGATCCGGTGTTAACAAACGCGGCACCCACTTTGAGTTGAGCTTTTTCATACCCAAATTGTCGTGTAAAATATTAAGCACGCTGCCATATGATAACTTTGAAACCTCAAATTCTGCAGATCTATATGTCAGTCCGGGAACTTTTTGATCAATGTAGTAATTACGATAATTCAATTTCTTTTGGATTTATAATTATAAATATTTTAATACTGGCTTCCATGTTAATGACTTTAACCCTTTTACGAAGAGTTTTTTTATCGTTTGTAGACGAGACGCATTAGTTGGGTTAATTTTAGACGTTGTCTTTTAATTTGTCGAATTTAACACTAGAGCAGAAACGCTGGCTCGCCCGCGAAGAGGCTCTCCGGCGCGAGATTAAGGAATTACGCGAAAGTTGCGCCGCGTTAGAGGCCTCCGGGGGAGGAGGACACGCCGAGGGTGTGGGCGAAGCGGCGGGGGTTCTTGCGCAACTCGCGCAGTTGCAGAGAGCAGCGGTGGACAGGGAACATGCGCACACGCACGCACTGCGACAGAGGGCTTTGCAAATAGGTAAATATCACTTTGATTCTTGGCTGCAATTGGTCGTGTGTCTTCATTTACGAATTTGAATATAAAAATTAGTTTACCAAGTAGAAAAAAATAATTATATGACACATTTAAAATTTATGATACACTAGCCGATCACGCCCGCTCCACTGGGCGATTAACAGGCAAAATTAAATCGAAAAAAATGAGAAAGTGTAATTAATATCCTTGTAATTTTTTTTTTCAATAAAAAGTATCCTATGATATGTATCTTTATTAGAAGTCTAATACCTCCAAGAATATATGTACAAATTTTCATGATGATCGGTTAAGTAATTTTCGCGTGAAAGCGTAACAAACAAACTTACTTTCAAATGTATAATATTAAAGTTCATACTTTGATCTAAGGTTTGTAGTAAAAGTTTGTTAAAAACTAATCCCAAGATTTTGCTTTGCGATATGCATTTATATTACTCTACAATTGTTTTTCAATCTATTGAATGTGTTATATTGAGTGAATAAATCTTTTTTTTATTTTTTTTATTGCTGTAGGACAGCAGACAGGCTGACGGCCCACTTAGAATTTAGCTGTCACCGTCGTCTATGGATGTTTGCAACGCCAGTGGCATCGCGAACACGCTGCTGTCCCATAAGGGTACAGGAATTTGGTTCACTATACCGGAACACAACACAAGGTTATTATGGCGGCATACTTAAGACCAAAGATGGTCGCCATCCAGACGGGCTTGAGGCCCTACCACGTAGCTAGGGTGAGTTTTTTTGTCGCCTTTTACGACAGGCCGACCCCGACCGCAGAGGTTAGTATTCTTTCACCAAAGATTTATGTGGTCTGACATTAAATTATATTAATTTGCTTCAAATTTTTCAATAGTAAAATAATTATTTTGTCGTATGCTGTAAACCCCTCCAGTCCAATGTCTATCCAAAATTTCTCGTCAACATTTAGGTTTCTGTTTCTCCTGCCCTTATCCTACATCATATAGGGTCGGCACAACATGTTACATGTTGTAATAGTTGTGGCTTAGTTTTTACAACCGGCCGCCTGCCTGACAGTTAACCCCTTTTTGGGGAAAATCTGTCATCCTTGTTATTTAAATTATTTTCCTCGTTCACATTGAAAGTAGAAAACGAAATTTCGTTATCAATCATCTAATATCGACACTTTTATTGGTTTCTTTGTGGCACTTTTGCCGGGTCGCCGACTTTTACGGGGTCCGTGCACAATTCACATTCGACAATTACGTCACGAGGGCTTCTAAATAGGAAATTCGCAGTGCCGAGCGTTTTCGAATGCTCTTGGTCCTGCATTCCGTTGCGCTTGAATGCAGACACAGCCAGCTCGCGCACAATGCGTCCATCTTCATGTATTTTGGTGGTGGCTCACAGAAATCTTCCTCTTGGCAAGTTAGAGGTCTTGAAACTCGCGGCTTCTTTTCACAACAATACATAACCTTTGGCGAAGGACATCGTGGCAAGCAGGGATAGCATATTGATGGATTTTTACAGCACGTTGTTGGATAAGGAGCCACTAACATCGGACATACTGCAAATTGCTCGCAGTCTTCAGGGTAAAAGCACGTCATTTTTATTTAGATTTTACTTCTTTTTCTTTTGTAAATTTTATATCATAATAAATAAATTTTCACTTCTTCTTCTTCTTCTTCAAGTGCCTCTCCAACTAGTGAAGGTCGGCTACCAACTTCTGGAATTGCTGTCTGTCAAGTTTTCACTAGAATTTTGATAATTTTGACGTATTTATTCAGATTTATAACTAATACTTAACTGAACAAACAAAAGTCTTAGAAAATATTATTATCGTGAAACATTATTTTCCAGCGGAACTGGAGCGATCTCTGGCGAAGGCGGTGGAAAGGGAGAGGGTGTCCCGGGAGGAGTGTCAGGCGCTGCTGGAGAGGCTGTCGGCTGCCGAGGGGCTCCTGAGGGACTCCCAGACCAACCTGCAGTCGGTCACGGAGCAATGCCAGCAATATGTAGACAAGGCTGCTCACCTCGAAAGTCAATTAAACAGGCAAGTTTCTTCTAGACGCAGTTTAGATTTTTGAAGATCGATAGATCTTTTGGCGCTTTTTGAAAAAACGTTTCAAGTTTTCGCGAAAAATTGTAAGTATATTCTAAGCAGTTTCTCAAATATTCATAAATCTACAACACGTGTTTTATATCAGTGGAGATCATCATCATCATCTTAGTGTTGAATCCCGCTTTCCGACTTTTTCTACTCCACTTAGCACGGTCTTCAGCATCCCTGGTAGTGAGCCGATTGGCACGCATATCACCCTTTACGACGTCAAGCCAGCACTTTTTGGGTCTACCCCTTCGGCCGGGGCCCAGCGGAGGCGGCATGACCAGACATTTGTTTCCCACGTAAGCATCCGGTTGCCGCAAAACATGGCCATACCAACGGAGCCGACACTCCTGCAATGTCACGGACATGAAGACTACCGCGAATGCGGGAGTTCCTAACGCGGTTTTTCCGCGTTATTCCACACATCTACCGCAGCATATTCATCTCCGTGACACGCAGTTCCTGCTTGTGTCGCTCCAACACCGGCCACGTTTCACAGCCGTATACACAGAACAGGCCTAATGATGGTCTTATAGACCTGTCCCTTCAACTTTGCCGGCATCTTGGGGGTCACAAATGACACCAGTTACCTCACGCCATTTGGCCCACTTCAATTATTTTTTGCAATTTACTTATATTTAAAACGGCTTATGAACCAAATAAACTTCAGATTCCGATTCAACGGGTCAAAATACACGCCAGTAAGTAGGCGGCGTCAAATGCACAAACCTCTTTTAATTTTTGTGCGCCGGTGTTATTTATTTAAATTCGTTTAATTAATTTTTCCGTCTTGTTTCATTTGTATATGTTACTAGCTGACCCGGCAAACGTTGTTCTGCCATATAAATAATAAAACGTCAAAAAATTAAAAAAAAAAAAAAATTTTGGGGGTGGGTCACCCCTAACATTTAGGGGGATGAAAAATAGATGTTGGCCGATTCTCAGACCTACTCAATATGCTCACAAAATTTCATGAGAATCGGTCAAGCCGTTTCGGAGGAGTATGGCAACGAAAACTGTGACACGAGAATTTTATATATTAGATAAAATATACAAATCAAAAAAGTCCAAGCAACATGCATGATATTACAAATTTACCATTTATACTAATTAATTTCTAAGTCTTTACTCACTCAAAGTGCGTAGGTATGTAAACATTTTTGTTATTGATGACATCTTGGCTGGTTGTAAAAAAAATTGTATTATGTTTTGTTTTTTTCATAAAATTAAATGAAAGGGAATTTGTTTGAATTTAAGTGCGTTTTCATTGCTACGTTTAGTCTTGATTTTATAATTTTACCAACCATTTAAATAAAGTTAGCAACAAAATTGAATTGTTGGATATTCTTTACGTCATGGAGCGACGTCATTTGACGGTAAATGAAATGCAAAGAGCTGTAGGGATGTTGCAAGCGGGAAGTAATCAGTGTTAGGTATCTCGGCATTTTGGCATACATAGAAGTGTTATTTGGTGTCTGGCAGTGCTACAATAATACAAGGGAACCCGCTGAACAGCATCCAGGCCGTAAAAGGAGTATAACCACTCGGCAAGACTGGTACATACAATTGACTGCAAGACGCCAGCCGATGTGAACCGCTCGAGAGATAAGTTTGCGGTTACAAAATTTAAGTGGTGTTGATGTAAGTCCCCAAACTGTGCGAAATCGACTGCATGAGTACGGCCTACGAGCTCGACGCCCAATTAGGTGCCCACCGATACGTCACGGGAATCGCGCTCGTCGAAATGAATGGTGTAGAGAACGCAGAACATGGACCCAGGAAAAATGTGATAAAATTATGTTTTCCGATGAGTCGCGATTCGGGTTTAGCCCTGATACAAGAAGGGTGCGAGTGTACCGTCGACCCGGAAATACTGAAAGGCTCAGGTGCATTCAGGAAGTTCATCCATACAGCGGCTCATCCACCATCCTAAAATTTAAATTAGTACATGTTGCTTAGACTTTTTTGATGTGTGTATTTTGTCGAAATAAATAAAATTAATAATTTGAGATGCGATGATATTACTTATATTCATGAAGAAAAAAATCCCCAATGTGAAACGGGTTGAACCGAAGCTTATTTCCCAGTTGTTGAGTTAACCGGCTATATTAAGTGAATGTCAAAAAAAATCTTATCCGTGCAGGGGCGGTTAAAGAATACTGACCTCTGCGGCCAGGGTCGGCCTGTCGTAAAAGGTGACATAACATAGACAAGACGGCATACATAAGACCACCTTTGGTCTTAAGTATGCCGCCATAATAACCTTGTATTGTGTTCCGACATTAGTGACCCAGGTTCCATCCAGTACCACTCGTTGCAAACACCCATAGGCGACGGTAACAGCTAAATTCTAAGCGGACCGTCAGCCATTGGTGTCCCTACAACAATAAAAAAAGTAAGTATAGTTAACTATTTCCTGGGATACTTAATTTCCCCAATAGCAAAAATCGTGAACTGGAAACGGCGAGGAGTGAGTACGAGAGACGTATCTCGGAATTGGAGGGTCAGCTGAACGAAGCCGAACAGCAGCTGGCGATCGACAGGAACGCCTTGGACGTCGAAAGGAAGAGGAACGCCATATTGCAGGTATTCGCGGAAATTATTTACTTATTGTTGTGTAAAGTTGAGGCTCGAATTGGGGAGAAGTGGAAGAAGTGTCTAGAATGCGGCGCTAGATAGCATGCATGCAGCTGCAGTGTCTGCTATTAATGTAGCTGCCGTAGACGAATTGGTTAAAGTTTAGTATCGTTTGGCAGAAGGAGAGGGGTGGGAGGTAGTGGGGGGAGGGGGGGACGCTCCAACCCTCCTGTCACCACTCCTATGAAAAGGTAACGCACCGTTCTTAAGAAAAACAAATTATTGTAACCTAACCTCAAAACACTATAAAGTTACTTCTGCATCGTCTCTGGCCCTTACGTAACAAAGCATAGGCATCCGTGCGAGCCGTAGCGGCCTAGGCTGCGGAGGTGAGCATCTTCGCGCTTCTGGTTTTTATAAACACTAGGGGTAGCAGCCAAAAGACTACGTGAAATCGGGGTGTCTCGATTCGGTTTTGGAATAGATTCGACCTATTTTAACCATAAAGTGGGTGTACACTAACTTTGGCTTGAATCTAGTATCGTTTGGCCTCCATGGTAAGTAGTATATCGAAGACCGGGATATTACGCGCAAAAGTCAGTCGATTAGGCAGAAAAAAAGTCAACGTCGTCGTAGAAAACCACAATTAAGCCCTGCGAAATTGCGAAATACAAACACCACATTCACGCAACTCTGGAAGAAACGGAATAAATTAAAAATAATGACAGTGAACATGACGCCAATGCATGGGTCTGCAACGTTTTGAGTCCGAAGAGCCAAATATTACAATTTATAATATTTCAGTTTTTAAAGAGCCAGAATTTTTTTTTCTTGCCAACAATAAATAGTACTTGTATAAATAAAGATTTTTGTATAATCAGGGACCCAACCTCTACCAACTCTGACCTCTTTTGCCCCCATACAGCTGCCAAACGATACTAACTACTTTTATCCGTGTACAGGCGTAGAAAATACTAATCTCTGTGGCCGGGGTCGGCCTGTCGTAAAAGGCGACAAAACAACCAACCTAGCTACGTGGTAGGGCCTCAAGCCCGTTTGGATGGCGACCACCTTTGGTCTTAAGTATGCCGCCATCATAACCTTGTGTTGTGTTCCGGCATTAGTGACCCATGTTCCTGTACCCTTACAGGACAGCAGCGTGTTCACTGCTGAATTCTAAGCGGGCCGTCAGCCTGTCTGCAGCAATAAAAAAAACCAACCCTAGCCGACGAATTTAAGTCTGCCTAGTTAAATTTACAATAAAAGAAATTTAAAATAGTGACGGTAAAAGAAAAGCATCGTGATAAAATTTGGTCAAGTGGAAGCATTTCTTGGGTATTATGGTTATACGAGTTGGTTCACGCGTGGTTTCTGCGCAGGAGCAGATGTGTGACCGCGGGGACGTGTCTCCGCCGCACTCGTTCGCCTCCGATTCGCTGTCCGCCTCCTTGTGGCACTCGGTTAGTATAATTATTTATTTGCACGATAATTTAAAAAAAAGTCAGACGTATTTCCTTTGTGAATGAAGAAAAAAAATTCAATCTTAAACATAATTATTGATTGGGATGCAAAAAGTTGTATCTTTATTTTATTCTCCATGCAGGGGCGGATTAAGGATACTCACCCCTCACGGCCGGGGTCGGCCTGTCGGATAAGGCGACAAAACAACCCCATCTACGTTGTAGGGCTCTAATCCCGTCTGTATGGCAACGTTGTGTTGTGTTCCGGTATTAGTGACCCAGGTTCCTGTACCACCACGCGGATAGCAGGGTGTTAGCGAAGCCCTTGGCGTTGCAAACACCCATAGGCGACGGTAACGGCTAAATTCTAAGTGGGTAGTCTACCTATCTATAGTGCTATCCTACAGCAATAAAAAAAAGTACTATTACTGAAACTTATTAATTGAAAATGCGATGAAACGAAAAGGCGATACCAAAACGAGACAAATATATTCAAAAATTGAATTCAGCTTGCGAAAGAATGAGACAGAATACAAGTTTCAGTATACAGTGTTTCGTTTAATATTGACTTAAAAGGAGGAAGGCACTGCCACGCCCACGGCGTCGACGGCGTTGTGCGTGGAGGAGACCCTTGCCCAGCTGACACGTAGGGAGGGGGAGCTGCGTATGCTGGTGGCCCACCGGGACCAGCTGTTGACCGAACGCAACGTCTTGAGGGAACACGTGGCCAAGCTGCAGGCCACCTTGGATGAACAACAGGTATACACCTACCTACCTTCCTACTATTCGCCATTCTTTTGCCACTATTCTCCGTAAAAGACGATAAAACAACTCCAGCGACGTGGTAGGGCTCCAGGCCTGCCTGGATGGCAACTAACCTTGTGTTGTGATCCGGCATTAGTGACCCAGGTGCCTGTACCCCTATGGACAGTAGTGTGTTCGCAAACATCCATATGCGACGGTACTGAGGAACACCTCAGCAACAAAAAAAAAACTAATAAATTTTTTCGGTTTTACCTCTCTTGCTGCGAACCGGAGTAGTCCAGTAATCATTGACGTATCGACGCAGAAGAATTTTATGCGAGTCTGTCGCAAATGTGAAGATTACAGAAGAAGGAGCAGATGTGGGAGATACTCAGGGTATTCTTCCACCGCAGCGCATACATTTTTTTTACTGAAGTCATGGATATTTAATAAATAACTGTTTGTTATAATCGTTGTTGTCGTTGGTAGAGCGTTCAGGAGCAATACGACGCCCTCCTGCAAATGTACGGGGAGAAGGAGGAGCAGCTGGCCGAGCTGAGGCTCGACCTGCAGGACGTCACGCAGCTGTACAAACAGCACCTGGACGAACTGGCCGCCCTCAAGAGGGCCGCCGGCGCCCGATAGCCAAACACCAACTGCTGAGACTCTTATGGCTGGGGCAGCAGATTTGCATTTTTTAAACATTTTGATCTTTGGTTAATCGAAATGGCGACTATAAATAATCAACGGGGTGCTTGAATTAATGAAACTCTCAAAAAGTTCTTGACTATTATATCAAACAAAACTTTTTACAAAACAAATTATAAAAGCCGATCACTTTGATTTTTAAATTCTACACTTTCGTATGTCATAAAAAAAAATTCGAAGGCACTGATACGAAAATGTAATAATTTTTTATTGTGTGTGTGTGTGGACATAGTTGCCACGACCTTTGGTCCGCTGTTGGTTCAATCCATTTCTCGATAGTGACCTTACCACATTAAAAAAAAAACATGTTTTGATTTGGATTAATATTTCAAAGTGGAGATATAAGTAAAGATTGGTAAATTTACTATTTAGTTTTTTTTATTTGGTGAAAATAACATTTTTAAATTGTACAGTGTTCAATATATATAAGTGAAAAATACAAATAGCAAAATATAACACCAAACACTGTTAAATATAGTTATATAAATTTCGTATTAAATTTGATATTAATAAAACGATTTTCCTAAAATTTTATTCACCATTAATATATGTTCCACTGATTTTGAAGAATTACTTCTTTGTTAGATTTCAGTAGTAACTAACAATGATGGCAACACCAACATGGTTAGCGTAAACTATTTAAAAGTGTAATAAAATATACGCCAATACGTTTTAATATTGTTTAAATGATAAATATGAAATAACGTGATATTTGACGCTAAAATGACGCTAAAATAGTGAGGGCATAAAGATTTATTATTTATTAATAAATTAAGAATTTATTGGGATTGTAAATAGCTTTTTTATTGTGATTTAAGGACGTCTGGGGCTTGGATGTCTCCTCTGGGACTATTATTCTGTCAGTACCGCTATGAGACTTCCAATATTTATGGATCTTCAGATAGTTCTTCGGAAGTCGCCCGGATAGTCGAAACCAGATACCGTCTTTTATTTGAGAAATATGCTAATTGAGTACAACTATGCTAATCAAATGAGAAACAAACGTGCAAGCGAGACAGATGATGTGACGAATCATGACAGCGCGCATATGTGAACTCCATTGTTGATACAAAACTTAACACTATATTTTTTATCATCATCATCATCTATGTTAAAATGCAGGTAGTTACATGATGTCCGTTTAAAATTATTCCCAGTACATTTTTTCCCTTAGGTGTACAAATATATTTTTTTATTTAGGAAATTAACTATTTACAATAAATTCTAAAAACTTACATATATGGTCCCAATACACTTCCTTGGGGTACTCCATATAGAATTATACGAGATTTGGACTTATCTTTCCATTCTTTTCTTTATATCAACTCTCATTATTTCAGTGATTTGTTTCCTATTAGATAGATATGACTAATAAGTCTAGAGCATTTCCTCTGATTACGAACTGCTATAGTTTGTATGAGTGTGTTATGGTCTATACAGTCAAAAGCTTTGCTCAGATCCAGTGCCGGATTAACCACATAGCAAGAGTAGCAATTGCTACGGGCCCCGTGCAAAAGGGGGCCCCGCATATTTAAACCCGCTCATCTCGGCCTGAGCGTAATTTTTTAAATGAAACTTATTAACACGTGGTAAACCCCATTATTTCCTTGGCGAAAATAAAACAGAATTTCATACGATGAAAGCACATGTTACAAAAAGTCGCTCGTATAAATGTGAAGAATTTGAGTCGATTCGATAATGAGCTAGAGCTCATTATCGGGCCGCGGACCGACTCAAATTCTCCTGTAGACTGGAGACACCACATCAGCAAAGTAGCCAACTGCAAGATCGTATCCGGCGAGACTGTCACTGCACAACATCGCCTTCATGTCATGGACCTCTGCGTGAAGCCCAAAGACAAACGTGTTGAGCGCTTCCATCGCCGAATCAGGTGGTGGCTACTTGATGAAGTCACGTCCCAGGAGCTTGCTTGAGCCATCGGCGACAAGTGCATTGATGATGTAGTTTTTACGTTGGTGCTATAGTTGGAATGGAAGCACACTTGCGCCCAGGTGCGGGGTCCTTTGAAAAGATTTGCTACGGGCCCCGCGCTTGCTTAATCCGGCACTCCTCATATCCACATACATAGCACAAACCTTTTGTCATTTCTTTCTATTACCTTATTCAAAAACTTAAACATTGCTAGATTTGTGGATTTTCATTTTAGGAAACCTTTTTGTTCCTTGCTTAAAATTTCATTTTTTTCTAGGTAAGCATAAAGTTCTTCGTAAATACATCCTTTCAAGTACATATTTTAGAGAATATTGGCAATAATGCAACCGGTCTGTAATTACTTAATGTTTCTTTATTCCCTTTCTTATATAAGGGTTTCATAATAGATGTTTTAAATTTTTCTGGAAAAGTACCTACTTATTCCATACACAAGTTCAATATGTGTGACAACGGTAAACTGATAATAACTTTTACTTGCTTAGTAATTTTTGATGAGATACCGTCATATCCAATATTTTTGGTATTTTTTAACCAATTTTATATTTTTTATATGTAAACTTAACGCGACATTAATTTCAATTTAAATTTGAAGCCTGTAAAAACAGTTTGTAATGAGAATAAAAATTTATTTGACTCATGAAAAAGCACTTTTGGGGCAATATGGTTTTGAACTGAGATTTTTGAACGATACCGGGATATAATGTATGCAACAAAAAATTACTACAATAGACAATATATGAAATATTAGTAGAGTCCAATAAATGAACGTTACACGTTGTTCGAAGTTGCACATTTCGTAAATATTAGTTCTTTATTGATTTTGCGGGAAAACATGTTTTTACATAGGACTGTCAGAAAAATAGTCCTACAAGTGGGCTGGGGGCCGGACACGTTTGATATTTTAAATGTATTTTAAAATTTACCTATAAATTGCCATTTATAAATATTATATGTTTTTGTTATATTTGTTTGATTGGACTGGAGACAGTCTGTTTGACAATAATTATTGAAAGAAATGATTTCTCTTTAATATTTATAAAACCCTTTGAAAATAATTAATTGACAATACAAAGTAAAATATATAATAATTATTTAAACATCTTTGTGTAACATAAGTTTATATTGTCGATGGTCTATCTCCAGTTAAGAATCTAGTTTATGCATTCAGGAATGTATATTTGTTGAGGTCTTGAAATTATAGTATTTTATAAATATTGTTCATGTAAATAAATTGGACGTTTGTTTGAAAATCAACATGTGTTTTATTAATAAGTACCTCTTGGCTAAATTGAAAATTTCCTCGATTCCTTTGTGTTTCGCCAAAAACTGTACAACTATGATAACCCAAAAAAGAGAAAATAATGTCCCCATTATTTTATTGGCCATGCTTCATCATTTACAACCAAACTGAATTATTCATGGAAAATATCTGGCGTGTAGAATGTTGCCAGAAAGAGAAAGTAGTGGCTAATGGTGGAGAATAATTTGAATAAAACAGTATTCTTTTACAAAAAATCTTGATATTGATAAAAAACGATAGACATTTATCTATACAGGGTGCATTATGCAAATAATGCGTATTTTCTGGGAAAAATATTCTAGATTTATTGATCCTATTGGTACGAATTAAAAATTTTTGAAATAATCTCCCGCATCAATACACTTGCGGAGATGACTGCCACACATCGAATGCTTCTCAGGAACCGCGTAACGTGAGCTAGGACGTTCGCTCTTCAGTCGGAGGAACAAAAGGAAGTCACGGAGCCAAGATTGGGTCAGATAGTTGGTAATGACGAAGGCCGTGTGGCTGGGGGCATTGTCGTGGTGGAGCTTGAAGTAGCTTTTAATCGTCAGGCTAAATGAAGTAGTCTTGGTGGAGGGGCTCAATCTCTTGAATACTTCCAGGTAAAAGTCTGCGTTGATAATTTGTCCTTGCGGTACCTACAAACTCGATAAAAGGATTTTGTGCGAAGATACGTCCAACCTCTCTTACTGCTCGTAGCAAACTGAAATTAGACGCGTTTGGAAGGGTAGTCTCCCCACCACATTATCCGACCAGTCCAAGCGCGCTGCGATCATTAGATAGATAGAAAACTATTTATTGTACTAAAAAAGAAAAACAGGTATGAAAAGATTATATAAAACTAGATAGCATAAAGGGCGGTCTTATCGCTAAAGAGCGATCTCTTTCAAATAACCCAGGCGTGGATTATGCTTTGATATGAAAACATTAGGAGACACATTAAATTTAATCAAATATATATAATTATGTGTTCTTATATTAGATTAATATATACATAAATTACACACATACACACACATATATATATATATATATATATATATATATATATATATATATATATATATATATATATATATATATATATATATATATATATATATATACATATATATACATCTATACACACTTGCCATTTTATACAGTTATGTTCACAAAAATATAAACATTATGACATAACTTGTATATTTACGAATTATCATCATAATATGTCATGGACATGTAATGTTTGTATAGTAATTCCATGAAAATGTACTGAGATTTAGCTTGCCTAATATTTAGAGGAAGGGAATTCCAGAGTAAAGTAGCTTGCATTGTAAATGAGTGGTTATAAAAACAGGTCGTGTGCTCGGTCACTTTGTAAGTTTTGTAGTAGGACGCAATTGACGCAAGCTCGAGATGTTAAGAAAGTTAAAACGATTCCTATGATATAGATGTGTATTGGGAACAAATAAAATTCTGTAAAGCATTGAAAGAATGTGAGCCTTCCGGCGAAGGCGAATCGGCAGCCACTTGAGTTTTTTTCGAAATTCTGAAACGTGGTCATATTTGCGTAACCCATATATGAACCTAATGCAAAGGTTTTGGATACGCTCGAGTTTATTTAGCAATTCAGAGGTTAAATCTAGATAACTGATTAGTTACGTCACAAAAAAATCATGCGCATTACTTTCATAATGCAACCTGTACACCTAGTATTTATTAAACTGATAGGCGACCTTTACTTGTAAACTATGTACAAATATAACAAGAAATAACCAGCCTGAAATTAGAATTTAACTTTTAATCAATTTATTATAAAATTTTAAATTGTAAAAACGGGTGGAAGGCCTTCTAGGTTCAATTCATCATCATCATCTTAGCGATGAATCTCGGTTGCAGCCCAAACTCTCGCTTCGGCGCCCAGGGTCCGCTTTCCGACTTTTTCTTCTCCACTTCGCACGGTCTTCAGCATCCCTGGTAGTGAGCTCATTGGCACGCATATCACCCTTTACGACGTCAAGCCAGCACTTTTTGGGTCTACCCCTCCTGCCGGGGCTCGGCGGAAGCGGCATGGCCAGACATTTGTTTCCCACGTAAGCATCCGGTTGCCGTAAAACGTGGCCGTACCATCGGAGCCGACACTCCTGCAATTTATCCCCAATGTCACAGTTATGAAGCCTTTTAAGTTCAATTATTATTGATGAATACAATTTCTGAGAACAGATTTGTTGTTACTTTTGGAAATCTATTATTACCTCATGACGTCACCTACTGATCAACTCCACGATATACACGCTGCTGACAACGTTTTTTAATCACTTTTTGAAGCGCGTATAATGTACGCGTCGCGACCGTTACCCGAAAACTGACGGTAGTTCTTGAAAATGTTCAAGCCAAACAATTTTTTTTAAATGTTCTTTTTTATCTTTTCAGCTACTCTAAAACTACAAAATTGCCGCCCTAAAATCTATTTATTTATTTAATCCTGCATAGATTTCCTTATGCGGATGGCAGTGTTCTGGCTGTGCCCCTGGCTTCGCAAACACCCGTAGGCAACGGTAACTGCTTAAGTGCACTGTCAGCTGTTCTACAGCAATAATAAGATTAAAAAAAATTGGACATGCATCATTCAATGGATACATAACCGTGGAGAGGAGCGTATCAGTTTTACGCAAGCCCTGCTTACATTGCTTGACCTTTGTTAATACAGAACTTCGTAATTATCAGAAAAATTAGAATTTTTTTATTGCTGTAAGACAGCAGACAGGCTGACGGCCCACTTCGAATTTAGCAGTTACCGTCGCCTATGGGTGTTTGCAACGTCAGTGGCATCGCGAACACGCTGCTCTCCCATAAGAGTACAGGAACTTGGGTCACTAATGCCGTTAATGCCGGAACACAACACAAGGTTAATATGGCGGCATACTTAAGACCAAAGGGTTTTGTCGCCTTTTACGACAGGCCGACCCCGGCCGCAGAGGTTAGTATTCTTTCTCCGCCTTTGTACAGATCCCCTTGCGAAGGAAAGCTAAAAATAAGTAATGCGCGAATTAGCGGCTCATTGATAAACCTGAAAAGGACTGGATAGTATAAATGAAACACCATTAGCCCTACACCGTTTAATATAATAAAAAAGCGATACAAACACACACACGGTAAATACAATTTTCGGTTTATCTGTAAATTTTGAAAAAGTTCTCATAATTTTTTTAAATATTAAAAAATAATTTTAAGATAGGTTTATAATTCAGTTGCGATCTCCAAAAAACGAGGGTAATTAATAGTTTATTAGTTCCAGTACCAAAATATACTGTTTTTTTTTAATTAAAATAAATCATGTTTAATTTTGAATATTAAGGCATTCATTATTAAATTATATTATTTCAGTTTGAGTAACCGGAGGATTCTTACTACTAAACATTGTTTCTGAGCGTACTAAACTATTGTCCGTTGCATGCATTCACCGTTACAAACACACAAGCTAAATATAAAGGGAATAGAGTTAGAAGCTGCATTCATCAGCCACACACGCAGGAATTATTAATTGCGACTACATATAGCTATATTATTATTATTAATTGGATTAATCTCATTTTCTGTAAAATTATTTTTCAATTAATCAAATTTTAATTTTCATTCATACATGTTTATTATATGATTAACTTTTAAAAGGCTGTAATGTTTTATGTTATTAATTTTAAAATCAAGATGAGGGGAATTGCAAAGAAAATTATAATCATAAAAATAAATCATTTGAATATAGTAGATATTTGGGAGAATAAACAGGTCGAACACAATTAAGGATGATTGGGTAAAGAGCTTCAAGATTTGTGACTTAACGTCTTCAATGTTAGAAAATTCAAATGTATCTGAAATACAGTTATCCAAGAACGTGAATATTTTAACTAGATAATTAAACGCATAGATATTTTGTATTATTGTTTTTTTTTTTTAAATCTTACACCATGACTATAAAATACGACGATGATATACTCAATTTTTCACATCACCGAGTATCGACCAAAAAATTTAGGGGTGTACCCTACTTTTTTTTAATTTATTTATAGCGCTAATTCAATTTTTTTTAAGATTTGTTTGTTATAATGTTCGAATTCGTTTTTTAGGATAACAAAAATATGTATCTCACATACGTATGAAACAGATCTTACAAAGGTATATCGTATGCATTATGTGAGAGAAAAAAATAATTTAACAGAAAATGAGTACGTATTAATATTAATGTCTAAGTAATAAGCACGTATATTCGTGGCTCCAGCTTTGTTTGAAGGCTTTCAAGCTTGACCAGCGGCTAAAGGGTTGCTCATCGAATATATTGCGATTAAATCAGAATAAGGGTTGATAAATACACTATACCATTAAAATGAACAAATTTCTATTTAAAATTGAAAGATTATGGTTCCAAATTGTTATTACAATTGTTTTGAATTGATAATAAAAACAGTTTGCAACTTTTGAAAAATATTCAAAATGTAGGAGATATAAAAAAATAAAACGTACTAAAAATTTCTACATATTAAAGAGAAGTGTTCGAGGTCGTCGTCGAAGAAAGAAGTGTTCAGTGTTACGTAGAACATCGCTTTCAAAGTCAACGTCCTCTCCAACATAAGCCTATTTTACATAATGGTGTACTCGGATGTTTTGACAATCTATCCAATTTCATCGAGACGAGTCTTTAGCTCGATTTGAACAAGTTTTGTTATCGATGGACTAATTTAACGAGGTATATTATATATCAGATTCTATATCAACATTTATTAAACGTCTTACGGAATTATGTCAGTTACATATTATGAAGGTATTACTGTTTTTTTTAATGTTACCTAACAAACGATAATTGCGTTTAATTCCGTTCAAGTTATTTTTGGATACTCTGCTACGCTAATTGGCTAGATGTTATATATTCATACAATTTACGTATTAAAAAATATAAAGGGTTCTATGATCGGTAAGAAAAATGTACTACAGCTAAAAGGAGGTAAAATTAAAAATGCGATTCCATAGTCTTATAACCCTTAAGTGCACATTATATTAAATTTTTCAGTATTATGAAATAAGTCGAAATACGATACTGTTTATATGTTTGAATTAATCTAATTTATTTACTTTTTAACATATTTTTGAAGTGAAACTTCTTTGCGCGTATGAGGGTAAAATTTTTACGGATGAAACGTCACGAAAATGTGAAACGTTTTTGTCGAAGGAGCATGAACTTATATTGCATATTTTACTTATCATAATGCTTTAGTCACAACAATACCAATAATCGCATCAAATAGTGTAGATACCGATAAAATAAATTAAATTTATAATTTGTATTAATTTTCGACACTTTTAATATTTTAATGACAATTAAATTCATTAAATTCCTAACATATCTTCCTTTTTCCCTCCCTCTAAGTCTCGGAAATCTAAAGCTTTAGATTAGAATAAATTTAAACGAGATTTGAAAATTAGTTTGCCAAAGAAGTTTCACTTCTGACATGTATGTGTACATTGTACGCACGCACTTTTTGGAGTTTACTCCTTAAGAATCGATTTTCATATATAAGGCGCCCGGTATGAGAAAAATGTGAGAGTAAAATCTACTAATGAATGACCTCGTTACGTTTTTGGTGCGCGTGCACCGGAACTCACTAAACAAAACAAAACGATGTGTCTCTCAAGGCAAAAATTACTTTATTTGTTACAACTTAAGGTTGATTTCACATTAAATGTTGTTTAACATATGTCTTTTCATTTGTAAGTGACAAGAGTAATTTATTGCTTTGCTCATTTTATATGACGAATGATCGTAAGTATTAGATAATGTTTTGGAGATTTGTGACTTTATTACTAGGTGTCATAGTTGTAATTAGGTTGAACTTAAAACTGTTTTAAAACTTTTTTATATATGTATATTATTTTCATTAATTTGTTAATTTACCCTTTCATATGGTATTAATCTTTTTTCAGTTAAATAAACTCTTTTTGCGTATGTTTAGACAATCGTACTTAAGTAGTAAACTCCAGTCGTGCGTCGGAGTTGACACACACAGTTTTTTTTTATTGGTGAGGAACGGCAGGCAGGCTGATGGTCATCAACATCCACTGCTGTCCCAAAGGGGTAACACAACTAGACTTAAATGATCACCAGCTATAGTCACAAAGACTTTAGAAATCGTATGCTTTTACATTTCCGGTTGAAACTTTATTTTTATATTTAAGTAATAATACACAATTTATTTATGGATACGCAATAAATAGGCGATAAAAGTGGTCATTTGTCAATTATTTAATCCTACTTGAAAATGAAAAGTTAAAAAAATCCCAGTTATTCTATAATGATGTTAAGAATTGAACCATAAAATTCTGCACTTAAGAGTCGAAAATGCAACGCGCCAATCAGCATCCGCGGTCTCGCAATTGTTGTAATATTACTTATTTGGGAGAAACTTTAGGTAATGTACAAGAGATTTTTGGTATGTTGATATAAAATTTTTAAGAGTCAAGCAATGTATCCGTTATTTCGAACGCTTATGTCTAACATCCAGGCCGAGTAAATACACGTTAAAAATAGTAAAAATAAGACGTAAAAATATAAGAGAAAAAGTAAAGTGATCTTATGTTACTTCCTGTCGCTAGACGCCGGCGATCGCGACGGTATTCGACCCCTGGACCGCCGACACGATTCCCTTTCCCATTGTGACCCCGATACGATCCGATATATCGGACTATGATCGGTTTGGACTCGACGTATCCGATTCGTCATTTCAGCTTGCGACTCGATTATAATCGATTTGAGACATCGACTTAAAATGGCGACCGACGGGTCCGCGGGCGTTTACTATCTTTTCGATGTTGTTAGCGCTGCGGGCACGCCGTGGGTCTGCGAGCGGCGGCAATGTGGCCGAGGGCGGCGTGGGCGGAGGCCTGTAGGCTCCGCTCTCCCTCAAACCCATCCCATCCATCCCTCGTACATCACGCACAGATTATCCTGGCTGACTGCTTCCGCTATTATGTATTCCACCTGCATATCGTAATTCCAATTAGACACAAGAATTCTGCGGCCGGGGTCGGCGTGTCGTAAAAGGTGACAAAACAACAACAAGCAACAAAAAAACAGCAACAAAACAGGGCTTACTTAAGACCACCTTTGGTCTTAAGTATGCCACTGTGATAACCTTGTGTTGTGTTCCCGTATTAGTGACGCAGGTTCCAGTACCACTACGCGGATAGGAGGGTGTTCGCAATGCCACTAGTGTTGCAAATATCCATAGGCGACGGTAACGGCTAAGTTCCAAGTGGGTCGTCAGCCTGTCTGCTGTCCTGCAGCAATACTCCAGCTTCCAATATTCAACCTTTAGGCGCAACCGGACTTATTCAGATGACGATTAATTAGCATAATTTGAATGTGTGTGTGTACTTGCCTGCTCGTGGGGCGCGGCCCTCTTGGCGGGGTCGGGGTCGCGGCCCTCCAGCTTGAGGCGCACGCGCTTCCACACGCTCGCCCCCACCGCGTTGCGGCACTCGCACCCTGCACGCAATGAAACACACGTTTCATTTATAGTACTCACTAAGAATGTATCTATACTCCGGACGCCGAGCAGGAAGAATTTCGGCCATTGACCTGTTATTATCTGTCTCTGCCACTCCCGCGTAAACATAATGCCGCTTTGCTCGCACAGAGCAATGACCGGCGGTGGTCATTCAGGTGAAATTCTTCCTGCTCGGCGTCCGGATTATAGAATCATCTAGATTCGTTACAAACGACAATTTTAATTTCACTCTCTCTGCAAAATATCTTTATTTTTAGATTTCACATCTAAAATAAAGTCACATATTTATTTTATTTTTTATAGTTCAACGGCATTTCGTGGTATCATGCTGCCCAAAATTGCCCTGCCCTAGTATCTGTGTCGCCGCAGTGCGGTTCGAGTAAGGCACTCCTGTCACTCGGGCGCGCATTGTGAAAAAAATTGTGGGCAACTTTAGTGTGCAGAAGGGCGCGGGCGCCGCCCACTTTCATACGGCACTCGTTTACGCAAAGCGAAAGGCTGCGCGCACGCATCATTGTAAATATTGATGTCAACACAGCGCTTTTTTAAGTAATTTTCTCATTTAAAATCTTTCTATAGTTTAATTATATAACGAATGAACGAGAACATCTGTATGCAACTAAGTATCTACTTAACAATAACTTAAAATATGCAGAAATATAATATTGCACACCAATGAACAGCGTTATCGCTTGAAGCGATCTCTTTTAGGCAACCTACAAATTTATTTCTATGTAATGGATTTAGTTAGAACTGTTAAAGCGCTCATTATCAACAAAAAAAGGTAAAAATGAAATATAAGGCCAACCCCCTCTCTCAAAAGGTGTTCATCATCATCATTTCAGCCGGAAGACGCCCACTGCTGGACAAAGGCCTCCCCCAAAGATCGGTCCTGCGCTGCCCTCATCTAACCTATTCCGGCGATCTTGACCAGATCATCGATCCATCTTGTGGGGGGCCTACCAACATTGCATCTTCCAGTACGCGGTCGCCATTTGAGGACTTTTCTGTCCCAACGGCCATCAGTCGTTCGAGCTATGTGCCCAGCCCACTGCCACTTCAGTTTTGCAATCATCAAAATAATAAATAATCAAAAGGTGTTATAAAATTAAAAAAGTGCGTACGTACAAAGTACACATGTCAGAAGTGAAACATCTTTGGCAAACTAATTAACTGAACTCTAAACGGCCATGAATCGGCGCCTTACAGATTTCTATAATCCAAGTTTAATAAATGGACTGCGCTTCGAGCGGAAATGTTTGGTATAATAATATTATAAAGAGGAAAGATTTGATTGTTTGTATTGAATAAGTTCCGAAACTACTGAACCGATTTGAAAAATTATTTCACTGTTAGAAAGCTACATTATGCCCGGGTGACATAGGCTATATTATATTTTCAAAAAAATCAGGGATCCTTACTAAAACTCCAATAATGTAACTCAAGGTGTAAAAAAATTACCTAAAATATTCTTTACATCGCGTGCATTGCGAAAACTATTAAGGATAGAATAAAATAATGTATTACGACTTTGCAGAACACATCATTATTTACAAAAAATGTCGCGACAGCATATGTCTAACTATTATAGTTATGCCACAATAAGTGTTCTTTTATTTTAAAAATTTAATTCAAATGTCGCCCCTAGAAAAGGCTCTTTATTTGTATCTTTGTATTTATCCTTATTAAAATAAATTACCACATATTCAAGACTGCTTCAGTACGTTTATAAAACTTTTTGAAGTATTAAATTCGGACATTTCATTCGAAAGATATCACGAGTTTAAAAATGTAAGTTTAACAAAAAACGTTTCACATCTTCGTGACGCTAATTTGCGTTTCATGCGCCTAAGGAAGTTTCACTTCAAAAATATACTTTTAACACTATTCCATTTGTCGCTTTACAGAGAAACCATAGACACAGACGGGATGATTTCATTTTCGTAAATGTAATGACAATCACCTTGCTTGTTGTTCTTGGGGGGCGCGGTGATGGCTGCCTGGCGGGTCAGCTTGCGGAGGCCGCCCTCGCTCGGCCATTTTTTCGATATTCTGCGATTTAAAAGAAAAACAGCTGGAGAATTAAATCATACGCTAGGTGGACAACGAAAGTCAGACATTTGATTAATGTTTAAAATCAGTCTATTAGTTTCGGGTTCAATTCTAACCCATGCAACCTAACCGGCCAGCCTAGAACAATTTTTATAACAAAAACCCATATCGTAGGTACGGCAATGGGAAACCCTCGGCCGGGCGCTCATTCCGAATCCAAAGAGTACGCAACATGAACGTTCTCGAGTACCGTTTCGTACAAGAAAAAAGACCTCGATTGCCACGTACTACTGCTGATGACGGCAACTTTGTGACATCTTCAAATCAAATTTTCATTATTTTATTTGTGAAACGTGGTCTTCTTATACAAATCTATCCAAAAGGAGACTCTTTATCCCTGTATGCAATAGTTTTCTAGAAAGTTCGTCTTGTGTACGCTTTGGATTTAGGTTTTCCTTTCACGGTACGTTATGAGAGTTTTAAAAAACAGCGTCATACAATTTTCACGAGATAGGCCCCGTTGTTACAAACGACCATAGACGGAAGTGACCACTTGTTATTCTGTGGGTGTCTGCTGAACATGCCTCGAGTGAGGCCATTAAAATCAACGTGCCAAGATGATTAAATCCTTTTCTTACTGCTGCCACTGGTGTTGCAAACACCCATAGGCGACGGTAACTGCTTATTTCTAAGCGGGCCGTCAGCTGTCCTACAGCAAAAAATAAAAAACAAAAGGCAAAACATTTTACGGCCTTTTACGACAGGCCGATTCCGGCCGCAGAGGTTAGTATTCTTTCTTTTGCCTATGGAAGTTTGCGACGTCAGGGGCCCCGATAACACGCTGCCGTCCGCGTACAACTGGAATTTGTCACCGCCGTAATACAACACAAATTTTATTTATTGCATATTTAGATAAGGGTTGTAGCCATCCAGACTGGTTTGAAGCTTTACCACCTAGCTAGGGTGGTTGACACACTTACGACAGGCCCCCTACAGCCGCAGGGGTTTTTATTCTTACTCCGGCCCTGCACGGAGGAGAATTATTTATTTCTTTTGTCATTTCAATATTAGATATGAAACTACCCTCTTTGTTAGATCAGGACTTGAGTTGTTAATGTAATTTAACTCACTCCAAAAGCATTTCGTGCATGGCGGGAATATCTGTGGGCAGACGGACCGCGGCCTCCCTGGCGGCCCTCACGGAGCCCTCCTCGTCCTTTACGGCCACGATCGCCTTTACGTGCTCGCATACGTTCTTCTCCAGCGTTAGGTATTCATTCGCTGGATTGTTGCCCTGTTATTTATTATTATTATTAACACAAACTATCTTTTCAATGTGTGATGTACACACACTCCACGTGTGGTGTTGGGCCACTTGATAACTGAGTGATAACACCAGCGAGAGGCTTCGCACTTCACACGCCTCCATGGCGTCGCGTCGCATGCGCATCGTACTTAGTTACACCCGCCGTATACACCCCAAATCCCATATAATTAAGCCTTAGTAATATATTTATTTCATTTAAAAATATGATAACTTTTAAGAAATTGCTTTAAATATTCTATCTTCTCCTTGGTTGAGCCATTAATATGGAAACGGATAAATTTATGTATAAAAAAAAACATGCGGGGCAATCTTCGGGGACTGCCGATAGAAGTGAAAACTAAGTAACTTGTGAATTGTATCGTCGAGCTATTAGATTATTATTTTCGGTCTATAAAATATTGTTTATGATCAAGCATTAAAGTCTAAATTGGTCATTAACACTTTTTTACAAACCAAAAATTGTTCAGCCAAAAAGTGCTCAACGTGCCTAAAGAAGTTTTCACTTCAAACACTCAACTGTATTTCATTGTAATAAAGTAGCAATTCGAATAGATATGTATAAGTAATGCAATGCAATCATTTAAAAGTTTCATTATAAAATAAACCTTAAGTCATTATTAATAAGCTTGGTATTACTCGAGCAAAACTCCCTCAGTCTTACAAATTTTCGATCAGGTCACGTGACCTGACGCGAGTTTAAAATTTTTTACCCGTCACAAAAAAAGTGCACAACGCCGCTAAACAAATTTCCACTTCAAAAAAAAAAAACGACACTCACATCATTAAACGTTTGCAACGTGTTGAGCGGAACCTTGACGTCCGCGGAGACGAGGGCCCGCGTCCCTTCCGGCCCGCACGCGGCCTCCGCCCGCGTCCGCAGTGCTTCGTACGATGTCTTCACACGAATCTAAAAACAATTTCATTAAATGCCAATACCACAAAGTAAATGATTCATTAATATAACACCGAAAGCCATTTTCGGGGTCGGCCTGTCGTAGAAGGCGACAAAACAACCCACCCCAGCTACGTAGTAAGGCCCCAACCACATTTGGTCTGAAGTATGCCACCATAATAACCTTGTGTTGTGTTCCGGCATTAGTTACCCAAGTTCCTGTACCCTTATGGGACAGCAGCGTGTTCACTGCTAAATTGTAAGCAGGCGTCAGCCTGTCTGCTATCCTACAGCAATAAAAAAACAGCTATTAGTAAAATGAAATCTACCCCCACTCTGGTATTTAGCCAAAATATTAAAGTGATGCATAGAATGTGCATATACCTTGTGAGCAGCGACATCTGCAGTTAGTTGTGCTATCATTTCCCTTAGCAGAGCCGACACATTCTCCACCTGAGAAATAAAAACAAATAATTAATCCAAAGATATACATACTCTGGGAATACGACGAGTATGAAAAAAATTCAAAATACCCATTGTGTATCGATGTTTCCTTCAGGATGCAGCATCTCCATCAGGGATTCCTCCACTGGAGACACTTTCAACGAATACTTCTGCGCTAGCGTGCATGCCTGCCAAGATAACAATAATTGAATAATGGATATAACGAATCTATATATTTAAATTTTATATTTTTTATAGTTACATTTGTTATTGGCTATTAAATAGCTGGCTCGATAATAAATCAAAATATCGTAAAAGGGGACAAAATAACCGTAGGGTTATGCCCTACCACGTAGCTACTTACGTGGTGGGGCCCCAAAACCACTCCTGGTGTATAACTATGCCGCCATAATAACCTTGTGTCGTGTTCAGACGTCAGGGAGCCAGGTTCCTATACCCCTATGGGATAGCAGTGTGTTCGCGATGCCCTTAGCTTCGCAAACATCTATAGACGACGGTAACTGCTTACAAGAGGGGCCGTCAGCCTGTCTATAATAAAACCGATTGAGTAGTTTTTGAATCTTGACGAAACAAATATTTATATTTTACTAGCTGACCTGGCAGACGTTGTTCTGCCATACAAATTGTAAAAAACAGCGCCATCTATTGTATACTACCTCAATCCAGTCAACTAATTACCATATACCGCCATCTGTTAGAATCTTATCGAACTAATAGATAATTACGACTCTTTGTCAGATAATAAACAAATAATTCGCAATAAAATAATATTGCGACTATAAATAAATTGAAAATATCTCCTATCTTTCAAGTTGAATAAAATTGCACACAGTGTGCAAAATTTTATTAAAATCGGTTAAGTACTTTAGGAGTCCATAGCGGACAAACAACGTGACAAATAATTTATATATATTAAGATTACATAATACAATTACAGATTAGAGTTAATCATGCAATCAATACTATTCGGACTAACTTTTTTTATTGCTGTAGGACAGTAGACAGGCTGACGGCCCGTTTAGAATTTAACAGTTACCGTCGCCTATGGGTGTTTGCAACGCCAGTGGCATCGCGAAAACGCTGCTCTCCCATAAGAGTACAGGAACTTGGGTCACTAATGCCGGAACACAATACAAAGTTATTATGACAGCATACTTAAGACCAAAGGTGGTCGCCACCCAGCTAGGCTTGGGGCCCTGCCACGTAGCTGGGGTGAGTTTTGTCGCCTTTTACGACAGGCCGACCCCGGCCGGCACGGAAAGCAATTAAACCCAAAAGCCACAAATAAAAACTTCAGAAACATTAAACTCAAATGAACCTCCTCAATACTTCTTAATTATATTGCGTGAGTTGGAATCTAAATTAACACGATAAATACTAACACAATAAAGTTATTTTCTAAAAATACCTAGAAAACCCATCGACCCCACTTAACTTACACGCTTAAAGATTCGAACTCCCGACCTCTTAGGCGATGTCTACAAATTTCAAAAATCAATTTAAAACACCAATTTGCTGACCTTCTCCCAATGATGGAGTGCGGTGGTCATAGTCTTGGCCAAACGATGTCCTCTGAGCTGTTTGGAAGTCCTCAACGTGGAAGCGTGTTTCGCGTGCTGGGCTATGGTGGCCCCACACGTGGACAGCAAGTGCGCTCTCCTCTGGGCGGATGCCCAGCTACTCTCCAGCAGAGACACGGTGCCGGCCAACGCTGGGTTTGCACCTACTCCCCATTTCACCCTATGAAACGATATGAGGGTTATTTAATTAAATACGAAACCGAAATTAATATTAATTCGTAATCGATTATAGTAAGAAACCAAAACACAGACTAAAACAAAAAAAAAAATAATTAAAGGACAAAAGAAGTTGTTTTCTTATATATGCTTTTTATTTCTGTGACCAGCGCAAAGTGAAGCATGCAGAAGTTGCATGTCACGGAGGTTCACATGCTGCGGTGAATGGGCAGATAACTTCTTAAGGGAGGGTAAACCGCTTCGTTACGTAACGCGTTACGGCGCCAGTCTGTCTGGCTTCCCTTTCTCTCACGCATACGACAACGGTAGGCAGGCTCCTCCTCTCTCACTCTAACCCACAGCACTAGATCTATTCGAATTGCGACTTTATTACAATGAAATACAGTTTTTTTTCTTTATAAAGAATCTACATTAGGGAATAATTTAATTTAATATAATTTTGAAACAGTTTTTGGAAATATTGGAAATTCGTAAACTTTAGTTATTTTTGAATTATTTTTGTTTTTATTAATAAATAAAAAATAATTCTCCTTTTCTTACATTATCATAATAATATACACAAAATTTAAATAATAACTTAGGCTTTTCTCAAGTTTAAATATTAAATAGTTCAACTTAGATTAGTTTAAGTTATCACTTCAGTCGCGCGTCCCGAGCCGCACACGTTTTTTTAATTTTATCATTTCAGCTTTTGTTTGTGCAACGATCCCTTGATGAAATGTGCAAAAACAATTTATTAACTAATATATGTATATATACCTCTGATGAGCGCTGTTGAGCAACGTGTGAGCCTTGGCGATGGCGGCATTGAGCCTCTCCACAGCGGTGCTCAGGTCGCGCGAGCGCCGAGCCAGCAGGGGCCCACATTCTTGGTTGTTACCTATAATCTAAAATATATTTTTTTTATAGCTAGATTTCATCAGACATGCAAACGACCCATCCTGGTATGTGGTCACAGTCGTCTATGGACGGTTGCAACACCAGAGGCATTACCAACGCGCTGCCGGCCTTGAAGAAATTTTATAACGCCTGTTTTGAAGAACCCTATATCCTGATCCCTCATTCCAGATCCTGAGAATCGTTTCGTACAAGAAAGAAGAGGCTCCAAGAAATGGGGATGAACATCCAGCCGATGGCGGGCAGAGCGGTGGTAGAAAGACGGCGAGAGCACCATTCTAAATAGCTCTTCAGAACACTCCCCGTTGCACAAACTTCCACTTTAACATAAATTCTAAATAACATACCTCTGCGTGCAATTGGGCGTGGGCAAGCGCTCTCAGTCTGGCGTGGTGAGCCGCGCTGTGCGCGCGTGCGTTCGCTCTTCCTGCACGCGTCGTGGCGTGCAAACGCGCGCCCGCAGCGCCCACGCGCCTCGCGAGTGCTGCTCCCCTTTCCCATACTGCGCCGCCACTAGAAGCGCACGCTTTTTCGCACAACGACTCTAAGGATACGCTCCAAGACGCACCTGGAAATACAGTTATAATATATGTATACTAGCTGACTCGCCAAACATTGTTCAACCAATATATTAAGAAAAAAACTTGTAACAGGCGTTTATTTATATTTTATCCTTTCTCCAAGGTCCAATCTATAGCTATACCGAAATTCATCAAAATATGTTCAGCTGTTTAGGCGTAAAAACGTAACAGACAGTTATTATCACATTTATAATGTTACTAGCTGCTACCTGCGACTTCGTCTGCGTTGCTTGATATATTAACAAAGTTTTCGTCGTGAGGCAGAGGCAGAAGAGAATTCCACTCTCCTACGCATGCGCGCTACACCGCTTGCCCCACTTCTCCGCGGCAAGATTACACATATCACTGAACACGGTGTGCTTATAAAAATCATTGTTTCGTAAAACTTATAATTGAAACCAATCCAGTAGTTTTGCCGTGATCCGCGCACAACAGCAAGGAGACCTCTATCATTTCATTTATACAGATATTAAATAAAAATAAAATATACATCCGTGCAGGGGCGGAGAAGGAATACTGACCTCTGCGGCCGGGGTCGCCCTGTCGTAAAAGACGACTAAACAACCCACCCTAGCTACGTGGTAAGTCCCCAAATCCGTCTCGATGGCGACCTCCTTTGGTCTTAAGTATGCCGCCATAGTAACCTTGTGTTGTGTTCCGGCATTAGTGACCCAAGTTCCTGTACCCTTATGGGACAGCAGCGTGTTTGCGATGCCACTGGCGTTGAACACCTACAGCTATTTATAATGTGTAAAAATGTATCCATAAAATCTGTAATTTCCTCACCGATCTCCTTTTGTTCGACTTCGGCGTGTAAATCGAGACGCGCCCGCCTCAACAGTAAGCATAGCACGCTGGCCAACGCCTTCGAGTGCACGCCCAATACGCAACGCGACACATAATCCGCTGTAAATCTGAAAAAAAAAAAAACAATTCCGACTTTAATTTTCAGAAAAGTAAACGTTGCTATTTTTAATGCTTTATATATTTAGCGCGAGATTTCCATTACTTACCACTTGTGGCAAAAAATTAGTAGCAATAAGTAAAATATAACTTAAAGTTCGAGTACATATTTACCTCTTAACTGGTTTGCATAAGGCGGCGTCATCGTACAGGGCCAAAGGTCCGGTGCCCTTAAAGGCGCACGCCATTTGCGCGCACATCGCAAACACTTCGGCCACGGTCTGCGCGCGCCTTATCAGGAATACATCCTCCAGCACCGAGCGGAGCGCAGGACTTTGCATCGCCGCCTGAAATGCACAAATTACTGGCCATTCCATTCCGGACATTTAATAAACCTTGAAGACCTTGGACTACTGGACTTGAAAATTGCTTAGCTTGAAAATATTTCTATTAGTTAGGTTATCTGAATCAGAATATGCTATAGTGGACATTTGTCAGCTGTCTTTGTAAGTCAGTCGAGTATTGAAGGTATGTAGAGTTTTACGTCAAAAAAGAGAAGGATCTCCTTTCACTTCTTCAATTACTAGATATACTGTAATGATTTAAAGGAACGCCACTCACGGACATATGCATAGATTCACTGATATGGTCAATTTTCCTCCAGGCCGGTGGAATCGGGATCGCCAGGTGATCGGCGAGCTCCCTCGCCCGTATCTCCACCGCGGCGAAGAGGCCATTGAAGCCCATGAGCAGCATCCGGCCAGAATTGCCTTCAACCTCTGATGTTGTGAGAAGAGCCTCGTAACGAGCACGGAACTCCGCTGCTAATACTTGACAGCTGCTCGCAGGAGACTGGAACGAGTAAATAATATTTGTTTTGAGTATAAAGTGACGCATGGAAAAGTAGAGAAGCCTATTACTCTGGATCAGTATGGTTTTCTCAAGTAATGTTAAATATTATAATAATTTTAGTCCGGCGTTCGGTAGTTACCATCAGCAAGTCGTTAGTACATCATTGCACAAAGCATTTAAAATGCTAAATATCTACTATGATTAAATTTTAAAGTAAATTACATATTTTTGAAGATAGCAAATAAAATTATACCTCACCTCCATATCCATAACCAAATATCGCAAATGCATTTCCAACTGCGCCAACAGTTCATTGAGCGGCACAGGCGTGCTCATGATCACGGCGTTCAATTCGTTCATCATCAGTACCACCGATGGATCCTCTGAATGCATTTTCTTCAGTGCTTCAGGCAAGATGATTGTGCTGAAATTGTAGTTGAGCTGAACCAGATCTGCCAATAGTAAGTTCGCGTTACGCACACACTCCACGGCAATGGGCATTGTGGCGTCCTCGGCTGACGCGGACTGCAACGGCAGCAAAGATAACAATTCCACCGCCTGCATCGACAAAGCGCACATGTCATCTAGGAACCACTCTCCTTCTCTGGACGTCAGATCTGCGAGGCAATCGCCAGCACTCTGAGCTCCGGTTTCTAGCATTAGGTACCGTCTATTCAAATTACACAGCATGCCAATCACTACGCATTCAAGCGCTGCTCCGGCACCTTCCTCTGTTCGAACCCAGTTGCTTATATTCGCCTTGGACTCCCTGTAAACTTCTTGGGCAATGGCCAACGCATCAGGGCCGCCTTCTAATTGTAATTTTTCGACGGACTTAGTAAGATTAGCATTAGCCTCAGCACTTAATGTCTGCAATCTATAATTATAGGCTACAATTTGCTGCGTGGAATCAGTTTTATTGTTATCTGTGTTAACCAAAACAGTGACTTGGTTTGACACTTCGCGGCATACTTCTGGCGATTTGCTTTCAAGCGCAGCGGCTAGGAACTTTCTGAACATCACGATACGGTGATATTCCGTATGACTTTGCGGATAGAATTGGGAAACTGCCACGAATTGTGACAGGAGATCTAAGCAATTTCGGACGACATTATGCGTTTGTTTCATGCTTTGGAAAAGTTCAGCTTCTGCTTGCTCACATTGGGCCAACATTGAGCCCTGACCTGCATTTGTTAGGAAGTCTTTTATATGTTCAAATATCGGTTGTTCAGGTTCTTCCTCTGACCCTGAGAATTCCGTTACCCATCCCATTAGCTGGGGTCCATTTATTGCTTCGATTGTGCCAGCGAAGTTCTCAATTTGTGTGTCGAAATCCTTCAATATCTTCACTAAAGCTTTCATAGAGTCTTCAACAGCGTTTTTGGCTTGTTTGTAGGAGGTGTACTTCTGAGATATGGCGAACAAAGGGTGGTTGTTTAAATTTTGCCCGTAAGCTTCTATCTCTTTGACAAGTGCCATTTGTTGATGACAATCTTGTAACCTCGTTTCCAGACGCTTCAACTCATCGTTTTCTTTCAACCAATTGTCAGCACTCTCCTTTATATCGGGTAGGACGGCGAGAAATTGCTCCCTGAAACAATATTCTGCTTTGTGAACACTCGCCTGTCTCGATAAATGTTTAACGAACGCGTTCGGTATTAGGTTGTTCAATTATTCACAATAGTAATGTCACGTTTCTGTATTAACATTTTGCCAACATTTTTTGGGCTCTTTTTATTAGAGGACATGACATGTACACACGTTTACGTTTATATCGAACACAAATAAAATATTTCCTTAAAATTGAATATCAGCGAATTTTGATAAGAAAAAACACGTCTAATTCCATTTGCACTACGGCTTGGGCCTTGAGGGAACCTGTACATAGAGATTACCAGTGTACAACATCTCAATCTACTATTTTTTTTTAATTGCCGTAGACAGCAATCAGGCTGTCGGCCCGCTTATAATTTAGCAGTTACCATCGCCTATGGGTGTTTGCAACGCCAATGGCATCGCAAACACGCTGCTGTCCCATAAGGGTACAGGAACTTGGGTCACTAATGCCGGAACACAACACAGGGTTATTATGGCGGCATACTTAAGACCAAAGGTGGTCGCCATCCAGACGCGCTTGGACCCTACCACGTAGCTAGGGTGGGTTGTTTTGTCGCCTTTTACGACAGGCCGACCACGGCCGCAGAGGTCAGTATTCTTTCTCCGCCTCTGCACGGATATAACACTTGGACAAGGCCAGTAGTGGACCATATTCATTGAAACAGCAGCAGCTTTCCAAGTACCTGCCAAGGTTAGCTTAATATGATGCTAATGGCCCGGATTGCATAGGAACTTTGAATTGAAATGATTAATCAACAATTCTTAGCATCACAAACATCCCTTTGCACTAGGGATACTAAATCCTGTTTCAGATCTATGTTTGTCCGAGGTGTGAATCGAAACTACGGACACGATCGAACAAGGCTGGTTACACCGGCACTAAGTGTTCATCATTTATCCTACAACATCGATGTACGTATTAAATTAATACACACTGTGTGTCACGTTTGGTCATCAATCCATATTTTGGAAGCTCATCAAACATTCAAAGATATAGGATTATCGTTATGGAATGTAACTACAGGCGAAAAGTGTAGCACGCATGTCAATCATGCGAGGAGTCCTTGAGGCCTCACTGTCAGTTCTAACGAAACTAATGATCATCAATCAATACTTGTGATTATATATATAAAAAGGAAAATAGGCTTCCTGTGACGAACCATCACTTCAAAACTACTGAACATATCAGGATGGGACTGGGCTACTTACCATACTTTTTGGATTCCATTGACCCTTTCTCATTTTTTTCCATTTACTTTTTTTGGTTTTTCGCCCAGCGAAGCGGGTGGGAGGGGCTAATACGATGTATAAAAGTTGACGCACATTTACGTTTAATAAAATTGGATCACAAACGTACGACCAGCCCGACGAAACTGGTTTAGGGATGCCTTCCGCCCCCCATAGCCTGTAGACGTACACAACCCACACAGTACATAAATACACGTAGAATAGATATGTTGCGGGGGAGTTTCTTTCGCCGTTTCTTCTCCCCCAGCTATAAGCACTCCGAAACGGTAGTAGATTAGAATAGGATCGGCTTCACCGGTGAAGTCGATAGTCCCCAATTAATAGTATTCTTGCCATTCGTGGCTGCCCTTCGTATATTCCCCATGCAGCGTTCGAGCCGGGAGCACGCCTCACAGGAGACGCGCCCCGAGCACGCTGCCACGGCTGATCGACCCCGCTTCCACGGGGTCGGAATGCCTTTTCCGCCCGGTGTCGCTGTCGTTAGTCGTCTGAGACGATGACAGCCTTAGCTTTAAGAAAAAAAAAATCACAAACGTACGTGTAGCTTAACGCTAGACATCGTCAAAGACTCTAAAACTAAACGAAACCAGAAATCAAGTCACCTATACATTTTATTTTATTGATTAACCGATGTAGAGACCTTAAAATTAATAAATGATTATTCAATAATTTAAGGGACTATAAAAGTACAATAACTTTGAATATGAATAAATATTTACAATATCTTGAATATGAAGTATATATTACTTACTTGTTCATGTCAATATGCGTGCAAAATACACATAATTATTATCTTTAAATAAATACTAAAAACTAATTCTTGACGGTAAATTTATCTAGTATCAGAAGCTTTCTCAAAATCCTCTGTTACGTACGATTATGATTGTAATTCGACGCACACTTTTGCAGTTGTCATTTTGTGACAATTATTTTTATGTGGAAACAAAAACAAAATATTTGATAGAATATTATATAATTATACACAGATATTTTGTTTCTTTCAGAGCGGATTGTTATCCATTCCCATAATAAATTCGTCGTAGGTATTTTCCGAACAAGTTTATTAAGAGCGTATGTACGAAAAACTTATATAACATATTTTATAAGACCCCAGTCGAAAACCTTATTTAGGTTAATTTCTTTCGAGAGAGGTTTAATCTGGCCAAATTCCTGTTTAGCGAGCGTTCAGGTCGTAAAGGGAAATATCTTAGGCTCGCGACGGCGACGGCTCTAACTAACATTGGCACACTCGCTCACTGTATTTTTTTTCTTATTTTAGTTTTATTTATGTATTCGTATACATTATTAAGAGTGTTTTTTGGAGTTTACTCCTTAAGAATCGATTTTCATATATAAGGCGCCCGGTATGAGAAAAATGTGAGGAGTAAAATCTACTGATGAATGACCTCGTTACGTTTTTGGTGCGCGCCTATGGTGCGCAACTTTCTAATTTAGGACACATTCGAGCTCCGGCGAGCGCTACGTACGCGACGCACGCTCGAACGACCTTGTGTCGTCTTATTGATATAATATTTGAAGTTTACTCTTAAGAAACGATTTTCTTATTTTTATATAATCAACACAATAATAGTTTTTATATATGTATATTATTTTCATTAATTTGTTAATTTACCCTTTCATATAGTTTTAATATTATTTCAGTTAAATAAACTCTGGGCATCAACATCAACGGCGAGTACATCACTCACCTTAGATTCGCAGATGATATCGTAATCATGGCTGAGACCATGAAGACTTAAGCCATATGCTTGATGGCCTCAATACAGCTTCCCAAGGAGTAGGTCTCAAAATGAACATGGACAAGACGAAGATCATGTCTAATGTCCATGTCGCACCTACCCCCGTAACAGTTGGGAACTGTACTCTCGAAATTGTTGACGAATACGTCTACTTGGGTCAAACGATCCAGTTAGGCAGGTCCAATTTCACGAAAGAGGTCACTCGTCGAATCCAACTCGGATGGGCAGCATTCGGGAAGCTCCGTAAAATCTTTTCGTGCCAAATACCGCAGTGTCTCAAGACGAAGGTTTTTAACCAATGTGTGTTGCCAGTGATGACATACGGAACGCAGACGTGGTTGCTAACTATGGGCCTTATGAGAAAGCTCATGGTCGCTCAGAGGGCAATGGAGAGGGCTATGCTCGGAGTTTCCCTGCGAGATCGAATCAGAAATGAGGAGATTCGCAGGAGAACCAAAGTCACCGACATAGCCCGGATGATTGCAAAACTGAAGTGGCAGTGGGCTGGGCACATAGCTCGAAGGACTGATGGCCGTTGGGGCAGAAAAGTCCTCGAATGGCGACCGCGTACCGGAAGACGCAATGTTGGTAGGCCCCGACAAGATGGACCGATGATCTGGTCAAGATCGCCGGAACAGGTTGGATGAGGGCAGCGCAGGACCGATCATCGTGGAGATCTTTGGGGGAGGCCTTTGTCCAGCAGTGGGCGTCTTCCGGCTGAAATGATGAAACTCTTTTTGCGTATGTTTAGACAATCGTACTTAAGGAGTAAACTCCAGTCGTGCGTCGGAGCTGACACACAGTTTTTTTCTTATTTTCACTAGCTTAGTAGATTAGTATTTGTGAAGCACAAAAATATTTTTGTATAGGGTTCGAATTCGCAGACAGAACGCATACTCGGACACTTGCGAAGGTGTAGATTATTCGAAAAATTATAATTTTATAATTCTTCGTCTTAATATTTCTTATGTTCATACGGCTGTACATAAGAGGAAACACTCCAAATGTCTTATGTACCGCATAGGTACATAACAGCCATCAACAGTGACGGTGGCCATTGGTCATAGATAGATAAATATCCCGTCACTGTTGATGGCTGTTATGTACCTATGCGGTACATAAGACATTTGGAGTGTTTCCTCTTATGAACATAAGACATTTGAAGGGTTAATGATGTTCCTTTATCCGTGCAGGGGCGGAGAAAGAATACCAACCTCTGTGGCCGGGGTCGGCCTGTCGTAAAAGGCGACATAACAACCCATCCTACCTACGTGGTAGGGCCTCAAGCTCGTCTGGATGGCGATTACCTTTGGTCTTGAGTATGCCGCCATAACAACCTTGTGTTGTGTTTTGGCATTACAGTAGCGTGATCGCGATGCCACTGGCGTTGCAAACATCCATAGGCGACGGTAACTGCTACAAGCGCGTCATACAAGAATACTCCTACAAAGTGTTTCCTATGGCGCGGAACCAATCTATCGTGTTATAAGGGGGATTACTGTATAATGTGAGGCAGATAGAAGAAGACTTTATTGTGACTCTTTGTTGAAATAAAGAATGTTTATAAGTTCGGGGGAAGTTCACCGAGACCATTTGGCAACTTTTTCCATGCTAGGGCACATAAAAAAGCAAAAAAAAAGCACGTAAAAAGCATGCAAGCATGCCTTGTGTTGTGTTCTGGCATGTGTCTCGGATTCCAGTTCCCCTAGCGGTATCCTGGCGTCGCGAACATCTGTAGGCGACGGTAACTGTTTACTATTAAGTGGGTCGTCAGCCTTCCTGCTGTTCCACAGAAATGAAAAACTTAGGCGTAGAGAATTTTAGACCTTTGACAATAACCCGAGCCCGACGAGTACGCTTCGTATGCAACCAAGAAAAAATTCTAGCATTATTTTTAAATACAACAAGTCTTTTCTGTTGTTCTTTAATATGGTTATACATAGTATAAGTATTAATTAATTATAAATAATAATAAATAATAATGTGGCTAAGGCTTACAGCATAAAATAATGATAACTGATTATACATAGTTTATCATTACAGTTTAACATGAAATGAAATTACTTTTTTAACCGACGAATAAAACAAAGGAGGTTCTCAAGTCGACGCGTATATTTATCATTATTTTATGTATGACCACGCATAACTTTTTACAGAGTAGTCCGATTTTAATGTTTTCTTTATTGGAAAGGGTATACCCCGAAGTTGGCC
The DNA here is from genome assembly GCA_963693495.1 of Malacosoma neustria. Classification (NCBI taxonomy): domain Eukaryota; kingdom Metazoa; phylum Arthropoda; class Insecta; order Lepidoptera; family Lasiocampidae; genus Malacosoma; species Malacosoma neustria. Next base: position 20,452,082 of record OY856381.1, read on the forward strand.
CCATATAAATTTGTGAGAAAAATTCCAACCCTAAGGGTACGAAAACAGAGAATGATTGATTGTTCACTCACTGAATTGATTTATTGAAGAATGTAGTAATTAGTAGATTATAGCCACAAAAAATTATAAAATAAAAACTTTTGGAACAAAATTATAAATTAAACCGCTGAAAAAACTAAAAAGCAATAAATAATCCATACTAATATTATAAATGCGAAAGTAACTCTGTCTGTCTGTCTGTCTGTCTGTTCCTCTTTCACGCCTAAACGGCTGAACGGATTTTGATGAAATTTGGTATGGTGATAGATGATAACCTAGAAATGGTCATAGGCTATAAATAATCACGGCATCGTTCTTAGGGGGTAGGCAGTAGGCAGATAACTAAATTGAGTTAGTGATTTTTTGTGCTTATCCGGTATCTATGAGAATCGGCCAACATCTATTTTTCATCCCCCTAAATGTTAGGGGTGACCCACCCCCAAAAATTTTTTTTTAATTTTTTGGCATTTTATTATTTATATGGCAGAACAACGTTTGCCGGGTCAGCTAGTAAAGTAATAAAGAAGTTTATGTCAGCGAGACAGCAACCTGAACAGGCACACACGCGAGGGCGCTGGCGCCGACTCAAAATTGCTTAGGTATACCTACATTGGTTTAAGAACTTAGTTATTAAGGTTAATAAAAAGAAGGCTTGTTATTTTTTGCTTTTCAGTTTTTTTGGCAGTTTATTTTTTTTTGTTAAAAAGTTTTTGTATAGAAAATTTGTGGATGACAACACAAATGAAGAAGTCAAGAACGGACGAGACACAGAAAGCATACTTATCACTATTAACATTTTGAATATTTAAGTGGTTTCTGACGACATCTCGAGGGAATTTGGAAAATTGAGCGAGGGGAAACGTAGCGTTGATCACCCTTTGGCCTGATAACATTAAGTTGCGAATATCTTTAAATATTTATGTAAAATATACATAATACGAGACAGAATATGAAAGGAAGACATTGTATTTGCGCACTACATATTTCATCCCCTAAAATATATAAAACATGCCTTAAATAACTATTATTGAATAATATTGACTTTTATTCTTATTTCATTTGATTTATAGTTTCAATCAAATGCGAGATTATTTTAAATTTTATGAATGAATTAAGACGTAAATATTTTTTTTATCGCCGAAGTTCAGCAGACAGGCAAACCGCGACCCGATACCAGGTAGTCATCGTCCTCTATGAACATTTATAACACCAGAGTAAAGGGCTTGAAGAAATTTTACAACCCCTTTTTTTTGGAAAAATCCCATAACGTACTTCGATGGAAAAACCTCGACCGGAAGCTCATTTCATATCCGGAGATCGCGTAATATAAAGGTTCGTGAAAACAGTTTTGTACAGCAAAGAAGGTGCTCTAGAAAATATGGATGAACCGATGGCGGGAACCATTTTAGGAATAAGGTGAACATATGCTATGACCATCATCCACGAAGACCTTTGCAGTAGGATAAGGTGAAAAGTCGGAAAAGGACTAAAGGACACGATAGCGGACTGTCCGTGCGGATGGACTTCTTCGCGTCGAGGTAGCGGAGGATTCGCTGTACAGCTTTTTGGGAAAAGAGTCCCTCCGACATTACGGAGTTTCTATATTGAAGGTGGAGTTTCTCCCCCGTCATCATTGAGTGCGAAGATACGTTGTCTTGTTTTAGAAATTTTGATATCTCTTACTATAATAGTGATTGGCATTCTACTTGCTACTGGATCAAGGCAGATTGGTGGGCTGCACGCACCGATAATTGCAGCGTGCAGATTTTGTCGTGATACTTTTTCTTGCCACAAGTAGGCTAGGCTAAAACTACCTAAGTGGAGAAATTGACAGAGGATTTCAAAACCGGTACCCACGTGTTATAACGCGATAAATAATCAATATTCTAAATATCAACTAATGGACTAAAAACAAATAATATTTCGATTGCAAAAATATTAATACAGTGTGACTTCATTTTGTTTTGTTTTTATAGCTAGAGTTCAGCAGACAGGCAAATGGTCCACCCTGGCAGGTGGTCACCGTCACCTATGGACATTTGCAACACCAGTGGCATTACTACAGTCTATCCGTGCAGAGGCGGAGAAAGAATACTAACCTCTGCAGCCGGGGTCGGCCTGTCGTAAAAGGCGACAAAACAACCCACCCTAGCTACGTGGTAGGGCCCCAAACCCCTCTGGATGGCGACCACCTTTGGTCTTAAGTATGCCGCCATAATAACCTTGTGTTGTGTTCCGGCATTAGTGACCCAAATTCCTGTACCCTTATGGGACAGTAGCGTGTTCGCGATGCCACTGGCGTTGCAAACACCCATAGGCGAGGGTAACTGCTAAATTCTAAGCGGGCCGTCAGCCTGTCTGCTGTCCTACAGCAATATCGTACCGCGCTGAGAAAACCTCAGCCGGAAGCTCATTCCAGATCCTGAGAGTACGCAAAATGAACGTTCTTGAGAACCGTTTCGTACAAGAAAGAAGAGGCTCCAAGAAATGGGGATGAACACCCAGCTGATGGCGGGCAGTGCGGTGGTAGAAAGACGACGAGGGCACCATTCTAAATAGCTCCTCAGAACACTCTCCGTTGTACAGACGCGACGGTAGAATACGCCCAGTTTATGTTTTGTTTGCGTTCAAAGCTACACGCGCCTTCATATTAAAGCAGTACTAAAATCCAAGAATAAATGCATACTAAATCAGTTCTGTACTTACGTTATATCGCCCAGTTTATGTTTTAGTTCTGTGGCCCTGACAGCCATCATATCCAGAGCTGCCTTGAGATCTCGCTGAGTGCGCCGACGCCTGCCACCTCCTGTGCTCCCTCCTCCCCACTCTACCAATGGGTCGTACACAAAAGCTTCCAATAAGGTGAGAAGAGTTTCTCTTCCTCGACGCATTGTGCGGAGGACGTGTTCGCACGTCAGCCGGAATATGCCCTGAAACAAAATGTTAATTATTATTTGTTTATTAATTTTGGGGTCTCAGTACCCAACAAATCTTACAAAAGTAAATTATGTGTGTGCTGATACACCAAGCTGCTACGTAAACACACGTGACAAATATAACGTGGTCCAATGATACATGAAATGAACATCATTTCAAGTCTGGCAAAAAGCACTGATACGATAATATGTGCGACGTGAGATCTCAGGCGACTCGTGTTAATGTAATAATACTGAGAGCATCTTAAACGGTGTATTTCCATCCTTGACCCGTCTGCTACTGAATGGAGATAAATGGCCGATAGAATTTATCTGCAAACTCTATAGAAAAGTTTCTTACAAAAGAATGAATGCGAATTTCTTGGAAAGTTTTATTATGTGTTTACTGCAAGCACAGTGGACTTACTACCGATTAGTTTTTAATAAAAAGGTTTTGTCCTTGTCAATTAAATTCTCAAAGGTTAAATAAAATATTAATGTAGTTTTCACTGTGTATTGAGATTTTTCATAAGAGCTAAGCTAAGTTAGGAATATCGAACTCAAAATTATCTTATTGGCAACACTGACTAATATTTAAAACAACCAAAGAGAGTTTCCATCACTTCCGGAGTGTAACACTTCCGAAGTATAAACGACCAATGAGAATCTAATGTTTGGACAACCAATGAGAATCACTTCTGGAATATAAGCAACCAATGAGAGTCACCTCCGGAGTGTGGAGTGGAGACGGGTGAGGGACCGGCCGACCGCTTCTATATAAAAACCGCCGCAAGTAGGTGCCGGGGCCCTCTTTTCAGTCGTCGTCGCGTGTGGAAGCTGTCGGTCTGTCTGCCATTTTTTTAAATCATCTACCACTGGTACATAAAACGATATTAAATTTAAACCGAGATTTCTTGTTAATTTTATAACCAATATGTAATTTTGTTTAAACTGAATCTAATTGTGTGATGAAGTATAAAAAGAATATAAAACATAACATTGACTATAAATTATTGGGGTTTACTAATATTATATCTAATATGTAATAATGTATAACGGTAAAACTCAACGGTAGAGTGTATGCGCGTCTTGTGTAAATTGAATGTTCGAGCGGTTGTTGCACAGGAAGTGGCATGCATGCCGACTATTCGATCACAGAAACATGTCGAAATTCCGCCGCGCGATTTTCACTTACCTTTTGCGAATGCACGTCGCAAATATGTAGGTCAATTGGAATGTGATTTTAAAAGGGTTGTTGAAAATCAAATGCATCATTATTTCTATTTCGGCTAACAATATCTATACTATACTATTATAAAGAGGAAAGATTTGATTGTTTGTTTGTTTGCATTGAATAGGCTCCGAAACTACTGACCCGATTTAAAAAATTCTTTCACTGTTGAGAAGCTACACTATCCCCGGGTGACATAGGCTATATTATATTTTCAAAAAAATTAGGGATCCTTACTAAAACTCCAATAATGTAACCTAAGTGTGTGCGAAAACTATTGATGATAGAATAAAACAATGTACTGCTACTTTGCAGAACACATCATTATTTACAAAAAATGTCGCGACAGCATATGTCTAACTATTATAGTTATGCCACAATACGTGTTCTTTTATTTTAAAAATTTAATTGAAATGCCGCCCCTAGAAAAGGCTCTTTATTTGTATCTTGGTATTAATCCTTATCAAAATAAATGACTTCATATTCAAAACTGCTTCAATACCTTTATATAACTTTTTGAATTATTCAATTCGGATATTCCATTCGAAAGATATCACGAGTTTAAAAATTTAAGTATTAGAAAAATGTTGCGTGGTAGCCGCTAACCCTGTTCGGTTAGCTAGGCAGCACCGTATGCAATGTAGGCGTGCGTCACTGGGGTTTTTACAAAAATTAGAAAAAAAAAAAACTTATTGAAAAATAACGAAAAATGAATAAAAAATAATAACAAAAAATATTTATTAAAATAAAAGTTCATAGAAATAATAATATTCAAACTTTCTTTATAATTTTATTTTTTTAGTAACCTGACGCAAATAGAAGGGTTTATGTGTGTGTATAATTATAATTTTTAATTTTGAAGTTTTTGTTAAATACCCGTGCGAAGCTGGGGCGGGCCGCTAGTTTTAAATACATTGTCAATATTGTGCTTCAAAAGATACACCGTGTTTTATTCTTTTTTTTTATTAGCCTCTGCGGCCGGGGTCGGCCTGTCGTAAAAGGCAACAAAACAGCCCACCCCAGCTATGTGGTAGGGCCTCAAGCCCGTCTGGATGGCGACCACCTTTAGTCTTAAGTATGCCACCATAATAACCTTGTGTTGTGTTCCGGCATTAAAGACCCAAGTTCCTGTACCTTAATGGGGGACAGCAGAGTGTCCGTGATGCCACTGGCGTTGCAAACACCAATAGGCGATGGTAACTGCTAGATTCTAAGTAGGCCGTCAGCCTGTCTGTTGTCCGACAGCAATAATAAAGAATTATGCTTAACAAATGGTACCTTTGTGAATGTTACAAAATTAGGAGTGTATTGTTTTATAAAACTCGGAGACAATACTAAAAAAAGCAGTTGGAGCTTTAAAGCATAAGCTTCGAGGCAATTAGTCTGAAACGTGTGTCATAAGAATAAGGAGGATTTTATTAATTATATAGCTATAATTTCAGTTAATACATTTATTCGGGTCGTTTTTGATACAGAATAAGGGAAAAGTTTGCACTGAAAATCAGCGTTGTGTCGGATATAACTCTGTCACAGCAACAAGCTGAGTGCAAGCCTTGTTTGCTGAAAATGCAGCGTACAAATTTACAAATTCCTAATACTATTTATAAATATGTAAGCAATGTAAGTGTTTTCTTTCTAAAGAAATAGTGACTATAATGTATCTAAGACTATAATGTATGTGTCTTCTATATAAAGTATTTCTTTCTTTCTTTCTTTAAGGATGTTGCTTTTATTATCTTATAGGTAAAATAAAAAGAAATAAAAGAGTAAAGCGAAGCACTCACACTGTGATACAAATTTAAAACAGTGTTTCCTTCAACATAAAGTGAAAACAAGGGCGAGACAAAAGCAATAAAGCGAGAAGAATTAAATAACTGTGTTTACGTCGAGACAATTGCTAGTTGTACGTTGGCAGAGCACATATTATACAAACAGTAACATTGTGTGTGCATTTGAAAATTTCACTGCATTTATTATATTATTCACATTTTTATATATTCACTGCATTTATTATATATTGGACGTCTTGAAAAAAGGCCAAGTCAAGGGTACCCTAAACCGAAGGGCATGTATGAAGGGAATAACGAAAGTGGACGAAGCGAAACAAGTATGTAAGGATCGTAGCAAGTGGAAAGAAGTGGTCTCTGCCTACCCCTACGGGAAAGAGGCGTGATTATATGTATGTATGTAATTATTGCACTTGGATTATCACTGAAGGTGTTAGACCATTTAGAATAATTTGTAAATAACTTATTTATTATTTGACAAGTCAAAGTTTAATTTGAAATATTTATAATGATACTTAACTAAGTGGATATAATATCACCAGGCAATCACTTAACTCGTGGGTCTTAACTACTTATGGAGGTAATGGAGATGAATATACTACGGTGGTCGTGTGGAGGGACGCTGAAATACTACGTCAGGGCAGCTTTCATGCCCGTCACATTGCAAAGAAACTCTGGTTACCTACAAACTATTGTTCAATGGAAGCAGTCCTCCACCATGTTCCAGTAAGGTGAATAAATCCAAGATGCACTATTTGACGTTGTAAAATATGACGTACAAGTCATTTATCTTACTGTTAAGGATCACGCAAACCGTGTCTTGTTAAGGAACAAAATGAACAGTGCGGTATACGATCCATTGGCATCCGTTGAAGCGAAAGACCGGCAAGTAACCTGGATTGAACGACACGACGATACATATTTACAGGAAAGTTTTTAATTTATTCATTTATGTCGCGAATGTAGTAACACAATACAAAGACTCTCACTGACGCTTCGGATGAACACTGTAATCCAATGTTCACACCCAGATGTTTTAATGATGACACAATAAAAATATTTTAATTCTAAATTATCCTTTTACTATATACTGTAGAGATTTCCAATGATGCGAAGCATTACTAAAGCGTTATGTCACTGGGGGATTTCAGCTTGTCGCAATAACTGTAAATGGTTTTACGCTGATAGGAGGACGTGTACCATAAAAGTTCTAATTATAAAAATATTTTTGAAGTGACAACTTCTTTATTTATTTTTTATTGCTGTAGGACAGCAGACAGGCTGACGGCCCGCTTAGGATTTAGTAGTTACCGTCGCCTATAGGTGTTTGCAACGCCAGTGGCATCGCAAACACGCTGCTGTCCCATAACAGGAACTTGGATCACTAATGCCGGAACACAACACAAGGTTATTATGGCGGCATACTTAAGACCAAAGGTGGTCGCTATCCAGACGGGCTTGAAGCCCTACCACGTAGCTAGGATGGGTTGTTTTGTCGCCTTTTACGACAGGCCGACCCCGGCCACAGAGGTTAGTATTCTTTCTCCGCCCCTGCACGGATAAGGCGCGTTGAGCACTTTTTGGGTGAACAAAAATAATGGAACACGTATCATCGTCACCGAACGCACCATGAGCTATTTTTGCTGCAGTAATACCAACCTTATTAATAATGGCTTAAGGTTTATTCTATAATGTAATTTTTAAATGATTGCATTGCATTACTTATACATAACTATTCGAATTGCGACTTTATTACAATGAAATACAGTTGAGTTTTTGAAGTGAAAACTTCTTTGGGCGCGTTGAGCACTTTTTGGGTGAAAAATTTTTGGTTTGTAAAGAAGTGCTAATGACCAATTTAAACTTTAATCCTTGATTATAAACACTTCATTATAAATCAAAAATAATTCGAAAATAATAATCTAATAGCTCTACGATCAATTCACAAGTTACTTAGTTCACTTCTACTGGCAGTCCCCAAAGACTGCCACGCATGTTTTTTTATTGTTGAAGTATCTATAAGTATGTTTTTATTATTGATCTATAGATTTTTGCAGCTCCAGAGGAATTGTGGATTTTTTCTTGATCATGTTTTAACTGATTGCTGCGCCTACGCTATGTAAGCTTGCCGCGATGCATCAGCTTTTGAAAATATATACGTTAAGTGACCGTTAGTTATTTTGATTTTTATTTTTACAATACGTTAATATTATTTATTTGATTCTATTAATTTGTCAATAATTAGCGTCCACAATTAAGTCATATTACTACGACAAATTTCATAAATAAAAATTATATTCACAATTAAGTCAAAATATTAAAACATAAACATAACGCTGCATAATTATGGAGAGGGGGGCATACCCAATGCGCTAAATCCCCATCCAGTTTTGCACTCACTTCGTTATCATAAACAATGCATAGAGGCTCCTGGGGGTCGGTTAACTAGGCCGGCCATGTATTCATGCTACCACCAATGACTACGATAATATTTTCGACGACTCCCGTGACGTAACGGTGAATACACTTCGGTACGCTTATGGAGGTCATAGGTTTGATTCCCGTTTCGCGTCTGGGTGTTTATGTATAATACTGACCCACCCGGCAAAAGGTGTTCTGAAAAAAAAAAAAACATTTTCAAGACAAAAAGTAGCCCATGTCTTTATCCAAGGTCCAATCTATTTCTATATCGAAATTTATCAAAATTGGTTCAGTGGTTTAGGCGTGAAACCGTAACAGACACAGACGTACAGAGAGAGTTACTTTCACATTCATATTACTATGCATGTATTTATTTACAAAAGAAAAAGTATATATTTATTTAGTGTTTTAGTTTGTGAAAGCCACATTCAGGGATTTTGCAGACCGCAGTCAACAACAACACTGGCTGACTAGAATCGGTCTGGAACACTCCAAAAAATTTTTGGGATCCACGTACAAAGCACGAGGATCCATCTGGAACATGAGCAGGGGGCAAATACGCTAACTTGCTTGGAGCCTTTACTGGGCACTTTGGAACCAACAACATGCTCATGAAGATGGGTCTAACCGCGACACCCATGTGCAGGTTGTGTGGGGAACATACAGAACGCATGGAACACCTACTGTGTACATGTGATGCATTGGCCAGGAGGCGAATGAATCTTTTGGGGGTAGGATATCCAACACCGGAAGACTACAGGCTCCTATCTCCATACCTCATTGTTAGGCTCATGAAGCAAATCTTCAATGAGATTGGAGAGGAGTGATTGCTATCTAGGGGAACACAAAAGATCCCATTGGGTCGAAGTGTCCGAGATATTTCTCGGCCCCAAAAATAAGATAAGATAGTGTTTTAGTTATGTGTTACCCATACGCAAGTTCTAAGCTACTTATTTTGGGACTAGATGGCGCTGCGTGATTTGTCCTAAAAAAAGAATATTGCTAGGCGCTTATCGTAGATATGCAGGGCATGCTAACATGAGGGTGGTCCAATAAGTAATATGGGGATATTGGGATGGTCCTCAGCCTCAATATGGGGATGGTCCTCAGCGCCCGATGGCGCCACTGTCGCAATAGAAATTTTCTATCGTGTACTACATTTTCTTAGACAGCTACTGCCAAAATGTAAGCCCAATCGGTCGTTTCCTTAAAAATCAACCGTGGCCTGTCTCGTAAGCTGTTTCCACTTCGTCCGGTGCTCAGCTTCTCGAATAGCGGTTGCTATTGGGAGTCCAATGAGGGCTGTCACTTGGTCACACTAGCGGCTAGGTAATCGGCCACGGGGTCGATTTCCTTCCATTTTCCCGTCACAATTAGCTTATCTAAGTTATCCGGCTAAGTACCCAAGAATCTTCCGATAACAGATTGTTAGGACTTGTGACTTTAATGCGAAACTGGTCCAGAATATATTTATTTGTTCTTTTGGCCGTCCAGGATATACGGAGCATTCGTATCTAACACCTATCTACTATTCAACTTAACACCTAACAAAAGGATACTATGTTGAGAATAAATCGGCACTATTCCAAAAAGACAATGCCCATTTGTGCCCCAGAAATGCCCAGATAAAGTATATTACAAGATTGCTCTAATAAATAAAAACTAGAATTATGTTGTTAATTTTAAATCATATGAAGCACTGGATAAAAAATTAAAAAAAATAAGACGTTCTTGTTGATATTGCAGTACGCTCTCTGCGCTCTAATGAAAACTTGCTCTTATAGACCCCTGTACACTCTTCGACATTCTTTTCTAATTCCTTTGCAGTACAGGCTGTCCAAATTTGGAACTCCCTCCCTCTGGATATTAGAAAAGCAAAATCACTTGCCATTTTTAAAAACTTGGTTAATGACCATTACCTAAAGTCATAAACTGCATCGTCATGTGTATGCTTCATTGTATTGCTATTGTATGTTAGATTAATTTAGTTTTTTTTTTGTATAATATTTACTATCTTGATTTCTATGTCTATTGTGCACCGCCTTGTACTACTACTTTAAATATTTCTGATAGGTTGTCTGGAAGAAATCGCTATTTAGTGATAAGACCGCCGTTTGCTCACTATGTTGTACTATTACCTACTTCTTTTTATGTCTTTTTTTCTGTAAAATTCTGTGGTGAACAATAAAGAATTATCTATCTATCTATCTATCTACGTATCATCGTTTCAATCATTAATTAATGCTTTATTTATTACGGTCTGGAATCACGTCCAAATAACTGACATGTTTATCTAATAACATACAGATAAGTATATAAAAGAACACTGATCTGGCTTAGCTTGTGTGATGATCATGAAGTTCCTAGTGAAAAACTAATAGCAATGCTGTCTGTAAAAGATAGAATGTATAAAAAACCAATAGGAAGTTATCATGTTTAATGTCCAATATCTTTTGAACCGGTGCTTTATATGACATTAAATCTAGATATCATTACTGTTAAAAAGTTATCATATGACATAGAGTTGCAATTTGGGCATTGCATGGCATTGCTGACTCTCAGCTCCATACCAATATGGGGATGGTCCATTTCGTTTTTATTTTGTATGCTAAGTACTTATCGGACCGCCCTCATATATACGAGTATGTACCGTAATCAAGAGGTGCGTTGATTGCGCTCTATAACAGTAGAATACTGCCAAATCGTACAAGTATTTGCTACGCGATACCAACTTCGGGGTATAATCCTTTTCAATAAAAAAAGAATTTTTAAAATCGGACTACTGTGTAAAAAGTTATGCGTGGTCGGTCATACATAAAAAAAAGAAAAAAGTATATACTCGTCGACTTGAGAACCACCTCCGTTTTATTCGTCGGTTAAAAAAATAACAAGACCTCTAATGAGAATACATGTTAGCTCTCTAATAGAAAATAATTGTCTTGTTCTTCGATATAAGATTACAAAGACGTCATTAAAAATAAAATTGCTAACTTTAATGGTTCTCTTAATATCTCTTTTAGGTGTTTTATATTATTGTGGATAATAATATTTGCCATCTTTTTTATTTGAAACTTTTTTTTGTATAACGCATAGGTTTTTAATTATAGCGCTCCAAACTTTTTACAATATGGTTTTTACTAAATATTTAGTTAATGGTCAATGATAAATTAAAAATAATGGTAAGTTTTAACATTCGTATATTATAAGCTGGTAAATAAATGAAATTAAATCTTGATGATCATGATAAGGACTATGGGACCAAATTATTAAATTTGTGTATTGTCATCAATCAGGTCTTGACAAGTGTGCAAAATTTTGAAATATTTTTGATCGTTCAAAGTGGGTAAAAATTGATTCCGAAAATTCCGTTACATAGATACATACAAATCAAGTTAATAAAGGCACCACCAAAAGAATTTTCCAAAAGGGGTTGGAGCTAGACGTATTGTTAGCCATTTGCGCCAGGTTTGCGAAAGGTAATGTAGTCGGAATACCTTCAAATACAGTATATTTTTACAACTCCCATATGAGAATACGAGAAAAGAGAATAATCCAATGTTTTAATATTACATTAAAGTTGGACACATATTTAATTAAAACATAATAATAGTTACAATATCACAGGGTGGTGACCTTGAGACGGTGAGTGCAGAGTAGTTCCTAGGTAGGCTATGCAATAACCTGTGTTTAGGAAAAACAAGGCCCTCACCTGAAGTAGTGTTTAGACTGGTGTACGAGACGGTGTTTCTAGCGTGACTGTTAGACTGGTAAATGTTAGAGCCGTATCGTCGGCATATGACACTATCTTTAATTTATTTAATTATTAATAAATATAAGAAAAAGTGTAGGCCCTAAGATACTACCCTGTGGCACGCCACATCCTATGGGGAGGTCATTGTATTATATTGTATTACTAACTATTTAGAATACAGTCTTTCCTTTTTTGTTATTGAAAAGTCTAGTCAAAATATTTAAATCTGTATCCAATTTTGCTATAATACGTCTAAAAGGAAACATCTTTCGTCAAAGCCTCTCCTGAATCTAATTTCCAAGGATAAGATTATGTTTGATTACATTAAGGTTAAGTTGTGAATTATCTACAGATGCAAAAATCATTACTATAAGTGTTATTTTATTAAATCATAATTTAAACTTATACTCAAAAGAATTTTCATTAACATAAAATCTAAAGAGATTTAATAAAAGGTTGAAAATTGTGTTTATTTTAACATACAATACCTTGATTATAATGTAAAGTCAAATTCAGTGGGAGAGAAAAGTTAACTTAATCGCAAGAAAAACTCGGAAAAGAATCGCAAATATGGTTTAAATTTACTTATGCGTAAATATTGTCATATTTTTTTAACAATATCTATTTTAATAGTGTGTGTGGTGTATGGTTCCGGGTTTGCGTATGTTAAACGACAGGTGCATTTTAAAATGATTTATTTAAAATATCGAGGAAACGTTACAATAATAAAAGGACATTTTATAAAATTAATTTACGTTCTCGATCGCGTGCGGTCATAAAGCGACTGCCTACTGCCAACGGCAGAGTATTATGACTGCAGGAGAGTCCCGGGTGGCGAGTATCGCAAGGGCGGCTTGCCACGCGTGGCGCGCTTCGGGTATCTCCCGGCCGCTATATCTGTTAATTTTTTTTCGCAAATTTAGCGTTATTTCAAAAATTGTTTATTTATTAATAAATATTTATTTTGCCCTCATCAGATTTTGGCGTACTTGCGTCAACATTTTTTCCAATCCCCAAAGCACTTTAAAAATCATTTTTGTGATTTTGTTCAGCTGCTCTTTCGATGCCGTCTTCTTAGCGTAGCGTCGTCCTTTCATGGGCCTCTTCGGTTTCACGAACAAGAAAAAGCCACACGGGGCCAGATCTATGGATACGGTGGCTGCAGCATCATTGTTGTGTTGTTTTTGGTCAAAAATTCGCACACAAGCACCCGTAATTTTTGTACAATTTTCGCGGCAACCCATCTCATGCCCAAATAATTGGTAAAAATCGAATGGCACGACTCAATCGATATGTTTAGGTATCCAGCAAATTTTTTAACGGTGATTCAACGATTGGCCAATACTATTTTCTTCACTTCATGAATGTTTTTGTTTGTTGTCGGGCTGTTGTGCTTGGGCATCTAACACGCTCTTCTTCGTTCACATCTTCTCGAATCTTCTGAGAATATTTTGTACCACCGATAACTGTTGACCCAAGGTAGATTCAGTATATGCCACAGTTAGTAACAGCTGTTTATAAAGTGATCGTAAATAACTTTTTTTATATACATTAACTTTATCTCTCCTACATAGTAAGATGTTTATTAGCTTCTCCATTTTATAGTTTATTTACTTGTATGTCCTCATAGACTAAATTATTAATAACATTAAAATACGTAAATCACATTAAAATAATAATAGTAACGACCTACATAGTCAATCGTCCTATTAAAAAACTGCAAACAATATTCGACGCTAAATGCTTTTCACGTTTCCCCACCGATCTCCAGATACTCAGCGTTAACATTCTACAATGAAAGGACTATATAATAATGTTTAAAGCGTAAATTACACGAAACTAGTTATTAAGGAGATAAAAGACCGTGTTCGCTTTGAGTTAACTTATCATGCAGACGTAAATATTTGAAACAACAAAATATTTAGCAAGAATTTAATTTTTAGGTTTGTGCCAGGAGAATTTTCATCAATTTGAAATCTAAGTACTAGTCCACATAACTTTACGTATATTCTACCATTATAGAGCGGATGAGCGTTTCATTTCCAGTTATTGATTCAACTAAGTTGACCTCACCGAGAATTTTGTTCGGTCTCCTCGCTGTAACTGTTCTATGTAAAGGATGTATTAACTGAAAATGAGCAATAAATTAGTACAGTGAACAAAGAATGCAATTCGGCGAGGTCTTCACGAGAAAGAATATATTTTTACTTTATTCTTTTAGAGTTACTTTCTAAATTACCAGATTTTTAATTTAGAAAAAAACATTTTACATGTTTAAATCTAATATTTAAGGTAGTGCCTTATCTAGTAATAATTCGCGAAAAAAAAAACGGGATCCATAAACATCTAAGGTAAAAGGCTAATTCACCTAGATTGTATTCTTTTAAGTAAAGTGAGAAGTAGTAGTGTATTTGTTGTAATGAAGCTCTTAGCATTTAAATCACCCTTATCTTCATATAAAGTGCGGGCTCGTGTCTTCCCAAAGGACCCTAGTGTATACAATTAGTGGGCGCATAATTATGACAGGCTTTTACTTATGTATTATACCACACCTTTTAACACTATTTAAGCTCCAAAGAGAGTGTAGGTTCAAAATATAATTATTATGTATATAATTAAATAATTCCACAATAAAATATTCAATTACAGAATATAATATTATAATTTCATAGATTCATAATTAGTAACTATAGAATTATTTTAGTCTTTGGGCTCTTAAAATTTTTTGTTTAATGATAATGCACGTATTATAAAGAAATATAAATTAAAAATTTAAAGGAAATATTATAACTTTTAACATTTATTATAGTTTTTTGTTTCGAATTATGGCCATCCGATCATCCACATCTAAAAGAGTCCCCGCGACAGCCCCTTATCTCATGTTTGGCAGCGCGCTGGACCTCAAAAGTCTCTTAGCATTATGAAGCAATTCTCTACCAAACAAAACGATCCGAAACACTCCGCATTGAGCTGTTGGTTAGTTAGCGAAACTAAAAGTCGCGTTTGACGGGTCCACAACTCGGCAAATGCGGGTGACATTCAATAAAGCTTATAATACCACTTCCGAACAAAGCTTCAGAGATTGTGGAAAACTGTCAGAGATATGCTTCAATAACAGTAAAGTTAAATTGAGTCAACTATGTGATTCACAGTCAGTCAGTGGAGAATGATTTCATTTACTTACAAGTTTGTTATTAAAAAAACTGTCGTTATACCAACGATATTCCATTCTTTGTTGGATCCCTAAACACATGCGTGCATTCTAAGAGGCCCGGCTTGTCCTGTGGCTTTCTTAAAAGCGTAGTTAGTCATCAAGAGAACTAAGTCAGCCAAATGATTTTTGAATTTTTTTTCCACATTGTGAAAAACTGTGAAATACAAATTGTGAGCGAAAAAGACAGGAATCAAAACTAGGAAGAACTTACGCCTCCATTTTAAAAACAATTTACATATGTGCTAGTAGTTTGATTGCCTAATCCAAAGTAAGATCTTTAAATTCAAGTACCGAAGTAACTGACACTGCGAAGCACTGACACAAGCACTGACGACTGAATTATATTATCACTTTAATTGTATCCCATTTCACAATATCGAGGTATAAACGAAAACTTTCGAACGTAAACTCTTCACACATCCCTTCTTCTAAGGTAACACATGTTTCATAAAGATTGTGATTTCATAATAATATCATCTCAAAGACGCGTTTGTTCCGGACGACCCGAGAGACCAGCCCCTCGTTTACTAGTCAGTAGTAGCTCGAAATTCGCAACTATGATGTGCGTCCACCTGTAACGACTACTAATCCTACCCTCATCAAAATTTATAAAATGCAAATAGGTTTCAAATTAACACTTGATATTTTAGATATGTAAGAGGATTAACCTGTCTCACATGATTAAGGGTTACACAGTTAATGATTTGTTACTTGTACCTGCATATTCCCTGCCATACATTTTATTGGAGTACGCTGTTAGTATATGTCATATGGCTGCAATTTATCTCTGTGTAAAATTTTAACCCAATTTCGTTTAGTCGTATATGTATAAATCCAAATATTTATATTCATAATATTAGTATAGATTAGTCGATTAACATCAAGTAGGCCGTCGGAAAAAGTTGTGGCTTCGAAACATCTGCGAGTGGACCGTAGTCAGGAGCGCCGCGGAACTGTTTCATCTCGCCAGGGACAAAGCGAGTTTTTCAGGGCTGATGTCCAACCTTCAATAATTGGAGAGGAACACGAAGAAGAAAAAGAAGTATAGATTAAGATCCCTTGTCCACAGTTGGTGAACCATGTACAGTATAATTCACACTATTAAGCTACATATTGAAATTATATCACCTTGACGTATCCTGTTTAAGCAGTTTACTAATTACTTAGTAAATTATCTTAATAATTATCCGTGCAGAGGTGGACAAAGAATACTAACCTCTGCGACCGGGGTCGGCCTGTCGTAAAAGGTGACAAAAAAAACCCACCCTAGCTACGTGGTTGGGCCCCAAGCCCGTCTGGATGGCGACCACCTTTGGTCTTAAGTATGCCGCCATAATAACCTTGTGTTGCGTTCCGGCATTGGTGACCCAAGTTCCTGTACCCTTGTGCGACAGTAGTGTTCGCGATGCCAATGGCGTGGCATAGACGACGGTAACTGCTGGATTCTGAGCGGGCTGTCAGCCTGTCTGCTGTCCTGCAGCAATAAAAAAAACTTTAGGATTAACCGCTTAGATGGACACTTTATTTTATTGCTCAGGAACAGCAAATAGACCGACGACCCACTTGATACATAGCAGTTACCGTCGCCTATGGATATTTGAAACGCTAGGGGCACCGCAAACACGCTGCTGTCATAGGAGTACTGGAACCTGGGCCACAAATGCCGGAACAAAATGTAAGGATATATCATCTAGCTAGAACTGTATCATCACCCTTTACTATAAGCTGACTCCGGCTACAGGGGTTACACTTATTCCGTCCCTGTACGGAGCAAACACTAAGGTGCTCCTGATGATTAGCGTTTTATCTCGTGCGCTTATATGTGTGCTGGCGATAGATAGAATTGGACAGTTGCATTGAATCGGCATTTTCGATTGGTATGCACGATGATTAAAGACCCGGTGTAGCGAAGAATTTCGTGGATGTTGTAATACAATGCCACACGTATAACGACGATACACAAATACGATATAAAAAAAGGCAACTTAGAGTATAACTTTACTAGTAGTTTTGAGCGAGAATTTCCCACAAGCTAATAATGATGGAAATATTCTCTGTGTCTTAAATTTTGTAATTTTCTATTAAATTCTCTTTGCGTATTGTACTGTCTGTACAACGGGGAGTGTTCTGAGGAGCTATTTAGAATGGTGCCCTTGTCGTCTTTCTACCACCGCACTGCCCGCCATCGGCTGGGTGTTCATCCCCATTTCTTGGAGCCTCTTCTTTCTTGTACGAAACGGTTCTCAAGAACGTTCATGTTGCGTACTCTCAGATCTGGAATGAGCTTCCGGCTGAGGTTTTCTCGGCGTGGTACCATAGGGGATTCTTCAAAAAAGGCCTTATAAAATTTTTTCGAGGCCGGCAGCGCGTTGGTAATGCCTCTGGTGTTGCAAATGTCCATAGACGACGGTGACCAACTGCCAGGGTGGGCCGTTTGCCTGTCTGCTGAACTCTAGCTATAAAAAATCTATTTATAATCTCTAAATGATTCCTTGTCTTCTCAGTTGCGAAATACGAACCTTCGATGCAATAACAGCAATACAAGTTAGGGTCCCCTTCTAATTTAGGACCTGACTCAATTGCTAGACAGCGATACTGGTGGTAAGCGATGCGTGTCTACGCGCGTAGCGAGCCGAATGCCAAGGATGGGGGCCGTTTGTGATTCAATGTCTAAGGTCATAATGTATGGATCATTATGCGGGAGTAATGCCTTTTATGCTACCTAATATTTGACATTTCTAGCTGAATTTATTCGAAGGGCTACGATTATTTCTAACAAATGTAGAGTATAGGTGTATTTGTTACGTATTTATAAATTATTATTATATATATAAGAGATTTCCACGTATATAGTCACTCATCACGATATCTCTGGAGCCATTAGAGCTTGAAATTTGGTAGGAATATTCTTTTCACCGAGTAGAGGTCAGCTAAGAACGGATTTTACGAAATTCCACCCCCAAGAAGGGGTTGCGGGGGCGTTAATTAAAAAAAATCACATTTTAAAACTACAGCTCTTATAGGTATAAAACTTAGTCAGGATATTTTTTTTTGCATGTTTGAATTTACTAAAAACTAATTTTATGATATTCCACCCCCAGAGGGGGCTGTGCGTTTATGCGTTGAAAATTTAAAAAAATGTTATCTTACAATCTATAGCTTTTAATTTTGACTTACCAATTATCTGATTCTTGAGTTCGTGCGTCACTGTGCACGAACTCAAGACACGTTACAACCCACCAGAAAACCATTAAATTTGATGATCGCTCAAACCACCAAAAAGTCACTAATATATTATGCCAGATAGACACTACCTGCATATTCTGTGTATATGTATGTTCGTTACGGACTCCGAAACGGCTGGATCGATTTCGATGAAATTTTTAGGCAATCTTCAGATTGGCCTAGCGGGTGATCCTGTAAGGTTTGGTTGCGATCGGATAAACAAAACGCAGGCGGAGCCGCGCGGGTCAGCTAGTAAATTATATTTTTCTTACATATCTGACTCTGGTTGCATGAGAAATTTTCACAACGGAGCTCGAGATACATTCAGTGTTATCACAGACCCAAACTTCTGCAGGTCTTGCGTGCTCTTTAGCGGCATTTACATTCTTAATCATTTAAGAGAGGCACAAGAAATATGGTAAGTAAAACGAGATGTAGCTAAATTTGCTTTTTGCAGACTTAGGGTTTATCTTCTAACCCTAAAAGGATAACCAAACGTTGCCCTTCTGTTTCAATAAGTGAACTAACAAAATGAATTATCAATTTGTCACCCTTTACGAAAATGACGGGGTAGAACTATTTAAACTTCTAGCCTTTACAGAGTCTATGAGTTGTATATACTTACATGTTATTAAATGTTAATAATATTTCTTAAGTTTAAATAGAAGCAAGCATACTGTTACTTATAACAGTTACTCAAACATCAGAATGTTTGAGGCCGGTGTTAGAGCGACACAAGCAAGAGCTGCGTGTCACGGAGATGAATATGCTGCGGTGGATGTGTGGAGTGACGCGGAAGGACCGCGTTAGGAACTCTCGCATTCGCAGTAGTCTTCAGGTCCGTGACATTGCAGATAAATTGCAGGAGTGTCGGCTCCGTTGGTATGGCCATGTTTTACGGCAACCGGATGCTTACGTGGGAAACAAATGTCTGGCCATGCCGCCTCCGCCGGGCCCCGGCAGGAGGGGTAGACCCAAAAAGTGCTGGCTTGACGTCGTAAAGGGTGATATGCGTGCCAATGGGCTCACTACCAGGGATGCTGAAGATCGCGCGAAGTGGAGTAGAAAAAGTCGGAAAGCGGACCCCGGGCACCGAAACGAAAGTTTGGGTGGCAACCGGGACTAACGCTAGGACGATGATGATGATGATGATGACTCAAACATCAGAATCAACAACTTCTAAAAATATAATACTTACATTATAAACTGCTATGCAAAAAAAACACGTGCTGTTTTGATTCTTCTACATTATTGGTAATAATTTAGTTCTTTATTAATATAGTTCCAAAGATGTTTTAATAGCTAAACTATGTTACTGGCATTTAACAAAGAGTATGAAAAAAAGTTAATTGTAAATTCGAAACTGTATTTTTTTAATAATAACCCCTTTTTCAGTTTGTGATTTTTTATTTACTTTCGGTTAAAGGGTTATCAGGCAGCTAAAACTAACTTCTCGTTTTTTAGTACAATAATTTATGTTTGTCGCATAATCCCGTCTTATTGTGACTTAAAACAGGTATCTATAAGCCATTACAATTGACACCTATTGTAATAAGACAGAGAAAGCAATAAGAGCTAGTAAAATTATAGTGCTGCTGGAAGAAGGGTGTAGCCAATATTACGTTCACAGCGGTTAAACCGTCCAAAGAACCTGGACTCGATACCAAGAAACAGGTTCCGTTCAGAGTAGGCAAGGTTCTGAGACAATGCACACAACCACGAGATGACCGCTTTTTAGTGACTCTGGCCCACCGTTCTGGCAATCGCAAGAGGTCGGTATGTGTAGTACGTATAGTAACGTCTGTAACGTTCTAAACAGTCGAGTACGATCTGTCTAACCTCCACAAAATCTCGTTGAGTGTGATCTCGGCTGAGTGGGAACATATTCCACAGGATACATACCATCAAAAGCATGGTGGAAAGCATGCCAAGACGACATGCCGTAATCGCTGCAAGGGGAGCTCATACTTGTTATTAATTTTAATGTTTTCTTTTATTAAAGTACCGTAAAAATACTCGCAGTCTTTTTTATTTATTCTTAGAACTGTGTACATTATAATGTTGGTACTTACATTTTGTATCAACAGTTTGCGTATTTAAGGTGTACAATATTTATAAAAGTATTTTTATGCTTCAAATTATTATAAAATAATAGTAATATATTCATTTATTTGCAATTATAATTTTATTATATCTAATTGTTTTATTAATTGCAAACACAAAATATAGAAATAAATTAATTTTAACATATAGGAAAAAATAACTTAGAAATCACTTATCAAATTAATAAAATAATATTGTTGGGTCCTTGCCTAGATTTAGGTACGAAATTACTGCTCAGCCAATTTTCGCCGACTACCTTCGTGTCTGTTTTGAAGCGAGGGTAGTTCTAAAAATCTCTCTTATGTCAACGTTTGACAAAGTGATAACTGTTTTTGCACCGTGTGCGAATAAGAAGCCTATAATAAGACTCCTTATAGTATTGGCCGTGCCAATCATCAACGTTTTACCACATCGAGTGCAGTGTACTGAAAACAACAATTTGGAAAAGAGGCGCCGTGCGTGATATACAGTGAGCTGCACCTGAGCGGATCTAGACCGAGGAAGTCGCAAGGTTGGTGGAGTTTTGTGCCTTATCTAGTGTGGGGACCAATACTTACAAGACAAAATATACAGTCCACTCCTTTTCAAACCAGCGTCCAGTGATCCTAGTCATTGAGGGAACCCCACAAATATGTATAATTTTTTTTATGTCAATTCCATAATAATATACCCTTAATAAAGAAATTGTCCTTCAGATATTCGTCTAAGTTACAATACTTCTCTATTAACATTTGCTTCAATTTGTTTTTAAAATTTATTTCATTTTATTCAGATATTCATCTTAATTTCATTATACCCTTAAAATGTCCATTTTAAGACGGCTGTTTACATTGGCTAAAACACCGATTTCAGGATTCAAGTATTAAAAATTATAATATTCTCATTGATAATAAGAAATTTCTAGTCATCAAGTTACTACTACATGACATACTAAACACATTAATATATCCACAGAAAAGCCAATTACTGTAAGTTATCCGTTTTCTTTTTTTGCAAAGGGGTGTATTATATTTGTAGAAATTGTTGTTTGCGTTATAAACACGGTTAGGGTCTAACGTTAAAATTATAATAATGAACTTAGTTGATTTCACTCTACCATATTAAATACATTTTATTTGCAGAATTCGTAATATTCATTATATATCGTATATATAAACTTAATAACGGATATGTATCTCGAAAGCGCTTCTCGGATAAAGCCTATCGCACGATCGTATCAGCGTCGGAGCCCAAATGAAGTATCGGCGATTTGTTGATTGGCTACTTTAATGATACTCTCAAAATCAGGTAATGCTTCATATAAAATTATATAGACGTATGCGAATTTGGACACTCGGTTTATCTTAGGAACGATCATAAATTTTTTTTTATCAGATAAGCATGTTTATTAATGAAGTGTTTTGAATAATATATTTTTATTTTAGCTACAATTTAGCATGTAAGTAATATTTAAGCTCATTACAAGTGAACTATGTTTTTTTAGCTATAAACTCTATAAACCTAAACTACAAAGTGATAACAATGCAAATTACATCTTACTCTTTGACAACTTTAAAACCAGAATCAAATCTAACGTTTCACATAAATAAATATAAAAATAGATGTAACCAACCCAGTGGTAGGGCCCCAAGCCCGTCTGGACGGCCACCACTTTTGGTCTTAAGTATGCCGCCATAATAACCTTGTGTTGTGATCAGTGACCCAAGTTCCTGCACCTTTATGGGACAGCAGCCTGTTCGCGACGCGAGTGGCGTTGTAAACACCCATAGGCGACGGTAACTGCAACATTCTATGCGGGCCGTCACCTGTCTACTGGCCTTCAGCAATAAAAAAAGCCGTTTATGGAAGGAGAGTTATATACCAATAGAGATAATGTTGATGACATGAATGCTATTGGAAATAAATCCATCGATCCCGAGCTGTCATTGTCAAGCCTTTGTCTTTCAAACATCCTGGGTTTCATTTTACGATTAAGACTTTTGCGCATTTTTTGCCGCAGCGCTCTTCCCTGACATTTTATTTCTTAATGTAAAGAAATTCTATAATAGAAAATAGGTAGTCAAATTTTATTTTTACAGAGACGACTGTTACTGAATTTCACGCCCAGAACATTTTCAAGGACGATTGTTATTATTTCCATTTTATACACAATTTTATGTTTCATATTTTCAAAGCAATTTCAAAATAACATGCTTTTAAAACTATTATCTAATAATACTACATCATAAGTCAACATATAAATAGTTATGAATTTAAATTTAACTTAAAAACATTACATTACTAATAAACTTCTATTGTTATTAAACACTAAATGTGAATATTTTTCAATAAATGACTAAAAGACTGGAATAACTTTCAACAAATCAAAGAAATAGATACTGTAACTCAATTCAAGTAACATATGTTACATTTGATTATGAAAGTAATTAATGTAATAATTGTTTTTGCATAATAAATTTAAGGTCCAAACAAATGAGACTATTTTTGAAATTGTACTGTTGTTGATGTTATATATAAACTATTAAGTTACTAGCCTAAACACATCCTGTAGTATTTTTGTCGTTTCTTTTTTTCATCAACAAAACATGAAAAGACAATGCAAATAAGAGTACAATTTCTATCCTAACTTGTTAAACTAAAATAGAATTTACATTAAGAGAAGGCTAAAATATTTTTATTACAATATTTCCCATTAATGATTATTATATATCACTGTTGATCTACTGAAAATTTACTTTGAACATCTAAAGTAATCAAAACAACGCTTATCCATGAAGTAGTTACGTATCTTGATTGAGCATGACAGTCGAGAGAAAGAGAGGGAAAACTTAAGAATGTATTATTTTGAAAACAAAAATATACTAAAGTATATTTAGTATTATAATTCAATAATGCTATAGATAAATTAAACGATTTGAAAATTGAACATAAAAATATCATTCAAAGAGCCCAAGTTCTTTCTGTAACAACACTAAATAATGTAGGCACGCTACGAATAACTCGATCTCGTAGCACTGCTACGACGCTACGGGGAAAAATACTGTCTAGTAACATGGACATTCTAAAAGAATTATTATCGCCAATAAAAATTGTGATTTAAGATATTAAAAACACACTCTCGGAATAAGAGGGATCTCTCGAGTATTGTGACATAACTTGAAAATATATTTAAGTATTTAAAGTGAATCGGTATTACTAGATAACTATTGAATCGAGAGACAAACCTAGAAAATAGAAGCAATAAATATATCAATGTGTCAACGTTATAAACACACAATAAAAAATTAAAATGTCCATGGAAAAATTTAATGTTAATTTCCTCTTAACACTTGTACGCTCTAAGCTAATATATACACTCTCTAACTTTTTAATTACTAACAGTATTTACTTATAAGGCTTCATATATACATTTAATACTAACTTGCTTCTTGTGTTGTCCTCAGGATCTCAGAATTCAATTTACCGACCATATTTATCTAATACTATTGCTACATTTAACCTGTCACTTTTTTTTAATAACATAGACATTAGGCAAGTAGCAGGAGTAACGTGGAATAGAGTGGCTCAAGAAAGACAGGAATGGAAAAGGTTGGAGGAGGCCTTTGCCGATTGGCAAACAGACCTACAAAAAATAATTATTAGAATATAATAGATTAATTTAGCTATATAAAAAAAAATTGTATATCCATACTTTTGTATATACATAGTTTTAAGTTTTAGTACTTTGTAAATAGATACTAAGTGGGTCTGAATAAAGGGCTTTATTATTATTATTAGACATTGGCAAAATCAATGCCAAATGCATTGGAGCCATAAGTACAAAGAAAGAAGAAGGATGGAAAAATATCAACAATGTAAAACTTACATATTATGAAATTAAATAAACATAATGACAAGTGCAAAAACACAAAATTTCATTCCCAGCCAAGGACTGAAATCAAGATATTTTAAAATGTGCTTATAATAAAATTATATGAAATTCAATTTCAGATACCCTTTTTTTCCAATTTCACAACAATAAACAAGTTTTTTTTACTAAGATCAATGTGGAAGGAAACTTTTAAATCTGGAAACACATTAAAGTTTTAGCAAATTAGCTTACGCCTTCAAATTACATATTTTCATAATATATGAGCAATTTTGTATCGTGTTTTAACGTACTAATATACTGTCAGTGTAAGGCTATTTACTATTCCCGACGCACGAAGCTACAGCTGTTTGAAGCTAGGGGCAAATAGGGCTGCCAGTTAATATTATAGTAAATCAACATTATTAAAGATAACAAACTGCATTAGATTAAAACTAGACTGGAATTTATTACTCGAAAATTGATATAAACGTTTCAAGTGGGACTTGAAACAAGATTACTTTTTAAGACCACAATCGTAACTAGTAACACCAGATGTAGCAATATTAATATTAAAAAAAAGCATGCGGGGCAGTCTTTGTGGGCTGCCGATAGAAGTGAAATCTAAGTAACTTGTGAATTGTATAGTCGAGCTATTAGATTATTATTTTTGTTTTATAAAGTGTTTATGATAAAGGATTAAATTTTAAATTGGTCATTAACACTTCTTTACAAACCATAAATTATTCATCCAAAAAGTACTCAACGCGCCGAAAGAAGTTTTCACTGCAAAAATTCAACTGTATTTCATTGTAATAAAGTAGCAATTCGAATAGATATGTATAAGTAATGCAATGCAATAATTTAAAAATGACTTTTTATAAAATAAATCTTAAGGCATTATTAATAAGTTTGTTATTTTAGACAGTTCACACAATATCTTCATAAATTATAGCCTATGTGTTATTCTGATGTATAAGCTAAATTATTGTAGTTTCATTAAAATCAATTCAGTAGTTTTTGCGTAAAAGAGTAACAAACCTACATTCTTACAAACTTTCTCATTTATAATATTAGTAGGAAATAGGATTTACGAGTGTACACGAATAGCAGCAGTTGATGTATGCAAGTTGTTGTCTGATTAATTATTATGAATGTTTTCATTACAATCAAGTAACAGTAGGCAACAACTAACATAAAGCATTTTATATCTACTTAACTTTTTTTAATCCGAATTATCAATAAAATTTCGATCATTAAGATAAAATATTATGCTGTTCAAAAGGAGCTTCGAATGTCTAGCCTTTTGCGAGCTAATCAAAACGAATATAGTAAAATAAATGCTGGCAATAAAGGCAGGATGTGAAGCAAACTACGCCGACACCGCCATATTGACCGTTTAGAGTAATATCGTCTAACTCCGACCGGGATTACGCGTGTTCATGTGCTCACGACGTCATGTGTTTCACATAAGTTTTCATTTTCTCTTTATTATTACTTAACTCAGAGAATTAAATGGTGGTGTGTTTGGAAATAGGTTACTTTTAAAATACATAATCGACAATGAACACTTACATTAATTGCTGATAGTATACCTGCTGGATAATTGAAGTGTATTACTTGTACGAGGTTTCTCTGTCAGTAAGAAACAGAAATTGATGCTTGAATTCCAAAACGTCATAGTTAAATTAGAAAATATGATATAATGTTCCAATGACATAAGGCGAAGAGGTTCATTACGAAAAAAATGTATTCTTTATAATTTATTTATTTATACATGAGATACAAATTTAATGGTACAAACTAATAATTTTTAAAATAAACATTTAAGGTGACTACAGCACTTTCTGGTATTATATGAAGGTGAAAACATTACAATTCAAATAAAAAAAATTATACGCGCTATATGTGACTGAAGACAATAAACATTTATTACCTTGTAGGTAGGTAATAAACGTATTGCGAGCTACTATAGCAGGTTTACACTAAATTATGAGGAATAGCATATAAATTAAACTACTATTACTTGTTTGAATGTTTATAATCAGCAGAACGTACAATATAAAGGGCTTGCGGGCTGCGCGTGAGTGCTGCGGGCTGCGTCTCGGGACTCGGGACCGATAAAAACACTGTTCATTGGGTCGGCGTGCCTTGGTAACCAACATAAACCGAACAATTACGGAAATCACCGAAAGTTAATAACGGTTGTCGCCAGATGCTAGTAGCTCGTCATAAAAGCATAGATTCAGAATAGGCAATGCACGGTACTCGTCGATATGGCGCCCCTTCTGGGTGGATCACCATCATAGAATCTTGAGGCGCGTCTCCTGGAGCTACTACAGCTGGAGATGTGGCCGGACGTGGCTCCCGCCCCATGCTGTCAGGGACTGAGGCGAAGCGAGCGGATCTGCACGAGCTCGTAGTAATAGCGTAGTTTTTAATGAGTAGGCCAAAAGAGTCCCACATACACTCGAAATCCCCTTGCGGTCAAGCATTTCAAGCAAGATGATGTATCTTATTTAAAAAGTATAGAAACCATTTACTCTCTCACTAGATTTACAGCCACCGTGGCAATCCACGTAAATCATGAACGCGGTGATAACAAAATATACATTTCGTTAACAACAGGGAATACATTTTTTATCGCCGCCCGTAAATACCGCTTGCAAAATCCTAACAAAACGTCCCTTAAGGTCGAGTCCCCGATGCCCAAGGAAATAGGTCACCTCTTATGAACAAATAAGTGTCATGATAACATACCTGGTTTTATTCGTTTCTTCTTTCAAAGAAATAGCAAAAAAATAATATAGAAGTATACGACCAAGAATGGTCGCTACGCTTTTGACAGAGCGATAGTGGTCGTTACGTAGCTTTGCTGATACACGAGGAGGACACGGTTGACCACACTGTCGCCGTGTGCCCTGCGTGGCGCGAGGAGCGCCGCGCCCTCGTCGCCCAAATCGGCGTGGACCTATCGCTCCCGGCTTTGGTTCTGTCCATGGTCGGGGGCGATCCTGGATGGACGGCCGTCGCCTCTTTCTGCGAGGCAGTCATGTCCGCAAAGGAGGCGGCGGAGCGGGAGCGGGAGTCGACCACCACACTCCCCTCCCGCCAACGCAGGCCACGTCGGCGGCGCCGGAGGTCAAGTAACGACCTCCGGCCGCCGTAAAAAGCGGCCGCGGGCGGCCCCTCGGGGGAAGATCCGCCGCCCGCACTTTTGCCGCGAGGGTGAGGGCTGCGTGCTGTTCCGCGGCCCCCCTCAACTCCTAGAGCTGTTAGGAGAGCGCCGGGGGGACGAAACCCTGACCCCCTGGCGCCAACACTTTAGAAGGGGCCCGCCTCAAGACAAAGGGCGGGCCGGCGCCGGCCCGGGCCACGAGATCGGCAGGCCATATATCCGTGGGCCCGGGCGTAGGCGATAGGAGAACAGCGGGGTTTTTTAGTGGGTAGTCGGATGGCCAAACATCTTTCCCGGAGTCCCACATATCCCTCGGTCCCCCCGGGCCGGGGGAACCCGTCAAGAGAGGTTTTTCCCAGAGACCAAAAAAAAAAAAAAAGCTTTGCTGATACGATTTTCGATATCTCGCCATTTGCCTCTATTAGTGGTCATTCGAGTGCACTCGAGCACGGTACCGCCCACAGCAGCTTTGATTTGGTCGGTCCAACGGTTCCCTTGAACGACTAGGCGCTCTATGGACTGGTTGTCACACCTCGAAATGTGTCCGAAAAAGCAGAGTATACGATACTGTACTATAGAAGATAGATGCCGCTGATTGATGCCGAGTTCTTGAAGTATCGAGGTGTATCACTATTAATTAATTATTAACTGCTTTTTACGATTCTCTCGTAACGTGTCGGTGTTGTTTTATACCTAGTCAGGTCATAAATTCTGTCACATGTTTAATGTAAAATAATTGTAACAAGTTTATTAATTATGTAACCATTCATATACCAAAATGAACTTAACAAAACATAGATTCTTGTGACATTAAAGTTTATTAAAAATGACCTCCGTGATTTTGAATACAAGCCTTCAATCTGCGCGGCCAGTTGTCTATCGCAGCACGAACGAGGTCCATATCAATATCGGCGGCTGCCTTAATCAAGGATGTCTTGAGTGACTCCAAATTGGGATGAGGCTTTGAGCACGCCTTTTCCTCCAAGTGTTGCCATATCTTGTAATCTAACGGATTCAAATCTGGACTGGAGGAGGGCCAGTCTTCGTGCCGGATGAAGTCGATTTCACGCGCCGCCAGCCAGTCTTGTGTGCTCTTCGCTCTATGAGCTGGCGCCGAATCTTGTTGGAATACCCAGTGCCTGTTATTGAACATGGCATGAGAAACAGGTTCCACAAGGTTCGTCAGGACTGTATTTTGATACACAACAGCATTCGTTTTTACACCTTTCTCACAAAAATGTACCTCTGTTAAGCCCCAATAAGAAACTCCCAACCATACCATGAGCGAGGATGGAAAATGACCTCGTTGGACACGCGGAATACGGTTGCTCGCTTCTTCACTACTGTGTGCGTACACCTTATCATTTTGTTTGTTGTAGCTCTCTTCTACGGTAAACATTTTTTCATCCGAAAAAAGAATTTCCCGATATTTTTTTCCCGCGTACCGCTTCAACAAAGCGCGGCATCTCTTCAGTCTCAGGTCCATTAGACGAGCATTCAAACGATGTCCTGTTTTTCTTCGATATGCCCGAAGCCCTAAGTCTTCATTTAACACCCTTTTCACCGTGGTTCTGCTTAACCCCATCTGAAGGGCCAACAGTTTCTGCTTACGTTTGGGATTTCTTTGAATTCGTGCCTTCACAGCTTTTATCACTGCTGGAGTCCTAACAGACCGAGGGCGACCACTTCTTGACCTGTCATCTACACTAGGGTCTTCATTGTATCGTTTGATGGTACTCGTTTATCGTATCTTTTGGTTATATTCAAATTTTTCAGCATGTTAAAAATTTGAATTGGCGCGTAACCGCAACGATGCAATGCAATAACTGCAACACGGTCTTCTTTAAGCGTCCACTCCATATTTAAAAATGAGTAAAATTCTAAAAGTTATACATTTTTATTTTCATGAACAATTCGAAATTCTAATTCAATAAACTTTTTTGTGGCCAGCATTCTAAAAGAAAAGTTTTTACTGTGTGACAATACTTATGACCTGACTAGGTATATTGCTCAATTACTTGCTCATAACTTATATTGACTACTGACAGTCAAACTGCCAGCATTAGTAAAAGACCTAAAACTAAAGTGAAAGACCAGAGGCGTCTCCATTCAGCTGAGGTGAGAATGTTGCAATGGACGTGTGGAGTGTTAAGAATGGACAAGTTGAGAAACGAGTATATAAGGCGATCTCTGAAAATGGCACTTATAAATGATAAATTGAGAAGACGGAGCCTGGCATGGTAAAGGCATATTACGAGAAGGGATGCCGACCACGTTGCCAGAAGAATGTTGAACCTGAACGCGGTATAAGGACAGAGGTAGAGCTAAAAAGCGAAAGAAAGTGTGATACACGATATACGGGTTTCTGAAGTGACAAATGATAGACTGCCAAGATAGAATAAAATGGAAAAAAACATATTATGCCGCCCCCAAATGATTGCGACAAGCCAAGTTAATGATGATGATAAAACTAAAATATATATTTTCTTTTTATGAAAAATTCAAGTAAGATTTATTTGTACGGCATTAATTCAAAATAAGTATTTTATTTTGGATTATACATCATTAATCAAAACACTTCGCCTTATCGGCGAATAAATGATGATTATTTTATTAAGGGCGAAATGATCCGTAAATCTTATAATAAATTGGAACAATCTCCCAATGAGCAAGTCATCGTAAAATCATTATACTTATCTTCGAGATGTAAAATAATTCGCTCTAACATCATATTAAACGTTGGCTAATTGATATTATATAAGAACGTGTTATCATTTCAACTAAATTTTGGTAATTGTGTGTTGAAACTAAATGTTTTATAATAACTTATAAGTATCTTATAATTAAACTACATTAAACAGGTTTTAAGCGCGTGTTTATTAAGATCATTATTACGTTGCAGCTACGTATCATTAAGAGAGCAGTACTGTTAATAAATAATAACGAAAATATTAATTATTCGATTATGTCAGAGAGGAAAACTCCTTTACTTATTAAAAGCCCCTCCCTGATAACAATCTCCTCTGAAAGATTTTTCATACAAATAGATTAGCATATTTTACCAAATTTCCTTTGAGCGAAATTTTCGGCCTGCTATGTAGAAATAATAGGTACATATATTGTTATATAAATAAAAGCGTGTACACGTATGTTATTAGCAAAGTTGAAGAGGACAAGAGGACCAGTGACATTCTAAGATAAGATAAGATATATTTATTTGCTTTAACATGTGTTACAAGTTCACAATAGTTACAATAATCACACATTTTTTTTTAATTATACATGGAGATTTTGCAACTACAAGTAGACATGTTATTATTAAAAGA
Source organism: Malacosoma neustria (assembly GCA_963693495.1). Taxonomy (NCBI): domain Eukaryota; kingdom Metazoa; phylum Arthropoda; class Insecta; order Lepidoptera; family Lasiocampidae; genus Malacosoma; species Malacosoma neustria. The sequence goes on from OY856381.1 coordinate 20,483,119, forward strand.
TCAGGGTTTAAAGATTTCATTCATATATATATATTTTATAGTGGAGAAGTTAATATCATACATACATACATATAATCACGCCTCTTTTCCGTAGAGGTAGGCAGAGACCACTTCTATCCACTTGCTACGATCCTTACATACTTACTTGTTTCGCTTCGTCCACTTTCATTATTCCCTTCATACATGCCCTTCGGTTTAGGGTACTCTTGACCTGGCCTTTTTTTAAGACATCCCCGATCTGGTCTCGAAACGTCCGCCTAGGTCTACCCCTTCCATTCACACTCGCCTTGTACACTTTTTTCGTCAATCGTTCTCCATTCATTCTCTCGACATGGCCAAACCATCTCAGCATACGTTTCTCAATTTTGTCACTACATCTTCTTTCAGACCACAACGTTTCCTTATCTCACTATTTCTTATCCTGTCACTCAGTTTAACTCCTATCATACTTCTTAACGCTCTTATCTCAACTGCATTTATTCTGCTTTCATGTTTCTTCTGCCATACCCAACTTTCACTTCCGTACACATACAATATCATGCATAATAATAAATAATTTATTAAAACGACTTTTTAAAATGGTAATTTGATTTTCATTTCAGTTTTGTACAAATTAGTACCTGACTTTTTCGGTTAGACTGAATTAAGCAGATACTGGCATGCTCAAGAAATAAATTTAGAAACACAGAATGATAATAAATACGATATATGTATGTTCAAAGAATAGCTATTGTCTTGAAAAAAAAAAGAGTTAAATATACTTAAGCAGTAATTAAATACTTAAACAATTTAGATATTTCAAGTAATGACAAATTTCTCATTCCAGTTACGTTATTAAGAAATCTATTTCTTGCTTCTAAGCAAACAACTAGATGAAAATCTTGAAATTAAAGCATGAAACTAACTGCGCTATCTTCAAATAATTTTTATAATGGAAAACAATTTCACGTATGAAAGCGTTGGTGCCGCGGCATGCAATCATAATAATATGATCAAAAATCCTATTACAAGCGGTGAAAGCCTTTGGGCCTTTGAAGAATTTGCTTTAAAAACAGGAATAACTTAACTACATTGAGCTAAACACAACGAGTACCTGTATTTAGTACCTTATTTATTGTTATTATTTCAAATTACTGTTTCCGTTATTTTATCATATTTTAGCATTAGTATTTAATCTCTGAAAATACAGTAATTTTTCTTATTGCTGTAGGACAGTAGACAGGCTGACGGCCTGCTTAGAATTTAGTAGTTACAGTTGCCTATGAGTGTTTGCAACGCCAGTGGCATCGCGAACACGCTGCTGTCGCATAAGGGTACAAGAACTTGGGTCACTAATGCCGGAATACAAGACAAGGTTATTATGGCGGCATACTTAAGATCAAAGCTGGTCGCCATCCAGACGGGCTTGGGGCCCTACCACGTAGCTAGCTAGGGTGGGTTGTTTTGTTGCCTTTTACGACATGCTGATCCCGACCGCAGAGGTTAGTATTCTTTCTCCGCCTCTGCACGGATAAGAACAAATACAATATGTCAGAAATTAAATGAGACTACCCCATAATACTTAGATTAGATGGTCGAAGGCCTACCAATATACGGTGCTAACCGGAGGAGTACCACCGTACGATCTATCGTAATATTATGCTCTAGCTAAATATTAGCTGGGTTTACTTTTCCGGATAGGTGAGGTCCGTGCCCACTACAACCCAGCGTAGTGCGATGTGGCGGTAGTCGGTTCTAGCCATTTCCCGGCATCCTATAAACAAGCGAACGGACTCTTTTCCCTCGAATCTAACGCAATCCTGTCGTGGCCACGAATGGCATGTTCCACGTAAGTACGTATCAATTTTCTACGGCTGAAACAAAAAGTGAGTTGGGAGGTCACACAGCAGATGGCCTTGGAAAATCTAAGTTTTTCATTTAAATCAGAGATTCTCAGAATTTTTTTCTCATAGACCACTTTGAAAATTTAACTGGTTTCGGTGAACGCCACGCCACGCCAACGTCGAGTCTTCCGTGGACCTTTGAGGGTCCACCTGGACCACTTTGGGAACTAAAGATTTAGATCATTATCCGTGCCGGGGCGAAGAAAGAATAGCAACCTCTGCGGCCGGGATCGGCCTGTCCTAAAAGGCGACAAAACAACTCACCCTAGCTGTGTGGTACGGTTTCAAACCCGTCTGGATGACGACCACCTTTGGTCTTAAGTATGCCGCCATAATAACCTTGTGTTTTGTTCCGGCATTAGTGACCCTAGTTCTTGTACCCTTATGGGACAGCAGCGTGTTCGCGATGGCACTGGCGTTGCAAACACCCAATAGGCGACGGTAACTGCTAAATTCTAAGCGGGCCGTCAGCCTGTCTGCTGTCCTACAGCAATAAAAAAAATGTATGTACCCAAAGTAGGAGTTTGGGTGCAACAGAAGTGAGACGCTTCGAAATGGAATCCATTTTCCTGTATAATTCTAAGTATAAACGAAATATGTTCAGGTGCTCTTATTTGAATATTTGTGTTGGTTTCATTATGAGATAACATTCCTCAAGACCGAGATTCGTTTAAGATTCATGAGTCGAGCTATTACAAATATTTCTTTAAATCATAAGACTTGATAGCGTGGGTGTCGATCTATTTCGCCTCGCAAAATTAAAGTATGCGACTGTACAAACCCTTTCGAGTTATTTGCCGAATATATTTTTAATTTAATCGCAATTATATTTTAATATAGTTCATATTTATTATTGGCATTAGTAGCATATTAATTATAGTTATAGCAGACGAATCAATTATTCTATTTCAAAATAACTTACAGTTTGGTAATTATGTTTTTCGAAGATAAATACTATGCCTAAAAACCTCAGTGTTCCTTTTATTTAATATAGTTTCTTTATTGTAATAATATTTGTTTTCCGATTAAATAATTAAAAATATTACATAAATCTTAAAAATATATTATCTCTTTCAAATAAGCCCACAGTGTTTGGATTTGAATTCACTACCTCTTGATCGATTGTCAGATTTGAAGATTTATATTCCATGTATTGTACAACTTTTAAGGTATTAAGGTAAAAATTGAAGGATGACCATTTCAATAGACTATGTACTATCACTGACAATGTAACATATGAGGACATATTGACAATAGAACACATGTGGCCCTGACTCGTGAAGGTGCTGATCAATGAGGATTGGATGAACACCCTTTACGATAACGATAAGGTATATTCAATCCAAATTATTGGATGTATCAATATAAGAATATACTATTATAGGTTTGAAATAAATGCAGTTCTCATTTAATATAGTAGATAATTTATATAATCGTAGACTTTATGGAATAAATGACAAGTAATAAATGTGTAATATAAAACACAAATTAAGTTCTTCATTTGGCAATCCCCTTAATTGGAATTCAAATCTATTTATTGCCAGTGGTCAATGAAGTTACAGCTCTCGCCATGTGTGCCATGCTATCGTCTCATCTTAGAACAAATCTAGAATAAAAATCTATACAGCTCCTATTTTATTTTGTTTTTGAGATGGAAATGTGTTTGCGTGACTCATGTGCTATTCGCTAGTGCGCCCGTAAAATTAAATTGCTTTTATTGCACCAAAAATTATAAAGGTCCTTGGTATACCCACTAAAACCACCCCCGTGTTCCTCCTTAACGGCCCAAGGCCCGGGCAGTAGGGATATGCTTTCGCGTGCGCCTCCCAACACAGGCCCCATACTAGTAATAAAAAATCCATAAATGGACGAACGTAAAATTATAGAAAATAAGTTGTATTTAATCAATATTTCAATAATATTTTTTGAAGCCACGATAATTCCGTTGAGTTACTCATTAGAGGCGTTTAGTTGCAAAACCCGCTATAACAATATTTGTTGTAAACCCGTTTTTTTTAATGCTGTAGGACAGCAGACAGGCTGACGATCCGCTTAGAATTTAGCAGTTACCGTCGCCTATGGGTGTTTGTAACGCCAATAGCATCGCGAACACGCTGCTGTCCCATAAGGGTACAGGAACTTGGGTCACTAATGCTGGAACACAACAAAAGGTTATTATGACGGCATACTTAAGACCAAAGGTAGGTCGCCATCCAGACGGGCTTGGGGCCCTACCACGTAGCTAGGATGGGTTGTTGTCGCCTTTTACGACAGGCCGACCCCTGCTACAGAGGTTAGTATCTATTCTTTCTCCGTCCCAGCACGGATAGCCCGTTAATTGAACTAAACCCATATTAATTTAGTGGCATTTGATTCTAAACTCAAAATAAATGGTTGAATATAATATTGGAGCATCATCATCATAGCGTATGGCAATCCCTGCTTGGATTAAATGTCTATATCCAGAGTTTTCAGCCAGCTTTCTGCGTCAGCGGTGAACTTGTGCAGCTGGCGACGCCTCCGGGGAAACAGCGAAGTGGGCATTCATTCACAACGTGGGAAAGAATTTGGTCAGGTGCTCCACAGTCGCAATTCGGTGACTCCCTTAAACCCCATTTGTGAAGGTGGTGATTTGTTCTCCCGTGGTTGGTTCTGAACCGGTTTAACCGGGTCCACGCTTTTCTGTTGCCATTAAAACCGGGTTGCTGTTTTGTAGGGTCAGTGACTAGACCTGCATTTGTACCCTCGAATAAGTCCCATTCCGTTTGCCACGCCTCATTTACGAAGCTTATATTGGAACATATAGAATAAAGAGGCATGCGTGCAATAAAAAGTTGATAGCTATGTACATAGTTTAGTGTTTTTAACGATATACCGTCATTTTATCAAAATATGTTTTAGCGGGTCTTGCAACTACACGCATCTATATGTTCTCTTTTTTGTAATCATCCTAACTTTTCTCGTCACACTACAATATGAAGTTATCAACAACAATAGCGTCAATCCATAGGCAAAGGTCAAAGACGTTGCAAAGAGCGCTGTCTGTCCGTCTGCACTGAAACAAGTCACCAGCAAAGAGTACGCATTTGCACAAAATCCTAGAAATATAATAGAAATATTTTGATACTTTAACAAGTTTTACTTTCCTTATAGCTAAAAATAACATTGCCGAATAAACTAATGAAATTAATTAAAGTTAGAGCTGCTGTGCGTCTATTGAGTTAACTTGCAAATTAGTTAAGTTTGAACATTACAATTTGATATACATTTTGTATACGTAACTTTAATTCATGGAATACTAAAAATACTATTAGTATCTAGCTGACTCGGCAAAGTTGTTATGGCGTATAAATTTAAAAAAATACGTTTTGATAGGATTTCCGTAAAATCCGTTCTTAGTGAGCGTCAACGTCGTGAAATAAGTAATCATTCTAAATTTTGTGTCAATTAAGTGTATAGTTTTAGAGATCGCGTGATGAGTGGGATATTTCGTTTATATATACATTAAAGCAAGTTTTAAATTATTCAAAACGGTTCACAATTGAGCCGTTCGTGAGTTCTGAGCTGTGGTTCCCTCACGATAGAACACAGTACGGCGTTATGAATGGTCATTGACTTTAATAACGACGACCTCGGTGGCGTAACGGATAACGCACTTCGGTACGCTTGCGGAGGTCACGGGTTCGATTACCGTCTCGCGTCTGGGTGTTTATGTATAATATGTATTTATTTACAAAAAAAAAGTATATAAGTAGTATATCAGTTGTCTAGGGCCCATAACACAAGTGCTACTTAGTTTGGGACTAGATGACGTTGTGTGAATTGTCACAAAATATTTATTTATTTGAAAAAAAAAAATAATGGCTATTACTGGCTTCTGTGACAATTATAAATAACTTTGAAGCATAATAAATTAAAGGCTAATTTCACAAAATAAGACCTTGTTTACCTTTCCAAATTTCCTAAAGGGTTTTTAAGTGTTTTATAGTTTATTTCAATGATGCATTTTTGTATTGAAAAAGCATATAAGGCACCAGAGGTAGATGATAAAGTATTAAATTTGTTGAACTTGATGTATCTGATTTACGTAGGCTTCTGGATTTTTACATCTATTAAATACATTTGCATTGTGAAACTCCACGTCGCGTATTTGCTATTATCTTGGATCTTGTGAAACCGCTGCTACTGGCCACTACCTGAGATAATGCCTGCAGTTATTAATCAAGTTAAGGTCAAGAATTAAGGTTTTAACTAAATTGCCTTAAAGATATAATCACAATAAAGATTTCTAAAAACCGTATGCGATAATCAAAGGAAGATATATGAAGGAATGACGATAAATATTCCTAGTTTAAGTTTTTAACTGTAATTGTGATCTCACGTACAACAAAGACAAAACAGGTTTACTAAGTTACAATAGCATCCACTAAGTTCGAAAAGGCCAAGTTTTAATTACTTCGGCTGTTGTTGGTAACCGGAAGATACACTTACGCGACACTCCAATGGCGTTAGGTAAATAAAAGTTTGAGATCCCGAAGAGAGTGAAGTAACACGATACGGACCCTACCTTGGTGTCAAGTCGATTCAACTTCACTTCGCGTGTCACGTGCCAACATATAAATAAAAATATATTGTAGTTAACATACGATTATCTCTTACAATCTTCTGAATGATTCCAACTAATTACAAGTGACTCCAGATGTGCACCTGATATCATAGCGAGAATAGCAATGGCGAAAAAAGCATTTAACAATAAGAGACATCTGCTAAGCGTGAAAATATTAAAGCGTGTTTCCATAAAAATTAATAAAGGTGTAGTACATCTAGAGCATTGCGTTGTATGGATCCTGATAAAAAGGGACAGGGAAAAGCTAGAAGCATTTCAGATGTGGTGCTGAAGATAAGCTGGACGGAGAAAAAGACCAACGGGGAAGTGCTGAACGTGGCGAAAGAGAAAAGGAACATCTTGAGAAGAGGACAGATGCTGGGATATCAATTATGATATGACACGACTATCTAATCAAAACTATCATAGAAGAGATAATTAAAGGAAAGCGGAAAAAAAGGAGATCAAGAAGGACATTTATGGAGCAAGTAAAGGAAAGACTGGATATCGTGTCGTATCAAGAGGTCAAGGAAAAGGCGCTTTGTAGAGAGGACTGGAAGACGCTCCACCGACAAGAGTGGTGGCTCTTAAATAAATGATGATTAAATAAACATCCACCTTTCTCTTGAAAATTCTTAATATATTATCTTTAATTATGTCCTATTTTATATCTGTCTGTAGTAACATACTAATTGCATTCTGATTTAATAATCGAATATAATAATTTTTAAGTTAATATTTGTTATTAGACGATATTTTAACCGACGAAAAAAACGGAGGAGGTTCTCAATTCGACGCGTATATTTTGTTCTTTTTTATGTATGACGTATAACTTTTTACAGAGTAGTCCGATTTTAAAAATTCTTTTTTTGGAAAGGGTATACGTATACCCCGAAGTTATGACAGAATTTATTTATTTAAGCATGTAGTAATTAGTAGATTATAGCTACAAAAAATTAAAAAATTAACCGCCGAAAAAACACAGTCTGCCAATGACAATGTAAACAATGGTAGGGGCTTTCTCGTGTAACTCAAAGAATCGACCAATTACATTGACCCTCCGCCATTTTATTTACATTCAGAGGCCAACAAAGAAACGGTTCATTAACTTGATTTCACTTATTCGGCTCTTTATACCATTTCGCAAACGATGATTTTCTCGTCACTGTTAACCTAAGAGGACTGACAGTATACGAGTATGTACTTCTGTTCTTTGATGTTTTTGAAAACTATGTCTTATGAAGATGATGTCATATTTATAAGTCGCTATAAGGGCTCAAACCTCCCACTCCTGGGCTCGGACCTGCCCCTAGGTGGAACGGACCGTATACTCGCCACACTGTTATTTTTTTTTGTAAAATCCATTTTTTTACTCAACATAAGATGGCTAAATTACTAATCAGTGTGTATGAATCCTAATTATAAAACAATTTGAGTAATTTTCAGAGACATATATGTAAGAAAATCTACTAAGATGAGATGTAATTTTACAATCTTTGGGTATAAATCTCACTTGTATTGTAATTTTACGGAACTGTTTATTAGATTTTAATAATAAATTTCCAAGATTTACAACATTTGATTTACTACATTTTGTTTGTAAAATTACAAAATATTTTGTAATTCGAATTACTGTGGAATTATTAGAAATTTAAAAAAAAAGTGAAAATTACCTAAACACATTCAAAACTAAGCATGTGTATACATATACAGTATAGTGTATTATTACTTTACTATAGTGTATATAGGTAATATAAGTCTATGTATCGGCACGATTTTTTGTTTAGGCGGTAACTCGGCTGGGTTCGCCGGCCGACGACGCTAGACAACGTGATAAAACTCAATTCAACTGAATTAAGTGGTGTAATTACAACACTGCATAGTAAATTTACTAAGCACTTCTATGATACATTTTTGAATAAAATTACAAAACTGTAATTACTAATAAAAAAAATTTTGTAACCGTTTGGTAAATTTCACCAATTGAGTTGAAGCATTTTGTATAAATTTATGAAATTGTTTTGCGTTAAAACTTAATACACATTTTTGGTAAAATTACCAAATATATTTTTAACAGTGCACGTTTATCGAAGGCGGATTGGCGGGTTACACATACCGGTGATCTCGGTATTGTTTTCCTCACCTCACCTCACGATGTTTTCCTTGATCGCCAGTTCATGGCAATAATGCATATGCACTTTAGAGGCTGCTTTTAGGTTGATCTCTGACTTTACACCACTGAGCTATCAGATACCTTATGTCATATTTATGAGTTAATAATTTACAACCGACAATAGAAAGGTCTATCCGTGTAGGGGCGGAGAAAGGACACTGACCTCTGCGGCCGGGGTCGGCCTGTCGTAAAAGGCGCAAAACAACCCACACTAGTTACGTGGCAACCGAAACCCGTCTGTATGGCGACCACTTTTAGTCTTAAGTATGCCGCCATAATAACTTTGTGTTGTGTTCCGGCATTAGTGACCCAAGTTCCTGTGCTCTTATATGAAACAGCAGCGTGTTCAGCATACCACACTGCTAAATTCTAAGTGGGCCGCCAGCCTGTCTGCTATTCTACAGCAATAGAAAAATGTAGCCTCACGTTATCCAGTTTTTTTAACCCTACTTTGTCAAGAAGAGTCGTCATAAAGGCGTCGACACAAAGGTACTCGTAAACTATGCGCTCTAAAATGCCAGTTTTCATGTAACCGAGATTTTTAATTGAAGTGATGATTTTTATTACAGAAAATTATTTCTGCTAACCCGTTTTAAAATTACAACGCTACCAAATTAACCTAGATACGCCTCCACTAAATCGGAAAAGCGTATCTTTGGATGCGCTCTACCTGATTTTTAAGATTCTTGTCCCTGAGATTAAAGTCAAAGTGGCACTCAGAATGATACAACTTGCGAACCCTTCTTATTCAAAAGAGTAATAAATTCAAAAAAAAAGTAATTCAGTAGTTCTCTAGAGGCAATAACTCTCGAGGGTCACAAATCGAAGGGCAAATGTGGGGTATTATATGACAAGTACTCAATTCTGAGAAGTCTGTTCGCAATTTTATATAAGTTACGTACTGAAGAACTTTCTAGAATAAATTACGTTACACAACAATCGGTGATTTTATATTTTTAAATGGTTTATAGACTATTTTATTAATGCTGAGAACTGCGGGTAAAAAAAATATATATATTAAAAATTCATATCCTATTAGATATTTTTAAAAGATGTATATAATAGTAATAAATGAAATCTGTCTATAAATATATAGACATATTTATCTTTTAAAATCCATGCAAAAATCGATGTCAGCAATTGATGCGATATTTGTTTGCGTAGTAAAATACTTGAAGGTTAGAAAAACAAAGCAAAATAAATTCGGCATCGCGAACACGCTGCTGTCGCATAAGGGTACAGGAACTTGGGTCACTAAAGCCGGAATACAACACAAGGTTATTATGGCGGCATACTTAAGACCAAAGGTGGTCGCCATCCAGACGGGCTTGGGGCCCTACCACGTAGCTAGGGTGGGTTGTTTTGTCGCCTTTTACGACAGGCCGACCCCGGCCATAGAGGTTAGTATTCTTTCTCCGCCTCTGCACGGATAAAGCTTAATATCCAGCAAGTCTGAAAGAGCAGCGACTCACCTGAGGTTTTTTTTATTATGATCTGCTACCTACCAGTAGCAGACTAGTTCTGCGATTTGGAGTCTAGGACTTTATAATTAGCGGTTCACAAAGATATAAAAACTCGTGCGGGTTTAACCAAGACTCGACGGTACGTGTCCTCGGCGCGGGTGCTAGCCAAGAAGAGGGCGGCGCGGCGGTGGTCGAGTAGTTTTATTCGAAATCACCGTCAGGCGCCGCAGCATCTAAACTAACTTGTGGGTAGGAAAGAAAAAAGAATAGGATGAGGCGCATAACCAACAGCTGTATATTATTTAAGATACATTTCTTTTGTAAATAAATACATATCATACATAAACACCCATACGCGAGACGGGAATCGAACCCGTAACTCCCGCAGGTGTTCCGACATATGATAGCTGTTGCGTCACGGAGGTCGTCGGATATGTTTTGAAATTTCAATGACGCTGTGAAAAACGTGCACCCATTGATTGCACTGCAACTGCATTGCAACATGCGTCTGAGACAATAAAGAGGGGAACGAGCAACGCCAAACAAGAGGGATGGAATTTCAAAACATTACGGAGTACAGAGTAATAATTTCTTATGAAATTTTCCCTAATCTCTACTAGATTAGAGACTATCAAAAATTATATTTTAAATTTTTGAGTGTCGATCCAGTCTAATAGTAAAAATATCATTGAGAAATAGTCATAAATACGAGTATGAGCCTGAAAAGTTTGAACTTTACTCAGTAGCGTAGCGTGGATATTAGCCGCCCGGGCCGGAAGAAAATGTTGCCGCCCTCTTACGTAAGTATTACAATTTATAAAACAATATACAATAATTCTAAAGGACTTTTCGGCACGAATTAATTGCCGCTCATTTCAATCGGTCCGAATCGTAGGTGCGGAAAAAATATGGTAAAAGTATTATTTGTTGTGAAATTTTGCCGCCTCTTAACAAGTGCCGTCCGGGGCGGACAGCCCCTGCCGCCCCCACTACGCTGCGCCACTGATTTTACTCATATGTATATATAAAGTTAACTCATATATACAAATTTAGTTTAAGTCAATTTGCTCGGAAATAATACTAATTAAAATATCTAATCAGCTTAAAAGTGAATAGGTAACTTTTAAAAGCATACGTTAAGAACTTTTTTACAGTCACCGAACTCAAAGGTATTTTCATCAAGTTTCGGCATTTAAAAAGTTAAATCGAGTGCGGTTCCAAGGCGAGTGCGATATTTTTTAATTACTTCATTGCTATTTATGGTACTACTATGGAGACAAACATAAAAAGACCCATTTCAATATAAATGATTAACAATATTAGTTAGATAGATAACTCTTTATTGTTTGACTTAAAAATTACTTAATATCTAAGGAATATTAAAATTAAAACTAAAACAATAGGCGGCCTTATTAGCGATTATAGCGATCTCGTCCAGGCAACCTATTATAGAAAAGGAGCCGAGAACGGCTATCTGGCGATATAGATCGTGTTCAGGATTATTGTTAACTTTCAAATATACCTAGTCAGGTCATAAATTCTGTCACATGTTTAATGTAAAATAATTGTAACAAGTTTATTCATTATGTAACCATTCATATACCAAAATGAACTTAACAAAACATAGATTCTTATGACATTAAAGTTTATTCAAAATGACCTCCGTGATTTTGAATACAGGCCTTCAATCTGCGCGGCCAGTCGTCTATCGCAGCACGAACGAGGTCCATGTCAATATCGGCGGCTGCCTTAATCAAGGATGTCTTGAGTGACTCCAAATTGGGATGAGGCTTTGAGCACGCCTTTTCCTCCAAGTGTTGCCATATCTTGTAATCTAACGGATTCAAATCTGGACTGGAGGAGGGCCAGTCTTCGTGCCGGATGAAGTGGATTTCACGCGCCGCCAGCCAGTCTTGTGTGCTCTTCGCTCTATGAGCTGGCGCCGAATCTTGTTGGAATACCCAGTGCCTGTTATTGAACATGGTATGAGAAACAGGTTCCACAAGGTTCGTCGGGACTGTATTTTGATACACAACAGCATTCGTTTTTACACCTTTCTCACAAAAATGTACCTCTGTTAAACCCCAATAAGAAACTCCCAACCATACCATGAGCGAGGATGGAAAATGACCTCGTTGGACACGCGGAATACGGTTGCTCGCTTCTTCACTACTGTGTGCGTACACCTTATCATTTTGTTTTTTTCATCCGAAAAAAGAATTTCCCGATATTTTTTTCCCGCGTACCGCTTCAACAAAGCGCGGCATCTCTTCAGTCTCAGGTCCATTAGACGAGCATTCAAACGATGTCCTGTTTTTCTTCGATATGCCCGAAGCCCTAAGTCTTCATTTAACACCCTTTTCACCTTGGTTCTGCTTAACCCCATCTGAAAGGGCCAACAGTTTCTGCTTACGTTTGGGATTTCTTTGAATTCGTGCCTTCACAGCTTTTATCACTGCTGGAGTCCTAACAGACCGAGGGCGACCACTTCTTGACCTGTCATCTACACTAGAGTCTTCATTGTATCGTTTGATGGTACGATAAACGAATCTTTTGGTTATATTCAAATTTTTCAGTATGTTAAAAATTTGAATTGGCGCGTAACTGCAATGATGCAACGCAATAACTGCAACACGGTCTTCTTTAAGCGTCCACTCCATATTTAAAAATGAGTAAAATTCTAAAAGTATACCTTTTTTATTTTCATGAACAATTCGAAATTCGAATTCAATAAACTTTTTTGTGGCCAGCATTCTAAAAGAAAAGTTTTTACTGTGTGACAATACTTATGACCTGACTAGGTATATGATATATAATATATTATCCTATCTATATTATATTATAGAAAGTAAATTAAATAGTTTTAAAGAAATATGTATATTGATGAATAAATAGTAAATGAGTAAATTAATACTTAATACACATCACATGCATTTTTAAGATTTAATTTGTTAGTAGCTATTTTTAGACTATTATTTTAAAAATATCTTCAGTGTCTTCATACGTTTTTGTTTTTAGCCATCATCATATTCTTAACTTGTTGTGCAAAAGATTTTCTTTTAATAGAATAATTATAAAGTTAAGTGCACATGACAAAATAATGTTCCATTCTCGTTCCTTATTTAAAGTTGAAGGACGCGGGCCATGAGAGGCGCACTCGGAGTGGCTCGAGTGCAAAGTTACGACAGCGTGGCGAATGTAACTCCCTCCATTTCTATTGTACTGTTAGCAAGTATTTTAAAGTAATCCATTTTGTACTGATTTCCATGTACTCCCGTCAACTCGTTGTAAAACATTTTCTTATTATTTATTAACACGCTTTTATTAGCTTCATACGTATGTTTGTATGTTAGTATGTAACGAAAAGTTTGAATATGATTTGGACCCCCTTCAAAACGTCGGATTAACTTGAAATTTGGCATACATATCAAAGACCGATGATAATGCAATAATTTGTATAGTTTGTATCATTCTTTACCAGGATCCTCAGATCTAGACGGTTTGTTTACGTTGGGTAGATCAACTCGCTCTCCTAATTAATTTTTTTTATTGCTGTAGGCTGTAGGACAGGAGACATGCTGACGGCCCGCTTAGAATTTAGCAGTTACCGTCGCCTACGGGTGTTTGCAACGCCAGCGCCATCGTGAACACGCTGCTGTTCCATATAAGGGCACAGGAACTTGGCTCACTAATGCCGGAACACAACAGTTATTATGGTGGCATACTTAAGACTTAAAGGTGGTCGCCATCCACGTAGCCACGCTTTTTAGAACAGTGACAGTAATTGTCTCGTCAGTAATTTTATTCTTATGTTAGGAATTATTTTATTCTTTTTAGTTTGATTAATTACAAAATGTGCCTTTTAGTTTTTTAAACAATAATTTATTTTAACGTATTATAGAGCGTCGATTTAAGGTTGCCGGTTTGGGCTGGATGAGAAGGATTACAATTTGTAGAGCTAACTTGGGTAGGTCTTTGCTACCAAACTGTTTACTTAATTATTTATATGTGATGTGATAAAAACTCGCAAAAAATAAAAAAAATGCCTATAATGACTTCTATCTGAAATAAATGGTAAGTTGACTACGGATATTAAAAAAATCAAGGTTCAAAAATAACCCCTCAACTCCTAGAGTTATTACAGGAGAGAGACCGGGGGGACGAAAGCCTGACCCCCTGGCGCCAACACTTTAGAAGGGGCCCGCCTTACGACAAAGGGCGGGCCGCCGCCGGCCCGGGCCACGAGATCGGCAGGCCATATATCCGTAGGCCCGGCCGTAGGCGATAGGAGAACAGCGGGGTTTTTTAGCGGGTAGTCGGAAAAATCCCGGAGTCCCACATATCCCTCGGTCCCCAAGGCCGGGGGAACCCGTCAAGAGTGGTTTTTCCCCTGAGACAAAAAAAAAGTTCAAAAATAAATCGGACGTAATATGCACATATAATTTTAATAAAACGTATGGTAAAGTTAAAACGGATTTCAGATCAAATCAAATCGATAAAATTTAGGAATCGCTTGGCTGCTTAACAATGGACGTACCACTGATTCCTCTCGGATTTATTACACTCAGCTGAAATATTCCCTTTAGTAATTTTATGAAACAATCACCAGTAGTATAGTTAAATATTAAAATAGCTATTTTCGTATTCAAGCTCATTTCGTGTTTGCTCTCATCCCTGATGTTTCGGCTACTTTACAGGTTTGACTGTCTGCCGGCAGTCGTCCCTTTAAAAACTCCTAATATCCTAATGTATATTTCAATTTAAAAAAAAACATAGCATCATGATGGGGTATCTATGTATATATCTCATATGCATATGATGATAATACTTCTCCGTGTAGGGGCAGAGTAAGAATAATAACCTCTGCAGCCGGGTACGGCCTGTCGTGAAAGGCGACAAAACAACTCTAGCTACGCGTTAGAGCTCAAGCCCGTCTGGTTGGCAATCACCCCTATATATCGCCACTTTGTCTTTAACGCATTTGGGATTTATTCTCATTAAATAAAACCAACACGACTTCACCATATTGCTTTATTTAATGGCCGAAAACATATTAACAACATTCAATATTTCTCTGCCTACATTTAATTATTTATTTACCTTTATAAATATTTGAGGCACCTACATAGGGGCTGTCAAATAATCACGTGATGTTTTTTTTTTTGAATTTTTTTAACCCCCCCTCCCCCTTGGTGATACATGGTGAGGTTTAAGACTCCCCCCCCCCCCCCTATATCACGTGTATTTTTTAGTACCTACAAAGGATTTTAATTTTAAGTATCATCTATTTATATTATAGAAAAGACTACAATAATAACGTTTAGAGGTAGACAGAAAGGTTGCAGATTGTTTTTGACTGACATAAAAATAATGAAAGAAGTGCGAAAATTTTTTTTATACTAATATATGAACAATGAACATGAAAAAATAAATACACGTGATATATTATTAGCCCCCCCCCCCTTGTGATTTTTATGGTCCCCCCCCCCCTTTCGAGCCTTACGTGATTAATGGACAGCCCCATAACAGTGTTGTGTTCCGGCATTAGTGACCCAGGTTCCTGTACTCCTATGGTTTAGCAGCGTGTTCGCGGTGCCCCTAATGTCACCTGCCCCGTCTGACTGCTCACTGTTAACTGGGCCGTCAGCCTATCTACTGTTCCTCAGCAATAAAAAAAAAACCAGCGACCAAAAAAAACAAAGAATATCAGCGAATTTTGATAAAAAAAAACACGTCTAATTCCATTTGCACTACGGCTTGGGCCTTGAGGGAACCTGTACATAGAGATTACCAGTGTGCTACATCTCCATCTACTATTTTTTTTAATTGCCGTATACAGCAATCAGGCTGTCGGCCCGCTTATAATTTAGCAGTTACTGTCGCCTATGGGTGTTTGCAACGCCAATGGCATCGCAAACACGCTGCTGTCCCATAAGGGTACAGGAAATTGGGTCACTAATGCCGGAACACAACACAAGGTTATTGCGGCATACTTAAGACCGAAAGGTGGTCGCTATCCAGACGGGCTCGAGGCCCTATCACGTAGCTAGGGTGGGTTGTTTTGTCGCCTTTTACGACAGACCGACCTCGGCCGCAGAGGTTAGTATTCTTTCTCCGCCCTGCACGGATAAATATACGGATAAACGATTATGAGCCGAGAGTCAAGTGCGGTTCCGAATTTTATGGGACGAAATATTTAGATGAAGAAAATACCAATATGAAATTACTCAAACGCATTATACAGCGACATTACATCGACCCGACGTGAGTTTAATAAAACATCACTAATGCCCTGTGATGGTTCTGTTTGAACAAATAGTAAACGCGTAATGCATTCAAGGTGATGTGTCACATAAATAACAACGTTCTATTTCTATACGAATAAATATTGGAGACAAACATGAAACCAAATTTGGATACGACCTGCGAAGAGAAATGCAAATTGGTTAGGCGCCTCATCCTATCCTTTTTTCCCTGCCTACCCGCATGTTAGTTTAGATGCTGCGGCGCCTGACGGTGGTTTTCGATAAAACTACTCGACCACCGCCGCGCCGCCCTCTGCTTGGCGAGCGCCCGCGCCATCGACACGTACCGTCGAGGCTTAGTTAAACCCGCACGATTTTATATGTGTGTTATTATGTTGTGAACCGCTGACTATAAAGTCCTAGACTACAAACCGCAGAACCAGCCGTGGAGGGTAGCGGATCGGAGAACCTCAGGTGAGTCGCCGCTCTTTCTGACTTGCTGGGTATTTCCGTCTCTTTTCTTTTCGACGTTAATTATCGAACCTTAACACACCCTTTTTTCCCGCACCGCGGCTACCATCTTTCGAGACCACGTACTATTCCTTTTACGGTCTTTCAGCCCCACCCCAAATATTAAATCACGTTTGTGCTAATGAAAAATGATTTGAAAAATTTGTCTGAGCTGACTTGTTTCACCTGATTTGTTTTTTCATAAAAAACGACAGACTTTACCGACTTTGAATATGTCTAAAGTCCGGACGCCGAGCAGGAAGAATTTCGTACGTTGACCTGACGGACGGCGGTCATTGCTCTGTGCGAGCGAGGACTCATTATATTTACGCGGGAGTGACAGAGACAGATAGTAACAGGTCAACGTACGAAATTCTTCCTGCTCGGCGTCCGTAGTTTACGAGTGTGTTGTCTTTGTCATTCCAATTAGAACGGCCCAGTAAAGTTCTTTTGTATCCTAGGGCCCGTAAATTAAAATCTATGACACTCCCTTTACTTAAGCGAATTAGATTTTAAAAAGGGCTACTACAGACCTAATAAAATCTTAAACAACATTAAATGATATTAATAACGACCGCCCCAGTTCTCATATAAAGCTCTTCTCTTACATAAATAAAAAGGATTCTTAAAATGAGGCGGTCTCTCCGCATAAGGAACAATGAAACATTGTTTTCCGAGGACCAGCGAAATGAAAATAAAAAATAATGTCATGCGTTCAGTGAGGGAACGTTGAATCTACCTATACTATTTATACGATTTAATGTTCATATTATACAAATAGTTGGCCCCACGTGCGTTGTGTTGAGTTTTATACATACATTACATATATTTTCATTTTATGATTGAACACAGTATAATATTGAATAGAATGTAAAGAATGAAACGATATGTAAACAACGTAAAAAAACAAACTGTATTATTTTACTAATTTAAACGCATTTTTTATTCAAAATAAGTAACTATCTAGAACATTTTTTGAAAGTAAAAATATCAATTGAAAAATAAACTAAATTTACCACCGCTTCACAACGTGTTTGGTCGTTACAAGAAGAAGGGGCAAGAAACTACCCAGCTACATGTCTAATTTTAATGCACATAACAGCTAGTTGGAATATAAAATTTCTGAAACTTATCATTTTTAACAAAAACTATTATTTTTTTCTAAAATAAAAATAGCCTAAGTTACTCCTTGTTACATCAGCTATCTGTTACATTCCCTTCAGGGGCGCTTCTCTGTCCGAGGAGTGCACGGGTGTGCGTACCCGAGGTGCCCGAGCATCCGTCGCCTCACTCCCCTCTCCGTCCGAGGTGACAGAGTCCTACCTTTCTTCCCGTCTACCTCCTACATCCTTTCCAACTTCGCTCTCTGTTCGTGGCCTGGTCCCCGGTAGGATGGTTGCGAATACTGATTGGGGTCCCGGGTTCTGCCACGGGTCCTGATTTGGTAGTCGAAACCATGCCTATTTCGACTGCGCCTGCACAGAGAGTGTTCCCGGGGTGGGAATCGCATCCTCGCTGTCGGTTGGTCTTGCTGGGCCGGCTATGGCGTTAGGCGACTCCCTGGTTTTTCTGGAGTGTCGCCAGGTAGTCGTACCCACACCTGACCAGCACGCGACGGAGGTGCAAGTCCCGTCCGGAATTAGCCGCCGACCTGTCGCTCCCGGCCTTGGTTCTGTCCATGGTCGGGGGCGATCCTGGATGGACGGCCGTCGCCTCGTTTTGCGAGGCAGTAATGTCCGCAAAGGAGGCGGCGGGGCGGGAGCGGGAGTCAACTCCCGCCAACGTAGGCCACGTCGTCGGCGCTGGAGGGCAAGCAACGACCTCCGGCCGCCGTAGAAAGCGGCCGCGGGCGGCCCCTTGGGGGAGGATCCGCCGGCCGCACTATTGCCGCAAGGGAGAAGGCCGCGTACTATTCCGCGGCCCTCCTCAAATCCTTGAGTCAACAGGATAGCGCCGGGGGGATGAAACTCTGACCCCCTGGCGTCAACACTTTAGAAGAGGCCCGACTTGAGAAAGGGCGGGCCGGCGCCGGCCCGGGCCACGAGATCGGCAGGCCACATTTCCGTAGGCTCGGGCGTAGGTGATAGGAGAACAGCGGGGTTTTTTAGTGGGTAGTCGGATGGCTGAACATCTTTCCCGGAGTCCCACATATCCCTCGGTCCCGGGTCGGGGGAATCCGTCAAGAGAGGTTTTTCCCCAAGACAAAAAAAAAAGCTATCTGTTACCCCGTCATAATCGGTGTAGTCATTTTAGAGATTAGCCGGAACAAACAGACAGACAGACAAAAATTATAAAAAATGTTGTTTTGGTATATGTACCGTGAATACGTCCGAATGCACTTAGTAAAAAGCGGTTATTTTAATATTACAAACAGACACTCCAAATTTATTTATTTGTATAGATTTAAGTTGACCTCAGATTTATATCATCAATCATATGAAATAGGGTTCAGCTTAGGCTGGCCTATGTAAGTTCGAACGCACGTATTCCGGAGGCGCATGGCGTAGTTGCATTCGATAACATTAACTGTTTGCATATTTCATTTATTTATATTTTAGGGTTTATAAGGTTTGTAATCCAAAATAAACCATAAGATGTATCCACAAAAAATGCTGCTCAAAGTCACTATTCCACGCGGACGGAGTCGCGGGCACACAGCTAGTTGAAATTAAAACACACTAGGAAATTAGCGTTCATAAAGAGTCACGCAAATTCGACTGTGTACATACAGACACGAGCTTGCCCACACAAAAGCTGCAAACACATAATTTGTTTCGCGTTTGGACACATTTGAATAATGCGCACGGCACCACCGCTGATAGTCACAGGCCACCGAATCCCCGTCACCGGCGGAATGGAGTGCCATGTGATTTAGTGTTTATGACACAGGTTTGACTTTATACTTTGGTTAGAATATTTTTACATGATTTATAGTTTATACTTAACACACAACTAAATAGTGTTATTAAAATAACATTATTTATTTCAGCTCCTATTTTAACAAGCCAGTATAATTTTTTTTATTGCTGTAGGACAGCAGACAGGCTGACGGCTCGTTTAGAATTTAGCAGTTACCGTCGCCTATGGGTGTGCAACGCCAGTGGCATCGCGAACACGCTGCTGTCCCATAAGGGTACAGGAACTTGGGTCACTAATGCCGGAACACGACACAAGGTTATTATGGCGGCATACTTAACACCAAAGGTGATCGCCATCCAGACGGGCTTAGAGATATATCACGTCTAGGGTTTTTGTTGTCTATTACGACAGACCGACCCCGGCCGCAGGGGTTAGTATTTGTACTCCGTCCCTGCACGGAAAAAACCAACCCAACACATACTACTAACTAGTCAATTGTTATATTCAAAAGTTTCTACGTTATAATCTATTAAGTATAAATTAGTCCAATTTCAGAAGATGTCATTTGAATAAGTGCGAAGTAGAAAATATTCGGTATTCAACACACGTCGGTTACATCGATATGACTGACTTTGTAAGTACTTCGTAGTCGTCAGTTTCAAACTCCACAGCAGTGTTTGAAAGAACAAACTTTATATCAATCTGGCTAAAACGAAACTCGAAATTGCTGATTAATGATTCAACACGAGTCGGCCGCGAGGCGCCGAACCGAATATGTCATATAGATGTGACGACTGACTTGGGCCGTGCATTTATTCTAATTCAAAGTATTCAAAATCACAAAGTATTCATCTATACAAATAAATAAAATTGGAGGGTCTGTTTGTAATACTGCAACACAAATGCATGACCACTTACCTCGGTCTTCGTGCTGCTGGGGCTCTTCGATTATGGCTGTAGGGGGCACTGGCACGAACTACTTTCGATTGCGCTAGTTGATTTCTTGCAATATTGGAATAGAACAACGAAAATCGACGCGACACGTGCGCAGCGTATATTTTGAATGAACGAATCGAGAGATGGCATCGTCGTGGCAATGCATTTGCTTAGAAACGATTAACTCGATACTAGGAAATATTCGCGGTAAATTAATTGTGCTAAATACGTAACAGATGGTTTGGACGTAAAAGGGAGCTGCCCTTGAACTTGACATTGAAACGATTATAAAAATTAAGATCTGAATATTATGAGTAAATAAATAATCTCTATATTTATCTCTATACAAATAAATAAAATTGGTGTCTGTTTGTAATATTAAAATAACCGCTTTTTACTAAGTGCATTCGGACGTATACACGGTACATATACCAAAACAACATTTTTTACAATTTTTGTCTGTCTGTCTGTTTGTTACGGCTAATCTCCGAAATGGCTGCACCGATTTTGACGGGACTTTCTGGCAGATAGCTGATGTAACAAGGAGTAACTTAGGCTATTTTTATTTTAGAAAAAAAAAAATAGATTTTGTTAAAAATGATGTTTCGGAAGTTTTATATTCCAATTTAAGTTGACCTCAGATTTATATCATCAATCATATGAAATAGGGTTCAGCTTAGGCTGGACTTAGTAGGTTGAATTTCCAATTTAAGTTGACCTCATATATCCAAAAAATGCTGCCTAAAGCCACTATCCCACGCGGACGGAGTCGCGGGCACAGCTAGCACTAATATATAACTTAAGCAAACATCTGTGCTCTCTTTGTTAGTAGTGCATTTTTTGTAGAGCCCATACTAAGTTAAGTTTTCTGATTTAAACATATTGGCTGGGTCGTTTCCATATATATATATATATATATATATATATATATATATATATATATATATATATATATATGATATGACTCTCATTCTTAACATGATATGATGAAAAGGTTAAATTTGGAATAATCGTCGTTTTTATCCGTGCAGGGGCGGAGAAAGAATACCAACCTCTGCAGCCGGGGTTGGTCTGTCGTAAAAGGCGACAAAACAACCCAGCCTACTGGATGACGACCACCTTTGGTATTAAGTATGCCGCCATAATAACTTTGTGTTGTGTTCCAGCATTAGTGACCCAAGTTCCTGTACCCTTATGGGATAGCAGCGTGTTCGCGATGCCACTGACGTTGCAAACAGCCATAGGCGACGGTAACTGGTAAATTCTAAGCAGGCCGTCAGCTTGTCTGGTGTCGTACAGCATTAAAATTTTTTGTTAAATATGGCAAGTAAAGGTTTAGCAGCTTATGTCATTCTATTTTGTAGCTCATTTCAGTCTCAATTATCTCTACTTAGCAAACTTTTAATCAAAATATTCATAGGCGACGGTAAGCTGCTTAACTCACCTGCTGAGCTTAAGCTGTAAGTAAATTCATACCCCTTAGCTTAACTCACAATCTCATGTAGTCCCAAAGTAAGCAGCGAGCGCTTACAATATGGAAACAAGACAGATATACACATAATACTTATGTAATATTACTTTAAGCAACGTTCTGTTCTGTTATGTATGTATGTGTGTGTGTGTATATATATAGCTAGTTATAAGTTAGATGGTAAGTGTGCGCGGCTGCGCCCGCGCAATAAATCTAATAAATAAATGTTCTTTCCAATAATCTACTATCCCACATACATAAACAGTTAGACTCGAGACGGTAATCGAACTAATGACCTCCGTAGGCGCTCTGTACGTGCATTGCCGTTGCTCAAAAGGTTAAAAGCTTTTCAAATGCTCGGTTTAAACAACTTACTGTAGATATACTAAATATGAGTTACGCGATGTGGTAAAGTAAAAATAATATACAAAATGATGCCGGTCGGTCTGCACGTTAAGAGTGAAATATGTGTAGGCTGCGAGTAATATTTCATGGATCATAATTCAGTGCTAAAAAGAACATCCCGCGGATACGTTCGCGTCGTTCGTGGCTTCCAATTATTTATTCAGACTTTTTTACTCAAGCCCTGAGTTAAAACGAAATTATTCGTAATAAAGTTTATTTAATTTATTTTATACACGAGCACCTATACCTTATTTTTATCCGTGCAGGGGCGGAGAAAGAATACTAACCTCTGCGGCCGAGGTCGGCCTGTCGTAAAAGGCGACAAAACAACCCACCCTAGGTACATGGTAGGGCCTTAAAGTCCGTCTGGATGGCGGCCACCTTTGGTCTTCAGTATACCGCCATAATAACCTTGTGTTGTGTACCGGCATTAGTGACCCAAGTTATTGTACTTTTATGGGACAGTAGCGTGTTCGCGACGCCACTGGCGTTGCAAACACCCACAGGCGACGGTAACTGCTAAATTCTAAGCGGACCGTCAGCCTGTCCGCTGTCCTACAGCAATAAAAAAAACCTAGTCAAAATCATATCCGAATCCACTCAAATAGTATATTAAGTATAGAATATTAGTTTACCTGGATACCTAATAGCTCAATAATGTCACACTGTACCACTAATTTACAGATCAAAGTTTCGAATTCCACGATAGCCTGAAATTCTTAGGCTGTTTATCTCGCCTAAAGAAAACATCGTGAAGAATCTACCATACCGAGTCCAGTTGGTGGTGTTATTATTATATTATGTCTGTTCACGTAAGCCTCAATATTGAGATCATCTAAGTGGTCAATGTCGGTTGCATCCAAAGTTAGGAGCTCAGGGTGTAGTCATCAAGATATTGTACTGTTTTAATACCGTAAATTAAAAAAGTACTATATTACCAAATTTGGTTTTTAATAATAAATAAGTATATTCACAAGGTGTATGAAATACAAAAGATAATCACTACATAGTATAAAACAAAGTAGCTTCCCGCTGTCTGTCCCTATGTATGCTTAGATCTTTAAAACTACGCAACGGATTTTGATGCGATTTTTTTAATAGATAGAGATAGATTGATTCAAGAGAAAGATTTATATGTATAATACATATATAATAGTATCGCCGAAAAAAAATTGTAAAAATATTTGTAATGTGATGTCGTAACAAACATATTTTTGTGCGCTTAAATCGCAAAAGCTGACTAAGCCTTACGGGATAGATCAAATTAATGTACTACGGAATTGTATATCTTAGAAAGATCGATAAAAAAGTATGCGATGATATATAGTTATCTCTAAATTATAACACACCGTAATCATTTTTATCTTTTACATATTACAAAAAAATGTGTTAGTTACCAAGCTATTTTATACAATACAGTATTATTCCTTATCAAATTAAATACATTACATACGTTTTACATTTCATGTAGATCAAAACCTTAACAGGATTTCTTTAAAATGGATATCTTAGAAGATATCAGAGATTTAAAAAGCGGAGGCACAGCGGCTGGCGGGTCCTATGTACGTTTCGTCTCGGTTGGCAGCGGTCGGCGGGCGCGGGATGTGCCGTGTGCCACTTATGGTGAACGTAATTAAGGTCCGTTTTTTATTTTTATCTATATGGCAGAACAACGTTTGAGGGGTCTGCTAGTATAGAATAATTCAATCGATTGGAATGAATAGAAATACAATACCAAAGTTATGGACTAACGTATCAAATAAATTTCGATTCTCTAAAGCCCTGGGGTCAAAATGTTCTATTGAGTACACAATAACAGTACTATTATAGTGCATCGATCGGGCAGTCGGTGCGCCCTCGACCCTAGCAATCAGGTCAAGCACCGTTCGGCAATCAGCAGAAGCATCGCCTATTTGCGGAATCCTATCTTTATTGTTGTTCTCATCAAAAAAAGCTCAATGTTGCTCGATTTTGTCGATCGAATAAATGTGTATTTTCTTCAATGTCCCGAATAATTGCTCAACCGTTTTATACATCAAACCGATAACAAAACTGTGCCGCTTCCACAATATTTGTACATTTATTGAAACTAATTAATGGACACCGAATGCAAACTTAATCGGTCGAAATTTGACCATAATGTGTGTGTCAGCGAGTGTCAAGCGCACGGTAGTGTGTTTATTGTGTTTTTTAACTATTTTAATACAAATTGACCCGGCAAACGTTGTTCTGCCACATGAATTTAAAAAAAGTAGCCTATATCCTTCTCCAAGGTCCAAATCATCATCATCATCTAGGCGTGGTATCCCGGTAGCAACTTAAACTTCCGTTTCGGTGCCCGGGGTCCGCTTTCCGACTTTTTCTACTCTACTTCGCACGGTCTTCAGCATCCCTGGTAGTGAGCCCATTGGCACGCATCACCCTTTACGACGTCAAGCCAGCACTTTTTGGGTCTACCCCTCCTGCCGGGGCCCGTCGGAGGCGGCATGGCCATTTCTTCTCCACGTAAGTAGCCGGTAGTCGTAAAACGTGGTCATACCAGCGAAGGCGGCACTCCTGCAATTTATCCGCAATGTCACGGACATGAAGGCTGCCACGAATGCGAGAGTTCCTAACGCGGTCATTCTGCGTCACTCCACACATCCACCGCAGCATATTCATCTCCGTGACACGCAGTTCTTGCTTGTGTCGCTCCAGCACCGGCAACGCTTCACAACCGTATAAAAGGACAGGCCTAATGTTGGTCTTATAGACCTGTCCTTTCAATTTAACCGGTATTTTAGGGTCACAGATGACACCAGTCACCTCACGCCATTTGGCCCACGCGGCAGCAATACGTGCTTTGACATCGCAGTCAATATCACCAGACGCGTGAAATACAGATCCCAGGTATTTTCACCTGGTCCGTGCGCTCGACCGTATCGCCGCCTATGCGCACGGGTGTGGGATCCGTTGAGTTGCGGGCTAAGTACTCGGTCTTCGCCACATTAAGTACTAAGATCTTCTTAATAGCGTGTTAAATACAGTAGACTAGACCGATATATTGAATTACACGCGCACAACAGTTAGTAAATAAGTTGTTTACATGTCAGTCAAATAATACAGTGGGTTTAATACGAGCGAGCGGTCCAAGGTCGCCTGTAGGGGTGCCGCCTTAATAACGCCCCCCCTTCTCCCCTCTCTAGCGACGCAACTCCGTTTCACTAATACATACATTTCTTATGAGATGGTTTTATTGAAGATCAATTTTGGACTTTATACAAATAATAATAGGATATAAAGAAAGTAAAAATAAAATTTACGTTCATGTTAATTTGAATCAATTTGATACGATTATTGTATATAGTAAGTTGATAAAAATATTTCCTTAAATCGTTTTTTGTTTTCTTTTATCAAAGAAAATATTATGAAAGTTATGAGGGGATTAAAATATTAGCCTTAAATTGGCTAAAACCGAATGTTTGTCAATAAAGAATCATATTTTAAATACTATACAAACATGAATGAAAATTCAGTCGGGCTTTAAACGACAAAAGAAAATACCCCGAGCAGATGGGATTTCAGGCCAATTCACGGGGTATCATCACTTCCACACGATCGGATTTATTCAGAAGTGCGATTCGAATACTCCATTGTTACTTCAGAAGCACTTACCGTGAGCGACGGTTTTATAAGCTTACCTGAAAAAAAAGGGTTTTGATTAGTTTTAAGTATTAAATGATACTCGTACTTAGTTAAGAGGATTGGACGTAGATTTTTCTAATGAAAAAAAAACCTGTGCGTCTCGGAACGCGCGACATAAGTGATAACTTAAACTAATGTAAGTTGAACTATTTACTATTGAAATTGTTTAACTTGAGAAAAGCTTAGGTTATTACTTAAATTTTATGTATATTAATATGATAATGTAAGGAAGGAGGTTATTTATTGATAAAACCAAAAATAATTAAAAAATAACTAAAGTTTACGAATTTAGCACTTTTTCCAATAACTGTTTCAAAATTATATTATACTAGCAGCCCGTCCCAGCTTCGCATGGGTATTTAACAAAAAATTAAACCCTTCTATTTTTTTTCAGTCTCGGGGAAAAACCTCTCTTGACGGGTTCCCCCGGCCCGGGGGGACCGAGGGATATAAGGGACTCCGGAAAAGATGTTCGACCATCCGACTACCCACTAAAAAACCCCGCTGTTCTCCTATCGCCTACGCCCGGGCCCACGGATATATGGTCTGCCGATCTCGTGGCCCGGGCCGGCGCGGGCCCACGCTTTGTCTTAAAGCGGGCCCCTTCTAAAGTGCTGGCGCCAGGGGGTCAGGCTTTCGTCCCCCCGGCGCTCTCTTGTAACAACTCTATGAGTTGAGGGGGGCTGCGGAACAGCACGCGGCCTTTTCCCTCACGGCAATAGTGCGGGCGGCGGATCCTCCCCCGAGGGGCCGCCCGCGGCCGCTTTCTACGGCGGCCGGAGATCGTTGGCGGGAGGGGAGTGCGGTGGCGGACTCCCGCTCCCGTTCCGCCGCCTTCCTTGCAGACACTACTGCCTCGCAAAAGGAGGCGACGGCCGTCCATCCAGGATCGCCCCCGACCATGGACAGAACCAGGGCCGGGAGCGACAGGTCCGCGGCCAATTCCGGGCGGGACTCGCATCCCCGTTGCGTGCTAGTTAGGCGTGTGTACGACTACCAGACGACACTCCAGAAAAAGCAGAGTCGCTTGACGTCGTAGCCGGCCCAGCAAGACCAACCGACAGCGAGGATGCAATTCCCGCCCCGGGAACACTCTCTGTGCAGGCGCAGTCGAAATAGGCATGGTTTTGACTACTAAATCAGGTCCCATGGTAGAACCCGGGACCCCAATCAGTATTCGCAACCATCCCATCGGGGACCATGCCACGAACAGAGAGCTAAGTTGGAAAGGATGTAAGAGGTAGACGGAAAGAAAGGTAGGACTCTGTCGCCTCGAACGGAGAGGGGAGTGAAGCGACGGATGCTCGGGCACCTCGGGTACGCACACCCGTGCACTCCTCGGACAGAGGAGCGAGCGCCCCTGGGGGCAAACCCTTCTATTTGCGTCAGGTTACTAAAAAAATAAAATTATAAAGAAAGTTTGAATATTATTATTTCTATGAGCTTTTATTTTAATGATTTTTTTTTGCTATTACTTTTTATTTATTTTTCGTTATTTTTTAATAAGTATTCTAATTTTTGTAAAAACCCCAGTGACGCACGCCTACATTGCATAAGGTGCTGCCTAGCTAGCCGAACAGGGTGAGCGGCTACCACGCAACATTTTTCTAATACTTACATTTTTAAACTCGTGATATCTTTCGAATGGAATATCCGAATTCAATAATTCAAAAAGTTATATAAAGGTATTGAAACAGTTTTGAATATGAAGTAATTTATTTTGATAAGGATTAATACCAAGATCCAAATAAAGAGCCTTTTCTAGGGGCGGCATTTCAATTAATTTTTTAAAATAAAAGAACACTTATTGTGGCATAACTATAATAGTTAGACATATGCTATCGCGACACTTTTTGTAAATAATGATGTGTTCTGCAAAGTTGTAGTACATTATTTTATTCTATCATCAATAGTTTTCGCAACGCACGCGATTTAAATAATATTTTAGGTAATTTTTTTACACTTTGGGTTACATTATTAGAGTTTTAGTAAGGATCCCTAATTTTTTTGAAAATATAATATAGCCTATGTCACCCGGGGATAGTGTAGCTTCCCAACAATGAAAGAATTTTTTAAATCGGGTCAGTAGTTTCGGAGCCTATTCAAAGCAAACAAACAAACAAACAAACAAACAATCAAATCTTTCCTCTTTATAATAGTAGTATAGATATAGATTAATTTATTCTCCCTAATGTACATTGTTTATAAAGAAAAAAAAACTCAAGTGTACTTTATTGTAGTAAAAACGCAATTGGAATAGAACTAGCGCTGTGGGTTAGAGTGAGAGAGGAGGAGCCTTCCTACCGCTGCCGTATAAGTGAGAGAAAGGGAAGCCAGACAGACAGGCGCCGTAACACGTTACGTAACGAAGCGGTTTACTCTCCCATAAGAAGTTATCACTTAAATATGTTCAAACGCTCATGAATGTAGTGATGAAATAGAATTAATTTTTCTTCCAGGCGTTTCGCACAATTTGCGTCCTAACCTTACACACTTTTGAAACGGGGCGCGCTTAGGCGGGCTTAGTATTGCTAGAAATCTCGCTATTTCTGCGAGCCTATTTACGTTTATGTCCTTTCGGGACGCTTCCTGCTTGGTTGCTGTAGGGACGATTAGATGAGCTGATTAATCTCCCGAAGCTGATAAGGACGATTGATTGGTGGTGCTTATTTTTTTTTGTGGGGGCAATCCATTCTTATTTCTGACCACCAGTACAAAATGACATATATTATATTGTAGATACTAATTTGTTTCGTTAATTCTCAGCAAAATAATTAATAGATAATTAATTCAGCAGACAGGCTGTCGGCCCGCTTAGAATTTAGCAACTATCGTCGCCTATGGGTGTTTGCAAAGCCAGTGGAATCGCGAACACGCTGCTGTCCCTTAAGAGTAAAGGAACTTTGGTCACTAATGCTGGGACACAACACAAGGTTATTATGGCGACATACTTAAGACCAAAGGTGCTCGCCATCTAGACGGGCTTGAGGCCCTACCACGTAGAGTGGGCTGTTTTGTTGCCTTTTACGACAGGCCGACACCGACCGCAGAGGTTAGTATTCTTTCTCCGCCCCTGCACGGATAAAAAAATCGTCCCTTTTGTGCTAAATAAATCGTTAAGACATTTTCATATTTATACACCAAGCATTCAGTAATGTATACGAAACGTTAAATTCCTGTCATTAATATCTGGTATCTTTTATACTTCATAAACTTTCATTGTTTCATATAAAATCGCACACCATTTTGACGCCTTTTACAGGCCGACTCCGGCCGCAGAGGTTAGTATTCTTTCGCCGCCCCTGCACGGATAAAAAAATTATAACCTCTGTGGCGAAACGGCTAACGCACTTCAGTACGCTCGAGGAGGTCACATGTTCGATTCTCGTCTCGTGGCTGGGTGTTTTTTTTTTTTATAATATGTATTTATTTACAATAAAAGTATATATGTAGTACATCTCGTATCCATCACACAAGTGCTATGCTACTTAGTTTGGGAGTAGATGGCGTTGTGTGAATTGTCACAAAATAATAATTATTTTTTATTTTCGAAAAATTGTTATAACATAATAATAATAATATTTTGTGACAATCCACGCAGCGCCATCTAGTCCCAAACTAAGTAGCATAACACTTGTGTTATGGGTACTAGACAACTGATATACTACTTATATACTTTTTTTTAAAATAAATACATATTATACATAAACACCCAGACGCGAGACGGGAATCGAACCCGTGACCTCCGCAAGCGTACCGAAGTGCATTATCCGTTACGCCACCGAGGTCGTCAAAAAATGGCACACCATTTTACTGTTCAAGCAGCAATGTTCTGAATATTCACGCGAAACATTACGAACATGTATTAGTTTAGTAACACGATATGGAGAATAACGCGGAAAGCAATTTGATCTCAATATAACAAGATGAAAATTAGTTTCAGTAGACAAGCACTTGAGAACAATGGACAAATATCTTTCAATTCTTTGTCCTTTCTAAAAACATCGCTACGAGAACATGACACCTCACAATTGTTAAAAACAAAGGAAACCAACCACAGTATCCGGTAGTGAACAACTCACACCTAACAGTAGAGGGAGACAATAGGCTAATTTTATAAAGCGTTGTCTCTATCGCATAATGTACGTGTCAAAAAGGTGTTTTTGCTCTGTCTATAAAGCAGACTAGCTGTGCCCGCGACTCCGTCCGCGTGGAATAGTGACTTTGGGCAGCATTTTTTTGGATATATTTTATGGTATATTTTGGATCACAAACCAGTGCCTCTGCCAGTGAAAGTCCCGTCCAAATAGGTCCAGCCATTTCAGAGATTAGCCGGAACAAACAGACAGACAAATATTGTATAAAATATTGTTTTGGTATATGTGGTTATTTTAATATTACAAACAGACAATACAATTTTATTTATTTGTATAGAGTATAGATGTAGCTGTAAACAACCTAGCACAGTGGTCGGCAACCTTGTCATCCAAAAGAGCCAAAGACGATAATACACAATTGAAATTTATTCGAGTCATTTTTAATATATGCTTTACTTTAGTAAATAGTTAAAAAATAGCTAGCCGACCCGGCAAACGTCGTTTTGCTGGGCCGGTATATACCGAAATTCATCAAAATTGGTTCAGCGGCTTTGGCGTGAAAACGGAACAAACAGACATATTTACTCTCAGATTTATAATATTAGTATGGATATGTAATATTCCGTGCCTGGATTAAACATTTCGTAGAGGAGAAGAGTCGCGGGTTGCCGACCACTGGCCTAGCATAATCAATAATGAAAATAAATAAATGAAAATTAAAAGTAAAGCGAAAACTCTATATAGCGAAATCCTATTTAACGAAAAAACCCTTCAAACGTAGGTATATTGCTAGGGTTTGTTTGGTGTACATTGTTACCCTTGTATTGAAACACTGTTCATAGCGTAGCACCTACTCACAATAGTGAAACAATACATTGTTATTTAGACCTCAATATACATTTACAGAGTCGTAAATATTTCGTACGAGCCATATTTTTAGAAATGTGTACATTTATTTGTTGTAATTATTCAATGAATATGATCCTACTCTATCACCAGATCTTACTAAAATACAACGGAAGATACTATTACAATACTGGCATAGTAAAAAACGACAAACAAAAACAACTGATTATAACATTGTTATGTAATTTTTTTCACTTCATTTAGGCAAAATGAAAACGTACTTAGTTTTAAAATTATTATTGTTTTCCCACTCTCCGCTTAACTAAAACGATCCTTTCAATTTAATTATATATATTTATTCTTATTGCTGACAGGAAATTAAAATTTAGCAGTTATAATGGCGGCATACTTAAGACTGGGGGCGGTTGCCATGCAGGCGGGTTTAAGGTCCTACCACGCAGCTAGGGTTGTGTTCTCGCCTTTTACGGCAGGCCAACCCCGGCCGCAGCGGTTAGTATTCTTACTCCGACTTTGCACGGAGACCATTATATAGAGTTTATACTGTATTTAAGTGCCTATTTCAAATGTCATGATTTCGTGGGATTTCGTGGGTTTAGTCCACGTATATACAATGGCGATATATCTCAATGAAAAGTGTTTAAACAATTCATAGTACGAAAATGCCAGAGCCAATAAAAATCTCGGTCATTGAAACTAGCTGCCAAGCCTAGCAGCCTTCCATTCCAACCATGTCCCGGGCTTAAATTACAAAAGAAACTTAAAACATTGCTATTCAGCCAGGGGTCTCGAGCGCCGCGTCCGGTCTTGTTAAATATACATAATCAACGCCAGGACATCTGGCAAAGTAAACTTTGACACTTTTTCTGCAATCTCACGCTGCGCTTAAAATACATTTGAATACATTATCGCGACTGCTGGTGCAGATTTTATTTTAAAGCTTTTAAAGTGCAACTTGGAAATATGATTTCCATTTTGATGCAGACTAATATAGATTCCTATCGATAAAGCTGTTCATATTAAAAAAAATCTTCGTTGAAAATATTTGTTCAGATAGTTCATTATGTACATATATATTTATTTATTATATATTCTCAATACGAAGGTTTTTAACCAATGTGTGTTGCCAGTGATGACTTAAGGAACGCATACGTGGTCGCTAACTATGGACCTTACGAGAAAGCTCATGGTCGCTCAGAGGGCAATGGAGGGGGCTATGCTCGGAGTTTCCCTGCGAGGTCGAATCAGAAATGAGAAGATTCGCAGGAGAACCAAAGTCACCGACATAGCCCGGATGATTGCAAAACTGAAGTGGCAGTGGGCTGAGCACATAGCTCGAAGGACAGATGGCCGTTGGGGCAGAAAAGTCCTCGAATGGCAACCGCGTACTGGAAGACGCGATGATCTGGTCAAGATCGCCGGAATAGGTTGGATGAGGGCAGCGCAGGACCGATCGTCGTGGAGATTTTGGGGGAGGCCTTTGTCCAGCAGTGGGCGTCTTCCGGCTGAAATGATGAGTTCATTATGATCCGCTTTCCGACTTTTTCT
The DNA here is from genome assembly GCA_963693495.1 of Malacosoma neustria. Lineage (NCBI taxonomy): Eukaryota > Metazoa > Arthropoda > Insecta > Lepidoptera > Lasiocampidae > Malacosoma > Malacosoma neustria. The sequence goes on from OY856381.1 coordinate 20,515,863, forward strand.
TCTCCACTTCGTACGATCTTCGGCATCCCTGGTGTTCAGTCCATTGGCACGCATATCAACCCTTACGACGTCAAGCCAGAGCTTTTAGGGTCTACCCCTCCTGCCGGGGCCCAGCGGAGGCGGCGTGGCCAGACATTTCCCCACGTAAGTAGACGGTTGTCGTAAAACGTGGCCATACCAGCGAAGGTGACACTCCTGCAATTTATATTATTAATATATTTGTTCAGATAGTTAGCTTCTCTTAATAACCTTGAACAAAGCCAGTATATTACATGGTTTTATGACAGGTATTTTATGAACCTTTGGAATGAATCTACACGTAATATGGATTAATTTGGTTTGAGAGAATCTTGTTATTCACGTTTATAAGTACAAATTTTTGTTTTAAATCATACTTCATTTCGTTCTAAAATAAGTCAGCCAGAACAAAATTGGAAAACTTTGATACTTGAGCGATACACGAAAGGCAATATCGCAAATGCATTGGTAGATGCATCGCTAGGGACATTCGCGAAATTGAATACGATTTCAAGTGTCCCACTGGGTGCACTGTTGTTTCATATGCCTAAGAGTACCTTTTGCATTGTTGATCAGATTGTATTTTACCTAAGCCGGTAAACCAGGTAGGTAACCGCTTCATTAAACAACTTCGGAAATAATTAATCCGTTACATGAACAGTAAAACCTCGTGTAACGCAGGTACTTTATACTCTGTGGCGTAACACGTAACGCACTTCGCTTGATTTGATTTTTAATTCCCGTCTTGCGTTTTTTTTTGTTGCTGTAAGGACGACTAGATAAGCTGATTAATCTCCCGTAGTTGATTGATTGGTGGTGCTTACTATTTTTTGTGGGGAAACCCATTCTTATTTCTGACCACCAGTACAAAATAACATATATATATATATATATATATATATATATATATATATATATATATATATATATATATATATATATATATATATATATATATATATATATATATATATATATATATATTATGTCGTAGATACTAATTTGTTTCATTAATTCTCAGAAAAATAATTAACAGATAATTAATTCAGCAGATAGGCTGACGGCTCGCTTAGAATTTAGCAGTTACCGTCGCCTATGGGTGTTTGCAACGCCAATGGCATCGCGAACACGCTGCTGTCCCATAAGAGTACAGGAAATTGGGTCACTAATGCCGGAACACAAGGTTATTATGGCGGCATACTTAACAAAGGTGGTCGCCATCCAGACGGGCTTGAGGCCCTACCACATGGGTGGGTTATTTTGTCGCCTTTTACGACAGGCCGACCCCGGCCGCAGAGGTTAGTATTCTTTCTCCGCCCCTGCACGGATAAATTTTTTTACGACCTCTGTGGCGTGACGGCACTTCGGTACGCTTGCGGAGGCCACAGGTTTGATTCCCGTCTCACGTCTGGATGTTTATGTATAATATGTATTTATTTAAAAAAAGTATTAAGTAAGTACAACAATTCCAGAAGTTGGTAGCCAACCTTCACTAGTTGGAGAGGCACTTGAAATAGAAGAAGAATATAAGTAGTAAATAAATTGTCTAGTACCCATAACACAAGTACTATGCTACCTAGTTTGGGACTAGATGGCGCTGTGTGAAATGTCACAAAATATTTATATGTTTATATAACTAATTAAAGGATTTTGCTTTGTGTACACGAAGCTTTTAAAATATAATGCCAGTGTTAAAACACATTGTTTAAATCACGCCCGGCTTACCTTCATCGTTTTAAATATAAAGTAAATCCAAATTGTGAATGCGAGGAGGGATACAAAACAACACCAAGGTTATACGTACTTTTTAAATGAGAGATAAACAAGGGATATAGATGCTCACAATGTAGTCGTAGCCAAAATTGTACGAAATGTTGATCCCGTAAGATATTCGATTGCATCTTGTCTACAAAAGTAGCTAAACGTGCAAACAGAAGAAATGAAATGTACAAGATATGTAATATATTATGTGAATTATGTAACCTACAGTTTTATTATAGTACTAGCTAACCCGGCGAACGTTGTTCTGCCATATAAATAAAAAAAAATACTATGATAAAAATAGCTTATGTCCTTTTGCAAGATTCACTCTATATGTACCGAAATTCATGAAAATTGGTTCAGCGGTTTAGACGTGAAAACGTAACAGATAAACAGAGTTATATATTAATACAAATACGTGTTAAGTATTTTGTATAACTTACACATAAAATATAGATTTAAGCTGTTGCTGGCTTTTTTGTAGGACTATTTAAGATAAACATTTTCAGTTATATATTATATACGTGTAACTCTAACGGTTTTTGCAGTGCACGCCAGAATAGCTCGCAGATGGCAGAATTTTTTCCTACTTATTTAACACTTATCGTTATATTTTGAACAATTCACACAACATCTTTATAAATTACAGCTTATGTGTTATTCTGATATATAAGCTATATTATTGTAAAGTTTCATTAAAATCCATTTAATAGTTTTTGCGTGAAAGAGTAATAAACCTACATTTTTACAAACTTTTGCGTTTATAATATTAGTAGGATTACGATAACTTATTAATTCTGTATTTCGCGTACGAAATATAAATAGCGTGTCGTATACATACGATCATTTTCTAGACGCTGATCTAGATTCCAAATTTTCTTGAATCCTATCGGCGCGCTTTATATACCCGCGCAGGCCTGTAAAACCTACAATATCCAGCCTAAGCTGAACCCTATTTCATATGATTGTTGATATAAGTCTGAGGTCAACTTAAATTGTAATATAAAATTTTCGAAACTTATCATTTTTAACAAAAACTATTTTTTTTTCTAAAATAAAAATTGCCTAAGTTACTCCTTGTTACATCAGCTATCTGCCAGTGAAAGTCCCGTCAAAATCGGTGCAGCCATTTCAGAGATTAGCCAGAACAAACAGACAGACAAAAATTATAAAAAATGTTGTTTTGGTATATGTACCGTGTATACGTCCGAATGCACTTAGTAAAAAGCGGTTATTTTAATATTACAAACAGACCCTCCAATTTTATTTATTTGTATACATGTTTTGATATCGGAAGTTTGGATGGTCAGAATAAATCAACCAAATTAGATTCTCTGTAAATAAAAGTTTTATATTATAACTTATATTATTGTTTACAATGCATAGTCATACAAGAATTACAAGTAACCTGTGAATAAGACAAATGAAAATTAAAGTCAATTCGTCTCTCTTTCACAACAATGTGTGTGTGTGTGTATGTATATAGCGAAAATTTTCGTAGTATTATCAATTTGAATATTATACCACGTGTATTTATTATGTACTAGCTGTGCCCGCGACTCCGTCCGCGTGGAATAGTGACTTTAGGCAGCATTTTTTGGATATTTGAGATCAATTTAAATTGGAAATTCAACCTACTAAGTCCAGCCTAAGCTGAACCCTATTTCATATGATCGATGATATAAATCTGAGGTCAACGTAATTGGAATATAAAATTTCCGAAACTTATCAGTTTCAACAAAAACTAATTTTTTTTATCTAAAATAAAAATTGCCTAAGTTACTCCTTGATACATCAGCTATCTGTCAGTGAAAGTCCCGTCAAAATTGGTGCAGCCATTTCAGAGATTAGCCGGAACAAACAGACAGACAGACAGATAAAAATTGTAAAAAATGTTGTTTTGGTATATGTACCGTGTATACATCCTAATGCACTTAGTAAAAAGCGGTTATTTTAATATTACAAACAGATCCTCCAATTTTATTTATTTGTATAGATTAAATTCTCTTCTACATTGGTGCCTCACCATAGGGTAAAGTGAGTACTTTGGCGTCGATATATGAAAGTTCGACGAGCCGCCCGAGAGTCATTATTGTCAGTGTCACGAAGACACCGCGACGTGACTTAAAGGAAAGTGCATTTACCACACTTACAGACTTGGTTGTTTCGACAGATTTACTTGTCTGTATAGAGGTTCACTGTAAAAGGTATTTGTTGCGATTGAACACATTACATCAATACTTTTTTGCCGGGAGAAAAAAAATGCACCTCGTCGGGACATCGACGCGGGTATGGTTCTCCGCCTTGCTCGTGCAATCATCTGGCTAGCTAAACATAGGCAGGATGGTCACGGCGGCGTACCCACTAAAAACCCCTGTCGTCAGCTAAAGCCTTTCTGGGGGTGGTCGAATTCTATCAAGGCTGCTGTAACCAGAATTAACATTCTTGAAAATGAGTAGGAAATTGCGCAGGAGTGGGTGATGAGATTAACACATAAATTAGACAATATAAAAATGAAAGACGATTTCTTATACAACAATAAACGGTCACTTTGATGGCCACATCATTCATCACCCGTTATATTCATAACTAGCTGTGCCCGCGACTCCGTCCGCGTGGAATAGTGACTTTGGGCAGCATTTTTTAGATAAATCTTATGGTTTATTTTGGATTACCAACCCTATAAACCTTAAAATATAAATAAATGAAATATGCAAACAATCAGTGTAATCGAATGCAACTACGCCATGCGCTTCCGGAATACGTGAGTTCAGTCTAGCCTAAGCTGAACCCTATTTCATATGATTGATGATATAAATCTGAAGTCAACTTAAATTGGGATATAAATTTTTCGAAACTTATCATTTTTAACAAACAAAATTTTTTTTCTAAAATAAAAATAGCCAAAGTTTACTCCTTGTTACATCAGCTATCTGCCAGTGAAAGTCCCATTAAAATCGGTGCAGCCATTTCAGAGATTAGCCGGAACAAACAGACAGAGAGACAAAAATTGTAAAAAGTCCGAATGCACTTAGTAAAAAGCGGTTATTTTAATATTACAAACAGACACTCCAATTTTATTTATTTGTATAGATTTGGTCTTAAATTTTTATATGTATATTTTCGATTATTTTATTACAATAGAAATACTTCAAACAGCGTTTATTGCTGCTTGAAGTGTATTGTTACGTATCGTTCGTTTATTACGTAAAACTCTTCAGGGGTAACCGAAGGTTGTTTGGAAGTAATTTCACTTAATTTTATATCTTCAGGAAATAATAAAATTCATTTTACCTAGTCAGGTCATAAGTATTGTCACACAGTAAAAACTTTTCTTTTAGAATGCTGGCCACAAAAAAGTTTATTGAATTCGAATCTCAAATTGTTCATGAAAATAAAAATGTATACTTTTAGAATTTTACTCATTTTTTAAATATGGAGTGGACGCTTAAAGAAGACCGTGTTGCAGTTATTGCGTTGCATCGTTGCGGTTACGCGCCAATTCAAATTTTTAACATACTGAAAAAATTTGAATATAGCCAAAAGATTCATTTATCGTACCATCAAACGATACAATGAAGACTCTAGTGTAGATAAGAGGTAAAGAAGTGGTCGCCCTCGGTCTGTTAGGACTCCAGCAGTGATAAAAGCTGTGAAGGCACGAATTCAAAGAAATCCCAAACGTAAGCAGAAATTGTTGGCCCTTCGGATGGGGTTAAGCAGAACCACGGTGAAAAGGGTGTTAAATGAAGACTTAGGGCTTCGGGCATATCGAAGAAAAACAGGACATCGTTTGAATGCTCGTCTAATGGACCTGAGACTGAAGAGATGCCGCGCTTTGTTGAAGCGGTACGCGGGAAAAAAATATCGGGAAATTCTTTTTTCGGATGAAAAAATGTTTACCGTAGAAGAGAGCTACAACAAACAAAATGATAAGGTGTACGCACACAGTAGTGAAGAAGCGAGCAACCGTATTCCGCGTGTCCAACGAGGTCATTTTCCATCCTCGCTCATGGTATGGTTGGGAGTTTCTTATTGGGGCTTAACAGAGGTACATTTTTGTGAGAAAGGTGTAAAAACGAATGCTGTTGTGTATCAAAATACAGTCCTGACGAACCTTGTGGAACCTGTTTCTCATACCATGTTCAATAACAGGCACTGGGTATTCCAACAAGATTCGGCGCCAGCTCATAGAGCGAAGAGCACACAAGACTGGCTGGCGGCGCGTGAAATCGACTTCATCCGGCACGAAGACTGGCCCTCCTCCAGTCCAGATTTGAATCCGTTAGATTACAAGATATGGCAACACTTGGAGGAAAAGGCGTGTTCAAAGCCTCATCCCAATTTGGAGTCACTCAAGACATCCTTGATTAAGGCAGCCGCCGATATTGACATGGACCTCGTTCGTGCTGCGATAGACGACTGGCCGCGCAGATTGAAGGCTTGTATTCAAAATCACGGAGGTCATTTTGAATAAACTTTAATGTCATAAGAATCTATGTTTTGTTAAGTTCATTTTGGTATATAAATGGTTACATAATGAATAAACTTGTTACAATTATTTTACATTAAACATGTGACAGAATTTATGACCTGACTAGGTATATGTGTATATAATGATTTTATGTAGTTTATCGGTCAAACTACTACTATATATACTACATAAATACACTGACGGAGTTATAAACTGCATCAAAGTAATAGACGACTTTGAAATAAATATTTTAACCAAGTATGCAAACTTTCTATACAGATTTAAATTGAAACCTCTAGATTGGTTCGTGAACTTTAAAACAGCGTAGGGTCATATCCTTAAGTTTAAGTTTGTGTACTGGAAAGGACTTTAAGACTTTTTTGAAGAAAAAACAGAATTTTAAGGAAAATTGGTTTAATTAAAAAATTGGTTTTAACAATAGACACAAACTTTATGCAAGGTTTTATTTATGTTTTAATAAGGTGTATTACCTCCACGTGCCCTTATTACGGATTCTAATCGGTTCCACATAGATTTTTCCACATAGACGCTACATCGTAACACTTCAAACAAGAGTGAATAACAGTCTTAAAACTCATTTATTGCATGTCTTTGAACAGACCAACGACATTTTAATATGTATTTTTTATTCTTTACTGACCGCTGAATTAAAATGCAAATGAAGCGAAAAAGCGATGTGTAGGCGACCGCGTGGCGTCGAACTTTAGAACCGAGTGGGTGCTTAACCTCTAAATATTATATACTAATTACAAGACAAAAGCGTTGTAACGAACACTAATCTATTTTCTTCTTCTCTTTCGTTTCGCTTTCGAAAGCGGTCGTGATCACGTTGAGGCATCCACGCCGGTGCGGTGGTAGAAGCGGACACAGCTCTCCGCACGATCTCACGCCATCGCTCCCTATTCGCAGACTGTCTGGCACAGTCAGACACACGGTTTCCCACTGCGGACCTCACATGGTCAGTCCAGCGCATAGATGAACCGCCGCGCGATCTGGTTCCTTCTACTTTTCCTTGCATTACCAGTATGGAGTCGCTATCTTAGATGCTGCGTGATGCCGAGCACCTGGAGTATGGACACGATAGTGCGGAACTCCGTCCACGATATCCCGAGCATCTTCTTCCAGCACATCTATCTTCCGCTTTTCCGATTCCCGTAAATCCCGAAAATTGGAGAATACCAGTGTACGCACAAGCCTGACTTTAGTGGTTTTGGTAATGTGACGATTTTTCCACAATTTCCGTAGCTTCTCCATCGCATTTCTGGTTATGGCTATACATCGCTTTACTTCGTCTACGCAGCCGCCGCTGTTTGAGATTAAGGCCCCAAGATATACTTAAGTCTGAACCACGTTTCAGTTCGCAATCTGTGTCACTTGGGGCAAATTGTCGTTGACGCGGTCAACGATCTTAATCTGTTTTAGGGAGTAAAAATTATTTGCCTTCTAAATTCAGCCAACATGTGCTCAAGCAATGGTCGTATGTATTTGTAATCAAAATACAATATAAATATATTGCATCCGAAGCTTACGTTTGAGTTACTCACAAGTAGAGGTTTGTCAAGACGCTTCTTCTATTTGCGGTCGAGTCCAATCGTGACACCTTATCTTTCTAATCAAGGAGCTATAAGAAAATATAAATAGCTACAGAAACAAACACTGAAAATCGAACGTAGCGCTCTGTTGTTTTACTCGATTGGAATATAATGGGATATATATTTGTTATTGGATGCAACTCCAGATCCAGAAAAACCTCATTTCGGTGGAATGATTATATAACATAATATTTTTATGAACCAGTAGTGGAAGTGGATGATTTAAAAAAATGGCAAGCAGACCGACAGCTTCCGCACGCGACGACGTCGAAAAAGTCTCCCTGGTACCTACTTGCGGCGCTTTATGTAGAAACGGTCGGCCTGTCCCTCACTCGTCTCCACTCCACACTCCGGAAGCAACTCTCATTGGTCGCTTATATTCCGGAAGTGATTCTCATTGGTTGTCCAAACATTAGATTCTCATTGGTCGTTTATACTCCGGAAGTGAGATTCTCTTTGGTTGTTGTAAATATTAGTCAGTGTTGCCAATAAGATAATTTTGAGTTCGATATTCATAACAATATAGATACCATTATATTTTTAAATGATATTCGTATTCTTGGTTTAAATTGAAATATCATTCATTAGAGCACTTAATAACCGGTATTTAAAACTGCATATTGATTTTTCTTTAATAAACCCAAGTGCATATGCACTTTCATTGCTGGACATTAAAATAACTTAGTAATTGTAGTATGTACTATGTAGTCATAATTGTATACTCGTATTTACTTGCGTGTACAAAGGTGTCTTCCAAACATAGACCGAGTGATTTAAACAACTGTGTCGTTTCAACTTTCCATAACTTGTATTTTCTCCCACATTTTCGTTTAATATCTTAGCACATTTCAAATTCTCCAGTATTTCCAGTGTGTTTGCCATTTTAATCTTCGCTTTGCTTGTCTACGCATTCCAGGTTTTACTTTATTCTAACACGTTTGTTTTCTATTTCTTTTCTGCTGTTTTTGACTACTCATCATCGTTTTAGATTTCGTTACCATTTTTTTTCATTGCTAGGACAGCAAACAGACTGACGGCCTACTTAGAATTTAGCAGTTACCGTCTCGTGAACACGCTGCTGTCCCATAAAGGTACAGGAACTTGGGTCACTGATGCCGGAACACAACACAAAGTTATTATGGCGGCATACTTAAGACCAAAGGTGGTAGCCATCCAGACGGGCTTGGGGCTCAACCACGTAGCTAGGTTAGGTAGTTTTGTCGCCTTTTCCCAGCCGCAGAGGTCAGTATTCTTTCTCCGCCGCTGCAGGGATAAAATTACCATATTAGCACCGTATTTGCAGCATTCTTTGCAATCTGGGTTGTTTCTCGCCTAGTGAATTCAATAGTTTAGATAAAATGACACATCTTTCTTATCCTTTTGTGCACCGGTCAGATATTAGTTCACTAATAGAATAAATTATTAACATAAAAAAACACAATTTATGATGATTACTTACTATAATAAGTCGTCGGTCGGTCCATAACGTGGGTGGGGGATAATGAATATCGCCTTCTCGTTGCAGTTTCACCGTATCCGTGTTTTTTCATTAGGCGCGTTTTAATACAAGTTTTCACCACACGGGCGACTTTTATCCGTGATGAGGAACTTGCGACTGCCTCGTATCAGCGCGTAAATAGAATGCATTCAACGTGTATTCCCAGTTATTACTGCTGTACGACAATATTTTTTCAACTTATTAGAATAGAAAGAAAGAAACAAAGAAAGAAAAAATGTTCATTTGTTGGAACTATTTTAAAATGCATCAATTGTATTTCCACCAAATTAGGTCTACCGCTCAGCATGGTGCTGTGTCGGTATTAACTGACCCGGCGCTGGTTTTCAGTGCCGACCTATTCGGGCCTATGAGGCGAAATATTGACCCACAATAAAATCATAATTACATTGACTAAACTAAATATTAACAAAATATAAATATTACATTATACAAATGTTATATTCCAACAAGCTGTGCCCGCGACTCCGTCCGCGTGGAATAATGACTTTGGTCAGCATTTTTTTGTGGATATATCTTATGGTTTATTTTGAATTACAAAACCTATAAACCCTAAAATATAAATTAATGAAATATGCAAACAGTCAGTGTTATCGAATGCGACTACGCCATGCGCCTCCGGAATATGTGAGTTCAGTCCAGCCTAAGCTGAACCCTATTTCATATGATTGATGATATAAATCCGAGGTCAACTTAAATTGGAATATACAATTTCCGAAACTTAACATTTTTACCAAAAACTATATTTTTTTTTCTAAAATAAAAATAGCCCAAGTTACTCCTTGTTACATCAGCTATCTGCCAGTGAAAGTCCCGTCAAAATCAGTGCAGCCGTTTCAGAGATTAGCCGGAACAAACACATACAGACAAAAATTGTAAAAAATGTTGTTTTGGTATATGTACCGTGTATACGTCCGAATGCACTTAGTAAAAAGCGGTTATTTTAATATTACAAACAGACACTCCAATTTTATTTATATGTTTAGATAAAACACACACATTAGATGCATAAAAATACCAAAACATACATACACTAAGGAAAGGTACATAAATACTTTTAGTGTCAGATATTATGCAAGTTGCTCTACAGATACACAGTTTTGTTAACGTTATTGGATTCCATAAGTGAGGACCTATCACAGGCAGCGTCGTGATTACTTCGGCATTGCGGGTGTTAGTCGGATAGTATTAAAAACCTAATAATATTTATATTCTATAATTATTCTCCGTGCAGGGGCGGAGTAACTCTGCCGCTAGGGTCAACATGTCGTAAAAGGCGACAAAACAACCCTAGCTACGTTGGACCCAAGCCCGTCTGGATGGCAACCATGTGTTGTGTTCCGGCATAAGTGACCAGTTTCCAATACTTCCACGCGGATAGCAGCATGTTCCCGATGCTCATGGCAATGCAAACATCCATAGGCGACGGTAACTGCTAAATTCTAAGTGGGCCGTCAGGCCTGGACCTACAACAATAAAAAAAATCGTGAATCTATATCTCGTCTCGTATATCCATTCTACCCTCGCTTTATCCCCGTATTTTGCGGTACATTTCCGCCCCGAGCACGAGTGTTGCGCCTGTGTGCGCCCCGTTACACATTTGATTGAAATCCGTCCCGTCCGTGAAAATTTAATGATATTTTTAATGAAGGTTACATGTGTCATGGCACATTTTAGTACTATAATACAAAGATTCATTTAAGAATTCAATTCTACTCGAACACAGTAGCAAGTTTCATTTAGGCCGTTCAGGTCATGAATATATTATTTAAGAAATCTAAAATCAAAAGACAGAGTTGAAGCAGTTATATCAATATTTTGAACAATCAACTTTTCTAGCATAGAATCGATTCGAAATTATTTTATTACTTTACCTGTTTGTTTGTCATGGCACAATTCTTCTTCCCAGATCTATCTATCTAGTTCCATTCTCATTTACTATTACAAGTGCCTCACTGAACACACAAATTATGTAATTAAGTAAAAAACTACGCATCAACAGGAACAAATCGTAAACTGGTTTAAGGGTGTTACAATAAAGATTTATTATTATTATTATTTTGAATAGTTTTTGAGGTACATCCTTCTAAAGTGTAGCCGCTCAGGTATTAGAAAGTTACCTTTGCTACGGGGCCGACCAGAGTTATTGTTAGAGCCCTGTGGCCATCGCAACCCATTATAATATTTTTACGAAGAACAGCTTCAACAGGCGCAATATATAAAAGATGATGAGGGTGAATTATATGGGCCTGGAATAGGAGATTAGCTGTAAATATGATTCTGATCTATTGAAAACAATAAAATCAATAATTTTATCTTGCAACGCATTTTTTTTAAAACTACATTTTTCAAATTGGCTACAGTTGTAATTCGAAGACAAATCATCTGTTCACTTTGACTTTTTTTCGGATTCATTTGTATACCCTCCAGTTTATCGATTGTATGAAAAATGTAATTTTGGCGGACCAAAAATCATCTAATTTTTAAGCAAAATTAGAATTATTTATTAGTCTGCCGTTTTAATAAATATAAATTTTTTAACAATCGTGGGTCATTTGTTTAGGAAATATCTTACAGATTAATAATCTTTTTTATTTATTTATTTGTTTTCAGCCACAGTGAAGGCCACAATCACTGCAGCAAAACATAAAACATCAAAATTTTAAAACATTTCATGTAGTAGTTTTCTTTAAAAAAAAATACCAAAAATCACGTTTTTTCAGGCGGTCACACTAGGCATAAAAAACATGTTTCATTTGTTACTTCATTTGAGTTCAGTCATTTATTTAATGTAGCGTGAAGCATTGACATTCCTATAAACGCAATATTCCTAATACCCAATGCGATGTTCGATGAAAAGGTGCGGTTGAATATGATTTTGTTGCATCATACACACAACACAACCTTGCCCAAGTTTCTGTTTTGTAGGGAGATTTGGACTAAATAAACGAATCACTGGGCTAAATCATAATTGTCTTTTTCTTCATGCCCATTCACATTATATGGGGTAGGTACAACATGTTTCTCTTTCAATCTCCTCTGATAGCCGTCATCTAAAATTATTTGGACTTTGCCAAATTCACATCATTTTTTGCCATATTATCTTTTACGCAATCCATCCATTTTTTGGTCTACCTCTACTCCTGTAACCATCCACTCTTATTTATATTATTTTTCTTGTTATATACATTCTTCCCTGCGCATTAAATTATATTCTTTTATTTATGTCAAAAAAATATATCATTTATTTTTAGTTTAGAAAAGTAAATTTAATGCATTAATTACCTCTCTAGATAAATAGATAGATAACCCTTTATTATTTAACTTAAAATTACTTAATATCTAGGAAAACTAAAACAATGTTAAACAATAGGCGGCCTTATCGCTCACAGCGATCTCTTCCAGGCAACCTATTATGATAAAGGGGTCAAGAACAGCTCTGACGACTATCGCGTGCAGGATTATTGTTAAGATTTAAATACATAAATATTTAATGATATACATAATTACTCTAGAAGTAATTGTACTTTAATTTTTAGTGTCCAAAATGACAAAGCGTGATTTTTATAATTTTATTTTTTGTACACATTGATTACACACATAAAAGTTAACGACAGAGTATAGAAGAGTTTTCTTCCAGCAAATCTAATGTTGGAGATTGGAAAGAATAAAGAGGCAGGGTTGTGCACACAATTCTGACAAAACTATATAATTCAATATAATATATAATAATAATGTAAATATAATAATGTTTTATACACACACAGGCACTAAAATATACACAATATTATAATAAGTAATATAATACATATATAACAAGAAATTAAAGTTATGATATGTATATAAGATATTAATTATTCAAATCATCATAATGTTTCCGACAGTAAATATTCTTTTAGTTTTATTTTAAAAATATTCTCCGAGCTACTTTCACGGACTTCGTGAGGAAAGGCGTTCCACAGCCAAACTGCATGAGCGGTGAAGGAGCCACTATACCGTTCGCTTTGGCATCGAGGTGCTTTAATGATTAGTGATTTCAATATCCTACAACTAGTGTCGCTAGGGTCAAGAAACTTGAATCGTTCACGTAGATACATAGGAGAAATAGGATTGTGAAGAATTTTGTAAAAAAAAATGTTAGAATATGTAAATCACGTCGACGACGAATCGGAAGCCATTTAAGTCGTTTTCTGAATTCAGAGACGTGGTCAAATTTCCGTAGCCCAAAGACGGATCTAAGACACAAATTTTAGTTACTGTAATTTGTTTCAATGCCTTAAGTCGCAATTGTAGTCGAATTGAATAATCGTTCAAAGTAACACAGGTGTTTATATATGTACAGGTGTATACAATATTTACATAATACCCAGTAAGTAATGTTACGTGTTTATTCTGTTTACTCATTCTGTGTTATCAAGCCCATATTTGTGTGTATCTAAAAGAAAATATGTATTATATACCTTTAAGTGACAGTTAAATTAAATACGTGCAAATATTATACAATCTATCCGTGCAGGGGCGGAGAAAGAATACTAACCTCTGTGGCCGGGGTCGGCCTGCCGTAAAAGGCGACAAAACAACCCACCCTAGCTACGTGGTAGGGCATCAAGCCCGTCTGGTCTGGTCTTAAGTATTCCGCCTTAATATTGTGTTGTGTTCGGGCATTAGTGACCCAAGTTTCTGTACCCTTATGGGACAGCAGCGTGTTTGCGATGCCACTGGCATTGCAAACACCCATAGGCGACGGTAACTGCTAAATTGTAAGCGGGCCGTCAGCCTGTCTGCTGTCCTACAGCAATAAAAAAAACAAACAATCTTTTCCTCATCACTTACTGTCAATAGAAGAATAATATCTATTATGGGTATTGTTATTTACACATACACCTCTGATCACGAGATAGTTATACTATAATACTCGTATGAAAGGTCATATTGTTATTTTTATGTGTCGTTGACAGGTTGGGCGCCTGTACAAACAGTTATTGCCGCCAACTTGAACTCATTCCGACCGAACGACTCGTCAAGTTGACGGGTTATTATTAAAATACCATTTCGCGTTATAAGTTAGTTCCATATTACATTGTATCTACAAGAGTTACAAGTAAAAATTTTTTTTTGCTATGTGTAGTGTTAAGTACTTATTTTAATGTTTATGCATTCAATACAAAGCAGTATGTGTTAAGTATTCGACTGATTTATATTTTTTTTTAGATAAATATAATGTTTATAATTGTTTTGTGTTCATCATATACCCCTGAACATTTTGTAATGAGTAACAATCTTTTTATAGTATAATTATAAGTTAATTATAATAATAATAACATTAAACCTATTTATTCCTTACAAAACTTATTTTACAAATTCTTCTTAGTTACTAAAACTTAAGGCCACCTCGAATTTAATTCCCTCTTTTCTATTTTTTGCTGTTTCTATCCCATTCGGGCCCGCGGTCTGCATTATATTATAGGTCGGCCTAGTCTTCTTCGACCTAATGGTCCTGCCCAGGTTGTGATTTTTGCTGTCCACCTATTGTCGAATAGCCGTGCTAGAGACTTCCATTTCAACCGTTAAGCGTGTTCGAGAGCGTCTATAAATTTGGTTTTTTACCTTATGGAAGTACTTCTTCTCACTTTGTCCTTTATCTTTATTTTTAACTAGCTGTGCCCGCGACTCCGTCCGCGTGGAATAGTGACTTTAGGCAGCATTTTTTGGATATATGAGATCAATTTAAATTGCAAATTCAACCTACTAAGTCCAACCTAAGCTGAACCCTATTTCATATGATCGATGATATAAGTCTGAGGTCAACTTAAATTGGTTAAAAATTTCCGAAACTTATCATTTTTAACAAAAACTATTGTTTTTTTTTTCTAAAATAAAAATAGCCTAAGTTACTCCTTGATACATCAGCTATCTGCCAGTGAAAGTCCCGTCAAAATCGGTAGAGCCATTTCAGAGATTAGCCGGAACAAACAGACAGACAAAAATTGTAAAAAATGTAGTTTTGGTATATGTATCGTGTATACGTCCTAATGCACTTAATAAAAAGCGGTTATTTTAATATTACAAACAGACCCTCCAATTTTATTTATTTGTATAGATATACTTCTTTCCATTTCACGCTGACACACAGCAAATTTTTGCTTAGTATAGCTATTAAAGTTCCATGTTTGCGCGCTATATGTCAAATATGGTAGAATACATGAATCCATGACTTTTTCCTTGCGTTTTAGAGGAAGATTGGATTTAAATATTTCTCTAAGACTCTTCATCTTTTAAAAGATATTTCTTTTCTAAGGTATATATAGCTATCTACATATTCCAATTGTGTGCCACTGATTGAGAGTATAAGTGATTTATTTAAATTAGTATAAGTTAATTATTTATTTTAATAATAATATATTGAGGAAAGATTTGAAAGTTCATTTCAGAATTAAATATTATTTTAGAAATTGTGAAGTTAATTTGTCTATAGCAGTGGTCGGCAATCTGCGGCTTGCGAGCCGCATGCGATTCTTTGGCTACTGCTGTTACGCAAAAGGACTAAACGCCCAGGCACGGGAATATTACACTTTGAATAAAATTCAATTGTGTATTATCCATATTTGGCACTTTTGGTTGACAAAGCTGCCGACCACTGGTCTAGAGAATTATAGAGGCTTGGAGATAGTTGCTTAAAGCGATCAAGATCGCTCAATACCTCCATTCTACTGCCTTCGCTATTTGTATTCTTAACCTACTTTCAGTAAAGTATTATCTATGTGTTGCTAAATATAAATTATCTAGTTTACCAAGTCAAAAACACGGTAATATTTATACCTAACGTATGTATATAGACTCGTATGTAACACAACTTTGGTTATATGGAATATGTACACAAACATTTTGAATAGATTACTCGATTGTGTTGGTGTATCAGAACGTTTGTTTGTTCAATGGAGCGATCGTGTAGACGTCGATTCGCATGTTTAGTCGTGTTCGCAGTTAGACATGTTTGGATAATATGGTAATGATCTTGGCATTGAACAATATATAAAATTATCTTTAGCTGACTAAATTTTACGCCCTTTCAAAAGTCAATCATTTTTTTAATATTATTATTGTAAATTTTATGTAAATGGCATTCGTTTAGATAGGTGTAGATACACAGTTATGACCAAAATCGTAGAATTCGATTTTTTACAACTTGTTTCATTATTTAATAATAATTTTTAGCCGTACAGGAGCAGAGAAAGAATACTGACCTCTGCGGCCGGGGTCTGCCTGTCGTAAAAGGCGACAAAACAACCCTAGCTACGTGGTAAAGCTCTAAACCCATCTGGATGGCGACCACCTTTGGTTTTAAGTATGTTGCCATAACAACCTTGTGTTGTGTTCTGACAATAGTGACCCACGTTCCTGTACCCATTTAGGACAGCAGCGTGTTCGCGATGCCACAGGCGACACCCATAGGCGACGGTAACTGCTAAATTCTAAGCGTGCCGTCAGCCTGTCTGCTATCTACAGCAATAAAAATAAATGTTTGTGGTTTTAATGTTTTAAGCTGAAAGCCTGATTGACACAACAATGAGCTGCATAGTGATCGTAGCATGTACCTTATAAAAGTGATTAGTAGGTCAATTTTGAACTATTAATGTATACGTTATAACGTATAGCCGGTTGCGAGTAAAGAGCTGGATGCGTCATTTTGCGTCTGTACGAGCGGGGTTAACAGTAACAGGAGAAGCAAGGAGCCATTGTGTCACGCTAACGTTAGATACAATAAATTATCGTGCTTCTCGTGTACGTGGTAATTATTTTGCACATAATGCAAAACACAAATACATAAATTATTGAATAAGTTATAAACTCTACTGACGGTATTGGGATAAAAACGAATAATAATTCCTAAACCTGTTTTTCTGTTGCTACTGTCGTCAGGAGATTATTTACTTAAGTTTTCAACGGTTTTTATTCATCACTAGCAGCCCGTCCCAGCTTCGCACGGGTATTTAATAAAAAATTAAAAATTAAACCCTTCTATTTTTTTTCGGTCTCGGGGAAAAACCTCTCTTGACGGGTTATCCCGGCCCGGGGGGACCGAGGGATATAAGGGACTCCGGAAAAGATGTTCGACCCACTAAAAAACCCCGCTGTTCTCCTATCGTCTACGCCCGGGCCCACGGATATATGGCCTGCCGATCTCGTGGCCCGGGCCGGCGCCGGCCCACGCTTTGTCTTAAAGCGGGCCCCTTCTAAAGTGCTGGCGCCAGGGGGTCAGGGTTTCGTCCCCCCGGCGCTCTCTTGTAACAACTCTAGGAGTTGAGGGGGGCTGTGGAACAGCACGCGGCCTTCTCCCTCGCGGCAATAGTGCGGGCGGCGGATCCTCCCCCGAGGGGCCGCCCGCGGCCGTTTTCTACGGCGGCCGGAGATCGTTGCCCACCCTCCGGCGCCGACGACGCGGCCTACGTTGGCGGGAGGGGAGTGCGGTGGCGGACTCCCGCTCCCGTTCCGCCGCCTCCCTTGCAGACACTACTGCCTCGCAAAAGGAGGCGACGGCCGTCCATCCAGGATCGTCCCCGACCATGGACAGAACCAGGGCCGGGAGTGACAGGTCCGCGGCCAATTCCGGACGGGACTCGCATCCCCGTCGCGTGCTAGTCAGGCGTGGGTACGACTACCAGACGACACTCCAGAAAAAGCAGAGTCGCCTGACGTCGTAGCCGGCCCAGCAAGACCAACCGACAGCGAGGATGCAATTCCCGCCCCGGGAACACTCTGTGCAGGCGCAGTCGAAATAGGCATGGTTTCGACTACCAAATCAGGTCCCAGGGTAGAACCCGGGACCCCAATCAGTATTCGCAATCATCCCACCGGGGACCACGCCACGAACAGAGAGCTAAGTTGGAAAGGATGTAAGAGGTAGAAGGAAAGAAAGGACGGAAAGACGGAAGGACTCTGTCGCCTCGAACGGAGAGGGGAGTGAAGCGACGGATGCTCGGGCACCTCGGGTACGCACACCCGTGCACTCCTCGGACAGAGGCAAACCCTTCTAATTTCGTCAGGTTACTAAAAAAATAAAATTATAAAGAAAGTTTGAATATTATTATTTCTATGAGCTTTTATTTTAATGATTTTTTTTGTTATTACTTTTTATTTATTTTTCGTTATTTTTTAATAAGTATTCGAATTTTTGTAAAAATTCCCAGTGACGCACGCCTACATTGCATAAGGTGCTGCCTAGCTAGCCGAACAGGGTGAGCGGCTACCACGCAACATTTTTCTAATACTTACATTTTTAAACTCGTGATATCTTTCGAATGGAATATCTGAATTGAATAATTCAAAAAGTTATATAAAGGTATTGAAACAGTTTTGAATATGAAGTAATTTATTTTGATAAGGATTAATACCAAGATCCAAATAAAGAGTCTTTTCTAGGGGCGGCATTTCAATTAAATTTTTAAAATAAAAGAGCACTTATTGTGGCATAACTATAATAGTTAGACATATGCTGTCGCGACACTTTTTGTAAATAATGATGTGTTCTGCAAAGTTGTAGTACATTATTTTATTCTATCATCAATAGTTTTCGCAACGCACGCGATTTAAATAATATTTTAGGTAATTTTTTTACACTTTGGGTTACATTATTGGAGTTTTAGTAAGGATCCCTAATTTTTTTGAAAATATAATATAGCCTATGTCACCCGGGGATAGTGTAGCTTCCCAACAATGAAAGAATTTTTTAAATCGGGTCAGTAGTTTCGGAGCCTATTCAAAGCAAACAAACAAACAAACAAACAAACAAACAAACATACAATCAAATCTTTCCTCTTTATAATAGTAGTATAGATAAAATTGTTTTAAGTTATAATCGTTAAAGGAACTTTAACAATGAACAAAATAAGAATGCTCTTTAAATCCATTGAAAGAGTAAGCTCAACTAGTATTTAATGTTATGCAGCCGCCTAAACGTTACGAACTTCAGCTACAAATGTAGCCTAAAACCTCTAATTACCGTCTAACGCTTGTTACGAGAACGTTCGTCTCTAAAAGGCGACAAATACTAAAAGATTTGCACCGTGATTGCCCCCTCTTGGAATTTGATAGCAACGTTGCGAGAAAATTCCAATGTTTAATATTCAAATAAGAAAAGGTAATTCCTAGTCAGTTTGCTCGAAGATTTCTACAGCTCCCGAATAGCGAATAAATACCCACTCTCGATATGCCGAATACGGACAGATTAAAATTTTGAAATAGTTTGTTCAAATTCCATTTAAAATCTGATTTGAAATTAATTCGCAGCGTGCATATGCAAATTCTAATAATATTCTTCTAGAATCACACCAAAATTTTTAGATTTACAATACCATAATTAATTTTTTTTACTTCTTTAAGATATATTAGTGGCCTCTTTGCCGTACATTATTATAATAATGCAACATTCCCAATGGAATTGATATGAGCATTGTTTAATGATACTAATATTACATGATTTATCACAGACGTTGTCATAATAATTAACATATTCTTAAAGAGATATACCACAATTACATCGATAACTCAATTACGTAGATGAAAGGGAAATATAGCTAGAAATAATTTATACACAAATAGTAAAGTAATTGTAAGTAAGTGCAATATGGTTGTTAAAAAACGATTTTTACTATTCTGAAAACGAACAGTATTCGAATGAGGAGCAATTTGAGTAGTAACAGAAAGTAATTTTGTTACGAGAAAGAGCATATATTTTAGAGAATAGAATAAATTCCAGTCACGCGTCAGAATTGGAACACACCGCTTTTCTTTTACGAAAATTCATAACACATTATTGTTGAAATTGTACCCTGTTTATTTATTTATTCTATAGTGTGAGCCCCGTTCGCCCCCAATGTTATCGTAGCCAATGGCACTCACGGATATCCGAGAAAAAAATCATTGAACCGGTTAACAGGTCAAATAATTTTTTTTATTTAAACTGATTTCAAAACTACGCGACATTTGTTGCTGATGGCATTGATTGCCACGATTATCATTTAGTTTTTTTTTTATTTACTTACTAGCTCTGACCGCGACTCCGTCCGCGTGGAATAGTGACTTTGGGCAGCATTTTTTGGATAAATCTTATGGTTTATTTTGGATTACAAACCCTATAAACCCTAAAATATAAATAAATGAAATAATTATGCAAACAGTCAGTGTTATCGAATGCAATTGTTACATGCGTCTCCGGAATACGTTCGTTCGACCCTACAAAGTCCAGCTTAAGCTTAACCCTGTTTCATATGATTGATGATATAAGTCTGAGGTCAACTTAAATTAGAAATAAAACCTACAATGTCCAGCCTAAGCTGAACCCTATTTCATATGATTGTTGATATAAATCTGAGGTCAACTTAAATTGGAAATTAAAATTTTCGAAACATATCATTTTTAACAAACACTATAATTTTTTTCTAAAATAAAAATAGCCTAAGTTACTCCTTGTTATATCAGCTATCTGCCAGTGAAAGTCCCGTCAAAATCGGTGCACCCATTTCAGAGATTAGCCGGAACAAACAGACAGACAGACAAAAATTGTAGTTTTGGTATATGTACCGTGTATACATCCGAATGCACTTAGTAAAAAGCGGTTTTTTTAATATTACAAACAGATCCTCCAATTTTATTTATCTGTATAGATAGGGTTAAGACGCAGTCCTCTAATTATGGTTGAATGTTTAAGACGACGCGATGACTGTCCGAGGAACACATTAACTGATGTTCAAATATATTTAACTAAAGCTCCACTAATGGAATGTTGAAATAAATAGTGGCGGATTTAATAAATTATTAAACCATTTCATAAATAATAAGGCCAACTGTATCCAAGCGTAGTAAAAGTCGAATGCCGTCTCGTTGCTATATTTGGAGAGGCCTTGGCCACGTTGGCTTCATGCCAGACGGCCACCGCTCGTCCTTGAATCCACTTTCACCTATCGATTAGCTCGGTGCCCACATCAAGTCGGTTTATAAACATCAATACAATATAATAAACCGGTTATTTCCGTACGTGAACTTGTCCGCAGCTTGCCCTCCCAAATTATGTTAATTTCTGCTAATGGTGAGTGGACTCCGGGCTCGAATTAGATACTGGACTTATTGAGAATCAGTTTTTACTAGCATAGTAGTCAAGGAACTAAAACAGTGGTTTTTATTTACAATCCTTATCCGTGCAGGGGCGGAGAAAGAATAACTAACCTCTGCGGCCGGGGTCGGCCTGTCGTAAAAGGTGACAATGTTATGTCACCTTTTACGTTGTTACCCACCCTAGCTACGTGGTAGGGCCTCAAGCCCGTCTGGATGGCAACTACCTTTGGTCTTAATTATGCCGCCATAAAAACTTTGTGTTCCGGCATTAGTGACCCAAGTTCCCGTAGCCTTATGGGACAGCAGCGTGTCCGCGATGCCACTGGCGTTACAAACACCCATAGGCGATGGTAACTGCTAAATTCTAAGTAGGCCGTCAGCCGGTCTGCTGTCCTACAGCAATAAAAAAAAGTATAAGCGGCAAATTTAGACGATACGTTCTTATATCGTAACTTATCTGTCTTGAACAGATGAATAACGGTCTATAATATTAGGTAGATATAATCTATTTTGTTCCGTTAGTCACGTACAATTGGTAATTTGTACGTTTTTAAAGCCATGCAGTCTGTTTCACAGAATTTGATCCACTGTCTTGTTCTTAAATATGATGAAAATAAAATTACTTTTGCTATGATATGCTTGTCAACGTTTTGCTACACACAATTCTCAATTTTCTTTTCACAACAATATTTACGATATATGAAGAATAATTTCTCCTATCGTATGGCGGTCGGCCTATCGTATGGCGACAAAGCAGCCCTAGCTACATGGTAGGGCCCCAAGCCCGTCTGGATGGCGACTACCCTTGGTGTATAAGTATGCCGCCATAATAAAAAAAACTGTGTGTGTCAGCTCCGACGCACGATTGGATTTTACTACTTAAGTACGATTGTCTAAACATACGCAAAAATAATATACATACATATATAAAAAAGTTTTAAAACAGTTTTAAGTTCAACCTAATTACAACTATGGCAGCTAGTAATAAAGTCACAAATCTCCAAAACTATCTAATACTACTATCTAATACTTACGGTCATTCGTCATATAAAATGAGCAAAGCAATACTCTTGTCACTTACAAATGAAAATACATATGTTAAACAACATTTAATGTGAAATCAACCTTAAGTTGTAACAAATAAAGTAATTTTTGCCTTGAGAGATACATCGTTTTGTTTTGTTTAGTGTGTTCCGGTACACGCGCACCAAAAACGTAACGAGGTCATTCATTAGTAGATTTTACTCTCACATTTTTCTCATACCGGGCGCCTTATATATGGAAATCGATTCTTAAGGAGTAAACTCCAAAATAACCTTGTGTCGTTTTCCGGCATTAGTGACCCAGGTTCTTGTACCACTATGGGAAAGCAGCGTGTTCGCGATGCCCCCAGTGTCGTAAACATCTATAGGAGACGGTAACGGCTTACTATTAAGTGGGCCGTCAGCTTGCCTGCTGTTCCTCACCAAAAGAAAATTTAAAGAGACATAGCATAAAATGTTTTGTCTAACTACACATGAAAACACATTTTACATTATAGGTGCGAAACTCGCTTGAGGTTTTCCGCTTAACTTGCGAATTTGATGCGGTTCGATAGTCGAGTGCACACACCGACTGCGATTCTCGTTCATGCACACGAAAATGTGCATAGCGCTGCAAAGTAATCCTTACGCTGGCGTGCCTAATATCATAATAAACATTTGAATTTGTTTAATATGCTTTCACGCTGCACTCTCGCCACTCGTAGTTCTTTGTTTTGCACATACATAGGGATAAAAAGGAAAGTATCTTTTAAATCGAAGGAAGGTTCTTTCCCAGGGATAGCAAACACCGATGTGAACGAGGTCAAGAGAAATTAATTAAATTATATTAACCAAATATCTTCCCTTTTCGGGAGTTACTTCAGCTATCATAAATTATACATTAAATTATTTCTTGAATAAACAAGAAAACTGTAATATTTCTTGAAATAACAAAAACGTAAAATTCTTAAAAAGCTTTTAAGAGATAAAAAAACGACCTACGTGGCGTAACGGCTAATGCAAGTCGGAACGCCTGCGGAGGTTATGATATATATATATATATATATATATATATATATATATATATATATATATATATATATATATATATATATATATATATATATATATATACATATATATATATATATATATATATATATATATATATATATATATATATATATATATATATATATATATATATATATATATATATATATATATATAATATTATATAACATTATACCAACATTCATCCATTAAACTTTGCGGAAATAGTTGTAAATTGAAAAAGTTTCCTTCGCATCTTAAGTTACTGTTCAAGATAGTGTCACTATAAATTTAAAATTTTCTTGGATATTATTGAAAACAGACTTGATATATTAAAATATGGGGAAACAACATTCAAACTACACACGGCAGATAATACGCCAACTCGTTCATGCGTAGTAAAATTATGGTGTATAATACAAAACAATACATTATGCATCCCTTAATGTTATTAGAAAAAACTCAGACATAATTGAAGTCTCCATAACGCATTGGCTATTTGAATGTAGAGTATTCTTTGTATTGCGTAATATTTACATGAATAATACAAAAAATACTCTACATTAGTAATAATACACTAACAGTTTGTAGTCAGATGAAGCAAATATCGATTTCAGTCTGCACAGTCTCGCCGGTACATTACACGGAGACATGCCATTTACTGCGCCAAGGGCACGCGCAGCAGGATACAGTGGCAAGCCCCTGGCTATCATTCTCACAAAGACTTATTTAATTCTATTAATTGTTACGTCAAATAAATAAATACGCAAAACGAACTGCTAGCATCACGCGATTATGGAATTGAAGTTGGTACGTTTAGAATTGAATAAATGGAGTGAAGAAATCTAATGTTTGCTTTCAAAGTATCCTCATTTACTCTGGCCACATTGCTCGAAGTGATCCGAACAACCTCGAAATGTCAATGGTAGGTGGTAAAGTTGACGCGGGCGCTATTCGTTGCGATGGACAGACCGAATAAGATCCCTTACCGACACGCCAGTTGCAAGACTAGACACGACCTTTAAGTGAAGTAGACGACTAGAAACAAAAGATGTGGAGGAAAAGAAAGAAAAAATGGTTCTCACGTCTTTTTATTGATTAGACCTTTCCTTTTTGGACGGTACCCAGCACAAAATTAGAACCTTTATCGCCACAGATCATACAAATATTTGGTACTTAAAATGAATTAATCCCAAAAATAACAATATAAGACCACGACTGTACTCTATACGGGCCCTACGAGCAATTTCGTTCTTGATAATAAGAAAAACATTTGCAAGTAGCGAATAACATTTTTATTCAGACTCTTCTAGACGTAACTTATAAATAATATGTTCATAGACTCCTATTGTATACTAGAAAAAATAACATTCACCATTCCACGTGTAGGTAGACTTCAAAACAGAAGAACATTTTCTTTACCACTATGCAAAGCAAATATTGGCCAACACTCTCCAGTATATAGAATTACTTCCAGTTATAATGCTTAATGTAATAAGATCGATATCTTTTTTGGTTCTATTCTCTCTATGAAATACATATAAATTAAGATGTTTTTGCAAGTAAGTTTTATTACTGTTATATCCCTTTTAATTATTTTCAATCTGTTATTATATGTTTATGTTTTATTTATAATTTGTTTTTGTTTATGTTTTATTTATGGGTATTCTTAGCTTATATAACGAAGTTGTGTCTTCATCTTGTAGAATACATTTTATCATCATATAATTTCTAGCATTAGCCGCATTTTAAGTAAGCCTGTAAATGTATTCAGATTTGAAGACCACATACTTTGCTGTTTGTATTTTGTTAGTTAAAAACTTGCAAACTTTTTTTCCGCACAGGGCCGGAGAAAGAATACTTAACTCTGCGGCCGGGGTCAGCCTGTCGTAAAAGGCGACAAAACAACCTACCCTAGCTACGTGGTAGGGCCTCAAAGCCCGTTTGGATACCGACCACCTTTGGTCGTAAGTATGCCGCCATAATAACCTTGCGTTGTGTTCCGGCATTAGTGAAAAAGTGTTATAATATCTTATTGTTATATATTAAACTTCGTAGTTAGGCCAATTTAATAATATTTAGGGGTTTAATAGGAATAAAAACGTAGCATATCGCTCAAACAAAAAATAATCCAAAGTTCTTCGAATTCTCTTTAACCATGATTTGTAGAGGACGATGTAAGGCGCAGTTGGTATTCTTCGGCACGTACTTTTAAAAGCAAAATTAAGTTAGATAGCAATCGGCAAACTAGGTTACTGACCTCTCTTCAGTGCATGGAAAGCATTTTAAATTGTAAAAAAAATAGAGTTTTAGACATATTTTTAAATAAAGTTTAATTCTGTTTCATATAGTTCCCAAGTTGGAATGAATGCGTATTGATGTGCTAGTAATATTTATTTAAATGAATATAAAAACTTATACAATGTACGTACACGAAAAGAATAAAACATAAGAAAGCATGACTATTAATGCATTTGTATCTTAGCTTTTTATCCGTGCAGGGGCGGAGAAAGAATACTGACTTCTACGGCCGGGGTCAGCCTGCCGTAAAACGCCAAGCCCGTCAGGATGACGACCACCTTAGGTCTCAAGTATGCCGCCATAGTAACCTTGTGTTGTGTTCCGTCATTGGTGACCCGAACTCCTGTACCCTTACGGGACAGCAGCGTGTTTTTGATGCCATTGGCGTAGCAAACATCCATAGGCGAGGGTACCGGTAAATTCTAAGCGGGCCGTCAGCCTGTCTGCTGTCCTACAGCGATAAAAAAACTTTAACTAAGAATCGTGAATTTATCAACTGTTCTTCTCCCCCTAACACGGATCTATATAAAGGGACTAATTAACCAAAACCAGATCTATTCTCTAAAAATAGTCATGTTAAAATTTTAAATATATTTAAACAACTATCAAATATAATATAACAAAACAAAGAAAATAAATTTGTCTAATAATAATTATTATTGGTTAGTAGCCAAATAATAGTCGATAAGTAATTAGTAATATATTTTTTTATTGCTGTAGGACATCAGACAGGCTGACGGCCCGCTTAGAATAATTTAACAGTTTCCGTCGCCTATGGGTGTTTGCATCGCTAGTGGCATCGCGAACACGCTGCTGTCCCATAAGGGTCCAAGAACTTGGGTCACTAATGCCCGAACACAACACAAAGTCACTATGGCGGCCTAAGACCAAAGGTGGTCGCCATCCAGACGAGCTTGAAGCCCTACCACGTAGCTAGAGCGGGTTGTTTTGTCGCCTTTTACGACAGACCAACCCCGGCCGCAGAGGTTAGTATTCTTTCTCCGCCCCTGCACGGAAAAATATAAATGTATTTTGTTAATTACTATGCTAATAATAACCAGCCACTATGCTTGGCGTTCGTGGACTATGAGAAAGCCTTTGATTCGATCGAGACCTGGGCGGTGCTTCAGTCTCTCCAGAGGTGCCACATTGATTATCGATACATCAAAGCGTTGAAGTGTTTGTATGAAAACGCCACCATGTCAGTCCGTCTCCAGGATCAGAACTCGAAGCCTACTGCAGCGGGGAGTCAGACAAGGCGATGTCATATCGCCGATGCTGTTCACCGCTGCGTTGGAAGATGTCTTCAAGCTTCTGGACTGGAACGGACTGGGCATCAACATCAACGGCGAGTACATCACTCACCTTAGATTCGCAGATGATATCGTAATCATGGCTGAAACCATGGAAGACTTAAGCCATATGCTTGATGGCCTCAATACAGCTTCCCAAGGAGTAGGTCTCAAAATGAACATGGACAAGACGAAGATCATGTCTAATGTCCATGTCGCACCTACCCCCGTAACAGTTGGGAACTGTACTCTCGAAATTGTTGACGAATACGTCTACTTGGGTCAAACGATCCAGTTAGGCAGGTCCAATTTCGCGAAAGAGGTCACTCGTCGAATCCAACTCGGATGGGCAGCGTTCGGGAAGCTCCGTAAAATCTTTTCGTCCCAAATACCGCAGTGTCTCAAGACAAAGGTTTTTAACCAATGTGTGTTGCCAGTGATGACATACGGAACGCAGACGTGGTCGCTAACTATGGGCCTTATGAGAAAGCTCATGGTCGCTCAGAGGGCAATGGAGAGGGTTATGCTCGGAGTTTCCCTGCGAGATCGAATCAGAAATGAGGAGGTTCGCAGGAGAACCAAAGTAACCGACATAGCCCGGATGATTGCAAAACTGAAGTGGCAGTGGGCTGGGCACATAGCTCGAAGGACTGATGGCCGTTGGGGCAGAAAAGTCCTCGAATGGCGACCGCGTACCGGAAGACGCAGTGTTGATAGGCCCCCCACAAGATGGACCGATGATCTGGTCAAGATCGCCGGAATAGGTTGGATGAGGGCAGCGCAGGACCGATCATCGTGGAGATCTTTGGGGGAGGCCTTTGTCCAGCAGTGGGCGTCTTCCGGCTGAAATGATGATGATGATGATGATACTAATAATTAGCAAAATATGATGTGCGTATCACTGTATTAACCTCTATTATTTACTCTAATGTCACAATAATATATGTTAAGTAAACAAATTAATTAAATAAAATCAAAGTCATACTTGTATATTAAACCTATGTTGATAATGCTATTTGCATTTTAATCGACACGCCATACTGCCCCCAATTGGTCAATGAACGAGGAAAACAGGAATAGCGTTTACTACGTAATATACCGGTCATAACACGAAATATTTTAAATAAAAATAGTTTAATGTTATGTGTTACTGAGAATATTTTTGGCCTTTCACGAAATGTATGGTTTTCTAGTCAGAATAGTTACAACTACAAAATCTACAGGTTTTAAACGATTAAAAAAAAAAAAACAATTATAGATACGATCTGATCTGTACAGGGGCGGAGAAAGAATACTAAAATTTGCGGCCGGGGTCGGCCTGTCGTAAAGGCGACAAAACAACCCACCCTAGCTACGTAGTAGGGTCTCAACCCCATCTGGATAGCGACCACCTTTGGTCTTAAATATGCCGCCATAATAACCTTGTGTTGTGTTCCGGCATTAGTTACCCAAGTTCCTGTACTCTTATCGGACTACAGCGTGTTCGCGATGCCACTGGCGTTGCAAACACCAATAGGCGACGGTAACCGCTAAATTCTAAGCGGGGCCGTCAGCCTGTATGCTGTCCTACAGCAATTAAAAAAAAGATCAACTGAAAGCCAAAAGTCTCTAAATAAACTTTTCACTACTCAGACTCCGAATACTCCGTCCGCATAATATTCAATATGATTTTTAAAGATAAGATCAACAAAAATATTTAATTTATGTAGAATTTAAAAGTGGGAAGATTTATTTAATTTACTTTTGAGTTATACTTACTATTGACTGAACTACTCCTACTAAAGAAATAACTAATTAATTCAATATACACCATGTGTATTAAAATAAATTATAAAATAAAAATGAACGAAAAGTTCACATATAATATATTGTGTGAAAATTGGATAATAAAAACGTACACAAACGTAATTACGCGACGTATTTACGCCTTGTATCATGTCTTGAATCCAAGATAAATTTATCTGCCTCATATATTTAGTTAAACGCTGCCTCAGTCTGTCTACTACGGAGAAGCCTTCAAAGGATGTCTACTCATTTAATTTTATTATCCTAAACTGTATATTGAGTTCGTAAGAAGCATTTCAATCGTTGGCATTCCTTTATTCGGTTTAGTTTAGATATATTTAATCAAACTATGAATAAAGCTCAAGGTTGAGAAGCTTATTATTAAAATGAAATGAATTTCTCATAATCAGATACATTATCTACGCTTAATATTGCTAGTGTCATATGCATAATTATCGAATAAGACATGCAGGTAATTAAAAATTATCATTAATCAATTTCACGTAGCGCTACGATGTAGCCATTCGTAGCATACTTATTTAATGCTATGTGTAGCAGCGTAGTACAATTTCCGTAGCCGAGTTCGTAACAGGCGATATAGAAATGGTAGCAAACATTTTGCAAGAATATCTTTACACACGGATTTCCTATAAAGTATTTCAGTTTAGTTGCATAATTTTCATTCCATATCTCACAAGGAATGACACAAACCTTCAAATCCTTCTTGTTCCAGCCCTTAATCCCAGACAATGTGGGGTCGGCACAACAGGTTATCTCCTTTCACACTTTTCTACAGTCGTCAACTAAACATACACACCTTTTTGCCATATCATCTTATACACAATCCGTCCATCTTTTCTTTTTCCACCCCTCTTTTTGTATCCATCCAATTTGTCATTTCTAGCATATTTTTAATGGCCATACCAGGCTAGACTTTTCAACTACTCAATCAGTGGCTCTACTTTCAAACTTCCCCTGATAATACATTTTTGTAACTCCACTCATCCATCTCAACATTTGCATATCCACAGCATATAATAACTTTTCATCCGTTTCCTTTGTGCCCCAGCATTCTGATCCAGACAATATGACTGCAGGAGTGTCGCCTTTGCTGGTATGGTCACGTTTTATGGCAACCGACTAACTACGTGGGGAACAAATGTCTGATCATGTAGCCTACACTGGGCCCCGTTGTAAAGGGTGATATGCGTGCCAATGTATTGACTACCAGGAATACCGAAGACCGTGCGAAGTGGAGAAGCAAAAGTTGGAAAGCGGACCCCGAGCACCGAAACGAAAGTCCCTTGCAACCGGAATTTGACACTGGGATGATGATGATGACAAATCGTTCTTATGGACATTTAATTATAATTATAATATACAGGTACATTTAATACAATAGTCTTCTTCCTCCTCCTGCCCTTATCCCACATTATATGTGGTCGGCACAACATGTTACATCTTGTAATAGTTGTGGCTTAGTTTTTACAACTGGCCGCATGCCTGACGTTATTTATTACAATAGTATGAATCTAAATAAAATGTACTGATGAAAACTAATTGAACTAAAGTTATTGTTTAAGATATTAATGTAGTGCATATGTCTTTATGAAACACACGCAATAAAAGGGGAAAATATATAATGGCCAATATAATGAAACTATAGTCATTAACATACAATAAATCCTTACTCTATTTGTAATAATAACATTTCAGTTTCTATCTTTATATATTCATATAATTCTAACATTCATATAACTCTACATATAATTCTTATGTACGTGTGTATGTCACTGAACTGCTCCTAAACGGCTAGACCGATTTTGTTGATAATTTTTTGTGTGTGTTCAAGTTGATTCGGGAATGGTTTAGATTCGCAATTAGACCCGGTAGTTGGCGCTGCGATCGAGTTCTGGAATTTTTATTTTATCACAACATAACCCCAAAATTTTAAACAGTTCATTTTCTTTTTATTCGACCAGTGAAGCGGGCGGAAACGTCTAGTTACCATATAAAACTAATTACTCTATAAGTTCTATATTTCCGTAATTATAATCCATTTTTATACTTCTACACACACTTGGAAAGCAATAGTGTCGCTTTAATAGTAGTTCATTCTTTTCAATATTCAGAGTTTTTAAATGTATCTGTTCGAAACCAATCGGCAGTTTTAAGTTTTTACAAGGGCAACACTGCATACGTCAAAATCAGGCGCAGCTGGACGAACGGACGGTTCCCTGCTCGTAATAAATTGTACGGTTAGACTTGGGAAAGCTATTACATTCGGCTCCCCAGTTTGCATTTAAGATTAGAACTTAATAAGGACAATTGTGAAGTAAGTGGAGTTGTGGTACGGCTATTTTCACGCGCCAGGAGATAGTTTCGCGTGTCGGCTGCGCCGTCACGCCGTACCTCATAATCCCCTACATTTCCAGCCACATCCTCACCCTGAACCTCCTATCCTAAGGTACGATACGACGAGGTCATCGGATTCGTGGTGAGTAATAGGCTAATTGTATTATATATTATTAAGAAAATTTACATTACGGCGCCGCGCAATCGCGGCATATGTTCGGCAGGCCCCTCGTCCAGATTTCCGGAGCCCTAGGCTAAACGAGGGGGCTGGATTCGGAACGAACAGTATCAAATTATAATGATAGGAAAAATTTAATATCAGGTCTGATGAAATCCCTCAGACAATTAAGTGTTTGCTTCAGATATAAAACAAATTAATGGCCCTTTCATTACGAACGTATAGCCATTAGCGCAACCATCGTTCTTGTTGTGGAAGTTAATTGGCAATCTGATCACGGCTCGCCGGTTCGATGCCCGGCCACGATACTACATCAGCCCGATATTCCCATTAGTGGAAGCGGGCCTTTGCTATCGGATATTGGCACAACAAGCAATTATTAGGAATAAATACCGTTTATTATGTGTTTTCATTTCAAAATTAAAAATTACTTTTAACAAGACTTATCTTGTTAGAAGTAATTTACCTATATATACAAGTTTAAGTAATTAAAAGATGGCGTAATTGCAATTAGTGTTGTTTCAAAATTTGATATATTTTTAACGTACAATAAATAAATAAATATTTTGTGACAATTCACACAGCGCCATCTAGTCCCAAACTAAGTAGCATAGCACTTGTGTTATGGGTACTAGACAACTGATATACAACTTATACACTTTTTTTTGTAAATAAATACATATTATACATAAACACCCAGACGCAAGACTGGAATCGAACCCGTGACCTCCGCATGCGTACCAAAGTGCGTTATCCGTTACGCCACCGAGGTCGTCAAACAATGCAATGTTTGTACGACCGAAAAATATAGACGGTAAAATCTGACCGCGATAAATGATAAACCGCGCTTTTTATAAGAAAGCCTATAAAAGTCGCTAACTAATCATAAAATTATGTTAATTAAAAAAAATGTAGAAGCACTATTTTATTTTAGAGTTTAAATAAGAAATAAAGAACATTTCGCTGTGTTTAATTTCATGTTTGACAAGCGCTTAGTCTGATGCTGTTTTTTTTAACTTATAACAGCTACATCGTGTTATTAGGATCGTTAGATTTTCAATGTTATATTTTCCATTACGATTATAGATGTATTTATCTCACACTGATACTGCATAGTACTACAAAGTTTAATGATGGACTGTATGATAATAGACCGTAAGGTGATGAACACGTTATCGTTTTAGAGTCTTTAAATTATATTATTTTAACTAGCTGTGCCCGCGACTCCGTCCGCGAGGAATAGTGACTTTGGGCAGCATTTTTTAATAAATCTTATGGTTAATTTTGGATTACAAACCCTATAAACCCTAAAATATAAATAAATGAAATATGCAAACAGTCAGTGTTATCGAATGCAACTGTAACGTCATGCGCCTACGGAATACGTGCGTTCGAACCTACAAAGTCCAGCCTAAGCTAAACCCTATTTCATATGATTGATGATATAAATCTGAGGTCAACTTAATTTGATATATGAAATTTCCGAAACTTATCATTTTTAACAAAAACTATTTTTTTTTCTAAAATAATAATAGCCTAACTACTAACTAATTAACATTAAATTTAAAAAAACTAATTACTTTTTGTTACATTAGCTATCTGCCAGTGAAAGTCCCGTCAAAATCGATGCAGCCATTTCAGAGATAAGCCAGAACAAACAGACAGACAGACAGACAAAAATTGTAAAAAATGTTGTTTTGATATATGTACCGTATATACGTCCGAATGCACTTAGTAAAAAGCGGTTATTTTAATATTACAAACAGACACTCCAATTTTATTTATTTGTATAGATGTAGAGATTAGTATTTAACAATTTAAACACAGTAATAGGAGTCGTTAAAATTTGATGTAAATCTAAACTAGTCCAGTCACATACATTCTAATTTAGTTGGAAGAGATGCAAGGATGGAACTAAATCATTAAACTAAACTAGATCCTTAAAATCCTTTTTTTTATTTTTTTAATGCTGTAGGAGAGCAGACAGGTTTACGGCCCGCTTAAAATTTAGAAGTTACCGCCGCCTATGGGTGTTTGCAACACCAGTGGCATCGCGAACACGCTGCTGTCCCATAAGGGTACAGGAATTTGGGTCACTAATGCCGGAACACAACACAAGGTTATTATGGCGGCATACTTAAGACTAAAGGTGGTCGCCATCCAGACGGGCTTGAAGCTCTACCACGTAGCTAGGGTGGGTTGTTTTGTCGCCTTTTACGACAGGCCGACGCTGGCCGCAGAGCGTAGTATTCTTTCTCCGCCCCTGTACGGATAAAAAAATCGTCCCTTTTGTGCTAAATAAATCGTTGACATTTTCACATCTATACACCAATCATTCAGTAATATATACGAAACGTTAAATTCCTGTCATTAATATCTGGTATCTTTTATACCTCATAAACTTTCATCGTTTCATATAAAATCGCACACCATCGAGTCACGATTCAAAGCCATAAATACGAAGGTTAGGTTTGAATTTAATAAAGCAACTTTTTCTATTAAATCTAAGCAATTCATAATTAATTTATTCTAAATCTCTGACACTAATCATGTTGTACTTGTTCACATATTTATTCTCATTTACAAACATGCATGTTGTTATATACAAACACACAACAGTTTGAACTGAAACGCCCGGGAAGTCTCCAGGG